>OX387962.1:19864164-21283331 GCA_947578425.1 Eugnorisma glareosa | reverse complement strand
ATATCTACAAAAACGAAAGTAGATTGATTTCTTACAAAATATTGTTGTTTTTAATGTTCAAAATGTTTTAATAGAAATGTTTTTGTGAAAGAACGAGTCTCGACATTTTGATAGACTTATTTATTTGGCTAAAGAAAGGTGAAATCATCGTAGAGGTTTTTGATCCCAGCTCTACTAACCTTGTGTAAACCTTAGATTAGACTAGCTGTTACCCACGACTTCGTCTTCATGTTTTTTAGTTTTGTTTAATCATTCTTATTGGAAAGTAGGAAAATATCAAGGACGAAAAGCTGCTGTTATCCTTCTCCAAGTCAGAAGCATCTGTTCATAACGATATTGGTTCGAGTCGCGCGACTACTAGAACTGGAAGCGCAGGGGTAGCCCGCGAAATTTAAATTTTCTTACGTTTATTGCCATTTGCAGGTGTATGTTGATTAAAATATGAATCGTGCCAGTAACACGTATGAAGTTACAGAATTATAATCATTCAAATCATCAATACAGCCCTCCAAGTTCATATAACCCCATATATAAGAATAGGTACAATTATAACTGTTCTATAGCTACAGCTCAGTCGTACGTCGCGTCGTAAACGGAGCCATCTAACGTAAATTGAACGATCGACTCTCTGGGGACTTTCCGTATGGAGGAAAACGTTTCAGTTTTTAGTTTTGTTCTAACGTGCTATTTGATCTAATGTGCTGCATGGCCCTTGTGCTTCTTCTTAAAACACCACTTTAATACATAACTAACTTCCAATCTAAAAAGTAACCTTTTCCTGTTCGTTTGAGATCAAGACAATCCGTGAAGACTGTCTTAGACCAATCGGTTTAAGACGTTGAACCACTGGGTCAAAACTTTCCTTCGAAATCTCGTAAGATCTTATCATCTTATCAAGATCTAGACTAGTATTCAACACGATCTATGTAGATGCTAGATCGAGTAGATCGATGCCTGAAAGTAGGTACCTTGGGAAAAAAGTTCACACAATCGAATTCTTTTGTTCTTCCGTGTACCGTCAACATTGTCGGACAAACCTAGTCATAATTTTCCATTCTTAAGAAAACATGTAAATTTTTCATTAATGCTCTGTCCATGTTCTGTCATGCCGCCTAAACATGTTTGGTGTTAGTTCTCATAATGAAGTAATTGATACTTCTTCAATTGATTTGAAAACAAGCTACCAAACCCGGCACTCTGTTTCAGAGGTACTATGGAAAATGATTTGGTTGTTAGTTTAGGTATTGTAGTACGATTGCAAACTATAGGACTTTTATTATTGATTTCTAGACTATAGTAGCGTATTGAAAGAGTATTTTGAAAAAAAAAAATAGGTACCTACATCATTTGCTAATTAATGGGTGATCACTGCATGTAGTTTTCATGATTTACATCCTGTCAGTAACAAGTGTTTAAGTAAGTAAACAGTGCTTAGATGATAAAAGGCTGATATAACATAACATCGCGCTTAAAAATCCCCGGAAGGTTAGGGCAGAGGCATACCACGTACACCACACTACTATACTATATAGTACACCCACATTTCACCATTATAATCTAAAAAGCTATTCAAAGCTACTGTGAATCGGTTTCATCTAGGCAAGCGTGTTCCACTCTAGGTCGCATCATTGCTTCACATCAGGTCATTGCTTAACGTAGGTCCATGTTGATGACTCATTAAAAAACAAATACAAATTAATTTTCATGTAAAGCCTATTACCATTGAACGGACACAAAACTCGACTCCAAGGTATTACTGAGAAATTCATGATGACTGATATTTAATAAAAATCTAGCCCAAAATAATCCAGGAAGCTTCATAAGTACGTAAGCACTAAGGCTCTGAGTATCGTACGCTATCAGCACGTGTGTTGTTGATACGACGATTATCTGATATCGGTCAGACAGTAAAGCTATCGATGTACTTAGGCAATCTATTTTTATGTAGACAAATTGTTGTATGTGTTCGTATATTGTGAATTAAGTTGGGTTGATGATCGCTAGTTCGAAAGATGAGTCATTAGTGTAGTTGCGAAAATTAAAAGAGGTTTCGTATTTTTCTGAAATTAACCACTGAAATGTGCATGTTACTTTGGGCGGGTGGAGTCACTCTCAAACACAAAGTGCGTAACGAACACATACGGGTCAGTTTCAAAGTAACGACTAATACTAAGAAGAGTACAGGGCCCAGGCTTAGGTTGTACGGATTTGTTATACATGACCATATCGTGAAAAGGTGCCTTTCCATGGCTACAAAAAGAGAGAGAGGGAAATCTAGGCCGCAAACTTACAGAACGCCTTACAGATGACGATGTTTACCAGTGTTGTGAAGTGCGCCGAAAGATGAGGAAAGCCGACCCCGCCTGACGGTAAGGGGCGAGGGAGGGAGGGAAGATGAAATATTTCTCCTCTCAATATTAACATAACATTATAAAATATCTGTAATCCGCGAAGGGTAAGGCAGAGGTGTACCTAATAGTACACCCACATTTTTCCAGTTAAGTTTAAGTTCAATGTAATAGGGGGCGAACCTATTGCCATTAACCGGGCATAGTTCCAGTCTCAGTGGCTGCTACTGGGAAATTCCTGATGGGGAAACCCAATAACACTTTGCCCGACCTAGGAATCGAACCCAAGGCCTCATGCTCAGCAGTCGCACTTGCGAGCTACGAGGCAGTTACTTTTAAATGTTTTAGAATGTTAAACTGTCAACTGGAAATGGATTTTTCTTGGTTCATTATGTTAAGTATATTGCATTTAAATCACAGAAACACATAAGTGAAACTAGTGTAATGATTAACTACTGGTATGGCAAAATATTTTCAGGTCACAACCATGTTACAATATTTTTAATTTATCCAAATTTGAGTACAATATATCTTGCCCTAAGTTATTGGTTACATTACGATTACAGGTAAATTAAGGTAGTCTAGAAGATATTTGTTATCGATTATAAGACCGCCCTCGGTTATACCAATAAAATTAGCAAAATTGTAAAAGAGATATGAAACAATTTTGTTGTGTAATAAAGAAGATACATTCATACTTTATCTTATACAAATGAATTTTGCCATCAAAATCTTAGAATCATGTTATTTTATTTCTCAAAAATCTGTGACACTTTCGATTTATCAATCGACACATGTAAATAACGATTTAGGAGCCAAGTGGCCTTTACACCCCAATCATTATTTGCTATCACGCGATACTCAATCTTTATAGCAAAGGTACCTATCAACTGAAGCATGGGTGTGTCTAATTGCCCTTATACATAATGGTTGCCGTCAGAAATATTACTACATTCATCAATTTATGAGCTCTCAAGAGGTCACTAGTGGCTGTTGTGGACAGTGACTTTGGCCATCATGGCTTATCTTACTTAAAGGGAAGATAGCGTTTAGTATGACATAGGGCTGAAAGCTAAGTAATTTGTTACTGGTTGGGGACTAAGAATGTAGGTTTTATAGAAAGCTTTACTTAAGTTTCAAGGACAGACGAATTCATTATAATCTTGTTGCTATATTGATATTTAGTGTCTTACTGATCATTATCATTCTAAAGAAGTAGAGCTTTTTGGTGAAAACATCATCCAGGGTTTGAACATTCAACAGCACTATCAATCCCCTGCCTTTCGTCCTCCTAATTAATTTCCTAGTTTTATTTTGGTGTTTAGTCGCTTCCGCGGACTAGTTCCACTGGTCAGCATCACAAGTGAAGCGTGATCTAGTGAAGTGCTACTAACATAGTCTCAAGTCTTAATTATTAACATATGAGCCATTATAGCCTGAAATAAATGCGTGGACGACGCAGCATGTCATCTTCTTTCTATTCACGATTCAAACAACATTACTTAAGTACTTAGACTTACTACTACCTTTAACTTTAATCTCTGCAGTGATAGCCTAGTGGTGTGACCGTCGGACTGCCGAGTCATAGGTCTCAAGTTCAAACCCGAGCGAGACACGCACCTCAACTTTTTCGGATTCATGCGCGTATTGTATAATTATCACTAGCTTCGCTGCAAATTAGTCATTTGACTTACTTAGCAAGATGGCTGACCATAAAGGCTTTATACCTAATAGGCAGCACTATCCCTCAGCCAGGTCGACAATAAAAGTCTATAAAACGAATGAGGGCAACTTTCACGTAAGTAGGTAGGCAGGCAGCTATCTACACACGTCATACATGTTACCCTAGTTTTTGAAACAAGATTTTATTACCTAAACGGTTTCAGTGTTCATTCATGTTTAATTTTTGTGAAATTAGATCATGGAAAACCTGGATACATAACTTTAATTTTTTTATGCGCCGTGATAGAGGCCATAGTAACACGCAATTAAACATTCGAGCTGCTATTACAGTAACAAAGATACAGCTTGTGACAGACGAACAGTCAGACAGACCTAGACGGTCGGATCCACATACAAGCACTTTGAAAAGTTTCGATCAAAGCGTTACCTACGTTACCTACCACTTACTTACACCAAATGCGCGGACACCTCAATAAGAAATACGACTTATCAAAGTTTATCTATTTGTACCATATTCTAACAAATAAACGTTTTTGATTTGATTTGATTTCTATCAGTGTCCAGCCTTCAACCGGTCCGCAGTTTGTCCGAATCAGTTTGTCTGGTTCTTTAGAACATGGCCGTGTAAGGTACAGAAGCCTAAAAGGGGACTATTTAAAACTCCATGTGTTACACCTAACAAAACATAGTTACTATCACATAACACTTAACTAACGTCATAGTAATAAACTAAAAACTCGAGACTAACCAAAATATTCTTCAAAAGAAACGGTTCAATAAAAGTTCCACTTTGATCGCCATGACAGCGTTTGTTTTGGCGGCAAAACGTATTTTAGGTGACGTTTTGAGGCCATCTTGGATTGCGAACATTCTGCCTGACTATCACAGAGTATACGTGTAGAGCCTTGGGATTTGCGGGCTTCAGTTAGACACGCACGATATTTCTGATTTCAGGTTTTGGATGTTAGGGTATTAGGTATTTTACAGAGCTAATCCGCTTTGAAAAATAGTTGTCATTAATGAAGTGTGAGGCCTTTGCCCAGCATTATACTCGTATCATACTTTTCAGGTTTTGCTCCAGGCAATAAAAAGCTGCTACTAAAATTCAGTTATGCTATTGAAAGCAACAAGTAGAATACGCGCAACAGGCTATAAATGCTAGGCACAAGGTTTTTTTTACGACCACAAAACTTTACGAGTTCCTAATAAATAATAGATATGGATATGTATTTTCAGTTTTATTGAGTTTGAGGAGTAGTTACAAAAAGCTCCTGAGTGGGTTACAAGACTTTTTTTCGATTCATCCTTAACTTTGAAAACTCAGGAACTAATAAAATCATCAATTCAGACCCGGTCTTCTTTGCTTCTAATTTGACTAAATAAACATAACATCACACCTGTAGTCCCAAAGAGTTAGGCAGAGGTTCACCAGTTAATAGCCACCCACATTTCGTTACTCGGACTAAGTGTAGGTAACGTAACCATCACGTATAAATATGAGTCTGTGTGGTTCTTTCTTCAAAAGACCATCTCAGACACTAATTTTCATAGTCCTCGTGTGATTGGAACAAAATTATGTCTGGACCTTCAAATGTCCCTCCTTAAAAACGTCTGAGTACGAGCAACATCAATTATCATTTAAAAATTGTAGCAGATGACGTTCTGTAGTGTCTGCCCACCGCCATGTGAAAATCGCATGACTTAATGCCTGTATGTATGTAACCAACCGCACCATCAGCCTCCAACCTGACCTTATAAAACCGAACCCCATAAAAGACACCCGCCATCTATATTTATCAACCGAGCACACTAATAGCCCGGCCTTGCCCTGCAACCTTGATGACGTCACACCGTGTCCCACCCCTAGTTAACTAAAAGCTTGCCACTAATGTAACGACGCTTGTTATGACCACCTCTGGCTAATGATGGTGGATGATTGAAGGTTGGAACCTTGAGGAGAAGGTTCCACCTGATATCTGATGCGAGTTGTTTGGCCCTTGAGTTTGATGAAGTGGTTGTTTAATTAAAGTGATAAATAGAGGCAAAAATACCGGCCAAGTTCGAGTCGTACTCACACACACATATAGGGTTCCGTAGCACCAAACAATATAATACAAATATTTTGAAGGTTTTCATGTGTGTATTTGTTATACATTCAACAGCAAATCTAAACTTATTTTTCATAGTATTTCAATGAAAACCAAAGTTACTGCTGCATTTTGATGAAAAAGTCCCAAATCTCAAAAATTAAACATCAAATCTTATTCAAACCAATTTTGTTTGGAAGTTTTATTTATAATATGTTGTGCAATCCTACATTTTTTCAGGATTTTCTTCCTTTTACTTTAGAAATAAGAGGTGGGGGGACACTTTTGACCACTTTGGAAGTGTTTATCTTTCAAACGATTGACTTTGAGAAAAAATCGTTTTAGGAACCTCAATGTCATTTTTAAAGAACAAATCTATAAACCTAAAAACCTAAAAACCTATAAAAAAATTTTTCAATACGTGCGGAGTGACCCTCCGAGTTGAATGAAAAAATTTTTTTTTTGTTTCAGTTCCATGTATCATGTTTTGTTCCCTTAATCTTTTATTTTTGTATAAAAATCGTAAAGCGGTTCACAGAAAAAATCTACCTACTAAGTTTCAACTGTGTAGTCATAATAGTTTCTGAATAAAGTGGCTGTGACATACACGGACGGAACCCTTATAGATATAAGGGTTCCGTTTTTTGCCATTCGGCTACGGAACCTTAAAAATGGAAAGTGCGCAATGTCATCATCTTTTAATAAAAAAAAATAGAGTGAGTCTACTGTTCTAAGTTTAAACTACTTTTTTGTGAGATTTAAACTTTCACACGCCACTGCCGCCGCCGTCGCGTCTAAAAGAAAAGTTTTCGCGGTCATTAAGTCACACGTGTTCTGTCAAGGTCAAAGGTTCTTCTAACCCAACAGAAAGTGTGTTGCTGCGGGAATTTGCGCTGACACTTCTGCCTCGCTGAGCACTAGGAGCTGAAGGATGGGCGTTTTGGGGACCGTGTTATCTATTTTTTTTATGGTCATTAAGTGCTGATATTATCAGCCAGTTTTTTTTATTTTTTATTAAGTATTAAGAAAAAATTACAATAAGCGAGTCCAAGAATTTACGCGTTACAACGCAGCACCTCTTCTTATCTCATTGCTCTCACTCTTCATTCTCTCTTGACTCTTTTCTTTAGTATTGATCAAAACTCCACCCAGAGTAACTCTCCATTATCAAATAACATACAATATGTTGATATAGTTTTAAAGGACGTATCTAGATATATAAACACAAGGCTCTTACTCAACTGATCCGATAATCAACCCTTGTAACAACCCTCAAAGTCCTATCAAACGACCCCTACATATCCATTTCTATATTTTCGCAGTAACACCAAGCTGTCACGAATGGGTTTCCCAAACACCACACTACCGTGGTGGATGCATGGAAAATCCCATCGGCTGTGGCGATCATTACTTACGGTACGATGGCGCCCCCTGCTGGATCGAAACATAGGCAACAATGTGAATTTATGTTTGTGTCGTCAAGGGACATGTAATTGTAATGTTACTTTAGTTCTTTTTGTTTTAATCTTACAGCTATATCTAGCGAATATACTTTTTTTTTATTCGTTCAGACTTATAAAGTCAAAATGAGTCTGGATGTTTTCCCTGAAATCATTGACCTAAACATTTATTTAATTCTTTAGGCCATTTTGTTCTATATGATAACTGTTCGAGACATGAAATCATTTAAAAATAAAACCAGTTATACATACATACATAAACTGACGCCTTTTCCCCATGGGGGTAGGCAGAAACCATAGAACGCCACCTGCTACGATCCTCACAGACTCCTTTTGCCTCTTCCACGTTCATACATTCATCTGGACATACGCGCACGCCGGTTGCGAGTACTTATGCACCTGACCTTTTTGAAGAACCGCACCAATATGTCCTTCTAAGGAGTCCCCTCCGGATGTTGGGACTCACACACATCTACAAATCTGCAGTTATAAATCTCTCACTCTCACATTCTAACACGGCAACACATCAAGCTACACATTTCCAGTATAACATGGCCTCGCTTTGTATAGATTTCCCGTACAATAAGAGAATATCCGCTTATACCCTTTTGGTATTGCTTGATTGGTCGACGTGCGTACACCAGTATCCCTGTTCTCGCGTTCGCGTTCTTCAAAGTTTTTAGTACCATAGACTCGTCTATTGACACTTCCCTCACGTCACTTTCCCCCTTAACTTTTTTTTTGTAAACAAGAAAATCTATCATTTTCCTCAACCATACCATCACGTATCGTAATAACTAGTAACATCTAAATTCTAAACAATTACGCCACAGAGCCATTCTTGGTTTATCTCCGTACAAGATGGCGGCCACCACAGAACGGTTAAAAAGATTTACAATGAGAATAACAAAGAAATATAAACAGTTGCCGAATGATTGGCAGTAGCGGTTGCAGGCTGGTTAATATCAACGGTTATAACTTACGATTTATGTACTATTAAATGTGGATAACTGGGGGTTGTGTTTGTCGAGGATGGAATTGAACATTTTTAAATTAGCGGTATAAAGTTACATAAAAACTTTTAACAATAAAATAAACCGGTGGAAAGACAAACTGAAAAACAATCTTTTAGCCCAAATCATCATCGTCATCATCCACAGGCTGACTTCACCCACGGCCGGGTATACGCCTCTTTTTGTTTGTGCCAAGCTCCACGTTCTTGTGCCAAAATAAATAAAATCAGCTCAGAACTATTTAAATGTAAGTAACTTAACTAGGAAATTAATTACAAACCTATAGTTTGCTATTTTTTTTTTAATATTATTTGTATTTCGCAGTTCAATCTAGGAGGTAGTCGACTGCTTAATCGGACCATCCTGTGGGTGCCTTGAGTGTAAGGCTTCCAGCCAGGGCAAAAACTTACAAACTAAGCGACTACACGCTAAGGGCACTCCCTGTGGAGGTACGAGCCTCGGCTTAGGGCGTCGCTGGGGGAGGACAGCAAAGGGACAGGCTGGATCTGAATGCTGTCATTATTTAGGGATGATTTTGGACTACAGGCTCAGCTGCGCGGGCTGGCTTGAGCAAGGGTCGGGGAGGACATGAAACGGGATGTCGCGACGGGCCTCGGCGGCGAGGACGGAATGACGGCTGATTGCGTCTTGCGCGTGCTAGTTTCCCTACTGCTCTCCTGGAGGAGGGTGTTAGCGTCATCAGGGGTAACGAGATTATGTCTTGGACGGCGAATCTTACTAATACGTAAGGGCTCGTATCGGGCGGCCGATGCGATCAGGGGGTTTCGGTGCTTTAAAGCAGAATCGAAGAAGCGCATAGAAAGGCGTTTCATAAACTGGAGAATAGTGGGCATCATAAGGTCTACGTGGAGTCGGCCGTTGCGGACAAACCAAGGGGCTCCCGTGAGTTTACGTAAGAACCGGTTTTGTAGTACTTGCATCCTATCGATATGTCTACGCTTGGTGTGTGCGAACGTACGTCATGATGGGATAGATCACCGCGGTAAAGAGGTGCAGCTTGCACCTGAGCGAGAGTTTGCTCTTTGCCGTAAGCAAGTAATGGAGTCTACCCATGGCGAAGACAGCTCGGTCACGAGCTGCTTTGATGTGCGGCCCGAAGGACAGATGGTGGTCGAGTGAGACTCCTAGATATTTGGCTTGCTGTTACTTACGTAAGATGAGCACGAGACTGTCCGGCACTCCCAGTTGGTACAACTTGTATACTAAGCCGTTGTGCCAGACTTCATCGAAGGCCTTCGCTATGTCGAAGAACAACACGCCCGTCATCGCTCCGCGCTGGAAGCCAGCGCTCAAATGCTCGACGATGCGGTGGACCTGTTGTATGCACGAGTGTTCGGTCCTGAAGCCGAATTGCTCGTTGTGAATGAGACTCTTAGCTTCGGCGTCGTCTTTGAGTTTTTTATAAATAAGTCTCTCGTAGATTTTGCCGAGTTCACTCAGGAGACTGATGGGACGGTAGCTCGCGGGCTCCGCCCTGGGTTTACCGGGTTTGTGAATACCTATAACAGTGGCCTATTTCCATACCTGGGGGAAGAAATTGTTGCTCAAAGCGCCATTGAAGATGGCTGCCAATAAAACTATGAGCTGCGAGGGGAGTATTTTGAACACCCTATTGGTGAAGCCATCGGAGCCAGGTGGTTTGCTAAACTTACGTTATTAATTTATATAAAATGGTGGTAGCTTGATTGATCTCCATTTATGATTTGTTGCCTCAAAATTTCTTATGAGAGATTGTCACGCAATTAAATCCTCTAAGACCACATACATGGGTCGTCAGCACACGGAAATGAGATCCCACCTTCTGCTAAAGATTCTATCTATTACTAAAACCCAGTTTCACTAAGATAATAAACTATTAAGTAACAGAACGATTAACTACGCACGGTTCGGTCTTGACCGAATTCTTTGTATAGCGCACACATTAACAATCGCACGCACGTAAAACGAGCAAAATGTATGTATTTTTATAACTTTATATGTTTAGCTTTGTCGAAAACACGAGTCTACTGTAATTATACAATTAAACGGTTTGTTGATTCCTGATTTATATCACAGCTTGGTTTTATCACAGATGATGGGAGGCATAGCGTTGCTATTGCATAATCTGAGTGGCACATTATTGTATCTTTTTCCAAAGGACAATAACATCACGCCTGCATTAGCAGTAGGTTAAGGCAGAGGCGTACTCACATTGTCAACATCTCGCCAAATATACTTGAGTCTAACGTTACAAATTCTGACTCCGGGCTACTAAGGAGGAATTCCTGATAGAAAACCGCGAAAATTAATTTGTCTGTCCTGGGAATCGAACCCAGAACCTCATGTTTAGCAATAGCGACTTTACGAAGCAGTTTTAACTTTTAGTCTCTTTCCAATGTTATTTATACAGATAGGTTTTTATCGGTTACTTTGATTGGCGAGAAATCTCGATACAGCCAAACGTCAACTGTCTTACTGTTATTTTGAGAGCTGCGGTGGCCCAGTGGTGGCGGTACCGACTACGAACATTAAGTAGTGGGTTCTAACCCAGGCGCCTGCCGTTACTTTGTTTATTTTATTTTTTACCCAATGCTCTATGAACCAAGGAAAACATCGTAAGGAAACCAACGAAAACATCGTAAGGAAACCGGCATGTACTAGAACCAAAAATTCGAAGACATGTGACATCTACCAACCCGCACTGGGCCTGCGTGGTGGATATAGCCCATTCCCTCTCATAGAAAGGATGCCGTGTGTCCCAGCAGTGGGGACATTATGCTTATGCTAACCTACTGTTATTTTTAACCAAGAAAGAACAATCATTCCTAATTAGCACGTTTAACGATTTCAGAGTTTAGACTAAAGAGTGCAGATTCCCTCATAATATTTTCATTCCCCCATGCGTCATGAACCACCAAAATACGTCTTGTTTACCTGTAAGTCTGCTCACCCACAAACCGTGACACTGCCGGTACAATAAAACAAGTTGAATTGCGAGCGAGCGACCGAATTAGACACAGACAGACAAACAGAACGCCCCGCGAAACGCATTGGAGATTGTGGAAAATTGGGAAAATGGATGAAAAGTCTTTTAGTAAAACTGGACGGGTTGACGTTGTGTTCATTTAACCAGATTTTAGTTCTACAAATCTAAGAGCACCTCATTAACATAACATACCACCACGACTGTAATCTCCTGAGGGCTGAGCAGAGGAACATTACGTCAGTTATGTTTGAATAATTATGGCCCCATAAAACGAGTAGTAAGTCAAAAGGTTACCTATTATTTCACTTCTTAGTGCTTAGGAATAGATTTCAGAAGGATAAGTTTTTCAGGATTAAAAGTTAAAAGACTAAGTTCAAAGCTCTACTAAGATATTTAGTTTGATTTAGTTTGACATATACACGTGATACTAATCGATAAAAAACTGTCAAAATGTGAGAATACTATTAATGAGTAATGCCATCTATGAAGCTAATTATTTCTTTGTATATGGCTGTCAATATTCCTGCTAACAATTTTAATTAATATTTTTATTTTATTTTATTTTATTTCTTAATCATTTTGAATCTAATTGTAATTACTAAATTTTAATGAATAATAATAATGCAATAATGTAATCTAACTTAATTTTTTTTTTTTTTTTTTTACTTAATTTGATTTTATTTTCTTTTTTCTGAAAGGAAATTATTTTGGAATTGTATTTGGAACCGTATCTTCTGTATTTTCTGTATGGGCTTCGTGCCTGAAATAAATGATTTTTTTTTTTTTTTTTTATTTTATTTAAAAAAAAGTGTTTTAATCCAGCCTAAATAGACAATAGTAATAAATAATAAATTAAGACGACTAAAATACTATACGTACACCTCTGCGACCCCTTCGGGAAAGCAGATGTGAAGTTATGCAAATACGTACATGAAAATGCAAGAAAACATAAAGAACTCGTAAAGCTACAGAAACTACACTGGGAATTTCCTCAGCCTAAAAATAAGCCCAAAAAATATTTCAGGTAAAAAAGCCAAATCATTACTTCCACGGTTCCCTTTGTATGCGCAGGAGTCCCGCGCAGTATTGTCGCGTGCGTGGGCGCAGGTCAATGAACCCAAGCTCCCGATAAATAGCAAAGTGGCAAATGTGCGGAAAGTATTATTGTGAACCGAAATTAATTTATTTTGCTGTTAAAACTGTAGAAATTTAATGTATCAGATAAGACGGTGACGTTTTTATCTAGTGGAAGCAATTTGGCCTATTTTATTTAGCAACAAATTACAGTGTTTTTCACTATTATTTGAAAATTGTGAGGTGTACTTTTAAGCTACACACATCAAGCTGTACATTTCCAGTATAAGCTGATATCTCATTGTACGGAAATTCTATACAATGTGAGATCAGCATAAACTGGAAATGTATAGTTTGATGTGTAGCCGTGTGTACACATTTTATAACCACATTTGATAAATTCGCGTATTAATTTGACGCATCGACGATATTTCGCAACAAATATTCAATATTGTAGATACATCCATAAGTAGGTAGACAGGGTAGTTATAAAAGGATCCATTGACTCAGGTTTGCCCAACTTTCTGCCACTTTGTTTTATTTTCAAAATAGCTGCCACACATAATACATATTAATCAATAGCTGGCGTGACAAACAAAGTATTGGATGTGATAAAAGAAAAATCTTCTAAAGCGTCACGTTTTCGTCAAATTGTTCTAATCGCACCATCAGTGAATAAATTCTAAGTTGGAAAAGCAAAAGAAATAAGCAGACCAGGCTCCATATTCAAATATTCAAACCCCTTTAAAGAGTGGTAACAATTATACGTAAACACATTGAGACTATTGACGTAAATCTTTGATTCGATTTTCGTTTCTTAAAACATCAAACACATATCGAATAGTTACTAATGCGCTAGACAGGTCAACCTCAAAAGCCGCAGATATCCCAGACATAAACAACAGACGAATCCACGAGACATTGTTGTGTTTATTAGACATATTTAGCGATATGACGATAGTCCCGCGTCGGCCCCGGCTTGATCGACTGCCTGGGTCATTGGTAGGAATTATGTGTAAGTCACAAGTAATAATCTTTTCTGTATTTGTCGATTTGATATCCAGAATTTTCAGTGCTGCAGTTTCAACAATCAATCCAAAACGAATATACACTTTTAGATCACTCTTGGAAAATTAATTGGTGACTAAAAATTTCTCTTTTTTTACCACATGATTTTGTTGCACGTTAATAACATAATTTGCTGTTTCATGAACATCATCCACAGCCTCACTTCACCCTCTGCTGGGTAGGCCTCGTTGTGTGTTCCAAACTCCACGCTCGTGTGCCAGGTTTTGGCTTTTAATTGATACATCTACAACTACTTCATCTAAAATTTACTACGGACAAGACCTCAACCACTCGGTCTAGAAGCATGGTATAAGAAAGTTCCATGGTACAAGGTGTAATCGGAGCCGTCACGAAGCCGACAACCAGCAAGCATTCTGTGCATCGACCTGGATAAGTCTATGCAAAAAAATATTGCTGAGAAATGACTTTTTTTTGGAGGTGAAACTTTGACGTGACGACGTTTTACGGTAGGCCTCAATGTAACGCAGTCAAAACATTGCTGATGGATGCATTGAATAGTACGGGGGTCATTGAGGTATTCAAAGTAATGATATAACACTAAAAACTTGTATTAAAAAAAACTTGTGAAAAAGTTGAAACTTTGACCCCAATATCTCCGTAACTATGTAGAAGGTTCCCAGGTATAGTCTAGAACAAAAAAATGTCGCAATGACGGGGAGAACAAGTGCCTTTCGGCTTCGTTAAGGATACGTTTACACGCATTAAAACGAAAGTGAACACTGTAGGAAGGATTTTCATATAAAAAATTCATTCCCTAAGTTTTGAATGCCACTTAACATTTTCGCGGATGAGAAATCCCACAAAGCATTTTTTAAGTCACTTACAAAACCACATTAGTTACTTTTACATTATTTATTGTTTCTTATTTTAGCTGAACATTCTATAAGAACAGTTAGGTATAGCTTATAGCACTTCAAAGCCAGGTCCCCCACTGCGTAGGCAGGGAAAACCCACCGTTAATGGGTTCAATCGATGCCTTCGTCTAGCCATCGACGGCGTGCGTCTGGACCGGAAAACGTATATCCGAAAAATTTCATTTTGCCCTTCATCGTATCGACACGACAAATTTTATTGTACGAAAAAAGGAAATGGAAGGCCTATAGATACTAAATAGATAAAAGGTAGAATGTGCCTAGCACAAGTTATTTAAAAAAAAAAAAAACAGAAGTTTGATAAAAAGTAAAAAACTTCCGGACTCTCGTCGAAACTGAACTCTCGCAGATTATAGGCACAGTTATCTCTGAAATCAAGATTTTCAGTCCAAATGAAGGTGATGGGTAGTGTCTCGTCATAATTATGAATGCTGGCCAAAAGAATGACCAAATTGATCTAGTGCAAAGTCTTTAGCTTCAGCTATCATGCAAAATTACACAAATATCTTCATAAACCATAAATCTATGCTGGCCGAAAAAATATCAAACTGAAAAGAGAAGAAGAAAGAAAAAATATTTACTACTCACTCCCCCACTACCTTTGTTTACTTTTTTATCTGCTCATGTTCGATTTCGTCTTCGGTTGTTATGTAAATAAAAATTAAAGTAAAAAAAAGTATTTATGTTGCATTATGAAAAGAATATCAGAAGTATCACATTCTATTGGGTACATAAAAGAAAAAAAACTTACATCTAATATAGAAAGATTGTTTTGGTCACTCACCGGCGTGATGCAGCGCCGTCTCGAAGGGCGCCCTCTGCATTCGCTCCTTGCTCTCTGCCAACAAAGTATAAATACATGAGACTAAGTGCCAACAGCTGATCGGACACGACACAGCCGTAGCTGAGGTGCGCGACGGATAAGGAATATTGGAGTTTTCATTTGGGAAATATTGTTTTACTTTACTCCGTCTGAAGGTAATGGAATAGTCCATTCAATAAGTTGTGGAATAAAAGCGTTTTAAGATCTTTAAATTGTATTATCCCATTGCATTGACGAAAAACAATAATGTGTGCCGCATGGTATTAAGTTGTCTCGGGTTTATTATATCTTCATAAAATTGTTTTGAATAACTGAACTTCATAAAAACAATATACGAGTACCTTAATACTAACAATATCCGTAACTACAACAACTGTTATGCATTTACGTTTCATATTGAGTACTATTTTATGTTGTAAGTGTAAAGCTTAGTAGTCACTCTTCCGAAATGGTCCATCAGTCATATCATAACCACAAAACCTTAGACTACTCTAAGGTTTTGTGGTTTCTAAGCACTTCAAATATCTAAAACGATTATCACAATCTTATCAGCAAGAATAGGAAAATGAAATCACATTATAAACAAAACAGGACAAAAGTTACAGGCAAACATAGATCTTTTTTTCTATTTTACTTGTTAGTTAATACAAAATATAAATAACCAAGTAGATGACAGACTTCTGGCCTATCGTCTATAAATCTAAAATAACCCACTTCTCTCCTGTAAATTGTACGATTTCACACGATTCATGAGAGTTCAAGAAACTCTCGAAAGTTATTTATTTATAAATCTCCATTTTTTCTCGATGTTAGAGAATTTCTTTTCGAAGTGCATAAATAGTTTTCATGCCAAATTTTCACCTCTGTGAACAGAGAGTATTTTATTTCAGCCAAAAGTATCTTGTGAGAGAATAGCAGCATAATCAGCCTATAATGTTCCCACTGCTGGGACACACGGCCTCCTCTCTATGAGAGGGAATGGGCTATAATCCACCGTGCGAGTTTGGCTATAATCCACCGTGCGAGTTTGGTAGATGTCACACATGTATTCGAATTATTGGTTCTAAGACATGCCAGTTTCCTCACGATGTTTTCCTTCACCGTTTTGAGAGCAGTGGTGATGAAATAAATTACACAAAATAATGCGCCTGCCTGGGTTCGAACCCACAACTCAAGTCGGGCCCGCCACCACTGGGCCACCGCTGCTCTCGTGAGAGAGAGAATAGGACGAAACCTAATACTAGTGAGCATGGACACCTAAGCACTGAAATAAGAGGTGAAGACATAACGTCAATAAACAATAGCATAAAAGAAAAAACATTAAGTAATCAGCATCTCAGGAGCCACAAAAACAAGTAAATAGGCTCAAAAGGAAGTTCCAAAATGGAACTTCCTTCCCCACTCGCTTTGGTGTGTAAAGACACAGTGAATATTCTAGAATTTCATTGAGTTGACAGTTGACAGAACTGTCCAGTTCATAATGACCATCACTTGGAGGGCTTTTTTTATACTAAGACCGTTCTTTTTGGTTTCAACTGACGATGCCTGTGCAGAACTGACATTGTATAACAAAACTCGGCAAGTGATGATCACTATGAACTGTCAACAGAGATACGCAATAGCCCTGCAGGTAGCCAATACTCAATACTTTTATTGCATTCCACATGTAGGTTTCTTAGGTGGTAACCTTATAATTAGATCATATGGACCCTGTCGGGCACAGCAAAATAAGTTAGGAGAGAGGATGCATTTGTAAATTATATAACATTTCTTCTATTCTCTATCTGGGGCTCTAAAATCGCTGCTTTATCAGAATCATAATACGAATCACGTTAAAAATTTAAAACTCTTAAAATGAACTTTGTGGTCATAAACATAAAGACCATTTTAAGAATTTTAAATTTTTAACGTGATTCATATTATGATTCTGATAAAGCTTCCATTTTAGGCCCACTGATCGTTGATGAATTAAGTAAAACTACTATCCAGCATATCAAGACCCCTGCGTTCTAGGAAGCTGCGTATAAAAAAGGGTTCTCGTGATTTACTGAACCTTTTTTCCTTTTACCCTGTGAAGTCGTATCCGCCATCTTCGATCTCAAAATAAAGAGAATGACAATCACCATCACTATCACTATCACCATATCCAGCCAGTTCCCGGCTGGATACAATTTTAGATGTAGTCAATCAACACGAAAAATAAGAAGAAAAACTACCATTTTCATTCACCAAGTTTCAACAACAATTTGAAAACTTTTGTGCAATGCCCTTACAATCACCCTTGCTTGTCCAAAGGTAAAATAAGAAATAGGTATATTATCCTTTTCAGTATGTTAGTACCTAAATGTGAAGCCACACAATCGTCAATGTTATTAATGACATTTAATTAATATTGTGAAACTAAAGTAATATTCAGTTAATTAGTAAAATGTTTACGTATTATTTCATTCATAGTTCCAGTGTTTTTGTTTGACACCTTATAATTATCGGTCCAAGTCAACGGCCTTGCAAAGAAAGTAGTTACCTACTCACTTATTATATTAATATGACATTAGCAAGAACAATCGACATATTAATTATTATGAGAGGTGGTTTGCAGTTATCTAGACGCGTCTGAAAAATATTTCAGTAACTACGTAACCCTTCATGCGCAAGTCCGCCTTGCACTCGGTCGGTATTTTCCAATGGTTACCCTTCGATCTGTTATCGTGTCCAAGATGCAGCCTTTGCCTAGTTTGGAGCCAATATAAAACCTTTTTAGATATTTTTTGGCATACAGTTCATGTATCTTTATTTGTTAGATTCGACTAAGCCAAAAAATAATTCAATGACATTTAGGTATTGTCTTGATCTCTGAAAATCGTTTATAACGTTCCATTCGGGATGTACGAGCTCACTCTCTTCGGTGTACCTGTACGCACTTTCGTGTGATCCTTAGAATGGTTGGAACAAATCTAACAATTTAAATCTTTGTGTAACACGGAGACTTTTACCAATCCTGACCATAACAAAAACAGTAAAATTGTCATAGTGATCGTTTGGTAAACATAGTCACTATTTTAATTACGTATCAAGAAGGCTTAAATTATGACGTTGGTTCCGGTTGTCAATTGTAGATCTTTTACAGTCGTTAAGTCGTCAGTAGCCCGAAAGTATGACAACCAGTCTTACCAAGGGGTCCCGTATGTCCCAGTGCTAACTGGGTTGTTGAGGTCAGATAGGCAGTCGCTCCATGTAAAATACTGGTATTTAGCTGGATATGGTTAGATTAGAAGCAGACCCCAAAATAGTTGGGAAAAGGCTAGGCAGCTGATGATGAACGCTAAATTCAAATGTCTAAGTCCAATTCTAGGCAAAATCCTGCCCCTTACACCACACCTGGTCTTTGCCGGAACGTTCTAGAACCTGTAACCTTTAGCCTATAATTAGGATATTTGTCACTGCGACTAGCGAGTCCTGACGTCAAACAACAGGTCCTATTTTGAATCGCTGTCTTTATCAATGACAGCCAGTCTAGGCTGCGAGATGCGTCACCAAGTTCATTGAACTATTTCACTGCAAGTTTTGAGTTTTCTATCAATGTTACATTGTTTACTTAACTATCACATTCTTTCATACACAAAGTAATCGCTTTTGTTTTTTTTTTTCTCTATAACGCCATAGTTTTTATGCAATAAATTATTAGCAGAAGAAAAATAAATAAATGTTTTAATAAAATTATCGCAAAAGTAACGCAACTTTTCTGGACAAAGGTTTCCTGCATAATGTAACTACAATAGTTTATAAGTGTTTAAAATAGTTACAAAATGTGTCATTAGGCAGTTTTAAAAACAGTGCGTTTCAATTTCAGGTATCTTTTAGATACAACGGACTTGAAAATTATGCCTGAAGATTTTCCTTATGTAAATATATGTAAAGATTTACAAGAGTCTTATTTATAAGAATCTTCCTTTGAGCTAATTACCATGCAAGCTGTCATCACCACTCCGTTCGACAAACTGTGGCTTAATTGTCTGAAAACTGCTCATTATTTATGTATGATCTATGAGACGATTTTCAGTAGTTTTTGGTTTGACAAAATGGTTTGGTCAAGGTCATGTTGATTGCACAATTAGGTATATAAGAATCGAGAATAGTCAGCAGGTTGCATGGTAGCTCGGTTGAGTACGCAGAGAGCCTATACAATTAGTGGCAATAGCTTTATGTCTTCAGTTGTGAAAGTTCTCTCATTGGGCCCTTATAAAAATATTACTATACATTGATACACTGAATAATACTTATGTAATCACGGCCGTTGCTAAGAAAAAATAAAGATAAGAACACAATAAAACTCAAGTAAGGAAACACTTAATTTGAAAACAATATTTTACGATTATTTCCAATTTTACAGTTATACATATACTAGTAACTAGTGTAATAATTCCACCGATGCCTTCACCTAAAGAATGATGTTTTAAAGACAGCAAATAACTTGTCAATGAACAAGTTGTATGATTTCTTTAAAAAATCATTTAAGGCTAATCTAAACACAGCCTAGAATAGTGAATTCCGACTTCATACCCCGCCAATCAATTGTGATAATATTGATGATGTTGATATGCTATGCTATTATGACTTTTGCGTAAGAGAACCTACAGTCTTCAGTGATGATCTTGAAATCAAAAAGTACATAATACAAAAATCTTCATAGCCATTCTCCTGTCCTTATCCCAATTTATTTGTGGTCGGCGCAGCAAGTCTTCTTCTTCCATACTTCTCTATTACTCGTCACCTCATCAGACACCTTCTTTCTAGCGATATCATCTTTCACCTAGTCCATCTATCGTTTCTTTGGTCTTCATCGTTATGGTTAATTGTCATAACATAAGACATGGGTGTTCAGCTAGTTAATTTAATTTAATCCTCTAATAACTGACACATCCCGAAAATGTTATTATCTCAGACTGTTTCACGGCCTATCTAACGGCTATCAAAAGCATATTTAACTAATTTAAATATGCTTTTGATTGATCGGTCATACTAGTCGCTGCTACTACGCTATACATCTTCCTAAAACCTAAAAAACGGCTCAGCCGATTTATTAAATTGTTTTGTTGTGACCATAACTTTCAGGGCAAGGTTGTATGCAAGAATGTATTTTTTATTTTGCTATGCTTACTTTAAATTTTCTTTATTGGTAAATTGTACTTGTGCGAAACCGGGGCGTGTCGCATAATACCCAAGTAACAACTGTAACAAGAAACAATACCATAATGCCATTCTTTACACACATCTTATCAGTGAGTCTGTAATCGATGCTGTGACTATGTAAAGATTATGTACCACGAACTTTTGTCTGACACTACTCATGTGTCCTGCTTTATCTTTGTGTTACTAACCTGACTGGGTCAGTACTTGAAAGGTCGGTTTCATTATCGAGTTCTGGGATTTTTGTGACACATACCAGCAGGAAACTTTTAAGAGTAGCGTTATTATCTTAAAGGGGAATCTTAGTTATTGAAAGCTAGACTACCAGTGTGACTTCAGACTGCAATAAGAGTTTAGCATTTTATTTGTGAACTAGCTGTTTCCAGTGACCCTTCTCCGCGTGAAAATATTATTGAAAAAATATTACTTTCTTATTTGATTCGGATTTTGTTAACAATTTCAAAAGAGGGTTTTACTTTATTTCCTTTTTCAAAAAAAAGTTGCCTATGTTTACTCTTATCACATCAGCTATCCGCCCGTAGAAGTGCCGTCAAAATAGCTCCAATCGTTTCGGCGATTAGCCGAAACAAACGGACAGAGAGACAGACAAAAATTAAAACAATTATTGTATTTTTGTTATAAGTACCAAACTGTTATTTTGAAATAACAAACAGACACTGTAATTTTATTTATTTGTATAGATATCATTTCGGGAGATTTGGAAGCGGACAGCTGTAATTTCTCTGACCGACCAACTCCTTGACAACTTAAAAGTTTTGGTAATAATCCTCATTTATCATTTTTAAAACAAACTCTCCTAAACGTTACAAACTGCAAGAATATACCTTACATCGTACAAATAAGACTAAAGTTGATGCGAACCATTGATATTAGCATCATCGTCTTTCCCATTAATTGCAATTGCTATAAACCAACTCCCTAAACCTTCACGGATTACAGATGTGACGCAAAACATCGTTATCGATGTTATCATTAATCCCGACTTCACTAACAAGGCGTAGCTCCAAGTACCAAATCATCCCGCCATAAAGCTCTCATGAAACAAAACATATATTAAAAACAAACCAATGAGTTAATTAAGAAATATTTGCACCACAAACTCAAATGTTTGTCTTGGGCGGCTTCGTTTAATCTTAAATTAATCCTCTGACAAACATATCAACACCAATCAACTTTAATTGTAATCTATCTTCACAGTCACTGCACTACTTGCACCACCGAGGAACCGAAAAAATCCTGCCAGAACTGGTGAAATCCAGTTTCGCCCTGTTCAAAGTGGTTGCAACAAGATTGCGTGCGCGAATTGCTTGTATATATGATTGATTTATAAACAGATGATGATTGGTGATATCTGGTAATGATTAAATGTTGTCAGAATTAATTGGTGGTGTCTGCCTGTTACGGGAAGTGATAATATTGCTGATGGGTCAATTAACCGACGAGGAAAAGTGCAATGTTATGTTGAGTTGCGTAAGAATCTTAGAATGCGAATAAAGCATTACCATCCCGCACTTGGACTCACGATGGGTTGACGATGTCGTCAAAGTCGCGTGGAATACTTCGATGAGGAACGCATAGGACGGAGAAGAATGGCAGAAGAAAGTTGAGGTTTACACCCACCATTAGCTGATTTCGGACTGAAATGTTGATAACTTGAAATCGCGTGAAGGATATGTCACCATCTCTCAAAAAGAGGACGCCTGTATCCCAGCTCTGGGAACTTTATGAGTTGATTATGATAAATAAAACATTAGGTCACTTGTCCTATTTTCCGGAGAATGCTATTGCAGAATTTCTAAATCAGTAAAGCTGAACAGCCAGTCTATCAATATCAATCCAACGAGCATTGTACTGCGTCAATTAAACCATCTTCTATCTTAATGAACCATGTCCTAAGACAATATTGTCATCAGAACACAATAGGTAGGTAATTCAGTAGTTCTAAAATAATTAATTTCATATCAATGCAGAGAACAAAGAGCCAATTAATAAATCTTTCCACTTGATCTAACTAGAAACTGTAGCAAAAACTCATGATGCAAGAAGTTATATTGCGTAAGAAACTATGCATAGTTCCGGGAGTTAATGATTGACAGGCAATGCGTGCATTCAAACATGACTATTGTAGTATGATTTTAGAAGAGAGATTTTACAAAAATCTATGTTAACTAAAATACTCTTTGCCTAAATTCCAATTTTAAAAATTGGTATCAAATTGAAATACGCTTCGTTGATTTCGGGCGGTTTTCGCGCGACACCGCTAGACCACGTGGATGAGCGATTTCTAGTGGTCGTAAGCGCAAAAGACTGCGGACTTCGGTACTTCGCAGACTACACGAACACGACTTTTGGCCTCAAAATGTTCGACCAGGGGCCTTAGTCCGCTATTGCAATAGTGTCAGAATGGTCTATCATTGATTTAATAAGGCCCCGCGCAGACGAATTACCCTTTGTACGCACGTCAAACGAGTTTCGAGGCTAGGGGCCTTCTTCTTCTTCCAGTTCGGCGCGCGCGCTTGTTGTTGTCGCACGTCATCTAAGCTATTCCCTCCGCTTCGTCTTTTTTGTCACTAGTGATGGGAGCACTCACTATCGATAAAAAAGTATCGACTGCCCTAATGTCAATATGGACAGATTTATAACAAGAAGTTTTTCAAATCCATCCCTTGCCGCAAAGCGGCCAATTGAAAGTGACGAAGCCGATCCCAGTGCATGGAATATACCGAAAAGACCTGCGCGCCCAACAAGACTCCAACCTGAAGCACCTGTTAACACCACTAACAGATTCAGTAACCTAACTACTGAACATGTGGCATCCACCAATCCACTGCATGTGCATACCCGTAGTGCAACAACCAAAACCATTAAATCGGGTAAGATACCACCCATTTTTATTACTCTGAAACCTGAATGGACTCATGCATACGTAAAGACGATGTTTACCCGCTATACTAAAGGGTTTCATCTCGAGTACAAGGGTAATAATAAAATGTCTATAAACCCTCACACATCAGAAGGTCATCAAGCACTAAAAGAGGGTCTCTGCTCAGAAAATATTCCTTATCACACCTTCTCTCGCAAAGATGAAAGAATGCCTAGAGCTGTAGTTTTCGGCCTGCCCGAGTTTGCTGAAGAACACCTATCGGAAGAGCTATCATGTATTGGGTTCCCAAACACTAAGGTTCGCAAAATGAAAGTTGCTGAGGGTAGAGATGCATCATGCCCGCCATATCTGGTGCAACTTCAAGCAGGTGCCAACATCTCCAAGTTCAAATCAATAAAATATTTAAGCAATTGTGCTGTTCGCATCGTCAAGTTTCGTAACAAAAATATGTATGGAACACAGTGCTATCGTTGTCAAGCATTTGGTCACTCTTCTAAAAACTGTAATCTAACACCGCGGTGCGTCAAATGTCCTGAAGCCCATCTTACTACCGAATGCCCTAAGAATAATCGCACGGAGCCTGCCAAGTGCTGCAATTGTGGCGAAGATCACCCGGCAAACTTCCGATATTGCAAAGAGCGTCAGAACTATCTTCAACTTTTACAAACTCGTCAAGACAACATCAAAGCAGCTCAAGAACAGCGTCAAACCAAAATTTACTCCAAAGTCGACGGTCGCTCCTGGGCTACAATCACGTCTGCAGCTGAGAAGACTAATCAAAAAGCTCAACCCTTGCATGAAGCTCCCCTTGATCACACAACTTCAGAAATGCTGGGTATCCTTAAAACTATTAAATCAATAAAAGACCAATTTAGCGTCTGTGATAACATGATGGACAAAGTTATTCTCATACTTACTCATCTTGGTCAGTATGTTTAATAATGCAAGTGAGCTTCGTTTTCTATACTGGAACGCGGACGGGATTCGTTCTAAATTATCAGAATTTTTAAATTTGACCAGCGAACATGGTGTCGATATTATCTCACTATGTGAAACAAGATTAGGTGAAAATTATACGTTAAATACGCCTGGTTATACTTGTTACCGATGCGATAAGAGATCGAACGGTATTGGGCAGGGAGTCGCAATTTTAGTTAAGAACGATATTCCTCATACATCAATTTTTCTTCCCCCTATGTATAATCTTGAATGTGTAGGGATACGCTTAACTTCACCCGAGAGCAATACAATTGTCATATCCGCCTATAATTCACCGAACCTTCCATTAGTTCCTAATGATTTGGATATTTTATTTGATTTAGGGCCAAAAGTATTAATTATGGGTGACTTCAATGCCAAACACGAATATTGGCGTTGTTATCAAAACAACTCTCGTGGTGTGGTGTTGTTTGATCATATGGTACTCCATGATTATCAAGTCTTTGGCCCGACTTCTCCAACATTGGTACATTACAATAACGCATATACTCCTTCCACACCTGATATACTTCTCAGCCGTAATGTTACTTGCGTATCCGAACTTCATACTCTACCAGCTTTATCATCCAATCACTTTCCAGTCTTTTTTACTGTAGGTGGTAATTTTATCCGTCATAACTTTAAACAATACCGATATTCGGAGGCTAATTGGTCAGAGTACAGGTCTTACTTAGACATGAATATAACACTAGGTACATCAACTTATAATTCTAAAATTATCATTGATGCTGCAGTTGACCAACTCCAAAATGCCATCAAAATGAGTCGCGATGTAAACGTTCCATCAGGCCCATCCTCGGTTAAGCGTTACACCTTGCCGAGACGCATCAGAGTCCTAATTTCTACTAAAAACAAGCTAAGGAAGACGGCTTTAAAAGAAATCAACCCTGCAATTAAATGCGTCATCAACAAAGATATAAACAATCTTAACACTAAAATCAAAAACCTTATCCAAAACTATAACGACAAAATATGGAACGACAAACTTGCTAAAATTGATAATCCATGTACTGACATCTGGAGGGTTGTTAAATCTTTGACTTATAAGCCTGCAGTAATTCCACCGTTGAAGTGTAAAAATGGCCAATTAACTACGTCCCCTGCCGAACAGTGCGAAGTGCTTGCTGATACTTTTTACGAGAACATGAGTTTGACTATGAACTGGACTAGTGATAACTTTACTGAGACTGCCGTGGATGTATCAATAAACAAACTTAATAATACTGAAAACTATAATCCACCTAAACTCGTACATCCTAGAGAAGTGTCAAAATTAATAAGAAATCTCAAAAGTCGTAAGTCTCCGGGCGTCGACGGCATACACAACTGCTTACTTAAGAATCTATCACGTAAATGCATAGTATTCATAACTAAAATATTTAATGGTTGCTTAGAAATTGGCTACTTTCCGTCCGCTTGGAAAAGAGCCAAAATTATAACGTTCAAGAAACCAGGTAAAGAGGAAAGTTCACCAACTAGCTATCGGCCTATAAGTCTCCTACCGTCCTTGGGAAAATTACTCGAAGGAGTAATCTCAGCGCGCTTAGCAAACGCTACAAACCACCTACTATTGCCCGAGCAGTTCGGATTCAGAAAGGCTCATTCTACAGCTCAGCAACTGGCCAGGGTCGCAGAGCATGTTACTCACCACTTAAACATGAGTGAATCTACAGGCATGATGTTGCTTGACGTTGAAAAGGCTTTTGATGCCGTCTGGCATGCAGGACTTTTACATAAGCTTTCTAAATGTAATGTACCGATTGGACTTGTAAAAATCATCCAGGCGTATTTGACGGATAGGTCATTCTGTGTTCATATTGGCGATAGTGTGTCCAATCCAAGATCTATTCCTGCGGGGGTGCCTCAGGGCTCCTTGCTCGGGCCCCATTTATTCATACTGTTTATAAACGACATGCCCAAGCAGCCCCATACTCATCTTGCGTGTTTTGCTGATGACACAGCATCGTTTACTTCAAGTAAAGATACCGATTTAATAGTTGAGCGGCTTCAGTTATCATTACAGCTTCTAGTTTCATATTTTACCCAATGGAAATTAAAGTTAAATTCCACAAAAACTGAAGTCATAATGTTCACACGAAATAGATCTGTCCCTAATAAACGCATTAAAGTGGGTGATTATACTTTGCCATGGCGTGTATCAACCAAGTATCTTGGACTATTGCTGGACAATAAAATGAACTGGACCAAAAATACCGAGTACTTCCGCGTTAAAGGAATAAAAGCCCTAAACTGCCTGCACCCAATCTTAAAACGGCGATCTAAAGTCAGCTCAAAGACCAAATTGAAAATCTACACGACCCTAGTAAGACCCTGCATTACGTATGCGGCACCGGTCTGGAGTAGCACATGCGAAAGTAATTACGCCAAAATACAAGTAGTTCAGAACAAAGCAATTAAAACTTCATTCAATACACCCTTTCGGACAAATCTTAAAACATTACACACTCAATTAAATTTCCCAACATTAAAACAATACATTACAAAACTCACAAAAAAGTTTTATTTAGTAACTAACCCTAAACATAATAACCCACTTATTTCCACCATTGGCCGAACACGATCTACAAACTTAAAATATATCGATAAATATCATCGTTACCGACTCCCACATCACTTACTGCTATTCGAATAACAAAGGCGATGGGACTACATGACCGGACTATTTTTTATTACGTTCGCTTGAATGTAGGGTAGATTTGCAACGAATCATACTCAGTACACGAAGCTCATTTGCATTTTTAATACATATTATTTACTGTCAAAGTGAAAATGTAATGATACCAATGTTATTTGTAACAATCTTTAATTAATATGTAGTTTATTAAGTGTTTTAAAGTGCGTTTGTGTCTAATCATCGCGCTGTACAGTTCGACATTTGTTTACCGTAAGTATTAAGATACTTCTGATTCATAACAACTAATAAGTTTTTTTTTCATTACATATTTTTTGTATTCGTAAATGTTTTATATAGGCGCCATAGTCTGCACAAAACACCTAATCTTAATATTTAATGCTTTTAGAATAAGATCTGAATGTCATTTATCTGTTGTGTTCATGTTAAAATAAAGAAATTTCAAAATCAATCAATCAATAGCGGACTAAGGCCCCTGGTCGAATAACTTGTCAATGAACAAGTTGTATGATTTCTTTAAAAAATCATTTAAGGCTAATCTAAACACAGCCTAGAATAGTGAATTCCGACTTCATACCCCGCCAATCAATTGTGATAATATTGATGATGTTGATATGCTATGCTATTATGACTTTTGCGTAAGAGAACCTACAGTCTTCAGTGATGATCTTGAAATCAAAAAGTACATAATACAAAAATCTTCATAGCCATTCTCCTGTCCTTATCCCAATTTATTTGTGGTCGGCGCAGCAAGTCTTCTTCTTCCATACTTCTCTATTACTCGTCACCTCATCAGACACCTTCTTTCTAGCGATATCATCTTTCACCTAGTCCATCTATCGTTTCTTTGGTCTTCATCGTTATGGTTAATTGTCATAACATAAGACATGGGTGTTCAGCTAGTTAATTTAATTTAATCCTCTAATAACTGACACATCCCGAAAATGTTATTATCTCAGACTGTTTCACGGCCTATCTAACGGCTATCAAAAGCATATTTAACTAATTTAAATATGCTTTTGATTGATCGGTCATACTAGTCGCTGCTACTACGCTATACATCTTCCTAAAACCTAAAAAACGGCTCAGCCGATTTATTAAATTGTTTTGTTGTGACCATAACTTTCAGGGCAAGGTTGTATGCAAGAATGTATTTTTTATTTTGCTATGCTTACTTTAAATTTTCTTTATTGGTAAATTGTACTTGTGCGAAACCGGGGCGTGTCGCATAATACCCAAGTAACAACTGTAACAAGAAACAATACCATAATGCCATTCTTTACACACATCTTATCAGTGAGTCTGTAATCGATGCTGTGACTATGTAAAGATTATGTACCACGAACTTTTGTCTGACACTACTCATGTGTCCTGCTTTATCTTTGTGTTACTAACCTGACTGGGTCAGTACTTGAAAGGTCGGTTTCATTATCGAGTTCTGGGATTTTTGTGACACATACCAGCAGGAAACTTTTAAGAGTAGCGTTATTATCTTAAAGGGGAATCTTAGTTATTGAAAGCTAGACTACCAGTGTGACTTCAGACTGCAATAAGAGTTTAGCATTTTATTTGTGAACTAGCTGTTTCCAGTGACCCTTCTCCGCGTGAAAATATTATTGAAAAAATATTACTTTCTTATTTGATTCGGATTTTGTTAACAATTTCAAAAGAGGGTTTTACTTTATTTCCTTTTTCAAAAAAAAGTTGCCTATGTTTACTCTTATCACATCAGCTATCCGCCCGTAGAAGTGCCGTCAAAATAGCTCCAATCGTTTCGGCGATTAGCCGAAACAAACGGACAGAGAGACAGACAAAAATTAAAACAATTATTGTATTTTTGTTATAAGTACCAAACTGTTATTTTGAAATAACAAACAGACACTGTAATTTTATTTATTTGTATAGATATCATTTCGGGAGATTTGGAAGCGGACAGCTGTAATTTCTCTGACCGACCAACTCCTTGACAACTTAAAAGTTTTGGTAATAATCCTCATTTATCATTTTTAAAACAAACTCTCCTAAACGTTACAAACTGCAAGAATATACCTTACATCGTACAAATAAGACTAAAGTTGATGCGAACCATTGATATTAGCATCATCGTCTTTCCCATTAATTGCAATTGCTATAAACCAACTCCCTAAACCTTCACGGATTACAGATGTGACGCAAAACATCGTTATCGATGTTATCATTAATCCCGACTTCACTAACAAGGCGTAGCTCCAAGTACCAAATCATCCCGCCATAAAGCTCTCATGAAACAAAACATATATTAAAAACAAACCAATGAGTTAATTAAGAAATATTTGCACCACAAACTCAAATGTTTGTCTTGGGCGGCTTCGTTTAATCTTAAATTAATCCTCTGACAAACATATCAACACCAATCAACTTTAATTGTAATCTATCTTCACAGTCACTGCACTACTTGCACCACCGAGGAACCGAAAAAATCCTGCCAGAACTGGTGAAATCCAGTTTCGCCCTGTTCAAAGTGGTTGCAACAAGATTGCGTGCGCGAATTGCTTGTATATATGATTGATTTATAAACAGATGATGATTGGTGATATCTGGTAATGATTAAATGTTGTCAGAATTAATTGGTGGTGTCTGCCTGTTACGGGAAGTGATAATATTGCTGATGGGTCAATTAACCGACGAGGAAAAGTGCAATGTTATGTTGAGTTGCGTAAGAATCTTAGAATGCGAATAAAGCATTACCATCCCGCACTTGGACTCACGATGGGTTGACGATGTCGTCAAAGTCGCGTGGAATACTTCGATGAGGAACGCATAGGACGGAGAAGAATGGCAGAAGAAAGTTGAGGTTTACACCCACCATTAGCTGATTTCGGACTGAAATGTTGATAACTTGAAATCGCGTGAAGGATATGTCACCATCTCTCAAAAAGAGGACGCCTGTATCCCAGCTCTGGGAACTTTATGAGTTGATTATGATAAATAAAACATTAGGTCACTTGTCCTATTTTCCGGAGAATGCTATTGCAGAATTTCTAAATCAGTAAAGCTGAACAGCCAGTCTATCAATATCAATCCAACGAGCATTGTACTGCGTCAATTAAACCATCTTCTATCTTAATGAACCATGTCCTAAGACAATATTGTCATCAGAACACAATAGGTAGGTAATTCAGTAGTTCTAAAATAATTAATTTCATATCAATGCAGAGAACAAAGAGCCAATTAATAAATCTTTCCACTTGATCTAACTAGAAACTGTAGCAAAAACTCATGATGCAAGAAGTTATATTGCGTAAGAAACTATGCATAGTTCCGGGAGTTAATGATTGACAGGCAATGCGTGCATTCAAACATGACTATTGTAGTATGATTTTAGAAGAGAGATTTTACAAAAATCTATGTTAACTAAAATACTCTTTGCCTAAATTCCAATTTTAAAAATTGGTATCAAATTGAAATACGCTTCGTTGATTTCGGGCGGTTTTCGCGCGACACCGCTAGACCACGTGGATGAGCGATTTCTAGTGGTCGTAAGCGCAAAAGACTGCGGACTTCGGTACTTCGCAGACTACACGAACACGACTTTTGGCCTCAAAATGTTCGACCAGGGGCCTTAGTCCGCTATTGCAATAGTGTCAGAATGGTCTATCATTGATTTAATAAGGCCCCGCGCAGACGAATTACCCTTTGTACGCACGTCAAACGAGTTTCGAGGCTAGGGGCCTTCTTAAATCAATGATAGACCATTCTGACACTATTGCAATAGCAGACTAAGGCCCCACCCCGGTGTGGGCGCGTTCTTTGAGGCGGCGAGCCGCCCATTATCTGAACGCGCCCCAAAGGGTGGTAGCCGTAAGGCTAATCCGGGAGTACCGCACGATCTCCGGCGAGGCGGCGAGCCTCCTTGCCGGATTGCCGCCATGGGATCTGGAGGCGATAGTCCTCGCGCGCCTGCACGAGTGGCGCGTGGAGGCACTACGCCGGGGGGAAACTCCGCTGCCGCGGCAAATTGTCGCTCAGCGGACAGACTTCCGGCGTGATCTCATGGCGACATGGAGAGAGCGACTGTCGCAACCCCGTGCAGGGCACGCCACTATAATGGCGGTAAGTCCCCTCTTTGAGGAGTGGCTGGAGAGGCGCCACGGCGCCCTCACCTTCCGCCTGACGCAGGTCCTCACCGGACATGGTTGTTTCGGGAGGTTCCTGCACCTAATCGGGCGGGAGGAAACGACCGGGTGTCACCACTGCGAGGATCGACCGGAGGACACGGTGGAGCACACTGTGCAGGTCTGCTCCGCTTGGGCGGAGCAACGCCGTGTCCTCGTAGCGGCGATCGGCGGCGGCGACCTCTCGCGTCCGGCCCGGGTTCAATCCATGGTCCGGAGCGAGACGGAATGGGACGCCGTCACCTCCTTCTACGAAGCAGTCATGCTAGCGAAGGAGGTGGCGGGACGTGAGAGGGAGAGAACCTCACGTCCCAGCCGCCGCGGGAGACGCACCGGGCGTCGGGGGCCACGTGGAGGCCCCCGGCCACCGTAGACGCGGGCCTGTGGACGGTGAGCTATGGGCTAGCTCGCCGTCCGTCCGTCTTATGACGACAGGCCGTGTCGACGGCGCGTTCGTGTTCCACGCGCGCCTCAAAGAGAGTCAGCAAACAGGAAGGGGTCCGTAAGGGCCGACGCCTGCCAGGGTTGCGGGACTGTTCGAAAGAGATACCGCGGCCCTGGAACACAAAGGGCAAAGGAAGGAACATGGATGGGTTTTAGTCAGTACAAGTCTGACACTCCCTCCTGCTCAGCCCAGAGCGGGAGGGGTCATTTGATGATTTCCCATCGATAAAAAAAAAAAAAAAAAAAAAAAAAAGGCCCCAGGTTGGAAGTTTGATCGCACAACCGGGCGTGCGACCAGTTTTGTTCAAGATCTCCCAGATTTTATTTAGTAGCAGTCCTGATTTTTGAGCTTGCCACCTATCTACAAGTCAACATTTTTGCCAAAATGTGAGCTAAACACCACTGCGTACGGCTTCGTGACGAACTGGTGCGAGGATAATAATATATTGCTTACATGTTGTTATATTATTATGTCCAAACATAGGCAGATATGGTGAGAAAAAAACTAGAAGCCCAGTTTTGTCTGCATAATACCAGTATTTAGAAAGATATGATCGTATCGTGAGGCGGTCGAGTGCCTGCGTTATTAACTGATAAGTCTCGGCCTGTACTGTGCAATCACCTTGATACTAACATCAACGTACTGTTATGGTTTTAGTTCCTTTTTCCCCATCATAATCAGCCCACTTCTGGGACTTTGATAGGCTTCCGATATATTAGAGGATTTTGTCAATTATCAAGAAGGGATGTTTTCCATCACTGGATGATAAATTGTATTTACTGCATTGGCAGGGAATTATGCTTCCTACGTTGTTTTGTCGCTTTTGGGCATAACCAGAATTATACAGCAGTTTGAATAGGTACACAAATAATTAAGTCTGAACACCGATGAAAATTTGTCATGTTTTATAAAAAGTAGTGGCCCCAGCCCAGACCGCTGCTCCTATTGGAGACGAGTAATAGACTGCTGAGTTTACATACAAAACATCTTTGTTTTGTTGAAACGTTGAAGTTTCTTCGAAACCTTCAACAAGCACCCATCCATTTCAAACCATAAGACACCAATACTAGTCGATGGCAAGAATAGGGACGATGCAGCGATGGTTTCAGAGCTCAATAAAATTGTTTTACAGCCATAAGGGCTATTTGGGCACTTTGAGCTACTCCTTAGATTGGAGTAGAGACCGCGTATCGTCAAGCGTAGCGTAGGTTACCCCCAGCTGAATGTACCGACGACCTTCAAAAGCTGATTGTGACAGACTGGATTTGGATGGTGGAGGACAAGAGGTTACGGTGCAGCTTAAGAGAGGACTATGTGCAGCAGTGGACTAGCGAATACTGCGAAAGGCTAATATATGACTGAAATATTCAATTACATAACTAAGGTTACCCCGTGCAAATCTATCACCGACTTAAAAATCACCCGACCTTTTCATTATGTCAATCGGTGCTTCAACTTTTGTTTATAATAATTAGCGAGGGGTTACATAAATATTATTATTTTGTTTATTTATTAAAAGTCGATGATCGGGGCACTTTCAGATAGACGGCTGGTTTAACGACACTATCATCAGTAGGTATTATGTTATAATTGAGTCATGCTCATGAGGTCAGTAGACATCTGTGTTTTTGTTTCGTCTTTAACTGCCGTTTTGGGAATTAATCTTCATTGTATATTGTGTGTGTCGTATTTTTTACCGTTATAAGGTAATGAAATGAAAGTATGAGCTCCTGGGTTCGATTCCCAGGTTGGGGAAAAGCAAATCGTTATTGGTTTTTTTTCCACCAGGATGTCTCTCTGGTAAATTTTGACGTTCAATAAGTGCTAATTTTATGAGCCTAATTATCTAACTAAAATCAAAAGTATTTTTTGCTTTTGGTGAGGTACACCATGATATGTTAGGTTCGTTTTATGTCTTTAGTGCCGGTCAAATCTAGCTGTCTATTATCCCCAAAATATCAACTGAACAGCGGGTATTCTCGTATTATTTCCGATTCCGTCCCAAAACGTTTTATCTATACAGGGTGTTACAAGACTCTTAACGAAGCCGTCAACCAAGCATTCTATACATCAAACTAAGTAAATTTACGCAAAAATTATTGCTGGCAAACGACTTTTTTTTGTTGGGGTGAAAAATCACGTTTTACGGTAGGATTCAATGTAACGCACACACTTAAAACACTTAAAATATTGTGCTGCTGGATGGATTGAATAGTACGGGGGTCGTGGACGTGTTTAAAGTAAAAATTATACACTAAAAACATGTATTTTAAAAAAACTAGTGAAGAAGTCGGAACTTTGACCCCCAATACCTATCTCTGTAACTACTAGTTGTGGTCTAGAAAAAAAAAATATCGCAATGACGGGAAGAACAAGTGCCTTTCGGCTTCGTGAAGGGTCTTGTTACACCCTTTATAACATCACATGTCATTGAACTTAACCTATAACGCCACGAGCTAGGTATAGACTATTCCGTTCACCGCCTGGTCTACTTTTATAACTTCCTAGAATAAAATAGATACATTAAACTGTATTTCATTTCAGCTGAAAGACGTCCACTGCTTGACATAGGCCTCCCCCAATTGTATTTGTTGCGTAAAAATATAACATTTACACAAGGACTTGCAGTAATCACTGCGTAAATGTTATCAAGAACGTTTAGTGATGCCTTACTAAGTAAATAAGGCATCAATAAGGCAAACAGTAATAGGATAACCACAAATATCTTTCTTTTGTTTAAGAGCTTTTTTTTTAAACTGGCACCAGAGAAACTTCCACCTGTAAATCAAGATGTCTCCCGTCTCCCGACAATTCTTTAATACAAGAACTCGTACATCTAAAGGTCCGGTTCAAAGAACATCACCGTCCGAATTCATCAACAAATAAATCGTGAGCAGAATGCGTGTGAAACTGGGCCGTCTGTCGGCACCTTAGCTAGACGATAACCAGCTGTGACGAGCTATTTTTATTTCCATTTCCCTAACAGCATGAAAACAATCAATTATAGCCTCCTAGCTCTATTCTTCATACAATAAAGAAGGTTGCTAAACGAATAGGTAGTCATGAGGCATAATTTGAAACGACTCTGAAAGTGCTAAAATTCCCTTCGTTGAAAGTACAAGTTTCTATTGCAAGCTTTATAAAGTCGATGAGGGAAAGTGCAGATGCACCAAAAACTTATAAACATTACGTTGTTGTTTATTAAGTTTGGAGCATTTGATCATCCGCAGGCGTTCTAAGAGAACATCCTCATTTGGCATTAACCTGCAGTAGTTGTTAGCTGGTAAAATTATACTAACTACGTCGCCGTAATTGTTTTAACATACCCATGATCAGCCCATACCGGGTCCCACTGCTGAGACATCGTCTTTGTAACCACCCGAGCCCAGTACTGGTTGATGTTATGACTGTAAAGACCTACCAAACTTCAGAAACATTTTCGGCTTCAGCCGGTTACAACACATTCTATGACACGACCGACCTGTTGATATAATTACGTTATATTTTCATCCCAATTCCCAGAACAGCGTGAAAGCAATCAATTAGAAGCACGGTTCAATAAAGAAAGCGCTGCGGCGGCCATGACAGTGTGCTGTCTATTTATATAACGACCCTCGAGGAGGGCTCACTCGTGTTTATTTACCTGGATGATATAATGTGTATTTGTACCTGTTAGTGGGAAAGGAATGTTAGTATTGGAGTGACTAGATTCATTTGTTTATGTTTGTCTTTAGTTACCCCGACGGCCGAGACAAGTACACATCGCTCTTAGAGCGTCTCCATTCTCCCATTTAGCCATCACGCCATCATTGACTTTCTTTTCGTCCATATTACACTATTGGTCCATCTTTCCTCTGGCCTCTGTCCCTCTCTATCTATCAACTTTTTAGTGACCTGAGTTTCATACCTCTTCATCAAACCAATTAAATCAAAAAAAAAAAAAACACATGGGCTTAGATGGGCACTTATAAAACGTCGACAAAAAGGTGCACGGTTCGGGTTGGTCGTTTCCTATGGAGAAAAACCGGCAAGAAACTCCGTGGTTACTCTTTTCAAATCATTTGCTGTTACATTATCATGTTACAGCATTAGTACTTATATGGGGGGACAGCGTAGGCCCGACATAAGTTGTAAGATACGTCGTTACTTACTACACAAAAAATTTAAAACAAGATAAAAGGTTAACAAGCATCTGGGAATCTACAAAGCCTACAATGTTCGCACATTCACAAACAATCGGTAAAAAATAATCTATACAAAGGTAAGATAGTAAATTAAACAAGTGACACAAATATTGTCATCAGTGCTGTAACTATTCTGAGCAATAATTGTACAGATGATTTGAAAACTATTGTAAAAAACTGGTTAGAAAGATGAGATTGAGAATAGTTAGAGACATCCACATATTTATGCCATTTATGAGCTACCAGGGAAGCCGCATGGGCAGAAGGAACTAAAGCCAAACTTCTTTGTATTCGACGTAGTCCTTGATTTTGTAATAGGCTTTTTTACTAAGGACACGTTTGATGTCATTACAAACACATACCAAGACAAACGATTCCCTTTCATATTTTCTCTCTCTGGTTCTTCTTCCAATCTTCGTCTTATTTACTTCTTTTTTAAATTCCCTATATCCATTTATCCATTCTTGTTACTCTACTCATCCTTCTCCATTCTACATGCAATCGTTTTTAATCAATAATAATATTGCAAGTTTACATCTGATTAAACTGAGAACTGGAATGCCAGCACCCCATAAGGCACATTCCCACGTACGCAAGCTCATTTCCTGTTCCAGTCTAAATATTTGTAGGATCTACTAATATTATGTATTTCCGATTGAGTCTGTTTGTGTATGTTGGCACTTGGGCCAGGGAGCCCTTACTAAGAAGTATTTATTTATTTGCTTATTTAGAGTATCAATCTTTCGAAGTGACGTCATTATGAATATGAGCTGGTTTTCCTCGATTGTCGTGGTTACTTATTGATTAATTTGCGGTTGTTTAAATGTTTTCTTTCGTTATTTTAAGAGATCTTTTATTGCTAAAATGTATATTTACCAGAAAATATCTGTCTAGATTTATATGTATATATAATATATACACATGAAAGTTACGGAATATTTTATACTCTAAGGTGAAAACCACTTCGAAATCCATAGTGAAGTGCAAAAAAGGTAAACTGGTACACAGGCACGAAACGCGAATTTGCCTTAGGTATAATAAATCATTAAGATTACAAAACCACTGATTAAGATTATCAAGGCCAAATACTTCATCATGTAAAGGCATCAGTTCACAGTAACTGATACCTAATCAGACGTCACTGCGTCTTAGCATACAAATCCACAAACATGCTTTTACCGAATGTGTCCGGACAAAAGGGATCGATGACTGAACTTGTAACTGCGAACGTGCGGCTATTATGAGCTTTGCGGTGACGAAAGGCACATGTCAAAGTGATAAGCTGTTTTTGAGGTAAGAAATTGTAGAAAACAAACAAAAACTTAATTTATTATGTTTCATGATCATTCTATGTTTCATGCTCAATAAAAAGGATTACATTTTAAAAGTACTATTTTTATGGTTTTTATTTGTTTATCTTCTATCTCTTTATGAAATAAATTCAGCATTTACAGTAAATTCGAGTTAAATAATAAGGTTTTAAAAATTGTTATACAGTGGGTCGTAAATCAAATAGTAACATAACCACCTGGAATCTTATAATACTGAAACTCTGTACTACGCTAGGCCAGCGTCAGGTCAAATTTAGCAGAGACGTGCGGACGACTGTACGGTATAGACAACTTTCAGTTGTAAATGAGTAAGTGATACAGTTCAACACAAACTCTGATATTCTCTCTCTCAATCAGACTAGCAGACTTCAATAGACGACCCGAATGGCGCAGCGGCAGTGAGGCTGCCTTACGTCCTTAGGGTCCCGGGTTCGAATCCTGGTAGGAGCAAATGTTTGTGTGATGAGCATGGACATTTGTTTCCAAGTCATGGATGGTTATATGTATAATAAGTATGTATTTACAAACAAAAAGTATCTATGTATAGTATCAACTATCTGGTGTCCACGACACAAGCCTCGTTGCTTAGTGTGGCACCTAGATGGCGCTGTGTGTAATGTCCAGCGATATTTATTTTATTTTATTTATTTAATATCATGCTTGATTTTCAATGTCAATGTCAAGTTTAATGTTTGCTAACCATAATCTTGTGTTTACGTTAAGCAGTTTAACACACTTTGTCTGATACGATATCATAACAATATGAAAACTACGTCTGTCTGTCTTTTAACATTGCATGAAATATTAGTGAATAGCAAATTGTACTGAAACTGTTGTCGTTATTACATTTTAGTATTTTGTTTTCCTTAAAATACGAATATAAATGTTTATAGAACACTAAACTCAAGGATAAGAATATAACGAAACATAACATCACGCCCGTGGTCTCTCAAGGGTTAGGTAGAGATTTACCTTACATAATGCACCCACATTTCGCCAGATAAGTTTAAATACTATCTATCAGGGGGACTCTAATGCCATCAACCGGGCACAAAACTAAACTTCACGCTACAATAGACATGTTCTTTGTGATAAAATCCAATAGCACTTTGCTTAACCTGAGAATCGGACCCAGGACCTCATAGCTTAGCGGTAGCGTGTACGATCACTAGAACAATTAGGCAGTTACTAAGGATAATAATATGTACACTATTATATAACCCATATACCTACTAGCCTTCGAGAAACACTATAACGGATCGTCACGCCACAACTTTCATTTTCTCGTAACAAATCAATTGGGAAATTATAAATAACACGAAATACAGATCGGAAAGGTTTTCCATCAGTTATTGATATTCTTTATTTTATCAATTATTATGGGAAAGATTTATAACTTACTGTTGTCTACTTGGAAAATACGCGGCAAGGTGTGAACGGAACCTTAAGGATGCCGTCAACCAATTCTGTACATCAAACTGAATAACTTTACGCAAAAATTGATTGCTGGGAAACGATTTTTACTTTTGGGGTGAAAAAACAGTTTACGGTACGACGCAATAATACTCAAAACACTGTGCCGATGGATGGATTGAATAGTACAGGTTATGGAAGTATTTCAATTAAAGTTATATAAAAAAAAATTGTAGACCCTGTCTCCGTAACTAGCAGATTTCCAAATATAGTCCAGAACAAAAACATGATAGCCATGACGAGGAGCCTAAGTGCCTTTCGGCTTCCTTATAAAGGGTCTTTACGCACCCTAGACAAGTTGGAAAATGAAAAAGTAGTGAGAGAGGATGATATGGACCTAGAGTCTTGGACTTAGCACTGTTTGTTTTTTTTAAGAGATAATGATAAGTCGATCTAACCGAATCCTGTGGCTTCAACCGGTCCTGAGATTAACTTGTGAGATTAACATTATCATTTATCAGAGTATCCATGGGGTTTCCAATTCATCACCATCATAGAAATCTACGTTTTGAAATGGGCTACTGAAGCCCTTTCGAAGTTACAAAATCACCGTGTTGAGTTTGAGTTTTGAGTGACAGAATCAAGTCAGTTCCATGGATGTCTTAGATATACATTGATGATTTCATGGATGGATATTTAACATTACTTTTTTACCCAGTTACTTTTAAACATTATTCCTTTATCTATGTTATGACAAGCAGATCAGTGCGCAATGAAATTAATAATGTTTAATTTATAAAATATGCGTCCATTTGTTTGCAATGCATTCATTAAATGTGATATCTAGCTTTCATGAAAAGGTTATAACTGCCTACATAAACTCTTCCTTGTTATTGCCGAACCATGTGCTTTTGAGCACAAACGGGCTTAGGTGGCACTTTATACCTACCTGCTTTTTTGATCGTACATTTTACCAAACTTATTCTCGGAGAAACTGCGTTATTTTGGTTTGATTCAGAAGATCATGGGTATCGCTGACACATAGGTACGTTGTAGACGCTAGACTTTATACTTTTGACAACTAACAAATGCGTTATTATGACACTCGTAAAGGCTTCCCAATTAGGGTATGCGGAACCGGGTAATGGTCCCGGAGTAAAACCTTAAGACGACCCACTGACCAAACCAGTATTCCCAATCTCCTTTAATCAACGTTCTAAGGAAAAATTCATATAATCACCACGTGTGGCACAAAAGTAGAAATACTGATATTTCTCTATTGCACATAAGGCTATAGTAACTAGTTTTTAACAACTATACATTAAAGGGATGGTTCTGAGTTTGATTACACTATAAGCCAAATATACACATTTAATAAGATATATCACATCCATCAGAAACAAACAACATTACTATTACGAACGATCATAGTCTCCAAATGTTAACGTGCCAAAGGTTAATATTACTTGGATCTCTGCCCACCCTACCAGGAAAAATACAGAACACGCGATAAATAAACAACAAACAATAAAATAATAGCGAAGAAATTTAAAAATAAAACATCGAATGTTGCGATAACAACTGTCACCACTCCAATATATTATTTTGTTCTTCAATTCTTAAGTTACTTACAATAATGCTCCATCTCTAGAACATTTTGCGAGGTATAGAAATAACTCTATTATGAAAATATCCAGAACTAGACATTATAATATTAGCGCGCAAGCGTCTAAGAGAACAAAACCAAATACACTAGAACATTCTAGAACGATTAATATTAAAATTACTGAAAACATTAGCAAATTTGGTGTAGGAGAATTTAGGAGGTCATCCTCAACGCTACCCAGTAAAAATAAATATTTTATCAAAATACTCCGCTAAAAGATATCTAACTACAAGCTACAGTCATAGTATAGGTATACCGTAGATATTGACCTTTATACCTATTAAGACAAAAGGCTATTACACTAAAATATTGCTAAGGGAGTGTCCCTTGAACTCCTTAATCAATTTACTAATCTATGACGTCAGAGTCCCACAGTAATTTTCAAGAAGTTTGTCGTGATCTTTTAGAAATTCTTATATTATCTAGGGAGAAAAATGGTGGAATAAAAACTGATCAAAAAAAATTGGTAAAAATATCCGAATGGAAAATTTTCTATGAGGAAAAATTACGCATCGTATTCCGAAAAAAAAGAGTACAGTTTTACATGAGACGGCTCTGCTCCCCTAAGAGGTTTAATACCCTGGTCAAGGTTCGAACTGCTCTAATTATATAACTTTAAAATTTCGAAAAAAAAAATACGAAACTTACCTCCGTGCTCCTCCATCATTAAAACTATCCACTAACACTAAGAAAAAGTTCCTAAAACTAATATCACACGAAGAAAAAATCGTTTATCGACAAAATCACCTACTGCAATCACCACTCAATGTTTGTATTGATCACCACTCTTTATATTAATCACCAGTTTTCGAATTTATCCCATTTGTTTGAGGGATGTCTACGTTTATTAATACTGGATTTTTAATTTGACTCGCGTGCGGTAGTTTGGCGGCATTTGTTTGAATGCGTCTGTACTCTGCTGCGTTCAGGGCGGTACTGAAGACTGTACATTGGTTCAAACTGTTCAGTGCTGAAAGACAGTGGCATTGAATCAAGTTCGGCCTTACGGAGTAGAGCTCAATGGTTGATGAAAATGATGCGCTTTTGTGGTTGTTTGTCCTACTTTTAATTGATATTTTCACTTTAGAAATTGTAAAACAAACTGAATTAGAAAAAGTGATAAAAATAATTCGGTGCAAGGAAGATTTGAAAACAAATTCTAGAAAATAAAACCCAGCGAGATTTAGACGAACAAGTTTTACTTGCTTTGTAAACCCATTTTGTCATTAGAACACTTGAAAATCAAACAAACTTTAATCTTATAAAAATCTGACATTTTTATTTCAGCTGGCTAAAGCATTTTATTGTTCAAAATCCAAATCAAAACATTTTTATTTCTCAGAGGCCTAGATGGGCACTTATAAAACATCGCCAAAAAGATGCACGGTTCGGGTTGGTCGTTGCCTATGGAGAAGAACCGGCAAGAAACTCCATAATTACTCGTTTCAAATCATGTTGCTGAAGTGAAGCAAGAAGTATATATTATGTAGGACATGTGTGAGTGCTATGTACTGTAAAGCTACCATTTACATTTAGTTATCCTTCATTGACTCGAATGTGCCCTGGTGGCTGAGAGAATGTCAGGCTCACTCAAATGCCTCGCTGATAGTGGTGGGTGTGTTGGGTTGTTTAGTTCCCTTCAATATGGTTGAGCTGAATGGGGCTGATGCATGCGTCATGTCCGTGAACGGGCGCTGTCAGTTGGGACTGGTCATCTCTTAGCTGCCACGGTTTATTTTATAACTACTTTGTTTTTAAATTGTTGATAGTTATAATCTTTTACTCTGGACGCTCTTAATGTGCACGTCTTTCTACATCGTTCTCACAGATATGTATAATCTCAACATGAATGTGTAACCAAGATCTTGTAACAATATTTTGATTGAAAAGAGTGTCCATGGAGTTTCTTGCCCATTCTTCTCCATAGAGATCTACGCTTTGGAATGGGCAACTACAGTACTTTCACAAGTTATTATGCCTTGTGTCTGTGACTGTAGCTTCGCCTTTGTTTTTCTGACTTTCAAAAGTGCCTGCCAAGGTCTAATTGAAATAAATGCTTTGAGTTTGAGTTTTTGAGTTTGAATTAAAGTGTATAGAATTTGTAGTAGATTCAAAGGAAGTATATCTACTATGTACATTATATATTATATCCTATTGTCGACATTGTATAAATGTAGGTAAGTACTTGCTTTTAGTCTTATTTTAGTTCTATTTGTAGTCTTTAGTATATAAGCCTTTCTTAACTATATATATTGGGAAATTTTGTGCAACTAGAACAAATCAACATAATAAAGACATATTATATCCCATTGAAACTGAATGGTTTTCTGTGTGGTTAACGTTTCAGAAACCGGAGATTATGACATCATAGCATGTTAACAGTTTTCCTTAATTTCCATAATTCGTTCAGCTTGTTCCACGTGTCCCACTATGACGACCTCAGCTCACTAATTACACGACCTTAACCTATTTATCAGCTGATATTAACTCCCTTTGAGAAATATTTTCAGCACTGTACTTGTACGAAAAAAAAACACGCACGCGCACGCAACATGTTATACTATAGCTTCTGCCAGCGGAACAAATGACTTTTTTTTTGTCAGAAACATACATGATAAGCTGTCTCACTCCCACTTCTACTAACTAACTGTCAGTTTGTATTATATACTCAATTGAGAGCAATTAAATATACAAACTGACAATATCCCAAACAAAGCAGTAAGGACGAAGTTCTCTGTAAAACTAATCTCTGGGATGAGAGTTTTACGGTTTTAACAGAATTCAAAACATGAAAAGATCTTAAGAGACAACCAGAAGTGGATAATAAATAATTAATGTTGTTTACATCGAAATGCACACTATAATTACCGCAGTATTTCTATAAACAATATTTTTAGTTTTTCATTCAGGAGCTAGAATCACCAGGCTGCTCCGTGAGGTTACTCTGGGAGCAGGCCACGTATAACTGACTGTGTGAAAAACAGACTTAAAGGAGAACCTTGAGATTTATATAAGTCGATGACAAAGCAGACAATTGAGGGGAATTTGGGAAACACGTGCAAAATTGACGACAGGCACTAATTTCCATGACAAATAACGGACATATGGCAAAAATGGCAATCCATTAATATTTTGATCAGACCATGGTGTACCATTCTTTGCATTTCTGGCGGCTGCGTAGCGGGCGCCGCCATGGTCCAGTATTTCCTGAAACGTTCAGTCGGTCAAGTGTATTGAAAAAGGTCGTTTTATACTCATGAGCATTTACCATTGCACTCTCGGCCCCATTAGACTATCGTCTTAGGCTCGGGTTGCAATCCCGTCTCGAGAGAGATGGCAAACTTTGCACACTTGCATAAAAATATACTACTCCTACATTACTCAAAGGACAATACCTAGCAATAGATTCATAGCATGGCTGGCGCAGTGGCTGAGTGATTGGCTGCTGCGCTGCATGTCGCGGGTTCGATTCCCACTTAGACTAAATTCGCAGGGCCTACAGGTAGTTGTTCCGGGTCTGGTTGTTTGTGCATGTGAGTTTAAATGTTTTGAAACGCTCCCACGATGCGGGAGACATTTCTAGAGTGGAGCAAAGTTTTTAAAACAAATAAGATTTCGTCGTTGTATCCATTTATCAAGATGGGGATAATATATGATATTCATTCAAAAAACTAAGAAGATTTTACTTAAATAGAGTATGTACCTACTTTGCTCTTTAATTTCACCTGTTGCAACAACTACAACCACCGAAGAGCGAACGTTGAACTCTTTAAAATACTGGCGGGTTGCCAAACCCTTGACGTAAACACCCCCGAGTTGACTTTCTCAACTTGTTGCTTTCTTTCCATCTTTGATATCCATGGGGGTAGGTAGATACTATTGAAACCACTTGCTACGAATGCAAACATACTCCTTTGGGAAGCCGGTGGTAACTGGTAATCACACCATATTGGTACACACACGTAATTTTACTCTAAACATTTTGTCCCCGCACTAGATAAAAGCATCCTGTGAGTAGGTACCTGTTACCCACTGCCAATCCTAGTGACATTGCCTTTATTTACTTTCTGTACATACTTATTTAAATTTTTAAATATTTCTTTAAAAAAAACATTTAAAAATATAAAAATAGTAGCCCACCGGTATCGGGAACAATAAGCGCCGTGTCCAGGAGTACCGCTTTCTGAATCAAGCCCTTGATCTAGCTGCCTAACGAAAGCCTCCTCAGGTGTTGATCGAGGCTCTTGGTAATTAAGCCATGGGCTAATACGCCTATCGGCACAATAATCGCTGAGTCCACAACCCACATGTCGACAACCTCGCGAGAATAGTGGCATTATTATTATTTCGTTTATTCATTTATATACACATTCTTTATATTTTTAAATTAAAAATATAAACATTTATTATTATTATTATTTCGTTTATTAATTATCTTTAAATATTTTTTAAATTTTTAAATATTTCTTAACAAAAACCGTATTGAAAATATTTAAAAATATAAAAAATAGTAGTCCGCCGGTGTCGGGAGCAGGGTCCAAGCTACCGGTGGTTAGGGCTCCAGAGACAGGAACCTTCTCACAATGCGAGCCGTATCGAGGAGTACTGCCTTCTGAATCAGGCCCTTGATCCAACCGCCTAAGGAGAACCTCGAAAGAAGGTCGTCGAGGCTCTTGGTCATATTTATTATTCCTATATATTAAATCTTATGGCGAACTTCACCGGCATTAATTAGCTGTCAGGCAATGCTCTAACTATGAGATATCGTCACTGACTGCTCTAGAACGCAGCTTAGACGTAAGCACTGATCTTGTTCAATTTCATTCGCGAAATTAGCTCTTAGCCATCCGACTTAGGGACGTTAAAAATCTAATCTAATTAATTATCGCTAACTATCCAATCATTATAACTATAACCGCTATCTTCCATCCCATAAACATTACTACAATGTTCTATATCGGTATACCACGTCCAAAGCCAAGGTCACAGCGCCAGGGCCTGGCGATGGTGGGGGTGAAGCAAGGTGCGGGGGGAGTTATAGTCAACAGCCATAGCTATGTCATCTGACCCCACCACCCCCTGGGGTTGCTACATGAAGCGCTTACCAGTAATACTGGGTACGATAAAACTATCTTGGATTTTTTATCCCTTTTGCAACAAGGAACTAATAGGAAAAATGTAGAAGGAGCCTTTAGTAGAGTCTAAGCGTACTTTAATGTTTAATTTGTACAATAGAATAGAATATCATTTATTTCTGAGTACATGGCATGTACGTCTGGCAAACCGCACACAGGTGGGCCAGAGTAACCCTACCTTACGAGTTATAGTTCGTTGGTTCTCTGGTGGTCTCTTAAAACGTTGAAGGAAAATTTTGTAAAGAAACGAGCATGTCACAGAACCCTATATCCCAACTGTGGGAACATTTAGTACCACTCCTGGCAATCCCCGTACCGAGCCTCTGTTTGGCCAGCTCGTTTGGGTGACTCCGATACCATCCACCACCGCTGTAATCTTTACGAGCGCCGGCAACCTTCCCGGAATATCTGCTATCTAGGTCTAGGTTTATTAGGTTTATAAAGCCAGTTGATCGACTGGTTTCTACTTTTGGAGAGTTTACCAGATCTACAAATTCCCTGGCGATTTTTTAACGCGGCGTTTTTATATAATTACTTTACTTACTTCCGATTTCAACAATCAATTACCGTATTTGCTTTTAATTGGGTTTGTAGACATCGAGATGCAGGGATATTTGCTGCCCTATTGATATTTCGTGACAAATACGCGCCTCTAAACTCCGAGGGTACGTGAACACTGAACATCCACATTTTACCAGTTATGCTCAAGTTCTATCAGAGTGTAATAGGATCCTTCACGAAGCCGTTAACCAAGTATACTTTACCTAAAATTAAGTAACCAGAGGAAATATCACGTTTTACGGTAGGACTCAATGTAACGCACTCAAAACATTGTGTTGATAGATGCATTGAATAGTACGGTGTAATAGTAAAGTGCATTTTTTGTAAACTCGTGAAAAAGTTGGAACTTTGACCATCAATATCTCCGTAACTAGAAGGTGACCAACCACCAAAAATGACATGACAAGTAAAACAACTGCCTCCGACCCTCAGTTAAGGCTTCATTAAGGGATTTTCCACACCCTTTATAATCGGGGGCAAACCCATTTCCACCAACAGGACTTAAAGCTTGACTCTAGGCTGCCACTCACGAATTGGGAAACATCAAATATACTTTGCCAGACCTGGAATTCGAACGCAGGCACCTCTGCTTAGTAGTAGTGGTGGCGGCCACAAGATCTACGAGGCAGTTATTTTACTAAGAACAACTAATATCAGATACATGGTGTGTGACATCACACACAATAGGATTTTACCATTAGAATGGCCGAATTTGAAATCAATCGACATATTCTTCCGCTCTAAACATAGTAATCTGTTGGTTTGTTGTCCGTGCAAATACATGAAGACGGATGAACTCACATACTTTGTTTACTTAGAAACTTTACACAATACTTAGTGGTTAAATTTTTGTACAATCACGATTTTTGATTTACGATACATAAAACAGTGGCCCAGTGGTCGCGGCCCCGATTAATGAACAGTAAGTCGTGGGTTCGAACCCAGGCAGGCGCATTACTTTGTGTAATTTATTTCATCTTCACTGCTCTCAAAACGGTGAAGGGTGGATTATAGCCCATTCCATTTCATTCATAGAGAGGAGGCCGATTGTCCCAGCAGTGGGAACATTATAGGCTGATTATGCTATACGTAAAACAGTAGATACGTAGGTACTAGGGCATGCGAAGAGAGTAAGAGGTTTTTTTTTTTTTCAATAGGTTCGCAGCATCCCAAAGAATTCCATTCTTCCAATTCACGGTTTAGTCCAGCAGTTACGTAAAATATTCAAACTGAAAATAACGAACCGGAACATGGTTATTTTTTGCATGAATAGAAATGTAGTTTAGTCTCGAAGACTCCATAGAATCACTAACAAATAGCAACCCATTGTGTTGGTAGTGGACATCTTTAGCATGCCGACGCCACTTCCATAGGTATACATACTTATGGGTTGTGAATACCTCGTTCTAATAAATTGATTAAACAAGACACATTAGGCACAGACCTTTGAGGTAGGCCCTTATGATAGTACGATAGTTGTATACGGGTAGTAATTAAACCGAGTTCTATTTAATAGCATTATTCTCCTCCAAAAAACTACTTTGTCCTCTAAATGACTAGGTCAGCCACCATAAATATGCGTCTAAAAAGTACCTACTATCTTGGCCACCATATATTATCGATGTGCGCTTGTGTAAGTACATCCCAACATGGTTTTTAATTTTATTTGTAATTAATTGTTTGTGAGATATATTCTAAGAATTTTGTTTAAATATTTGTCTAAGATCACCTTCACATTGTAAATTACATGACAAGACAAATCCAACGAGCCTATATATTTATCGTATTCGGGGTTCTCCGGGACGGGGGCCTCGGAGATCGTGGTTCACAGGGAGGTCACAAGGGTCATGACTCCACCAAAATCTTTTAATAATAGCTATTTTTTAAATGATTCCCTTTCTGCTTAATTGTTGAACAAGAGAAACTTACATTTTCGAGGCAGAATGCAAAAATTTTCAAGCTCGCTTCGCTCGCTAATGCATCCTACCTTTTTTAAGTTGTTTATAAGTTGTCGGAGTTACTTTTATTCTCTGTATGAATGAACACAAAGAACCTAATATATGCGGCGGCTTCGGGCTGCTTAAATTTGGAGGTCTCTCCTGTCGCTCTGCATTTTTTAGTACCAAGAGAGGATCCAAGGGGGTGGTCATGGGCGTCATTACCAGCCCAGATCGCTCGCTAAGCTCGCTAATACGTCCTATACTATCTCAATTCTGCAAAAGTTGACAGAGTTCCTTCAATTCTCATGTCTGTCCAAATTAACACACAGTACCTAAGTTATATCCAAGGAGAGGTGCTAAAATTTTCCAACTGGCTTCACTCGCTAATACTTCCTGTACTGTTTCAATTTTGCATAAGTTTACAGAGTTTGAGAGCAGCGGTGGCCCATTGGTGGCGGCCCTGACTCATTACTTTGTGTAATTTATTTCATCACCAGTGCTCTTAAAATTGGATAAGGAAAGCATCGCGAGGAAACCGGCATGTCCGGCATGTCCTAGAATCAAAAATTGGAAAGACATGTGACATCTACCAACCCGCACTAGGCCCGCGTGGTGGATTATAGCCCATTCCCTCTCATAGAGAGGAGGCCTTGTGTCCCAGCAGTGGGAACATTTTAGGCTGATTGATTATGCTTACAGAGTTCCTCCTATTCTCATTCCAGTAAGAATGAACGAAAAGAATCTAAATTATCCGAGGAAGGTGGCAAAATTTTTCGAGCTCGCTTCGCTCGCCCTTGTATTATCTTGATTCCCAAGAGTTTTCGCTATTAGCCGTTAAAGTACTTACATAACTCCGGTATGAATGGTCAAAAGAAAATCTCACTACTCGTTATGTAGTGCAAATCTTTTTTGACACAATTTCTGTTCTATTAGATAATCAGAAAACCTATCAAATTCGAACTAAATATTACGAGCACGCTACGCTCGCTCTTGAATCCTGACTTTTCTCAATTGGTAGGCTTTTATACATAAATCGACAAAATTATCACTAATTGGTTGAGCCCCCCCCATTTTCTGCTTTTTTTTATTCGGGGTAACCCCTCCCAACCAAATTCCTGGCTACAACCCTGTGTGACCCTCCCCAAAATCTTTGGCTGGGACCGCGCCTGACATCGTGGTGTACCAAGTCGAAGACGAGGCGAAAGTCTCCAACCGAATGTACTGGACCGCAGTACCAGAAAACAGACTGGTTTGAAGAAGAGAAAGAGATAGGTACCTTTACCCGGCCCAATGGGGTAATACAGACAAGTTAGATTAGATTAGATAATTTATTGCCCAAATTTATGTTTGATTAATTTATTTTTGCCTATGTCCAGCAGTGGACGTCTTTCGGCTGAAATGATGATGATGATGAGATAAATTAAATTATGTCTTTAAATTAAGATAGAAGAGCGCAAAGGTACTGCTTATTTCTACTTGTTAGGTACTTATTTCCAATGTGAATTGAAAACGGATCGAGGCGCCTAGTAATATTTTCTTAGCAACTTGTTTCTTACGATCTTACAGCTTAACCATAGCGTTTCATTAGAATTTGACTGGCACCAATCCCTGCCTTACCATAGGGGTGCCCCTATCAACAGTATTTTGGGCTCAATGACTCCCGACATTTCTTGGAAAAAAGGACGTCGGTCTTACTAGACTGATTACATTTCTGAAGTCATTGTGATGTTACCTCGCAAGAGATAGCGGGATGAGCTGGAACGAACCAACGACTACTGGTCCACATTGGCCCTGGATCGAAAGATTTGGAGGTCAAGGGGTCCTGCCTTTGCCCAGCTGTGGGATGACAAAAACTAACAGTTACAGTAATTTTGATGTGGTATTTTTTTTTTGTTTTTTTTTTTTTATTAGGATTTGATGCCTTTTGAAATAAATACATAAATTAATCAAAACAAAATAACACGCTTGAAAAATCGTTCAGCAGTCCAGCTACGTTCAAAACAGGTGCTGTTGGTAAATGGATTGTTTTTTATTGATTGAAATATAAATAAGATTCTATACCTACAAATCTTATAAAAGATAATCAAGGCTATCAAATCCTAGTACATGCAAGTGTAATAGGAATAACAAGCTGGAATGTGTTGCAAGTACAATATTATTGTAGAACATGTGTGGTAGTGTCAGCATGCGCGCCGCGCGTGGCGCTAACAATCAACTTTGTTCGGCTTCTCTGTCACAAGTGTCTTTAGTGATTTGTTGTACGGTCAGCAGATACAGCAGCAAATTAAAAAATATATTTACGTTTTTTTTTCTCGCTGCCTTCTCTTTCCATGATTTTATAATACGCCCGAGTTGTGGAGAACCAGAACTGGCCGTAGGAGTTTGGTTAATATAGCAGCAGACTGTTGCAGCTAATTCCCCGAGCATGGCCACAGGAGATGTAACTTGCGACGGCGACTTGCGTCAAGCGACACATGCGTATTTCACTTGTTTCCTTTGTGTGAGTACCGTCAAGTTGCAAGTCGCGCCGCGGTAAGGCCTGGTACTATATGCTGTAAGCAATTTCGTCTAATTGAGGAGGACACATACATCAGCAAAGAATAAATACGAGTTGATAAGAGAGAGAGTCTACCTACTCCAGTTATTTAAAAATGAACTGACTCACAGGTATGAGTTGGAGACAAAGTTCTACAATGCTGAACCATTTTTTTTCTAGATCAAATCGAATTCCTAAAATTCGATTTGATCTAGAAAAAAAGTATCAGGACACAGACTTGCTAAATGTAACTTTTTTGCTATCCGTACGAATGGACTTTACCCGCAAGTCCAAAGGTTGTCACAGTGATGTGTTTATTGAAGGGCGAAGTCCAAGGAGACTCCAACCCCTATCATTACGGTTTCACTATTGGTGGCATTACCGTTCAATCGTTTGCAGTCGGTTTATTATTAGATATAACCTGTTTACGTTGGCGTCAGATGGACTTTTATTGAGATTGAAGTTTGAATTTATTTTACACATAGTAAAAAAAAAAAAAATCCTTGTATTAGGAGTTCCTGTATCACAAGAGCCAGACCTCTCAATTTACAGAAAACATTAAAAAAACGATAGACAAAAAATGAGATACATTATAAGATATGGCATGAATTAAACTTAAAAGTGTTGACAAACATAAAACGAACAAGAGAGTAAAAAAGTAAAAAATATATAATAATAGTCCTTTGCACCAATCACCAGATACTCATCAGCTGCCTGGCTTTTCTCAACTACTTTGGGGTCAGCTTCCAGTCTAACCGGATGCAGCTGAATACCAGTATTTTACATGGAGCGACTGCGTATCTAACCTCCACAACCCAGTTAGTACTGGGTAACACAATACCCCTTGGTAAGACTGGTTGTCAGAATTTTTTGGCCGCTAACTACCTGTCAAATTAAATCAAATCAAAATAGCTTTATTAATTCCATGCATAATCCTGTCAAATCAAATCAAAATAGCTTAATAATTCCATGCATAATCACAAAAAGTAAACATTAAAGTATTTAATTGTTGTTGATCGCACTAATTAAAATAAAATAAACAATTGTAAATAATCAAAAACATTCAAATTAAAAATAATCAATAGTTAATCACAAAATTTAAATTTAAACTATTTGACTACCTGTAACGACTGTCAAAGATCTACAATTGGCAGCCGGGACCAACGGCTTAACGTGCTTTCCGAGGCACGGAGAAAACTGGGTATGTAATGGGCGGTCACCCATCCAAAGACCAACTTAGGCAAGCGCGGCTTAACCTAATGATCGATCTGAGCGTGTGTTATTATTTTGCCACTAGCTCCTCGCAATAAAAAATAACCACCAGATAATCGTAAGTATTAATTGATTCGGGACTTCCAGAATCCAGACCTGGTTGATGTATACAGAGTGGAAGGGAAATGTATCTCCGAAAAAAAATCTCCGGTTCCATACATTTTGACCGTGTTGATATTATACTTTTCTAGGAAAATTTAGGATAAATTAATTTAGGATTAATTAGGATGAATGAATTAGGATTTGGGTTAATTTAGGATTTTCTAGGATATTTTTCTTTTCTAGGATTTTTTTTAATTATTACCCTGTGTATAGACACTCGACAGTTAGGTTCTCAGTGAACTCTATAGAATAGAATTACTGTACATTAATGTAGATAGTTAAGAAAAAAAAAATGAGCAGGGAAGCTGCAGCATAGGTAATCAGCCTATAATGTTCCCACTGCTGGGACACACGGCCTCCTCTCTATGAGAGGGAATGGGCTATAATCCACCACGCGGGCCTAGTGCGGGTTGGTAGATGTCACGTCATGTCTTCGATTTTTTGGTTCTAGGACATGACTGTTTCCTCACTGTTTTCCTTAACCGCTTTGAGAGCAGTGGTGATGAAATAATTTACACAAAGTAATGCGCCTACCTGGGTTCGAACCCCCGACTTACTGTTCGTAAGTCGAGGCCGCCACAACTGGGTCACCGCTGCTCTCAGGGAAGCTGGTTTGAGCTGAAATAAAAGTCACAAGGATCGAGCTAAATGACTTTCAACTGCATAGGCCCATATTCAAAGCTGCATGGTTGAAATAGGCTGAAGGCGATGAATACTCCAAAATAACTTCCAGTATCTTATTTAACTCCTTACAATGTAATACGGTGACATTGTCAAGATTTAAAATAGGCGGTCATTGTCCGTTATCTGTTTGTAACGTAATTGTGTGTGTGGAGCGCTTGCGCAGCACGTGGGTAGGTGTGTTATAGTGTACTTATCTGCATTTCGAACGAAGAGGCGATTGCACTTTTGATATTTTGTCTTCGAGGTTTTTGTAGATCCATGGGTAAGTGAGGATGCACCAGAGAGCCAGGAGAGAAATGGCACACCTTTTCCAAAGATATTTCAATAAGCTTTTTGATAGTTTTAGTCAATACAATACTCTTTGAATCATCATCGCTATTGACGATGGCAAAAGAGGGAATAGGAAACAAAGTGCCCGAGGAACCCGTATTATAAAAAAAATATATTGATATGCTAGAAAATGTACAACGCAAAATCCGCAAATTCCGCCGTGCAATGTATTATAGGTGTCACAGATCGTATCTGCCGTATGACCAGTTGCTCAATAAATACAAACTCCTGACGCTCAGCTCCAGACGCAAATAATTAGAAGCAATGACCTTGTACAATATTGTTTATGGCAAATTAGACTGTATCCACCTGAATAATGTACTGTGCTATGCTGTCCCCAGAACTGTTCATAGACGCCAGGTGCGCGCAGGTATACTATTTGCAATAGGCACCTACCTGCTGATCTAATACTGGCGAACGTTCACCAATTCGGCGAATGGCAGCATCGTACAATAAAGAACTCGAACACATAGACATATTTAATGCTCCATGCAAAAGTTTCGACGCCTTTTGTATGAGACACTTAAGCTCTTAGATTAATTTATATTCTTAGCCATCTAATTTAGTAATTTATCATTAGTAGGCATAAGTCTTGATTGCTTTTCTTTTTGTATTTATAATGTGTTTTAACTGTCATGCATGAACAGTTTATCTCCTAGAAATTTAAGTTTAGTTATTAATGGTAATCTGTGAACAGCGCTGTGGGCTACATTATTATTTAAGTTATTTATGACATCGTGTTGTAATATTCCATAATGTAGCTGTTTGTTGTTCCTATTTATAAAAAAAATAAACAAAGTGCGGAGATCTCTGCTCAGCAGTGGGACAGCGGTAAAAAGGCCAATGACTAATAAGCCATGTATTCAACAGGTCCCTCTACTAGCAGATATCGTTATGATGGTAGCACGAACGCCAAATCCAGTTTTTTAGACTAGAAGAGCAATAAGTGCATTTTTATAACTTTCGGATTTCATAGAAATTAATAATTATTTTGCGTACCATGAAAAATAGCTCGTTGGTACAGCAAAACTGATTGTTGCTGGAGTTAAGTGAGCTTGAGTATCAATATCTATTCCTACAGTCTGGCTTTTCTTCCAGAGTAATCCCAAATATAAGATGCCCCTCGGATGAAATTGTTTACAGTAACAAATCACTTCCACAAACATCCAGTTTGGTTACAAATATCTTCATCTGAAGGTACAGGCCTCACATATTTTCGTCGTGACGCGGGAATCGAGCCCACGACCCTGGCGACAAAGTCGCTTCTGCAAAGATAAATGATGAAATTTTCTTGTCATAATGGCAAGATGTTTTTTGATGCAATGACGGAGAAAAATACGTTCATTTTGAGGGTTCCGTAGCATTTAAATTTATGTTTAGCATCCTATGCAATACTTTGGTTGTGAAATAAAAGGCATGCAGCTAGTTACTTTTAGACATGTACTTCATTTCCACATAATATAACGCCACGCCTGTACTTCCCGAAGGATTAAGCTGAAGTGTATCTATAGTGCATGTACCTAACGCAGGTCATAGATGGCTAATCTAATGTCATCAAGCGGGCACAAATTCTACGAGTAACTTCTGGCTGCTATACTGAGAAATTCCTGATGGAAATGAGGGCTATAACACTTTGCCCGACCTTTGAATCGAACCCAAGACCATAAAATGCTTAGCTCTAGATCGTGGTTGCAATTTCTCGACCAACGAGGTAGTTTCTGGGTAATTAATTTCTATTTAGTTTTACTCATTTTAGTATCTAATTAGTCAAGTTCTAAATGACTACAAGTACAAAACATTATTTAAGTTTGACTTTAAAGAAATGGGTACGGAACACTCTTTCATTTACAATTGTTTACATTTCATCAGTTTGACACTACATGAAATAATGCAAATGATTATTTCCATCAGACAGCAATATTTGCTCGTGACAGGATGTCAACAACCACTATCAGAGTCATGAAACGTAAGGCTGTAGTGTCAATGGAGTAGGTAACTAGGTACCTACACGAAATTGTATAAATGAACACAGGTACTGTAAGAAAGCAGCTACAAGTATCCATTACTGCATCAGAGCTATTGTTATCGCATGCGTCATTAATTATTATTAACTTTAGCTATTACTACGAGTAACTTAGTAAGTATTCGACGCGTGATTTGAAGCAGGTAAAAGTTCTCTTAAGGAAACATTACAGACATGTACATTTTGGACTCAAGTGGATATTGTGGAACTGAAGGAGGAGATTTTAGCAAGAATACGAAGGTAACCGAAATATCCCGAAATACTACGAATGGCAGTGGAGATGGCACAATGTTGAAAGGTACACGGGTAGGATAAAGCCAACCGCAAGGTGACGTATTGAAGATAAATGAAGAGCACGGGAATCTGCTGCTTGCGGGAAGCGCAGGACCCATCTTTGCTTAAGGATGGCCTATGTCTAGCTGTGGACGTGCTTAGATGACGATGCCCCATCTCAGTTTAAAGGTCTCGCCAATAATAGGCCTGACTCTTATCTGCAAACTATTTTATTAAAATCTATTACATTTATAATAAGTACTTGTTCACTGCGTATGATAAGCTAGTCTAGTGTATTGCCTGCTTCCACTTTCATTCTGTTTACATTTTCCGACATTTTGACGTCATTAACGCGTCATGTTTAGTTCAGCAGCACGTTTTTGTGGATTCGAGTTATTTCAGTGTAAAAAAAAAACAGAAAACAAGAACAGTTAATTACACTATGTACAAGTATGGTAAAACCGATCGGTGCGTGGGCCAGTATTCGAACCCAGCACGGTGTCGTAGCATTCGAAAAATTATTGATAAGATAGTTTGTTGCTGGACCCATTGCTAGCCAGTCGTTGCGGTTAGTTGGTGTCTAAACCAAAGCTATTGTTTTCTTACTCTATTTACCTACGGGTCTGTTAATAAAACCGACTTTGAATTCGCCAAAGCAATAATCCCTTCAAAATCCAAGGGCTACCGAACCACGGTTGATAAACCATTTATAAACAGCCAAAACCGAAGATAAAATCTAGTTTGATCGCCAAACATACATATTAACTAAGAAACTATTAGCATAACAAGATATAAACGCTACTATATTTGTTGAACACACAGAGCAAATCCTTTGCAAACTATTTGATACATAATATATAACACTATCATTTTGATATTACCTCATTCCTCCAAGAATGGTCTTTTGGTTCAGTCATAACAATTATAACTACCGACAGTTAGATATTCGGTATATTAAAGTAGTTATTATTTAAATTTACTTAAAAAAAATAAAATGGTGATGGCGAGGAGTGAGGCGGGGATGACCAGGGCTGCGGAGGAGATCCCTCATGATCATCTCTTCAAGGTGACTGGATTATCTTCCACTAATTTGGAGAAGTTAGCTCAAGGTAATTTCTTTGATATTTTTGGTGTAAAAGTGACGTTATAGTCCCATATGCACCGGTTTCTAAGTCATTTCCTTCACTCACTCCACTTCGACTCATGAGGCCGATGTCATATGCTTAGATCTTTAAAACTCCGCAACGAATTTTGATGCGGTTTTTTTAGTAGATAGAGTGATTCAAGAAGAACAACATTGCACCCGTGCGAAGCCGGGGCGGGTCGCTAGTTATTTAAAGGCTAACCTATACTGCATTTTGTTTTCATTAAATTACTTGTATGAAACCAAGTAGTAACTGGATTGCGGAGATCAGAGAAACAGTCACTCTATGTAAAACACTGGTGTTGGCTGAATCCGGTTGGACTGGAAGCTGGTCTCAACATAGTTAGGAATGGACTAGGTGGATAATGACGAGTGAGTTGTAATACAAAGTTTGATTTTGTAATATACATATTACAAAATCAAACTCAACTCAACTCAAAGCGTTTATTTCAAATAGACCCGTGACAGGTACTTTTGCATACTCAAAAATAATCTACGTAAAGTCTAGCCACAGGCATAATAACTGTGAATGGACTGTAGTTGCCCATTCCAAAATCGTAGATCTCATGGAGATGAATGAAACTTGCGATGTTTGAAAATCGCCTGAATACCTAGGTTTTAGGTTTCCACAAAATAGGGAATTAGCAAGCATTTTATTGTAGACTCATACTAACCATGACGTAACATATCATTACGCCTGTAATCCCCGAAGGGTTAGGCAGAGGTGTACCTAATAGTACACACACATTTCGACAGTTATGTGTATGTACCATGTAATAGGGGGCGAGTCTATTGCCATCAACCGGGCACAAATCCCGACTCCGTGGCTGCTACTGAGAAATTCCTGATGGAAAAACCCAGTAACACTTTGCCCGACCCGGGAAACGAACCAAGGACCTCATGCTCAGCAGTCGTGCTTGCGACTACTACACCAACGACGCAGTCTTATACTAACCAGTTCTAACAAAATATAAAATCAAACCGTAATATTTAGAACCATATCCTTCATCAATTGGAAACTCATTTGCGCAACCTTCAATACCTCAAACAGCCACATAAATAGTGTCATAATATATTAAAATTAGCCAGCAGTAATAAAGCCGAAGTGAGTGACATTTATTAGTTAAAGACGAAGAGAGCAGGGGTGCTGGCAGAGTTCCAAGTGTTCGGGTTAAAACCAGACTTGTTTCAGACGAATTTGTTTTGATCGTCTCGTATATTTGGCATATTTTACCGAGATATATTTTGTTTTTGTTCAGCATTCCAAGATGAGTTTTTCTAATTTTTAGGTTGACTTTCGCAAAGAAAAGCTATACTTAATTATATTATTTCTGTTGCTGTGTGATGAGCTGATAGAAATTAACAAAAGCCCTGTCCCAGATATATCTAATGATAACGATAAACAAGAATGAATGGCGATTGGGCTATGCGTCAACATCTACTAAAGCAGTGCCTACGTAGGTAGAACTGTCAAACGGAATTATTAACCTGATAATAATAACCGTAGATGAGGCGAGAGGAGCGTGACAGAATCGTAGCTTGAGGCATTTTTGAATAACTGCCCTCAAAGGAAAAGGCGTGAGTTTATGAATGAATACCATGAGAACATGGCAATGACCAAATCTGACAGATTGGAATTGACTTGTTACCTTTCGCCTTTATAGTAACTCCTAGCGCAGATAAAAAAGTTAGCCTAACGAAGCCGTCAACCAAGCATTCTGTACATCAAACTATTGCTTACGCAAAAATTACTGCTGGGAAACGGCTTTTTTTTTGTGGTGAAATGTCACGTTTTACGGTAGGACTCAATGTAACGCACTCCAAATATTGTGCTGATGGATGAATTGAATACGGAGGTCGTGAAGGTGTTTAAAGTAAAAATATTACGTTAAAATATGTATTTCAAAATAAAATTGTGAAAAAGTTGGAACTTTGACCCTCAATATCTCCGTAACTAGAAGGTTACCAGGTATGGTCTAGAACAAAGAAATGATCGCAATGACGGGGAGAACAAGTGACTTTCGGCTTCGTTATGGGTCTTGTTACACCCTTTATACTGACAAAATTCTATGTTTTTACACAAGATATCTGTTATACTAAAAACCATTTCATCTTCCTTCCAGAACCTGAGCCCTCAGACTTCGAAGAAGCGATAGCAGCGACCAGCTACGGCTGGTTCAACATAGCCCTGATGGTTTGCATCATCCCAGCGTTCTGGAGCGCGGTCTCCGTCACCAGTTCCATCAGCTACATCTTCACGAGGGCGCAGTGCGATATGGGGCTGAGCTTGCTGGATATGGGAACTATCACTGCCATGACTTATGGAGGTAAGTTTAACTATTAACAGAATATGAGGTACACATACATAAACTCACGCCTGCTCCCATGGGGTGAGCAGAAACCACAGAACGTCACCTGCTTCATTCTTACGTACTCTTTTTGCCTCGTCTATGTTCATATACATCTGGTCATACACGCAAGCGTGCGTGTATCACCTTCCAGTAGTACTACTAGAGTAGTAGTACTACTGGAGTACTCGCAACCAGCGGGTTGCGAGTACTATGCACCTGACCTCTGAAGAACGTTACCAATAAGGTCAGTGTATATCCTTCTATGGCATCAGACCCGGCGTTGCCACTCATATCTGCCTTGTAAATATAATAATTAGATGAGACAATATAAGATCAGACATTTTTCTAACAACGATTACGGTGGTCGTCGATGATGGAACGGTCTAGTGTGCATAGTCTCATACTTTTCGTTACAAAGACTTTTTTTCCCGACACATTCCTAGCACGGTCATGGTATGATAAGGGGCAGACTCCTTAAGTTGACAATACCAAATCGAAGAGCAGTAATATATGTATTACTTTGATGTACAATATAGGTTTTATTTAGTGCTAGTACCGGACAAAACCTAGTATTAGTACTATACTATTTTTGTAACTTTGTGTGGCATACCCAAAAAAACAGTTTGCAACATACGGGCCCTTCTCAGTCACGGGGGTGTGTCACTGTACTGAAGAATGGTAATCACGACACACCTTCGTTACGGCTAATAACAAAAGTAAATAACAGTCCTCAAAGGACATTGACATTCTAGGACCTGTTCGTAAGATATTTGTCAATGAGCACCTTACCAAGGATAATCGCATCTTGTTTCGTGAGGCTCGGGCCCGTGCTCAAAGTGCGGGTCATAAATACTGCTGGACGAACAACGGGCGCATACTTATCCGCAAGATTGAGGGGCAACCAGCCATCACTATCAAGAGCATCAAAGAACTCGACACTTATCTTGGAAAGCAAACGAGTTCTCTTATACCGGCTACCTCAACTCAGGAATAATATTTGCTTAATTTTAGTCTTTATTATGTCTTCTTGTAATTGTATAGTTATAATTTTATGCAAAAACGCAGATATCACATTCACAACACACAAACACAATAAACCAAATCTAAAATGTATTTTATCATCTTACAATCAAACAGAAACACATCACACGTACACCATTACACTTCAAACTTGCAACAAAATAACTTCTTTTGATCCCCATCACTCTCTCTTCTCGATCGCGGGTGTTGGACAAATACCTAGACAAAAAAATGCGGCTTTAAGTATCTCTCTCTCCCTTACTGTTACAATAATTTTTGACTATGGCTAACTCCGATGTATTAACCGAAATAGACGAAACACTGAGCATATCATGCCGCACTGTCGAGAAACTAGAGTTGTGTGGGAGTTTGCTTCTGGAACATAACTTCAGGGTATTAACAACAAACATTAGGAGCCTACAGAAGAATTTCCTCAGTTTCCAAGTATCGATATGCCGTCTTGAATTTCAGCCAGATGTTATAGTCTTAACGGAATGCTGGTTAAATGACAACTCCGTCATATTCCAATTGCCCGGATATAAAAGCTATCAAACCACCAAAACTATCAATAAGTGCGGAGGGGTAATTGTTTATGTTAGGGATCTCTGGACTGCCTCAGTTTCCGAACCTGAATTTGACGACGCTAACTGTCTGCAGATTAAACTACAAAATAAACTAACACTCCTCGGTATATACCGTTCACCTTCATTCGCCAACACCGAACGCTTCCTAAACTCCTTAGACGATTCCTTAAGCAAACTTAAAAGCGAAACATGTGTTGTTGTGACGGGTGATATTAACATTGACATACTAAATAACTCGCCGAATGCCGCCCATGAGGCATATCAATGTTTGATGGCCGAACACGGGTTGCTACCTGCTATCACTCACCCGACACGGGGGAAAGCATGTCTAGATCATGGCTACATTAAACTCAAAGGTACTAGTGCACAGGGGATCGTCTGTGAGGCCTCAGTAACAGATCACCACATAGTGTTGCTTGGAATCAATAACCATAATCCCAAATCCAAAAATAAAAACAAATTCAAACTCAAAACCGACTACAACATGGTGACTGAGGAATTGAGCCAGCTAGACTGGACTGAAGTTACCTCCACAAGTAATATTGATAAAGCAGTGCTTTTGTTTAATACGATCCTGACAGATATTATCAACAAACATACCACCAGAATAAAAATCAGTCGTTCAAAATTTAACTTAAAGCCATGGATAACGCCAGGCCTTCTTAGATGCATTCGTCACCGAGACACTCTTCACGCTCAAACAAAACAGGAACTGAAAAATGAAGTCCTTAAAATTGTCTATTCAAGATACAGAAATCATTGCAACGACATCCTGCGGCAGCGCAAAGCTGACCACGATAGGAATGAACTGGAAAAGAACAGTAAAGAACCAAAAAAGCTCTGGCGGACTATAAAAGAAATATGCCAAGTTCCGAAACGAACATGCAATAATCAAGAACTGCTGAGTAATAAAACTAACAAAAATGCATCCATCGATAAGTGCAATGAATTCTTTGTCTCAGTTGGCCAGAGCCTTGCAACTAACATCTTAAACAGGCAGCAGTCCACGGGAGACGGACAAAGCATCGGTGCTAAAGGTAAAATCTCACCCAAGGACTCACTATTCCTACGTCCTACTGATAATCAGGAAATAAGTGACATTATAGATAATCTCAAAGACGACAGCGCTCCAGGTCTCGATGAATTTCGGCCCCTACTCCTTAAACGCATAAAGCTACATGTACTGGAACCCCTAAAACATATTTGCAACCTAAGCATGTACACTGGAGTCGTTCCCACCTGTTGGAAAACCGCTGTTGTCACGCCTATACACAAAAGTGGTTCCAAAAGTGCGCCAGATAACTACAGGCCTATATCATTGCTCTGTGTGACATCGAAAATCCTCGAAAAACTTGTAAACAACCGCCTTGTAAGCTTTCTGGAGAAAAATTCTTTACTTTCGGACAGGCAGTTTGGGTTTCGTAGGGGAAAGTCCACTGAGCAGGCTGTGAGTCTCCTAACCGGGACGATCTCCACAAACATCGCGAAGGGCCATCGTTCAGCTGGAGTCTTCCTGGACCTCGCCAAGGCCTTTGACACAGTATCAATTCCTATACTGCTAAAAAAACTCGAATCCTTTGGTGTCAGAGGCCTTCCCTTGGAATGGTTCAACAGCTACTTGTCTGATCGTCATCAGCGTGTCAAAATTGGAGAAATTCTCAGCGAGAGCCTCCCAGTTGCCTTTGGGGTGCCGCAGGGAAGTATCTTGGGGCCTACCCTTTTCATTATGTACATGGATGACATTCTGAGGCTTAACATTGCACAGTCGGAAGTAATCTGCTACGCTGATGACACTGCTATTATTTTTCATGGAGCTACCTGGGAAGAGACTGTGTCTGTGGCTGAAAAGGGGATGAGTATCATAACAACATGGCTAGGAAAAAATCTCCTAACACTAAACTTAAAAAAAACGCATCTCCTAACCTTTCATGTCAATCAGCGCAGCAGGCCTAGCATTGATTCAATAAAAGTTCATACCGAAAAATGCAGTGTCTTAACGGCAGCATCCGTCTCTGCCACCGATTGTACATGCAACGCCATTGTCAGAGTAGAAAGCACAACATACCTGGGCGTCACAATTGACCAGAACCTGAATTTCAAAGCACATATTCGAACACTAGCTAAAAAAACTCGGAAATTCATTTATGTTGCGAAACTTTTACGGGCCAGTGCTCCAAAGAACATATGTATTCAGGTCTACATCTCTTTGTGCCAGTCTGTCCTTCAATACTGTGTTAGTGTCTGGGGTAGCGCTGACAAGTCGTGCATGCTGGAGCTGGAACGTGCTCAGCGAGCCGTCCTCAAGGTGCTCTTGGGAAAGCCACGCCGCTTCTCTACAGACCAACTATACAAGGAGTCTGGGGTCTTAAGGGTACGTCAATTATACATCCTTGGGTCAGTTTTAAAAATCGTAAAAGGCAGCGGAATTCGCTCTAGTTGCAGTATGGGTGGCAGGAAAATAGCGGAAAGAATCCCCCTTCCAAAGACTAAAACCCTCTTCGCGGCCCGGCTTTCATTATACTTACCCATAAGAGTGTTCAACGCTATAAGCAAAACCATCAGTGTTCCCAAGAACTTTTTAGAAGCCAAAACCAAATTAAAGGAATGGTTGTTGGGCCGAACTTACGAGGAAACGGAAAATTTACTCTCAGGCTCATGCTAAAACACCCTCTTGTTGCAATACACAACCTCACCCACTCACACACCCCCACACAGCACAAGGCACACACCCACAAGTACTCACCTTAACTGTTGTTTTTGCAACCATGTGTATTTATTTTTTTATCATTTTTGCACTCATTTGTGTTTTTACGTATTTCTTAATCAATTATTTTTTTGTTTTTCCATTTAAATTATTCTAAAACTAATTACTTTGATTGTGTATTGTTATAGTACTTATATTCTTGCGCTAGCAGAACACTGTAAAGTATTAACCTAGTGTAATGTATCCTGTTTGGGTCACCAAGATACAGGCTGTGCCTAGTTTGGGACCCGCTGTTAAACCTATCTCAAATACTTAGATATGTAAATAAATAAATAAATAAAATAAAAATAAAAATAAATAAATCTAATCTTATCATACTAATTATATTTGAGTACACATTGAGTTTTCCGTTTGATTACGAGAAAACATGGACAAGAGAAAAGGATTCTTCTGCCTAGTAACAATTCCACTGCGATCACCAATTATAAACGTAATAATTATATCTACCGGGGGCCTATTGCCGATGGCTGACCAGAAAACAAGTAAAAAAGTCGCCGGGAATCAAACCCAGGACACCCAGCACACATGCTACCACTAGACCGACGAGATAGTCAATACCAAAAATATTATGATAATAAATGATACCCTAAAAACCGTATTGATAAAATAAACAAACATATTTATTATGCGTCTTTAAAATGACCTTTCATGACCTATAACAATGACACGCAGTCATTTACGGAAAAGACAAAGCATCACCTTTATCTATTTAACCATCTCCCACCAAACACTGTGATTTCCCTCGGCAAATATCGTATTTTTCACTAAAACAAAGAAAAATATATCAATAACATTCAGCTAAAAATCTTTCGTACACAATATGGTGTGGTTTGCAACATGTAAACATGTACAGTAGGATCATTCTTGTCAATCTGTGATAGTAACAAGCTCGTGCATAGCCACCATGATTCTAGAACAATGATAATAATACTTACAAATCAAAGAAGTTTATTTTTAGGTTGGTTAAATCATAATGAGTATTAATTACAGTACGATTTCAAAACGCAATTTAGTTGCGGTAAATAAGAAAAAGCAGGCAGCATTTGGGAAACTTCGTCGGGTCTCCTTGTACACGTAAAACTTGGATACTCACGTCTCACGGTACGGCTGGTCCATAAGGTCGCTCGGCGACCTATGGAACGGGATATGCTTGGAGTTTCTCTGAGGGATCACATCCGGAACGAAGAAATCCGAAAGAGAACCAGAGCTTTCGACATAGCTCAGAATAAGTAAGTTGAAGTGCCAATGGGTCGGCCATATTAGCCGTAGAACCGATGACCGTTGGGGTAGAAGTGTTCTTGAGTGGAGACCGCGAACCCTCAGGTTCGGTGGGGTGACGATCTTCGCAGGGTAGCAACTGGAACTGGAAGAGAGTAGTTGAGAATCGGGGTGAGTGGCGTGCGATTGAAGAGGACTATGTCCAGGAATGGACTGATTTAGGCAGATGATGATGAAATGAGAAAAATAAACTTTCTGTTGTTTATATAAAGTCAATGATGGACGACTAATTTATATGTATTGTAAGATATCGACATTGCGACTTGTTTCCCTTTTCATAGAGTGACGTAGTAACTGTTCGTGTCCCTCGCTTGAGATTTTCAGCTGCTGTCGCTTTTGGAATTGATCCTTTATTTAATTTGGATTGTGAAAAATAACTATAGACTAGATATTACATGGGATATTTTGTGAGGCATCTATTTTATGCTTAAGCTGATTTATTCAATTGTCATTGGTAGAAGTACATAGACATTTCATAACAAACAAAAAATAATTTAAAAAACTATGTTCTTGCTATTGTGCCTTCTGAAAAATTTTCTTCGTTATTACCGCTTGATAAACACAGTCTATGTTTATTGTTTTTTAAAGGAACCCGCCGTGTGATGTGGAGACGTTGCGTGCGTGGCTAATGTCATAATAAATACATAGCTTTTGGACGGATACTGGTTGCGCGGGCGCGCGTTAAAAACAGTTTATCTATACTAATATTATAAACAGGTAAAGTTTATGAGTTTCTGAGGTTGTAGGGGGTAATCTCTGGACCCACTGAACCGATTTTGAAAATTATTTCACTAATAGGAAGCTACATTATCCCCGATGCGATAAGCTATTATTCATAATGTGCCCGTAGGATAATTTCCGACCAAAACGCGAGTGAAGCCGCGTTCAACAGCTATTAATTATAACTTCCGTAGCCTAGCAACTTTTCATTTCCAAACGAGATACTTTAACACGTTAATCCGTTGGTCGCGGATATCATGTGTAGATCTTTGACAGTCAGAGTTTATCAGTCAGTGTTTGACTGAAAACCAGTAGCCAGAAAGTCTGACAACCAGTCTTACCGAAGGCTATCTTATTACCCAGTAACTGGTTTATGGAGATCAGATAGGCAGTCGCTCCATGTAAAGTACTGGTATTCAGCTGCATCCGGTTAGACTGGAAGCCGACCCTAACATAGTTGGGAAAAGGCTAAGCAGATAATGATGATGTAATAATACTGATTTAGTTATTTTCCAACAGACAGAAGGCATGTGTCTCTAGTTTACCTTCTTTCGAATTCCGTAAGATTTAGAAACGATTACGAATTAATTACTGCGATTTCAGTTTCTAATAGTTTATTAACTACACCATGAATCATTTTAAAAGCCAAGAATTTTTTACTTTCGTCTAGCCTTCACATCCCATATTTATAAATAAATACAGTATTCTTTGCATTTAATGATACAATGAAGAAATAAGAGGTAAGATGGACAGTACTTCAGTGCTGAGAGTCTCTACTACTACTTTGAACTTGATTAACATGTTATAATTATCTAATTGACATAAAGTTTTCGGTGGTTTATTTCAATGCATTAGATTTTCGACTTTACCATAATCGTTCACGCTGATATAATGTTAGTGTGTCAAATCCCACACAAAAAAACAATTTAACGTCACCGTCAGCTGACTTACTAAACCTAGTTTATTGAGTCAACGAACAAACATATCATCAGCTTTTCAATTCTTAGACATTATGTACAAACTGATAAATACATTATGTATCAACATCACCTGTTTATATCACTATCACAGAATTAAACAAACATTTTGAAACTGTGCAGTTTCCACTCAAATATTTAATTTATGACGTCACTGTATGTTATGTAAAATTACTATGCGATTAATTTCTTGTACGTATTGCTAATTTTGTACTATTTTCGTGATACGACTGTGTGTTTAGAGAAAACATGGTGGAAACACGGAAATTACAATTTTAATTGGTAATTCTTGGATGAAACTTTCTCAAAACCCCGCCCTTATTCCCATAAGGCAAAAGAGTTCTTATAGGATTAGTTATGTTTAAGGGGGAAGCCTGTTCCCATAAACTAGACATAGATATGGAAACCAGGCTGTTACTCAGAAATTCTTAACGGCAGAACCACATGACACTTCTACCTTATAATAAAGAAATATAACGTTTGCAACCATTATAAGATAGTTAATAATGAGACTCCTGTGAAATTAGAATCAGGCAGATTAGCGTAAATCTTGTGCGAGTTCAAACAACAGTATAGGTAGGATCAAATCCATGAGCTTAGAGCAACGTGTAAGAATTACAGTCGGATTTTAGGCATAAGTAGATCTCTTTGTGAAAATCTGTTAGTTCGATTTAGTAAGCGATTGCTCAATTAAAACGGTGAATATTTTGTTTTGCTAGATACGAATTACCAAAAACAACTTTATCAAAACCAAATTACTCTCGTGTTCACCAACTATACCTGGCCTGTTTTGTACATGACTCACAAATTCTTGCACAATAATAGCCAAAACATACACAGAATTGCTCTCAAAAACAAAGATGAAATAAAGAACATGTTTTGTTAGCAAGCATTACGCACTTTCTCTAGAATATGGGCAGAGAGCCAGCTTCAGTTCATTTTGTTGTCAATACGAGAGAAATGGGGCAAATAAATGGGGCTCTAAGCTAATACTCACAAGCATTCCTTGGGCGAAATGAACTGAATAGGGTAGATGACCAAAAAATTCGAATTAGTCCACCGTCAGATAGATTTCCAAAAAATATTGGACAATTTTTTTTTATTATTTCACCTAAACACAAAATGAAGACGATACAGTGCGTCGAAAATCGTATGACGTCACATTTTGGTACACTTTTTACCGGAAAGTGACGTCACAAACTCAAATTTTTATTTTTTTAAACAAATAATACGTTTCCAATATTTTTTTACTCAGGAATCATCAATATTGAATAGCATGGTTGGGCTACGAGACGTAGCGATGCGATAGGGCCAATGACGTAGCTGCTACGACAGGGGTCTTGTTGCTACGGCGTAGGCCGTCGTAGCTCGTAGCAACAGCATAGTTAATTTTTGTGAAAAAGCAAAAAGCAAAAATATTGGTGTCCCTTAGCTTGATGCTAAAGTGTGCCGCTGAAATAGACATGAGAATTGAACTCAAATTACTGCACTAGCTGAAAAAGATAAAGCAATATCCTTGACATCTATTTTCCTCCAGATCATTTTGCATTCAGTTGAACAGCCTATGAAAATAAAAGGCTTCCTCGTCTTCAGGAACCTATTATAATTTAAAAGAAAACTTTTCCTTAAATAAATCAGAATCAACAGTCAAGAGTTTACAACGTTGCGTATACAAATGTTTACAAAATAAATCAGGAGCTGTAATCAGCAAGTCGTTCATTAAATGTAACATTAAATCCTCGAACAGTGGTACTGGTTACGTCCTCGCCAAGGCCTGTGGACGGTGTGTAATGGGCCAGCTCGCCGTCCGTCCGTCTTATGACGACAGGCCGTGTCGACGGCGCGTTCGTGTTCCACGCGCGCCTCAAAGAGAGTCAGCAAACAGGAAGGGGTCCGAAAGGACCGATGCCTGCCAGGGCTGCGGGACTGTTTGAAAGAGGTATCGCGGCCCTGGAAAAAAAAGGAACATGGATGGGTTTTAGTTTTTTTTTTTAATTAAAATTTTCTAGAACCACATATTCGAAGACATGAGACATATCAGCGTTGAGCCTGCGTGAAGGATTACAACCTCTAATAATTCTCTATTAATTTTGTTGTACCTACTGTAAATGTAACCATTTTTTTGTTTAATGTTTTGTCCTGTGCGGGCTAATAAATACTTTTTCATTCTTTCTCTCTCTGTATCTGTGTCTCAGCGGTGGGAACTTAAGGCTGATGATGCTAATGCTTGCATACTAACCTGTTCCAGGCATGATCTCCTCAGCGATGCTATGGGGCTTCCTGTCAGACACCCTGGGGCGGAGGCAGATCATGGTGTGGGGGTTCTTCTGCTCCGGGCTGGTGGAGGTGACAGCTGCGATGAGCCAGAACTTTGCCATGCTGCTGGTCATGAGGTTCGCCAGTGGGTTCCTGTGAGTATTACTGAAAAGTATGATTATTTTATCGTAACACTCTTGTGTGTATTTTGTGTGATTGCGGCAATTGTCGGAATCGTCTAGCTAGTCAAGCGACAATCGTTTTTTACAGCATTTTGCAACAGGATTAACATAGATGACGTATTCAATACATTTTTGGTATTTCCATCATAGTTGTTGCTGATAGATAAAAATGAACCTATCATTATCATTAACACTAGAAACAGGATATTTCTATGTTTACTGGTTTTGAGTTCCCGATATTTCGTCGCTGTTTCAAGCACCATGATCACGGATAAACTGAAGTTATTGCGGATGGGTGTATACCGTTTCTGTGACCATGACAGTTCAAAAACTTAGGAACCTACATGTTTAGCAGTCTAAAGTCATCATCACTAAGTCAGCAACTGGTATAATTTAATGTGATATCAAACTATATCTTTCTCTTGACGCAGGTCCATTAGAAACTATCTATACTAATATTATAAAGCTGAAGAGTTTGTTTGTTTGTTTGTTTGTTTGTTTGAACGCGGTAATCTCAGGAACTACTGGTTCGAATTGAAAAAATCTTTTTGTGTTGGTTAGCCTATTTATCGAGGAAGGCTATAGGCTATATATCATCACGCTACAACCAATAGGAGCGGAGCATCAATGACAAATGTTGCAAAAACGGGGAAAAAATATTCTGTTTGATAGCTTCCGTTGCGTGCGCTGCGTAAACGGTTAAAGTTGCACAAATATAATGTAGCAGGGAATTATTCCTCTTAAAAAGGTCTCAAAAAAAGTCCGCGACGGCACATGCCTATCTTTTAAGGTTGACTCACAATAACCATTTTTATGATTTTAAAATTTGGTAAAAATTTATGTTTTACTAGCTGACCCGCGCAACTTCGTCTGCGTGCGTGCGTACATAAAAGAAAGAGAGGTTAGAGAGAGTGTGCGTCAACCTTAAAAGTTAGACATATGGCCATTGTGGATATTTTTTTAGAGCTTTTTAAGAGGGACAATTCCGACATACATGATAATTGCGTAACTTTAACCGTTCACGCACAACGGAAGCTCTCAAAAGGAGTAAATCCCTATTATATACTATTACCGATGGATAATCATCAAATGACCTCCCACTCTGGACGGAGCGGAAGGGATTGTCAGACTTGTACTGAGTAAAATCCACCCACGTTTCTTCTGTTGCCCTTTGCGTTCCAGGGCCGCGGTATCTCTTTCGAACAGTCCCGCAACCCTGGCAGGCCTCGCTCCTCTCGGATCCCTTCCCGTTTGCTGACATCTCTTTGAGGCGCGTGTGGAACACGAACACGCCGTCACCACGGCCTGTCGTCATAAGACGGACGGATGGCGAGCTAGCCCATTACTCACTGTCCACAGGCCCGCGACCCTCGACAGCCTTACGTCTTCATCTTTAGACACTCGATGACAATCATACACCAGCTAGAACGAAAGTTCTCATCAAAGTTCTTGAAATGGGCCGAGACACGATAAAACTGCTGTAAACTGTTGCGGACCTCTTGCAACTGCCTTCCATCTCCATCGTCAGACCTTTGATGATAGACATACTCCAGGCAGGTCTAAAGTTCTCATCAAGGTGCATGAAATCAGCCGAAACACGATATAGACGCTGTAAACTCTTGAGGACCTCTTGCAACTACCTTCCGTCTCCATCGTCAGACCTTCGATGACAGTCATACTCCAGCTAGGTCTAAAGTTCTCATCAAGGTGCATGAAATGAGCCCAGACACGATATAGATGCTGTAAACTCTTGAGGACCACTTGCAACTGCTTTCCTTCTCCATCGTCAGACATTCGATGAAAGTCATACTGACAACTCAGTATGGTTTAAAGTTTTCATCAAAGTGAATGAAATGAGCCCAATAACATTATACCTGCTGCAAACTGTTTAGGACCGCTTGCAACTGCCATTTGTCTCTATCGTTTGACCGTCGATGACAGTCATACTTCAGCAAGGCCTAAAGTTCTCATCAAGGTGCATGAATTGAGCCCAAACACGTTATTGTTGCTGCAAACTCTTGAGGACCTCTTGCAAGTGCCTTCCGTCTCCATCGTCAGACCTTCGATGACGTCATACTCCAGCTAGATCTAAAGTTCTCATCAAGGTGCAGGAAATGAGCCCAAACATGATTTCTCAATTTAAAAAACAAAAGATCATGTATATCGGACTTCTCTGTAAAAAGTTATGCGTGGTCAGGTCATACATAAAATAAAAAAATATAGACGCGTCGAATTGAGAACCTCCTCTTTTTGTTTCGTTGGTTAATAAACCAAGCTTCAGACATTTGACACGGGCGAGGGTCATTCTTTCACGGAAAACTTAACACCGCGACTCAGAAAATGGAGTGAAATTAATAGCGCCATCTATCGAGCACGAAATTTAACCGTTAAAATATAATGCATGTAAAGCGATCGAACACACACTCTACAGGGTTATAGCGTCATGTAGACTAATCTAGAGTACTTTTTGCTCTCAGACCCGATTTAAAAGTTATCTTGTGAGCACATTTTTATTAATTAGTACCATTTTGGTGCAATAGATGTCGTTGCATGTATCTTACACAATGATGGTAAGTTCTTCTTGAACACTTTAAATTTATAAATCTTTTGATAGAGAGCACTGATTACAGCATGAAACAAAAACTAAAACCTTCTCTAAGTTCCCCACAATATTTGTGCATTGAATCTAATCACATTGGTTTTCCCAACAACATGAACACCCGCCTCGCAGCGCGCGCGGGTCATTATTTTGATGCGGAGTTATTTTAAAACTGTGATATCTCCTAAGATATTCATCTAAATTGAATAGTGTAAAGGGCAATTTTGGTCACAATTAAATGCTAAAGATGACTAACATATTTATTTTGATAAGGATTAATACTATGTCGGTAAAAACACCTTCGCAAATAAAACATAAATTTTTACCAAATTTTAAAATCATAAAAATGGTTATTGTGAGTCAACCTTAAAAGATAGGCATGTGCCGTCGCGGACTTTTTTTGAGACCTTTTTAAGAGGAATAATTCCCTGCTACATTATATTTGTGCAACTTTAACCGTTTACGCAGCGCACGCAACGGAAGCTATCAAACAGAATATTTTTTCCCCGTTTTTGCAACATTTGTCATTGATGCTCCGCTCCTATTGGTTGTAGCGTGATGATATATAGCCTATAGCCTTCCTCGATAAATAGGCTAACCAACACAAAAAGATTTTTTCAATTCGAACCAGTAGTTCCTGAGATTACCGCGTTCAAACAAACAAACAAACAAACAAACAAACTCTTCAGCTTTATAATATTAGTATAGATTTGCGAAGGTGTTTTTACCGACATAGTATTAATCCTTATCAAAATAAATATGTTAGTCATCTTTAGCATTTAATTGTGACCAAAATTGCCCTTTACACTATTCAATTTAGATGAATATCTTAGGAGATATCACAGTTTTAAAATAACTCCGCATCAAAATAATGACCCGCGCGCGCTGCGAGGCGGGTGTTCATGTTGTTGGGAAAACCAATGTGATTAGATTCAATGCACAAATATTGTGGGGAACTTAGAGAAGGTTTTAGTTTTTGTTTCATGCTGTAATCAGTGCTCTCTATCAAAAGATTTATAAATTTAAAGTGTTCAAGAAGAACTTACCATCATTGTGTAAGATACATGCAACGACATCTATTGCACCAAAATGGTACTAATTAATAAAAATGTGCTCACAAGATAACTTTTAAATCGGGTCTGAGAGCAAAAAGTACTCTAGATTAGTCTACATGACGCTATAACCCTGTAGAGTGTGTGTTCGATCGCTTTACATGCATTATATTTTAACGGTTAAATTTCGTGCTCGATAGATGGCGCTATTAATTTCACTCCATTTTCTGAGTCGCGGTGTTAAGTTTTCCGTGAAAGAATGACCCTCGCCCGTGTCAAATGTCTGAAGCTTGGTTTATTAACCAACGAAACAAAAAGAGGAGGTTCTCAATTCGACGCGTCTATATTTTTTTATTTTATGTATGACCTGACCACGCATAACTTTTTACAGAGAAGTCCGATATACATGATCTTTTGTTTTTTAAATTGAGAAATCATGTTTGGGCTCATTTCCTGCACCTTGATGAGAACTTTAGATCTAGCTGGAGTATGACGTCATCGAAGGTCTGACGATGGAGACGGAAGGCACTTGCAAGAGGTCCTCAAGAGTTTGCAGCAACAATAACGTGTTTGGGCTCAATTCATGCACCTTGATGAGAACTTTAGGCCTTGCTGAAGTATGACTGTCATCGACGGTCAAACGATAGAGACAAATGGCAGTTGCAAGCGGTCCTAAACAGTTTGCAGCAGGTATAATGTTATTGGGCTCATTTCATTCACTTTGATGAAAACTTTAAACCATACTGAGTTGTCAGTATGACTTTCATCGAATGTCTGACGATGGAGAAGGAAAGCAGTTGCAAGTGGTCCTCAAGAGTTTACAGCATCTATATCGTGTCTGGGCTCATTTCATGCACCTTGATGAGAACTTTAGACCTAGCTGGAGTATGACTGTCATCGAAGGTCTGACGATGGAGACGGAAGGTAGTTGCAAGAGGTCCTCAAGAGTTTACAGCGTCTATATCGTGTTTCGGCTGATTTCATGCACCTTGATGAGAACTTTAGACCTGCCTGGAGTATGTCTATCATCAAAGGTCTGACGATGGAGATGGAAGGCAGTTGCAAGAGGTCCGCAACAGTTTACAGCAGTTTTATCGTGTCTCGGCCCATTTCAAGAACTTTGATGAGAACTTTCGTTCTAGCTGGTGTATGATTGTCATCGAGTGTCTAAAGATGAAGACGTAAGGCTGTCGAGGGTCGCGGGCCTGTGGACAGTGAGTAATGGGCTAGCTCGCCATCCGTCCGTCTTATGACGACAGGCCGTGGTGACGGCGTGTTCGTGTTCCACACGCGCCTCAAAGAGATGTCAGCAAACGGGAAGGGATCCGAGAGGAGCGAGGCCTGCCAGGGTTGCGGGACTGTTCGAAAGAGATACCGCGGCCCTGGAACGCAAAGGGCAACAGAAGAAACGTGGGTGGATTTTACTCAGTACAAGTCTGACAATCCCTTCCGCTCCGTCCAGAGTGGGAGGTCATTTGATGATTATCCATCGGTAATAGTATATAATAGGGATTTACTCCTTTTGAGAGCTTCCGTTGTGCGTGAACGGTTAAAGTTACGCAATTATCATGTATGTCGGAATTGTCCCTCTTAAAAAGCTCTAAAAAAATATCCACAATGGCCATATGTCTAACTTTTAAGGTTGACGCACACTCTCTCTAACCTCTCTTTCTTTTATGTACGCACGCACGCAGACGAAGTTGCGCGGGTCAGCTAGTAATTAATAAATCTTGTAATTCATGAGGAATATAATTTTGCGTATTGTGTCCGAAGAAAGACATGGCCACATAAATCGATTTCCTACCTTTGCTGACGTCAATAGTATAGTGCTTAAAATGATGTCCCTGGCTTTTATGAGGTACGTTAGTAAAGGTTATTAGTTATAATAAATCTATATTAGAAACAGCTTTTAGTGTTCCATTGTGCCAAGTACGTGGCGGACACTGTTGGACGTTAATGACAATAAGTACAAAAGAATTTAGAAATTTGTTCGTTGTCAGATGTAGTATCGTATTAATACTCCCGTGGCAAAATGAGGGAAAATTCTTAAAAAAAACTGAGTCCATAATGTCACAAACTGACAACACTGTTTATTAAGAACTATTGACAAAATTCATCCAACTTTAGTCATCATCATCTCCCGAGGTCTTTCTATGTTGCGGTCAGCTTCCAGTCTAACCGGATGTAGCTGAATACCTGTATTTTACATGGAGCGACTGGAGTAAATTCAAATTGAAATTATGTATGTCAAACTAAGTAACTTTACGCTAAAATGATTGCTGAGAAACGACTTTTTTTTTGGGTGAAAATCACGTTTTACGGTAGGACTCAATGTAACGCACCCAAAACATAGTGCTGATGGATGGATTGAATACTATGGGGGTCGTGGAGGTGTTTAAAGTAAATATCTTCTATAAAAAACATGTATTAAAAAAAAAAACTTGTGAAAAATTTGGAACTTTGACCCCCGATATCTCCGTAACTAGAAGGTTCCCAGTAAAAATGATCGCAATGACTGGGAGAAGTGCCTACCGGCTTCGTTAAGGGTCTTGTTACACCCTTTAAATAATTACTGGTGATTTATAATTGTGGAAATGATCTATTACCTTCACTTGCCTATTCGTGCTACTTTCTATCATCAAGATTCTTGACATATTTTCGCAAACCCAGGTGATACGAAGGCACGTTCCTGAGCCCACGTCACAAGGTCACTCGATCAATAAGTACTGTTTACTCTCTGATTACCGTACAAGTGTCTACCATGTGCGCTGTTCGATTAATAGTACACATAATTACTAATCACTGTCGACTAATCAGTCTGTAAATAGCGTTATCTGTTTATAGGGCTCTGATTATCGTGCGCGGAAATGAAGCCTCCCACGTCTATGGGGGACGTTAGTTTCTACTGCTATAAATAAGGGAAATCGTGTATGATGATGATGATGCCATCTAGCCAATTTCGGCCACAGCGACTGCATTCGATGGCTTTCTAGGGAGGTTGTCGAGAGCTTTGATGTGCTGCTCTATCATGTGCTCTCAAGTGGCTAGCATATCCAACTTTGGTCGAAAAACTCCGAGCACAAAGCGACATGTCAGAACACCATTGACGAAATTGTAGCTTATATCTGTAGGTGGCCTAGCTTTAAGGTCATCAGCTTTAAGTCTAGCTGCGACCTTCTTCTCTCTTCAAAGGCGTTGACCTGCCGATGCACACGACGTCTCCACTGGGGCCGACTTTGTGCCTGCTTTTCCCAGACTAAGGGGTCAATTTCGCATCTTTTGAAGTGTCTATTCTGAACATCCTTGAAACGTACAAACTAGCCACCACGTTTCCGTTTTCCTTCCTGGAGTTCAGAATAGAAGTATTCATAGTAATAATATAAAAGCAAAAGTTAATCTGGTCCGTCTATCTTTTAACTTTTTACGCCTTATCAGGGTGAACAGATTTCGATGTGGACACAAATGGACCATATCTTGGGTTAAGACTTAAGATTTTTATCCCGTTAGTTAGTATCCTATTCGGCGTTCATGCGGGTAAAATCACAGGCAGAAGCTAGACAATTATACAAAATGAAACACGCATACATGGGGTAGTCAGGGGTTTTAAGATCAAAAAGGGGGTTGTCAATACAACCCCCCTTTTTTACCCCTATATCTGTAATTTATATGAACCGAAAAGAAATCATTTTTTATTATATAGAAGTCTCAACCGTATTAATGTCTCTAAGAAAATACTAATTTAAATGATATCTCTACTATTATTCCAGTTTCAACGGTCCCTTCGCAGTTCTGGTCTCGTACTTAGCCGAGCTGCACCGGACCGAGCTGAGGGCGCGGGTCATCCTGCTGACCAGTCTGTTGTTTACGTTCGCTAACACCACCCTGCCTCTGTTGGCCTGGGCTATCCTGACCAAAGACTGGGAGTTCCATTTCTTTGGAGATTACTTTGGTAAGTAGTACCTAAGTGTGTTTGATAAAATATAATAAGGTTTATAGGAGGCATCTGAAGCCGCGATGCCTAAGCGCTTACCATTTGGCCACAAACTTCTAGCTCAAGCGACCGTAGTGATTGTAGCGCGACTTGAAACTCGAGGGAAACAAGTTTACCACGCGAAGCCCCACGGCAACGCGTATCGCTCACCTCAATCAGTTTTCTTAGTTCACTCGTCTTGCTTGTTTCTGCAGTAATACATTGGCTAGTCAGCAGATATGGTCATATAGCAGAACAGTAGTGATGGATACACTACTGAATTCCACATGCATCTGGTTAGACTGAGCTGCAGAGTATTTGAAATTACGATAACAAGTATTTATAAAATTTAGATAATAGGCTTGCACCGAGTGGCCTGTCCAATTAACAGTTATTACTTGCCAAATAACGTAATATTTTGCCATATTTTTCCAGTAATCCATTCCTGGAACCTGTTCCTCTTCGCCACAGCCCTGATGCCGCTCATCACCGGAGGAGCATTTCTCTGCATGCCGGAGAGTCCCAAGTTCCTCATGTCCAGGGGTCGGAATGAGGAAGCCATGGCTGTCTTCAGAACCATTTACAAATGGAACACTGGGAAACCAGCTGAAGATTATCCGGTAAGTGACAAGAAAGTTTTTTTCACATTATAGACGCATCTTAATAGTTTTCTGAATCATCTTCGGACAATACAACAACAAGCATAGTTACCGTCGAACATCACTTACAGGGAAGTTACGTTTGACTTTTCAGTAATATCATCTTAATCTAATTGGTTAGATACGCCTTTACAAACCTCATGAAGTCATGATGTTGCCTGTATCTTTTGTTGACACCCTTACCCAGTCACTGGGCTAGAAACCAAGAAAACCCAACCTAAGAAAAGTATCTTTACAATCGCTACTGTGGTAAAAACACATAGCAAAATGAACAAAGCGAGTCCAAAAAAATAATTGTTTCCGGGATTGACACCAAAAGGCTAAACCTAAAAATAATTTTAAAATCGTAACGTAATTATAACATTGCTACATGAACAACGGGGAATCTAAACCTTTGTGTCCAAGTTTAAAAAAAATGGACTAGGTTGTAATGCTTTTTTTTTTTAAATTATAAATCAGGTAAAAGTCCTAGTAGAAGAGAAGCACGAGCAACAAGGCAAAGGCGTCGCAGCCCTGAGGGGGGGCTTCGCACAGTTGACACCACTGTTCAGGCCACCACACGCCAAGTGGCTGTTCCTTATGTGCACCATCCACATGGGATGCATGTTTGGGTAAGCAACAAGTTTCAGCTCCATGTATGGGACTCCCCATACATGGAACTGAAACTAAAATAAAAACTAAAAAAATCGTGAAGCGGTTCACAGAATACATCTACCTACTAAGATTCAACTGTGTAGTTTTAATGAATAAAGTGTAAACGGAATAAAGTGGCTGTGACGTACACGGACAGATAGACAGACAGACCGCTAGACAGACAAACAGACATGACGAATCTATAAGGATTCCGTTTTTGCCATTCGGCTACGGAACCCTAAAAAAGAGGATCAAATATTATTTTTGTATGCCAAATATAAATTGAGTATGTTTAAACATAATATCATGTTACCTTGAAAGCAGTTCATTTATAATTTGATCAACTAACATAGACACAATAATTAATATCAAGATTAAACATAAAAAATACATTATTTAGTTTTTTAAAGTGCTCATTGTCATTTACAATAGATCAATTCGATTTTAGAGGATTAAAAATGGCAGTTTTTCTTCTTCTGAGGGTATAAACAAATGGTTATCTGTTTTATAACTGATCGTATTGCTACAATAACTTTAAACAGGATTAGACTTGCTTTTGGGTAACTTATGTAAATCGCATAGGTACATTTTTCACCTGATCAATTGCCACTTTGTCTAAATCCTCTGTTTGCATCTTCAATTTATCACATTACTGTCTTTTCAGATAAGACTAAAAATCGAAAAGATGGTTAAATTTTGTGATAGCCACATCAATAATGAAAGCTGTCCTAGTCGTCATCGCTGCAATAAATCGAGAGCAAGACAGTGTCTGACGATTCGGCATACCACATCAGCACATTGAAGTTATTCGTCGAGAGCTATGAGCCAGTTATAGGCAGAATATCCTGACTGTTACCAGACACTATTGTTCATGTTATTTGGGTCAATGTTCTTGCTTGTATGGTTTTGCCTAGTTCCAAGTGTTATGGACGCAGACATTGCTGGGAACGGTTAGAGTGACAATTGTCAGATAATTTTCTAAGCTATCGTTCTAGGCTAAGTGGCACTATTAAATTCAATTTATATTATTTTGTTGACGGAGTTGAATTTGGTTCTTAATCACCTTTTTTACCATAATCATCATCAGATACTTATCAACAGCTATATTTAGGTCAACTTCAAATTAATACCTGTATTACAAAACTTCCGCATTGCTTCATTAGTACGAGACTAGATTCTATCATGTCACTTAAGGGTTTCGTCGATATTTCCATATTACTTCCAACCAAGAAACTCGTCATAAACCAAATTCATCTTAACTTCCAGCTCCAACACCATCCGCCTCTGGTACCCCCAACTGGCGGCCATGATCAGCAATGACGCCAAGGGCTTGTGCTCCGCCATCGCTCCGCCCACCACGCCAGAGGCCGTGGATGATGTCTGCGTTCCAATAGTGGCTGATATGCTCACGTATCTGCAGAGCGCGTTGGTTGGAGCCGGGTCTGTGCTGACGTATGGGATCGGAGGAGTGCTGGTTAATAAGTAAGATATCATGATATGGATTTGAGAAAGGATTTTGATTGAATAAACTTAAGATCTAAGTTCATACATGGGTTTGGAGTATGTTCATCAAAATCGAATGTATCAACGCGTAATAAAGAAAAAGATAAGACAACAGAACCGGTAGATGTCACGATCAATGCTTGGTGAAAGCCTACGTTCAATTGTGGAAGTCATTACCTATACTTGCAAACATAACATGATTGATACCTGTATTCTCCTCTACATATATTTAGGTTCAAAATATTCCTTAACTTCGTATCTTTTTAGGCCTCTAAGGAATCAAGATAGCTTTACTTAAAGATGGAGAAGAATCTTCACAGGTTTCACCAACAATTGACATTATACTTTCAGATGTGGCAAACGCCTTGTATCAGGGTCCTGCGGCATCATCAGCGCGTTCTTGATCGTGCTGCTTCCATTCCTGGGCACGAACGCGATCGCTGTAGTTGCCACGATAACCACCGCGCTTGCCTTCACCTCGCTATGCGGTGCTTCACTGTCCAGCATTACTGTTGATTTGTTTCCGACTTCACTCAGGTAAGAAAGTCGGTTTTACAATGTTGCTTTCTGTTTAATGTTGTTTAATAAGATTTTTCACGTCACTCATTCTCACATTCTGGGTCTAAATTGCACTGGAAAAATTAATTAATTTGCCGTTCAGTTAGTGTTATAATAATTTAGCCTAAAACATTCCCGGGAATGAGCCAATATTCACTAGTCGGGCTCAGTCCGTGTTGGTCACAGTTTACATCTGGCTTAAGTAGACGGTTCTCAGTATTAAGATTAGCACTAGAGAATCTTTTAATTTTATTTGCTTTTCCAAATTTACCAAGACTTTTGCAAACGTTCAGAGTCTTATTAAAATCTATATATGTATCGTTATGTTATCTATGTATCGTTTCAGAGTAATGGCGATGTCTACGTTCCTCATGAGTGGTCGTTTGGGAACCGTCACGGGTACCGTCATTTTCCCTGCACTCATCAATTACGGATGCCTACCGCCTTTTATTACTATAGGTGCCGTTTTGGCAGGTAAACTTTGTTTTTATGATTTTTTTAATTCCTCCGCTGTTTTCTTACAAATTATTTTCTTAGCGATTTTTTTTTTGCGAATTATTTTTTTTTGCCTGGGACTTAAACATATCTTGCAAATTGTGGGTTACTTTACAATATTAATATCTAGTGATTTCATTGTAATTAGATAAAATGATCAAAATGTACTGTCAGCAGAAAAAAATAAGCATTCATTTTGCGATACTTGAGAAGTATCACTTAACGCCCTCTATCCGAACTTAACGTATGAACAAGTTCGAATCTAACCGACCAATAGAAAAGCTTGTACAATGAAGTGGCCGTAACAGTTTAGGAAGCTTTTACAAGATGGCACTGTTCTCAATTTTGTTCACCTATTTATTTTGTTTCAGTGTGCGGAATGGCGTGTTTCCTCTTACCAAATACTACTCTCAAGAAATTAGCGTAATTTATTAGTTTAAAGAAAACCTCGAAAGATTGTAAATATTTTATGTTGTTCTTGTATTTGTGTTAACTGTGCGTTGAATGACTTGTGTATGTTTTTTTTATTCGTAAATGAAATTAACGTTCTTTTCCTTCATAAGGTACATATATTTTTGTGTTATCGATTCACCCCCGATGACCCCACCACCCTCCTCTAGGAAAGCAGTAGGGAAACCAGCACACTCAGGAAATACAAACACAGACCGCCGTCATTCCGACCCCGCCGCCGTGGTCCGTCGCGACGTCCCGTTTCAAACCCCCCCCGACCCTTGCATGAGCCAGCCCGCGATGCTGAGCCAGTAGCAATAAAAGAGCCCCTAAATCAGATCCACCCTGTCCCCTTGCTGCCCTCCCCAGCGACGCCCTAAGCCGAGGCTCGTACCCCACAGGGGGTGCCCTTAGCGAGTGGTCGCTTAGTTTATAGTTTATAAGTTCATTTTGCCCCTGGCTGGAGGCCTTAAATTCTAGGCATCCACAGGGATAGACCGGTTAAGCAGTAGCCAGCCTCAGAGGCTGAAATGCGAGAGGCCATTTCCTAAAAAAAAAAAAAAAAAAAAAATTGTTATCGAAGCAGAACTTTTATTGTTATTTCCGTATTGTCCTGTGTATTATATATAGGTGACTAGTAAATGTGGTGGTAATGATCTTTGTGTAAATAAATTGTTAAATTTCAAGGATGGAATGAAACGGCGAAAGTTTTAAAAATATTTCTCTTTTATTTATAATTTATCATAACCTAATCATCCATCTTCTCAGTCAAACTCACAACAATTTACCGGCGAATCAGGGAGAACAATTACTATCTACATTATTACATTTTATATTATTTTAGACTTTGACATATTTTTAATTATTTACAAATGAAAAAAAAAACTGATTATAAAAATTTCACAAAGTTAAACAGGAATGAAAAAAATATTTAGATTGAAATTTAAAAAAGAAACAAAACATTGATCCTATGCTAATTGGTGTATAAATATTTAAAAATATGTCAAAATACATTTCGTTTAAGGCGCTACATCAGTCTAATGTAATGACTAAACAGTTTTTACCCAAAACATTAATAAATAAATCATAATTATGCTTTTGTGACTGCATAAAATACATTTACTGTGAACAAGCTGCCATTCGCATTATGTACATGAATTCTTTGAAATTTTCTATAGCCTTTTGAGCATAGTGTGGCTTTTAGCACTATACGTATATATATATAGCTATACATAATATGAAAAGCAAACTTTTAGATTGGACCAAAATATATCCTGGTTTAGTTAGGACTTATTAAGTACCTGTTCAAAGTTTGCAATGGAGAAAATCTATAAAAGATCTTAAAGGGCAGTTTTTCACCAAAAAACTGGACGATATCAGTACATATAAACTGCGTTAAACAACTATCATCATTGCTATGGAATATTAACAACGACAGCTCTTGAACGCAGTTAAAATGTGCTGATCGCGTTCAGTTTATGTGGTGATTTCTGCTATTTGTAAATAAATATTGTTAATTAGCCACATTGTACTCAAAATTCTAATAGGGAAACATTTTGAACGTCCGACATCGTCCGAACCGGCCCGACTCGCGGCGACAACTCAACGACAAAGCACAGTTGCTACGTAGACTAGATTTTACTTCTTATTGTCCAATCACTTTGTCTAAGCGATTATACACTTAAATTCGAGGATTTTTAGCTTGCTGACGACTAGAGCGTGACATAGGATTATTTGAACTATATGAAATTTAAGACTGTATTGAAAGAAACGCAATGCTATTAAGATGACTATCATTTTAGCTACTGTTTTTCTTATTTCGTTTTGTACACTTTCCATAATTGTATAATTGCGTATTTTTAACACAATTATACAATTATGAAAAGTGTAATCCTTTTTTGCAAACCCTACGTTACGCTGTAGTAGGCAGCAGGCTTCACAATAAAAATCATATATGTATATAAATGTATAGAATTCTTATAGGCCAGTGAAATTGACTGTTACTTAAATACGACACAGGATAACCCCTATTAATTATTATATTATTATTTCATTATAACGCAAGGCACATTTTTATCTGTTATTAAAACTATTTAATTCAATAAGATTGCACTTTTACAAAAGTATTATATCGGCAGATCTTTTATTTAAACTTAAAATTGTTTAAAACTCTAAGCGATTCCATGTTGCTCCCATAACTCACAAAAACTGAGATAAATTAGAATCATTTTTGAGAGAATGTTAATCATCTTTATTTTTTTTTAATTATTAGTTCTCTATCTTTAAGGTACATTGAGTGAGTTTTTCAACTCCTTGTTATTCGGTTTAAGATTCAAAAGCAAGATCCATTATAATTCTCTCAAAGTTGATTATTGTTTTTTTTTTCCATTTGAAGTCAATAAAAATGCTTTTCACACAGCCTTCTTCACTTTTAGACGAATTCTCCAATACAAAATATTGTGTCAAATTATATTTCAATAATGTATATTTTTTTGTAAAAAAAATGTTGAAGTTATACACTAATTACTCTTAAATAATTTACTTGCTAAGGTAAGGCATATTTCATAATTATAAATAATTAATTACAAATATTTATAGTACATATATGTAACATTATATATACAGTCTCGCATGTCTTAAAGCCGAGTTTATACAATATGTACAATTTTAGAAAACTTGTATAGTTGACTATACACCACTTGTTAAGGCCTCAAAACCAGTTTTAATACAAATGAAAAATACGGGGGTAAGTAGAAGTAGGTACTCCACAACTAAATTGGCTAGCTCCAATCTAAGAGAGTAGCTAAAATGGCACTTTGATAAAAGAGTAATGATTTTAATGACGTTAATGAATAAAATGACGCAATGAGTGGAGAATGATGAAACGAACGTAATGGAAAGAAATCTTACGATGTCCCCAGATTTTTCAATTGTGCTAAAAAGTGTTGAATCAACCAACAAACCGGTCATTCCACGAAACAAGGCCCCTTTAAATATAACGCACATTAGCCACTTGCATATTTACATTATTATGGTAATTGTCAAAAATGACTGTTTAAAAAAGTACACATTTTGCCGTCCCGATACTTTTACACACAATATGGTGTAAAAGTATCAAGCATATTATCAAGTAGACTAGTCTATTAAGTCTCTAAGAAGTTAATAACGGCACAATGAGTAATAGTTTAAGTAACAAATCCATAATGATAACAAAAAATTAATGTACCATTATTCCCAACAAGATGTAAAAAATAACCCCGTTCTGGGTCCAAATTACGTGCATAGCACTATGTACACTCAAGGCCATGAAAAACTGGTCAGCTAGAAAAAAACTATTATTTATTCTATGTGTTAGCTACTTCATAAGTATGTATATTATATGCTCTACTTTTTAAAGGGAATGAGCAGATCCCCTATTGCTTTTGTTAATTATATTTCTAGACGAACACTTTTCATGGCGATGAGTGTACAGCATATTATAATATTGTCCAATAAACAAAACTTCACTGAGTTCATTAGAAAATGTTCACTTCACTTTGTGGTCCTTTTTCCACTGTTTTTAGTTCAAAATATGTTTGTGTGACTATTTGTCTTGGGAGCGATGGATTCTTTACTTGGTCCTTTATTTTAGCTGCTGGTATAATAAAATCAGTTTGAATATAATAGAAATGGCCGTCCATCACACTTCCCCCGAGCATTATCAACATTTTACAGTCAACTGCAAAATCTTGACAACACCCGGCCATTTATTAGCCAAAAAAATCTCCAGATCATCCCAAGTACAAATAGGCACACAAAATCTACATCACTCTATTTGCGTCAGCTCGGGGGGGCCAGCAGGACTTCCAGCCAACAGGGGCACGCCGTCACATCCCGCCTCGAGTACTTAGGACCCCAGCCTTTCGCGAACGAGATCCTCACCGACCTGGGGTCTACGGGGCCGATGTGGGGCAGCGAGACTGCAGGAGGAGGGCAAGAGGGGTCGAAGATACAGAGACAGTGGCCTGGAGCTACTCTCCAAACAAGGAGGGCCTTGGCAGCCGCGGCGTCCAAGGCAGGGGAGCTGACAAAGACAGGCTCCTGGCTTCGGTTGTAAAGCCACACCCCATCCGCTTCTAAGGACAGGGTGACTCCTAGGCCGATTTTGGCTCTTGTTTTTCGCACCTGGAATAAAAGAAAGGAACATTATTACACTTGTGACAAAATGTGATGGGTGATTGATATTACACTACAGTGTACTGTTGTCTTATTTTTCTTTAATCTTATCATTTAGATTACATGTGAAAAGAAAGGTGAACACTGTGTGGTAATCATATTATAAGAAGGTGACATCCACGTTACTATAGTAATTATCCGCTATCAGGCCTCGCCTAGTTTCAGAGCCAAGCAGATAAAATTTGACTCGTCATTTACCTATAACTTCGGCGAAACCTCAACCAGACTTCTAAAAAAAGGTTTTTTTTATTTACAGTAGGTATGGCCAAATTTACAAATACTTAAAGTATTATTCAGTGTCCGGTGTCCACAGCAAATTGTTTACTGATCTATAAATCGTCTTCTTAACATGATTGTACTTTAAACTCTTTGCTAAAGTCGTTGGAAATCACTTATAATATCGCAATAAGTCCAACAAAGATCCAGTGTTCGCGTAGAGGTTATCGTGGGTTATCGCTACGCCTTCCTACTCTCAATCAATGTAGCTATCTACTGTCATTGTAATCGCCAACACTTTCGAGCTTTTGGCTCTAATTACTAATTACAATCTGACATAAAAAGATTCACAAAGTTATTACATTTCTGACGTATATTTGGTAAAAGCAGTTCTAATACCCTTAGTTCAGGGCCCAGTTAATGTTCATCATTAGAACGAGATATGTCACACTGTATTCAAATTCTGTTTATTCTATTCACTAAAACATAATTTTTACTCTGTCTAATAATAAATCCAGCCTATTACTGTCCCACTGCAGGACAACTTCTGAGAGAAGACATGAGTACTGATCACCATGTCAAACATTCTATGATATTTTGACAAGTCATAAGACAAAGTGTTGAAACCAACCTGTTCAACCTGCGGTGCATCCCCCCTCTGGTCGAGAGCATCCAAGCACAGTCCATGTCTCCCTGAGCCACATGCCCCTCCACCCCCTCCGAACACGTCCACTGCCCTGACTCGAACACCGAACTGACGACCCACACGCTGAGTCAGCTCCCAGTACGCGAGCCGACACCACTCTGACTCCCAGCTCTGGCGTTCTGGAAAGAATAGAAGTTGAGGGTTAGGAGTAGAAATTACGAATATAGGAAATTATTAACGCACACATACATCAGTGATTCGTAAGCCGAAATGGTGAACGGAAACCGTCAAACCCCAAACAAATATTGAAGAAAGTGCTTGTTCTAAAACTTAAGGACCTAGTGAAAATCTATCAGCAGCAAACAATGACGGTAAAGTCCGCTACAAGCTATAAAAAAGCGTATGTCAAGTCTGTTCAACTCTTTGTAGAAACACGAAACGCTATCATTTTGCGGCTCTTAAGTAATTTTCCTAACAAATGCTACTCAGAAGAAAAATACAGAAAACCCGGCAAATCAAGTGCAAACATAGTTTCCCAGAAATACAAGTAATCAAACCATCAATGCTTCACATCTTCACCAACAAAACGATGCCCAACCAAAAATTAAAAACACCATCCAGACAGCTCCATTCATTTCGGCACCCTGACATCACATCTCCAAATCTTGGCTCAGTTAGCCCCCTGTTACCGATCGATGCCAGATGAGAGCATCGATACATCCGCACAGTTCAGTTAAACCAGTAACGTGATGCCAGTGCTGATGGAAACCTATTGTTTTTAAACTATTGTTACGAGCTATGCCAAAAGTTGACGAAATAACGTTGAAACTCGAAGTGATGATTTTTGCATCCGATCCTATGAAGTCATTGTTGGTTTTGAAATAGATGTTGATGTATTGTTTTAATTTTTCTTGAATGATGAGTTCGGAAGGACTTAGGCAGAAAATAACCTCGCTCAAACCCCGATTTAAAGGCAAGAAGGTGAAGAAGAAGACACTTATGACTCCAATGTAATTTTGGTTACAGATGTTATCATAATTTTAACTGCTGGACAATGATTTCAAGAAGTCTAATACATAGAAATCGATGAGTTTGCTCGTATTGCCCTTGATACAACTCAATAAATTATTTATTGTTAAAAATCGATATTTTTATTCATGGATACACTGCTGAGCACACCTTCCTGTCTGTTAATCGATGATGCATATTGCATTTGAGTTTATATTCTCTAGATCTTTCAGAAATTCATGCAATTGAAAATCACATTCAGCAGACATGTTGACAAGTTGTGAAAATCATTAAAAATCCCCCCCAACAGCTGTTGCGATGCTACAACCCACTTTGAAATGTAGAAACCCACTCTGGTATTCGCAGAAAGAAAATCAAAATCCTTTATTGTAGACTTGTACCAAAAACAGCACAACACTTCGAAAACTCACCCAGAAATCAAGTCCAAAAAATCCTTGCGAAAAAGTATATTACGATAAACCCATCGAAATCCCATCATATACCCAAGACATACCATCACGGTTCGATCCCACGGCAGTGTACTGGCGCCGCGGTGGGGTGGCGCCGACGAGGCGCGCGCGATCGATCGTCAAGGTTACCGCCATCAGACATGGGTTTGGGACACCACTTAGCTAACTGGTGGTGTTTGCGTGGTGGGTGGATGTAAATACGGGAGACTGTGGGATTTTGTTTTGTGGCGTTTTGATATATGGGTCTTAGGGTACCACCATTCATACCACCACGTCATAGTTATTGTGAAGTGCTAGAGCTTTCGCTTTATTTTCCTAGCTTGTGTCTAAAATGTTGCAATTTCCTGCGTTTTTTTTACAAGGTTTTGGTGAGAAGAATACTCGTATGTGTGCCAGCGAGTATATTAGAGACACACAAAAACTTTCAAACTTGGTGGCATTTATAAAGCACACAAAACAAATAAGACCAGTCTTACAGTTGCTTGCTTAACTTAACTTCAGGTCTACCAATTCTTTCTCTATACTATGTAGGCATGAGCACTATCAGCGAATAACCCCCATTGCTGAGACAGTGACGCCTTCTGTGTGATAGAGTATGCGCCATAACCCATCACGCGAGCCCAGTGCGGATTGCTGGATGACACTCACCTTCGAAGTTCTGGCTTCAGGACATACCAGTTTTTTCACAATATTTTCCTTTACCATCTTTGTATTCAACTTCAGGTGGAAAATTAATCGATTCTGTCTTTATATGTATGTAGGACACCAAGATATTTACCTTCACCGTCTGTAGCCAGGGAGCCGGAGACAAGCCGCTCGTGGTCCGTCCTCCTGGCATCCTCTGTACTCTCACCATGCTCTGGGGACAACAGACACCATGATATCAATATGATGCCACGCGTTCCTAAGCTGGAAGAGAAGGTGGTAGAATATAATAGTAGACAGTGGAAAAAGTAAGATTGTTGGATGTTTCTTGTGTAATTTTAACTGATTTGTTCTGGATTTATGATTCAGGAGTCGCATTGATTTATTGGTGGGGAAAAAAATGCCAGATTCTACAAATGTCAGATTCTATAAACGCCAGATTCTAATAATGCTAGATTCTAAGACATAGTAATTTTCTCATCGCAATAGAGGTAGATAGGATTAGATGAACTGCAATGTCATAGTGACTACAGATTTGAAAGAATTGGTGTTGATGCACTGCAAATAGTTTGGCAGGAACTGAACCTCAACAATCTGTTGGAAATTAGGGAGGTGACTTTTGTATAGATCAAGTTTTGACTTGGTGTACGTTCCAACACTTTTCAAAGCATTACATGCTATTCTACTAGTTCTTTCAAAAGCACAGCTTTTCACAATCACGGAAAATAAATCGACAGTTCATTAAAAACTTACTTTCCTACAAGAGATCATGTTTGGACAAGCTTCTAAACTATTACAAGTATAATGGCGATCTTTCTGACAGGTTTCGGAGTGACATCGCAGATTGCCCTAACACATAGACAGACACTATGTATCATAATTTATTACATACATGTAGATATCATGTTTTAGGTGTGCTTGAGTTTTTGGGGTCCGTGGCGCTAAACTAATGGGTTTTTTTTTTGGTGACTTTTCTCCTTTTTACTCGACTACGGCGGAGCCAAAGGAAGGATTATGATTTTAGCAGTCTATGTATTTACGTATGTTCCTTCGCAGCGCCAAAACCTTGCCTAAACTATTCACCCAGTTTTGATGAATAATCGATTCGTTATTAAGTATGGCCCGGGAACATAGACTACAAACCCAAAAAAAACCCCAATTTTAATTAGAGCGCGATTTTTCAGTAGCCGTGTTTTTAGTGGCAGTACCTATAACACACAAATTCTGTTGTTTCAAGTTTTTATTGGTTTAGGTTATGGTCTATTTGATTTGGCTACATAACAAGCTTTGCTTGTTCACTTCTTTAAACCACAAAAAGGGCCCTGAGTAAATCAGTTGGTAGTTAAGCCATCTAGTTAGTGCCCACCAGTTAGTAGTTAGTTGTCAATGCAGATCCAGTCGCAACATTATTAATTAATCAAATATTCACCACATTAAACCCTATACTTAGAAGAAGGCGTGCCATAAATTATTGTGCATATTTATAAAGCAGTACTTATTTAAATTTTAATAGTCCGCTATAGAGTGGGCCATGGCGCCTAACGCTTATCTCCTGTCTCGTACGGAATTATTAATAGTTATTACAATTATAGATTTTATTTAAGTCCGTACCGTCCCGCACGCTGTTTGCTGGGAGGTGAGCAGGTCTCACAAGGGTAGGTGTTGGCGCCATCGCGTAATACGCGGAAACTACGTAAATGGTTTGAAATGGTGATAATATTTGCTTCCGACAGGCGTAAAGGGCGATTCTCTTGGCAGGTTTGGACTTAGGAAGGTCATTTTAGTCTTTGTGTCTGAATTAGGCATTCGGAATTGCCAAGACGTAGCGAATGTTGAATAAAACATTGAACTACGCGTAAAAAGAGTTTAGTCGAAGCATATTCTCGCTGTCAAGTCACTAAGCCTGGTCTAAAGAGATCTAATTTTATACCGAATGATAGATTCTTGATGTGCTGTTTTCTATTAATACAATTCACAGACCATCTCTAGGTAGCAACAAGCGTTCACAAGTTCAAACCATGAAACATAATCTTCAATTTGGTCAAGTATATATAAATAATATATAGGCATGTAAATATAGCTGTGTATGTAGCGTGGCCGTAGTGCGTAAGATAGCATATATTAGCATATTGCCGATCAAATCAAGGTCGTATACCAGCCGTGTACACATACATATTTATGTATACCACTCACTAAAGAATTAAGTGTAGAAGGCACATTAAATGTACAAGATGTCGTTATTATTGAAACAGCACTAGAAGAATGTCTGCAAAAAAACTTTTAACTCTGCATAAATGCCCTTTAAAAAGCTTTATTCTGGTCTTAATTCTCAGAAAAAAATAAAAACAGACAGATAAAACGCCATATAGGCTTCTTTAATCGGCGTCCTTAAGAGGGTTAAGTTTGAGGTTACTTGCATTTTAAAGTTTGTAGATTCAATGATCTCAAAAGACAATAGTGTTAGTAGTTTTTTCAACAGTTTCACTGTAGCAGTACAGAGTCTGCACTTGTGACTTCGGTGATCTCAAAGATCTCAGCATCTTGCTCTTAGATGTGGATCTTCTGCTCATCATTACACTATGGACAAGCCACACTCGTCGAGAAAGATATCCTATTAATTGAAATTTAATACTTTTCTGTGTTTCTGAAGAGATGTATGTTACTGTTTGTCTGTCTGTAAGTAACTTAGTCTTTGTATCTACAGAGTATCGATGTGGAATTTTTGATCTTTAAAGAGTTACAGGTTTTAATATCATATCAACCATTTGACTTTTTAGCTACCAACCCACCAACCACCTAAATGTCAGATTACAATACCTTCTTTAAAATCTGAGTGGAATTACAATTCCAATTTTTGTTACTAGTTAGTGAAGCAACAGTGAGCCCAGTATAGTGCCTTGAGGCACTGATCTTAAACTGTCCTTCCTGAAGTCTATTAATCTTATAATCAACAGCCGATCTGCCGACAAAATGATCACCGAGATCAGTCGACCACATTCTAGCCATATCATCCTTCATACAGTCCATCCTTTTCTTTAGTCTTCCTCTACTCTTATAGCCATTCGCATTCATACTCAACACTTTTCATACGACATTTTCCTCATTCCTCTGCACTCGCCCATACAATGAAAGCCAATTCTTCAACTTTTCATTCACTAGACAAAGGTTTTATACTGAAAAGACTTTTCAGTAACGACCGCTAGTTACTATAATGAATTCTCGGTTAGTAACCACCATTCATATTTCAGGTATATTAGACACATACAAGTCCGCAGCACTATGTTTGTCTATTGAGACGCTCCTCCACGTGTAATGGAAGTTTACAACAAATCGCGCGTTCCTCTACCACAATATTTAATATTAGTACTTATTGTGTTAGGTCCTCGTGTGAGATTGTGTTGCCATGAGGGTAAGCAGAGTTATTTGTAATGAAAACATGAATGGAGGATGCATCTGTAGCATAGATTTAATGATGAATGAAGTTTCTTTAAACTAAACAATTCTATGGGTCATTCATAATCGCAGAAAGACACCCTAAATAAAAGGGCACATCGCTAAGATTGATGTCACTAAGATTATTGAAAATGGAGATTATTGGTAGGAATTCTGTTCGTGACTATTTAATCTGGGATATATACAAAGATGAGGTTTAGGAAAACCACGAGATTTCACGGCAGATTTTGACTAAAAGCCAATGAATTAGGACAAGCAGGTCCCTAGTAGGAAATCTTCGTCAAACTGCAACTTAAGTATAAAATTAACTTTAAATCCACATAATAATGACAAAAACACAATAAAATTCTTCTCACATACTGTTCATAAACGCTAACCACTATTTAACAGTAGAAATATCTTCTAAACATTATAAGTAATCTGTTCTTAAGAAAAAGCGAAGGAATTCGTCAGCAATGCGGCTTGATAGGCAAGCTTCCCGCCGAATAGTTGAAAGCTCAATGACACCGCTTTGAGCTGCTTTAGTGCTTACGACAATGACACGACTGGTCTCAATATATTTTTTGGTTTATATGAAGCAGAGGTTTTAAGGCTTTTAACAGTTTCTCTTTTTAGTATTAAATATGATAATTATTTCAATGCAGAGTGACCTGATGTAGTTGCACTTTGCTGAAGTTGTAATGTATTGAACAGAAAATGGCTTCAAAGTTGGAAGTAAATGTAGCTTCGTTTGCATTTTGGTCTTCTACAATGAATTTCAACAGGATTAGCACAAGCTTTACGAATGACATAACAATTCAAATATTTTTATATATTCCATCATCGTTATCACTCATTGAAACCCCACACTTGGATTCTTTCAGTAATCTATGGTATTCATCCAAAGAAAATCTATCTACTAAAACAGCTATACATGAATAGTTCGGTTTCACCAGTCCTTTTACTCCTCTCAAATACTTGACTTCACTCTTTTCCCAACTCTCAATATCGCGAGTCGATCCCGTCCCGTCTCCGTCCCGTTCCGTCTAAGTTGCGTGCGCGCATGACACAGAAACGCGAGCGTTTTATACGGCTTGTTTACAAGCCGACGTTGCACGGTTCCCGAGCTCGGCGCAGATGATACAAACATACAAGTACTTGTGTGAGATGGTGCAGTGATGCTGCAGTGTATCTGTGGTTTGTACTTAACGAGTTATTTGTGAGAAATGTTGGTAAATTAGGATCAAGTTATGGTAATGTGTGTGGTTTTTGTATTTTGGGACAAATAATTAAAAGAAACCAAGGAATTACAAAAGAATAAAGGCGGGTGACGATGGGCATGACGAATATTGAGAAATATGGAAGAAGAGGCCTATATCCAGCAGTCGGTGAAGTCGAGCTGTGGATGATGATGATATACATGATGATGATAGAAGAAAATGACATACTGCGCAGACCCCAATCAAGTAGGCAGAAGGGCAGGAGAATGATAGGTTGAATAATTGAAAGTTGACTTAATTTAAGGCAATGTACAATCGACCCAAAATGAATCTGATCACCTTACGGACTATTTTTGCTTGCAGCATCCGGCCGCTGTAGAAGCGCTTAATTAAAAACTTTCTCTTCCTTGGTCCTTTTTTTTAATTCCTATTGTCAAAAAAGGGTGGTCAAACATCTGTGACAGAGCCTGAGATTTTTTGTAAAACAAAAGTTTGTTTTTCTACTATTGGTGCGCACTCTCTTTGTGCTGACCAATAGTAGTAAGGGTGGTGAACAGAATGATGTGAATATCGTGTGCACGGGATTTTGTTTTAAAAGTGAGCAGATTCATTTTGGTGTGATGGTACACTTGTCGTTAAACTCAAACCGATTTTCATTGACATCATTAACAACAATCAATATTTATAGTCTTTTAGAACACTTTACACATTAAGAGCACACCATATACTCTCTGCCGTTACCCCTGTGGTACAGCCGCTAAAAAACCCAAAATCACTTAAAAAGACCACTCGACGTAAGATAACATTGAACACTGATAGAGTAACGTATCAAACTAGAATAGGCCTTGTGTAAAGGGTCGAAAGTTTAAAGTTACATGAAGATAAATCGATCGTAGGTGGAAGAAATACGATCCCTTAAATAAGCCATCGATTTACAACTAGCTCTTTCACGTGGCTCTATTTGGTTTCAGGTTTCTTTTTAATTCGTTTTATTGATCGACAGTACTTTGCTAATAGGTGAATTTATTGGAGCCCATGCTCAGGCAGGGCTTGTGAGATCAGTAAAAGTACTAAAAAGTTTTTTTCCAGTTAAGAAATATTTTTATATGGAATCAAACCTGAAAACGTCGCGCTAAAGACTTTCTATGAATTATTAAACTAAAAGTCCAGGACTCAAGTATTTAACTAAAAGATCATCAAATCAAAAAATTAACGCCCACTACTGAACAAAATGCTGATGATGCTTCTTTTAAAGACGATGAGTTAGAAAACTCAAATAAAACCTCTTCGTACCAGCAAAAAATTCCCAGTAAAGACGTCTCTAATTCTATCCACAATCAGCTGATCATCAAAGATAATAACAGTGAAGAGGGTGTTAACCATAGGCACTTGCGTCTATTACCAGCTGATTGTCATTATCACACTATTTTTATGAACACCATCGTCACAGATGCACTTAACTTTAAGTACCAATCACACATTGTCATGCTGTCAGCCTATTAATGTACTTTTGGAAAAAGGCTCTTAAGTTGTGAAGGATGATTCACCTGGTTGGGAGGCGGATGGTTGATATAAGCATAATCAGCCTATACAGTGTTCAGTACTGGGAAACCTCCTCTCTATTAGAGGGCCGCGAGCCCAGTGTGGTTGATAGATGTCCATCAAAAGACCTTCTTCTAAGCAAGCCAAAACTGGAAAAGGTAGTTACGATTATAGTAACATCATGTAAAAAGAACTAGAGAAGGTGGTGTTTTAAAAGCCATAGATGAATTCCAATAATTGAAAGATGATACAGTGAATGTCAATTTTCAACTAACTGGATATGATTCAGAAATTAAACAATGTTTTCTCATACAAACTGAACACACGCAACTGATTATGCAGGGACAATTTATAGATATGACAAATTATGAAATTACATAACACGATAAGATAAGTTCGATATGAAATTCAAAACAATTCAGAGTCAGAGGTTATAATTAAATGTGATTTTCCATACAAAAAAGAAACCTAATCGAAATTAAAATGTTTAATGAGGCACTTGAACTTTTGCTCTCCTCAGAACGGCAAGCAAGAAGGCACTCACACAGGCTAACTGCATATAAGAAAAAGACAAATACTAGCAGTATATTTGTGTCACCCGAGCGGCGCCGGCGCCTCGATAAACGCAACGATACCGACACGATAACGTTAATGGACACACTCTTTATCACCGCACGCACACAACGACAGAATCACCATTTAACCTACTGAAAATAACTTCCCCGCAAACCAAGAACGCACTTCAGACTCCAAAAACAAAGTCGAAAACCGAGGACCCTAATTTTTAGGCACGTATAATTTTCTGCACCACTCAAAAAGTTACTCAACACCCAATAACTAAGGTTCAAAATTAAGTACAATGAAGTCAGATGATTTTAAGGTATGAATGGATTCGGGGAAGTGCGGTAATGGGTCCAACCGGAATGTCAATGTCAGTCCTATCTGGAAAAAGGATGGGTAGAGGTCCCATTCAAAAACAGGATATCAAGGTCCGAACCGTAAGTGGTCTGATATAGCTAATGTATGCCAGAGCTGTTGTCACATTTGTCTTAAAATGTAGTGTGAGGAGGATTCCGCTTCTCGACCAACATCCTCCCTTTATTGAGACGAGATTTGAGTCATCAAATACGTGGGAACACAGATGTTAAACAAAGCAATGTCGCCTTATGTCTTCAATGTAATTGGAAGATGCCCCCAGATTCTAAAGTCGGATTATTCTGAACAAAACTGAAAAATCTCTAGGTTATAATCATTTTGAGCCGCCTACTTCTCTTATATCTCCTGTGCCAATTACCCAATGAGACCACAATGCAATTTCATTTCTCAATTGCATTGTATTCCCAAGTTATCTCTCTTTATTGTAGATATCGAACATAAATTAGTAAGACTCGTATCGTTCGTTAGTATACTCGGATGAACCTACGCAGTAGTTTGGTTATCCATCAATGGATTAAGTACAACAACCACGGACCCACCGTACAAGTATTATAAGGCTAGGTTAAAGATCACACTGCGTAGGCATTATCAGGTCGCGAACATCGAACATAAGTAATAAAAGTGAAATTACAAATTCGAAAACTTCGGAAAGTCCCACAAAATTCGCTCCCCAAAACATAAATCAAAATTCCGAACATGTCACTTTTATCAAAACAAATCTTAACCCTACCAACACAAGCAAACCCGACACAAGGAATCATGGCGCGACAGGCGCCGAAAGCAATGAAAAACGAGGGTTAAGCCGGGAATCATGGGAAATCCTATGATGAACTTGCAGAGGGAATCCCGGCGATAAACAGTGAATTTCGCACCCCTATGCTTGCATGCGTTGATTGCGCAGGGATTTCCGGGATGACAGTGTTTAAAGGGTTACGCCTACAATTAACGCTAAGGACAATGTGGCATGGAATGTTCGAGAGTGTAATTATGGAGATTCGGGAAGTTATTAGCTTGAAGGGATATAACATGGTTATGGATGATATTTAGACAATTTCAGTTCAAAGCACTGCTTTAATTGTTCAAGACAAGTCTGTAAGAACCTTTAACAATTTCGGCAAAGAAATAATGTTCGTTGCACGAAGAGACGAGAACTTGAACCGAAACGAATTATAAAAAGAAAACCTAAAGAAATTACCGAGACATTCGAATACAAACTCTTGCTTGAGCTTTAGACTAAACATAACGATGATTTTCTATGGAACAGATCCCAAAACGGATCCCAAATCGTCATCACCCTTACAAAACGAATTCTTCCTAATCACAATTGAATGACCAATCGAAGTTCTAAAGCACGTGCCTCCCTCATTATTTAAGCCCAAATCCCTATTACTAAAATAATGCGGTACCATCATCACTGGGGTCTTTATTATAAACAAATACCCGCACCGCGTGGTGCCTTCAAAGGGACGTGGAAAAAACTCCCAAGACCGTTTGTTGAGCGGCGCAAGCATTAATAATGTAGTTTAAAGATGGCGCTGGAATGCGCGCGCAGGCTGCGACGCAACGGTGGGGATGCGCGGGAGTCGATAGTGATATGCGCTTTGGAATCATGTTGAGATTTTTTTCTTACGAGACTGGAATTTTGAAGAATTTTGTTGCAGACGGCAAAAGAACGCGCAGTATTTATGGTAAAATTGGATGGCAAGCAAAAATGGTTCATCAACAAAACAATTATTATGATAGCAAGGAAAGTGATCACGTCATACCACAATAATTAATAACAACCAATTAACATTACACTAGCTAGTTCATAGACAATCACCGAAATCATAGAGCATTATCTTAGAAGCGCAGGCGCACGACCGTTGCAGACCCCGTGCCTATTAATTATTATAGTATTTAATTAGAAGCGATAAGTGTGTTTGCGAACTTCGTGGTTATCGCGGCCATTATCTGTTTGTATGACAGAAATTACGTAAACATGTGATTTTTTGTTACAAAGATACAGTTAATTGGCTACAGTGAATGAAGCGGTGATTTTTTCTCTGATACTGGGATTTGAATGAAGTTTTGCCGAATTATTATCTGGTGCTTGATAAGGCTCTCAGTGTTAAAATATGTATTGGAGTGTTTGAGGTTTTTTTGCGGTTGTTTGAATTTGATAAGAAGTGATTTTTGGACTGAATAAGAATAATTTTAATACGGTTACTTTACCTAAATAGAAACATTTACTTTTTAAACTTCTAGTTTTCGTTCGTTTAGATTTTTGCTCTTAATAACCAAGAAAATAATTCTAAAAGATTATCGATAAAGTAAAAAAATCCCTGCAGGTACATCACTATGCATCCCTAATTTCCAGGAAGCTGCGCGGGCGCCGCGCGCCGATGCGGTCGGATTCCACGATCTACCGACTTTTGTCAGTGACCATCTATGATCTATGATTTTATAATGCCTGCACTGTCTTCTATTAGGAAACTGGATTAAAATATTGACGGTATAAAGCATACTAAGAATTAATATATCATCCAAATAATCTTGGTAAGACTAGAAGCCGACCTCAATAACGTTGGAAAAAGGCATTTGCCTAAATGAAGATGATGAATTTTGGTGAAAATATGTCTTAGCGGCGCATCAAATGCTTATGAACCCTTGTTTTAGCTAATGAGTAGCTATTTTACGACAACTAATCTAATGAGATTTTACATAAAAGCAAAAGATTTAAAATTGTGATCAATCGTCCTAATTAACTCGACTTGATGGTAACCCCACTTAAAATGCACATTTACATTATCTTTTCATTCGCTGTTGAGTCTACGTTCTGAAAAATCAGTTGTGAATCTGTACATATTTTGATTCGTCTAAATGATTATGAGAAATAATATTGATGGCGTTATTTTTGCACTAATGGGACTTGTAATAATGTGGGAAAGAACAGATTGAAAATGTCAATCATAAATTAGTGAAGGGCCGGAATGCCCTGAGGGACTCCTTAAAACGAAATTGAATTTGTAGAGAAATCTACCTAAGGAAACGTGCTGTAGAATAGAATAAGTTTAGTTTTTTTCTATAATGAAATAAATGCTTACCTTTTGGTTTGAGGTCTTCCATTGCGTAACGACTGTAAGGTGGAGGAGGGGTTTCTGTAAAAAAAGAGAAAATATCGTTATTAAACATATTCAATCCATTTTTTTCCGGCGGTCGTACTAAAAAGAGACATTATTGCTCTAGATTTGTCATCAAATAGAATTTTCCAAAAGCAACAGGTTCAACAGTTGATTGCATTTTGATGTAACTTGCAACTTAATTACTTCTTTGAACCATATTTCTTAAACATAAATTTAAACAGGCTCGAATCACCATTTAAGTTACGTGATTAAGTTACATAACAGGTTCCCAAGTTGATTCAACGGAAAAATTAAAAGAGGAATGCAAAAAATCGCTCAAAACTTTTTTCAATCGCCACTAATCACCCGCGTTACCCGTCTCGACCGAAAAATAAAAGAAATCCAACTTAAAACAAACAACACGTAACCGGATCAGGTAAAAACGATCCCAGACCGCCCGCAATTATGTCCAACCGTGGAATCGAACCTTGATCACCGGCTAAATAATGACTAACCTATATTTTGACCTCATAACGACAATTATATGCGCCCTTTTGGAACGAACGCCGCTGTCATTTGTGACGAATATGTAATTTTCATCAATCAAAATAGTTTTCGACTTGAAATTACGATGCCGCATCAAAGTTTTCTGAGGGATCGTAACGACTGAGTAATAATTCACCAATTTCGATAAGTAGGCTGCGAGACACAACCAGGAAAAGAATACAAACACCAAAGTAACGTTAAATAATGTCGTTTGAATCCGGAGCGCGATCTATTCCATTTACTAACAGACAGGCACGCGCTATTGGTCATTTAGAATTTCGAATACCATTAGTATTTTCGAATTCCGAATGTGAATTGTGTGTGTGCAATTGTCATTTGCAATTCGGCGCCAGGCGGCGGTGGACGTGTCAAGCCAACATTGTTTTTCAACTGAATCGATGCCGCTGGACATTTTGAATACAAATTATACGACCATTATTATCACTGAATTCAATATGATTTTATGATACAGTGTGCGCGCCGTTCCCAGAAGTGTTTAACGGCGTTTGCTCAAGACATTTCAAAACAATCGTCAGTGCATGCACCTGCATATCGAATGGATGATAAAACTTGGAATTTTGGAAGATGCCACATAAATCATGTGAGCGTTTTATTAGCGTTTTATTGCGTGGTACAATCGTTAAGTGCGCTTAAATTCATTTTATTATATCAAAACGGTACGATTTTGTTGACAGCTACATAGATTCTAAATGTTTGTCGACAGCATTTCAAATGAGATTTAAGAGTAGCTTTCAGTGTTATGAATATGAAAGTGTGAGTCACATGTTTTCGCAGCGCTCCCGACACATTGCAGCTGAAAAAAAGAGTATGCGATACAAGAGTAAATGACCCTAAACGCCTAGCGTAGCATCTAGCAGATATAAATAATATCGTTGTTGAACTTTATGTCCATACGAGTGCGCGCGCGGACAACCTTGCCTACGACGAACAGCCAAAACAAACTCTATTAAGTCGCGATAAAACTGATATTTAAATCACCGACGCCAGTAATATCTGACCTTTTTGCAACAACAAACTATCACACATAAATATATAAAGAGTGGCGTGACTGAAATTACTTTTACAACTGTTACGTCATAAACACCATACATTATTAATGGAAAAAAGACTTTGTCATGACCGGTATAGAGTGCAGTTTCCTAACAGCTTTAATTAGAAATCATTAGTTCATTTGCTTCGAAGCTTAAACTTGCAACGAGTGCAAATTGATTTGTATCGAATGTCGAGGGGCGAGGGTTTAGATTTCAGTGTGACGTGGTGGTATATCGTGTTTCAATTATTGAAGGGATCCGTCAATGAAGAATGGATCCTGTACGAATTCAGATAGAGTTTAATTTTGATGTGTGCATGATGGAATGCCGTCTGATGAGGTAGATAAGTATTACGGTAGGCGCGTATGGAGGCCCGTAATGTGTAATTAATCTAAACATTCAATCTATAGCAATAAATACCGTAGGTTGTCAGTTTGTCCTTCGATTACTATGTAACTGGCGAACCGGTCAGCCTGGCCGGCTCCCTCGGCGTCTATTGCTCTATTCATACTCATAGTATATGACCACCAGTATGGCGACGATAATAAATATCAAAAAATTTATTCAATTGCTTTGATCAGTGCAGGACAGTTAGCCTATTAAATGGTCCAGTTATTGATAAGCCTGTTTTCTTGGTTTATTGCAATGGCTTACTACTTTATGTTGGTCGGACAGCAATGTGAAGTGATGTTTATTTCTACACCTTAGTCTAGTCACAAAATCGATCTAGGTAATCTAAAACTGCCGCAACAGTATTGGGTCCAGTGTTAGTATAAGAAAATTACCTTTAACTAAAATCGTAAGTGAAGTAATCGGAAATAAAGTAGACATGGTTGTATTGACAATTTTAGTGCACAAACATTTCATAATAATCAAAGCTTCCATAAAAGCAAAAACTCTGCAAGCAAATAAATCAGAACTGGGTATAGAAATAGAGTGGAACGATTTATAAGTGTTGTACAATCGAGTAGCGTAGATGGGCTGCCAACGCGGCGCCAGCGCAGCGCAGCGCTCCACCAAATTGTAAATATGCACTGATTCATAGTTATGTTTAGAAAATTATTGACTTTGTTATATTGTGGAATTCAAGATATTTCTACATTTGTTTTAGGAGAACTACTTTCTGGTATTGTGATTTTGTGTACTGCACGTGGAAATATAATTGTTGTTTTACTTATATTGTAAGTATAAATATCTTGATTTAGGACACTTACACTACTTTTGATTACCGAATCCAGTTCGACTATAAATATTTCACCAATTTTGACTTTACAAGTTTCGTTATTGTCTCTTTTCATTTTATTATCTTCCAGATCTATTAGGTCAAGTACCTATATGTTGTCCGTCTAGCATTTCATTCTTCTTTAAAAAAATATTTTTTAAATGAGACTAAGCTGATCCAATGTTTCTGCATTATTCTTTTCTATTCATCAGATCTTCAGAATAATTATTTTTAATATACCTACTTCGTCTCATAGTCATACGCATGGCCTAAATATTCATCAAAGGTAAGTATCTCATTACACATTTATAAGCTAAATGAACATTTCCTCCGTTTAACACATCTTTTAATACTCGTAGTTATCTGAGTCTTAATAAGAAGTCTTGATGAAGTTCTTCGTAATCACTCACACACGTTCGTCTTCACTTTATGAAGAAACTAACTTCTGGCAGGACAATGTGCTGACATAAAATTCTGAAGACAATAACAGGAAAATTAAAATACAAGAAATCTCTTACATCAGCATTTGCAGCGATCTTTCGCAGACTCCCAAAATAAGGAAACGATCCTTTCGAAAGAATAGATTTGGAAATGGTAAGTATTAAGCAATATCTTCGTGACAGTTACTGATGGGAATAATTTGTCAGAAGTAGGAAGCACGTACACTATTTAAATCTGAGCTGTAGTTTCAAACAAATAAGAAGCAGTACGCTTTGCCAACATGCGGTCAGTAAAAAGGTGTGTTACAATGTCCCCTGAGCAGAGAGTACGCCCATATTGTTGGCTGAATATTTTCTACATCACATTGCGTATCAAATGACGTCGGTCGTCGTACCACTGACGTGCCGTTTGGCTCACCACCGCATGTCATTGCTAAAATAATTACATCTATTTGTTTTTCTCTTTCAAACTTTTAAATTCCGTTTTACACTTCAAACGTTCCATCACACTTGTTTTGTTTTCAGCTACACGACGTCATAGCCCAAATCATGTCAGCGATAAGTGCCTATCGCATTGAGATGCAATACGCGGTTCCGCCTCAGTTTTCATCAATCTTTCATAAGTATTTTCATGTAACACTATCATAGAAAAATAAACATTGTTTACATTGATAAACAGACTGAACTACAAATCTCAGTCTATTACTTGAGAAATCTAAATCGAAAACAATAAACAATCAATAAATCCACTTTAATACACCATAAATCTGCCAGAAAACTGGAAACGCGTCAGCGCAACATCACGTAGCCGTCTCAAGGACGAAGCCACGCGCCTGAACATTCCCGGGACACATCATTGTAAACTCAACTCTATTAAGATTGTTCCTAACACTGAAGATTTAGATAACTATTACGCAAAAAATATCAACGAGGAACTTACAGATATTTTCGGAACAAACGTTGATCACCAGGACGCAAATCATTGCCAAATGGGACAAGCTTACAACAACAAAACTTGTCAAAGACGTAGTAAACCAATTAGAGAATGAACATCTAAATTTTCGACAGGAAGCTTGATGATTAGGAGCACACTAAAATAGAACAGGAGTTTTGTGATGAACAAAGGACTAAATACGATTGATTATGCGAAGACAGTGCCAAATAATTTAGGGCCCTAACCTAGCAACAAAAGTCTAAAATTCAAAAAAAAAGTCGGTTATACGCACGGAACGTGGCGCGCGCGCGTGTGAATCGACGAAAATAGCCCGCCCGAATTATAACAAGTCGGATGGCGCCTCCGACGGCGCCCGGCGGCCGCACGTCGGCAGCTCCCACGCGGACGCTAGGATAAACCCTAGATACCATTGCTTATTCGCCAAGGTTTCTCTGGTAATCTCTATCCATGCTTAAAGGATCTTGTTTCAAAACTTTTCGATCTAAGACTTTAAAATTAGAGCTTTGTGCTCAATGATCTTTTGGACTAGTAACCTTGTCCAAATGTTATTGTTTGTCTGATTTTTTATTGTGATGTCGTGTATATAATTTTATTGAATCCTTGAAATCAACTTAGCAGTGTAAAACATTCACATATGACTATTAAGCAAGGACAGCGATTTTGAAATTCAAATTTACTCATTGAAAAACAATAGTCCTTAAGGCATTGTTAAATAAGAGTTCTATAAAAGACCTAGAAAAGAATGAACTACTACTTAATGAGGAAAATTAAAACTAGATGGCGTTGTAGTCGGTTGACGTAAGATGTCATCGTGGACCTTGCTTGTCGGCGCCAGGCAGCACCGGAAGGCAATGACGTACAAACAATACGAGGTGAATTTATATGATGCGAATAGTCGGGCGTTGATTGATCGATAAAATTAAATGCAGGTACAGCCAATTGTAGAATGGACACGTGCAAAGCTTAATAATTAAGGTACCAAGACAGAATAAAGAAATCTACAATAATTTGGTTACGAAGTGAAACAGTAGATACTCACAGCTATAAATCTAGACTCTGTTGACGTCAATGTTGAAATTTGAATTTGACAAGTTGGGAATTAACCAAAATTAAATTAAGATTTGATTTGAGTACCTAACGGAAATGTTAAAATTAACAATGAGGATTGTTGTTTTCGTAAATAAGATATAATTTATCAAAAAAAAGCTAAGACTGATAGGTGCATAATTTGTAAACGTTATGATAAGACACTGGAGAATCTCATAAACTCTCTCAAAATAATTCACTAGAACTAGTTCCAATTAGACATCTATATGACTTGTCAACCAAAACAAACATAATAAACAAGACACTTAAAAGAATATAAAAGTTTGATAGGAAACTTAAAAGTTCAAAGGGCTCTGATTGGTCCAAAAACAAATTATACCCAATTATAGTGATCGAAGCTATAGCTATCATCTCAGTTAGTTTACATATTAAAGCACCGGCACTCTTGATGATATAATTAACGCTCATTAGTGAAACATAAAACGTAAAGTTAAGCATTCATTGAAATGGTAACGTGAGAGAACTTCCAAGGTTCGTGCTGTTTCATAATCATCGTGTTCATGGGATGCTCATGTTTCTTCAAATACTTCAGCCACGCTTTGTATGTCTTTGTTAACTAAATGTGGCTGGAGATCATGCTTGGGGGAAACCCAATAGTTACAATGATGACTTTGTTTCCAAATCACAATTCATAACCGAATCGGAAGATCAAACAGGTGTTTGGACAAAAAATATGGACACTTAATAAGCATTATTTAAGAATAATTTGATTTCAATATATTATACTCAATTGGTAACGGTTCATCTAATCCCCAAAAAGGCCTCTCCTAAGCGATAACCTGCCGCATGCCGTGCCGCCGAAATACTTGTAGCATTACGGAAAAATTTATTAGTGTGACTCAAGTGGCTATCACCAACTGTTTTAGAATTATCGTCTAGATATATCTAGTCTTCACCTGCCTAGGAACTGATTCATGGGTGAAATTAAATCTTCGAAGGACCGATAAATTTTCTAGTAACCGCACGTTGAATGCAACGTGACTACGACCACTACGACGTCTAAATGGCAACATTTCTCCTAAACTGCGGTTGGAAGCTTATAATTTATTCAGAGTATCAATTATTTGCCAAAATAATTATAACACGTCTTCAAAGCATCTCATCAAAGCATCTCATCATCAATTAATTATGTGAGACATTACTAAAGAATCTAAAACATTAAGTAGCAGAGAAGTTACTAAAAAAATCGGCACTAATACAATACGTTGTGATTTGGTCAAGAGACCTCATACCAAGCAGCGAAATGAGCGATCGGCAACACGTCGGTCGGTCGGCTCGCTGCGGTACGTGTAGGTAATAAAAAGACGACAATTTTTCCAGTTTCGCAAGAGCCGCCGCCGGGAGCGACCGGTTCTGTCACAGGTGCCGCCAGTCAATGGGCTATTTTGTGACACAGTCTGCGAACACGCACTTAACTTGATAATATCAAATCTGAAAGTAAACTCGCCTGAGAAGAATTACGCTTGTCGATCATTTATCAGAAAAATGTTAAATGTGAACGCCACTCACTTCTCCACTAAAAGTTTCGTTGTATTATCGTACTACCGAATAAACAAGCATCGATGAGCAACTACAAAAGCGTTAGCTGTAAACGACTTCTTTTAATGAAAGCCTATTCTCGGGCGGGCATAATAATAAGAGAATCATTCACAAATTCAACAAAGCAACCCAAAAACATGACCAGACTACAATAAAACGAGAAAAAAACCGATCACGAAAATCGAGTTGAGCTTACGCAGTGCGGCGGGCGTACCTGCGCCGGCGCAGGCGCGCCCCGCCTCCCTCTCCCCCCGCGCGCCGCCCGCCGGCCCCCGCCTGCGCGGCGCGACACGGCGCCGGCGCCAGTCAGCCGACAAGCAATTATGGCTAAATAAATATCGGCCATGCCGCCGCCTCCAACGCGTCGCTAACATCAACAGATGGATTCTCATACTGCTATCTAGACGACATCATTAAATTTTGGACCCCACTTGTAATGGCCCGGTGAAATGGCGTGTGGGCACCAAATTACTTGTAAATGGTAGTTAGAATTCTTCGTTAATGTTTGTCCGTCGTGGATGTGGGTTTAATTGCCGGATGTGGGTGACTTATTTCCGTAATAGGTATGAGATGACAGACCGGTGGACGGTCGCAAACGTGCCGAAGCGCCGCGAGTTCGTGGCAATCTTTGATCCTGTGAGTCGGCGGCGACGCGTCGACGCCTGCGCTCGATAAGATAAGACCCCTCTCCTCCCACCGGCAGCGTTCGAAAAGAGCCGGCTCGCATAAAAACATTCACAAATAGAGGCCCGCGCGGCTTTATTGCCGGTGATTGGCGACCACGCGCCCCAAACTCGCTTTGCGATTGATCTGCGTGAATAAATTGGATGCTTGCAATCTAGACTGGACAAGGATTTCCTGTTCATCTTGTTCGTCCAAAAAAAGAACACGTCTCGAGTCTCGCCGGACAAAATAAAAAAGTGATGAATCAAACTGAGCAGGTGTACGACAATAAACATATCGATGATTAAATTTACGATGAGCCGTAATACGGTCCACAAGATCGTAAAACTGAAATCATTACCCGTATTACTGAAGTTTATGAAAGAGGTTCAGTGTAAAATTGCCTAGAAAATGTTAACGAAATGTTTCTCTGGACCAAAACGCGTTAATTAGCAGTAGAATCGAATTAGAACCAGACCAAAACACAAGCACTGTTGATTGTTGCGTCGGTTGGCAATGTGCACACAAATCAAAATGTGCGACGAATAATGGCGACTATATTTAGTAAGCGCGCTGTGGGAACAAGACGGGAAAGTTCACAAAAACAGTGGCGTCGCGAACTGTCGCGACAGAAGACGGAAAAAAGTTCACCTGCATTCGTGCCGTCTGCGGATACGACCTAATGGAGCCAGTCGAGCCAGGTGACGTTAAGAACTTACGGATCATTACCTCTTCATTAGTTCAACAAGAAATGAAAACAAACGAAGCCGAAACCAAGAATTCAACCGAAAGACATTCAAACAAACAGAATTTCGCGGATGTTAGTGAAATAGGAGACAGTTGCAATAACATTGTTTTTGTTATGATCCCAAATTATACTGTTAACTTACAAGACTGAACCATCAGCATTCAACACATAAACACCTTGGTTTGTTTTGAGCTTTTTTTTTAATATGTAGTGTTGGACAGATAAGTGATGTATTGGCTCTAGGCTGCATAGTCGGCTGATTGTGCCCGACTGGCCGCGGCTGGTCGGGCTTCCTTTCCCATCCCAGAGCATGTCTTTCCTTACAAAATGGTGCCCCCTGGTATATCCGGTTTGTCCGGACCAGGCTTGCTCCTGGCTGGGTGTGGGGCTCAATCATCATATATTGTTGGACAGATAAGTGATCTAGATCTAGAAATCAAGGATAAGCCATGATGCGATGGCAAGCTTGTGCAATGGAATAATTTAGAAAATTACGCAACCTGTTATGCCCGTGCGAAACTGATTTGACCAATTTGATGTCCATATAGGGCGATTCCGTGGCGAAAGTGAACGGCAAAAGGACTAGATGCTGAGATATCGCGTTAGTCATGTTTTTGATGTAAGTTCAGGTACATTTCTTAGTCACTTGGTACTATAGATTTTGATGATTGTAAATGACTAACAAGAAAATGGTATAGGCATGAAAAACTGTTTGATAGGAAAATTGTATTATACTCACAGAGTCACAGTTATACAAAGTAATTGATGTTTATAGAAAAATGGACTTCCGAAGAAGAGAAAATTTGAGGAATGAAAGTCAAAGAAAGAACACATTCAGACAGAAGTTTTCAGAACAAAGACCCAACTGAAGATCATTATAATAATTTTCGAATAACAGGACATCCAACACTACTAAAGTCATACTACTAGGGGGACACATATAAGCTCCCAGCCACTAACCCGTCCTTTCCTCATAAGGAAACATAAATATTCATATTTTTACTTGGCTTTCTTCTTAATTAATATGCTAACAGGCATTGTCAGCACACCCACGGGTAGTGAGAAGTATTAAGTGGGCGTCGATCTCAAGTAGGCGATGCGGCTTGCGCGTGAGTCGATGTCATGGTCACTCATTAGTTTGGAAACATGAGTGAATCTCTGTTACTTCACTTGCCCGTTATGGTGTAGTTTTATTTGAACGTTTTTGGGGAAATTTGTCTGTGATTAAGGAAATGATATGAGATTTTTGATAGTTTGGATTTGGTGTTGAAAAAGATGGTGATGGTGTAAATATTGGAAGATGTTTATAGATAGTGACACTGGTAACAATCACAATCCATGAAGTGACTGATATTGATATAGAGACAGCAAGAGCAGGTGGCCAAATACCTTTACCTGATAATACCCGATTATGAATCAAATTAGGTAATTTAGTAAGCCATTAAGTAACGAATATTTTTGAATTATAATTTGTCAGCTTGGTAAATTCTAAAGAGACAAAGACATATCAAGACCAAGTTGATCTCAACAAAAAGGAAGAAAAATCACAAATAATTATAAAAGGTAATAGAAGCCCCAGAAACAAGTTTTGGTCACATCTAAATTAAGACGCGATTAGGTAAAAGAAAATTTACATAAATTATAACTAAAGTGACATCACAAGAAGTGATTGTCAGTCTCGGTGTAGAATCGAGCCGAAAACATGATCACGCCCAAGTATCTGCGATGATATCATGTAAGGGTCATTTGTACGACCTCAGGAAGCGCCGGGCGGCGGAATGTAGCTATTTACCTAACAAAGGCTGACGGCGGTAGCGCCATTGCCTGACGAATTAAAAAGTTAACGGGCTGCGCGCGCCGAGCGTCGCGGCACGCCGGCGCCGGCGACTCGACCTTGTCTAGTTATCGCGAACGGGTGACCCTCGCCACGGCAGATTAGGCGAGCCGCTTTTTACACACCCCGACTACGCAACTCACGCCTGAGGGAATCTTAATCACTGCTCAATTTAATTGTAGCACTTTTACTTTTCGACTGAACTCGGAAAGAGCAAACACCTTCGGTCAGTCAATCAAAATACCAATCCAAACAGTGTACCTAATCATTAATAATTATAAATATGGCGGACCAAGTTTGCTAAATGCTTTAAAGTCGAAGGAAAGTGTTGACCTTTGAAATTTCAAACAAAAAATTCAAGAAACTACTGCTGATGTCACAGCTATAAATAGATCGCCGAAGTCTAATGTTTACACTATCAATCTAATGTAGGGATGGTGTTATATTATATCGTACTTGTGTCAAATGGTGAAGTACCTATGTGAACGGAGCAGCCTGACGTCACTGGCAACGTAACTATAGATACAGAAACAAACAGTAGCGATAATACAGTGATAACGAATCGCACTGATAAATAGGTGCAACCCGCGTGAACGAATCTACGTAAGTATGTAGCACATGAATAATAAGAAAATCAGAACTTCAGGAACTAGAGTACACATCCATGAATGTTGTAACGTCTCCCAGAACACTTAACGAACAAATAAAGACACTTAAATCAGAAATAATGCAAGACTATCTAGGTTATGTTAAGCTAGAAGAGGTTAGGTCGAATTAGAAATGTTTCGATGGCCGAAAACATCCAACAAACTCCCCAGCGACGTTCTTGATTCAAATCACAATCGTCGGTGACCATTCATTCGTTTGATCATCCATTCACATAAACTATACGATCGAACACGTTCAAAACACGGCATAGGAACACAGCCCGAGATTCGTACGACATCAATGTTTACTTGATGCACTTGTTGCGCGGGTCAACGTCCTTATCACGTCACACATACCGGGCTTGCAGAGGCGACTCCAGTGGTACGGGTTGCAGCACTGCTGATCAGCGCAGAGGGGCAGGCGGCGGAGTTCGCTGGAGTCTCTTAGGTCGGGGAACCTGAAGGCACGGGTGACAGCGAGCCGGAGTTGTGAGGCGGCGTGACCGGCCGGCACGCACTCCCCGCCGGCGGCGCCCGCGTCCAACGCCCTGGCGAGCCGCCGCAGCTGGTCGTCCGGCAAGGAAGGCGCGCCGGCCGCCACCAGCCGCCGCCGCAGCGCGCGTCTCCGGAACATCACATGCCGACGACGGGGTCACAAGTCGCGCGGCCGTTCGCGCCACGCGACACACTCACGCAGGCGGCACGACATCGCTCGCCGCGTGCGGGCACTCGACTGACGGACACAACGTTCCGCCGGCTAGTGCAGTGACGCGGCCCGGTGTTCAACACCTGAATACAATTTACCCTGAATCTACTTAGTACCCCGCTTATTTATTTTAATACCACAAAATCGTTTTCATACTCATTTGGATCGTTGAATAATTCGGATATTGCTTCCTCAATAGTAACTAAATCAAGTTTATAATAGTCATCGGCCTCATCGACCTGACAGACATTTTCATTCTTTTCAAGATTCCTCCTTCCTACATCATCTTCATCACACTTCATTGTCAGTTTTCGCATTCTGATTTCGACTCTAACTTAACCTGTACCTTTACCTCAACCAACCGTTACCTCTATCTTCAACTACAATTTTGATTCTATCTTTAACTTTGTCTTCTTCACTTTCTTTTCTCTAACGTTGATTAATTGTAAAGTCTGCTGCTACTGTGAAATATGTACTAGCAAACTGGATACCGTTTCATATCTAATCGCAGTAGTCACACAAGTTGAAACAAATAATCTTTTAAGATTCGTGACTCAATGAAAAAAAATCCATAAACATTCAAATAGCAGAAAAATAGATAAAGACACTACCGAAAGGATAAGCGAAGATTATTGAACATTTGAAAAAAATAAATAAAGAAGGAAATAACTACTTTAAACACAAACATTCACCAAACAACAGCACACAAATTTAAAATAACGGAATACTCAATAAAAATCTGCCTAGTTTCCTCACCACCAGGCCAGATCTCCCATAAACCGGGCAGTCGGTTGCCAACGTCTATCAGGCGCGGGTGTGCGGGACGTGGGGGCGGCGACGCGCGGCTGGCGCCACCGGCGGCGTCAGGTGCGCGCGCCTGTGTGCGTGCGGCGCCACCGAACACAGATGAGCGCCTAGCCGACCGTGTAGATACGACAAGGAATGTGAAGAAGGTGGAGAATGGGACTGAGCATCTGTGAGGCTGAAAAATACCTGGGGTGCTGGGGCATTCGAGTAGAATTTGATGAAATTAGTAACTGCTAATCACATTTTAATGCACACAAAAGTAGTTTGGACTACAAAATTAAAATTCCGTTAACACTTGACTTTAGATAGGCATTTGATACAGTCAACTACTACTAATTATTCATCATCTGGTTATCTGTATGAGCGTTTAGTGTCCTAGCACCAGTTTTGAGCTAAAACATTTAATAAATCTAGAAAAAATATATATCTTACAGAGCATTGCTGCATCTTTCGTATATTATAACTCAGGGATACCACAAGGGCCTCACTTGGGACCCCTGAATACTATCCAAACCACATACTCAGCTTGTTAAACTATTTCTAACGTGAAATGATTATAAAGCGGATTATTTATATTCACTAAGACCTTATTTTTTAATATAGTTAGCTTCAGGGAGATTCTGAAGTCATTTTGATTCGACTCAAAAACTCTGAACACTGATAGAAAATTTTGACTCAAGACGAAGAAACTTCCCCATCTACACCATTCAACTAATCTATTACCGCTCATGGTTCGGAATGCGCAGAGCTAAAAGACACATCAACAAAATAAACGTACAAGATAACTAGCAGCGTGCCGCGGCGCCGCTCACCTTCACGCTGGGGAAATTGCGAGATAGGCAGAGACAGATCTAAAGATCATGGGCCTAGCATTTAACTTCTTAGAATGTCAACCTCACCTGCAGGCGGTGAACTCGGCCACTGATCTAGGTATTATGTAAATAAGGAGTAGGTACATGTATACTTTGTTCAGTCTTCTACACTTCAGTTTAACCTGCTTGAGCATGACGAAGCTCGGATGATTAACAGATGGATTTTACTCTGATAAATAGACAGCTATGTGACTGAGAAACTTTGAGTTCAGCTTGCTTGCTGAGAGAGGTTACGGGCATTCTTGCTGGTTTTGGTGAACTTCACTACATAGTATAAAACAAAGTCGCTTCCCGCTGTCTGTCCCTATGTATGCTTAGATCTTTAAAACTACGCAACGGATTTAGATGCGGTTTTTTTAATAGATAGAGTGATTAAAGAGGAAGATTTACATGTATAACATGCACCCGTGTGAAGTCGGAGCGGTCGCTAGTATGATATATTATGCTTTTGGCAAACTCTTGAGTTTAAAAAGTAGGTGCAAGTACTAAGTACCATAACAGGCTCATAGTCTTTAGTGAATATGACTGTACCTATGTGTTTGATCTAATTAACCCATAGATCCTATTTGTTGCAATGTATCTTGGTGGTCTCTTTAACGAGTACCTCATTAATTAAACTGAAAAACCGTCCACGAACATTACAGTGCTAAACAATTAAAACACAAAAGACAGTTTCTAATGTAAAATAATAACAGACTCCAAGAGACCTCCATCAGCTGCGATCTGTTACAGGTGACTGCTTACCGTAAAACAATCCTCTCATTACAAAAAACATTTTCTGCGTTTGACGCTCACTAACTTGTAGAAAAGCTAATGAAGAAAAGTGCAAGTTCCAGCACCATTTAGTACACTTCAGGATAGCACTTGGTTGATAACAATAATGTCCTAACATACTTTACTTTAACCTTCATTCATACTTTCATGTGTTCAAGAGAGTTATAGAAAACATTAGACGAGGAGAATGCTTCGAAAGTTGGAACTATGTAGTTATAAGCATTGTCTACAGTTTCTGTTAGATGGCGCTAAGTATCTATCTATATCGGGAACGGTAGTATTAACCTAGTCGAAACAGGGTAGTTGTAAGTTTGTTGAGTAATCTCATCATCGGTCAGGTGACTCAAACAGTTATTTTTACACAGTTTTACGTTCGCCTTTTTCAAATAAACTTTGAATTATAAATATTATATTTAGAATTTTAGGTATCATTTGTCAGCTTTAGAAAACAACGATTCCATACGATTGTATTCTGAAGCTTTAATATTATTGGTGTAAACAATATCCTGTATTCCTAGCTTCTGCTCCCAAATCTTCCTCTCAGAATACAAGAATGATTATTGAATTCTTTAACTCGATAGGTCCTCTCAATCTAATAGGTTACATCAATGCTGAAAAATTAACCATCATCTGTGCACCTTCCATCTCCGTAACATCGCTTTCATGAAAGCGATGCGATAAACGGGGCAATTGAATACCACGTTAACGAAAACAGTCGCTAAGATGACGAGTAATAGAGAAGTATGGGAAGAAGAAGACATGCTGCGTTGACCCCAAATAAATTGGGATAAGGGCAGGTGAATAATGTTTACTAAAACAATTCTAATAAGTGAAAAGTTTTCTTTGTTTGTATATCCACAACTATCTTTACGACGCCAAGGAAACTTACCTACATATAACCAAACGCTTTGTAAATATTGTGACGATCTCGTGATACACAAAAATAGTTAGTCATTTCTTTTTTATTGCCAGACATGCTTGAATGGAGCTTCTATCTGTTTGTTTTTTCTCTATTATTTTGTAATCTTCTCGTTTTTCTTTCTTTTATTTTGATAAAACTTAATTGCCCCTGCAATGAAGCTCTATCAAAGCAAAAAGAAATAAGATGAACTAAAGAAGCAAATGTAAATGACTTTTTTGTGCTAATTGCACAAAAAAGTCACATTTGTGCTAATTGCACAAAAAAGTCACACACATTTACATTCGTGCAATCATTTTAAATTACTGCCATTGTCATATTCGTGCACTGCTCCCATATTACTTACATAATTATTAACAAATTATTGACTACTATATTATTAACTACTGAACGAACATATTAACAAATTATTATAGTAAGTAATGAACAAAGAGCTTTCTTATAACATCAGAGTTTATCTAGACAAGCGACCGCGAATCGGCAAGCGTAAGATGGGTCGACTCCCTCAGGCTCGATGGAGTGACGATCTTCCGAGGGTGGCTGGCAGCAAGCAACTGGATGAGAGTTGCTGAGAATCGATTTGAGTGGCTTGCGATTGAGGAGGTCTATGTCCAGCAATGGACTGCTTTAGGCTGATGATGATGATCTAGACAAGCGACGGTCGCTTTCAAAACCTCTTTTGCCTCGACTTTCAACATGAATTAATTTCTGGTAACTTATATCTTCTATCTTAGTTACCGTTGAAAGAAAGCCAGTTTGTATAGACCTTTAACGTTTCGTGGGGACAAAGTGTGCCACACTCCTCTACTCTAAAAGATTTGTTACCAATATCAATCAGATATCAATTAGTACTAAGACAAGATAAAGGTGTACAAACACAGCTACCTTACTCTCAACACATCCGTAACAACCCTGATATTTCTTAGTAGACCCCAAGAACTCGATCATGGAGCTGTTTTTAAAAACACCTCTAATACGGATAGGTACTCATACTAAAAGTTAAATGTCAACATGTTATTGCGTATCAGTACAAAACACAGAACTGGTCACTGGCGCTTATGCGGTTTTGCTTCTAACCAGGAGATCTGACGTCAGAACGTCGACAGCCGGTTGTGGATGACGAAATGTCTTAAAGAGATGAGAGATAATTGCAAATTACGCTTTGAAGGGGTAAATATTGAACTTGATGTTTGATTTGTGTTCAAACATGTTTGTTTAATAGAAAATGGTTGAATTTTAAGTGGGAAAGAGAAACTAGTTGTCCTGGGGCTTTTGGAGTGACAGTCTGACATGATTTTACCTATGGCTTTCTGGTTGGATGCGTTAGGGTAGAAGAGGATCGAGCCCTTTGATTACGCTATTGTTGAGCGGTAGGCTGTAGGGATACTGTTACTGTAGGCTTGCGTCATCTCCCTGCTGGGGACCCATGACTTCCATTCTAGATGGTCTTGAGTTAATTGAAGAAACGGTAAATGCACTAGCTGTCAAATGGGAATTTTATTTTTATAAATAAGTGTACTAATACCTAGCTAAACAATCGACATGTTCACAATGCTTAGAAATTCTAAAACAATAGCAAACAGTAAAATCTACATTGACAAGTTTGCATTGTGTTGTCTTTCTAAACACGCAGAAACTATCAAATAAATAACGTTTAAGAATTTTCTTGGCGCCACCCGAGTACCTAATAATGTAAACATCTTCATTGAAATTGAAATATAACTTGTTTACATCTATTACCAAAAACAAGATTTTCAATAATTACGCCTGAGAATATTTTAATTTGCCAATGGGAAGGCGCCAAAACTAACATAAAGGAAATATTAGCATAAGCTAAGAGATTTATGTCAACATTGCATTTTAAATAGCGGTGGGCGCCATCTTTTATTATACAAGCTGTAATAAAATTAATATAAACGCAACGACAAGGCTGAACATCGGTTCAAATAAATAAAAGCGCACATTTATATGTATAAACGTTGCTAATATTCTTTCATCTTTTAGTTCCTTCCATCAACTTAGTACTTTTTTTTTAAAGTAGGTAGGCATATAATAGGTGCAGCAAAAATAAACAATTATAATAAATCAATTTAACATTATAGCATAGAAAATAAGCGCAACTCAGGAAAATAAAACTTTAAAATGTTCAATAAGTTTTTATTTGTTTTGATAACTTTTAATAATGTTTTTTTTTGTAGTTAGAATAATAATAATAATTTACTTACCTTTGCAAATAACAAATAAAGCATACCTGAGTATTTAAACTCAATATTAAAAAAAAAACAAAATTACGACAAATTGCAATAATTTTCATGAAAAACTTACCTCATAAAATCTCAAATATCCTTAAAATCATCCTTAACGTACACATAAAAAAATCCACTAATCCAAATATAACAATTATCTAACATTAAAAATATATTAATTATATTAAAACTTCTATGTATTGTCGTGAACAAATTCGTATGGTTTCCAATATGGCTACGCGTGTCATGGCTGCCGGTCGGCGCGGGAATGGCGCGAAAACGTGGAAAATCGCGGTATTTATGCATCCACGAACGGGACCAGTGAATGAAACTGAATGAGATTGTAAACCCCGCGGTTTGAGTGAGTAAGCACATAGGCAGCGTCGGGAAATAATGGAATGGCTTGTAAGTATCAATTTCCCGTTCCTGGAAAAAAAAGCTTCACAGTATTTTTTGATTTTTCAGGTTTGTGTTCAGGTTTTTCATTATTATGGGCTGGAAGTTCGTTTATACTTTTTATGTATGTTGTATAGTTCAAGAGAGGATAGTAACTGTTGCTACTAAATAAGTTTTATGACTTCGAGATACATATCAATAGCATTAAGTTTGTCTTCATTAAGACCCCATCGACAGATTCACACAATAGTGTTCATTAAAGAAAAATGCACCGTTTTGTAAACTTTTCAATTATTCCCAGTATATTGCAAATCATCAGAAGCGTGCCACAGTTTTAAGTCCTGGCATTATTTTTTTAGTTTCTCGGTTGGAGATTCCCTCTATCTTTCTACTTTTTGTACCAAAGTCAAACTTTACCCTCACCTAATGTTCATTGCTGCACTAGTAGAAAACTGACCTGAATAAATGAAATCCTGTTCTAGTCGGAGCATCATCACATCCTATTTTCATATCACCCCAAAGGTCACAAAGGGGAGGTGCACTATTGAACTAGTAACTGCTGATAGGCTGGCATAATGCCAACATAGTACAACTTCAGAAACTGTTTACTCCCCTTTCTATATTGCTATAACGGCATAATCAGCCTTATATGATCCCACTGCTGGAACACCCGCCAGACCTCCTATCTATGAGAGGGAGTCGGTTGTTATCTACCACGCTGGCCCAGTGCGGGTTGGTAGATTTAACTGGTGATAATACTATCCCACTGATGGACAAATATCTCCCCCAAAATCCTTCCAGGTGGTATTTTCAAGTCTCAAACCAGCTTTCTCGGTCAAATCATCTCGTCACCTCGTCCTGGGCCGGTTTCGATAGCGTTTTCAACCTTCAGGAGCCCACCTCATGAAAATATAAAAACGCAAAACTACTTTCTATCTGCTTACTCTTTTCCCAACTATCCTATCCCAGTTGAGCTTCCAGTCTAACCAGTCTAGTCTGCTACACACCAGTATAAAATTAAAAAAAATACATAGGTACAATTTAAATTTTCATAAAGTGCATTTGGGCAAATTAAACTACTTCATCTGAGTACAGTACGAGTACTCAGTATAAGTAGAACGTTATGTCGCAAATAACATTTTCTCAACACTAAGAGACGACTGATATTAATATAAAAAGCCAACAACAGACTAATTTGTCAGTTTCACGGTCGAATGCGCCCTGGAGCAATGGAGCAATGTAGCATCATCTTGGATAACGAATAATAAAGTAACGAACTGTGGATTGGCAGCGATCTCAGTGTTGCTAGCTCTGTCGTTGTGTTCGTATTTTGTTTTTCGTAAAAAGGTACAAAAACTCCTATGAAGAAAGTTTTCTACGGATCTGTAATCAAGCTTGGTGAACAGTTACAGGTTATCCAGTACCAGTACTAGTAAAGCGACTAACGAGTTTTAGGTCGTGGATGCGAATCCAAGCAGCCTTGAGGAAACCGGCATGTGTAACTCAGGAAGTCAGGAGTAGGTATGTCATTGGCTGATTATGTCCTTAATGACGACATCCCATGACACGACGTCTATCTGCGGCTATCCCAAAGCAAATTGCTTCCAAATAGTAGACCTAATTTGGTGGGTGCTAGAGCCTACTGAGTGATTTATAAACAAAAGTTATTTCAGATTACCCTGACTTTAGTTACACTATAACTGCTTCCACAGCGATGATTATTGAGATCAACTATGAGATTCTAGGGAGAGGAATCGAAGGCTGCCTTTTCATCATCATCAGCCTACAGCAGTCCACTGCTGGACACAGACTTCTTTAAATTCACGCCACTTTGCTCGATTTACGGCATCTTCTAGTCAGTTGCTACCAGCCGCCCTGTGAAGATCGTTACTCCACCGAGCCTGATTGCGTCCTACTTTACGCTTGGCGGTCTGCGGTCTCCACGCAAGAACACGTCTACCCCAACGTTCATCAGTTATCGGTTCTACGCCAATATGGCCTGCCCATTTGGCAATGGCGGAAGTGGCATTCAGTTTTAAGTAAACTCTGTGAGCTATATCGATAACTTTGGCTCTCTGTTGGATCACCTCGATCCCTCAGAGAGACTCCAAGCATAGCCCGTTCCATAGCACGCTGAGTGAAATTGCTCTTACTTATAACTATTCTGTTTTGTATTGTCAAGATTTGGCCTCTTTAAGAAGAAAGTATTAGTAAATTAACAATGTTGAACATATAAAACTATGATTTCGCCAAATATGACAACTGCAACTGCAGCTCATTGAAAGGTAAATCCCTCATCTGATAAAAACAACAAACTTATTATCATTACTAGTTTATAGACGATGCACCGACTTCCAAAACCCCTGACAAAAGACCCTCCAGTCAACAAGTTTATTTTTAATAATCGACCTCCTTAAACGCTGTAGGTGGCAAGAGATGTTATCTGGCAACCCTCGGCATAGGTGACCGGCGCGGCGGCGGCGCACAGTCGGCTCCGCGCGCCATGCCGACGCGTCCCCGCGCCGCCACATGCGACCCATCCTGCCAGTGCTATCCGTGGGGGATGCGTAAGCTTTTGGGGTAAGCAGAGATGTAGGTTGCTGGAGAATTTGTAAGAGACTTGTGTCTGAACAGATAGGTGGTTGTTGGGGATTCGTGTTGTAAACGTAGCTTGAAGTATATTGGGATATGCCTCAACGGGTTTTGACAATGTATTTATAAGTAGAATTTATTGTCTTTGTTGCAAACACAGTCGTGCAAAAATTGGCTAAAAAGTCACCCACTCCATCACTGTCTGACTCTACCTGAGTCGTAAAATATTTAATGACAGGAAATAGTAAACTGCAAATTCAACGTTTGTATCTATGTTATGTTGAGGTAAAGTTAACTTTGATACTTTGAATGCTCAATTTTGTGTTGAAATCCATATTAAAGGATTCAAATAACCAGGAAATAACAGAGTTTAAACTAACCTAACCTGGTCGAAAGTTCCTGTTTGATAAAATAATCTCATTCTACCACAAGCGGGTATCGCCACGGAGTAGGCAGAAACGAGTTACGAATGCATGAGATTGATCATTCAAAACATAACACAACTTACTTATACCTATGCCATAATACTTCACAATTATAACAAAATCACAGCATCTTAGTGCACTTTGCCCACGAATTCTTATCTCGTGCTGCCCCATAGGTCATCCCATCGGCCAGGCGACGCGGAGTCGACGTCGCGCGTCGTCGGCTTGTCGCGCCGCACGGACGCGTCTCGTCGCCGCCTCGCCGCCGTGCCGCTCCCGCCGGCCTGTTTATCTTCACGCTTTATGTCTTGGGGTGAAGGCAGTATTGGCCGGTAATTAGATGCATAGGGTAGTTGGGGGTTAATAGAAATATAGATGGGCTTCGTATGCAATTTCTGCCAGTAACTTTGATATTATTTTCCTCTTCTTTGGGTGTTCATGAAAATCTAAATTGAGTCGGCCCATTTGACGACGGGTTTGGCACTTTCAGTCGAATCCATCAGCTCCTGGAGGTAATAATGGTCAAACGACATGACAGGTAGGACACGATATATAGGTACAAGTCAAGGCAGGGTCATCAATGAATCTCCTCCTGAACACGTTTCATCATCAGCAACAACTTAGGTTTTCCCTGGGTAGATAGAGGTATCAGGCATACTGCACATTTCACCAGTTATGTTTAAGTCTCATCCTAATAGAAGGAGAGCCTATTGGCATCAACTGGGCATGAACCCAGACTCCGTGCCGCTAATAAGTATTCCTAATTGAAAACCCCAATGCCCGACCTGCAAGATAATTGAAGTAGTACCTACTTTAACAAAAATCTGCAAACCTAAGAATTAAAGCTGACCTTGGTGGCTTAGATCTGCAAATATTAAGCACTTTGGAAGAGACACTATGATTGAAAGTTAGTAAACCAAGTAAGAATCCTGCTCCACTTTAAGGGGTAGCGTTGTTGACCACTTCGCTCCGATGACCTAATCCCTCTTGTCCCGTTTCCGCTCGCTCCGCTCCGCTCTTGTCGCTTGTTTTGAAACTGTAGCACTACAGCAACCTGTCAGAACAACGAGGTTGACTGATTAAGAAGATGAGAAATTAATACTCACGAGAGTGTTACAGCTTTGTGTCCCACCACTTAAGAGCTCGAAGCGAGTGATTTTGATCGAACAGCGTTTTAAACAAAGTGGTTCCAAGAATTTTGTTGAAATTGGTTTAAATCTATATGATTGACCTAATTTCGTCGTTCAGCTTATTGGAGATGGCGCTTGTTAGTGTAACATTAGTTTTGCAAACATGTTACAGTTTCCATGACAGCTGTCAGGGCATCGCGAGTCTACTGTTTCAATTAAATTCTTTAGATATGTTCTTCTAACACTATCCCACTAAACCTCAAAAAAATTGTTTTCAAGTTTATACAGAGTGTACCAGAAAGGTGGATCAATGGAGCAAGTTGTTAAGTTTAATGGTCTGAAGCATACCCAGAAATATGACCACACCTTTCTGGTACACGCTGTATACTGCTTGTTACTGTACTCTGTGTCTAAGTTAGGGTAGGGTTAGACACTAAAATTACCAATCAAAAGATGGTCTATAAAGGGTGTAACAAAACCATTAACGAAGCCGAAAACCACTTTGTTCTCCCCGTCATTGCGATCATTTTTTTGTTCTAGACCATACCTGGGAACCTTCTAGTTACGGAGATATTGGGGGTCAAAGTTCTAACTTATTCACAAGTTTTTTAAAAAAACTTGTTTTTATTGTAAATTTTTGACGGCTTCGTGAAGGGTCATGTTACACCCTGTATAGTCTCTTGCTGACTCTACCTGCTCCGACGTGAAGATCTTGATAGATTCATATTTACTGATGTTTTGTTTTATAGTACTTAGTATCTTTGGACTAATAAATATCTAACACATATACAGGGTTACAGTTCAGGGCTGAAAGAAAAAAGCTGCCAGAGGCACTAAAAAAATCAAGACAGGCTTTCACCATTTTTCGTCATCATACATAGTTAAGCCTCGCGTTGCCCTTGCCCATCTTTAAAATGTAACAGAGAGCCACCCAAAACAGTCTCCCTACCACTGGCCCCAAGACAGTCGTCCGGCGACACACAGTCGCATGTCCCGGTGTCGCTGTGTCGCGTCCCGTCGCCGCCACATTACGCATCTGTAGCACGTGGTGCGATGTAAACATCACGGTGTTTACATCATAGGGACAACATGCAAGATGGGGTTGGTGATGGGGAGGTTTTAAAGATTTTGAATAGGTAGTAAAACTAGAGAATGATATGGGTGGGTAGAAAGGGGGTTTCTACTGAGGTGACGAGTAGGTAACAGACAAGAATGGAAAAACCGGGCAAGTGCGAGTTCGACTCACGTGGAGAGGGGAGGGAGGAAATCTGACCCAAAGTTACCATAGATTTCTTATAAGTTTTCCTGTAATCTATAGTGGCGGGTGTGTTGGGTCGTTTAGTTCCCTTTAATATGGTTGAGCTGAATGGAGCTGATGCATGCGTCATGTTCGTGAACGGGCGCTGTCAGTTGGGACTGGTCAACTCTTAGCTGCCACGGTTTATTTTAACTACTTTGTTTTTAAATTGTTGATAGTTATAATCTTTTACTCTGGACGCTCTTAATGTGCACGTCTTTCTACATCGTTCTCACATATATGTATAATCTCAACATGAATGATGTAACCAAGATCTTGTAACAATATTTTGATTGAAAAGAGTGTCCATGGAGTTTCTTGCCCATTCTTCTCCATAGAGATCTACGCTTTGGAATGGGCAACTACAGTACTTTCACAAGTTATTATGCCTTGTGTCTGTGACTGTAGCTTCGCCTTTGTTTTTCTGACTTTCAAAAGTGCCTGCGAAGGTCTAATTGAAATAAACGCTTTGAGTTTGAGTTTGAGGCAGACTATTTTTTTCAAAATTTTCGGCCCTTTAGTTTCGGAGTTAAGGGGAGGAGAATGGTCAATTTTCACATATTTTCTAAAATTACTTTCAAAAATTTTTACCTTAAAATTATGAAAAAAATATTATTTTGGGTCACCGACTTACATATGTGTACCAAATTTCAACTCAATCGGTCCAGTAGTTTCGGAGTAAAATGGCTGTTACTGACGGACAGATATAGATAGACACGCGAGTGATCCTATAAGGGGTTCTGTTTTTTCCTTTTTAAGTACGGAACCCTAAAAAGGACATGCTGTGCCTCTGCCCACTTCAAGGATAGGGGCAGGAGAATGATGATGATGAAGTAATAGTAGCACTAGTCCTATGCCTAGTTATAAAGGGTGTAACAAGAACCATAACGCGTTAAAAAAAATCGTTTCCCAGCAATAATTTTTGCGTAAAGTTACTTAGTTTGATGTACATAATGCTTGGTTGACGGCTTCGTTAAGGGTCTTGTTACACCCTGTGTCTTTGTAGACGGCAAGCCCGTAAGACCAGTAGACTGTTCAGAAACCCAAACATCATAAAGAGCAAGAGTAAAAGGAAGGGGTCCGCAAGGGCCGATGCCTGTCGGGGCTGCGGGACTGTTCGAAAGAGATACCGTGGCCCCGGAACACAAAGGGTGATGAAGGAACACGGATGGGTTTTAGTCAGTAAAAGTCTGACACTCCCTCCTGCCCCGCCCAACGGGAGGAGTCATTTGATGATTTACCAACCGAAAAAAAAAAGGGCAAGCAAAATCAAAATCAAAGCATTTATTTCAAGTAGGCCAGTTACAGGCACTTTTGAATTGTCGAAACAAAGACAACAATTAAATGTAGCTACAGTCCCAGTCACAAGGCATAAAAACTGTGAAAGTACTGTAGTTGCCCAAGACAAGCTTTTTAGGCTTGTACGAGTATGAAAGTACAACTACTATGTTATCCCGAATGATGACAGATCAGTGACGGTAGAAATTGTTCAGAGGGTCTTAGCAAGCGGCAATCGCTTTCAAACTGTTTCGTATTTTAGCAACGAATTTTAACAGGGTTTATAAAAGATTATGTAGTAAAGCTTATGTTAATTTAATGCATTTTAGCTTTTTCGTCATCGTCATCGCTAATGTCTTGAATAGTCAACTTTATAATCAGCCCCAAAAATATACCACGCTGAATATAATCCACCAAGTAACTGTTTACATTAAATGTTTAAGAGAAAAATGCTACTGCGAAATGCTTTAGTAGAAAATTCCTGTAGTTAATAGGTACCTTTTTTTTTTTTTTACCGATGGGAAATCATCAAATGACCCCTCCCACTCTGGGCTGAGCAGGAGGGAGTGTCAGACTTTTACTGACTAAAACCCATCCATGTTCCTTCCTTTGCCCTTTGTGTTCCAGGGCCGCGGTATCTCTTTCGAACAGTCCCGCAACCCTGGTAGTTAATAGGTACCTTGGATATTCTTTAGTTGTTCATTTTCATGGCTGTTTACACCCAACAGACTGTAACACCCCATATAGATTCGTATAAAGGACAGAGAGAAGTTTCATAAAGTTGCCTGGAGCCCTGCCCGCCGCCGTTGGACGCAGCGTGAGGCAAAAAGATCACAAACAGACCGGTCACCTTTGGCTAGAAGCCGCGCCGTGTCGACGCCTCGCTATATTGATGCAGTTCCATCCATTGTTATAATAGATGTAATTGGGAAAAACAATATGAATTTGGTGGATAGAATATTTTCGATAGGTACCATTTGTTACGAGCAATTTCTATAATCTATGGAGCGTTGGTAGTTTAATTAAGCCTGGCTGGATGTGCAGGCCTCAGACCTCGTAGCTTTGCATGGTAAAAAACCATTAATCCCAACAATTCCTAACTAATAAGCATTTGGCATAAATAGCCTATAATGTTCCCACTGCTGGGACACACGGCCTCCTCTCTATGAGAGGGAATGGGCTATAATCCACCATGCGGGCCCAGTGCGGGTTGGTAGATGTCACATGATGTCTTCAATGTCCTCACCATGTATTCCTTCACTGTTTTCAGAACACTGTTGATGAAATAAATTAGGTACACAAAGTAATGCAGGTGCATTACTTTGTGTACCTACCTAATTTATTGCCTGGGTTCGAAACCACGACTTACCAAGCATTATAAACTTATATCCTTTTAAAGTATGGAGAAATTTTATTAATTTGCGTTTTTTTAAGCCAACACAGGCTAAAAAAGCTACACTCCTGAACATAAACTAGCCACCTTCAAAGACTACACTTTTTCTGAATGGTACCTAATTCTAATATTGCCCCATTTTGAAGACCCACCAAATAAAGATGAAACGTGAGATTCGAACCCGCATCCCTTCTCACCTTTACACTTAGTAACCTTCAGACGCAAGTCTAAGTACCATGGTCAGCCATAGAATTTACGATCCAAAATGACAAGGACAGAGGAACAAATATGCAGTATTTGTTATTCTTTTATATCCATATTAGCATCGGCGACGGGATGTCGGTGCTGATGGCCAGAAAAGTGCTTATTATGGTAAATAAGAGCTAATTATATACATATTTTGATTGTTTTATGCGGAAGAAGGATCGCTATTGTTTTACAATCGATTTGGTTATGTAGGATATTTACTGCTACAGAAATCCTTGGATAATTGAGAACGAAAAACACGACTTCACGGGAAAATTCATTTCACTAAATGTTTTATTTAATTGAGTATTCTACAATTAATTGCAATTCATTTAGAAGCTTAATTTTTACTCATAGACCGTAAATATATTTGGAAAAGTCGTACAAGTAAATAGAGTATCTCAATGATACGATTTATTCCTGTTTTTTTAGAGTAATACCGTAACTACCTCAAAATAATGAACCAGTCTTGAAATCTTCAGTCTTAACCAAAACTATAGAAAACCAAGTTGTAGCTATATCTCATTTTACTTGAGAAACAACCCCAGAAGACCTAGAACCTAGGATCAAGCGCAGTTTTTTAAAGTGGGTCGCTCACGATCACTGTGTCAACAACTTTCCACAAGTTCACTAACTCACATGACTACCAACCTTTTAGGGAACAGATATGTCAGACAGAAGCTTATTCATATCCATAATTACATACTGACTTTAAAAACTTCCTCTCAAAAGGAAGTATGAATGATTCACCAAAGCAACCGGCGACTTCAGTCCGAAGTCGGCGTCTATCTGTCGGGGGCGACGGCCAAACTACACTGTTTTTATGATATCTACTAACTATTCTGTATGTGTCCCTTGTACTTGTAGCGTTATTGTTTGACAGGTATGTAGTGAAACAAATGAATTGAGTTATGGCGTGTTTCGGCAAGTAATTGTGGAGATATTGGCTTGGGGGATTTCCAAAAGTTGATTCTGAATGACATAGAGATGAGTGACTAGAAATAAGTTACTACTAAGCGTCCTATCGTGAGGAAACCATAACAGCATGCCTAAGAGATATTTCTCGACGGCATGTAAAGCCAAGTCAGAGGCCCTTGGCAGCATAATAACTCTGACACTACGTTAGGCACTAACCACACGAATAAGAAGACTAAGTGTAAGGTGAGACGCCCTCAGGCCAGGCTCCGCAGGCTGGCTAGCAGCTGGATGAGAGCAGGCGCGGTCCCAGCCTAAAGACTTTGGGGGGGGTCACACAGGGCCGTATCCAGGAATTTGGTTGGACGGGTTACCCCGACTAAAAAAAGGGAGATTGGGGGGGAGGGTGTTACACTACAAGGAACAACTTTTGAAAAAACGAAATGATATCAGCCATCTCTGAACTTACCTACATAATGTTAGGTTTTCGTTTGTCGGTGTCCATTCATGCACGGATTTTTTTTTTCGACTTAAACTTATAAACCTATCAATTAAAAAATGCTCGTAAAATTTAGCACCCAGGTCGAATTTGATAGGCTTTCAGAAATTGTGTGACTTTATAAAGAAAAACTGAAAAGAACGCAGAATGTCAGAGCGAGCAAAGCGAGTTCGAAAATTTTAGCACTACATCGGGTAGGTTAGGTTTTCTTTTGATCATTCATACAGAAGGCATGTAGGTGCTTAGACGCAAGAGTGAGCGAAGCGAGCTCGAAAATTTTTGCACCCTTCCTCGGATATATTAAGTTAGTTTTGTTCATTCACTCAGGAATGAAAATAGGAGGACCTTATGGAGAATTGAAAAAGTACAGGATGTAATAGCGAGTGAAGCGAGCTGGAAAATGCTAGCACCACAATTTTTGTTAATTTATGCAGAAACGAGAATAGGAACGACTCTATCAACTTTTGTGGAATCGAAAAAATATAGAATGTATTGGCGAGCGAAGAGAGCCAGAAAATTTTAGCATCCCGCCTCGGATAGGCAGATTTTTTAAAGTTGTCGTAGATTTCGGGAGGGTTGAACCCTCATCCCGCCCCTGCCTACGGTCCTGCTCCTGAGATAGATAGATTTTACAGTTTGGGTGGATGATGGCAGTTATGCTGGATGGGGTTGCTTGGCTGGATTGCAATTGAAGAGGCCTATGTCCAGTAATGGACTGCTGTAGGCTGATGGTGACAATGAGTGACTAGTGAGCACGGTGGTGGTCCTGTGGTAACACGGCACGACTTTAAAAAAGTTGAATGAAAACATCGTGAGGAATCCGACATATCCTAGGGCCGAAAATTCGAAACCATGTGACATTTATACAAAAAAACATTTGCCGACATCCTCTCACCTGGAGCAGGCCTGTCTATACCAGCATTGGAAACATATTTTATAGGCTTATCACTACATAGTATAAAACAAAGTCGCTTCCCGCTGTCTGTCCCTATGTATGCTTAGATCTTTAAAACTACGCAACGGATTTTGATGCGATTTTTTTAAATAGATAGAGTGATTCAAGAGGCAAGTTTATACTCGTATGAGTATGTATGACATTGCACCCATACGATGCCGGGGTGGGTCGCTAATTATGCTATAAACTCTTGAACTTCTTAACTTCCAAAAACATTTAACTGCAACTTGTTTACAACCTGAGCTATATTAATAGACAAATGGTTGAACGCATCCAAAGTACACGTATATCATAAATAACTTAAAGAAAAGTCGTAGAACTCTAATGAAAACCTTGCTTACTCATACTTTTGCAGTATGTATTGTCATAACAACTCCTGTTTACCCGACTGTGCTACAACAATGACGGTGTTTTGTCTTATTTGAAACTGAACATACTACATTAAAAATAAGGTAATTAAGGTACCTATAGTGGGTGTCCCTTAAGAGTCCCTTAAGAGGGACCTTCCCGGCGCGTCGATCGTCAACGCGAGCATGGTCAAAAAGCTTGTTGTTTCATCCAGAGCCACCGTGGTGAACTTGTTGTGTTTTCTTTCAACTCCCCCGTCTTACCCCGCCCCGACCCCGCACAACTCGTCTCCCACGCACTTCATACCGCCTAACGCGATGACATTGAACGAAAAATAGTGTTCGAAAATTTCTTAAACTTGTTCTAGGATATACGTGTTTTTGAATAAGTCTTACAAGTGTGTGAAATAAATATTTGTCATTAAGAATCTGCATTACATGTGCAAGGTTTCTATCGAGATGTTTTCATTATTTTTACAGTTTTTGAGTACATTATGAACGGCCTAAGATCAGGTAAAATTTGTGCAAAACAGCAATTTTTGGAGGCTTATACTGAATTTGTTTCTACTTTTTTATTTTTTGCAACCATAGAAACCTAGATATAGTGCACAAAATACCCATTAGTTTAAAAAAATCAAAGATAGATGTGTAACAACGGCATAATCACGTACGAGCGTTTGTATGAAAAGTATGACGGGTTGGCCGCTCTTAACGAAGCCGACCGGCCCTTGTTCTCCCCGTCATTGCGATCATTTTTTTTTTTTGTTCTAGTCCATACCTGGGATTCTTAAAGGTTTAATATTTAATTCTTAAATATTGGGAGTTAAAGTTCTAACTTTTTTAGAAGTTTTTTTTTAAATACAAGTTTTTATTGTTATAACTTTTCTTTAAATACCTCCACGACCCCCGCACAGTGCATCCATCAACATAATGTTTTGAGTGCGTTATATCGATTCCTACCGTAAAACGTGGTTCTTGACCCAAAAAAAAAGTCGTTTCCCAGCAATATTTTTTGCGTAGAGTAACTTAGTTTGGTTTACAGAATGCCTAGTTCTCAGCTTCGTTAAGGGTCCGTTAACACCTTGTATTTGTGAGATTGGACGAAATCATGCTACTAAACAATAGGACTCATTGTTTTTTTACCCGTCCCGTTGCTCACTACACAACAGTGTATATCATGTGCGCTATTTAATTGCTGAGTATAAGGTTCTGAGTTCGAACAAATTGTTGATTGAGCTTTTATTATTTATTTATGTATTTATTTATTTAAACTTCGTGTACAATAGTGATATATAAGCGGACTTAATACCGTAGGGCATTCTCTACCAGTCAACCTTTGGGTTAAATAGGACAAGATTGTGGTAGAGTACAAAATAAAGAGATACCGCGGCCCTGGAACACAAAGGGCAAAAGAAGGAACATGGATGGGTTTTAGTCAGTAAAAGTCTGACACTCCCTCCTGCTCAGCCCAGAGCGGGAGCAGTTATTTGATGACTTCCCATCCGAAAAAAAGAGTACAAAATAAATATCTAAAAAAATAGGTTTTTGCTTTCGAAAATTTATAATTATTTGATCTTGAAGCTTTTCCATCAGGATTTTCTCAAGCCTTGATTTGGGACGGTTGATGACTATAGCCTCGCCCACCCGCCCCTCTCTTACCCTTACTGGCGAAATATGGGTGTTACTAAACGACACCTCAGCCTAACCCTATGAGGAAATACAAGTGTGATGTTACGTTTCCTACGCGGATCATCCAAAAATATATTCGCACATTAATTAAACATGTTTTATGGTAAACGGTGGCGCTGGCTGTTCTGATTTATTCAAAACGTTTCATCGATATTCAGTTAGTTTGATTTACGGCTCGGTTTGAAGCAGTCACGGTTTGAGAATCAATCTGTAACTCCACCTATGTAACTGAACACGTTTCAGGAGACTTCAATCTGCTTAGAAACATTTTTGAAAAGTATTGCGCGTAGCGTATTGCAATAAATAAATTAAAAATAAAAATAAAAAACATTTACTTCAGGTCATTGACCCATATTAGCTAAAAAACAATACACATTTATCAATTTCACAGACGTCACTATAGAATGCCCCTTTTATTCGAGTATCCATGACTCTAAACCTGTTAGTAAAAGTTACGACTATGTTAGTAGCACTGCCGTTCGTCTAACACCAAGAGGTCCTGCGGTCAATTCCCTGGACGGACGAAATTGTATTGAGTTTTCCATCAGGAATTTCTCAGCAGCGATGTGAATGGTGCTCGGCTAATGGCAATGGGCACGGCCCATATTACTTGGGACATAAACCTAACTAGCCAAATGTGGGTATACTGTAGGCACACCTCTGCATTACCCTTCGGTGATTAGGTACGTAATGTTATGCTGTGTTAAATTTGAATAAGGTCAGGAGTGTGATAATTCTAGATGCCTGTAACTTTTGGCACATAATGGTTTCATAAATCTATCAGTAGACTATTGAGAGTAAGATTAATCAAAGGGATTAAAAATTAATCTTTCGATAAATTATTGTAGGGCCCTAAGATAACTCATGAATAGATCAATAGAATGTTACTGCTGAAATAGCTAATGGATCATTGTCATGAAGAAGGCAACGTATTGCAAGAAGTCTTATAAGAAATGCCATACTAATAATTGAAGAGGCTGTCTAATGTCTATTCCATCATTAATTGTGAAACTTTCTATCAAGAAATAGATATCAAAATTAAAACTATTTCTTTAAAAAATTGAAACGTGTAAGTTTCAGTTCTACACCTCAGTCCCGAATTGGGATCGCGATCCGACTTGCTAATGAGATCGCTGTAACGCCTAGCCGCGATGCGATGCGATCAATCATTATAGGTACACCAATATATCGGTTGATAATGTGTGTGCAATATTTTCAGACGAAGAAAATAAAGTACTTACCACCTAGATGTTATGGTGGAAACTTTCCTATGTTGTTGCAGTTGTTCAAAACAGATGCATTATAATTATGTGTATGGCTTGAGAGATAATGACGTATAGCAAAATAGTGTCAAATTAAGTAATTATTTTCGCTCTGGGCTGAGCAGGAGGGAGTGTCAGACTTCTACTGACTAAAACCCATCCATGTTCCTTCCTTTGCCCTTTGTGTTCCAGGGCCGCGGTATCTCTTTCGAACAGTCCCGCAACCCTGGCAGGTTGCTTTCATTCTTAAGTTCAATAAAGTTACGTAAACTTATTAAAAATACTGAAAAACTTTTGAAAGAGCTTGTAATCGGCAATCTCGGTATCCAATATAATAGTAATTGTCTAATGACGACCGTAGTAATCTTCTCTAAAGTTTCAGGTTTGTTTCAACATAGTTTTCCACCTAATTTACATTACGATTTATTGCTTCACAACATCTTCATTTATCACAACACTACTTGCTAACATTACATCCAAATAATTAATCAATAGTAAAGCATAACAGAATTATTAGCAGTGGCAGAATTGTTTACGTCTTGTGCCCGCGACGACGCGCCGCACCGACGCTACTTTTTGGCGCCAAATTCAGGCGCCACCACCATTTTGACACATTCACATGATTCTTGACAATAAAAATAATTTGGATCGGTAATGTGCTACCATTGATATCTCATAAGTAGGTAGGTTGATATTATCGTTTGATTTGGTTTATATACCTAAACTGTTTAGATTAGTTTGTTTTGGTAAGTACCTAGCACCTACTGTTATTGGGGTTAGCTAAAAGGTATTTTGGTCAATGTCCTATAATTAATGCTTTTGTAGGAACCTAACTTATTTTCAGAATTGAGGTAGGCAATTAAGTACAGACTATATAACTTGAGAATTCCATTAACTTCGAGGTACAATATCCCTGAATATCATTGTACGCACGACAGCCAATCAAGCTACAAAAACCAGTTTATGCGGTTCTCTCATTGTATAGAAAATCAATACAAAGCGATGCCAAGTTATACTGGGACTGTACAGCTTCATGTACCGCCATGTGTACTCTAACTAAATTGACAATAAACTCTTATTTTATTTATTTGTTTATTTATATGGCACTTCAAAGTCTTACTCACGGAAACATACGTACACAGAAATTACAGTTCTTATTGCACTGCTGAAATCGCTGGTCCTAAAAGAGTAAAAGCTGCATGGATTAGTCCATTTGACTACAACTCTTCGATCTACTATAATTATGAAGTCGTAGAATTCTTAACTTATGTACAAGGAAAACAAAAACTTGGTAGATGAAGGACATCATCAACGCATCAGTGCTTCTGATTGATGCGAACGAATGAACAGAAAGGAGACTAACTTCGATTTTAGTCATTGTGGACAAGTTATGTGAATGAAATATGGATGCGTAGTGGCTTGGTCGCGGTATTCGCGAAGTATCAGCGAATTTTTCTGGGTGTCATTTCGCTGTGTCGACTTGAACTTAAACTCAACGGTCCGATGAACAGATCCAACGTTAGGACATTTCTGTAGGCTGCAAGAAGTTCTCCTAAACAATCATAAAAATAATTATGATCTACATACGCCTCAATGATACCTGGTCTATTTGATTTGTCTGCTAGGAATGATAGAAAGCTTGTAAAATCCTCCAAGTCGTAGTTTTCAAGTCAGGTTAAGTATAAAATTGTTCATTTCCGCTTAAAGCTTTTACCTATGAGTTCTAAGAGTACATGACTAAATATTTCATCATTGGAGACAGAAAAAAGATAAATGTCGTCGGCAGGTCATAAATAAGATAACACTAACACTTTATGTATACACGATCTGAATTAAATAAATAAATTAAAAATTAAAAGAAAATCTATCTGCCTGAGTGACTGCCCAGTGAACAATGCGGAAACGGGGTGAAACGAAATTCTCCGTCAATGAGTTGAAACCTGTCTGCCACTACTTATAGCTTTACAGTCATTGAGAAATCAAAGTTTTTCAATAAAATAGCAAAACATTATGCAATTTATTATTTATTTTATTTGAACGGGGGTGACTGACTGAAATTGCATCTGATAGAGATGCAGAAGACGTGCATTGCCTGATCTACTCTTCAGCTCTTCTAAGGTAGTTAAATAGTGGATAGCGAACCCCGTGGAGCACACAGCTTGACAAACATTAATTGGGTTAAAAAGGGCAAATAGAGGATCTAAAAAACTTTGTAGACCAAGCCTCTAAGCCATCACAAGTGGCTGCGGCCTCACCGCAGTCGTCGTCGTCGTCCCGAGGCTATTCTTTTGATGTATACGTAAATGACTGACTTCAATTTTTCAGTGAACAGTAGGTTCACTAAAAAGGTTAGGTAGGAGTATTCAAATATGCATCATTGTTTACGTAACTTTTGCAGGGAATGGGAACTTTCTGTGGTTTTGTTACTTCAAAATAGTTTAACCTAGTTTCCAATGAACCTCAGCCTAATAGGTTCAAAGCAGTTTGTCAGGCACTAAGTTAACAAAGTTATTACACGATTCCAATACGCTCAGTTCAAAGGTTCTCGATGATTAATAAACAATAACTTAACTGTCTTATTTATACAATTAAACTGATACCGGAATACATTACATCTATCATACATTAAACGATCGGCTAGATCAAGAAGAAATCGCCGATGGAACAATAAGCTAAGCAAATGAAGTGATTTCTATTTTTAGGAATGACATTCGTTCTAGTCGAGTGTGCTCGGCGGATGTCCTCAGGGGATGACTTCCATCCCCCTGGCGGCACGTCAAAGGATCAATAAATCCCCCCCCTTCCTCCTAATTTATATAATAGTGTCACAATGCAATGCAAACATTCAAAAACTGTTGGACAGCGATGCGGAGGCTATGAAGTAAGCGGAGAGGTGAAACGCTACGTAAAGTAGTTTTTTTATTGTAAGTATGCGACACATAAGTAAAGGCATTTAGACATTCAAATAAGAGTCGCCAAAAACAAGTTTTTGCCGACTCTCAACGAGTTTGTAACGTGCATTAATTTTATTTATTTTTTTATTAATTGTTTCTGATACCTTATTTTAAAAGATCAGTATTCTAAAGATTTCGCAAAAAAAAAATGCGAAACGGATACCGTACGTAGAAAATCTAAAAACTCTTTAAAAAAACATAATCTAACTGCGCTATAAAAATAACAATTCATCATATCGGACACAGGACAATAGTATAGTATTAATACAATAAACGTTTACCACCAATCGTCACCACACACGGACTCTTTAATTGAATTCCACGAAGCATTTACTCATTTTACTTCATGATCCGTACCCAGAAATGGCGCTACATCCGCTTGTTCAGTCATCAGTTTATCACCCCATATCAGTAGCTGGAAAACCGCTTTTAAGCCTCGTCCACAGCCAAGCGCGATGCGACTTGCGCTAAGTGACACTTATCTTCTCGCGAAAATACGATCATCGATTTAGAAGTCACTAATTTCTCAGGGAAACCGGAAGGCGCCCTGATTTCAGGTTTGCTGAACAAAATGAACGCAACGGTCAGATGTACGCGCGAAGATCGGCTGGGTTCTGGCGATGATCCGCCTGATGGCGATGGATTTGGGGAATTCCGACGTCTAATCTAAGCAAATAGGCCCGAGTTGGCGTTGCGTGATTGAAGAATGATAGAGCGAGGACCAGCTCTCTCGTAAAAAATAACGGACTAGGCTGTTGCTCAGTGAGTTGTCGCCGTCGTGTTATTTTCTTAAGTACAAAACCTACGCAGACCTCTTACCAGGGGGCGTTACTATGACGTCTTAAAGCAGGAGTAATTCCAGTGTGGGAAAGAGACAGAGCTATACACTACAGCTCGTCTAGCGCCATCTCTTTCCCACATTGGAATTACTCCTGCTTTTTAAGACGTCATGATGGGCCACCAGAAGTATCGTATTACTCAGTACTTACTGTGATGTGGAGGTCAGATAGGCAGTGGCTTCATGTAAAATACTGGTATTCAGTTGCATCCGGTTATACTGGAAGCCGCCCTCATTATAGTCAGATGATGATAACATTAAGCATGTGCAATACACTGGTTGTACGCAAAGGATGTTATAAGATGATAGACGCAGGTCGCATTCGGGGGTCGTGTCATACAACCGCTATCAGTGTCAATAATAGTTCCCATAGTCTTCTGCTCCCCGCCGATTTCCTGGCCAGCCCACAAAGCGCCGCCGCGGCACTACGCAGCCGGCGCCGGCGGCGGCGCCAGCGCGACGCTGCGATCGCTCGCCGTTTATTATAAACAACTACACTCACCTAATATTGATTATTTTGGTACATTAGCCATTGGGAACATGTGTGACAGCAGATGAGAGGGGTGCGACGAAATTTGGGAGGAAGTTAGAGTTTGGTGCCGGATATGGGTCGAAAGAAATCCAGGAGAGGTGAATTTCTAAATGTATTTCAGGAATTCAAGCATTTTTCTTTATTTTTAATAAAAATTCTACACTGTATTACTTTATTTTTTTAATATACCACCTTATTGGACAGTAACTCTTTACTCTTAATGATTGAAAACTGATTATCGCTTGAAGAAGATTGATTGGCCATTACCGTCAGAGCACGCTGACGAACTCCTAATATTTCCAACTATTTAGGAAACTGAAACTCTGTAGACTATAGAGTATCAAGACATTTCCTTAAAAAAGAAAAACAATGAAGAGAATTCCACTCCTCTTTCGTTCTTAACTATTGTAAAAATATGCAGTTATTCTCCAGGTAATACTGTAAGCAAACAGGACTTGGATTTAATATAGAACCGGGACAATTTGCTTAAAATAAAGTTACAAAATGTTTTTTAACAGTGAGTAACCCAAACTAGACAGATAATCTGTATCCTGGGGGTCAAAATAATAGATTGATTAACGTTAGAGTTAATTATCAAAGATTCACCTGTAATTAACTAAACACAAAGCCCCACAATACTGGGGCCGTAAGTGGAGTATCAGTCGCAATAGAACGTTTGGCACGGCACCACGTCCGCATTCCTAACAGTCTTAAACCCCGGACAGACGGACGGACAGACGGCGCATTTACATATGTTGCTTCCTTAGACATGTTTATTAAGACTGCGCATACTCAAACACTGCTAACGAAGTAATATAGAGAGTTAGCCTTACTTCAGCGCTATTTTCCTTCTGAAATGAATGGAGCAGACCATTCTATTTCGCCTGCTACAGCTGCTACAGCAAACAGCTCGTCCTATATTTGGCTGCTGTTTGCAATTATTCACTGTTTGTAATAATAATCATCATCTACCTAGCCTTTACCCTACATGTTGTGGTTGACTTCCAGTCTAACCGGATCCAGCTGAATACCTGTATTTTACATGGAGCGGCTGCCTATCGGACCACTACAACCCAGTTAGTGGGTAACACAACTAACTTGGCAACACCCTTAACGAAGCTAAAAGGTACCTACTTGTTTTCCCCGTCATTGCGATCATTTTTTTGTTCTGGACCATATCTGGGAACGGTGCGTTGTGGTGCGTTTTCTTGAGTCTTACTGTAAAACGTGTTTTTAAACACAAAAAAAAAACATTTCCCAGCGAAAATTTTTGCGTAGAGTTACTTATCTTGATGTACAGAATGCTTTTTTGACGCTTCGTGAAGGGTCTGTTTACACCCTGTATTAAATGCAAAATTCGCTCGCCTCACACAAATCCCACAAATAAAAATAAATCACGTAATCAATCATGCTAACACCCTCAAAGTACCCTCCTCTCAGTCCATGTAGGACGTGGGTGCATCCTGGCATGCTGTCGCCTCCGCGCCGCGCCTCCGTGCCGCCGGTCCTCCAAGGTCACTGGCCCATCGCTCATCACTTAACACCATGAAGTAGGCTCGATTAAGTATCATTCTGCTGATAAAAACAATGAAGAGGAAAAAAATGGGTTTTCTTTTTCTTGTCACTGGCAGGACAGTATTATATATTTTGCTTTTTTTTTACTTTAGTCTGCATGTTTTGGGGCTCAGAGGGCAGGAGGAGCATAGTTTGCGCAGCTCTACACCCACACACAATACAATAGGGTTCACTTTTGACTAGGGTCTTTGAAATCAGCAAATCAATATGGTGGTGGTTTGGTTTTGGTAACCATCGTTTAAGAAACTCTTTCTCTATCTCCCTAGCTTTAGATGAAGTCTTCGGCTTTCATCGTCCTCTCTCACCACTTCGAACTGTTGCATTGCCTGAAGAGATTTCACGATTTATCTTTGCTCCACCTAGTTTGCGATCTACCTCCCAACCACCAGGAATTTCCATATAGAATAGAATAGAATAGAATAAACATTTATTCGCTAATGGACAGCAGCATATACCTCCGACTCATCATAATTATCCATATCATTCATAGCCAGCACACAAATAGTGGATATTTAAACTGGATGAGGCTCTCTCCCTCTCACGTCCCGCCACCTCCTTCGCTAGCATGACTGCTTCGCAGAAGGAGGTGACGGCGTCCCATTCACTCTCGCTCCGGACCATGGATTGAACCAGGGCCGGACGCGAGAGGTCGCCGCCGCCGATTGCCGCTACGAGGACACGGCGGTGCTCCGCCCAAGCGGAGCAGACCTGCACAGTGTGCTCCACCGTGTCCTCCGGTCGATCCTCGCAGTGGTGACACCCGGGCGTTTCCTCCCGCCCGATTAGGTGCAGGAACCTCCCGAAACAACCATGTCCGGTGAGGACCTGGGTCAGGCGGAAGGTGACGGTGCCGTGGCGCCTCTCTAGCCACTCCTCAAAGAGGGGACTTACCGCCACTATTGTGGCGTGCCCTGCACGGGGTTGCGACAGTCGCTCTCTCCATGTTGCCATGAGATCACGCCGGAAGTCTGTCCGCTGAGCGACAATTTGCCGCGGCAGCGGAGTTTCCCCCCGGCGTAGTGCCTCCACGCGCCATTCGTGCAGGCGCGCGAGGACTATCGCCTCCAGATCCCATGGCGGCAATCCGGCAAGGAGGCTCGCCGCCTCGCCGGAGATCGTGCGGTACCCCCGGATCAGCCTTACGGCTATCACCCTTTGGGGCGCGTTCAGATAATGGCCGGCTCGCCGCCTCAAAGAACGCGCCCACACCGGGGCCCCGTAAAAGGCCATGGACCGCACGACCCCCGCGTAGAGCTTCCAGCAGGAGGCGTTTGGGCCCCCCAGGTTGGGCAAGAGCCGCTTGAAGGCAGCCCCGGCCCGTTCCAGTTTGGGGGCCAAACGTAGGAAATGCTCCACGAAGTTCCACCGGCTGTCGAGGACGCGACCTAGGTACTTCAACGTCGGTTCGACGCCGATGGGAACCCTTCCTACCGTCAGCATGGATCCCGACGGTGGCGCATTCCGAGAATTTTATAGCCTAACTTCACAACGCGTGCATTCACTAAAACACACAGAGGCTTGCAGTCAAGCGTGCCAAATCTAATTATTTTAAAGTAAAACAGAATAGAAAACGGTTTACTGGACATCAGATTTATGTTTGTGAGTCACAAATTATTTTTATGAGGTTCTATCTCAATGTGCAATCTTTTACAGACAAACTTATAGAGCATAGTAATTTAATAGGACAGAAATCGTGGATCTTACAATAACATGCAATATGACGTAACTCTAAAAGATCTATTCTCTCTCTATGATAATCCATACAAATACGTGATACCACAGGAATTGAACGCGTGACCAAGGCTAATGGTCGCCACTGAACCATCGTTCGTTGTGTTTAGTCTGTCTGATCTTTTTAAACGTTTTGACTAACAATAAATTATACCTACGATTCTCTAATGAATGATAGAATAAAAGTGCATTGTTTTTACCGGCCGTCTATTTAAGTTCACCTTTTTGGCTTGGCATGAATGTGCTAATACGTATTTTTTCTTCTAGTAACTTCTAATTACGATGTAAAAATTAATTCATGACATGAATTTGTGTGGTATACTACAACTAAAAAGGGTAAAATAAAAAACATTCTGCGAAAAAGAACCGACTTCCAATAAAACAGTAAATAAGTCTAAAATAACTTGACTTTCGGAAGTCGGTGGACAAAAAATCAATGAAACAAACAAAGACACCGACTTCCGAAAGTAAAGTTATGTTAGACTTATTTATCTACTGTTTTTTTTGGAAGTCGGTTTTTTTCTCAGAAAGATTTGTGCTTATCACTTGCTTCGGTGAAGGAAAAGATCGTGAGGAAACCATGCCTGAGAGACATCTCTCGACGGCATGTAAAGCCAGAGGGCCATCGGCGCGCGGCATAAAAACTCTGACACCAGGTTAGACACTAACCACACGATAAAGAAAATGAAGACTTTGTACTTATTGAATCTTTGACACATCAATGGGCCGTTCTACACAACGTATGTAGGAATGTAAATAGCATCAGCTGCTTGCGATTCTGCTTGTGTTCAGCTCGTAAAGAGAGGGTAGTGAGTGACTATGTGCCGCCGATGGCCTAGCTTAGCTATCTGTTAGTGTTACCCATGTGTTATAGTTATCTTTAAACTTAATAGCTTGTGACTGGCCGTGGAGAATGTACTAATTAGGGACCCTAATACCCTACAACTTATATTCTAGTAAAGTTTAGTTTTTTTAATGCTTTCTGTGTGCCTAGGCCCACCCACGAATACCTACTTGAACTACTTAGTTTATGGCTCTGAAATAATACCTACGTGAGTTCAGTAGCAGTGGCCTATTGAGCAGCGGTGGCCTATTGGTGGCGGCTCCGACTTACGAACAGTAAGTCGTTGGTTCGAATACAGGCAGGCGCATTATTTTGTGTAATTTATTTCATCACCACTACTCTCAAAAACGGTGAAGGAAAACATCGTGAGGAAACTGGAATATCCTAGAACCATAAATTCGAAGACATGTGATATCAACTCAAAGTCAAAGCATTTATTTCAAATAGGCCCGTGACAGGCACTTTTGCATTGTCAAAAATAAGCTACCTACAGTCCAGCCACAGGCATAATAACTGGGAATGGACTGTAGTTGCCTATTCGAAAATAGGCGATCTCATGGAACAACCCACCTGCACTGGGCCCCCGTGGTGGATTAAAGCCCATTCCCTCTCATAGAGAGGAGGCCGTGTGTCACAGCAGTGAGAACATTATAGGCTGATTGGGAAAGTAAGGAGTGTTGGGAACAGAAGCAACTGTGGTAGCCCCGACTTGTGATTTGAAGGTCGTTGGTTCGCAACCCGGTTCCAAGTTCGGAACCCAGCAGGCGCTAACTTTGTGGCATTTTTTCATTAGGTACTACTGCTCTTAGAACGGCGAAGGTTTCGACAGCACGGTTGGGGCAGTGGCTGAGCGATTGGGCTGCTGCGCTGCGTGTCGCGCGGGTTCGATTCCCTTATGGTAAAAATATTAGTATGGTCTACAGGTTAGAACAACTACCTGGGTCTGGCCGTTTGGGTAATGTGACTTTAAATATTTGAATACGTATCCACAATACAGGAGAAATTCCTAGTGCGGGGCTGAAAAAAAAAACCAAAAAGAAAACATCGTGAGGAAATCGGCATGCTTAGAACCAACAGTTTCCTCGTGGTGGATTAGGGCCAGCTCCCTTTCCCAGAGAGACCCAGCAGTGGGAACGTTTTAAGATGATTATGCATTTATACATAACTTAAAACGAGCAAAGCGCAAGTGTAATACACTATTATTCAGAATCTTCTCTCTCTGAGATTCCAAGAGTTTTCTGCGATTACCTTGAGGCTGGTCAACTTATTAGTTAGTGAACAGGATGAGCTCGTAGATAAATAATAACAGATGCTCGGATCAATCTTCAGGTTAAGCCGCACCTGCCTAGGTTGGTCCGTAGATGGGTGAACACCCATTACATAGGTAACGAGTTTCCTCCGTACCTCGGAAAGCACGTTAAGCTGGTGGTCCCGGCTGTCATTTGTAGATCTTTGACAGTCATTACGTTAAAGGTAGTCAATGGCCCCAAAGTCTGACCAGTACCAGTATAACCAGTCTTACCATGGGGTATATATATCGTTTAAGTAATAACTGGGTTGTGGAGGACAGATAGGCAGTCGCTACATGTAAAATACTGGTATTCAGCTGCATCTGGAAAGACTGGAAGCCGACCCCAACATAGGTAGTTGGGAAAATAGCCTTTTTCCAATTCTAGTACAGAATGATACCTAATTATATATGTAGATAGAAAAGTAGGAGAATGTATCTTTAGAGTAGTTAGCAATGATAACAAACAACGAAAAGTTTTCAATAAAAATGTGACACACACAAACAAACAAATCCAAATCCATTTACCTAATTTGCGGTTAGTAGCTATTTGTCCTACCATTAAGTTGTGTTATTTGTTTTAGCTAATTCCATCTTAATTAACTTATCATTCTTCATCACACAGTCATTCATGCGGTATTTAAATGCTGCACTTCTGAGAACAAGGCATCAGGTTGTGTCCGGTCGTAATTATCTTTGTTTTGTTTTTAATGCCGCGGTCGCATAAGGTCAATCAAAACTCTTTGTAACTTGTTTTTTTTTTTTTTAATAAAAAAGCGATTACTTATTCGCTAATTAGGTAGTAATCTTTATTTTATAGTGCCTACATCTGTCCCAAAGGTGACGGTGAACTGACCCGAATCTGCTACAGCTCTGATTTGAGAAATTACTCCTTTGAACTGTCCGATTCAAAGACTTTGGCAGTAGTTATCTAAATACCTGGGCATAATAATAATAAGCAAATAACAACTCACTTCAATGAAAAATGAAATGAGGAATCCCGCCCCTAAGACGACCCACTGACCAAATAGGCGACTACAGTCATCTTCATTTCAACAAAATACATACTTATCTATCTCTTAGATATTAATTAGAAAAAACAAAACCGACTTCTAAAAAAACACTAAAAAAGTCTAAAATAACTTTACTTTCGGAAGTCGGTGTCTTTGTTTATATCTTTTTTGCCACCGACTTCCGAAAGTAAAGTTATTTTAGACTTTTTTAGTGTTTTTTTAGAAGTCGGTTTTGTTTTCGCAGAAAGTTTTTTTTATTTTACCCTTTTTAGTTGTAGTATACCACACAAATTCTTGTCATGAATTAGTTTTTACATTGTAACTAGAAGTTAGCTAAAGTACACGTCACGACGAATCATACGAGCCCAAACTCGATGAGGTTTTATCGTTTTATAACGGTGTACCTATGGCCACCGTCCAGCTCCATCATCAGACACTGGATACCATTTAGGACCAAAGTACTCGTCAGGACGAATCATACGAGCCCAAACTCGATGGGATTGTGTCATTTCATTACGGACTACCTGTGACCACCTTCCAGCTCCATCACCAGACCCTGGGTACCATCTAGAGACAAAGTACTCGACAAGATGAATTATACGAAACCAAACTCGATGGGGTAATGTCGTTTTAATGGAGTTCCTATGGCCACCTTCCAGCTCCATCATCAGACCCTGGTTACCATTTAGGACTACAATACCTACTTGTCAAGACAAATCAAACGAGTCCAAACTCGACGGCGTTGCGTCGTTTTATTACAGAGTTCGTATGGCCACCTTTCAGCTCCATCATCAGATCAGCTCCATGTCATCATAATATTGCATTGTCTCGCGATATACACATGCGTGCAAAATTTGAGCTCAATCAGAAATCGGGAAGTGTGTCAAACTTAACTAGCAAGTATCACGCGACGTCGCGTGATGTACATCAGAGCGCCAGCACACGACGTCGCGTGATGTGACAATTAACGTGAGGAAAAGAACCAAATTCCTAAACCGATTTTGATGAAATTTCTATGGGACCAATCGGGAAGCATATCCTTTCAGATGAAAAAAGAATTTTTCAAATCGGTTTACAAATGACGGAGTTCTGAGGTAACAAACATTAAAAAAAAATACAACCGAATTGAGAACCTTCTCCTTTTTGAAGAAAGTCGGTTAAAAAGTGACATGATTTCTTTCCTTCCAAGCTTAACCCAGGATTCGAACCCACAACTACCGCTAACTATTGTCTGCCTATTCGACATTCAGTTATGTACTATGTACCTATTCAAAACTGAACAATTCAAGAGCGAGTGCAAGAATATTCATATTTTACGTAGATAGGCACCTTCCAGGATTAGAACCTTGAACTGGCGCTAAATCAAAATTTTGCTACCAACAAATGTCAAATAAATATTTTGTAACAGTATGTAGGTACCTAGTACATACTATTTAGGTACTTTAAAGTACTCAAAAAAGGCAGAGGTAGTGATTGCGGTGTCCCAAGTGCAGGAACAACACGAGCGAGGAACCACAGTGCCTGGCGCCTACCTTGATACCTTCCAAGATTTGAACCTGCAACTAGCAAACTAGGTAGTCCACGTGCTCGACATTAAACTAGCTACAAAATTATGTAACAATAATCAACACTGGTAACAATAGTGATTACCCTGTCTGAACTCATGAACACCACTTGCGAGTAACTCAACAACAGTGCTTGGCGATTACCTTCCAAGATAGATTCGAACCTGAAACTAGCCCTGTCCTACCATTTCGACATTGAGTTAAAAACACAATCATGCGTGAAAATAGATGTACCTAGGTACCTATTTTCTTTTAATATAGGTAGGAAGATAGGTCTACTCAACAGAGGTAGCAAGTAGTGACTGCTGTGTCCGAAGTGCAGGAACAACACTAGCGAGTAACAACAGTGCGTGGCGCCTACTTATTTGTGCGCGCCGGTGCCGGCATGCCGCGCCGGGCCGCCGCCGACGCCGCCGGCGCCCCGCGGTCCACGCGAATGTCAGGATGCTGTGATGGAGATGAGAGGTAGCGGGATTTTGGGGATGTAATTTACCTACACCTTCATTTGTAATGTTGCACTTTTGATAAGTATTTAATAATGGAGCGGGAGGGCAGGGTTAAAGTATCAGGCAGGTACCTACCTACCTTGTGTCTTTATTTGCTTCAGTTCACAGTTCGGTCTACAGGATAACTGTGAACTTGAATGCTCTGAAGAAATTGATAGAGTTTATTAATTTTAGCTCTCAACAGCCAACACGCGACCATGCCTACCTACTTACTAAACTTAGGTTATGATCAGGACCTGCACGGTTTGCTCCTACCAATGGACATGCTTGGGTTGTGGAATACGAAGAACCAAATTTTCTAAACAAGTCAGTAAGTAGGTACTAAGTTGTACAACCATAAATATAAGTAGACCGTACTGATATTTTCTTAATTTTATTGTACCTACCGGTAGCAAGTTAGGTTACATCACACTCTCAAAAATCAGGTTACATTTTTTATACTTCGTCCCACTCCCACTGCATATAATGCTATGTTAGTCGCTACCTCTCCCACGCCCGCTCCGCTCGTCCCCCAATCTCTCCCTTCCCAGAGCCCCACTAATGATTGCTCATGATTTATTTGCCCAGCTTATTTTTATAGTCGCCTGATTCCACGCGATGATGGAAAGGTGAACGTCTCCATTCCTTTTTACTTGTCTTCAAAAGATTGTGGTAGCATTTTGTCCGACAACATCATTATTTTGTTGTAAGTTGGTACTAAGTTAGTCGGTAATTCTTATGTGATTTGGGAACGGAATGTATTTTTTCGTTTGGTTCCCCATGTGGTGTGTTTGTAAACGTTTCGTCTTTTTAACCGACTTCCAAAAGGAGGAGGTTATCAAGTCGCCTGTTTTTTTTTTCGATTGTTTTGGGGATTTGGAGCATTGCTGCCACCTACTTACTAGATACATATTTGGTCTACTAGGAATAGTGGTCGGTGGCAACTATGTTTTTCAGAATAAAGATAAGAGAAAAATAATAGCGTAGAGAGAACGTTGGCCCTCAAGAGAGTGCCTGGGTATACAAAAAGGCTGTACCTACGTATGTCCGTTATCACATCACGAACATGATTCAAAAATCAATTTTCAACGTTCTGTTCAGTTAGGTACAAGTACAACAATGCAATAACATTCACGTGTCGCCTTTGTAACTTTGACACGCGAACTTAGACCCCGTGTGATTTTATTCCGATAAACGGTTAAAATTTCCAAATTCAATGTGGAAACGGCGTTCAACGACCTTATGAAGAGAGCAAAAATTGTGGCTCAATTAGCAGTGATCGAGTCGCAAAATAAGAAAATAGAAGATCAACAGCAGCTGATCACAGAACAGGCGAGGGTACTTGCAGATTTGTCCTCGAAAATCGAAAAGATCGATGTTCATGTCGTATCGATGCACACTGCAAAGAGCGAGATGGAGGAACCAGTCGGGATACCTTCTACGCTACGGGCAAATGAGACGAACGCGAAATGGTGACCGAACGTACACGCTGAGCGACCGAGCGGGCCAAGAATAAGGCGGCGTCCATACTGCAGAACTTGGAATTACCAACCCAGTAGATATACTTACCTAGGTACATGGGTTTTTAATTAACGTAAAGTTACAATACGTATTTGAATACGTACGATAGGTACGTTTTGACCGCATGGTTGGCGCAGTGGCTGAGTGATTGGCTGCTGCGCTGCGTGGGTTCGATCCCCGCACGGTTCCGGGTCTGGCTGCTTGTGAATCTGAGTTTTGTGAGTAACGTACGATACAGGAGAAATTCCTAGCGTAGGGCATCGTTTAAAAAAAGAAACTGGGTGGCTGTACCTACTATTGAGTACACCTCTGCCTCTGCCTTTCGGGGAATGCAGGAGCGATGTACCTAATGTTGTATGTAAGTATTGTAACTGTCGTCGGTAAGGCAATGCCATGGAGATAAGCCAGACTGCAAGGTTGGTGTCGGTTGACGCTCAAACGTACGACACTGGTGAGCTCTATTCCTCAGAGCGCCTGGCAGTCGCAAGTTCGATTCCGGCTGTTCGTGTTTTACTGCGGGCAGCAAAAAAACAACGGCGTTGTTAAGCTGCCAGTCGAATGGGGCATTCAAGAATATACATAGATAGGATATAAGGATGGGTCGAGGAAACAAAGCTGCAGCGATAGCCTTGTTTTTAAGTTACCGCGAAAGCGAATGAAAAACAAAGTAGGTCCAATGGACGATCGGTAATCCGACAAACATTTTGCAGGGCAGTGTCTGTTCTTGTCTGTGTTTACAAGGCACAGAAAAGAGTACCTTGTAACCCGACAACTTACGGATCAAAAAGATAAGATTCATGCAACCTGTTCAATCATGCATTACTTATATTAGTGAAGATTTGCCAAAATAATGTTTGTGTACCTACATTGATAGGCATTTCGGATTACCAGGGCTCCACTGTATTTGCTGATCCTTTCCTACGCATCTTGTGGTCGTACAGAAACTAGTTGTTCCTCACATGGACCAACATCAAAAAAATAATAAACCGTCATTCATCTGTCTAGCTCTTTCCCATGATGATCCAGCACGATACCGGTATTGTCTCGAGCGTCCAGTTACTGGGATAGCACGATGCTCGTTCAAAACTGACTTTTGGGCTTCAGAGTACCAAATAAAGATATGAATTTGAATACCAGCATTGACAACACAAATTTCTAGCTGTGTGGTTCAGGGTCCAAATAGATAGACAAGGTGTGACTACGAGTCGGCAATGCTATTTTCTTGCTCGCAGGCCTTTCGCTGTACTACAAATTCAGATACACTCTAAGTTTTTGATTTAATTATCTTACAGTTTTAACAGAAAGGATAGGTAAATAAAACTCCCAAATACATCTGTTTAATTTATTAAAAGTAAAAATTACTTATCTAGTATACCAAAACACAAATTCATTCTCCTTTTCTAAGTTTCACAAAAATAAAACAAACTCCTTTCGGTGTGCAGACACTGCGACGAACGATTACTATTGATACACACTTGCGTATACAGACAGCCCTTTGATAGCAGCCACCCAGCAGCTTTATTTTAAATAGTACATTGTGATACAAGGGTGGAAGTGGGTACACACCCGTGTATCACACGACGTTTTTCAATACAGTTGTGGGAAATAGTAAAAAAACAAATCAAAACTTAACAGCAAAAGTAATAATCGAGCTCGTAAAAAAAAGTCACGACCGCGTAACAGAAAGATGCCTATGCAATAGATTTAATTTCCGAATCATAATTAGAGCTTCTGAAAGTACGCCATGTGTAACAACTGTATTGAAAAAGAATAACTGTTATTTTGACAGTTGCCGCAAATCAAAAGCAACCTCATTTCAACGAAACTAAAGATTAATTTGTGAATTGTGAGTAAAACAACCGTGTAAGGACTGTTCTTGATTCGCAAGACAAGACAATATTAATTAATAATACATTGCAATCAAAATTAAGTGGTTTGTTTGTTGTCATCTGCGCAAGAGTTATACAATACATGCGCAAGTGTACACCACACTTTATTTTAAAACATTGCACTTCAGAGTATTCAGATCTTTGCTAAAATAACATAATACATACTTATTTCAATAAGCTGTTGGCTTTGATAGTTTTGACAGAATTATAGTGAAACCATTTCACTAAAGACAACATTTCAAATTGTTTTACGACAGATAACGAATTAGACAATTTTAAAAATGTTGATAAAAAATAAACTCAACTAGAATTAAGAACATCTGTCTAATACGTTATCTGGCCGTCAATATGTACTTACTTTCTTTAAAAATGATAGCCGCAGTGTCAATAACTTTATTTTTCAAATTTTGTGCGGGATAAATACACAATACTTTCGTACAGATAGGATTTACAGACAAACCAAAAATACATTCGAAAGGTACAAAAATAAGTTTGGACCCAATCCACTCCAACGCACATTTATATAAAGGTTTTATAGTTAACTAGTTATAATTTAATTATTATATAGATACAACAGCTATGTACTGGGCATTTACTAAAATCTAATCAAAAATGGTGCTTCTTGCATTGATTTTTATATTGCAGTTTCTTCATTTGAAGAGATAAACAATCTTGGTTTACTCTGTACTCAGTACATAGATGTTGTTTTAAGGTTAAAAAGTTATAGACGATTAATCGGAGTTTTTTTTTATCGATGCTTTTGGCCATTAATTCCAACGTGGGTTGTTTTACTATAACATAATTTCTTGCTGATGACGAAGAGATATTTTTCCAACTAATCGTCCTTACTCTGAGCCTTAATTTGAAGTCTCTTGTGAGTTTCTCCACATTATTTATTTCGTTGCAGATAATTATAGTTTCGTAAGAAAATATATTTAATTAAGTACAAAATAATACGTCGATTTATTGCAGAATTTTGTTTTCAATTCAGTCGGTATTTTGTAAGTCAAGAAATTTGAGTTTTAAAATACTGTTCGTTTGTGTAGGGTTAAAAAATTATTAAGGAAAAACTCACAAGAGAAACATGTCTAAACTAAAATAACTATGTAATAATATCGTTTCTGAAAAAAGCGACATATTCAATTTGTCTTTCGTATTAATCGTCACCAATATGGCGTAAAGTACGTTCGTCTAAAAATTAAGTAAATCTTTCAAACATGTAATGTAATAAAATTGTGACGTGCGTAATTATGTAAGTGAGTAACTTACGCAAAATAAATCATGAATAGTCGAACTTCGTTTTCACTATTACGATTTTTTATACAGAGTCAAATTAAATTGTCTAGGGAAACAACGCAGACTTGACGAACTAAAGTAACTAAATCTGAGGGCAGGATTCGACGAGATAATTTATTGTTGATAAAAGCTTCATTCAATCCGAGCGCTTCAGAAGCGCATCCGAGAGCGGTTTAGAATGATGTACTGAATCCGTGGTAGCCCTTTTAGCCCCGGTGTCCCTCCAGGCAGGAAGGGACACCGAGTATACACCACTGATAGATTCGAAAAGGCGAAAAAAAGACCCTGTTTTGACTGATCCGAGAGATCAAGTTATAGATAAATTATCAAAGAAAATAATTATGTTGATAATTAAGAACCCTGAGGTTGACATATTTGCGGAGTTTCCTAGCTAATTAAATGTAACCTTGTGTATTCCTTATTACGTAGTTGAAAGAAAAGGTGACATTAAATCGAGCGTAATATTAACGAGATTATATGAATATGGGCAATTTTTTTCAATATAAAAGATCAAGGTAATCATTTAATGACGAAGATGAATGATGTTTGTTTTTGTTCTCTTATTCGCTCGTCTTTTGTGTCGCCGAATAAATACTTTTAGATGCCGTGTATAGCTAAGCGCACATTACTACCACAACGGACCACAGTGAATTGCATTTCATTAAAAACTAAAGGGGTTCTTCGTTTTACTCCGGAACCCTAAAACACAATGGGGAGTTCATACAAAATGTATGAAGGTGGTTTTGCAATGAGGTCCGCCCAAATGTATTTTTTTGACTTTTGTACTCTATAACCGTATTTTTACAGGCACATGGAAAATTTCTCTCAGGAGCTTTCCACGATCTTAATATTAAAACGGCAACATACATGGTATCTATGTGTAAATAGGTTTTTTTAACGGAAAATGTACTTGGGAAATGACAGTCTCGAGTTATCATAATTCAAAGCCATACAATGGGAGAGTAACTGGTAAAATGCTGATAGCACAAATAAAGTCTCTACTAGACCTTCGGACCTTGGTATAATAGCCTTTCTATAAAATGTAAATTGGTGTTCGTACTAGGAACTACGTGTTTGTAAGTGTGACCCTTAAATGGTTGGCAAGGACCCATGTCACGCTAGAAAATAGATTCATCTATTTTAGCTGTTACTAGTTACTGTAACCATGAAAATATGTGACCTTTTAATGTTTTTTTTTAACCAACTACAGAAAAATATAATCAAAACTAGTATACCAAGTTTTGGGCCGATTCTTGTTCACTTTGTAAAGAGAACACTACCACCCACCCTAGCATCTATCAGCATTTCCCCAGCTACCTTCACCTTCCTTGGTGTCAGTTCAGTAGCTATTCCTGAAGCTCCTGTTGGGCTTGAAGCCGCCGCCGCCGCCGCCGCCGCCGCCGCCACCACCACCTCCGGGCGAGGAGTTGAGGAATAGCTCAATGTAGCGATGGTCCATGTTGTTCTTGTCGCGTCTCATTGCCTGGGAGTAATACATGAATTAGTTGAATGAGGCAGATTGAGATGACCCTGAGGTTTATGAAACCGCTTTCAGTGCAGTTTTAGGGCGCTTTCAATTTAGACGTTTCGTGTCGGACCGCTGCGGTGCCGAAAACGTGTGTTTGTCGGATTGCGCACGGACGGTTGTTTGTTTTCATACAAAGCACGCGGTGCGGCAGCAGTGCGTGTTGTCGAGCGATCGCGGTATCGACGCCGCAAACGTCTAAATTGAAAGCGCCCATAAGGTTCTAAGCTATTTATGAAATAGACTTTTCTTGATTTTGAGCGTCACTTTTAGGAATAATGTACGAAAATGCATCCACAGGATTAGCTTCCTGTGAAGCTACGTTTGCTACAGTTATAAAGGGTGTAACAAGACCCTTAACGAAGCCAAAAGGCATTTGTTCTCCAGTCATTGCGATTTTTTTTGATCTAGACCATATTGGGGGTCAAAGTTCCACCGTTTGCACAAGTTTTTTTTTTTTTAATACATGTTTTAAATGAATATTTTTACTTAAAACACCTCCACGACCGACCCCAATACTATTCAATCCTTCCATCAGCACAATGTTTTGAGTCCGTTACACTGAGTTCTATCGTAAAACGTGATATTTCACCTCCAAAAAAAAGTATTTCCTAGCCATCATTTTTGCGTAAAGTTACTTAGTTTGATGTACATAATGCTTGGTTGACGGCATCGTGAAGGGTCTTGTTACACCCTGTATAGAGGGCAACAACGGATAACACAATATTATAGCAAAATTTATACAAAGGTACTTAATATTATCATGATGCTCCCGAAAAAGTAACTTTGGTGTGGATTCCATCGATTCTTTTTCATACTGTATTTTATATTATTGAGTTGGATTGTCTACTTATTTGCATATAAACTCACCCTCATAGCGTCTTCATGACATTCGAATTCAACGTCAGCTTCGCCAGACGGCCTGCCGCTGTTGTCGTACAGGATGTTGATGTTCATAGGACGGATCGGCTTGAAGAACTGCAACCGATAAGGATTGGCATGAGCTTTTGTATGAGAGAACAGGAAATAAAGGGAATATTCCATTCTATTTGGGACTGTTGGAACTATTAGTTTTCTATGCAATTGTAAAGATTCTTTGGGCGATGAAGGAAACAAGAAGACCGTGTACACCCGGCAAACGTAATTTTGGACGCACCCCGAGCTGAATGAACGTACGAATTTAAAATGGTTGCTGGCCAGACGAGATACGGAATGCGGGGAAAGTGGACAGCGATACTCTTGGATTAATTGATATGTAAACGACATTAATACTTTTAAAGAATTAGTTATTTATGAGCATCGATATTTTGGCTCTCAAATAAAAATAACTATAACATGTAAGGTTGGGATAGTGAGTAACGCATTCTTTTGTAACTTGTATGCTGGAATCGCTCGTTTTGTTTCTCAAAGAGATAAATCGTCTCATAGGAGCCTAATAGGGGATGTTAGTATATGGGCCCAAATAATGCACTCACGTATGCGATATCTTGCGGGGACGCCTTGAAGGGCAGTCCGCGCATGTGAACGCAGTGCAACCCGCCGCCGCGACGGAACCCACCGCGACCGCCGCCGCCGTACCCGCCACCTACGTAACAATACTCAATGATTTATGATGTCTTCAGAAGACGTCTGCAATGGATTTAGTATGGTCGAATAATACACGATCGTCGTCCACCGTTACACTGTGTATATTCCAATATTGGATAGCAATATCTAGATGGATAGCATCATCTCATGCATGCTTTGATTGATTCGATTCATTCATTTGGATGCAATTCCTTCAATAACCTTATGCGAACTTAAAGCAGTGATATGATTTCCACAAAATATAAGATCCAGGGCGAGTCAATGGGCCTTTAAAAGTAGTCTAAAAGCAGTTGCAGTAAGCTTAAACAAACCTCCATTCTTTAGGCGGTGCTACAGACATGTTGGGACGGCCAGATTCGGCAGAGGCCGGACTGCAAAATCGAATGATTTTTTTTTGTCCCGTCGAATCAGGCCAACCGAACATTGGTGTAGTACGCCCTAGGCCCAGTTTCTACCAAAGCAGAGGCGAGACGCGCGTCGGTCGACCAATCGCATTGGTTGAAATCCAAGTCGCGTCTCTTGTCTAATGTGATTGGTCGAACCACTCGTTTAGTCTCCGCAGCGGTTTGAACCAGGCATTACAGCAATAGAAAGCAAACCACCACCAGCAGACTCACCCCTACCAAAAGAACCCCGACCTCTTCCGCCGAATCTGCCGGAGAAGCGATCATTCCTGTCATACGGGGTCGGTCTGTACCCCCTCGAGGATCGGAAGCCGCTCTCAATGCGAGCGGTGTAAGCTCGTACCTCGTCCGCTGAGCTCAGGAACACTTCTATGTACCTGTTGGGGAGGAAAACGGGTTAGAAAGGGGTATTTTATGGTTTTTACCCGACTGCGCCAGGAGGGGTATGTTTTTCGAGAGTATGTATGTATGTATAATTGTTTGGCACGCTCTGTGGCCTGAACGGCTCGATGGATTTTAGCTTGAGAGGTGTCGTTAGATTCGTATTTACTGTGAGAGTGACACTGGGTATATCAAAATAAAAATTATTCAATAATAAAACAAAAACTAAAAACGCTAATTTAAAAAATTTAAAAATAAAAAGCAGAGAAATCGCTATGTTCTATGCTTTTTATTATTTTTTCGGTCGTTTTTAGTCGGGACCCATTAACATAATAGACCGGCCTAAATCGTCCCAATAATGGGTCCCGACTGTTAAGTCGCTATGTTCTATGCATTTTTTTATTTTTTTACGCAGTCGGGTTTTTTAATTTTTTCATTTACCGTTTTGTCTGGAGCATTAGCTTTTGTTCCAGCAGTGGGAATATTATAGGCTGATTATGTGTGTTGGTGTGTAATGTGTACAGTATGCGGACGACAATATGGCAAATTGTAAGGGTGCAAACAGGCTGACCGAGGCTGAGGTTTGACCGTCGCCTCAAAGTATGTCACGATGTCAGCGATCGAGGGTAGTCTCCAACTAGATGTGCTATATATCAACGACAGTTTTTGGTCAAACAGTACAGTAAAATGTCAGTAAAAAAAGTTGAAGCATTAAATACTTAAGTAAGATTACATTTTTATGAAGTCTCACATAAATTTTCACCACAGTTCAGAACTTATTGCTCTTTAGGGTGCAAAAATTGTATTGAACTATTTACATATCTTTTTATGTATCTCTTTCTATTCATAGTTTTTCATAGGCTTTCTAACAAAATATACATTGTGTTGATATTATAACTTTTGACAAAGTGGATTGGTGGTCATTTCAAGCTTTTCAGGAAACAGATTTTTATTTTGTATTAGGAAAACCGTGTAAAGAACTAAATAAGCGAAAATTAATGTTATCAAAGTTGGACAAATAATATTATGTAATATATTTATTGATAAATGATGTTTATTTTGCAAATAGGTTTTTAAAAACACTTTTACACGTCTCTTTTTTTTTAAACTAGATGGGGCCGGTGTTTCGTACCTGACTACTCTGAGAAGAAACAGCCGAAACAAACTCAGAGGTCATAGTCTCTTTTAAAGTCCAGACATAATCTTGGTTGACTCACATGAGGACTATGCAGATTAGTATTATAATTTTATTAAAATATTTTTATAAAACCTGTTGTTAGAATATTTGCTAATTGGCTATTGTTTTTTGTTTGCTCTGCATGCTGTTTTATAAGGTATATCATTTACAAGTGTTCAACGTACAAAAGGGGGTCTAATCTATGGGCATGTTGTGGAATATACATAGACCAAATTGTAAGTTACTGCTCAGCATTGTAGTGAATATTTGTCTCTGGGCAAAGGCCTTTTTTTCCAATTTAATGTAACATTTTATTGCTAAACAAAATCGTGAGTTTTCTCTGTATTTTCTTTAATAATAAGAATGCACTAATTTTCTCAAACTTTTACCATATTCTTAACCTAAATATTTGCACCTTTCTTGAAGATTTTGAATGGCTGAAAATGCTTACAAATAAAAACACATACATTGTGTAGGTAATATTGAAGCTCTTTTCTTATAAATACATATAACCTGAAAACCCTTATACTAACAAATACCACGTTTATACGTAATAATATTATAATGTAGTTCCCGAAGTCCATCTTGCCCGCTTCGTCTCTTCTCCCCGCACCCCGCCTCCCCTCGCCCCGCGCTCTCCCAACCTTTGACAACTCAATAACCAATCACTAGTACCACTCCTGAATGCCACCTTTTGGGGATTAGTCGTGAAGATACGGAATTATATTCGATGCCGTATCTAGCGTCGAACTAACCCGGTAGAACACTTTTATGTTTAAGCCGTAGTGATAGAAAATAAAAACGACAAAATAAAAATTCAACAAAAAATCTAAAAATTGTTCATAACCAAAAGAAAAGCAGTATTTAGTCAGTTAATTTTTATGACTTTCACTGCTAGGATGAAACTTAAACAGAAAAGTGCGACACAAAGGTAGCATTAAGAAAGTGTGAAAATTTAAAATCTTTGTTTTATATTTGTATATTTTCTTCAATATACAAATAGTCCCATAAATTCAACTATTAAACCCACCATTCTGTTACTGGCCATTATGATTTTTACCATTCTCATATTCGATTAAAATGTCAAAATAATTTGTTTATTTTTTCCACCATAAATAAAAAAATAAAACCATAGAAGTAGACCAATAACATAGGAGGTCCCATACTTAACCCACTACACCAAATATAATATTGCTTTCACGGTTTGTTTTGCTGTGATGGGCAAAAAGGGCTCTGATCCTAATGACCCTACTGATAATTTTTACCCTTGAGCTTACCTATCTCCTCATGCATAGTAAAAATCAAACTATTTAAGAAATATGATATAATATACACTATGGATTTGAATAAATATTGATATTGCATCAAATCAAAGGCTTTCCACCAACCATATCTCAGGAAACTCATAAATACAGGCCAGAATATACATAATGTAGTAATGGTCATTACTAAATGCAATATCATCTAAGCTAAGCAATATGTTAAAGGTATGAAACCATGCGTAACTGACAATGCAGTATTCACACACCTCAACCCTAAATTCCCACCACAGCAGCATATCAAACCGTGGGCACATTGTAAATAACTTTGCCCCCCACCTGTGTCCTATTTTCTCCCTGTCCCTGTTGAGAGCCTCTTGTGCGCTCTCCTTGTCTACGAAGTGTACGAACGCCTCGCCCGAGGCCCGCCCTGTGACGTCGGAGAGCAAGTGGACCCCATCCGTGACGACCGTCAGCCCTGCCCCATCCGACGTGCAAATAAAGATCAGGTTATATGCCTTGGGGTAATGGTAGCCGGCTGGGGGTAATTTCTGACATGTGAAGGGTAAAACTCATTGGATACTGTGTAACTTTATTCTACTGATTTATTGACTTAGCTTTGTTTCATTGTTATCTTTGCCTGCATTCCTATTTCTTGTTTGTATGTTAATGTTGCAACAAGTTTGTTTGAAAAAAAATTAAGACAATACAAAATGTTCCTTCTGGTATTTGTTAGTTTATTTGCAAAATACTGAGTTTACCCACAGCACAGCTACCAAAAAAATGCCTAACAGCCCCATAAAGAGTACTCTCATAAAAATAACTTGTGTTCATCCTTCTTACCGTCGAAGAACTGGACAACTTCTTCCTTGTTGCAGCCGAATGGAAGGCCACGTAGCTTGACAATACCCGTGTCATCAGACACATTGGGTATTGGGCCATCAAAACCACCATTGTTATCAGATTGTCGCATTGCACTCATTGCCCACTCCATGTCTGTTCGGTCAGTGGAGAAGACTGTAACAAGGAGGATTATTTTGATCAGAAAGGTGAGTTAAAAATATTTCTATCAACTCAATTAAAAACTCCCTCCTTCAAGAATGTTGATATCCCTAATATTCCAAAGCTATAGATTGTTGAAAATACTATAAAAGCCACACTGTCTATCGAGTGCCATGCCATGCAAGATTTTTGAATATGCAAGGATTGTTGTTGATAGTGTTTGTTAGGGTATTTTCCTTTAGAAAGTTAGTTTTTGTATTTTTTGTACAATCACAATTACATTTATTTTTCCTCAATTAGGTAAATAACTTCTGTTTTAGAGATTTTCAAAACTCATTATGAATTTGCATTGCTATAACTAACTAATGAGCAAGTCTTAATGAGTTCAGGGGAAAAGATTATTTAATTAATATTCATTGTAACAAAACATTTTACAGCCTATTCATAACCCTTTACATTCTACTATGTGTAGATTTCACTTTCAATTTTGTCTGACCAGTATTCACATGGCATTGCTGCACATAATTATTCAACTCATCCGAAACTGACACTGTGTGTGTCTGACTTCTTACATTAAATTGGCCTCTCACCTTCAATATACCTCTTCCCCATGTTATCCTTGTCTTTCTTGAGAGCTTCTTCCACATCCTGCTGACTTTCCACTTCCACAAAACATTCACCTGATGGTCGGCCTGGACGAACTTCGGTTAAGTGCACACCTGTAACAAGAGCATTTTATTAAAACCAGTCTCTTAGAGCAAGGATTTAAAATCATGCAGGAACTCAAATTTTGCTATATAAAATAGAGACAAACATTTGGCAGTAATATTAAACAGGTAATGTGCAGCTTAAAAACAATACAGTTTAGCATTATTCAATTACTTTGCTTTAAAAGCTTTAATGGCACAACCACTAGCCACTACCATGAACCATTGTGACATTGTGGACGCTATTATTATTTCAAACATAAAATGTGGGTCGAAATGACCGCGCGACCCGCTGACATTCAATGAAAATATAAAATATGGAACAGGCAATTTTATAAACCGCTCGTTTCGGATGCCTGAGTACTCGAAACAGGCTGGAATACTTTCAAAACTACGTCATACATTGCATATATTAATAAAATACATTGAACAGCAGTGATCTTTTGAAATCCGCGCAATGGTACTTTACAATTATTAACTAAAATTCAGACCGACAGTCGAAATATTTTGCTAAAGCATTTGTATTCAGTACAGATGATACTCAGATAGCCGGCATATTTTGGCAAAGGTCACAAAGGCAAAGAACCATCAAAATTCGGACAAAACAAAGCTGCCATCTTGACATGACATGCCAAAGAACTGCCCAATTAAAATTTAATTTAGTAAATGTACATATTTCAACAGTAAATAATTTAAAGTTCTGCTTACCTTCTTTGCCGTTACACACGTTGACGCCCCTGAGAAAATCGAGGACGTCGTCCACGGTGGTGGTGAAAGGCAAACCGCGCAACTTTATGATGTAGCTACTATCCCCGGAACCCAACATTATTGCGATTTAACACAAACCCCGCACGAAATAATCCTAATGGTGCACTTAATAAACTTTGAGGGACTACTATAAAGTATTAAAAAGAAAATTACGTTTCTTCGTAAAACTGAAAATCGTTTTTAACGAGAAGCGTTGATCACCCGCTTCGCGAATCGGCCATTAATATTTTTTTTTGACTTCGGATGGTTGCCAACTTGCCAGTAAATTAAAGAGAAAGAATAATGAAAATCGCTTGGAGAATTTTATTTTATTTTCATATTCTTTGTATTTCTAAAACGCATACGAATAAATGATATATATTATCATCTAATTGCAACCTACAATCGAACACAAAAATTACAAAACGCTTAGTGATTAAATTCATTCAGCAAGTGATATTGCAGCTGGCAGCACTACCATTTGACAGAAACTGATGCTCTGTGACAGACTTTTTTTTCTGTTCTGTGTCCTGTGTCGCCGATCGTCGATGTTTCGGTTTCGGGAAAATAACGAAATTGCCAGCGATATCGTGTGTGTTGTAGCGTGTACTATTTTCAGGAATAAACGTTGAACTAAATCTTGTGATTTTAATTTCGCGTGTGAGTGATTAAAAGTGTGAAAATGACGGTGGACGGTGACGAGAAAGCGGTCCGGTCTCGCGTGTTCATGGACATTTCGATAGGTGGCTTGCCTTCTGGCCGATTGGTTTTTGAGTTATACAATGATGTCGCACCGAAAACTGCGGAGAATTTTCGGGCATTATGTGCCGGCGACATGGGCATTGGGAAAGTTACGGAGAAACCGTTGACGTATAAGGTTAGACGAAAAAGGTTACATTTACTGTTTAGGGCGCTTCTAAAGGCTTATTTCTTCAACTTCCTCTGTATTGTTTGTACAATTTTGTTATCAAACTAAGACGACCCACTGACCCTAATGAGGGCAAGTACCTATTAGAGAAACTAATTTAACTTTAATAGTTCATTGGAACCATATTGATTTGCATAAGGTTTTTTTTTAGGATTGTAGTGGCAATAGGGCTTGCATCCTATCAAAAAGAAGACTGTTACATGCTATTTTTTCAAATTGAAACCAGGATAGATCATTATTCAATCTGCAATATGCATAGATGTTTAAGTAAATAACTACATTTGTAGTTATTTACTTAAACATCTATGCATAGATCTCTAATAGTCTTGATCACAGGTAGATTTGCATAATAAACAGGTGTCCAAATGGCTCTCCAATACTTTTTTATAGACAGACAGAACACACAACCATTAATATCCACACTTGCTCAAGACTTATTTCTAGTTTTGGAAAATTCCATGTGTTTCTTCATTGATATCTAAGTTAATCTTAGAAAGTCGGTACATATGAATTGAAAAATTCATATTCATACTTACCTGGGAACCATAATAGATAATAATATCAATCACATACTTAAAAATGTCATAAATTGACAATTCATAATATTAACTGTTTGCTACCATTTTACGAATTTTAATGTAGTTTCATACTATGGTTCAAATCCACAATCTGTTGCCTAAGAGGTGCGTATATCAACCATTGGATCATCAGTACTAACTACCTAATATCTGGCATTTCTTATTTCCAATAGTATCTATTTCATTTTCTTATTGATTATTTTACCCTGCAGGGTATGGTGTTCCATAGAGTAGTGAAAGACTTCATGATCCAGGGAGGGGACTTCACAAATGCTAACGGGACAGGTGGCGAGTCTATCTATGGTGGCACCTTTGAAGGTAAGTCCATGTCTCCATGACAAGATACACTTTTAGAAATCATCATCATTTCAAAAGGATCCAATTTATTTGGAAGTCTTGTCCAGGCAAAGGCACACTATCAGCGCAGACACTCCAAAAAGCAGAAAATATTGTCCATTGCTGCATATGGGCCAATACCAGCTACATCTTACAGCCATCATTATCTGCATAACCTATTCCCAACTCTATTGGGATTAGCTTCCAGTCTTACCGGATGCAGCTGGATACCAGTATTTTACTTGGAGCAACTGCCTATCTGTCCTCCACAACCAATTTAAATAATAATAAGATAATAAATAAAGAAATCATTAAATAAATATGATAAGAAAGTGAATAAAAAGCCTTTTATTTCTAATCTCAATTAAATTTACACACTTTTTAACATTAGGTACCTACTTAATCATATTTAAATGTTAGTTGTGTTAGTCTTTAACTCATCCTAGTAGTAGTGTTAATTTTTATAAATGTTTTAGATGTAGCCCCATTACAGGTACAGGCCTCCTCCATCTTTTTCCACTTCTCACGGTCCTAGGCAGTATTTAGCCAGTTTGAGCCAGCGGTCTGCGCTATATTGTCAGCTTATCTTTTAAAGGGTCTCCTGACCTTTCTTTTGCCCAGTGGCCCAGTCCATTTGGTGCGAGCTCCTCTTATCTTACAGCCATATTGCTATAGTAATCACTTTGACAGCCACTATTATTTAGTGATTGTCTTGTTCTATAATTGAGAAATGCAACCCACTAACCTGAATATAAGGGATGTTTTATTCTTTCCTTTCCACAATGAAATTAATTAGTGTTTAAGCAATTAAACTCTTTATGTTTTTTTCATTTTCAGATGAGACCTTTGAGTTGAAACATGAGCGGCCTTATTTGTTGTCTATGGCAAACAGGGGCAAAGACACAAATGGGTCACAATTCTTTATGTAAGTTATTGAGGACATGGGTAAGAGGATAAAAATGACTCAGAGTCGTGATTTTAGAGAAAAATCATCCGTGCACTTTAATAAATCTTTAACATCTATTTACTTTGAATACCTTCATGCTACAATTCTATTAAACTAAGCATCATAATACATATAGTTTAGTTTGACATTAATTAAAATGTAGCCATTTGTTGACTACAATTGCTGACTTTCATTGTTGAAGCATGAAATATTTATTTATGTACCAGCAAATTGATATAAACAAGCTCAACCAAAGCTATTCAGTAAATGCTTAATTACACACAGTAATGATAACACAATTTTTTTAATGTGCAGTTTGTCCATGAAGCATTAATAGAGTAATTTTATAACAAAAGTATACAACTGACTGCGCGTTTGGCGCAGTGGCTTAGCGATTAGCTGCTGCGCTGCGTATCGGTTTCGATTCCCGCACGGAACAGCAATTGTGGCAGTTGTTTCCAGTCTGTCTGCTCGTATTTGTGAGTTTAAATGGTTGCCCCACTCTAGAAATTTCTTCTGTATCGCACCTACGAAATTTCATGTAGGGCAACAGGTTCAGAAAGTCATCAATGCTTAATAGTTAACATTTTTTGTAATATTGATAATTCCATCAATAACCAAACTACTAATGTGTTTCCAAAAATCTTTAGACAGCAGATATATTGAGAAGAAAGTTACGCATTTGGTTTACCAGTGGAAGCTGGCTGTATAGCCAGTTCTGTTAGACCAGGAACAGTGCAGCCGCGGTTGCTGCACCACTTTTTTTTTCTCATGGTGAAGATGTCATACTCTTACCTCACATGTATGGAGTTAAATGCCGCTTTGACTGCCTCATGTGGTCTAGCCTGGTGGTTACCGGGTTCGATTCCCAGGCCGGGAGAGTGTTACTGGAATTTTCCATGAGGAATTTCTTAGTAGCAACCTATCTTTTGTTGGCTTTGTACCTGGTTTATTTATTTATCAAGTAGCAACGAGACCAAAATCGACAAGCAACTAATACACAATGTTTTTCTCCTAAAGGAACACCTTTAAAGTCTTGTGGCCATATTATTATAGTGGTGCATGGTTCTCTGGCGCGTGGACATTGTCGATACGCCACCATCTTAATTACAATACAAATTCCACAGATAATTTCACAAATGCTTCGCATAAAGAACCATGCTGCACTACTGTCAGTACATTGTTATTTTATCTCTGAATTTTTTCATAGTGAACTTTAGTCTCGTTGCCATAAGGTTTATCTCAGAGGTAAAATAATTGTGGTGGGGCTGTGTATGAAATGTGTTGTGTATGCGTTGTGTAGAGGTCGCTGTCGGCGGCCGGCACGCGCGCAGCTCGCCCGCTATCATTGTTGTTGTGTTCTGTGTGTTGTAGAACCACACAGCCGGCGCCGCATCTCGACAAGTGAGTATTCCTTTAATTATTTTCGTATATACAACATTTTAGTACTTTTAATTTAGACACAAAAGATTCCCTCTTAATCAAAATCCACTAAATAAGAGAAAATGTAAGATAGGCGGTATTTAGTATTCACTGGAAACCGCTGACAAAGTTGGAAAAGACTAGAGTAAGTTTTTGTGATGTGTTGAATAAAATGCAAAATGGTGTGCTTCAATAGGAACTTATAAATTAAAAAAAATAATGTTAAATATCTTCATCACACACTCGAGGCCAAAATCTGACACCGTTCAAATCCATTCATAGAGGTGGTGTTGACTTGTGTATGTGACTACAACTTTCATCTCCTTGTCCTCAGTGTGCACGTAGTGTTCGGCCAAGTAATCGGCGGTGCGACGCTGGTGCGGCAGCTGGAGGCACTCCCCGTCGACCGCAACGCGCGCCCCCTGCAGGACGTGAGCGTCACCAACTGCGGCCAGCTGGTGCGCCTCAACGGTGAGTAGGAACATTGGTAGACCTCGCAATCATTGAAACATACACATCGTCAAGTGCGCGTTCAGAACACGCGCCATAAACGTTTTCATCGTCATCATCCAGACCCTGATATCATAATGGGTGTAAAAAAACCCTAAACGAAGCCGAAAGGCACTTGTTCTCCCCGCCATTACGATTTTTTTTTTGTTCACGACCGTACCTTCTAGTTACGGAGACATTGGTGGTCAAAGTTCTACCTTTTTTTTTAAAATTATGTTAGATTAGGTTAGGTTAGATTATACAAGTTTTCAATGTTATAACTTTCAATACTTCAACGACCCCCGCACTATTCAATTCATACACCAGTTTACACCTGTACAGACCTCTCTTAGTTTGTGGCAATCTTCACGCACCTGTGCTAACCTCATCCATGTTTTACGCGAGATGGCATCAATGTCGTCAGCACATCCTGTTATCAGACAACCAACAGTTCGTGTCATTCTTTAGACGCCACTCGGTCACTGCTTTACTCCACCTGCTTACCGCGCCGTTAAAACGTTATCAGCACTATAAAACCTGTTTCGAGTCAGTGAGCGCGCTAATCGATTAAAGTTCGAGTGCCTGTGTCAAAACGCGCTGCAAGCTTCACTACATAGTATAAAACAAAGTCGCTTCCCGCTGTCTGGCTGTCCCTGTGTATGCTTAGATCTTTAAAACTACGCAACGGATTTTGATGCGGTTTTAATAGATATAGTGATTCAAGAGGAAGGTTTATATGTATAAAATTGCACCCATGCGAAGCCGGGGCGGGTCGCTAGTGTAATCATATAAGCCTTATCTTCCTCATTATCAGAACATCAGCAACATTTTACTGCAATTATATTGCGCCTCTAAAACATTAATTTCAGCTGAGATAGGATTATTATGCCTGGAGAAGTATATTCCAATGCGGAAGAAAACTGTTAACCAGTTCGTTACTTCCTTTCTGACCAATAGAGTACCTTGCTGTAAACTTGAGTGATGGTGCTAAGTGTTTTGTCTGGTGTACGAATGGTCGCTTTTATTTCAAGATGAATTTGATAAGTGACTAGCGACCCGCCCCGGCTTCGCACGGGTACAATGTTTATACATATAAACCTTCCTCTTGAATCACTATCTATTTAAAAAAACCGCATCAAAATCCGTTGCGTAGTTTTAAAGATCTAAGTATACATAGGGACAGACAGCGGAAAGTGACTTTGTTTTATACTATGTAGTGATATTGTCACTCAGTGCTCCCTCAAAGTGAAGTTTACAAACTTGCTTAGTAAACAGTCTCATTTAAAGTACCTTTAACTACAGATTAATGAAAAATATCTACACACATAATTAGTCGAATGATACCTTATCCATAGGAACCTAAAGGTTATAATTTTTATACTCGTACTTATACCGTGATTGCCGCTGAAGTTCTGAATTCGTGAATTAGAACCTTTTCTCATTGCTTCACAGCAAAGAAACGTAAGCAAGAGAAGCAGGAGAAAGAAGCAAGCGATGCGGAGTCTGAGCAGTCTGAGAAGAAGGATAAGAAGAAGAAGAAAGACAAGAAGGAGAAGAAGAAGAAGAGGTATGTTATGAGTATTTAATTAGGACAGTGATTAAGTACACACTTATGGCGACTAATATTTAGAAAAATGAATGGACATCAACTGGTTGCATAATAAAAAAAGAATACTGTGATATTCTATTCACGAAATGAGGACTTTAAATGTTGTCTGCAATAGGGTGTACGCAAGCAAAACAAAACTTTTTTTAATTTCTTTAAAATGCCTTAATAATGGACCATTAAAACATTGTGGTACACTTGTTTAATTTTCTAATACAACAATTTTACAATTTAATATTTTATTTAGTTTGTTTTTGGTGAAACGGAACGCAAACACAAAACGCATAGATTCCGGTAGTGACGTCAAAATCCATGTGTCAAAGAAACACTTTTAATTGAAAAGTACTTAAAGTTTCACTAAGATTTTACTATAATATTGTTATTGCAATTTTTGCTTAATTTAAGCACTTACATTTTAGTAAAACTAATCTACTAAGGGCAAAAAATTAGATTTAAACAAGGCAGATAGAGGTAAGTGACATCAAAGTCCTGACATGAATGGCCGCGATAGTCATGGACGTTTGAACTGTCGTAGAAAATTGCAGGAGTTTAATATTTTTTTTGTGCGACAAGCAGTAGTTGAAATTAACTTTTAATTATTTTCTTGGGTTGATAGTACTGCATATTAATGACTTAAGTGAAAAAAAAAAATTACAGGCATATTCCCTATTTTACAATGATTATATAAAATATAAAAACAATCACTATCCCATCTATGTCACATGATTTTAGGCTGATTTCTACTTATAAACATTACTTAGCACGTACATTCATCCACAGCTCGACTTCTCCCACTGCTGGATATATATGGAACCTCTTTGCTTGAGCCAAGATCTAAGTTTATTTCAATTTTTTCTTTATTAGGAAGTTACACATTACAATTAAAGCATGACAGAATAAATTTAAGACTAAGTAGATGTGTTACCCACACCAGCAACAGCATAACATCACGCCTGTATTTTCCGAAGGGTTAGTTAGAAGTGTACCTAATAGTACACCCACATTTCGGCAGTTATGTTTAAGGTGGAAGCATCAGGGTGGCCCTCGAAATTCAAAGGAGATGTTTGATTTTGGGCCACCACTATGTACACTACATAGATAAATATGAAAAAAATAGGGGAGCATAAAAATACTAAAAAAATAATTTCAAGAAACCACAGGAGTACAAAAATGATCATTTGAAAAGTTTTTTTGAATGAGATAACCCTATTTTTAGGGCAGCCATGACAGTTGTGTTTGACATGACGTTTGACGACTTTGACAGTTTTAAGAAGTGACGTTTTTGAGTCTTTCCTTTTCCTTGCTCGAAATTCATTTAACCCTATTCTGTAACTATTTCATGAAAAAGCCACTCAATGGGGTTAAATGAACTTCGAGGGTTGTATTGATGATTTTAATTATTATAATTCTGTAACTACATACGTGTTACTGGCGCGACTCGTTTTTCATCAACATACAACCTGACACTGACCTGCAAATTGCAAAAAACGTAAGAAAATTTGAATTTCGCGGGCTACCCTGGCGATTCCACCTTAAACCCATGTAATCGGGGCGAGCAAATCCACCACCAATGTTCACGAAATAATAGTTAGGAAAAAATGCGTGCGTTAATTATACAGAACATTAAGTAAATATTCACATTTGATTTAGGGATAATAAGTATTAGATAGCTACTTAAAAGACGGTGGTTCGTAATTTGGCTACATGTTTTTCTTGTCACTGTTGCACAACTGTCGAACTGAAAGTGAAAGATAATGCAAGAACATGTTTAAGCACGTCCTGAGTAACTTGTATAGGGCTTAGTTCCATGGTTTTATAAAAGCAAACTATACTACGAACCCGCGGATACACAGAAAACCTTCTTTTACCTCTACAAGAACCTTGTCAAAGAAACCTTTCATTTAAACTGCATTACCTCAATATCTACCGCTAATCCTTAATCCACAGGGGTCAATCCGGACCATCAGGTGACGAAGAAGAGGCTCCCGAGGCACCTTCTCATCCCCTCGTATCTACCTCAAAGATAGACCCTCGGGAGATTCCCGATGTGCCTACGAATAGGTTCCTAATGAGAGGCGGGAGGGACCAGGACGATAGGGGTGAACCTAGAAGGGATCGGGAGAGGTAATAGTGTTGAAGGAAGTGGAGGGTTTGTGTATGAATAGAAGATAATTGACCACACCATATTCTGAGAATTTTTAAATTAACTAATTATGTACTAATAAAATTGGCATAAACTTTTTGTCATGTATGTATGTATGCTTGAGTTTGAGATGTTATTTAAATTTATCATCTATTTTATTGATACTAAGGTATATTTTAACATTTAAATTTATTCACAGTCACTGTCGTTTTCTAATGTAAGTTGCCTATCAAGTTTTATTTTAGGTATAATTCAAAACGTTATTTTGCTCGCTTTGAATCACGGGTATCTTACATTCAGATTCTATATAAGATTCCAAGGCCCGCTTAACATTGGTATCTTCAAAGCATATAAAGAAAAGCTTTATAAAGTATAATAGTAATATTTTAAATATGTTTAGCTCCTAATCCATTTAATGATGAGTGGTGCAAGCAGGCCTAAGTAGAAGGGAGAATATTTAAAAGACATGTGTTTTACCTCTATATTATATATTATTCATTAAATCTAGAGTTGATAAAGTGTAAAGTTCTCAAAAAATACCTATTTTCTGTCTTATTCTCTTTTTTTTTTTTCCTTTCCTGAGCTTTTGCATTGTTATCAGTTATTATTTTCTTGTGAATAATGTTTGTATCCCTTAGGATGAGGTACCGTGAGAGGGCGGAACATCGTTCTTATACCCGCAGTGGAAGGGTCATCAAAGGAAGGGGTGTGTTTGTAAGTCATTTTATTATTCTCAGTTCAACTGTTATTTTAAGAGCAGTTGAAGATGGAGGTTAATATTATACTGTTGCGTTGGTCGCAAACGTTACTACTGAGCAAGTGTTATTCGGTTTTTCCAAAACATAACAGCCCAGAGTATCACTACATAGTATAAGACAAATTAGCTTCCCGCTGTCTGTCCCTATGTATGCTTAGATCTTTAAAACTACGCAACAGATTATGATCCGGTTTTTTTTTAAATAGATAGATTGATTCAAGAGGAAGGTTTATATGTAAAACATTGCACCCGTGCGAAGCCGGGGCGGGTCGCTAGTAGCATATAAAGCCCATATACAAGGTGAATTTTTCATGTGGGCGTGGTTGGCCAAATCCGAAACTGAGGAATAGCGAAAAATACCCAAAGGATTCTCGGGCCCGTTTTTCATGAAAACTAAAACTGCATCATTGGATTTTTGAAAAATCTATTTAGGTACCTAGCCACGAATCGAACACGTGTCGTTAATAGGGATCACGTTCTGGGAAATAATGACATGGTGTATCTTTACCGAGTTGAGTGGGTGGGCCATGTCCTTAGAATGCATCAGGACCGATGAGCCAGAGTCGTCACTCAGTGGGTGCCAGGAGACTGGCGTCGTCGCCGAGGGAGGCCTAGAAAACGCTGAAGTGACGACTTAGAGGCGTTTGTGAGAGATTCGCCGGAGAAAGCAACACGTAGAGAAAAGTGTAAGGCTATGGGGCGCCTTTGCCCAGCAGTGGGACAATAAAGGCAAACAAAAAAGTAACTTTACTACTTCTTCGTGGAGTACAGCTGTGATGTAGTGTTAATCCAAATTGTTTGCAGCGCTACCGCACGCCATCTCGCTCGCGTTCTCGTTCCCGCTCAGTGACGCCGCCTCACTGGAGACAGGCGCAGAGGCGTATTATCAAGCTCTCTGAATTTGAGGTGAGATGTCTTGCTACATCATTTCTAATTATATTCCAAAGCACTAAAATTTTATTCAGAATGTCAGATAATAGTCATGTTTTGGGAATACCAACTCAATGGCATGGCAAATTGGCGATATTCAAATTCCATTGCAAACTGAATTTATTTGATACCTTTTTTTTATTAAAGAGCTCGTGGCAAAATAATAACAGACGCTCGGGTCGATCTTTAGGTTAAGCCGCGCTTGCCTAGGTTGGTCTGTGGATGGGTGACCGCCCATTACATACCGAGTTTTCTCCGTGCCTCGGAAAGCACATTAAGCCGTTGGTCCCGGCTGTCATCTGTAGATCTTTGACAGTCGTTACACCCAAAAAAGTCTGACAACCAGGCTTACCAAGGGGTATCGTATTACCCAGTACTAACTGGGTTGTGGAGGTCAGATAGGCAGTCGCTCCATGTAAAGTACTGGTATTCAGCTGCATCCGGTTAGACTGGAAGCCGACCCTAACATAGTTGGGAAAAGGCTAGGCAGATGATGATGACCTATTCTTTTATTACAAAGGATAATTAAAAAAACTTTGGACTACATGATAATAAAATAAATACCTAATTGATTAAGTTGCATTAAAAGATTATTTTTTTAAGCGTATTGTGGTGATCAATTAAACATTGTTTTTCAACTAAACAATAAACTTACAGCGCGCTGAACAAGATAGATCCGAGAAGGAACAAAAGGAGTCTAATAAGAAAAAGGAAATAGAAAGACAAGAGAGCCGTGAGTTCATGATAACGATTGAAATTTTCTTTTTAAAACTATTTACAAGCGACAAAACTGTGAATTAAAAAAGATGAAATATGAGTTATAAGCTTTCACGGTGTATAACTAAACTTACACTGCCACTTAAGGGATATCTTCCGCCCTGCCAGGGTTGCGGGACTGTTCGAAAGAGATACCGCAGCCCTGGGACAGAAAGGGCAAAGGAAGGAACATGGATGGGTTTTAGTCAGTACAAGTCTAACACTCCTTGCTGCTGCGAGCGGGAGTTATTTGATGATTCCCTATACGAAAAAAAAGGGATATGTGTGCAGGTGGATGGTAAATAAATTGTTAGGTGCCATCGATCACTAATAAAGAACTAGATACACTATCTAATTCAAAAGTTCTCTAAAAAATTACCCCATTTTTATTTACCTATCTCTAGTTAAAAAATTATATATATACATATATATATATAAAAATAAATATACATTAATGTAATTTCAACCTTAACTGCAACGCTTAAAGTTCTATTCACAAAGGTAAGTACAAAAGGCAATTAATTATAAGAGCACCCAAATGTTCAAGCTCATTCGGTGAGGACATGTTTTGTCGCTGATTGTGTATTTAGTTCTTTATTAGTCATCGATGTTAGGTGCAGACAAATCTATCTACTGTCTACCCTCTTAGTCTTTTACTGACATTTTGCTCACAATAATTGAAAATCATGTAAGATATCCCTTAAGTGACAGTGTAAGTTTAGTTATTGATCAATTATTTGTTCAAATAAGGTGGGTATTAACGCTATTTTTGCAGGCGATGGCAATACTCCTGTTGATCCACCAGAAGAGAAAGAAGAAGGCGAATGTGATTCTACTCTAGGTTAGTATACTAGGGACTTTCGGATAACGAATAATGCCAACTCAACCCTGTGAGGCCCCTTTATCTCTAAATAACATAAATCATAATAAATATGACATTTTCAGACCGTTCTCGCCACGAGAAGATTGATTACAACGCGCTGGACTTCGAAGAGGATATCGAACATGACGGTAAATGTTTTACAGAAATGCTTGATGTAACTTTTGATTGTAGTTCAGTTGATGTGGTTGCCAAACAAAGTGGTAGATGGTGGTGGATCTCTTGACAAAATGGCTGGGAGATGGCCGGCATTCTCACGGAGTTATCATGAAAGTGACTTAATGCCCACATTTAGAACTACTGTATACGACGAGACGGCTCATTTTACTTGATAAATGCTGTTATCAGAATCTAAGGCTGCCCTTATTTGACTGTTGTATTGTAGCATCTAAACCTAGCCTTTTAAGAGGAAATGCGGTAGGCATTTGAAGAAACTATCGCTGTCCCTCTACAAGCGCGATTTCGACGTTGGTGCGATAAGGACAACTACAGATCCGACAAGTAAAAAGTCATAATTCGAGGTTTGGCTCTCGACTATTTCCTCCTCCAATATTCCACCAATTAAAAAGATATTTCATAAACTGAATAAGAAGGATATATACTGTGTTCCTAATACTTATACTACTCTAACAGTTGTCAAATTTGTACACTAGACCTCTGTTGACAGCGGTCCAAATTGTCTCTTTTTGCATTTTATAAAGGTGCTGATACAGATTATGTATCATAAAAATGGAAAACATAGGGACATAGAAAAGGTTGATATTTATTTAACTGTAAAAAATCAAAGCTCTAAGGTATAAACCAGAAAGAAAACAGGCGTGAGCTTTTGTATGGAGAAAAGACCACCCGCATTTCCTCTTAAGGCGCCGAATCGTCATTGTTATAATTTATATAGATAATTATTTAAAAGATAATAAAGTTCTACATATTTTTTAGTATATTTAATTAATTTGTTTTCTGTTTTACCTACTTAAGTATATGTATTCTATTCTTCTAGTGTTGGTTTTTATTTCAGACTATTAAAATATTCAGTAACTATTATCAGTTTTTTATTTATTTCAAATTAATGCATGTTTAATTAATTATTCTTGTTAGAGTATTCGTCGTCCCTGTCGACAAATAATAATAATGCATTTTATTTTCTATAGACGAAGCGTCTCACAAACGGAAGCCAGCCGAGAAGCCTGACAGACGTCGCGACATGCGCAGGGCTAGCCCGGAGAACAGAGCCGACAAGTTGGCGCTGGCCTTAGGCGTCAACCCGAAGCATGACCTGCAAAGGTTAGCAGTAAAGTCTTGCATTGAAAGACATATTAGGAAAATAAAGTATAATAAGAAATGCCTGTCGCTTTATTATTGTTTATTTTAATATCATTTGGATGCAAATACCGGCTTTTTTTGTTTGTTAAAATTTCTCATCAAATTTTAGGAAAAAGTTCGTCTGAGGAGCGTCATTTTTGTAACAAAGCCTGCGTTTCTACCAGACATGAGCGAGGATGCGTACCGAGGGATGTGTGTGAAAGTTACCAATAATAACGCTTCTTATTCACAGCTTGAGCTATTAAGGACGCGTCATCGCAAAGTGTACCGAAAAATAAACTATTTTTCGGTACACTTTGCGATGAAATGGAACTAAATCAAACAAAACTAACAATTGCCACAAATAGATTACTTTTTGATCTCCAAATAATGGACAATTTTTGGTTTGAAATTTTGGTATTTGATATCGTAAAAACGATTTTCCATTACCTCTTCACACAAAATTGCCGATTTGGGGCTTCATTCAGGATCGTTTTTCTGCTATTAGATACATAATTTTGTTTCTTAAAAATACCCTAGTTAGGCAGATATAATGTTTTCAAAATCACGGACAAAATATTCATGAAAATGTTATAAATAATGTCAGAAAAAAATAAAAACGAACCGTCTAATTTTGAACGTAATTTGCTCTTACGCATGAACCTTAACGTGTGTTTTTAAGGGTTATTTTATTTTGTCACTGTCTGGAGTATTGCATAAAAAATTCTAAAGAGAAAGCGTTAGTAGCGCTCGGCCGCCGTCGTGAGTGAACTTGTTAAACTATCAACATCAGTTTAGTTTCTCATTATTCCCGCAGTTTACATTGCGTATGTGTGTGTGTGTGAGAGCCGTGTCAGTGTAGTGATGCGATTCGATACCTATCTGTTTTGAGAACGCGTCCTTAAGCTAGCTATGGCATTGGTTAATTTTACGCTACACATCCTCGCACATTTGTGTCAACGCAGCCTAACCCAAGTGAAAGTCTTTCATACAGCATTGTTTCCTATAATGTCGCCACTGCGAGGACACAGACCTCAACTCTTCAACATGTGCCATATTTACGCCCGGGTGCTGCCCTAAAGGGTGTAACAAGACCCTTAACGAAGCCGAAAGGCACTTGTTCTCCTCGTCATAGCGGTCATTTTTTGTTCTAGACCATATTTGGGAACCTTCTAGACGGAAATATTGGGGGTAAAAGTTTCAACATTTTTTAAATAGGTACATGTTTTAAATAGGTTGTGTCACTGAGTACTACCGTAAAAAGTGATTTTTCACCCAAAAAAAAATCGTTTACCAACAATAATTTTTGCGTAAAGTTACTTAGTTTGATGTACATAATGCTTGGTTTATGGCTTCGTGAACGGTCCTGTTACATCCTGTAAACGAGCCCACCCAAACAAATCAAATCAAACACCAAATCTTTCCACCAGAGACGAGAGAACAGCTTTTGTTCGCGAAGGCCGAGAAGGCCGCGATGGCAGGGACAATCGCGAACCCAGAGACAACCGAGACGTAAGAGGTCGTCGCGAAGGCCTCTCCTCCACAGTAGGATACGCTCAGCCCAAGCTCTCTTCAGCTATAGCCAATGTTTCTGATGGCTTGGCTAAGGGAAGCCAAGAGGAGAAGTCTAAGGATGATTATGATCCGTTTAGTCTGTTGAGGAGTACGTTTAAGAAGGATCCGCAAAGGTAAGTTTCACGTTTAAGTTTTAACTGTAGTTATAACGATCTAGTGCGTATTTTACCAATTAAATTAAAAGGGATCAGGGGGGTTACTAGGTGCGTGGGTCCAGTGTGTGAAAGAGACAGAGCTATACAGGTCATCTATCGCCATCTCTTTCTCGCGCTGGAATGACTCCTCCTTTAAGACGTCATGGTAGGCCACCTGCTCACTAAATATTGCATTAAAAAACTGTTAGTGTCACAATTGTTATACAATATTGAAACTAACAGCTCTTGAACGCAGTATAGGTATTGTGCTGATCGTGATCAGTATTATTGGTGAAATACGCTCGTATTTGAAAAGAAGCAATAAATATGTCACTCGATACTGTTTTGTGTTTAATACTATTTCCTTGCTCCTCCACATGTTAAATCAGAAATGTTCGACAGAAACTAAATAAAGTACCTTAATTAATAGTTAATCCAAGCCTTTTATTTTATATTTATTTCATCAGAAAAGACGCAGGTCCAGATCGTCGTGAAGCGCTCAAAGCTCGCTTAGGCGAGAAAGAAAAGGTCAAAGAAAAAGATGATAGACGCGACCGATTCAGAAACGAAAAGGAAGACCGGGATCGGAAACAATCCGAACAGAGGAATGATAGAGAAGATAGAGGTCGTAGACCTTTAGAAGTGAGGAATGAAAAGGACGACAGGAGTAGAAAACAAGCCGAAAGTGATAAACTAGAAAGAATCCGCAAACTATCCGAAGTGTCAGACCACAGGAATGACAAAGAGCAAAGAGTTCGTAAGCATTCCGATGAAGGTCGAGAACGGAAAATATCCGAACACAAGAATGACGATAAAGACCGCAAACAATCTGAACAGAGAAATGAGAAAGACGACAGGGTTCGCAAACATTCGGAGCATAGGAATGAACGAGATGAAAGGGATCGTAAACATTCGGAACACGGAAACGACCGTGATGACAGGGACCGTAAACCTTCGGATCGAGACGACAGGGATCGTAAACCTTCAGATCGAGACGACAGGGATCGTAAACCTTTGGATCGAGACGACAGGGATCGTAAACCTTCGGATCGAGACGACAGGGATCGTAAACCTTTAGATCGAGACGACAGAGATCGTAAACCTTCGGATCGAGACGACAGGGATCGAAAACCTTCGGAACGAGAGGACAGGGATCGGAAGTATTCGGATTATAGAAGAAATGATCGGAGGAGGGAGAGGTCTGAGCGTCGGGATAGGAGCAAGGATCGCAGCAGGAGTGAGAAGAGTAGAGATAATGATAGGAGCAAGGCGAGGGACGATGACAAGGACAAGAAGAGGAGGCGGTCGCGTACACCGTCGCCGGCTAAAGAGAGGTAAAATATTTAGTTTTCTTACATACGTTTTCATAATTTTACGAAATATTCTAAACTTTGTAGTAAGCTTATAAAAACAGTAAGAGGGGAAAACAATAAATACAATTAAAAAGGTACTTGTATTCTTAAGTGAGAAGCTTCGGTGCCATTGGTTACTAACTCTCCCAAATACAAGATATTTCATAATCCTCTTCATTTTGTATCAAATTCAGTTTTTAGTTTGTACGATTTCATGAATTTGCCTTTAATAACCTTGTATTGATCTTCTTATAGATCTAAATCTCGCGACCGCAAACCTTCTGCGACCGAGACCAGAGAGAAGAGTGGGGAGCGGACCCCACACGAAGACGACAAGAAGAAGGATGGTGTAAGTATTTATTGAGGTGTATTTCATAATATTAACTATTAACGACCCATTTAATTTACTAACCATTTTATTCAGTTATGCCAAAAAGACAAATCACATCGCTCAATGATTCAGTTACTCACGTCCAACCATACAGCATTCCAAATGTATTGCTAATATATAAATAGCAAAAACCATGCAATATATTAAACAATCTTACAATTTGATTTGACGTAAGACAAATTTGCTTCTATCGAAGACCATTCGTACCGTCATTACCATGAATAGGAAGAAAGTAATGTGGTATCCATTCCTCTGTATACCACTTTGCGAATTCATATTTTTTCCCACTTTAGACAGAAGAAGAGAGGAACGAGGCCCGCAAAGAACTGATGGAGATAGTCCGTCTCATCAAGTCCAGACAACGGGACAGGGAGAACAAAGCCGGTGAGTCAATAATCATCATTCATTTAAACAAATTTTATTTTCACTTCTCATGCTCTAAAAGTTCGAAGTTGTGCGTAGGCGACGTAAAGTCGCTTTTTATGCTCTAGAGCTTAAAGTAAAATCTTCGTCGAAGACCAAGGCAATCGGTCCAACAGCCACACGAACAACTTCAACTTCATAGAATAACCTCTTTAATTTAATTCGTTTCGTTAGTATTCTAAAAACAAGGCAAGGATAGTTCTCATTGCCCTAATGTAACTTTCAATTTTAATTAAATTTACAATATTTACATATTGCTGTTTCATTTCCTCGCAATCGAAGTGAAAAGTAGAGTGTACAACTCGTCCATAAAACCCATTTTACACTCTACCTTATAACCATCGGGGTAAACGTCTCGCGTAAAATGGTGCGTTTTATGCACTTGATGTACAATCTACTATTGTATTTAAAGTGGTTACCGTAGCGTAAGAGCAGTTAACTAATATTTCACGCAAACTGATGAATTTTGAACCCTGTCAAGTAAATTAAAATGTGATTATGGTAGAACCTCAGTAATTTTTTTTCTTTTAAAAATACTCCTGTCTCTGATTTACTTACCTCACAATCAGAATATATCTGAGGTGGGTTAAGTTGTTCTAGGCTAAACTACAAGTTGTTTAAAACCATCCATCAACCATCTGACATAGGCATTGCATTCTTTCCAGTTCAAGCTAAGAAGAAGCGCGATTCGTCTGCCTCGGGCAGTTCTGATTCTGAACACGGCAAGAGACGACGCCGGTCAGCCGACAGGGATCGCAGGAGGCGAAGTAGCTCCAGGTTTGTAGTTCTTACAAATCATATTGTACATAGATAATAGAAGAACTAAACTTAAGTGTTCATTTCCAAAATTTCGTTTAATTTCATAGCCGTATGATCGCCAGCTTACAACGTGACAGTTTGGTCAACCCTATTATAAATAACGCTATAACCCTATTATAATAACAGTAAAATGTTAGGCAAAAAGATTAAGTTTTTTTCTAACATTGTATCGCTATAACTACTACATAATTTCCCCTACAGAGGGCGCCGCTCGAGCTCGGAGCGTCGCACGCGCCGACGTCGCTCCCGCAGCCCGCGCCGCGACCGACGCGATCGTAGACGTTCCTCATCTTCCCGCTAAACTATGTGTGTCTTAAAACTAGGTTCTATTTTGACAATTATTATTCATTAATTTAGACATGAAATATTTTTGGAGAAAGAAGTTTTTGCTAAATCAAGTATTTCTTCAAAAAGTTCCCGTAATTTTAGCAAGTAATGGGCTGTATTTGTGCCATCATGATTCCGTTGCGAAAAAGAGATGGGGCTATAAGCCTTGTAAAGCTCCATCTCTCTTCCTCTCTAGAAAAATGATGCCGTTAACATTACGGACCCAAGTTCAAAGTCATCAATAAATTGTATTATTGTTTTTAGTTTTTAGTCGCGCTTCTCTGAACTAGAGATAAAGTCTTGAACAAGAATTTTTCAAAAATAATCTTTTGTGCAAGTTTCTAGCGCAAGAATGCAGTAGACTAATAGGATATGAATAAAGAAGACAAACATGTCTTCTTTTGATAGTGTCAAAAGTTTCATAAAAGATTTTAAAAACGAAAATGCTGCATTTGTTCAAGTCATAAGCGAACGCAGGGTAACAGCACCAGTTTTGGGTGAAAAAAAACTGTCAAATTACTTCCGTGTAGATGGCGCTAAGTGTCTTGTCGCCGATTGGTCACTTATACCTCAAGATGATTTTGACAAGCGACTACAGCGACCTCTTGCGGTGAAGCTTCCAGCAAACTACCCCTAATTAGTGCTTTTGTCCTTCGTAAAACCGCGTGTATCCGTAAATTGTAACTTAAAGTAATAGTATCGTCTTTTATGAGGAGGAGAGTGAGTTCCGTTAGAATATAGCATTTGTCTTATTAGCAGTTAGAATATTTTAAACGTGTTTTATCTAGTACTGGACCGTTAAAGAGGCAAATGGAGTTAGACAGACAGAAACTGTCATTAGTATGATCGACAGAGACGAAGCTTAACACAGCCGAACTTTTCCTAAAACTTCTTTTACAGTCTACGGCCGCTTACTGATATTGTATTGTGCCACAAAGATTTTTTACGCGAGTCGCATAAGAGTGAAATCACATTTACAAGCACAGATCAGCGTGTGCTTGCATCTTTTCCCTTTGTCGCTATAATGGGGAAGGCAACCGTAAATCTAATGGCGCTAGCATAGCTTGAACCAAGCATCGTCGTTGGTTGAAAATCTGTCAATGTCATTTTATAGTTCAAAATAGCTTGACCTCATTAGTCAGATTGGGACTAAGCTATGGACACGCCATCTACAATCAGCTTTGACTTGCCTTCCCCATTCCAACTTACTAAAGTGACCTCTACTATTGAGTTGCAATTCATAGTTATAGTAACAGAAAAGGAAAAGCGCTTCCGATGCGAATAAATGCGAATGCTTGCATCCGGTCTTCTCGCTCCACCAAATAACACCTTTGTGTAACGGAATGAGATAGAGATACTCGAAAACGCTGATCCGTGCATGCAAATGTGATTTCACCCTTAACATACACACTGTATTTTTTATTCTTAGTACTGCCCGTTTTTTACTAGGCGTCACTTTTCATGTGTAAAAATGGACATTAGGTTCGATTTTTCAATCTTCAGATAAATTTTATCATGGCTTTTTGACTTTGCTCTAAAGACAATGTTAATTCTTCAGATAAAAGTTACGTTGAAATTTGAAAACATTAATTTGACGATGAAAAGATAAAATTCACGACACAAGTAATCAATTTATTGTGCAGTTGATTTTTAAGTAAATGTGTGACTTCCAAAAATAATAAAATTATAATGAAGTTTCCTGTATATTAAATCATTGGTGTGTTTTTTTCTTTTATCTAAGTAATTAGGTACTTATTAACATAAATATTAAGATTGTTTCAAATTGTTTTGTATGACATAAACGTGTGCTATTATCGAACTATAGGCATGTATTTTTCAAGTTAAAATTTTACGTTTTTACCAAAAATGTTTTTTTTTTTTTTTTTCCTTAAATAACTCCATCGGAGCATTCGCCTGTAATGTAACAATTCAAGATTCGTTTTTGTACAGAAACAAGTTAGTATTACAAATTGTATCGTTACAGGTTGCGCACTGTAATCGGTTCTCTTCACTCACTGATGTAATGCTCGCATCTGAACTGTTACAGTACGGGTGAATGCTCCCGGTGAGGTAGCGCCTTTAGTGGTTCATATCATTTTGTTTTAGAGTCGGTTTTTTTAATCTCAGAGACTACTAAATTTACACATGCAAATATCAAACTTACAAATAATGCTACCAGATCTTTTGTGCAGTGTTGTATCTACGACACCGGTTTGTTGAATCGTAAGTTTTTATATTTATTAGACGATTAGAAAAAAAAAGATAGATGTCATCAGTGTTGTCTTAAATTTAACAGCAACAACACTTATTTACCTAAAAAAACGACACTACTGATTTTATTAACCACAATTTACGGTAGTGGCACATCACTATTTAAGAATTACAAAAAACTGGCAACCCACGTAATGTCAGTTTAGTCTCTGAGATTTAAAAGCAGACTAATATTTTTAACGTTGACTGTACCGTCTAATAAATTATTATTTAGTTATTATTTGACCTTTACTGATGCGACAGCATTTCATTTTAATCGATATCAGTACTGAAAACTATCTGAAAGCTTCCGAAAAATACCGAAAATTTTATTAGCTCTGGGTATTTTTTTTATCTACTCTTCCGTCTTCTCCATGGACTTGCTGTGTTTCCACAGTGCATTCTTTTATGGGTAAGTGGTTTTTAAGTCAATAGAGTCTATTTTATTTAGGTTCCATTTTCATAATATTTATCACAAAAATAGTCTCTAATAATATGTGTTAGAAACGTTAACAATATTCTGAAGGTATGACCTGTACCTTGATGTAATAGTTATAACTGAGTTTATGTCAATAAAATTGTATTTCTCCAGTTTTAAGTGTTTTATTTATCTCTCAAAATATCTTTTTATCAAACAATCTTTAATGTGGCTTATTATGATGTTAGAAGTCAGCAACTTGATTAATCAGCCTATAATGTACCCACAGCTGGTGCTCGGCCATGGGCCCCATCTTCATGAGAGGTAGTGGGCTGTAATTTATTTATTTATCTTCTTAGTCTACCGTTACAGTATAACATAATGCGATAAAACTTAATTGTTACTTTAAGCGAATAACAAGCAAAGCATTCCTTGTGAATTATTCACCCAGAGAACAGGCTAAGTCCGTCTCACTCGCTATGAGGTTGAGCGTGCTAAGTGCACGCGCACGTCGCGCACCCAGGCGGCAGGAGTGAATCTATCGCGCGGACGAAGTGCGGGTTGCTACATGTCATAAAAATAATCAAATTTTTGGTTCTGGGATATTCATCGTTTTCGAGCAGTGAGGATGATACTATGCATGCACCTCTCTGACAAATGTTTTGGAGAGTATTGGCGTACATGTCACATGTCTTTTTTTTCTAGGACTTGCCGGTTTCCTCCGGCAGTGGGGATGAAATAAATTACACAAAGTAAAGGGACTGTCCTTTTCCTGGTCGGACCCACGTCCACCACTCGTAATCGGAGCCGTTAAGGTGGTAGCACCAGGGTAGCCCATGATATTCAAACGTATGGGGTTGTATTGACGATTTTAATGGTTATATCTCAGTAAAGCCATGTTTGTTATGGTCGCGAATAGTTTACAACATACAACTTGACATCACCATCTGCCTAGCCTTTTCCCAACTATCTTGGGGTCGGCTTCCAGTCTAACCAGATACAGCTGAATACCAGTATTTTACATGCAGCGACTGCCTATCTGACATCCACAACCCAGTTAGTACTGGGTAATACGATACCCCTTGGTAAGACTGGTTGTCAGACTTTTTGGGTAACTGACTACCTGTAACGACTATCAAAGATCTACAAATGACAGCCAGGAACAACAGCTTAACGTGCGTTCCGAGGCACGGAGGAAACTCGGTATGTAATGGGTGGTCACCCATCCACAGACCTGCCTAGGCAAGCACGGCTTAACCTAAAGATCGACCCGAGCGGCTGTTATTATTTTGCCACGAGCTCCTCACAACATACAACTTGACACTCCTGCAAATTGCAAAAAAACGTAAGAACATTTGAATTTCGGGTTACCATGCTGCCGAGCGCATTGTCGATGGTGCCGCGTCCGTTATTACCTACTCCCGCTGTTTCTCGCTCTAGTAAATGTCGGTTCCGAGTTGCGGAAAAGGATAGGAACATGGAAAAATACGATTCCGTGCTGCCAAATGAGGCGCTACCCTTACTCAAAATAGGCTAGTTTATCTTGTTTACGTACTATTACGACTACGGTGATAGCATCAATATGAAAAGTCAGAAGGTATTGTTAACCTATCAGTTTTCAGGTAGTAAATATCGCTTACCAAAGGAAACAACAAATTAAGTGTTTCCCGGATAAATATTATAAAATTGATAAATAAACAATGGGTCTATGTTTAGCTTATCTTCACAAAATACCTACTTAGTTACTAGCAATTTAGTTAAAAAAAATGTAAACAAATATGTGTAAGTATTACGAAAAGTTACTCTACTCCTATGTTCGCAGCCAGTCCGTAATCTGTACTTACCAGTTTAACTGTACAATATATGACCGTCGAGAAAAACCACTGTGTAGGTAGACCGTAAGTGAAAATGTTTTGTTTCGTGCGGGATTCGAACCCACGACGTTATGCGGAAGAGAAGCCAATCATCACCCAGCCGGTGCATCTGCATTAGATGATAGGAACCGTCAAGGCTTGGTTACACCGTCCTAGTTTCTGTGCAAGGCTAGCATTGCAACGTCCGAAGGTTAATTTTACCACAACCGTACCTAACCATAGCAGTAATGCTACACAGTCGCAAGAACCGAGAGTTACATTAAATCTTAGAAACTAATTGTGGTCTAAGGAACTGGGACACCTAGATAATTTTTCAGCATGCTCAGTAAGTTGGGCGTGATGGATGATGAGAGAACGCCAAAACTATCTTTGAAAAGTGTCAGATAGCCTTGCGGTTTTGGGCTCACATTCAGATTTTAAAAAGGACGATTCGAATCCGCTTTTATTTTAAAAAGCTTGCAATATACACTTGATTGATTTACAGGACAGTAGTTCCAGAAGCCGAACTATCACCAAAGGTCTAATCAACCTATAATGTTCCCACTGCTGGGAAACAGGCCTCCTGTCTTCTGGAGGGGGTAGTGAGCCGCCCATAATCCATCACACTGGCCCAGTATGAGTTGGTGTGGTCGTGGTGGATATTACAAGTTTTTGTTTAGGGTTCTGTGGTCAAATCGCAAAAACTGTTGGTCCTGTCCGTCTGTCTGTCTGCCCGTTTTTTTTGTCACAGCTATTTAACTCCGAGACTGTTAACACCGTACAGTTGAAATTTGAAAAGCAGTTGTCTTTGAACCGCTATACAAAAATGATATGAAATTACGAATAAAAAAAATAGAAGATAAAAATAGGAGTGGCTTTCCATATACCTACATGTACTTAACTGAAGCTAAAAATTTAAAAGTACCTATTATGTTATTATTCATTATTTCGATTTAGTTGACATTATTTACTTTTTCAAGTACCTACATAAGTGATTATTATTTTGTATTTTTTTCCTTTATGTATATTTGTCATACCATCTTTTTCAATTATTATTGTCGTTTTTTTATTTTTGTATATTACTGTGAATATGAGGTTATTACGGTTTAGTTTAGTTAGTTTCACGATTGTCTGGCAGTTTGAGTACCTACTTTATGCGGCCTACCCAAATGACTTTTCTTTGGTATTGTTCGTCGTGTCGTTGAGCTCCTTGGGTTATGAGTCGAGCTACACGATCGCTGACAAATGCTTGCACTGACTGGACAGGTCCACTCAAATCTGTGGTTATTTCTTCAAAAGACCTCACATTAATCTGCATCCTCATATTACTTGTCTGAACTTTAAAAGAGTTTTGTAAAACCAATTTTCAGAAATAAATTATGATTTATGAAAAAAAAAACTACGTATATAATGTTTTACGACAGTTCTTAAATTAAATCGAGGTTCCTCAATTTTTTTTCTTCCTAAGTCAATGCTTGATGTGATTGTGTCGCCCTTCCCCTCTTAATTTCTAAAATAAGATGAAAATTCTGAAAAAATGTAGATTTGTAGAACGTAAAAAGAACTTTCAGCGAAAATTGTTTTGAATAAAATTTGATATTAATTAGCTTTTGAGATACGGGACTTTTTCGTGAAAAACAGTAAATTTGTTTTTCACTATAACATACTATAAAAACAAATGAATGAACGGTAAAATAATTTTTTGGTGCTACGGAACCCTTTTGAGTGTGAGTCCGACTCGCACTTGGCCCTTGGCCGGTTTTTTTTGTATGATATTTAATCAAGATTTGTTTTATTCAGCGTTTTCGGAGTTGCGGTTTACGCAAAGTAAAGTGCTTTTTTGAGCCTGCTATTTCCGAAAGATAATGCAATGAGCCATCAACGGATAGATGTAGGTCTGCAAAATAAAACCAAACTTTTTAAAGTCTCATTTCATAATGCTTTTTATAAGTAGCGTAAGTTTCAACAGTGTTCAAGAGTGGAGATTTTACGCCAAGTAAAGGCTCGGGCTCGGTCATACTAATACAGACGCGTAACGACATAAATTACGGACGCTTCTCCGGACACCGGACATAACTCCTAAATATTATACTATAGTATCCGTCAGTGTCAGATGTCTGCTTAAGCTGGTTACTAAAATTTCCCATGGTAGGTTCGGTTTTTTTTTTAGATTTTGAAGAATTCCCAAACATTATCACGCTTAATTACCTACTCTTAGAGGATGAGTAGACTTCGTCCCGACAGCACTATTCCCTGTATCGGCACTTGCCAGTTAGTTAGCGTTTAACCCTATTATTATAATCAGCTGGGGGTGATAGCTAACTAGTAGTTACAAAAGGGGTAGCCAACCCTCCTGTTAAAGGGGTACTCCCCGAATTAGGCTCCCCTCCCCATTCAATAAATTGATGTAGTGACCTTCGGTTTTTCCATTCGGTATTTTAGTATTTCCATATTTTAAATAACAAGGTAAGGGCAGAGGAGTGCAAAAGGAAATTCAGGAACGATCTATATGATTTTTTTTTAACAATTAATTATATTGTCCTTGAAATTAAGTAGGTAGGCCTCCTTGGTGCGTGTGTACTAAAGCGCGTAATGTATGTATTACCGATCACAGTGAATGAGCTAGTGGTTTATAAATATCGAACTAATTAGTAATTATCTATTCACCGCAACTGTTAATTAGATATGTACCTATTGATCAATCCACTGTAGGCAAGTATATTGTCCTCTTCAAAGTCGCGCCATAATTCCCCAGCCTCTTTACCTCCTACTTAAATGTTTCAGTAAGTACTTCCAACATAATATTCTAAAAGGTTCCTAATAAAGTTCATTTTCAATGACGCAACGTAAAACCAGCGTGCACTGATGGCATTGATCCGAAGATGATGTCATAATGCACAAACTGTAACTAACCTAACCTAACTATAATGTTGACATCGCAACGCTCGCTTGTCCTCGATATACGCTAACAATGCGCATTAAAATATTTGCCGCGACACAGTTTCATATTTAAATAACGACTAAATACATCATTAACAATAATTATTTAGTTTTATAATCAAGCGTGTAAGGTCAAAACTTGCGAGTAAACTCCCAAAAAAATATATTTAACTTGGAAAACTTTACAGAGACGTCTCCAGAGAGCAATGACGTTAGACGCGCATCCAACGCGTGCCGAGCAGGCGTGTAGCACGGCGCGCCGCGCGCACGCCCGCCGATGTACCTCGTGACATAGTTTAGATGCAGCGCTCGTGCTTCAAAGCGGAAGTATAATGCCATTATCGATTTGCTTATGACAGAAAATGCGTTGAATGGACAAGGCTGTGGCGGGGGTGCGCGGGGCGGGGCGCGGAGCCGCGGGCGTGCGAGCGAGCGTCAGTGCGCCGGAGGCAGCGGGCTGCGCCGTACGTGTTCACGCAGCCCGCTAATCGAAAAATTCCGAGTGTTGTGCAAATGCTTGTATTTTTATGGCGGTCACATTACTACGAGTGTTGGTGCTGGGTGTGATCGCGGCGGCCGCCGACGGTTTGTTATTTATCTGTGTCGATTGTGATGGTTGTTGTAGCGTCCACGTGTTTTCGGCCGGGAGCGAGCCGCTGTTTACGGCGCGGCTGGCGCATGCGCTCGGCTTGTTTGCGTCGCCTACGGCGGGTCAAACACCGGCCTAACTTACAGCCTACTCGTACCTACATGTTTTTGGTCCGTCAAGTAAGTTTAGATATAGATCTCGAGATGTGGCTACCGATAAACAGGCAAGCCAAGGTAATCGATACAACTTGTTTTCTCACGATAACATACTTGTTTTAGCGAATATCGTCCGAGTTTACTGTTACACGAATGTGTTCAGTTTAGGCATCCTTTATATCTTTAAAACCTCTCGGAGCGATGTCTTACTTTAGAATCCCATTCACTTTTATTGCTGTTGAGAGTTTCGAAGAAGTTTGGTGTTATGTTTACTAAGGAACAATAGTAAATAGTAACTTAATACTTAGTGCTGCGTGGCCTACTTATTCGAATTCGCGTAGGAATCACGATGCTTTCCAATTTTCTCACTTCTAACTCAAGGACAGTTCTATTGGTGTCCGTTTCTCAGTCACTGGGTCAGCAACACAAACATGAATAAGTTATGTGCACCTTGATAATTCCGTCCTTTTGTTTTGCTCTAAGTTTTTGTACCTTGTGTTTTGTTTGCTCCCACTTCCTTCACATAATTTGCATCCTTTTCTTTATTTCCTTCACCTCTTTAGACGTGTTGTTTCCTAACGTTTCTATATAAACATTCTATCTTGTCATGATATGTCCAAACGTATAATTTCCTGCTGGGCAAGCTGACGTCAATGCCCTTAATTAATAAGGTACCTACATTGTTCTCATAACCGTCCTACCGGGAACACGTATTCAAATTAACTACAATTAAAAACTTCAGTATCTTTCGTAATGTTAGTTACAGCTGTTTCATATTAAAGTTATTACGGCACGATTGTTTTATCGATTACGGTATGCAGTTTCCGAAATCATTCGAAATTATTTTAAGACCAATGGGATACTTTTAGAAAAGCATTTATCTATGTATGTCCTTGTCATAAAGAGATCTTCAATAATAAGTTTAACATAGTTGGAAATGACTTTAATAACAGTTTATTCCAACATTATAGTCCCGAAGTTCCTATAAGAGTTTCTTAATTATCTCTTCATTTCAACCATCCCCCTACTTTAATCACTTAGTTGTTGTTACGAGTCTCATGGGGAGGTATAAAGCAGTCGTAACTTTAACAAGAAACAACATACATTGGTTAACATAGACCGTGAATGAACATGCACGCCTTACATTAGAACCTACCGTTAAAGCACCTTACTTGAAAAGTTGGAATTCTTTCTTTGCTTCATCACTTTCAATGTTTTCAAATCCTTTTGTTGTATGTTCAAAGTCTTCTAATTCAAGGCTCAATATCCTTTCTCACGTTCTAAGCCTTCATTTAATTACGTCTTGCCCTTACTACAATGTCAAAGGACATTTCTTTAACCCCATAGTCAATCTACTCGGTCTTAACTGCTGTTAAGCCAATTTGTAGGCGAAGCTATGGAGATAATTAAAGATAGTTAGTAGATAAAGTTTTAGAACTCCATCTGGATTTCCAACGGACTCGCCTTCCGGCCTAAGTTTGTTTAAAACTAAATTAAGAGCTTAGTGAGATATTTCGTTACGAACTTGGCAAAAACGAAACAAGAAATTTACAGCGATTTGTTTTTTGAACATTATTAAGTTAATAACGTCTTTAGAAGTGAAATTATTTTTTTGAAGCAATTTCAAAGCTGACTAACGAAATTATGTATAAAATTAGGCGCGCAATTTATGTCAGAGTACCTATAATAAAATTGAAGACTAATTAAGAGGTAGGAAATTACTAACTATTTTAAAACAAAAAATCTCATCACATTAAACGGAAGTTAAAAATATGTTCGCTCTTTGACCCACGTTTCTGTGTTACGTTAATAATACAAGTTTCCTTTGACTTCGGAGCGTAGACTTCAACTTAATTATCAGGAGCAAACAGAAACAGAATAATCCAAAGAGGGACTCGCTTAGAAGATCACAGAAACAATTAGACTTCATTCAGTACTGAAAAGGGTTCAAAAACTTATATTCAGCCTGTTTTATTATTGAAATACGGTATTTCAAGTAGTTCAATAAAATATTTGGTTGCTAAGTAAGTAATCGTCCGTAGATTTGGAACACTTCATAATTTTCTTTTGAAACTTTCGTGTAAGTATCTATATGCTGTGAAAATTAAGTTGTAGCCTAGACAACTAGTTTTTATCTCACTTAAACACCTTAGATTGACGTAGTAATTGTATTAAAAGGTTTTTGTTACTTACGCTTAGAAATCTACACCTACCGGGCTAGGGCAGATAGCACAACTCACATCTATCGAACAGGGCTTTTTGGATATCCGGAGTCTAATTATACCAAATTTTCTTTACAACACCGTAATCAACAAACCGACCATTAAAGGACTACCTTCACCCAAAACCCATATCACACGTTATTGAAACAGCAAAGAAAGTATCAAATAGCAATTAGGCACTGACATTGAAAGTATAGAAACCAAAAATGCCTTACATTTCCAATACCGTTATCTCCAATAACGCCGTCTAAAAATGTCCTACAGATCACTATTGTGTGATAAGTATTATCTTTCCGTCTATCAATAGGTCTAGTCTAGCAGCTTCACTTGTTGACAATAGAACAGTGTGTGTCGTATTAGACTATCAATGGCTTCTGAGTTCTAATAGCCTAGTCTGCTGACTTCGAGTCAAGGATAACAATGTTGAAGTCGATATTGCAGTTCATATTCATAAAGAGAATATAGATAGTGAAGGAATACAAGAGAACTGCGTTATTGAACTGGGAAGACATCGTTTTGATAAGACGCTTATCAATGGAGTAATACTACTACAAAGGGAACAAAGCCTACCTCGATGATGTGATAGTGTTGTGTTTTGATAATATGTTACCACGTAGGTACACCAAGTAGGTAAACATAACAACATCAGTATTTAGCTACTATCCGAAGTCAATTAGCGGCGTCCTAAGTTTCATGGAAAACGTATTAATTCTAATTTTAGCTGTAATTGTTTCGGTAGTAGTTGTATTTCACGCTTTTACTCTGTCTGATGATCTGTCTTGTAATCTATTCAAGTCTTCAGATTCAAGTTGTTTACAGGTTCGTCCAAGTTCCGCCACAAGTACCACAACCCAGCATCATCTGCTTCTTTACTTTCCGCATCCAGTCCATCCCAACTGCTTCCAAGATCTAAAACGCTGTGCCGCTTCGCTACTTCTCATCGCTTATACCTACTTATACCTCAACAAAGAACTCCTTGAATGTGTAATTGCATCAATTTATAAGCTGCAATGCATAACGACCTTTAACCAAACATTCACATTTAGCTTAAACGCCAATAAATATGGATGAACAAGCAATAACGTGTGTGGCATCATTGTTTTCTCCTCAGCATTGATTCACATTAATATTTATTGAATATTATGTCAAATAACATCTTAAGTGGTCACCTCTGCGACATTCTGATTGGTGGCTACTTAAACTGTTATTACCAGGTAATCCATTTTGGTTTTAATGGGCTTGTTATAAAGAGATTGGATATTTTAATGTTTTTATTTGGTTCAAGATTTGATATTGGATTTGGATTTGTAAGTATCCATTAAAATAATAGTTTCAATGAGTTATCGGTAAGTACTAACTCCAGCTGACTTTTTGGAGATTTACGCTCAAGACAATGACTGTTCAAAAATTATACTTCAACTACCTTTCGTGTCGAATTCATGTTAGAGTGACTTAAGACCGGTAGTATTCACTTATGAAAGTAAAATGAATCTGAAAACTACGGAGGAAGTAACTTAAAACAAACGCAAGAGTTGCTTCAAGAAATTATGATAATTGGCTGCAGTATAGACCATCCTTCTTTCCCCTAACTTTGATAAACTTACCTTTAATAAAGATTGGTTAGCTAAACTCACTCACAGGTAAGTGCTTGCCTTAAAAGACCCGGACCACAATGAAAAATATGAGTTGTAGAGTACCTACCTAAACCCAATACAGACTCCCACAAATCACTACAAATTGTTTAATACTGAGTCAGCTGTTCTGACAACAACACTCAACTGGGGTGGGTACAAGGTCAGCGTAATTGCGTAAATATCTGTTTATTATGTGGTACACCCATTTGTGTCTAGTCGCTTGACTAACTTACTTATGGACTCTGTATAATAATTGTTCGAAGGTATTTGGACTATATTCGAAATTCTGGAATATATTCGATGATGGGATTATCTAGCTGCGGTGTTGGTTAAGTCTATATTTAGCATAGGCTCTTATCTGCCTGTCTCTTTTAGGATCAAGATTACTTAAATCATTTTTGAATGAGAAGTAAACTTCCTTTTTGGATCTTATAGGCAGAACATTACGTGATAATTTTCTATGACAACAGCAACGTTCAAATCTTCAAGTTTGAACGATGTTATTTTCGGGACAGTATATAAAACTACAATATGTTGAAAAGAAGCACTTCTTTAAAATGTTTCGCTTAAAAAGCAATCATATTCTATAAAACCATTAAAACTGATTTATTTGAGAGCATACAACATAAAGTAACAAATATTTCATCTTCCAATACACCGGTGACTCATAAAATCTCTCGGCGAGCAACTGAATACAGTCCTTAATAAGAAAATGACAATCTAAATACTTAGCCTTTTTCTACAGTACAATTTTATATTGAGCTGATTTCGTATCGATTTAACCTACAGAGAGGGCTATTTATAGACGCTTTGATGTTTTCAGCTAGTGAAATTAGATTAAGGACTTCAGTACTTTCTATTACAGCTGATGCTTTAGAAATAACGTCAGTGTAAGCAACGGATCCTTTCAATAATGTCTTGGAAATATTTGTTTTTCGTTCGGGTATGTGATAAGCATGAACCAAGAAGTAAATATGCGAATACTGCAAATTCAAATAATAAACAAGCGAGACTATCTTTCTGATATTCATAGATCCTATAGTGCCACAAACAATATCTTTTAGAGAAGAATCTCCAAATTATAAACAGCTTTAAATCCAAAAGCTCAAAGGACAAGGACCGATAATTATAATTACATAACAATCACAAACACAACCATGTCGAAACAATACCAAAACCGTTTAACAGTTACACAAAAACTATTTGCTAAAACACAGAAAATCAACGCATGGCAAGTATTAAAACGTGTACAATTATAAAGCGATTAATCTTTGATGTTGTAAGTTGAATCGTTGATCGCGACTAGAGGCCTCGCACCGTTTTTACAATAGCAAAAAATTTTGAACCAAGGTTGTGAGCGTCGAACGGGGCTTTAGAGGAAATGTTGGGCTGCCCAGATGTTTTAATGCTGACACGTTCGAAGCTCGACCAGAGATAACTGGTGTCTGGTAGGCTGGGCAGGATTGCTGACGATTAAGGCGATAAAGAAGATATTGATCTTGAATTTATTACTTCTAACAATGATACCGTTTGTAGGTAGTGAAGATTATCTCTGCTAGGTCTAGAAATCTTATGCCGTTTACCTTAACGGCAGAAATTACTTACTTTCATCCCCTAATCCTTCCTTGGTCCTAACTTTCGTATTATAAGGACCCAGGATTCTAGAAGAAGATACCGAAAATTCGATTAGTTAACAAGGAATCTTCGAAGATGTTTGTAAAAGGGCCTGTCTGGGGTCCTGGAGTTGTCTTGAGAAACATAACGCATGCTGTAGTGGTGAGTGACTAACACACCATTGCTTATTATTGGACAAAATGATTGTCTTTTTCAGACCCGATCATACCGCAGATTAAATTCTTCAATTATTATATGTACTCTACGTACATATCTACTCGCATTTTACGCAGGCCGCGGGCATTATGCTGTCAATTTATTACCTTTTGTCTCTTCCCTTCCGTCCTTATATAACGTTGCTAGGAATTTTCCAGAAATCTCTTACTTGATTCTATGTTCCAAATCATAGGAAGAAGCTATCATTTCAAATGTATCACGGATCGTTTGACCCTCGGGATCTCTTTGATGTTCTCTCTCTTTCGGCACATTCGATTCTGTCATATTTTTTGAGCAACAAAGCCCTCCCCAAGCAATTAGGCCACATATTTGACTGGAAACTCCGTGTAGCCACGATGTATCATGTTCGGGTAGGTTCAGTACTATCCGAGCTCCTTTTTCCCGAATTATATAACTAGATACATTCAATTTGCAACCCGGTTGTGCCAAATGATGACCGCACAAGTGTGTATTTTTACGATTAAAAACATAGCAACTTGAAATCCAACATCGCGCCAGAAACAGAAATCTATTAAGTACCTAACCATAGAGGATTATTTTTAGAAAACCTGAAGACAAATAAAGTTTAGAGGTAAATATACATATCAGTTGTTGCCCAAGAATTGTAATTGGTAAATAAGTTTAAATAACATGTTTTTTGAAATTTCAAAAACATTATATTTCCATAATAGTCTAGAATTGAAAAACTTATAGAGTTCACAACTTCTTTAATCGTTGTCAAATTCCAAAGATGTCAAACTTTTTCACTTGGCATTGCATCGCCTTGTTTAATGTAGTTTGATATGCGAAAAAAATACGCTACTATGAGAACCACAAGCAATAACTTTAAAACTTATAGCTCAATAAATAATCAAGCATCCTCAAGAGTGCCGCAAAACCACACCAAAAAAATTTACATTACTCAAGCGTTTCAATAATAAGACACATAATAAGCACAATTTTTTAGGTACTATTTCCTCCATACTCCAAACTTATGTTGTAAGCGTGCTGATTTGAATAAAATGGGCACCGTGCCAGCTTCCCGCCATCAGGATAAGTAGCAACTTGGATTACATCGGAAATACGTCAGAAAATATTGAATGGTCAGACTTTGGGCCAATAATTGAAGAAACATAAATCAATCTATCCAATCCAATCAACCTTGGTGTTTGTTGAGTGTGAATATAGGCCATAGGCCTCTCCGTAGTTATATCACTACACGTGTCCTGAATTAAGGACCTGGTCTACCTATGTCACGTTGTTAAGGTCCCACGAGGTCGAGGTTCGAGGTCTCCAGGCTACAACGTATCTGCTCCATCGGTCATCGGTCCTACGAAAGACAGTCCATTTTCATCAGCCAGTTCCTGCTTTAGGAAATGTTATCCACCTATTCTTAAGCAATAGTATTTAAGTCGTAAAGCTTGCCGTAACAAAAAATTCTTAGGAATGTGCGTATGTGAAAGTGTAAGTTGATCTCGGTGGGTGTTTAGAAAACAAATTGATGCCATTTATCACTATTATGATTGGTTATAATATGTACCTACCTAGGTGCCAACGTAGTTTAACATGAATGAAATTGGTAAACAACAAATAGCGGATTATGCTGGTAGGACTGGAATAGTTGAATTATAACTAACTGTACCTAACTAATAAATTGCTTTCACAAAATGGATTTAAGGATAGGCAGAAGCGGGAGCTGTCCTTTGATTGAATTAGAAAGTCATCAACATTAGCAAAGCGTGAGAAAATAGTGCTCTAAAACTGAACTTTTAGGTTATTAAGGATTACTATAAGTTAAACAGCGATTGCCAGCTGTCCACCCAAATCATAAAAGATAAAGAAAGAAAAGGTAACTGCTGTACAAAGGTGATAGGATGGCTGCGCGATAAGTCTAACTGCGCAGTTTATTTGGCAACTTTTGGACTGGAATACTTAGCCAATTTCAAGATTGAAATCCTAACTGATAGAGCAGTTTGAAAACTTGATAAAGAATGCATGAGTGCCTTGAGGATCGTTAAGAAGATACTTTTAAGTCATGTCTACAAAAAAAAAAACATTGAGGATGTTAGCCGTGTGTTATTTTCGTTCAATTCTAGAAATAAAGAACCTCCACAAAATGACAATACTTACTACTACACATAATTTTTCTAACATTACTACGTTGATTACATAAACTTTGTGGAAATCAAAGTGGCGTGTAGCGAGGGGCGCGGCGGGCGAGTCGAGTGAGGGGGGGTGGAGGGGGCAACCGCGTGCGCCGAGCAAGGTCAGGGGCCCCGTCGCGGGCGCATACTACCACGATCCTTCATACGCCGCCTGTCCACGCGTCTGTATTGACCAAATGTGGTGCTGCTGAGCCTTGCTTGGGGATGGCGTGATGTTATGTGAGCTGTGGGTGTGCAGTTATGTTTTAAGTTATGGCTAGACCCTTTACCATGGGAGATACGCACTTGAAATCGAGGTAATAAACGTTTATATAACAGAGTACTGCTTGGTTTTGGATCCTTGATACAAAACGAATACCTACTTTTTGTAATTTTATGAAATCACGTACGAAATCCTGGTTTCAACAATTTTATCACTACAATTCAAGAGTCCGTCATCTATTACCCATTAACAGTTTATTCCCTCTACAGAACGGAAGAGAAAACCTCTTCACAAAAACTAGAAAGATCGAACACAAATTAGAATTCGATTGAAAAACTGCGCAGTAGTTAGAGGTACCAATTCGCAGGATCTGATAATTAGCTAAAATAATACGTTTTAAAACGCAAATTTATGCGTCATGACATGATTAACATGTGTCCTTGGAATAACGAGACGGAACCTAATGTCAGACGAAACCTTTTTCATAGACAAAGGATGGCTAGAACAAAACCTAAGTTTTCTAAAGGCCCTGTATTTGATATAAGCCTTAAATTTTCAACTAAAGAGCATTTAGGGCTTTAAAGGATTCTGGAGACTGATGGGATTGTTATAAGAGAAGATCTTGGAGAAAAGGAAACAATTAGGTTAGATCTAGCTTAAGATAACTTGCCAAAACTTGAGGATTTGCTGCGATTGAGCTGTGGAGACCTTGAAATGCCTTTTGCCACAGGTGAATATTATTTTAAGTGCTAATCCTTTTCAACAATTCCAAGTAAAAATAGAATTGTAACGACCAATAAGACATAAGCTTCAAAACACTGGTTCCAAAGCGTCTCGGCAGCTGCTAAAAAAAAACTGAAGAAAAAACATATCGTATGATGAAGCTAAAACGTTGAAGTCTAATTAATATTTGCAAACAAGTCGAGAAGATGTGTTTTTTCCGAGTGTCAGAATTCGGAAGTTTACTACACGTCCAGTTTAGCTTGAGACGCGAGAAGATTCGGAACTAGTTCCAAATAGTGGAATGTTTATGTTCTAACTTTGATATCAGCGCCTCTATGGAGGGTGAAGATATATTGGACATGTGTTACGTCGGTGGAAGATGTAATTATAAGGATTGACAGTGGTTTGTTTGTGTCGATGTGTTCTTTCTTTTGATGTGAGAATTGGGGAATGTTTATGAATCAGCAATTATAAGGCAGAGATATTTACCTACAGGTATTAAGATTCTATTGAACCGAGTTTGGTTATTACCGTGGTGGATGGTGTCCCTATATTAGGTTTGTTGTGGGAACGTGAGACTATTAAATGATGATTATTTTGCAAATAGGTTTTTACGAACACTTACGTAAACGTTGTATTTTTTAACTACTTTGGTCTGGTGTTTCGTCCCCGACTAGTCTTTGAAGAAACAGTCGTAACCAACTCAGAGGTCATAACTATTTATTCTGTGGGCATAGTCTCTTGTAAGGTCCAGACATCATTTTGGTCAACTCACATGAGGACTATGCACATTAGTGTCTGTGATCGTCTTTTGAAGAAAGAACCACACATACTGATCATGCTTATCAATGCTTAGCTTAAGCGAAGTTTTGTTAACACTAGAACAGAAGAACACCTTTATTTAACGTCATCCTAGTTTAGCTTGAATTTGCTTTGCCAGAAAAGATCCGAGTATTTCGCCCGGATATAGCTTTTAGAGAAACTACTCAAATAATCCTGCAATCAAACTTGAATCATGGATCTTTAGCTTTAGTACTTAAGAGTGCGCACTGTTTTTTTTCTACATCGCAAATTGTTTTACTATTGATTGAATAAGATTCCTAATCAACTATTTATAGCACAGTTGGAACCCACAATTGCTCGCAGCCACTGCTCTGATCATAGCCTTCTTGTGGAGTCTATGACGCGTGACGCTAGCTCAATGGGCATATCGTCCACAATTATGACGTCACACTGGGCTATGTATATCTAGAATCATACATATATAAACTCACGCCTATTTCCCATTGCGGTAGGTAGAAACTACGCCATCTGCTACGATCCTTCTCCTTTGTCTGAACGTGGACACGTTCAGACATCTGGTCATACTTGCACGCCAATGATGAGTACTACGCACCTGACCCATCTACTTTGTAAATACCTACATTTTATACCTAAAACCCATTTATACGTACATCTATTTTGTTTAATATATAAGTAGGTACACATCTGTTGGGTACCTGACTACCTAGTATTTTTTGTTTACACTTTTGTATTTCTGTCATGTGTATTTTTATTCTAAGTTATGTAAGTAGGTAGGTGGGTAGGTACCTAATGTTTTTATTGCACTTCCTACTCAGTTTTGGATGATCATCGTTATAGGGCATTCTGACTAGGTAGAACTATGTTCAAAAGTTAGGCATTATGAAGATGACCTAATTATATCTAAGGTTAGCTACGAAAGTAGGTACACAATACGAAACGATTGATAATTTTAGTGTAAACATAACTGCGATTTGCTTTGAACTTTATTTAAATTAAAAAATAAATAGTGGGTATCTCAGATAATTACACATAACAAAACATATACTCGTAACATACCTATACTATGCCATTTCTATACAGAACGCATCTAAAATCTACTGAAATACACCAAAACTCACGAAACGCCCAATAAAGCCGAAATATTTCCAACATTTCACTTGTGCGAATATGAAGAGGAAATGAATGCAATTGAAGCGGACCGGGAGCCGGGAGTGGGTCACTTGTACGAGTTGTACGTCGATAACAATGTCACTGTTACATTCCTGTATGATACATAACTCTGTAACATTTATTTACTCTCATAAATGGCGGCAATGTTGGGAGAGTTTACGGATACGGATTGGGCAGCTTTGAATATGCACTCTCTAGCCCTTTTGCCAAGTTCTATGTTAGGGTCAGCATCCAATCTGACATCTATCAAAGAGGATACGTCTAAAAATCATTAATTTAAAGAACAATATTTTACATGAAGCGACTCTTTACCTATTTCGGACACCAGTCTCTCATAAACGTTTACCTAGTTCATTAAATTAAGTAGGTACCTACTTCCTGTTCACTTGTTCCACATTTGTGATAAGAATTATAAAAAAAATATTATTAGGTAGGTATCTGACCTTTACCACCCAATTACAGAGAAATAAGATACCCTTGGTGAGACTGGTTGTCAGAAATTTGGGAGTCTGACTATCAATAATAACGGCTGTAAAAGATCTTCGAACTACAGCCGGGACCAACGGCTTATCTTGCTTTCCGAGGCAAGTAGATAGCACTGCAATAATCATGAATTTAATAGTTCTGTGGAAAATAAAGTGCTCGCCTACGAATTAATTTAATATATTGCGTTAAAGGTTGAAGAAGATAAGCATTTTCTTCAAAGCGATCTTTGAGCTTTTATATTATTTATTTTTTCCAAATAAATAATTTTTGTAGGTAAAAACAATAATAAACTAAGTATAATTTATATTATACTTAGTTCATTATTGTTTTTGTTATTTATTTGAAGGAAAACTTCATCGGCATGTCCTGTAACCATAAGTTACCATTAGTTATTAAAAGTATCCAACATTTGGATGCCTATTAGGTTAAACATAGCGATCCTGACATCCAAATTAGATCTTATTTTAATGTACCTATATTTCACAAATAAATAATCGGAATTTGAATAAATTCGAAGATACCTATCTGACATCCACCAGCCCGCACAAGGCCCGCGTGGCGGATTGGGTTCTTGTCGCAAAGAGGCGACCTTCCGAGCAGTGAGAACAGATGCTTAGAAAATAACAAAATTCTACTGGTTTTAAACGAAGGATCAATCCGCCAAAAGGTCTTCGATTATCTTTCAGGACACGTTCCGTTTCCGGATATGTTTTCGACCCAAACCCTTAACGGAGGCCCTTTAATAATAGCTGTGGTAGGTATTTGCTTAAACCCTACCTTTGGGGAAAGACCCTACTCTCTGACTTGTTAATATTTACGTACAGGACATTTTCTTGAACAATTTTTATTCCTTCCAATTTTCTTAATGCAAAAGTAAAGAGTTTTAAGGATGAATTTAAGGACAGATTTTACTGAAATTAGACAGAGAGATAGCTCGTGTATTTTGGCTCTTGAATTAAATCGATAAAAAAGAAAATGGTGGTTTTAGTTCCGACTTTGTATGCCTTTGTAGTTGACACTCTAGGAATTGTAAACATTTTACACGATCGATTCAGACAAAGATAGCTACAATGTAATTTTAATGTAACAGCATACGTCGGCGCTGTAAAGTAAGAATTACGTGACGAAAATACGTAATTGTAGGAATTCGCTATATAAATAGAGTCATGTGAAATAAACCACTTAAACTAGGAATAAACGAGATTAGATAAAATATGAGGAGATGTGGCTATCATGACATCAAGTCTGAATGCAAAGGACAGATATCAAAAGAGTATTTAAATATGATCTTTTAGTGATGTGTTTGCAAACAAAACCAACAATTTTGCAGATAGTATTTAAGTGATAGCGACCTTTTAGGTAGGGTAATTTTGACCGTTTACTTGACAGAATGTGAGCAGAAGCCCAAACACGCAAAAAAACAAATGCGGCTGAGATATTTCCGTTTAGCATTACCATCAGGACCGGCTTTTATTTTTTATAAAAACTACTATACTCAAAGTGAAATGAATAAAAGGAAAATATAAATACGTCGTAAAACGGTGACATCCTATTATGGCCTTCACAAAGAAAAGGAAACCCGTATTTTATTTAGAAATAACATTTGTACAAAATGTACAGGCAAAAGGACCGCAAATTAATTAGAATAGCGATACAATACTCTATGTATGTAATAACTGTACATCCTTTTTTGTTTTCGATGAATTTTCTTTTTGTGTTTTCAAATCAAATACGGAAGCCGTGTATTCTATTAATAATAAGTAATGTTGTTAAAACCGAGAGATATAAAAATATTACTTTTAACAGTACCAAATATAAAATATACACTGCCCCTGGACACAGGCGTAAAAAAAAACCCTATTTTTAAATACTTTTACTTCAATAGTGAAACAATCCTCAAAAGTAAAGCCTGGTAGAAATTCGGATAGGAATAGTACATTTTGATACAAGTGGGGAAACTTTGTCATTGCAACGGAGGCGGAATTCATTTGTGTTGTGGAGCCGAGAACTGCAGTGACAAATTGTCAGTGAATCAAATGACGTTTTTCAATACACTCGCGAAGAACTAAATAACAGAACGAAAACTATGACCTAATCCAGGAAACCTGCCAAGTCCTTACTGGCTTTTATGGTAAAAGTACCAAGATTTGTCTCTTAAACTATTTTGTACCACATAAATTGCCTAAGCAGGGATTATGTAAAACAGGTCGAAAGCCCCAAGGCTAACTGATCACTTATGTATGTTTTCTCCAGCCTTACCAGTACAAGCCTGACCTTTAAATCCTTATTGTATTATAGATAATGAAAAAAGTACATATGGATTTGTTGATGTGATGTGTGGTCCCTGATTAAGAATAAGTTGCTGTGTCAATCATTATTTGTGGCTTGTGGGTGTGGATATCAATGAATCTAATAATATTATCGGAGGGATAAGCTGTACCAGGATTTCATTCGCATTTGAGAGGGTAACCAATTTCAATGGAAATGAGTGAATTTATGGGTGTTGCAGCTTAACGCACTAGATCAGCAATGTTCCGTGTGTGTTTGTTATTTGTGGCTTAGGAACTTTATTATTTCTCATCAAGAATTAACAATAATTCACTTACTGAGCAAAAGCCTCCTTTAAATGTGTTGTATTTGTACGCCAAATGGCAAAACATGGAGAAACTATAATACTTATTTATAACTGTAACATCTTGCACACTGTTGTAACCTATGTCTACAAATAAAGACTATTGATTGATTGATTAATTGAGAAATTAAATTTAAATATCATGTTAATGAGCGTACAGTAATCTTCGTTCATAGTAAAACATAACAAATATGAGGGTAAGCGATAACAAAAACGAATGTATCTAGTAGCTAATTACCAACCAAGCAAACTCGGATCCAAACTAAAAGTGAGTTATTGTACTATAGATGTGGCATACATGTCAGCATACTAATTAATAATGTTTCTTTTTTTAAATCATATTATTTTTCATTATGTACGATTTCAGCCATTTTTTAAAACAAAACATTTTACTTTTTGATTGTTTTATAGCCATCGGTGTTTAATTGTTTGTATTATTTTACAATAAGACACACAAATATTATAATCCACGGAGGACATGGCATACAGGCGATGTCCTCGGGTGATGATGGATGGCATGGGTACCTTCGTAGAGCTTCCAGGCTTATACTGAGACTTGACTTAATTTAAAAAAGGGGGGGGGGGGAGTTTTTGAAAATTATTTTGACCATCTCTGGGCCCCTTTTCATGAATCTGAAATAAAAATGTTCAAATTTTCTTAGTTTTCGAGATACGATATTAAGCGGGGCGAAAAGGGGGGTTTGGCACTTTTCCCGTACTCGCGAGAGTTGCTCGTTTACGAATCTGTCAAAATATACCCACCTTCCCATCCACCATCTGGGAGAACAATTATGTCAGTCAGTCAGTCAGTCAGTGGTTATCGAGCTTTATAAAGTATAAAAAAAAACCTTATACAGCGTGTAACAGAAAGGGTATAATCATATGGAATACTGTGGTACGGACTATCAAACTGAACAACTTTCTTTATGGGACCACCATCGAAATCGTAAAAAAATAATCAGCAGTCCCATACATTTGGGTTGAGTAGGTATTGAAATTTTGTATAGGACAGCTGATTATTTTTTTACGATTTCGATGGTGGTCCCATAGGGAAATTTGTTCAGTTTGATGGTCCGTACCACAGTATTCCATATGATTATACCCTTTCTGTTACACGCTGTATATATCTCTCATGGATTCTGTAAACCCAAGATCCTTGATATTTCCTAATAGAATCATCAACTCCACTTGTTACACATCGCAGGTGAATTTTGACTATGAATCCAGTTGACCTTCCCGTTTCTCTATTCTCAACTAGACACGGGTCTTTCTATAGCTCGGAAGCAGGTGACATTTTATTATATTTACCTTCTATATCACCATAGTAACAACATGCCAGTATAAACAATTCAGTTAAAGACCCCTCTATTTTTAGTGAAAGAACTGACCTTACCTCACTGTCATTGTGGCTTGCGAGGGGTCATCTCTTACAATGTTTGTGACCCTTTAATGTAGACCTGTTATTATTTGTACAGGTTTTAGAATATATTTATATTTAGACGGATTACCGTGAGAAGATTTTTGGGGTACTCTTTTAGACTTTGTCGGTGGGTGTAGGGGCAGTCTGGCGAGATTTTATAAAGTGAGTGACCAATTGAAAGAAAGTTGGAGTTTTTATTAGATTCTATATGTTGCCCGCGTCGTGAAATGATTATAAAAATATCACTTATATTTGAATCTGATTTTGTTATCACTTTCAAGGTTTTTCATTTTGTTTTTGACGGCACTCTAATTTTTTTTCTAAGATGTTTATTATCCATTCAATTACTCCTTATAACATCAGCTATCTGCCAGTAAAAGTCCCTTCAAAATCGGTCAATTTGTTTCTGAGATTAGCCGGACTAAGAAACAGACAAAATTAAAAAAACAATGTTTTAGGTACCGTAAATACTTTCAATATGCATTCAGTAAAAAACTGTTATTTTGACTTTACAAATACACACTTTATTTTTAATTGTTTGTGTCGTTAATGTAAATAAATAAATGAAATAAATAAATGTCTGGTTTCACCAACACTGCCTAAATAAAATCGCACTGATAAGTAGTTTTCAACATTCGACTAAATTGGAATTTCATATGTCGGCACATATGAAATTCCATTTTAGTCATTAACATGTCGTTAAGTGATTAGAGAAAACTGAATACGGGTCCTGTTTTAACTTTAACTCTAAGGTTGACTAGTAGAGTATGCCTTGTGGCGATTGGAACGCCTCTGTACCACTATTGCACATGAAAAAAATCGTCTCTTTCGTAATCAGACTTTTTTAAGATCATTTTCCATTTCTCTTTTCGCTCCAATCGTTTACAATCAAGAAAACAAAAAAAAAAAAACAAAACATATAAGCAACCCGATTAAAGTCGCAAACTCATGAACATCTCACGAAAGAAATAAAGTTACACTTTTATTATGAACACCTCCATTATACAGGCCTGTTTTACGGCTCTTTAAAAGCAATATTCCTGAGAGGAATGATGATCACATAAAAACTTCATCATTTTAATATAACACATACAAAAAATCAATTGTACTGTGTGCTCTAATGCTTTTCGGTGAAGGACATCGTCTCCGGCACACTTCCATTCAAAGCTTTGAGAACCCTAGCCCTTAGGGATGGGCTCAACAGTTTTGAAAATATTTCGATAATATCGACAGAACAGTGACATAGGGTTGAGAAACAAAGCATGCTGCCGATCGCATCGACGTCGATGCTGCCGCGTGCGATAGTATTCCCGCTCTGGCAAATCACAGTTCTGAGTGACAAAAGAGGATAGGAGCATGGGACAGTGCATTAACGTGCTGCCAGATGAGGTCCAGCCCTAAAAAAAAAACTTTTTGTAACTTTTTGAACAACGAAAATAAGGTTGTAAATATTATTGGAAGCCTAGTAAATAGCTTACATAAGCTAATTATTAAACAAATTAAATATTTCCTGCCTATTTAAATTTTTCGTCTAAAAAACTTATCTAACTCATTATGCAGACGAGTGATATTATTCCACCAAAGAGGCCTTTAGCCGGTCTGAAACATCTTTTTTACACGTGTAAATATCGTAAAAGCCAAAGAACTCATTACACTTGAATTTTAGCCATTTTTTTTTCTCACTCGCAGACTTACACACGGACTTATTAAATAATTCATGTCATTCATGAGATGTGTTCGAATGATAAAATCAAAGTTCCACGATAGCATTTTCTGAGCGACGCTCGTTTCGTTTTTGCGTTTTAATTCATAAATTGAAGTAGGTAAGTGTAATAAAATGTTATTTAAAATAATTGTGTTTCTAGTTTGTATTTTTGAATGGGATATCAAACTCGTGTATGTTTGTGTTCGTGTTTCCCTGTAGCGCGGATGTTATAATGAAATGTCATGTTATTGCGGAAAACATGGAAACTTGACACATGGCTGAATTCTCAACGCGACAGCGGTGCCTCTTGTCGCGAAGAATCCTCCATTACGAAAATTAAATGTTTTCTTTCGTCGATTTGTCTATTATATTTAGAGCGTACATCTTTTGCTTGATTTTTGTTTTTGTCACTTTGAGTAAGGTTCTTCTTTTTTGAGATCTTATCATGTATTTGTCATGCGTCGAAATAATTCGGATAAGTAGGAAATAGGAATCCCTAAGAAATCCATGATTAGGGAGTTGGTAGGTAGAATAGTTGAGTAACAAGTAGGTACCGATTAACATATCCTTGCTGTTTACCTCGAATATCAAGGACTTTACTGTTTTTAATTACTTAAATGTTTGTAGTTAAACAACGCGTCTTGATTGAATAAAACAGCTCGGATATCATTTCCTGTTATTAAGTTTAAAAGCTTAAAAATGGTAAAATTCGAACATAAATCGTTTTTTTAATACTTTTTGTAGACATGTTTTTAATTGTTGTTACGGTTTGTGAATGAATCGTTTGTAGAGAATGTTCCCAGGCTCATTCAGTAACGAACCAACTATGATTTGATTCTAAAGAACAATTTAATACTAAACAAATTAAATATTTTTGTTAGAAACTCCAATGTAACAATCTACAGTTGATTAGTTGAGCCTATACTAAAAAAATATGACGATGGACAAGGTGTTAGAATGACAATGACAATAAAAAATCGTTCGCTTTTCCTTGTCACTTCAGAATTCTAAACAAAAGTCATAAAATGCTAGCTTATAAATAAAATCTTGAACAAAATCAGTTGTTCACCATTTAAAATGACGTGATTATTTGATAATGTGTTTTCTCTAAAATGATAATGTCGTAGTGATGATACCTTACTTCTTCTTTATCGTGTGGTTAGTGCCTAACCTGGTGTCAGAGTGATACAGTACAGATACCGCCCATGGGCCTCTGACTTAATAAATTGAGTAAATAATAATTTTGTTAATATTTAGGCGAATTACGAAGCACTTTATATTATAATTGCCGTTGTGTTAAAATTACTCGGATTTCCTCGACGATACTAATAATATATTTTTTTGTAAAAAATCAAATTAGGATCATAACAATGAATTGATTATTTTTTAAATATCTTACCGCTTAACCATCGTATAACTAAACATAATAATAAATGTTTGAGGAATCAAGTATCTTGACTTGGCTCGCGAGGTTGTCGACATGTCACATGTGGGATGTGGACTCAGCGATAATTGTGCCGATAGTCGTATCAGCCCTTGGCTTAATTGCCAAGAGCCTAGATCAATACAGCTGGATCCAGGGCTTGATTCAGAAAGCGGTACTCCTGGACAAGGAGGTTCATATTTTTATATTGTTTTTTCTAAGGAATATTTAAAAATGTAATTGATTTGTAAAGTTAACGAAAATAACTTTCGACGCATATCTCAAGTTTATATGGTTTACCATATCCTGCTTTGTGTTATATGTATAATGATTATTACCCAGAAAAAAATAGCGCTACCATTACCAATAGAGCTACCAGCTATGAATATGAGCATACCTACCACACTACAACTTTTTGAACTTTTGAATATTAAGTCGATAAATTAGAAAAATATCGATATATTTTTTTCGGATGTGCTAATCACTAGGTGGTAGACAGATGGACTGGTTTCGTTTGAGTTTGGGGGGAAAATCGAGTTTGGCAAGTCTACGGCTTTGTCTCCCATTCAATTGTGAAAACGCTATTTTTATAATACACATACAAGTTGTGAGAATGTTTCTCGTTAGTGTAAGCACGCTAACGAAATACTAATGTTATGCTAAACTGTGTTTTTTTTTCTAATCTCGTTGTAGCCTTTTATATTTTATGTGTAACGTTATTATTTCAGAGGTGGACATATTGGGAAAACTTTTTGTTTGATTATGGGTTTATTTTGGGGCAAAACTCTAACTACTTAAAACACTTATATACTTTAACTAAAGGGAAATACAATAGTATTTCCCTGTAGTTAAAGTATTACAATTGAGATAAGTTTATATGCATACCTATGCATGTGGTATGCATATGATGAAACATGATTTTTTACAACTTATCACTGTGTTTTGTAAATATCTTAAATAATCTGAAAGATTTGTTAGGTTATTATACCTACTAGAGAAATCTATCGACACTACCTAGTTCTCATCGTCGTCTATGGTACGGTAGGGTTAATAAAAAATGTCTATTAATGAAAAGTAGGTATAAAACTACCGCGAAATATAGATGACTACCCATTAAACTGAGACGGAGCTGTCGTCCTCGAGTCTCGTGGGAACGGGCATATTATGCTTTTATGCTTGTACCTATTAGTACATTTTTTATTACAATTTTAGTAACTAATTAATCTACAAAAATGATTTATCGTAGGTTAGGGAGGACAACACTAGTTCGTTTGGCGTACTGGCTGGAACAATTTGAAAAACATTAAAATTAAAAAAAAACAACAAAAAAAAATATTGACTGACTCAAAACACTAATCGGGCTATTTGCGACTTCGAAGACGGACACCTCTTAGATACTTACTTAAGTGTCTGTCAATGTCCGGCCGAAGACCTGCGGACGCGGTTCCGTACTGTACGGAACCGCGTCCGCAAGTCGTTAGCCGGTCACTGTATAAAGTAGTGACAATTTTTTCCGAAGCGTTTTATACGACTTTTTATCTTTATCGTTACCTAAAATTTGCTCAAGAACTCAGATATTCTTCCTCACACAATTATCTCTAACACTCAACATACATAACATACCTAAGTATATATCACCCATTTCTCCGAACTTACATTCCAAAACATATTAACAAACATGGAACGGGTCCTAAGAGAAAGGTCTGGCAAACATTGCTCAGATACCAACGTTCTCTAGGAACCAAAGTGAATCTTTAAGTGGCTCTCAATTGGATTAGTAATCTTCTTCTGCCTGAGGTTTGTTTGAAGTCGCTCATATATTCCTTAGAGTATGGAATGGCATTTATTCTGGAACGTAAGACTGCTTAATAACTGACGTATCGTTTGACTGGGTTCTGTGGTTTTCAGAGACGAATTCTTGTTTCTAGCGAGATTGAAAGTCGGAAACCTGGAATTGCTTGAAACTGTATGTGTAGTGACTGGATTGATTCGATCTGGCTTGATTATAGCCTGTCTGTTGTATGGCTATTTGGACACTGCCATAACATCACGCCTGAAACCCCCAAGGGGTAGCCAGAGGTGCACCTAATAGTACACCTATACATTCACCAGTTATATTTAAGTTCCATGTAAAAGGAAGCCGGCCTATTGCCAGCAACCGGGAAAAAATCCAGAATCCGTGGCTGCTACTACGAAATTCCTAATGGAAAAACCAGTAAGATTGCCCGACCCGGGAATCAAACCCAGGGCCTCATGCATATCCACAAATATTACCTATACTTACACCTCAATTTATAAGAAGTCATGGTTTTTTTTTTGTTTCCTGGATAATGGTACTCAACGGCCATACTCAGGATTTATTAAAAAAAATATAGCATTCCAAACATTCTTTTTCCCAAAGTATACCCTTTTTTTTCGGATGGGAAATCATCAAATAACCCCTCCCGCCCCTCTGGGCTGAGCAGGAGGGAGTGTCAGACTTGTACTGACTAAAACCCATCCATGTTCCTTCCTTTGCCCTTTGTGTTCCAGGGCCGCGGTATCTCTTTCGAACAGTCCCGCAACCCTGGCAGAACACCAAAGTATACCCCTCAGGTTAATACTGTGGAGCGGTACAATAAAACTATGAATACTTGCATTTCAACTTTCGTAGATGGTGATCATCGATCATGGGACTTATTTATTCCAGAAGTACAGTTTGAATTTAATGAAGCTACTGGATTTACTCCTCCTTTTCTAGTTTTTGGACGAGAAATAGTATTATGTGGTTCGCATTACGCAGTTACAGACTTAGGTGATGAGGTTATGTTTCTTCCTCGCGATGTGTATGCGGAGAACCTTGGTTGTTTAAGTTCTATCTTTGATCAGGTCCAAAAATCTTTGTATCACGCTCATGTAAAAAACTCGTCATATATAATTTAAGACGTAAAGCTTTTGAGTTTAATACCGGTGATATCGTATACAAGCGTGCTTACGTCCTGAGCGATAAGGATAAGCACTTTAGCAAGAAATTAGCTCCCAAATACATTAAGTGCCGGGTTATTCAAAAACTGTCACCACTGGTCTATGTCTTAGAGGATAAGTCAGGGAAGAACTTAGGGTCTTTGCATATTAAGGACCTGAAAAATCTACCTATAAATGAATTCTGCCTTCCTGTTTTCTGGCCCAGACACAATAGAATGATAGTATTTTTCACAATACCTGAGTGAAACTCATCCAAAGTGATGATTATCACTTACCTAAACTTTTCTTTACAGTATTGGGTCGGCTTCCAGTCTAGCTGACCAGTATTTTACATGGAGCTACTGAGCTTTCCAGCCCTAGTCCCAGGTACTGGGTAGCATGATTCCATGTTGGCGACTGTTAAACAACGACTGTTGAAAGATAGTTGGGGCCAAGTGTTGAGCAATCTTTTCGAGGATCGGAGGGCTCTCGAACTGCTAGGTACCTACTTTAGAAATATACAGTAATCGATTTATGATATTTATTAAATGCTGACTATAAAAATATCGTGTTTACATTGTAACGTCTTTTTATTAAAAAATCCGGTTAAGTGCGAGTTGGACTTACCTACCGACGGGTTCCGAATAAACTTGTAGGTATTTTGTTATTAAACTACATATTTAATTACGATTTTCAGATGTTTTACTTTACATATGCTGTAAGACATTGCTTGTTGCCAAATTTCATGATTCTAGGTCAACGGGAAGTACCCTTTAGGTTTCCCTGTGAAATCGCAAAATATGCGACATCAACGGGCATATCTTTTGATCGTGTTGACTTACAAGTTTGCACTGCTCTAAGATATTAATTAAGTTAAGCTCCTTGATATTAATTATAGCTTGGTACCTCCACGCGTTCCCGAGATAAAGGATCTTGACAGACGGATGGACAACAAAGTGATCCTATAGGTGTTCCGTTTTTTCCTTTGAGCTACGGAACCCTAGGAACATCCCAGGATGAGCAATATCCATTTAGTGCTATAATTCTAATATTTGAAGCAGTTTTTTTAGTTTAGTTTATCTTAGTTTTTTTGTTGATTACTAACTACAGTATGTCTACATTGCACATTTTTAGAAACCTATTAAAAATTATTATTTTATGTTTTGTGTTCCTAGTCAAGCTCGTATTGAGACGTTAACTATTGTGTTTCTACGTGTTATTTTTTTATTTGATCTTACTTGTACTTAATCAATAATAATTTTTAGATTGGATAACATAAATATACAAAGTTGACAAATCCTGTTTGATGTTTTTTTTTCGAATAAGCCCTGTTTTGTCCACTACTGCTCACTGTTATAACTAGTGTTGATGTATGGAAAAAATCTGGCTGGCTTTAGGCAACAGGGGCCGATATTGGGGAAAATCGGAATGTATTGATAAAATAAATCATAATAATTAAACAACTAGGTTATTTTCCAAATTTTACGTAAGATTAAGAAACCAATTAAATTTCACAATAGGAAAAAAAAACTATGTTAACACCTTATATAACAGATTGAGATATTATGAGTAGTTTAAAACAGAAAAAAGATTAAAGGGGCCGATATTAGGGTGGTTTACCCTACCTACTTTTTTTGCGGCATAAACGGCCGTATCTTTTTTTACGTTAACTTAGAAGTTTGATTTATTCACAGCTTCAAATTTACTGTATACCTGAGTATATAGTTTTAATTTCAACTCATACCTACACCCGATTCCGAGATGACGGACAGACAGACGGAGAACAAAGGGATTCTATAAGGGCTCCATTTTTTACTTTTGAGGTACGAAAACCTAAATACCAAGTAGTGCTCACCATGTAGTAAAGGAACTGAATGCTTTCATACAATTAATTTATAATTATCAATCTAAATAAATACCTACTTGATTAAAAGTTGATCAAGCATACATTCGTGTGCTTGATCAACTGGTTTTCATTACAAAAGAACCAAAATGAAACGTACTGCAACTATTTTTACTCAGATCAATTACGCACAATTCTAGACAAGGTTCATGCACTAAGTTTAATTTAAAATCTATCTGGTGCTAGAGCTATGTTTGTGGGTCCTAGGTCGAGGCGACAGTGGGCAGGTCGTAGGTTCAAATACCTTTGAACTATAGATTATGTTGAACCCATTATCGCCGGGTCGTTTAGTTTGACAACTTACTGAAAATGAAAGCTTGCTTTAGGAAAGCAGTTTTACGTTTTGAAATTATAGATTTTTTTGGACGGAATGGAAAAACGTTCAAATGTTTTGAAGAATCAAGTGTTATTTGAGTAAAAAAGGAATTGCTGAGAATTAAGATAACTGCCTCGTTAGTCTAGTGGTCGCATTCGCTAAGCATGAGGTCCTGGGTTTGATTCTCGGGTCGAAAATATTTTTATTGAGTTTTACCATCAGAAATTTCTTTGTAATAGCCAGCGAGTCTGGGCTTGCGCCCGGTGGATGGCATACGGGTCGTCCCCTATCATCAAATCAAAATAGCTTTATTAATTCCATGCATAATCACAAAAATTAAACATTAAAATTTTTAATTGTAGTTGATCACACTAATTAAAATAAAATAAACAATTGTAAATAATCAAAAACATCCAAATTAAAAATAATCAGTAGTTAATAATCACAATATTTAAATTAAAATCAAAATAATCAATTGTAAAAATAAAATAATAAAAAGTAATAAAATCCATTTTCACATGCCTATGATAATATATTATAACAAATTAAATAATATAACTCAAATAATTAAAAATTGATTAATAAGTATATTGAAAATAAATAATTAATTCCTATGCATGGACCCCTCTCGGGTAAAAGCCTCCTCCAAAGAGTGCCAAATGTCTCTGTCTTTCGCTCTCTCAATCCAATTCTTGCCCGCAATTGCCTTTATTTCATCTTGCCACCTGGAGCATGGTCGACCTCTGCATCTGGTTCCCTGTGGTCCCTTCCACGTTGTAATTGTTACTGTCCATCTATCGTCAGTGAACCTTGCTACATGGCCAGCCCATTTCCATTTTAGTTTCTGGGCGAAGATTATTGCGTCACAAACCTCGGTTCTATTTCGTACGTCAGCGGCTTTTATTCTGTCTCTCAAGTTGATTCCCGGACAACTTCTCTCCATTGCTCTCTGTGTGGCTTGCATTTTCATCCTTGCTTTCTTATCGAATATCCATGTTTGGCAACCGTAGCCGCCCCCGATCACATGAGACTTAAACATAACTGTCGAAATGTGGGTGTACTATTAGGTACACCTCTGCCTAATTCTTCAGGGATTATAGGCGTGATATCACGATGATGTAAGATTAAAAACAATACATCTATTTTATAACAGTTTGAAAGGTTCACCTTTTACGACGTTTTGTAAAAGTTTACTCAACGGTTACCGAATAAACTGTTATAAAAACACCAACGGAAGGAAAACCTTCGTCTCGTATCAAATTAGGGAAAGTGCTTTCTGTTATTTTTAAATAAAAACATTTTTGATTTAACTCGAGTACAAAATTAAATATAAAATGCCTTTTGATTTTCTCTTTTTTTATAAATGAAATCGTATATTTTCAGGTCAATTCTGGCTAATTTTCATATCACCTGTCCTTTTACCATAAAATTAAATAGCGCTTAAACCTAGGCTAGGTACCTATAAACTAGAATGTAATCACCATATCGCTAGTTCACCAGGTGGGTGAACCCTAACTTTATATCCTTCATTGGGTGGGGATAAACCCGCTATCTGCTTTGGTCCAACAGACCTTATTATTATTTGCGCATTTGTTCTTTATTTTATTCTAACACTGTTTTTATGGCATATAATCTATACTATATAATATAATAATAATATTATAAAGAGGTAAAGTTTACGAGTTTGTGAGATTGTAGGGGGTAATCTCTGGATCAACTAAACCGATTTTTAATTTTTTTTTCACTAATATGAAGCTAGATTATCCCCGAGTGCCATAGACTATATTTACGTGTTCTTGGGATAATTTCCGACCAAAACGCGAGCGAAGCCGTGGGCAACAGCTAGTATTTTATATTCAGGTAAATCTGAAGGCTATTTAAGACCGATTTGGCAGGGAAGTAGATATCAGAATATCAGTGCTGTAACATTTTAAATATTACAGCACCATGCTGAAATGGAGCCTTTTGGCCTCGTACATGACCAATTTAGTTTAATGTCGGTTTATATAATATGTCATAAATAAGTTTTTTTTTTTTATTATTTTTGAGTTGTTCTCTTTTTATTTAATTTTGTTTTTATTGTTTTGTCCTTTGCGAGTCTAATAAATACTTTATCTTTGATTTATTGTCGGTTTACCCGTGAAAGAAAGAATTTAAAAAAGACTACTACAAAAACAAAAATGAAAAATAAAATGTACTTAAACTATTATGAAAAACCAAATATATATTAAGTGGTATTTAGAACAATGAATCAATCTAAGACAAAATCAAAGAAGAATCAATCTAGGTAAAAAATAGTTGTTGTTTTTGATGATGTTATTGAAAAAGGTGACCTAAGTTAGGAACTGAGGACATTCGACAAAACACGACCAATATTCCTGACTACTGCATACTTGAAATTGATTCTCACCACCACCGGCCTTTTCATATCACAAAAAAATCTCATTACTATTAAACCTACTATATCTTCCAACAAAAGATATTCCTAACTCAAGAAAAACTCTGTTTATTTGACGTTTACAAGAGCAATAAAAAGTGAAGAGCAAAAGTTTGCGACCAAAGTCGTTAAGGTGCGATCACTCCGATAGACTCTATGTTATCTCTAGGGAGAGTTAAGAGAGTACTAATGTTCTTCTTGTGTTTGTAGAGTTTGGGTGTAGCTTGAATAAAAACTAAACTATTTTGGAAGTTACTGTAACAAACTTGTGGAAAAACCAGGAAAAACGAAATAAGAACTCCCGTTGAGTCTCTTGGGTAATTAAAGTTACTAATTCTAAAATATAATTATTTTTGGTTTAAAATTAACTTCACATTCAGCTCGAAAGTTCGATAAGAATAATAGAACAATAATTACTCTCCATAATACTGTAAATTAAAAAGAAAATATCAGTTATCGTACGCATAACTTTTATGTATTTGTCTTACTCGTATCTAATACACAGCATTATCTATGTACCTATATAGGTATATAAAAACCTCGTGTCACGGTGTTTGTGGTCGCACTCCTCCGAAACGGCTGGACTTTATGTTTTTTTAAATGTAAATTTGGTAGGTATGAGAATGGGTCGTAAAGTATACTTAATAATTTATACATTCTTAAATAAAATACTACCTGCCCTAGTGTCATTTTTTCACCAAAATCTAATTATTGCGCGCGATGTAAACGTTAAGTAAATAATATGTCGTTTTTTTTATCGAAAATACAATTATCCTACAGCATTTCAGTTAAATTGTATGCAACAATCACAATTTATTTATGTATTTCATTTAAAAAAAAAAAACAGTATTTTTAACACAAAAATGCGCGCTCGAGCTAGAGCGTCACATCAAAGAGGTATTTTTATCTATTCCTTGAATTCGACATCAGCACTTTAAGCACTCAACTTTGTCCCACTAGTAGGTATAACAACAAGAAAGTGGAACAATCCAAAAATAGAATACTTTTCATAACCTAACATCATCCCTGTAAGCCTCGGAGGGTCAGGCAGAGGTGTGTATCTAATACTACACCCACATTACGCCAGTTATACTTAAGACCCATGTAATAGGGGGCGAGCCTATTGCCATCAACCAGGCGCAAATCCAGGCTCCATGGCTGCTACTAAGTAATTCCTGATGGAAAAACCTGATAACACTTTGCCCGACCTAGGAATCGAACCCGGGACCCGGGCTCAGCAGTCACTACACCCGCGATGCAGTCTAGAATACTTTTCACGAGGCTATTTTTCATTTCGAACGTAAGTCCAAAGCTTACAATTCCTGCTTTCTGATGTAACACTCAAATACATAGAGACTGTTTATTTACCGACAGTAATTGCGTCAGTCATCGTGAACGTTCCCAAAGAATTCGTTGTGGTAGATCAAGCCTGCCTGGCTAATTTAGATCTAGTGTTCAGCAACACGTCATGTCTTAAAGTTAGTTTTAGATTTTATAACCTTGGATGTATTAGTTTAATATTATGTTTACCGTATAGGCCTATGGATGTATGGCTGTTTAGGCAGCTGGGTTTTCGGTAGTGTTTTAATTTGCTGATGATTGTGACACTGCTAATTCGTTGCCCCAAAGTTGGCATTAAAAAAAAATACAACCGACAAAGAAAAAAGTTTACTAAGTATATAAATCATTTTTAGAAATAGCAAATATCTTTGAGTTAATTTGTGAAGTTTCTTAAATAAGCAATTCGCATAAGGCACGTTTTTGCAAAAACTTCTGAAACTGAAATTTAACATAACAGACACCTCCCAAAAACTTTCGTCTAGATCCAAATTCAGACCCGAAGAACTGACTTTTATGTCACACATTACCTATGGCGAAAACTGGCGTACAATCTTACTGACGACTTATTTCCTTAGGACCACCTATGATCAGTTTATCCAACATCAATTTATAACTTCCTGGTACTCCAAATTATACCGCAACATGTGTCCACGAAAAACTAAGGAGATTGGCCGTTACGTTCAAACGTATAAAGAACGATACAAAACAAATATGGCGTCGTGACGGGAACTTATCTAATATCGCGAGAATTCGGAAGTACTGTTCTTGTACAAGTTCTTGTCATAATATTATACGTTATATTACGATACTGTCATGTTATTATTATAACCTTCTATGTGTTTCTGAAGTTTCAGGATGTAGAATGATTGTTAAGTTTTTTCAAAGTTGACGTTGAGCTGTAGCAATAAAAAAAATACATACATACACATGAACATAAATAACATCCTCCTTTTTTGAAGTCGGTTAACAAGAAAAGGATCTAGGTCAATTTATTCGTATTAATAAACAAATTGGAGTTAAGAACAACTGTTCATTTAAAAATACATACTACGAAGTTTTGAAACGAAAGCTTTCTGATAATCCGTTCTTATGTTCAAAGCTTGATAAGTGAAACATATCAGCACCTAATTTCTAAACTTATTTCAGTTCATCGCATCAATATTTACCTATTTAAATTCTATCGCCTATTAAAAAAATGTTTTTCACGTTTCTTATGCAAAGCAAAATATTCCTAAAAATAAGTTTGCACATCATTAGTACTGCAACAAAAACCTAACAACATTGAGCGAGCAGGGAAGGTTTCCATCCGTCCACACTGCTATCCATTACGTTGTATAAACTCCGTTCTAGATAAAAATCCAGACTTCAGTTTAGCTTATTTCAGCACTAGGCATTTCTCGCTAAACACTGGATAACTCAGCCATCATCTGAACTTTGTGTATCAACACTTAGCATTTGAAGAACATAAGGAAACCAAAATGTTTTGCTCTGGAGTTTTCAGAAGAGATTCTTTTTGTGTGTTGATGCAATATTTTGTTTTAGTTCATCTTGCTGATGAGCTGGGGAGGTAAAGATGGGATGTTGATGGCCTCCTGCACTTAAAATAGGCTCTTACCTACGTTCTCTTAAGTGATAAAGGTGCCAAGAAAGTTTAAGAGAAAAAGTTACCCTCTGCTATGATCCTTTGCCAAAGACTAGGCAGGACTAATTAATATTCTAATATTTTATCGTCGCAGTAAGCTGAACCAGACTAGTTTATACAGCGGTGAAGAGAATAACCAGACAGTCAAATTTTAAGCGTTTCGCTTATTATTTTAATAACAGGATTTTCATTGTCTTATCATAATCAGTTAACCTCATGCCAAACTAAAACATTTTTTTCTGTAAATAATAAAAATTGATTAAATTGTTGCCTACATTTCATAATTAAGTTGTTTTCGTTCAACTTTGTTAAGAAAAAATGAAATAAAATAAATTAAAATTGCCTTTATTTGCTACTACCATTCAAAACTTAACATAAGACTAAACTACTTTATAATAGTGTTTATACTTATAGGCATTTTTGATGTCATGTTCAGTTACATATGTGTCACTAAGTTATAAATTATGCCTATTAGTAGTAGTCGCCTCTGATGCGTAGACCTCTCCTAAACCATTTCATGCATTTCTTTCCACCGCCTCTAGAATCCATATGGGTCCACCTCTCTGGTTGAAGATTTGATGTTTTCCTTCGACTTTGACAAGTACCAATCTATTAATAGGAGTGGCCTACTTTATGTTAAAATGAATGGTTGCAGGTTGTCCATGGGTTTAAATATAGATCAAAACCGAAGGGCTCGTGTAACTGAAGACTTTGCTTTGGATTAAATAACTTTGGATATTATAACTTTGTATCCGATAAGACAAAATGAAGACATTGTTGAAGCATGTTCTTATTGGCAAATTAATTGATTGTTCTGTGCTATTTTTGGCTTAAATAATATTTAAGGATCTTTGATGCAACACTCTTTTATTAGTAATCGTAGGCATTCTACGTTTTTATCTTTGATTAACCTTAGATAATGACATGTAATCCCTACAAAATTCGACGTGATTCTCCATTATCATATTGTATAACACAAGCTTACCCATTGACAAACATTCTTTCTTAGCATTGGCTAAACTTTGTGTGCGATAAACATTAATTGACAATTCTTAAAAAAATAAACAATAAATTAAAATGTTCACCAATCAAGTACCTATTAGGTGCTCTAAAGATAAATAACCATAGCACTCCCATAACAGAATCTCCAATCAGTTTCCATAGATCCACGTAAATAACGCGATGTTTTCGCGGAGCAGCGCGCGCGCAGAGTTTGGGCGCCCGCCACGCGCCCCGACTATTGAACCCGGCCATAGATTAGAATAATATGCAAATGTGAGGCGCCGATGATAATACAACCGACTGTAATCAAACTGATGAATAACCAACGGTTTCAGACAACAATTAAAGTAAGCGCATAGGTACTTACCTATTTGAGTTTTCTTTCAGATGTTGATTCGGTAGTATAGAATTATGCAATAATAATATTTGCCTGGTTCAAATTAATAAAAACAATAGTAGACAAGATAAATTATGTTTAATTTCATTTATATCTTCTGAATTTATGCATGTTTTGAATGTAGGTAAATTAAAAATAAAATTAAACGCCAAAAATAGCTAATTGATGTTGTTGACACCAAAAACGCAATGTACTTATCGTTTTGTGGCACGATACAAAAACACCTATTGACTAATAGTAACATTCATTTATTATGACAAAAATATACTGATAGTAAAAATAAATGTAAATGGCATGTTTTGAATAATTTGATGAAAAGAGAAAACAACTAGATAGACTTAAGACCCACTTTGAATCTTTTTTTTTAAAAAGGCCTTTAAAAAGTAATTTAAAAGGGTATATCTAGATGTACCCTGTAGGGTATCTCTTCGGATCGTTTAGCTAAGGTGTGTTCGGTTATTTCTACAAATTGCAAAAATAAAGTTAAAATTGTTTGCGCAAAAATAGGTACGATAGAAAAAAAACCCTCAATCGTCATTCTTATTTGGCAAGTTTTACTGCTTTTATGGTATCTTATATTTTATTTAAAAGTAGGCTTTATAAAATTTACATAATTTTATCTTTATTGGCGCCAACGATGCGTCACTATTACCTTTATGGCCTCTTTAACAAAAAAGGCGAGCCGGTTAATCAGTCACCACCAAAAAGGCCTCAAACCTTTACACGCAAATAAAAATAGGTAGGTATAAAATTCAATCAACCCCGATCAAAATCAAAAATGTCGTACCTACATCATAATCTTTGGCCCCCAAACGTCACGCATTTGCTCGTTAATGAAGTAATATTTTTTTTCTGGTGTTTTACGCACGAGTATTACACCGATCGGCCTTGTCCGACAACCCGGCAGAATTGAGAAGCGACATAAACACTCTATGGTCGTATTATACGATGGTTTTTTTTAATTTGGTCAGGTAACGAGGCACTAAAGGGTGTAGGGCAATTCGCGCCACTGCTGGTTTGATAATTCTAATGTTTTCTATTTATATTTTTGTAATTTGCGTGTGTACGTTTTCGAAGGCCGAAGTGGCCTCAACGTGGAAAACTGAACGCTACATCAATCTCCAATGGGTTCTGTAAATAGTAAAGTTGGTACGTACTTTTCTACGATGATTGATAGGTAATGATTTTGATGGATGGTAAAATGTTCGGTGTATCAAATTGGGGGATAATGTCCGCTATTGTATATACGGAAGCTTTGTCTTTTAGATGATGAATCGTCTAATCTAAATCTTCATGAAGTGTCTCATTAATTTACTCGAATAATTGTCTGCCTAATCTAAAAACGTATTCTATTAGTGGTCACAAGTTTCACTTCTTTTCTTATATTTCCACGGCAACCGATTTTCCGCTTGAGGCAGGCTTTTTCTTGGCCATTATCCTTCTTTGTTAGCTAATAGTAAATAGTGTTGTTCTTAATATACAAAGCAATAAGAAGTATTGTAAGTTTATGTAATGTATTCATAGGCTTATCTGTCTGCGTAGTTAGGACGCCTCCTAACTCAATGAGGGAAATTCTAGATGGTAGACGTGTTTTTGTCCAACCAACCAATAACCAATTTGAAAATACGTACCTACTTCTAGTGTTAAAATACTTCTGCTTTCATTATTTTAACGAAAATGGAATTAAAATTATTATAATTATTGTATTTCCATTGCATCTTAGAGAATTCATAGGTACTGACATAAATAAGTCCACGAAAGATAATGAGCCATTAAGAACCAAGAGAACCATGAGCCATTGAGTGAATGGTTGGTTTTTAAATCGGGTACTTCAACCTACAAACAGCTGCCTGAACTTTCACTCTCTGGGTCTCCTTTACGTCGGGTTTCGAAGTTTAAGTATTTGGGTCACTGGGTCACTGATGACTTAAAAGACAATGTAGACATAGACAGGGAGCGCAGGTCGCTGGCTGTCCGTTGCAACATGCTGGCCCGCAGGTTTGCACGCTGTTCTGTTTCTGTTAAGATAACGCTTTTTAAGGCCTTCTGCCAGTCGTTTTACACGTGCAGCCTGTGGACCAAGTATACCCAGCGGGCATACAGCGACCTGCGCGTGCAGTACAATAACGCATTCAGGATGCTCCTGGGGTTATCGTGGCGATGTAGCGCGTCAGGGATGTTCGCGGAAGTGTGTGTCGATGGGTTCGCAGCGATCATGCGGAAGCGATGCGCTTACATGATGGCGCGCTTGCGCTCATCCTCCAATGGCATCCTGAATGTGTTTTCAGACCGGTGGGACTCTCCCCTTTTACGAAGGTGGGTAAGAGTTCAGACACACGTCTTACCCAAATAGACTGGTGCACCATTGAGCGAACAGTTCAATGGTGCATTAGTTGTTTATGTTTTCTAATTTAATACTAACATTAGGTTAAGTTATTCTACTAACACTATATGGATTTTTGTCTGAAATAAAATATTTGAATTGAATTGAATTGAATTAACTGGCGTACCTATTGTTTTAGTGTACCGGGGCTTTACATAATCAATTCGTGTTTGATTATCACTAATATTTGATCGGACTACGGTCCAATTCAAAATAAAGTTAAGGTACGAATGACCCAGAAATCTATAGATCGCGTCTGCACCATTACCGAACATTGTACTAAAAAAAACAAACGAAAAATACAAGAATAAGCTTTCTTAATGAAGCGTGGGCAAACGGCTAGACAAAAATTTAAAATAACAAGATAATTTGAGAAAAAAAACAACAGAAAACAACCTGTCAAAGCTAATTCCCCGGCTAGACTGGCTCTTACGTTTCCCTCGACTTCTTGGCATCAGATCAAAGTCAGTCACTCCAGGCCAGACACAAACTACTACGCCACGACCGACCAGTTGAAACAGAAAAAATATAAACTTTCTTTTCGCAGGTTTTAACTGAACAATTATTCGTCTCATTTTTTCGAAATGCTCTAATAATTCTATAATGCTATTGGATCGCAAAATGAAAATCAAAGCATTTATTTCAAGTAAATCAGTTGCAGGTACTTTTAATATGAAGCTAAAATCACATACTGTAACTGTACCATAGTTGCCCATTCCAAAGCGTAGATCTCTATGGAGAAGACAGTTGAACTCTGAATGTCGAAGAACGACGACGACGAAGAGTCTGGATTGGCGCCCGGTTGATAGCAATAGGCTGGCCCCTATTATATGGAACTAACACATAACTGGCGAAATATGGGTAATGTAATAAGGTTGAAAAGTGAGCGACCGTCACTGAACTCGGTTAGTACCTGTAATTAGATTTTCTGTAGACATCAAAATATATTCCTTAGCTTTAAAGGCTGGATTTATCACTGTTCACAAATAATGACTCTTTTGCATTATTTTATTTGCTAATGTCACTGTGATTAAACTTATTGCAAAATACGAGAGTTTATTGTATTAAGTCATTAACCGGTCGATAATGTTTTACACTTTTTACGTTTTAGAATATTGTTAGACAGGTTCTCGTTATTTTGAGAAATAAATAGGGCAATCTGGTAAATTAAAAAATGACAACCATAGAGCGTGGACTGATTCTTCCCTAGCCGAATGTCAAATAAAATTGTCCATACTCTTAGAAAGAGAGAAAAACAGTTATTTGCCCCAGGTATTGGCAGCATTATCGCTCTGTATCTTTCTACAGTGTGGTCACTATTTGGAGGCTAACGCTCAGTCCATTCTCTATGTCTATGATTACAACCTACTCGTACCGGACCCGCGTGGTGGATTATGCAGACTCCCTCTAGTCTCACATAGAGCAGGTCTGCGTCCCTTCAAAGGAAATATTAACAAGGCTGATTAAGCTGTGCGGAAGCGTAGTCAACACAAATGATAGAAGTAGAACTAGTTTAGACAAGAAACCCTTAAACACAAAAATTTAACATTCGATAAAATAGAAACCAGTTATGTACCAGGTTACAAGTAAATTCGGATCGATAGAAACATTTTATTACTACAAGCGACAACTGTAGAAATACACACAGGTATCGTGGACCTTGACAGCGTTACTATAGAAACTCGATCATTTGAATTCGTTAAATTTTAGATACTATTCCACGTTTTTTTTGGCCTTTTTGTTTGACTACATTTTAGGTTTTTGTTTATTTTTTTTGGTGTCTGTTACTCGTACGGGGGTTAATTGAATAAGGGATAATTACATGGCATATATTATCACGTTTGTAGTCCTTGTAGGGTTAGGTAGAGGAGTATACCATTTACCCACATTTTGCCAGCTTTAAAGGGTGTAACAAGACCCTTAACGAAGCCGACAAGCACTTGTTCTCCCCGTCATTGCGATCATTTTTTTGTTGTAGACCATACCTGGGAACCTTCTAGTTACGGAGATATTGAGGGCCAAAGTTCCAAGTTTTTCACAAGTGTTTTTTGAAACACATGTTTTTATTGTAAGATTTTACTTTAAACACCTCCACGACCCCGTACTATTCAATCCATCCGTCAGCACAATGTATTGAGTCTGGTACATTGAGTCCTACTGTAAAACGTGATTTAGCACCCCAAAAAAAAGTCGTTTCCCAGCAATAATTTTTGCGTAAAGTTACTTAGTTTGATGTACATAATGCTTGGTTGACGGCTTCGTTAAGATTCTTGTTACACTCTGTATTTAAATTATAGTTTTACTAGAAGGCAAATATATTGCCAACGGGGCACAAACGCAGACACTACTACCTACTCCACATTCAAATTCAAATGTTCTGTAGTGTTACTGATGAATTTCTGTCGGAAAAACCTAATCAAATTTGCCCGATCTAGGAATCGAACCCAGCACCTCATGCTTAGCTGTAACACTAGCGACAGTTTAGGTGTAATTATTGCAGGTGATACTAATTTTCCTGTTTGATCATTAGAAGCTTGGGGTCTGTTAGGACCGATTCCTGTAGTGCACTGATCTCATAATGATTACGCAGCAGTTAGCGCAAGGAAGACCAGTATAATGAAAACTGCTGTATTGAATGCATCTAGAATTCTAGATAAACAACGTCCCCATGATGACTATAGCCATATAAAAAATCAAACAATAGATCAAGTACCCTTTTCTCATCAGACTCGGGGGCTCTGACCGCAGCCCTCCTATAATTGAAGCCCCTCTTCGCAAATGGCTACTAGACTCCTTTTTGTGCTAGTTCTAACCCTGGTCTTAGGAATGTTCGAAGTTGGCTGGAATTTAAGGTTTTAGTCTAGCCTAGGGTAAGGGTAAGGATCTAGGATCTAAGTGTTTTTGCTTGGAAGTCGCAAATTGAATTGTTGGGAGGCAATTACATTTTGACGCATCGATGGTTTGATCTAAAGTCGGAATGATTGTTCTTACTACATTATTAATACTAAGTTTAGAGACTTAGCCAATAATACACAAGAAACCAGCTACAACGTAAAAAATACCGGTATTTCCTCCATAATATTAGTCTGCGATCTGTCTAATCTAAACCAATTCACGCAAACTAATACATTAAATAAACGATACAAAAATACATAGAAACGAAAACATTTGGCAGTCAATTATCGCTAGGTACGTGTCGCCATTTGTACTGAAAAAATGATTTGACAGAAGGCCAGCTTTATGAACGCTTGATATTTTATTAGATTTAGCAAAATAAGCCAAGGAAAAGAAAGAATTGTGTGAGGAATTATATGGAAGAAAAAGGAGTAAATGAAAACGTGACAGCTACAGCGGAGAATTGAAGAAAAAACATAACCCTCCTTCTGGCGCAGTCGGGTAAAAACATGTTGCGTGTGCTGACTCCTAGTAGTATGGTGCAGGAAGATTATGACAGTGAAACTCTTGAGTAGACCAAACGTCACAAAAATATTGATAGAAAACTTGCAGAATGTGACATGTCACTGACACTGCCATTATGCCCGGTTGATGGTTCTTTTAGGTGATTTCTATGGTATTTTTTGGTGATTTTTCCTCCTCAGCCAAATACGTTAGTGAACATCTCTTGTGACGTCATCATCTCATTTGACGAACCATCTTGTACAGCAGTGTCTGTACATCCTTTAAATGTAACAGTATCCTAGAAAACACTGAATATTTTCGCGTTTTTTGCCTAACGATAAAATAGTGGATCTACTGTAAGCTTCTATTCTGTGCCACCTATAAAATGTGCTATTACGAACGTCTACGTCACTTGCGCATGCGATTGAGGCCCAATGTTTAACGTACGATATTTTTTCGCACACAAATATTGGAGTGTGGTACTCGTAGGTAGGATGTGTTGATGAATATTGTGTTTTGACTGTGAATGGATAGGTTGCTAATCTTGTTTCTGTTAATAGCCTGCGATGAGAGGCAACCTTAGCCTGGCGATGAATTGATGGTAATTAAAACTGGTGATATGACAGATGTTGGTAGACTGTGTGGGAATATGTGTAGGAAAATAATTTTGTAGGCTGTGTAGTTGAGTATTATCATCACTACATATTATAAAACAAAGTAGCTTCCCGCTGTCTGTCCCTATGTATGCTTAGATATTTAAAACTACGCAACGGATTTTGATGCGGTTTTTTTAATAGATAGAGTGATTCAAGAGAAAGGTTTATATGTATGACATTGCACCCGTGCGAAGCCGGGGCAGGTCGCTAGTCTAATCTAAATTCAAACTTCAACCCAAGGATCATGAGATTGGTTGCATATAAGTTGTTTTTCTATTGTCACTTTTATCATTATCCAAAAGTTAATTTGAAAAGCCCCTTTGGCCAAATGCTATGTTTCAGTAACGCTTTTTTTCAGTAGGATACATACAGAGAGTAGGTAGCTAGGTAGGTACGTCGCGAAACTAATAAACAGCGCTATTACGACGAACTACGTCACATCTGCGCCCGCGCAGCCGTGAGGCCCACCGACGAACGTATTGCGTAGTAAAATTATGTAAGAGCTTGTTTTTACTTTGTTTTGACTCTAATTCCGGACTTTATGATAGTTTTTTAGATATTTTGCGAACGAAATATTGTTTTAATTATCGTTTCAATTTATTTTTATGTTTCATGCTATTGTTTTTTTTGAACAACTTGGGTTACACGTGAGTGTATTCGGCGAGTTTTATCGCGATTCGATTTATTTTTATAACTTCTAGTTACAGACGCCAGCACATTTAGTTACTACAATCTGTCAAATTTATTTATTAGATTTTGACAGTTTCGAGTAGCTTGATGTGCTGGCTCAGTCTGTACCTAAAACATAAAATGATTTCTTTTTAATCTTAGCCTGTCTAGTTTTCAGATGTTATGGAAAATATTTTATAGAACTAATCTAATAATTAACAAATCAAATAAACAAAAAGTCCGAAGTACTCACGGATTCTATGAAATCTATGACAATGAGTGATTGAGGCCCACCGCCATCACTGCGGGTATGTGAGGCCCCTAAAATTGCTTGTTTGCACAGCGAACAGACAAGTAGTGGAAGATCAACTCAAAACAAATCAAAATTAAACACGCCTGTTATGACAATTGTATACCATATCCAGTTTGTGATCAAGATTATTAACATCATCGGCCGCCTTGAATTTCGTCCACCCAGCAGGCTGTTTGTGTGCCAACACTTCTTTTACCTCTTAACCAGTTTGTGTTACTTAAACATTAAAAAAAATATATATATACTTACTACCTACCTTTATTATGAGATGATCTAGAGCTCTTAGTAGTCATTATAATAAAGGTGTCGAAAACAGCGCGTTTTAACACGTATGTCAAACTTGAACAATTTGTCAGCTGGGTGCCTCAATCCATTCTTACAATTTACATGATATTTGCGTATCACGTAATATTTATCATATCGTAAATTTGATAAATCTGGGCATTACTAACCCATCCAACACCGAGTGGGAGTGCGGTGCCTCTGATGAGACCATGTCCGATTGCTGGAGTGTCCTAAGTGCCCGTATGCTTTCCAGTTTGGTGACGATGACCTAAGGATTGCCACTGATGTCGCAATTATCGTGGCCACCTACTGGGGTCAAACAATCTAATGCACCGGGCATTAGATTGTTTAAAGATAGTGTGATACGTAACACATATAATGTGTAACATACTTTGAAACAAGCTCGCCTAGTTGCTTAGTTACATACTTTCGTATAGGTTTTTACACTGACATGATCACTAACACCGCCAAATTTACTATTTGTTTTGAGTACCATTATCATTGATAAACATATTTTCAATACTCAATTCTTTTTTGCAATCCACAATGTAGGCTTAGGTTGTAAACATTTTTCCAAAAGAAACAATCGTAGTATTCACGATTGTTTTTTTTTTTTTGGAAAAATGTTGTATAAGATGTTTTTTATGATTGTCGGGCACAGCAAAAGAAAGATGTGGAGATGGCGACTTATTTTTTTTGTACACTTTTTTAAACATTCACGGTTTACACTTACAAATAAACTGTCACTTACTATATCTTCCGTGATTGTCTGTACTTTTGAGCTCCCGATATTTCGACGCTGTTGCAAGCGCCATGATCGCGGGTTGACACATCCCACGCGCGCGCTTGTCGCGGGTTGGGTTGGCGTCGAAATATCGGGAGCTCAAAAGTACAGACAATCACGGGAGATATCCCGTACGTGACACTTTATGTATATTTTTTTGTGTCTTCATTTACATATTACTTTTCACTAATCTAAACCCAGTGTTATGTAGTCACAACAAAGAAATATCGTTACTAAAAGATGAAGAAGAATATTTCTAATGCCGTGGACCTTCTACAATTTCCTACATGATATGTCAAGTAATAGTGCGTGCGTCCGTTGTTCTAATTCTTAGTTAATTTCGTTGACACGGTTTCACTTCTTTCTTTTAGAGGTTCACGGTCAATGGGCAACGGGGTCAGTTCTATCCTGGTTGGGAATAGGGAGCTGGGACGATCTGTAAACAACATTGTTGAGCAATAGCATGGTTCCAACGATATACGTAATATGGACCTACTTGGCTTTGTTAATAAAACAAAAAAATGTTTCTTTTTGTATTTATAGCTGACTATTTTATCAACAGAAAGCTGCAAAGAATATAAAATGAAAACATTACGCCTGTAATACCCCAAGGATAAGGCAGAGATGTATTATAGTACACCCACTTTTCACCAGTAAGAGTTCCATGAAATGAAAAAATAAACAAAGACAATGGGATGATATAGGAGCGAAGGCGGTTCTAGCCGGACTTATAGACCGAGCGGAGGGGGTGGATATGGCGCGCCTAAAGGCAGTGTCGCGGTCAGAATCAGGAGCGTGGTTGCAAGCGCTTCCTTCACCTCACCTGGGAACTTTACTTGACGGTGACTCTTTGCGGGTGGCGGTGGCTCTCCGCCTGGGCTGCGATGTCTGTGAACCACATTTATGCATCTGCGGGTCCAGAGTGGAGGCCAACGGCCACCACGCGTTGAGTTGCTGCCGGTGCTCAGGGAGGTTTCCGCGGCACCATGCTCTCAACGACATTGTCCGGAGAGCGCTGGTTGCCGCCAATATCCCTTGTGTCCTGGAGCCGCCGGGTCTCTGTCGGTTAGATGGCAAAAGACCGGATGGCCTGACTTTAGTACCCTGGCAAAAGGGTAAGTGCCTACTTTGGGACGCAACGTGTGTTAGCACGTTTGCCGCCAGCCATCTCCCTCGCACAGTCAGGTCACCCGGTGCCGCGGCTGAATCAGCCGCTCTCAAAAAGCGGGCCAAATATGCTGCCTTAGAGCCGAAATACTTTTTTGTCCCACTGGCAGTGGAAACCACTGGTTGCTGGGGGTCCGACGCTATTAAATTTGTCGCGGAGATCGGCCGGCGACTTAGAGAAAGGGGCGGTGACCCACGCTCTGGTTCGTTCCTGGTGCAAAGGCTAGCCCTGGCAATTCAGCGCGGAAACGCTGCAAGTGTCATGGGCTCCTTTGCGCCGGGAACAACTATGAGCGTCTAGTGACGTAAGGTTTTTTTTTTTTTTTTTTTTTTGAATTTTGTTATTTGACATGCCTATGTAATTATATGGTGTTATGTAAAATTTTAATAACAAAGACAAAGATGGAGTCAGGATACTGTGAAATAGTTCAAGACAAGTGACAAAGAAGACCGGGAAATGATTAATTCGCCATAAGCGTAAAATAATTCTTCAACCAAGCGTAGAGTATTTAAACGAGCCTAATTTATCTCTATGGCCCTGAAGCGCGCTTCTTCTACGCCTCTACGTAATACCCATAGACAGACATCCGAACATACCATAGTATTTATTTGTGGCAAATATTTTTTCACCACAAGGCTACGTCACGAGGCTGTGAGTCGTCTGCGCCTGCGCAATGAGGCCCACCGAGTACTGTTTCAAGGCCTATTGTTACGCTTCGCGGCGGTTTACTTTTCAATACCTAATATTTGGATTAATGAATTGACTGCGACTGTTAAGCTGAGTTGCTGGGTTTGATTTCCAGGTCGAGTAAAAGCGTTAATGGGTTATCTATCAGTAATTTCTCAGTAGCAGTCACGGTGGCTCGTTCTGTGCCTGGTTGATGACAATAGAAAGAAAGAAAAGAAAGAAAGAAAATTATTTATTTGGGACAAGCATAGGAACAATAAAAAAAAGAATCTAAAACTAAATAATAAAAAAAGACCTGTGCGAGGCCAAATAGGCTTGTCCCATCAACCATGGGACTAAACCATAATTGTTGAAAGAATGTACTATTGGTACAACTCTGCCCGACCGTTTGCAGATTACATCAGGCCTATACATAATGTATGATAGGAATTGACTGCCTTTCCTAATACACTTAAAAAAATCAAATGTCTGTTTCTTATCTTCTAGCCGTGAGCCCATGGAATACCATCTGCAAAAAATTTAAACTTCCATAAAAACTTTCATCCCCTATGAAATCTCTTTCAGGTTGGAATTTTCAAAAAATCCTTTCTCATTTATGCTTACCTTCGTTATACATAAGGAACTGTAGTCTCTTTCAAGGTGCCAGACCCAGCTGCTTAGGCCGTGGGATGTCCGTCAGTGACTGAATTTGAGATACTTTTTTTTAGGATCTGGGCAAAGGTATAAATTGTAAAAAATGGACTGCCCAGTTCTTAGCTAGAGTACCAAAATGGGCCTAAAATAGACTAGGTTGGTAGGTTGTAGAGTAAAAATGTGTTGTATTAGAATGAGCAATTCTAAAAACGAATGGCTTCCCGAATTGTCAGCAGATCATTAGCAATTTTCTGTTATTCGTACGGATATAGCTGAATCATAACTCAATTAATTTCATATGGAAGTCATATCTGGTGCAATTTCTGCCGCATAAAAAATAAAGACCGTATTTTTACTGCATGTAAGTCACTACATAGTATTAAACAAAGTCGCTTCCCGCTGTCTGTCCCTATGTATGCTTAGATCTTTAAAACTACGCAGATTTAGATTTTTTTTAATAGATAGAGTGATTCAAAAGGAAGGTTTATATGTAAAACATTGCACCCGTGCGAAGCCGGGGCGGGTCGCTAGTAGGTTATAACAAACAACTACCCAATATTGTAAACACAGAGAAGGAAGTATTATGTAAGGACCGTAGCAAAGCTTTATATTTTCCGCAGACTCCCATGAGAAAAATTGCCAACAAAACAAAAAGCGATCGCAAAAATAGGTCAATACGAAATCACCCCGTTACTCCAGCTTCCTAAGTGCGTAGTGCGCGCCACATGTCGGGTCAACCTGCCCTAGATACATTAGCATATGCCAGGAGTAACCCGCGTACCCGGGTAGTTGGGTTATAGCCGTCCCTTCCCAGATTGGCTTCGTAAACCGCCGCGTTGCCGATTTTTAATAGTCTCCCCGGAAGATTGGGGTTTTTGGGTACAGATGGTCAGATATAGCCAGCTTATGTATTTGTACAGTTAGGAAAAAGATAGTGTGGTATTATGGTTGGTGCAAACAAGAATATTTTCATGAAACACATCTGGTTCCGTGTATCTAGTAAAGAAAATGTCAAATTTTCTGACCCGTAGCTTTCTAAACTATACAGCTTGTAACAGAAAGGGTATAATCATATGGAATACTGTGGTACAGACCATCAAACTGAACAACTTTCTCTATGGGACCACCATCGAAATCGTAAAAAAAGAATCAGCTGTCCTATACAAAATTTCAATACCTACTCGACCCAAATGTATGGGACAGCTGATTATTTTTTTACGATTTCGATGGTGGTCCCATGGAGAAAGTTGTTCAGTATGATGGTCCGTACCACAGTATTCCATATGATTATACCCTTTATGTTACACGCTGTATAACTATATGAAAAGGTGGTTTTTGTCAACACGAAAAGAAAATTAACAGGATAAAAGGCGTTTTACACACATGTAAGGCTCTCCCTAAACCCGGTGATAAAATCGAATGTATATTTTGCCCCAGAAATCAATAACCGAAAACATTGCTTAAGTACCTACATCTCTCTTCTCTTCATCGCTGTTCCCTCAAATTTGAGGGTCACAACCACAAGCGAAGCATCTCCAAGTTATGCGGTCTTCACCAATGTGGACCACTCAGTACATTCTATTATGTACTTAAGTACATAATAAAATAGAAAATCCTCATCAACGTTTCCCAACACGGAAACAACAAGCCAAGCCAATCAATCATCCACGAATCAATCGGGTGTACCCTTGAACCCTGGCCTCGGTGTTCAAATGTCGCCCCTCAGAGGGTGATCCACCGGGCATCGATCCGGCCGTGATGTACCGGTGACATGCGACCGTCTTACTTATAAATATAACGTGGAGCTATGTTGTTGATGTCTCTTTGTGGGTTTGGGGAAATATTTTTGGGGTTGTGACGTTTATTTTTTGGAATAAACAGGAAGATTGTGTGTTTTGATTCCCCGTTTTTTGAAAGTGTGAATGCAACTTTACGCTGTTGCAACCATCAAATTTATCTTGGACATCACCAACAGCGGTGAAGGAAAACATCGTGAGGAAACCTGGACTCATTGTTAATCTATGTAGATAGGTCTGAAATCGCCAAATCGCTTCGAGCAAGCGTGGTGATCAATTCTGTTTTTTACGCTGCAATGGGACAGTATTAAGCTGGTATTATTAACAGCAGCAAATGATATGGCAATGGATTTACTAGGCTCTTATAAACTAAAAGAAGTAGATTTACCCCCGTACTCTCAGACGTCAATAAAACTTAACGAACCATTAATTATCTCCACAGAATTCAGTTACTACTTTCAATAAATCTACAACGAATCCATGATGACTCTTTTAAACCAAAAACAAAACATTAAACCCATTAAAAATACCTATAAGCCTTCTACATACTACATTAACTCAAAAACCTCACTCCGATGCTTCACCGTGTGTCGTAGCGATCCGAATACATCGTTTGACACCTCATTAACCCATGAGGTGTTCGCTAGAAGAGCGGGTATGAATGTTATCCGCCATTCAAAATATGAGGGTAGTTCGGAAGAAAGCTCGAGTAAAATGTCGCGTATTGGTTAATGATCGAATGTTTTTCTTTTTTAGGTTTTTTCGATAGATTTAAAAGGTTGAGTGAGGTTGAGTGGATGTGGATAAAACAGGCTTTGAGATCTTGTTGTTCGATGAGCTTGAAGTGATGAAAGCATTTTTTTCGGGCATCATGTCCATTAGGCCCCACATCAGTAGATGACAATTTGACTGTGCGCTGGCCGAACGTAGTAGGTACGAAGTTTCAATTAAATATAAGGTCAATTTACAGTAGTTTTGTTATCACTGACCTGTGGATTATGGTTTTGGAGATGTATTTTGTCAGATCAAAAGATTGAGATTTGTATTTTTTTACAATTAGCTTTCGGAGTATTTTCCAATACTTACGATGATCGAAAAGTCTTAGTTGACTCGAAGAACTAAATTCATCCCCAAATAATTCTGGTCCTAATAATCAAGAAGATGTACCTAATTAGGTACCTTTCATACTAAAACATAGACAGAGCGAGTACAAGAATCCTTGACAAGATGAACGTACAAGAAAACCAACACAAAATAATCTCCCACACACTTGTCATGTAATAAAGGTTGTATAATTAATTTAAGTAACTCCACGTGCTGAGTATATTATACTGACTACTATTGTTGCGTTACCACACAACAATGATAATAAGTATACATGACACACGTGTATGACTATAAATAAGTACTGAAAGTTATCATTTACACGAGGGTAATTCAAGAAAAACAAACGGATTTCACATTTTTTTTTTCGGATGGCATATCATCAAATAACCCTGTTTAAAATGACGGTTTTCACCTCATTTTCAACACTTGATGTTACCTTTGAAGCCTACAGAGGTAAGGATTAAATATTCTTGGTTAGAAAAGATGTACAGAATATGTCAAGACAATGACATGTATTTTAAATTTATTGTTGTATCTTTATTTTTTTTGTGAAAGATGGAAAGAAAATATTGTAGGTAAGTACTGACAGCAATTTATTTGTCCGAAAATTAGATATTTTGCCAAAGTAACAAACTTAAAAAGAAAGCGATTGAAAAGTATAACAGTAAAAACAGTCTATATTGAACCCACTATATGAACTCAGGCTTTCTTCCTGTGAGGGAGAGTGGGCCAACATCCACCAGGCTGGCCGAGGGCGTGGTCGTGGATGTCACATTATCTTCGATTTTTTGGTCCTGGAACATGCCAGTTTTCTCCTGAAATAGCGATCCAATAATTTATTAAGTAGGTACTAGGGATAGAAACAACCTAAATACCAAAATATTTTTCTGAACTTTCCTAAAAAAATACACAGTACACAGCTCAATCAAGTTCAGCCAATTTGTCTCTATCGTAGTCGTAAGCACTAAGGTTCGATGTCGGGTTGAAACAATAACTGTAAAACTCTCTCACGATGTGATGTCTATTGATACCCAATTGTTATAGCTCACAGCCCTTAGTAAGACTATTAACAAAAAGGAGACGCAGAAGACCCACTTAAGAAAATTTCATGATATCAAAATTTCATTCATGTCTTTCTCAAATCTAAACTAAGAGCGAAATGGAATAGTACCTCATCATCTTTTTGAATATAGCCAAAACTAGATTGAAAATGGCCTAAACAAGAACCTACATTCAGCGAGCCTTGGGCAGTTAGTCCCGCTATCAGCATTAAGCCTTTGAATTTTCTCAATGACTAACTTTTCTACCGAGGAAGGAATTTGAGGAATTTGATTTTTTAGGTTGTCTCTTAGAACGCTACACGCTTTTTTATCATTCCAATATTCACTCTACCAAACAGTTTTAAGTGCCAAACTTTATTTCTCATGCATAATACAGACTTGGCTCACTGTACTTCCTTCTTGAAGTGTGTTTAGTACATAAAGATAGGTAGGGGACGCTGAATGGAGCGCTCTTACGTTGCTACTCATGTTTTTATATACCTAGGGGTGTTATCTTGAAGTTTTTACAGGGATCAGTCCCAGTTGGCAGTGCCGTACGTTCAATTTGATTAATTGGATGGTGCTGATTAGTTTGTGATTAATGACTTATCTGAACCGAGCTCAAGAGCTGACAGTGCATGAAAAAATATGATGTTCATTTATTTTTTTAAATAAAAATTGTTTAAGTAGTTCGAATGGGTTTCCTATTGCGTTACACATTCGAATCACAATCTGAAAGACTTTGAAGGAAGTTCCTAAGCAAACAAATTCATGTTTCAAATATTATTTGCTCGACTACGTAAATAAAGCAACGAATATTGTTCAACTGTCAAATTAGACTTTGCTAGTATAAGCACGATAAATAATAAGGCTGTTGTGGATATTAGATAGTAAGACAAAGAGCTATAATCCTCCTACTCGACTTCAGGTTATAGGAAAGGACTAATAATAGAAAATACAGTTAATATTACTGATAGAAAGGCTTCGCCATCTGTTATTGTTCTTACGTTACACCATCTAAAAATACCTCGACATCTTATTATCTCAAAACTTCAACTTCCCTCGATCTTCTATTTTATCGTTATCTCGATTAAAGCGAGGCACACAGTTTCCTTTACAGGTAATTCTCCTCTGTAGCAGGCCAATTCGCGATAATGTTCCTTTCCCACCCTCTCTCCCCCCAAATTATTATGTAATCCACTCACTTACCTTTATTGATGAAATAAATCCAATTTGATAGGACGCTGATATTTTTTGAGTGACATAGATTTTTGTCGTATTGTGAGAGGTACCTACTTGAGTTAACAAAGGAGCAGTCGCTTTAATTACTGATTTTCTTTGCTGTAAGTATGTTGGAATTGTGTCCGGTTGATGGCAATAGGCTAGCCAGTATTACTCTTCAGAGATTACACGTCATGTTATGTTATGGTATACCTGTTAGAAATATTGGTCAAAAATAAAGACCGGGAAAATAGTTTTTTTTTACACATAAACTGTCACTTACGGGATATCTTCTGTGATTGTCTATTTTTTTGAGTTCCCGATGTAAAAGACAATCACGGAAGTTTAAAACAGAGTTTTTTTTTTCATTTAGGCAGCTAAACTAAAATTTTCAGCAATTTCATTCATTCAAATATAAAGGAATGGCCTGTGTTTTCTAAACAATGGGTATCACGGTCGTCTTGTTAGTATTGTGAATGGCATGTTTGGTCAATCAATCAATGGGTGCTTGGATTACATAGGCTTTTTCCTAGAAGCCTCTAATTCCGATTGAATTGGCCATGGTTGAATTAGGCAAACTCATAGCATAATAAGTATAATCAAGTTGTAGCGGTCCGACAGCTCGTACTCAGGCCTCTTTGAGAAAGTTGATCGTAAACCACCATGTGGGCCAGAGCTGGTTGGCAGATGTCATAAAACTAGTACATTTTTTAGTTCTAATGTTGTTTAGTTTTTTAGTTGTAGTGGTTTCGTCAAAATGTTTTCTTGAACTCATAAATGGGTCCAGGCTCACTGATTTACCTAACGACACACACAAAGATGTTCCATCTAGGAAATGACATCCTTATGCTAAAGAAAGTACAATCACTTATAGGCCAGGATCATAATAATATAAAATGCTAGCTTAAATGACATCATCTGAGAAGTCTGTGGCAAATACACGGTATAATTCTTAGGAAAACATAGACGCTATTTGGAGCGACACGTAGGCGGGAGGGGAGCCATTTGCAATCACTAACCTACCACAATACAATTATCTACGTATAGACTTAGTTTTATAGTACAGAGTAATGTTTTGATACCTCGTAAGCCTAGTGCTGTGGTTATCTCTAAGCTGTTTGGCATATTTGCACTTTATATGACTTTATATGGTGTATTGTTTGAGTTCAAGTTAGGGTTTATAGTCGTTATTAAACCAGGAACATTGAAGCTGAAAGATAATTTCGATTGTGTCTTCATCGTGAGAAAACACACATACCAAAAACTCATACCTTTTCAAGATGGTGCTCGGCAGACAAAACAGAACCACCTGCTTCGATCTTTAAACACTCCTTTTACTTCGTCTACATTACTACTGGTAGCTCAAACCATTTAAAAACCTCTTAAAATGGCATACTATTCTACTCAATGCGGAGAATAGGATTTGGACTTACTTAACTGTGGAATGTCTGATTTTCACCAACCGCATCTAGGTCACCTGAAAGCGTTACTAAAATATTTTGTTTCTACTATACTTCTTGTTTAATAAACTACAGTTTTGTGTGTGTCTTGAGATAGTCAGATAACTTACCATTACCTATTATTTACCATAGGAAATAATACTAGATAAAATATTTGAATACCTAAGCTTCTTGTTTATTATTTTTACCAAACAACTTGTAACTAATACCTGCCCAAACTCATTGATCCATATTACTTCGCAATTAAGTTACAAAAGTATTAAAAAACAACTCTCGTAACAACATTAAATAAAACAAAATTATTAAAACCGCAAGCCACTAAAAAATAGTCAAGAGGCAATTTAAATAAGTGCTCTCGGGTTTCCCGCGTGCGCCATATTGCTGCAAACGTCAAAAGTTCATTCACCCCGTGCGCCGCCGATGCATTTCAAAAATGTATCTATTTAATCAGCCTGCTACTATAAAACTCTTGGGATAAGGATATTATGACAGAATGTAGGTAAAATGTTTTTTGTCTTTGGTTTTTCTTTTGATTTCGTGAGTAGAATTTTATGAAATCCAATACATTTTAGATGGATAAAATTGGGGCTAGAAAGTTTTTTAAAAAGTCACGGTCTCTCTTGGGTTGCAGAAAAAGAACAGCTAATCACAATCACCGAACTCATTTTATAATTTTTTACTTAAAGGAAACTCATTTTAGATAAAATAACTTCTGAAAACCGTCAAGCAACACAAACACGACAGCTATCGATCAAGTAATATTTTTCTAGCAAGTAAAGAAGAAAAGTACGTTGTAATTCTTGCGATCAGGCTCGGTTGTCAGTATTGCCAGCATCGAGGCTCCTCGGGGAAATATCGTGTTTCTATCAAACGTACTTTCTTACCAATTGACAGGTTTATGGTTTTCTTTTGTTTTCGCGTTATTTTCTTTGGTATGATTATTTTTACGTTGAACTGTCAAAAGCTGACGTAAGTTTGGTGGTTAGTTATAGTGTTATTGTTTTTTGGAGGTGACACGTTTTCACACATTTGATGTTCCATGTAGTAGACATTATATTATCAAAGGTACTACGTGATAATCCCGGTGTTTTTAGAGTCAATAAAAATCGTCAACAGATCTGTATACTGAACCTGGTCATAACACTGATGAAATGAAAAATGTTTTCAGCAAAGGCACTTGACCTTCCTGAAAGAAACGATAATTTTGCATTTTATTACCCACTGAATAACGTTTCTTTCCCTCATAACCAGAGTTTCGCAAAAGAAAGACTGACTAACTTGATTTGATGTATGTAACCTGTTCAAAGAGAGGCGGTGTGATATGGCAACCCAATACAGGTAGGGTTAACGTCATTTGATATTCAATTTCATGAGTCACTTTTTCAGTTATATACGTACGATATCCTTCCAAATTCACTTTTAGTGAAGTGATTGTGAAAACATGAAACTTATTTGGTTAGCACGATACCGTAACAGCTTGATTTACATGTCTCCAGTTTAAGTCGAGCTAAGAATGGCAATATATATGCTCCCCCCAGATTACATAATTAAAGACTTAAACATAACCGGCAGAATGTGAGTATACTGTAATAACTACTCTACTTAACTCTAATAGGAATACAGGCTTGATGTTGATCGATTTAATATTGCTTTTCAGCATTTCATGGACCAACCAAGAGTTCAAAATACTCTTAAACTTAGTTTAGTTTAGACTGAAACTAAAACGGTGTAACTAGAAACGTAAACAATGTTTGGCTAAATATTAAATAAAAAGGTTGTGTAAACACACAGGGTTCTCTTATTACAGTCCTTTTTGCCTCGACAGAGGAGCACTTCCGAGATGGGCAAAAATAAACAGCTTGAATTCTCTGTTAGGAATTTAGGTTCCGGAAACCCTTTGGCAATATACCCGATATTAAAAAAGTATATAAATATAAGGATATAAAAGCTTTGATGTTGGAATTATGCTGGTTTATTTGTATGGCCAAAACATGAAAAACATAACAGGATCGATGTTGTGTGATATATTTACCAGCTTTTCCCGCAGCGTGGCCTGCGTGGATTTCGGAAGTTATCCCACAGGAGCGTGCTGCCAGAATAAAAATCTTATCCTATGACCGAACCCAGATCATGGATCCTGTCTCCCACTACAAAGGTCAAACAAACACACAGAGACTCGCATTTCTATTATTGTATGAATTATTGAGAAATTTCTTGTCGGAAAACCTGGGAATGACCTGGGAATCTTACCCAGGACCTCATACTCATCAGGAGCGCATGCGACCACTAGACCAAAGAGACAGTATTTGGACTGATTTAATTGAAAACAAATTAATAGGTACAATAGAATTATTTGTACTGTTTGTCACCCCTGTTTTGATGTCCAGCACTGCTCCAAGATCATGAAATGTTTTACTGTTTATACATAGTATTATGCCCGATATAACAGTTTTATGATTTTTATTATATTACTTTGTCGCACATAAAATTTATTGTGCCGAGATGATTCGCTCGAGTTTGTTCACTGTGCTTTTTATAGTGGATATAAATGTAAGTTTATAACCTAGAGTTGTAGTGTAGTGTAATAAATAAGTTTTGTTGAGTATGGTTTCTTTAGTGATAGTAAAATCAAGAGAAGGGACGATCTAAGCATTTTTTCTGATACTTTTATAATTGATTTTCTCTGTTAAGCCCGATAACATAACATTACGCCTGAAATCCCCGAAGGGTTAGACAGAGGTGTCCCTAAACCACATTTCGCCAGTTATGTTTGTAAGTCCCGTGGAGCAAGCCTATTGCCATCAACCAGGCACAAATCCAGGCTCCGTGGCTGCTACTAAGAAATTCCTGATGGAGGAACTCAATTACACTTTGACCGACCTGGAATCGAACCCAGGACCCCATGCTCTGCAGTCGCGCTTGCGGCCACTAGACCAACGAGGTAGTCAAGCCCAAAAGTAGGCTGAAAATAGTCAGGGTGATTTTATGAGTAAAAAGGGTGCCCCAAGCTTTGGACAAGGGCTAGCTACAATGATAAACATTGCTTCACTGTTATTTAAAATTAATACATTTTATTTATTATTTTTTCGCCATCATACGACTATCTTTACAGGGCTACCTAATGCGATAGTGTACACAATGACAATATTACATTTTGTTACTAATCACAAACAATGCATTTTTTGTGAACACACTCAGAGAACAATGGAATAAATCGACGTCTATGAGGTTGAGAGTGCGAGTGCACGCGTCAGCGGCGCTTCACCTAATAGATTTGTCCGCGCGCGCGGCTCCGTCGGATTAACCGGATGCAGCCGAATACCAGTATTTTACATGACCACCCCAACCCAATTAGTATTGGGAAATATGATACCCCTTGGTAAGACTGGTTACCAGACTTTCGGACCACTGACTACCTGTAACGACTGTCACAGATCTTCAAATTACAGCCGGGACCAACAGCTTAACGGTTTTTCCGAGGCATGGAGGAAACTCGGTAATGGGTGGGTTACCCATCCACAGACCAACCTTGAAAATCGACCCGAGCGGCTGTTAGTAGGTAGCCATGACCAATTTACAAAAATAATGTTTATTTAATTTTAATTGTAACTTTATTTATTTAACACTTCAAGCACTTAAGTAGTACAGAAGCGGACTTAATGCCATAGGCATTTCCTACCAGTCAACCTTTGGGTGATGCAGAGACAAACATTGGTAGGTGTACCTATGTATAAACTACAAGGATATATAAAATACTATGTATAAAAACATATCAAAATACTATACATATATACTAACTCTCTTCTACCTTTCTGGGCCTCAGGCCCACTCTGTGAGAGAGAGATGGGGCCGTAAGCCACCAAATGCAGGTTAGGTTAGGTCAGGTTCAAACTTATGCCGTGCCAAATTAATGAGCTCCTCGTTCCTATTCAAAATTAGGACTTTTCAAATAACAATAACCGAGACAGTCTTCGTCTCCAGTATTCCACACAATCGTTGCAGTCATTATTTCAGCCGAACAAATGACAGCAAGACAAACTGACCTCTCCCGCCTTTGTCAGATTTAGTGAAAGTGAGGGTCAATGGTCGCTGGTTCTCGATGATGCACTAGACGGTGATGACAGATGGGGATAATGACTGTCTACTCCCATGTGGGTCAAGATGTGATGACCTTATGGTATTGCCGATTGAGTAATCGAGACATACTTTTGAAAATCGTGAGTCATTTTTTTTTTTTCGGGATTGGACGTGGTTTTTTTTGGAATGGTAATATTTGGGATTAATAGTGATTTATCTTTCAGTTAGATCGGGTATTTTTCCAATGATTTGACTGAGAATCACAGATAAGAGGAGCTTATCAGTGCTGAAAATGTATTGTGACCAAAATAACGAAATTTCTTAACGAAACACACGTAGAAAAGACACATAGCAGTTTCCGTAATTTACACGATACCAAACCTATTTCTCACGACTGGAATACAAGAGGAATTTAGCCGTAATCCTCGACGCAGGTCCGGTTGCTGGGAGTCACATCTCTTCGACAGGTGATGAAATAACTTATACAGGGTAATTCGAGACCGTTATAACTGAGCCACCGCTGCTCTATAGAATTTACATACTACAACATACTAACCAATCCCTAGTTTCAAATCCAACATAACCGTAAGATAAACCAAACATTTTACTACCACAAAACGACACCGGCATTCCAATCTGGTACTAAGTTAACTGCAGAATTATGCGTTAGCCAGGGAACTGTTAGGGCCCGGGTTCGACTCCCGGCCCGTTACCTGTCACTGCGAAGGTATTTGTTGGCGATAAACTCGACGCTCGTGACTCCTAGCGCATACCGTGAGGTGAAGAGCACTGTTGTCGGCTGTGCGACTTGTTTTTTTGAATTTGGCATTTTAGTTGATTTTATTTTAAGTTACAAATTACTTAGGTAGTAGCTAAAAGTGTATTTTCGTTGCTTGGCTTTTTGGTTAAAAAAAATTGAATCGTAACCAGTGTTCAACTTTCTATATACACACTAATACTACTGCATTTCACAGTATTATATCCACTTTAAAATATTAAATGACGAGATTATTGTTAAATTCTAAAAATAAACTCGCATTGTTAATCAGAAAAAAGATTTAAAATATTTATTTATCAAAAATTGCGCTTTATATAATCACTTGAGAAGTACATGAAAGTAGTGCATCAACTTATTTTTATTTACTCACCGTTTCAGTCTAATTCTTTTAGGAGAGTGCTTCTCACGGTCACAATGATATTTTATTTCATGGTTCCATGCTAATCGCTGGTTAGTTTTCCTGTTAATTTAACGGAGGTTTACTTTACATTGTATGTAGTCTATTGCTATTACACAGTCCATCTCAAGTTATCGGGGTTATCGTAACCGTGTCCGATTTGTCCATTTAATCCGCCATTTTAACGATTGATACATCAAAGTGTTTTCTCAAACGTAATAAAAATTTTGATACAGAAATCAGTTTTTTTTTTTTACTTTTTAGCCTTGTATAGCAGAATGGCGTGATAGAATTTGGTTCCTTGATGCCTCATTATTTTCTATACAGATACGGTTTCTAGATAAACCGTGAAAGACCTTTTTTATTTTCTAATTATACTGGCATTCGCACGCTTGAGGATGACTGAAAATTGAACGAAGTGTTTTCTCTCTCGTTTTGCATTCCATTGCGTTTAGTAACGGTCGTTTAGGCATTTTTTTTTTCTTTTTTATTCGATTTGAATTTGACTTTAGAATTGTATAAGTTTTTTGTTAAGAATTTTTATAGATGGTCGTATGCTTTATCTCTTAGATTTTTCTTACAGATTAGTTTATTGATGTGGAATTGTGTGGAATATATTACTCATCCAACTGTTCGATTTTGACGTGAGAATTATGTCAACACGAGTAATGGACGTGGCAGCTTGCCAATGCTTGCTTAGTTTGACATTAAGTATTGGTATTAATGACATCAAACATTAACGGCAAATAAAGTTATAATATTTATTACTAAAGACATAACATTCCTTTTACCTCCCATGCTAGGTAGTTATTTACTTCAAAGTCAGAGGACCTAATAAAACACACATTAAGAAGTTAATTCATGAATGTTGATTAAAGTTCAAAAACGTTCATATATCGAATTATGTATTATAGCTTTTGCTCGTGGCTTCGCTCCGATTAATACGGAATGTGCTCACGAGAACGTTTTGAAATGTAGCCCTATAATACTCGGGGATAATGTAGCTTCCCGTTACTGAAAGGATTCTTGGAATCGGTTCAGTAGTTCCGCAGATTACCCCCTACTTACAAACTGATCCCGCTGCTGGGCAAAGACCTCCTCCCATGACCTCCAAATCCTTCAAACAAATGTTACCTCTTTATTAATAAATTAGTATAACAGACCTGAATCATTTCTTAACTTAAAGCAGTGTCCGCTACATTATACAATTATAAATTAAACAACAATTTTCCTGAAAAACCGACACTGCCATGGCAACCCCACCACACTACGTTGTATTTCACTATGCATAGACAGTATTTCATAACCGGCGCACTCCAGCCTTCAGCTCAGTCATTATTAGTGCATTCACCCCGACACCAGGTGCAAGGGGGACATATAATGTAACGAGTATTTAATGCTATGTACACGGTGTATACATATAGCCTTCGAAAGGACTTTAAATAGCGTATCTCCGGGTTTAAGTACATATTTGCATAAGGAAGGGTATTTTTGTCGTTATTCAAGTATGTGAGGAATGTGGCATTCTTAGGCTGTGTTTTTAGGTTTTATTTTGCATAATGTTGCAATGTGCACCTGTATTTCCAGTTTTTTTTTTTGCAATTTCATTCACTAACATAATTTCAACATTGACGTACTACCCGACAGACTCTTGTTGATCGAATTTAAGACTTCCTACAATCCAACCAATTTAACATTTTGCACACCTGTGTAAATTTTACGACATTACAATATGATTTCATGTACAGACGCCAGCACAACAAGCTACTACAATCTGTCAAATTTCTTAAATAGATTTTCAACTTTGTCGCTAAAGCATTAGGTTCAAAGTTGACTGGGAAAATTTGACAGTTTCGAGTAGCTTAATGTGCTGGCGTCTGTACATAGCTGACATAGTAATGTTGACAGTGAAATCATTTATTTGTCCTTCTTTAATTAAATGGCGCCACAATCTCTATTATAGGATTCATTTTGAGCTTATGTATAAACGTCTAGATTTATTTTAAACAGCTTACGCTAGGAAACTCGTTTTTTATTTTTAAGTGAAATAATTTTTAAGTTTAGAGTATTTACAGTCTATTATTATATTTACTAAGTAATTTTTATTTAAATCCCATCTCTTTGTAACTATTCTAAACAGGATTATGAACTTAATTCTCAAGCAATTGATTGTTGAAACATTTTAATTTTCTTTTCAATACAGAAATATAAAACAGCTTAGTAGATTCTGGAGTCATTCGATCATGTTTCAACAATAACATTCCAACCTTCTTTTAGAATAATACTATAGGCAGATATTTGGTGCGTTTACCCTATCAGGTGACAAGGAAAATATTGTAATGAATTCAAAAGTTAATTCCAACAGGAAAGACTTTGGTTTGTAGGTATTTGGTTATAATTATTTTACTTAATTACTAGTATAATAGAAATAGGCGGATTAAGTAGGTGTTTTTACCTCATTGATAAATTAAATATAGAACAGGAACATTAATCAAGTTATACATATATTCTATATAATAAAAAAATATATTAATAAAAATATATTAATTAATTATTATATCTACTGAGTCCGTGTCCCGTGTTAAGAATTTGTGTACGAGGTCTTTCACACCGTGTATAATATTCAAATAAAATATCTAGCTAAAAGTAAAAACACACTTAACACTCATAATCCAACATTAGCACTTCCTGTGTGGGCATCGCATGCACAATTTACATGCACAAACATCGGATATAATAACTACGTGTTAGCACTACGCGTTAGTATTGCAAATATGTTTAACATTTCCTTAGAAGTATTAGTCATCCATTAGAAAGAGATATTTTTACAGCAAGTTATAGAATACATTCTTCACCTAAAACACAAACAATATATTTTTAAGTTCAAATAGTATCTGTGGATAAAACTTCGTTTTCATAGTTATGTGCTTACTAAGCTCTTGCCCGCGGCATCGCTCGCGTTAATTTAGAATTTGACAATCAATTCGGGTTGAAATCTGCTTGTAATACAATCATGATTCGAAAGACACGTGGCGCCGTCTATTATCTTAAGTACATTATTGTTGTTTTTCCTCGGGAACAGTACTGTTTTTTGGGATGAAAGGTACTCTGTCCGTTTCTGTTGTTTCAAAACCCTCAGCTTTGGAACATTTAAATGTAAATTATTTAAACTTTCTTAGTAAATGTTATTACTCGACGGAAGATTTTATGACTGAAAAATTTATCTAAATATTTGACATTATTGCCTAATTATGTTTTATCTCCTTGACTTTATTGAATTATTTGACTTGTATAATACCTCTTTTATTTTTCAAGTTATTTAAATTATTTGAAATTCCAATTCTAATGATTAATAATTTAATTTTAATGTAATGATGACTCATCAAAAAACGTTGCCCCACACTAGGAATTTCTAGTGTATCGTGGGTGCGTTTACAAACATTTAAACTCACATACACAAACAGCCCATTATGAACATAACAGCTTTATACAATATTCTGACAAATAAATGCATTCATTCATTCATTCTTTAATTCTGTACACCTGACAAAGTAATTTTCAGGTAATGTCAAATGTTAAGTAATTATCATTGAAAAAATTAATTGGAAAATTTCAGGATGATCGGTTCAGTGAGTGGCCAGTTCACTGAAAAGGTAATAAACAAAACCTTACTTTCGTATTTATAATATTAAGTTAGGAAGGATAATTTTAAGGCTACCTGTGGTAGTTGACGCCAGCAAAATATATTTTTTTTTGTATTTAGACAGTAATACTCATCTGATCTGTGGAGTTAAGTTTTGTAACATAATTTAAACCTGTGGTTTCCAATGATTTAAAATTGATTAGGATAATTTAAATCTTAAAGAAGTAACTAAACGAACAATGAAAAACAATTAATCAAAAATTAATAGATTTTAATAAAAATAAAAACTTCGTTACTTTATTTGTAAGTAAGTAATTAAAATAACTGAGACCAACTGGTATAAAGGTCTATTAGAATTAACTAAGAAATTATTTAATTATTTTCCTTGTCAGCTACAAGGGTGAGCGCTCCAAATATCGTCCTGCCAATTTTATACAAAAAGTTGGAACGCCTTTGTTGAAGCATGATTGGCTGACTCCGGAATCTATTACTGTATTGAATAGAAATATAAATTATTACATCAACTGAGGAGACCTAGATATAGTGCACAAAGTACCTATTTATTTATAATATTATATACATTTATAAATTAAAATTACCTAAAGTAAATAACTAACTTATCAACAAACTTAAAAAATGGCGTCAAAAAACTCCTCAACGCTGTCAACTGGTAATGTACCCAAGAGACTAGCGGTAAATAGTGAATAGAAAATTAAAGTAAATAGTAAATTTAACTTTTAAAACTTAGTAGAATAATTATAGATATTGAGAATATAATTGCTTAGATACGACATGGGGTCGAACCACCGACGCGAAAACGGTTCCCACGTATTCACTACATTGTGAGCCGCCACATATAATGTTTTTTGGTTATTTAAAAAATAAATTGCTGTTCCATACTTTTTACCATTTAAGTATTGCACTTTTGTACGAAACAGCAGATTTTTTTTAATAACCTATGAAAAATTTCTATGTGGGGGGGGGCGTCGATGTCCCTTCCAACCCGTATAATTACTAAAATTATTAACAAAAGTTATTAAAAAAAAACAATTTAAAAATATCTCATAATCTTTTTGAATAACACGTTTGCTCTATGTATCTCAGCATTAATAAATATACATCATCAATAATTATCTTAGATTCGCATAATCTGCACAATTATCAAATACATCTTCATATTTTCCAAAAGCCTTGAACTCAGACATCGCTAATAGAAAACCATGATGGACAGTCCGATTGTATCTTGGAATCAGATAATTTCCGGTCATGACTCAATTATGGTTTTAAAGAAGGAAAAAAATGGACGGCTAGCCTTTTGAATCGTGTCTTGCGCAGACTGCCGAGAGCCTCATCACTTCGATGCATTTCCTCTGGCTTCAATGAATCACCCTGTGGTTTCCAAATAAAAGTATTCTATCAGCTTTTTATATTATCGTTTAACGCTCAATAAAGATCTTTTTTGCCTCGTGATTACTAGATTAAGCTCTCAATCCTATTTAAAGCTGGCAAGCTGTTGGCAAGTTAGTGGATTTTAACCAAGTCCTTGGAGTTACATTTGTTTTGTGTTCTTTTTCTTGGTTGATGATTTTACTGTTATCACGAAATATCAGTTTCTATACAATTTATTTTATGTATAGATTGTTTATGGTTTTGCAATCTGCCATTTAATTAATGGTATTATAAGACCACTATAAATTCATGTCTTAGGTATTTAGTCATCTAAAGTTGTAAACCAATTTGTACATTAAATCATGTTATTGAATGCCACTTAACCACATAACAGCGGTTATGTATTAGGTGTATATTGCAGAAGTTGTGACAGCTTGCTAATCACACCCACCTGGTTCTTGCGAGACATATTTCAGTCATAATTAATTGAAAATGGTTAAGTACCTTAGAATCTAAGCTGTTGGCATGGTAGTTCATATTTACAGCTTTATTGAAGGAGTTCTAAAATGTGATGAATCTAAAACTACCAGCCTTTATCAATTGGTATCGTATTACCCATTATTAACTGGATTGTGGAGGTTAGAAAAGCTAGTCGCTCCATGTAAAACCAGGCAAGCAGAAATATGCAGTTCAATTTTGAATTCCAAATTGACTCAACGAATTTTCAGAAGTAAAAAAAAATCATATGTGAAAATCAACCTAATGAATCCAAGTGCTAACTACTATAGTAAATGCGCACAAAGCATGACCGAAGTGAATGAACTAATCAAACCATTGAATGAACGTGATGGACGATCGATGAAACAAAGGAATGACAAGGTGTAATTTTGTTATAAAATTTTATTGCCAGATGTGATAATAATAAGAGATCTGCAGGTCCGTTCGTAATTTGTCTAATCTTTGGAATGGCCGTTTATAATTTGAGATATTTTGTGTGAAGAATGAAGAATGTCCGGTTGGTTGTGCGATAGATTTGTTGGCCGATAACATGTTAAAAATCTATCGACTTTTTTGTGTAAAGAATACGAAATGAATTAACATAGAAAAAAAGATCTCACAACATTTTATCCATGAGATACTTAGTTCGTACACATGAGGGAGTATCCCATACCTAATAACATCAAAGAAACTTTCACCACTATATAAAAAAAACCCACTTGGATAACGAATCACTAATCTTTTCAACCAATAATAAAAAACCCCCTTTTCCGTGAAAACGAAGGAATTAGCATCAGCACCCCCTTAAGTTTGTTTTTATGGTACAGCTTATAACCCCATGTGAACCGATGGGGTGTGACGGGGCGAAGGTGACCTTTTCGTGCAAACTAAGCGATTTTATGGTTTTATTTTCATTTTATTGGGATTTTTTACTAGAAGGAATACGTAATTACGTAATTTTGTTCTCAATGGGTTGTTATACATTTCTAAGTTATTATCTGATGCTCTTTACTTGAGAACGGAATTTGTAATAAAATAAATACTTTATTTACGAAGATTTTAGAACGGTCCTTGAAACTTGTAAATGTATTTTTTACCCATTTGATAAAAAAAATTACAAAGTTTCGGGAAGAAGCGAAACTCACTGTATTTTGAACACGTTCTAACATCATAATTTGCAAAAGGGAAAAAACCCGCAAATCAAAGGTGCCAAAAAAAGGCAAAGCAAATAAATACCAAAAAAAAAACCTCTGTACGCATCAACGAACCGCAACACTATCTACGCAACACTATCTACACAATACACATCCTTTAAAACTAGAATCATTTTATAGAAACACTAACAAAAAAAAAAAAAACTCAGATTCCTAAATCGGTTGGTCAGTATCGAGTGCATTCACCCTGCGCTAGGCTTTGCATGCTCGCTGCGCGGGCGCTGGCATTTCCGGAGAGGGGAGGCGAGGGGCGGGGCTTTGCGGTGCACGGGGGGGTGAAGGAGGGGAGGTGATCGTGGGAGAGCCTTTGCTTAGGAATGTTGGTCACTACCTGCATCGGTATGTACTGTAACGGATACGGCGGTAGTATTTAAGCTTATGAGCGTTATCGTCGTACGGCATTGCATACAAACTTTCAAGTATTTTTTTCCGAAATGACTCAACCGATTTTAATGAAACTTCATACGCATAAGCAGAATACATATTTCTAAAAATGAGAGAGAAGAATTTTCAAAATGTGTTTTAAAAGTAAAAGAAAATTGGAAATTTCTGTTTCTATGGAAAATCTAAAATCCAAATATCTTTTTTTTTAAAGAAATTTCGAAAAGTCTCTTTCAAATTTTTAGACATACATGTATCCTGCTTAAGCGTATGAAGTTTCATTAAAATCGGTTCAGTCATTTCGGAAAAAAAATGACTTGAAAGTTTGTATGAAATGCCGTACGACGTTAACGCTTGTAGTATAGGGTGGGTATAGAAAGTTGGTCTTATCAGGTCTGTTATCAGGTGGGGCTTGTTAGAGAGCTGTGTTTAGTATTTGCGATTGGTTTTAAAGGTGGTTTCTTAATGTCTTTTTATCAGTTCATTGCTGTGTTTTTGGAATTATAAAGTAGTTTTTCCACGTCAATAGTTTCTTTGAGTCCTTAGAATAAGATAATTTTATTGAGTAGTTAAGTAACTACCTCAATATTCAAGATATTAGCAGAGCTTTTATGTCGTAGCAGTAAGGGTGAATTTCGTAGGGAACGGTTACCCTGACCTGCGATTGACTACGTCAAACCTTCGTTAAACACACTTCAAGTTAAACGTTTTTAAACTCCTTTTTTCTCCGTACATTTCAATACCCTCGATAGTCCTTTAGGTACTTAATCTAGAACTAAGTCTAGACAAGCAGACATTACCGAAATCCTAACCTCTTAAAATGTAGGTAAAGAATTTTTAATATATTAAAGGATTTAAAATTTTCATTCTACAATGTTCTATCTGTTCTTATATTTTAAATGATTCAATTCAACTGACCTTTTATAAAATAATAATTAATGCCTTTAATTTTAGGAACATGTTGTAAAATAAATTCGTATCAAACGTATTTTTAAAAAGGTTCTACTGCCGACTGCCGCACCCACAGATGTCAATAACTGGAATAGCATTTTAGAGAGCATAGTAAAATAGGCATTGAATTAAAAAACCTGGACTGCCTCTTTGGTCGAGTGGTCGCAAGTGTGACTGCTGAGCATGAAGTCCTGGGTTCGATTCCCGGGTCAGGCAGTGTTATTGGGTTTGCTCAGTAGCAGCCACGGAGTCTGGATTCGAGGCTAGTTCATGGCAGTAGGGTCGCCCCATATTACATGGGAATTAACATTACTGGCGAAATGTGGGTGTACTATTAGGCACCTCTAATCCTTCGGGGCTTACAGGCGTGGTGTTATGTTATTTATTTAAAATAAAATAATATACATACAACTAAGACTAAGTACAAGAACAAGTACAAGTACAAGGAGATAAGTAGTGGGTATAAGTAAAATCTGTATAAATCTATAACTGAAGTCAACTTGAACTATTGGTGAAAAGTTCACAAAATGGAGTGAGCTTATCTTTCTGTATAAATCTATAACTGAAGTCAACTTGAAATATCGGTGAAAAGTTCACAAAATGGAGTGAGCTTATCATCCTGTATAAATCTATAACTGAAGTCAATTTGAACTATCGGTGAAAAGTTCACAAAATGGAGTGAGCTTATCATCCTGTATAAATCTATGACTGAAGTCAACTTGAACTATCGGTGAATAGTTCACAAAATGGAGTGAGCTTATCATCCTGTATAAATCTATAACTGAAGTCAACTTGAACTATCGGTGAAAAGTTCACAAAATGGAGTGAGCTTATCATCCTGTATAAATCTATAACTGAAGTCAACTTGAACTATCGGTGAATAGTTCACAAAATGGAGTGAGCTTATCATTCTGTATAAATCTATAACTGAAGTCAACTTGAACTATCGGTGAAAAGTTCACAAAATGGAGTGAGCTTAACCGTTTTCATCATTTCAAGTAGTACACACGTATCTCTACTCATAAAACCTCAACTACGTACTTCTTACTACCGTGTTCTTACTCAGTGGGTGGCCCAAGTATCCGACGACAACAGAAGATACAATATCAAAGGAGCCGCGTTACGCGTGAATGTGATGTCATCTCGTCAATGATAGTATTGTGTTACTGACACCTGATAACGCTGCGTGCTGATACTGTGGTCGTTGGAGAGCGTGTAGCTTTGACCCGGGGTCGTGCCCGTGGATGACTTCCGTTTGAGAAACAGTTTTATCAAACCAAGAGTTTGTTGTACCAGTATGTTACCGTAATTTGGTTTAAAATTAATAAAGTCAGTATTTTGGCCCGTTTGTACACCATTAATAATTAAAATGCATTTAACGCTAACTATTTAATATTTAATACCAGCGCTATGACATTTTTGTTGAATGTTATACACCATGCTGAAATAGGGCCTCGTAGACGATCAATTTAGTTTAATGTGTCTAACTTTTACTTTAATTTTTGTTTTGCCCTGTGGGAGTCAATTCTCTCTCGCTGTTTGTACGCTTAGATCTTTTAAACTTCGCAACGGATTTTAATGCAGTTTTCAGCAATAGAAAGTGATTCAAGAGGAAGGTTTGTATGCATAACATTGCGCCCGTGCGAAGCCGGGGCGGGTCGCTAGTCAAATCTAGGTGTAAAATTTAGTAATACTCTGCCTAACTCTTCGGGGGTCACAGGCGTGTTATTATGATATTTTATACATTCAACACATTGTTCGAAACAGAATGATGTTAAAAAATATCACACATCACCCCACCACCCCCTTACCATTCCCCACAAATTTCATTCATCACAAGCTGTAGTAAATCATTCCAAAAAAAGGATTTAGGTAAGGCCTTAAAATAACTCGCAGTCATCCTTGTAATATCTTCATCTTACAAAGATAATCCCTGAACGTTTAATCGTCCTTTCAATATGATCGGATAACTTAGCTTTAACGTGAACTTCAATTTATGTGGGTGTGGTAACTTTAACTTTTCCAGAATAGAAGAAAATTTTAAAAGATAAGTATCACGGTATGAGGGTAAAGTTGTTTGGTTGTTTTCAATTCAAAAGATTCAGTTTCTTCATCCATTTTGAATACACAGATTGAATGTGAATAATGAAGTGTGTGACAAGACCCTTAACGAAGCCGAAAAGCACTTGTTTTCCCCGTCATTGCGATCATTTTTTTGTTCTAGACCATACCTGGGAACCTTCTAGTTACGGAGATATTGGGGTCAAAGTTCAAACTTTTTCATAAGTTTTTTTTTTAAATAAGTACTTGTTTTTAAAGTAAGATTTTTACTTTGGACACCTCCATGACCCCCGTACTATTCAATCCATCCATCATCACAATGTTTTGAGTGCGCTACATTGAGTCCTTCCGTAAAACGTTAGTCCTTCCGTAAGACCCCAAAAAATATAGGTTAAACAAATTTGAACTTTTTGCCATCGATACGCTAAGAAGAAGAAGCAATAATTTTTGCGTAAAGTTACTTAGTTTGATGTACAGTCACCGAAGGAGTTACCAGGGTCGTCGGATATAGTTGAAGTTTAGTAAGAAACCGATGGATGTTTTCGAATAAAATTTAATTTAGTTAATAGAACACAAACAGTTCATTAATATCAAATTAAATTTCATTCGAAAACATCCAACGGTTTCTTATTAAACTTCAACTGTATACGACGACCCGGTTACCTATCTCCTTTGGTGACTGTACATAATGCTTGGTTGACGGCTTCGTTGAGGCTCATTTTACATCCTGTATACTGCCAGCATCTGCCTAGTATTTTCCTAATTATGTTGGGGTCGGCTTCCAGTCTAACCAGTACTTGATATGAAGCGACTGCCTATCTGAACTCAACTCTGCAGATTTACAAGAGGGTCATGCCAGAATACCTGAAGGATTAAAGAAAAATTGAGTTGGTTAATATTGGAAGGAAGTTACGACGTAGAAGAAGAAAGAATATTTTCTAGCGTTTTTAGACATCGCTTCAAGTCTTCACATTATGTATCACTACATAGTTACAAAACAAAGTCGCTTCCCGCTGTCTGTCCCTATGTATGCTTACATCTTTAAAACTACGCAACGGATTTTGATGAGTCTTTTTAATCGATAGAGTGATTCAAGATGAAGGTTTATATGTAAAGCATGCAACCGTGCGAAACCGGGGCGGATCGCTAGTATTTTTATATAAAAATCGAACAATACTTTTCCTGTCGCAGAAAACCGGACTGGCATTTCTATAATAGATCTATAGTACGAGTACCTTCCTTTTGCCATTTAACTGATTAACTGCCCAACAACGCATAACCCCCTATTTTTTCGCGACAGTCGGTCAACGGTTGCACTGGACGGGCAGATGTTCAGCACCTGCTGTTCTGAAAGATTTATAGCCTAGATTAAGTTTGCTCTTTACAATGATATTTCTGTAATTGGGAGCTGATAGTCAAGATACTATCTTAATTTTTTGAAAGTTTTGTACATTTGTCATTAAAGTCTATTAATTAAAATAGTACATTTTGATATAAGTGGGGAAACTTTGTTATTGCATTCGAGCGCGGAATTAACACCGAGCTGTAAGCGAGGGTGTTATGGAGCCGAGAACTGCAATAACAAATCCCCACGCGTATCAAACGACGTTTTTCTATACACTTTCGAAGAAATAAAATATTAGAACGGAAAGTATTTTTGTCAGGAATTAATATGAAACTATGTTTTAATTTGCTTTTTTGCCGCGCTTTGCTTTCGCCAGGTTGAAGAAGATGCAAAGGTATGATGCCGTATACAGCCTACTATGAAAAAAAAAGAAAATTTAAATATATATTTTTTAATTTAGAACACATTAAGATGTTAATTTGTTCATAAAAATAAATATTTGTTTTAAATAATCATGTTTATCTATGATATTCTATTTATAAACACAATTTAAATACTCAAAAAATATTTAATCCGTAAAGACGCATTATCTCTTTGCCGGGATTAAAAAAAAACCAATCACCGCCGACTATAGATATAGTTATTGAACCCTTACTTATCTGTGGAAATTTTTATTCCGCACGTGTGCGGAAAAATAAAAAAAATCGCACGCGTGTGAAATACATTGCATGTTGAACCTAATCGTAGTGCGATTAGAACCAGTTTTCGAGGAAGTGTATTGAAAAATAATTTGCCAGTGCGCTAACTGAGGACCTAAGCAAAAAAAAATCTTTCTGCGGGAGCGATGATGTAAATGTTTTACATGTTTAGCATAGACTTAAGATTCTGAAAAGCTGACCTCTTCAGCCTAACTTAGCTGGCGGGAAAGTACAGAACTACAATAAATGTACCAAGTTTGACATATCGATGCATTGTTTCTTGACAAGCAATGCTTTCTTGAACTGCACTACAAATCAACGCAACTTAAAGTGGTCTTGTTTTTACTATTATGTCAATTTTTGTCAATGCTTGACGACATTTACCAAAACAAGCGAATTTAAACAATCATAATCTTGCCTCAAAAAGATTGAGCGTTATTTTTTAATGTTATAATTTTATGAATGTGTGTGGAAATAGCATTTTTTTTAAACTCGGAAAGAAATCATCTGCGTCCAAAAAACTACTTTTCATTTGTTTTAGTCTACATTAAGATTGATTAGAAATGCGAATCGTATCTCTAAGGTCTAATTATAACTGCGCGAAAAATGTGACTCCAAAACATCGTAATTTTTTTGTCAATCAACTACACACACACAAGTCGCTTTCACTACCGCCATACCTCGCAGATGCTAAGCCATTGAAATGTTATTGAACCTTGCTGCAGGCCAATGGTCCATGAAATTGGGGCCTCTCTAGCTTTCCTCAGCACAATGACCACATCGACCACCAAACATCGTTAGTTCTTCGTTGTACGCTCCTTGAATTCTGACTGCTGGCTATCGATCGGTTGAGGCCTTTGATAATTCTTTTTTACTTACTTTGCCCGCAGCTTCTCTCGCCGTATGGTTGGAAATTATCAGAGAGGAATGTCGCGTCGTAAATATAGCCTATGAGATGAGCAACTCGGGGGCAGTTGGGAATAATGGAGCTTTAGCTAACGTCCGTTAGTGAAATAATTTTTAGAATCGGAGTAGTTTCGAAAATTAAATTAACTTACAAAAAAACTTCATCTCCAACATACAAAGCAAAACTCTATAATTAAATTAAAAAAATATATATATATATATAAAGTAAATAAATTATGCACACACACACACAAACCACACACACAATAAGTACACACTCATTCACTACTTCCATTGCTTTAAAATCTAGTATTTTTAAATTAGCACTTAGTAATTTTGCATGTTTCTGTTATTTTTTTTTTGTTCTGAATTAACTAACTGTAATCTGGCTTTAGCTTAGTGTTTAGCATAAAAAAATACAATGGTGGGCTGAGACGCTGACATACATGTTTTTTACCTAGTTTGGGTTTCAGATGCTTCACATGTTTTTGTTACCCTATTTACTATGTCAATAAATTTGTATATAATTACAAACTGTGCCTCTGTATATCTATACCATTTATGTACTATAACATTATAAAGAGAAAGTTTGTGAGGTTGTAGGGGGTAATCTCTGGATTTACTGAACCGATTTTGAAAATTCTTTCATTATTAGGAAGCCGCGGGCAACATCTAGTTATTATTAAAGAAGTATAGCTAAACTCACGCCTTTTTCCAGGCAAAAACAACAGAACGCAGATTTCGTTTCCACTGGCTACGATTCTAACACACTCCTCCTCTGCTCTCAGGTACTCCTCACCTCTTAGGTACTCCTCCCACCTGCCTCTCTCCTACTCCTCGTTTCGTCCACTTCATACATCTTTTCAAACACGCAGGGCTTTTTATTTATTTCACAATGAACATACCGTTACAGGCTATGACTAGCTTGAACTTTAGTACCTAGCCCTGTTGGACACGGCAAGTAGAACCATGAAACTTATAATTGGCTTCTATCTATACTTAACATACAATACTCGTATTGTTGTAAGTTAACATAATAATATTATGTTATCATTGTTTCCCAGCTGGTTGTTATGTTATATTTTCAAATCTGGAAGTTTGTAATAACGTATAGTTTGGATGTTTGTATTAAATTAGGTACAAGATATTAGAAAAATAAAAGTTTCTGTGTGGTTTCGCTTGAAACTCACCCTGCATCCACTTCACCAATACTAGCAAAATCTTCTCCGAAATTCCCGTTTCCGCCGCCCGCTACCCCTAAAGGCACACCCAAACCAACTATTATTGAATCGTGGAGCTGTGGTTAAATCGCGCATGAAATTGTGCTCGCTGTCGCTTCACCACAAGACGCCTCGCCTCTGGCCTACGCCTGTCAGGACTAGGGTTACCATCTCCTTTATCACAAGGTATTACAACTAAAAGGCAAATGTGAGTGGTAACGCTGGGAGCGGTCGTGGTAGAAGGGTATATACCGACCTCGTTGGTGATGCTCTTCACAAAGGAGAGGTGCGTCGTACTCGTGACTGGCATGCGTGTATGACCACATCTTTGAACGTGTGTACAAGGACAAGGAGAATGTAAGGATACTAGCGCGCGTTCTTTATTTTCTTCTTACCCTTTGATATTTTTCAGTTGTTGTTTAACACCAAAGAGATTTAAAAGACTTATTTATCGGCCGTAAATATTTGAATGTCCTCTTTAGTCCAAAAGTTTGGTCAAATTACAAGACCGGACAAAGTGTGCTCGGGAAGCCAAAAATCCGAATATTTTCGAGATTGGTAACCCTAGACAGGAGTAACTGGATGTCGAGGTCCTGTGTACCTGTCCGTCATCTCGAAGGGATGTTACTTATTGTTAGTATTGAGGTGAATTTGTAGTGGTGTGGGTGTAATTATAATTGACTTTGATGTTTGGTTGGAAAGTAGTAGTGTCTGAACGCTTGGTAGCTATTAATATCAGGTTGATTCAGTAAATCCCTGGAATTCCTTTAACATTCTAAGCATGGACAATTTATTCAGTAAACAACCAACTGGTATCATATTCTGTCTCATCTGTAGGTGCACAGGGATAACAGATTAAGGTAGTTAATTAGTGCGGGTTTCACATATCTTTGCATTTATGGACATGCCGAGAAATAGCTCACAATGTTTTACAATGTTTCGAGAGCAGTCGTGAAGACATAATTTACATATTTATTTATTCAATAGCCTTTATTTAACAATCTTACAATAAGCATAATCAGCCTATAATGTTGCCACTGCTGTGACACACGGCCTCTTCTCTATGAGAGGGAATGGGCTATAGTCCACCACGCGGGCCCACTGCGAGTTGGTAGATGTCAGATGTCTTCGAATGAAGATTCGATTCTTCACATGAGTCTTATAATGATTTTACTTAGGGCCGGGTTTTTCAATCGCCACTTATCTTTTATCCGACGAATAAGTTTGTCATTTTGACAGTTTTTGTATGGACAGTCTGTCAAAACGTCACATTTACTCTTCAGGTAAAAGTTATCTAATGATTGAAAAATCGGCCCTAAATCTATTACAATAAAGTTTCTATTTAGTTATTTGACACCGAAAACTGAAGATTGTCTTGATTTCCAGCAAAGGCCCTAATGGGCCTAATGTCATCCTCCCATCTACGACGCCTTCTTCCTTTCAGTCTGGGCACTACTCTGTTACCTCTGTTCATTTATACATAACACAGGCTTATAGGTATCAATGAGTCATCACTGCTCAACTAAATCCTTAGTTAATACCTCGAAAATAACGTTTAAATTATGTCTTACACTGTGTTTGAGCCTCCATCAAAAGCCTTGTCTTGTTCCGACGAAATCAGTAACAGTAACAGTTAAGATTAACTCGAGCTTAACAAAAAAATCTAACTCGGTACTTGGTAAAATGTCGGCGTATAACCGTCTTTGATCTGACAGCTTTCCTTTGTAACGTAGCTTCACGTCTGTGCTTTAAAGGGGTGGGCTGTAAGCTAATTACTTTTAATTATTTGAACAAAAGCGTCGATCCGCTTCAAAGCTTGGGAGGTAGGTAGTGTGAAGCAGTGAGCTACCTCTGTGAGTTAATGTATGCATGAGGAGTTTTACATACTGTTCATTATTGGAGCAATTTCTTCAGGGTTTTTTTTTTGCAATACCGTGATATTGTTGAGTGTTGTAGCATTTCTACAGGCAACTAGCTTATGCCTCTGGCTTCGCCCATTCGGTTATTGCCCTCAAGGATCGTACTATGGGGATAAAAAATATCCTGTGTGTTAATTCGGTGTATAAACTATCTGTGTGCCAAATTTTATCCAATCCGTTCAATAGTTTTTGCGTGTAAAAGTACATAATAAACATCCAGACATACAGCCATCCATCCTCAGAAAGTTTCGCATTTAATATAATAAAGTAAGAAGGGATGGGACATCAGTTAAACCTCTTCCTTTTAAACAAAACTGAAGAATTTTCGACATTTCTTACTCAGTTCAGTCGCTATAGGAAACGATGAAGAGAGATAAATGTATCGGCTTTGTTATTTAACAGTTCATAACAAAAATAAAGAGAGCTTAAATATCTGTTGGATCAATGTGGAAATTAGGGCCGGGCACTAATAGTCAGTTGCCCATCGTTCTTTGTCTCACAGTCCTCTGACACACGTCAGTTTTAGTAAGTACCATCTGCAAATACATATACTCTGTACCTATTTACCTACATTATACTAATTAATTTTCCTACTATTAGACAAAAAAACATTTTAACCGCAAAACATAATGAGCAAGTAGGTACATAATTAGCCACATACCACCTCATTTCGCAAATACGTGAGATCATAAATATTGGTTAACGGGCGTGTTGGAACGGTGCAGCGGGGTGGGCCGGGCGTCGAACCCATTCTAATTGTTCCCCTACCCTCCGGCCTGCTAACACGCGACCCATGCGAACTGATAAACTAACTTTATATACTACCGTACTTACTTAAATGTCAATGATGTGTAGGGTATTTATGGAGCAAGGTTCCGTGACAGTTTTTAGTGAGAAAGTTTTCTTTCTGAAATATTTTTGTTGAAGTAGTCTGTGAGGTTCTTTAAAGTCCCCGTAGACGTTTAATAAAGAATTTCCTTTTAAACGTTTAGCACCTAAGCTGCGAATAGGCAAGAATACACTTTTCCTTTAGAGTGAACTCGTGTTTATAAAAATGTATAACGTTATTGCGAATCCTCCGGGAATTAAGCGTGTCAAACTCCACTCCAGGATAAAACTTCCCTGCCAGGGTTGCGGGACTGTTCGAAAGAGATACCGCGGCCCTGGAACACAAAGGGCAAAGGAAGGAACATGGATGGGTTTTAGTCAGTACAAGTCTGACACTCCCTCCTGCTCAGCCCAGAGCGGGAGGGGTTATTTGATGATTTCCCATCCGAAAGGGTAAAACTTTCCGTTGAGCAACCACTGACAGCGAGTTCAGGCCTTCCATAGGGTCGGTTCCATTGGTTCATAGATCCAGGCTGATCCACTGTTAAGAGCATCAATTCTCAACAATTTAGTATCATAGTCCCGTAGTCTTCAAGGTATTATGTTTTTCCTACTCCTCTCTATTCTTTTCTGATTAATCGGGATCCAAGACAGTTACTTGTTTTTCCGGGACTTCGGGAATCGAGCTTCATTGTCGGCGCTTTTCTGGTGATCGCCACTGTTGATTCTGGCTTTCAGAAGTTGCAGTGATTTGGGAAAAGTGTGGCGGGCTTGTCCCAAAATAATAAATATTGTCTTCAAGGTACGGATGTTTATTTTTGCAATTATAAGGAACTGGCGACCCACGTCGGCTTCGCACGGGTGCAATGTTATCCATATAAACCTTCCTCTTGAATCACTCTATCTATTAAAAAAACCGCATCAAAATCCGTTGCGTAGTTTAAAAATTCTAAGCATACCTACATAAGGACAGACAGACAGCGGGAAGCGACTTTGTTTTATACTATGTAGTGATTTATGCCTGTGCTTCTGCCAGCCCATGTCAGAAAAAGGTGACAGTTTATCTATAAATGAGGAATATTTGACTCTAGAAGACAAGAGCTCGTCGGCGCGTTCCTGAAATTGACTTCCCAGCAGACAAGTATTTACTCACGAGTCCAAATGACAAATAGCTAAGTATATATTTGTTTCTCCTAAACCACATAAATAATGTACATACTCTCCGCGTTACTAAAACACATTTATCAAAATACCATGTTGGTTCAATTTGACACGATACGTCCTCCCCACTTCCCTTAGGAGGGGGGAGGCTCTCCCCAGGAATGGGGAGCCTCCCTCCACAAATTACTCCTTCGTGGTTGGAAGCGGAGATGACGGTGCATTCATGATGGCGAGCTTTTAAAGAATAACAATGAGAGAAAAATTATTACGTGTTTTTTTTTCGCAGTGCGGTTTTGTCTGGCGTTTCTTTTTTTCGTGTTCAGGATTGGTGTAGGAGGAAAATTAGGATTTTAATCATAGGAGTATTAAAAAGGTCAACGTGATACTGAATATAGACCAGCTTCGGGTTTGATCCAGAACGGAACAAAGTGTTATTTTCTCTGATTCTGTTGGTCTAGTGGTTGGGTTGTGGTGGTAGTGGTTAGCGTCCTGGGTTCGATTCTTAGGTCAGGCAAAGTGTTATTTAGTTTTTCCATCAGGAACTTCTCAGTAGCAGCCACAGAGTCTGGACTTGTGCCCAGTTGATGGCAATAGGCTAGAAATATGGATGTACTATTAAGCACACCTCTGCCTAACCTTTCAGGGATTACCGTCGTGATGTTATGTTGAAATTACAGTTTACTCAACTATGAGGAGAAAGTAGACTTAGAGAGGGGCCTTTTTTTTTTTTTTTTTACCGATGGGATATCAAATAACCCCTCCCGCTCTGGGCTGAGCAGGAGGGAGTGTCAGACTTGTACTGACTAAAACCCATCCATGTTCCTTCCTTTGCCCTTTGTGTTCCAGGGCCGCGGTATCTCTTTCGAACAGTCCCGCAACCCTGGCAGGCGTCGGCCCTTACGGTCCCCTTCCTGTTTGCTGACTCTCTTTGAGGCGCGCGTGGAACACTCGCGCGCCGTCGACACGGCCTGTCGTCATAAGACGGACGGACGGTGAGCTAGCCCATAGCTCACCGTCCACAGGCCCGCGTCTACGGTGGCCGGGGGCCACCACGTGGCCCCCGACGCCCGGTGCGTCTCCCGCGGCGGCTGGGACGTGAGGTTCTCTCCCTCTCACGTCCCGCCACCTCCTTCGCTAGCATGACTGCTTCGCAGAAGGAGGTGACGGCGTCCCATTCCGTCTCGCTCCGGACCATGGATTGAACCAGGGCCGGACGCGAGAGGTCGCCGCCGCCGAGAGAGAGTGGCCTTAGGTCTATCTTTGGCATTGGATGATTTAAAGGCTAATTTGTCAAATTAATCACATACGATGTTATACCCAATTTGTGATGAAAACAGCTTCATACGTTGATACTGTTTTAATTACCCACATCCCTCGTCAACATTTACCCGTGTTATTCTAAATATGACTTTAATGAATTTTTGAGTACTGTTTACAACGACCAACCAAACGGATTCGCTTTTAAGGGTTTATTTAATGAAGCGTAAGAGTAAATTTGGAATGAGGCCTTCATCCAGAAATGGATGGGCCTTAAAATATATAATTGTAAATTATAGGGAAATAAAAGGCTATTTATTGTTTGCTTTCCGAATTTTCTGAAAACCGCCATATTCAAGGTTTCTGCCAATTGTCATTTTTGTAATTTCGCCCAATGCTTTGACATAGCATAAACGGCTATTAGGATGTGATACACTCACACACTGCTTCTCTACGTGAGAGTGAGTGGCTCGTCATCCAACACACAGGTCCAGCGTGGGTTGGTGTATTCTAATCGGCTTGCACAGTTATGTGGATATTTTCTATTCATAAAGCTGCTGAATGGGCTCCATTTAAACAGAGTATCCAATTTCAAGTACCTTGGACATTTCATCACCGACGAACTTAAGGATGACATAGATATTGAGAGGGAGCGTAGGGCACTGGCGGTCAGAGGTAACATGCTGGCCCGTAGATTTGCTCGATGTTCTGACCTAGTAAAAATTACTCTTTTTAGGCCTACTGTCAGAGCTTTTGCACGAGCAATCTATGGGTCAACTACACTAAGAGATCGCTAGATGTCCTGTGCGTTCAATATAATAATGTTTTCAGGATGTTGTTGCGACTGCCCCGTTTCTGTAGCGCTTCAGAAATGTTTGCTGAGGCCCACACAGATGGCTTTCATGCCGTAATACGCAAAAAAACAGCTTCGCTGCTGTGCAGAGTGCGGAGTAGTCGCAACTATATCCTGAGAGCTGTGGCGGAGAGCTATACTCCAAATATCAGGCATTTTGTGCGGAGGTTGATTAGGTAGGAAACATGTCTCTCTGCCTGGTCGTCCTTTGTTTTAATAATATAATTTTTATATCAATGTTACTAACACTAGAATATAAGCTTTAATACTAACAAAATATGGATCACTGTTGTCCGAAATAAATTATTTATTATTATTAAAGCTACCCTTGCTGCTCCACAATCACACTACGCGACCATTTAACTTTATACTACTGAGAAAGAGCCATCATTCTCTTGCCCGTATCCCAATTCATTTGCGGTCGGCGCAGCATGTCTTCTTCTTCCATACTTCTCTATTACTCGTCGTCTCAGCAGTCACCTCCTTTCTAGCCATATCATCCTTCACACAGTTCATCCATCGTTTCTTTGGTCTTCCTCTACTCTTATACCCATCCACATACATACTCAAAACTTTGCTCACGACAATTTTTCTCATTCCTCCGCATCCCATGTCCATACCACGATAACTAATAACGACAAACATAAAAACCAAACAAAACCAAACATAAAAACTGATCTGTTTAGGAGAAACTGTTACCCCATGTCAATCAAATTATTTAACAAATTACCAAGTGAACTAAAAGACCTACCCAATACTTTATTCCGAAAAAAATTGAATGCCTGGCTACTCAATTTAATATTTCAACACGACCCAGGAATACCTTAGTTATAAGAATAGAAAATTATTGTAACACCTCACTATGTTCCTATTCCAGTGCAATAATAGCTAGTTCATTTAGTAATTTAAAATGAAAAAGAGTATAACCTATGTGTAATTATGTACCTATTTCGTTTAATTGTTAATATAAGTTTTTAATTTATTTTTCGTATACCAGAAATGGTTAATATGAGGATCTTTATTGTTATATCATGTAATATAACATTTATGTTCATACCATCTATCTACCTATATTATGCGAATAAATTATTTGATTTGATTTGATTTGACACAACAAAGAAAGAGTCTAGTGCAAAAATGATTACACATTGGTAAAAGGAATCCTCTTATAATATTCTCATCGCTGAGCTTTCCTCGTGATGTCCAGTTTGTTGTGTCCTGTCGCGCTCTTTAACACGAGATCTAAAGCATTGCGATGCCTTGTGGCTATACTAAAATTCCTTTAAAACAAAACCGTCCATATCCTAATCACACTAATTTACACAAATTCAGTTTACAAGTCTCGATCAAGATAAATGAACCCGATCAGTTTAAAGTACTGCAATCGCAGCTGTCATGCGCACTGCACCTTTAAGAACGATTTCGTTTCTGACTCACAGATTTATTGTCGTGTAGTATGTTATTTACAAGGTGCAGCCTGCGCTATTCATTTATTAAGGGCATTACATTGCCCAATGACCTTGAGCATGCTGCCCCGTACTAACTTACGACGAAACGGCGAGAGAGAGAGGGACGAGTGCGGCAGTGACATAGTGCTTTTCGCGAAATTTCCGATTTTTATAATATATTTTAAAATATTAAAAGAAATATGAGAAAAAAATCAATACACATTGTTAAATACGTCATTACGTATTTTTTGGTATAAAATTCATGCCGAGTTATTGAGCCGTTATAGAGAAAATTTTCAATTTAGGTTGAAAAACGAACTATTTGTTACAATTTTTCGATAAAATTTGGGTTAGTTTATTAAAATTTTAAACAATACAATGTATTTGTGATGACCTTTAGTTTAACATATATTTTTTATATTGAAAACGCACAAAAGGATTCATCTACAAACTTCTTTAAACACACGGTATTTTCAGGATTTGAGCGAGGTAATCCCCTTAAATAGACAGGGTTTAGGCGAGATACAGCGACATTTTCGTGTTTTTTATGTATTTATTTATTTAACAATTTATGTTCACACTAAATACAGAAAAGAAGAAAGGAACGGAAAATAGTACAAAGGTGATGCTTATTTCTAAAGAAATCTCTTCCAGCATACCTGCGAAAGCAGGATCTAAAAAAAGAGGTATAGACATAAGGTGTAAAAGAAGAAAAGAAAATGGAATTCAAAACATAAAGCAGAACTATTTAAATATAATACTTATACCCTAAAAGAATATACTAACATACTTATTAATACAAAGACAAAACATATAACAATACTATATATAAATACAATAAAATAACAAATAATAAAGACTTATGCAACTATGATGAAATGGAAAAATAATGTAAGTTTGAGTTTGGATGGTGCATTTTATCATTGGATATTTTTCTTTTGCTGTCTACTCTAAGCAATGGAATGTAAGATAGGTACTATACACTCAGCAGTCAGCATGCGTCAGGAAAAATATAAGCGAAGATCCAAATGTAAGCGACAGCTGCTATGCTTTTCGCAATTACTATACATTAGTCCTGTGGAAAACCTACTAACTGGGTTGTAGAGGTCAGAGAGGCAGTCGCTTCATGTAAAATACTGGTATTCAGCTGCATCCGGTTAGACTGGAAGCCAAACCCAACATATTTGGGAATACGCTAGGCAGATGTCATCATCTGCCTAGCGTGTTGATGGTGGTCCTGTGGAAAAAGTGTGATACAGGGAATGAAACTGAACCACAGTTTGATGCCCTGTATCACGCCCTAAAATAAGAGCCCATCTTTCTGAAACACGCTGTAGAGAAAGACCAGAAGGAATAAAAATCTATCTTTCTAACTGTTGTTTTAACGATTTTGATTCAAGAAGTTGCTGGCGTTTAGGGGTGTCGTGTATCAAAATAACTGGGTTGTGTAGATCAGACGTATATGTAAATACTGGCAATCTGGTTAAACCGGAAACCTTCCATTGCACTGCTGAGAAAGGGCTAGACAGATAATGAGGAATTTGCTTGATGTTGAGAGAGAACCCGAAAAAAGAATTCTTCTGTGCTTTTTAAACTTTCTTCGGTCGGAATCTTGTGTTAGATGAACACGCGCAATAGTCTAAGATCCCACATATCATCAGCATTAACTCATCTTCTTACCAATGTGTTTGTTTTATTTAGTCACGATTCTACAGCCCTTACCTTAATTTATTTGATGTCTGCTGTCCTCTTCTTCCATACTTCTCTATTTTTTATTTAGATTTCTTTCAAAATTCGCGTCCTCCACCCATTAATTCTTGAGTAACATCGTTGAATAACCTTTAAAAACGATTTATTCAACAATAAACACGGTCCGTTAAAGGACTCATGAAATATTCAGGGAGGAGGAAACACTGCAGAATGGAGGGAGGCACTTCCGGCCTCACGAAACTGTGTTACCAGCAACTCGAAGGCTGTTTAACTTTATTTATTTTTTGTTTATGCAGTTTTTTTTACGGCAAGTGAGTTTTATCGAGTTCCCATTGATAAATCTGAGGCACTAGACGAAGCGAGGTTCTATCTATACTATTATAAAGAGATAAAGTTCATGAGTTTGTGAGGTTGTATGTTACCTTTGTTGTTTGTTATCTCTGAATCTACTGAACCGATTTTGAAAATTCTTTTAATAATAGGAAGCTACATTATCCCCGAGTGCCATGAGCAACGTGCCCGTGATATTTACAACGTGCCCGTGGGATAATTTCCGACCAAAACGCGAGCGAAGCCGCGGGCAACAGCTAGTCAACGATAAAGATGGAAAAGACAAAGATATGTAAATATTTTTTACTTGTTGTGTTTTTTGGCTCCCACAGTTTGTGTCAATCTTGTTTTAAAGACGATGGAGAAATACGGAAGATTTTGAAAGCTATTGCCATTGAGACGCTGTGGTTTTGATCGGCGGCTAAAAGTTTCAAGTATGCAATGATGTTCTCAAAGTATGTAGCTGAATTTCATCATCCATTCCTCCTAATTACATCAGCTAAATGTGGATTAGGAGGAGCTCGTGGCAAAATAATAACAGCCGCTCAGGTCAATCTGTAGGTTAAGCCGCGCTTGCCTAGGTTGGTCTGTGGATGGGTGACCGCCCATTACATACCGAGTTTTCTCCGGGCCTCGGAAAGCACGTTAAACTGTTGGTCCCGGCTGTCAATTATAGATCTTTGACAGTCGTTACAGGTAGTCAGTGGCCCAAAAAGTCTGACAACCAGTCTTACCAAGGGGTATCGTAATACCCAGTTCTAACTGGATTGTGGAGGTCAGATAGACCAGATAGACAGCCGCTCCATGTAAAATACTGGTACTCAGCTGCATCCGGTTAGATGTAGATAGTAAATGTGTTGACTTCATAGTTTTCTTATAAGGTATACTTACATGACGGCAGTTACCCAGAATAATTACTTTGTGGTTGAAAAATAACAAGAAAATCCCCCTGTGAATTAAAAATAATAATCATGGTTCAACAAAGGTCAACAGTTAAAATAAACAGTTAAGTATTTAAAAAAGTAGAATTGGTATTTTTGCGAACAAAACGTATTCACATTCACGTTTTGTTTCACCCCTTTAAGTATTATTTCAGCCTTCTGTTACCTTTGTATAACCCCATTATTTTTAACTTTGCCTTATAAAATCTAAAAACAAGTAAAAACAGTAAGACTTCCTTCAGGAAAATGTTTTAAAAAGCTTGAATAATTATTTTTATCCGTGCAGCTTTAATTTTATTTTAGGCTTCAATAACCTTATTTTTTGGATTTGTCTTATCAAATCAAAATACAATAAGACTATTAAAAGAACCTTCTTTGTCAGTTGGACAGAAAAGATGATCATAATGCTTCTGCTCTCACAAATACGAAGGATCACCTAAATAAAATCGCACTCTTCTGAGCTTGCATTAAAGCACTGAGTTCATATTTGGGCACCCATATTTGTGTCTCTTTAGTAGAAACAAAATTGTATTTAACATATCATCTGCTGGCGGTACTTTTAGGCTAAACTGACTTTTAATTGAGCTTATCAAGAAAAAAAAAATCGGGGTCCTCCGTGACGGGAGCCTCGGGAATCGGGGTACTCTGGGAGTAACCCGTAGTTTCAGTGAAAACAACCAGAAGTCTCCTCAAGTTAAAACAAACAAGGCTAAGTTCTAAGGAACATTATACAACTTTAGACTCTCACCTCAGCCGTGCCTCACTCAAGACCGGAAGACTATCTCAGGGGAGGGTCGTAGGAACTCGTAAATGCAAATCACTCGAGTTAAACGCAACCCTTTGCTAAATTTCCGTGAAAGACGCAGGTACAAAAGTTCCACTATCTTGTTTTGTAATAAAACGAAGATCAGTGGGCCTAAAATGGAAGCTCTATCGGAATGATAATATGAATTACGTTAAAAATTTAAAATTCTTAAAATGTATGAACACAAAGTCAAATAGACTTTGTGTGTAAGAGCTTTAAATTTTTAACGTGATTCGTACTATATAATTCTGATAAAGCGGCCATTTTAGACCCCCTGAACAATACCTACAGGTATTGTAATACTGTATTATAATTTAAATTCACTAACAGACAACGTATAGCCGCTGGGTCTAGAATCTAGAAGCATGAAGTTTTGCAAAACCCAGAAAAACCAGTTTCTGTATCTAAAAATACAATATCAGAACGACCTACTGTAAGATCGACCAATTAGGGACAGCCTTCGGACAGTTGACAATTTAAGGCGCGACAGATTGTGATTTAACAGTTTCACTTTGATAGATTATAGATTATAATCTACCGAAAAATAATGCGTTAAATTGTAAGCAGTATGTTACAGTTCACAATATTTCGACAGTTTACAATCTCGCGAGATAGATTATAATCTACTTAGGAGAAGGCACCTTAAGAGCGGCCAACCCGTCATACTTTTCATACAACGCTCGTACGTGATTATGCAGCTGTTACAGATCTATCTTTGATTTTTTTGAACTAATAGGTATTTTGTACACTATGTCTAGGTTTCTATGGATGCAAAAAATAAAAATAAAGTAGAAACAAATTCAGTATAAGCCTCCAAATATTGCTGTTTTACACAAATTTTACCTGAACTTTGGCCGTTCATAATGTACTCATACGAGTAAACTAAAAATAAAGAAAACATTTCTATAGAAACCTTGCACATGTAATGGAGATTCTTAAGTCATAAGTCATTTATTCATTTGTTTAACATAGGTACAATAATAATGGTATCAAGGTAATAAAGAGTGCGCTATGTTATGCCAGAGAGCGTACAAATGTAAAAAAAAATAAAAACAATTATAAAGAATCGCATACTAAAATTAATTAATAATAAATGACAACACAAATCTATGTCAATAAAAAATATCTAAATAATACAAAAAAATAAAAATGTCAATAAAATTTCGAGACATAGACTGAAAACAATAATAACACAATGTCTCTCAATACTAATGTCAATATACAATACTAATGTCAATGTACAATACTAATGTCAATATACAATACTAATGTCAATATACAATACTAATGTCAATATACAATACTAATGTCAATATACAATACTAATGTCAATATACAATACTAATGTCAATATACAATGCTAATGTCAACAATTACAATACAAATTTATTAACAAGGACAAACAATACATATGTAGCATGTCAAGTTTCCATCATAACATTTTTGTCTGTTAAGAACTCCGAAATACTGTAATATGCTTTGTTCACCAGTAAGGCTTTTAGCCGTTTCTTAAATAAGCTTAAATTCAATCCTTTGATTGGCCGTGGTAAGTGGTTGAATATGACTGGTGCCATGCAAAAAACACTCTTATACATTAATGCTGTGTGGGACCTTCTTACGCATAAGCTACTGTTATCCCTTCGACTTCGGTTATTAATTTCCGACATTTTTTTAAACAACTTAGGGTTGATACCAAATTGGTCTGGTCTTAATAACAAATATTTATTTCACACACTTGTAAGACTTATTTAAAAACAAGTATTTCCTGGAACAAGTTTAAGATATTCTCGAACACTATTTTTCGTTCAATGTCATCGCATTAGGCGGTATGAGGTGGGTGGGAGACGATGAAACAACAAGCTTTTTGACCATGCTCACGTTGACGATAGATGGGCGGGAAGGGCCCTCTTAATATCACAGTCACAGTCCATGGCTCATACTTCCCAAATAGCATAAAATAAACTTATTGTCATCAGTTCATCACGCAATATTTCAAGGCCTTCCAATTGAACTTCTGTTTATAAATCTGCAGCATAAAGGGTTTTCAGTTTTTATTACGGTCTTGTGGGCTGTATTTCATTTCGTATCATTTGATTCTTGCTATGACGTCATAGGGGGCGGGGTTTCAGCGACAGCAGGCTATTTGCTGTAATAATTTATTGGCTTAATGTTGAGAATGAAATGAGTAGGCCATGGAATGGTCAACACACAATGGGTGGCATTAAGACCCCGGTCAAACCACCGTTTTAAAGTTGCGTAGTTATTTTAAAAATAATAAAACTCAGTGCTTGAACATAACCGAGTCTTTGTTCCTAGAAAAAGTTCAAAATAAAAACGTAATTTTCCTGTATCCTTCTTAACCTTTATTTCGCACTATCAACATCTCCCAATCGACCTGACCTTCGCATCAAATACCGACAAACTCTCCCCAAAAACAAATTATAAGTACATCCTACCCGCTTCGACTCACCCCCTACCATCTACCCCCGTCCCACATTCGCCCCATTTGCATACCATCCCGGCAATACACAGCAACACAAATTATCCCTGATATATGATAGCAGCGTTTTTTCCGCCATACATACTCAATAATATAGGCCAGGAGCTCGGCGCCTACTAAAAAACTCCAAGTGAATTACTACTACTAATAATTTCCGCCTAGCTGGAGGTTAAAAAGAGAGGTAGGTCAGGATTTGAAGCTGAAACTCGCTACAAAACTTAGAAGGTTACAAAGATTGCGTAAATTGTATTTTTTTTTCTTTTTGAATATGAAAATTAAATTGTGAGACATTTTGATATCGCTGCAGACCGAACGGTGCCTGTTATTTGAGCTGTACGAGCTTGTTTCATGGCTATTGCTTAAGCTGCGACGTAATAGCATTTTAAGTAAAGTTCAGTGGCAATTAAAGTTTTAAAGGCTCATTACGACGCAGAACATCCGCGAAAGGAAAAAGACAAAGTAGTTTTAGAGGAAAAATACAAATGTTAACACGATAAATAGTTATTGAAATGCTTGCAGTTTATTGCTCTAAAGCAATTAAATCGAAATGAATATTTGTAAATGGCAGCCTATAAAATCTATATACGGTATCGCAAGTATAATCAGAACTCATTATGTCACTTTACATTGTAGCCGCTGTACGAAAATAGGCGAAGAATATTGTGATTCAGGTCTCGTCCACCACTATTGTTCATTCCGGAAGTCTACAACAGTTCCTCTTTTTAAAGAAAATGTTCGTGCGTTTGTATTCCGAGCCACCGTCGGGGGTAGCTACTAGCTCTAGTTCTCAGAACGACAATGCATTTCCTTTGTTATTTTAAAGTCGTTATTGGGCATGTATGCTCCTATATGGACTATTTACGACCGTTGTGTCAGTGACGAAGCATATAATTTATCTATGTCCTGTTATAGCCTAGACAGAGAAAGTGTATACCGAGAATAATATCGCTTTCTAGCCAGATCAAGTTTTTTATCTTTTGTGTCTGGCTATTATCAAACGTTTTAAACGAAATATCACATTAGAATAAAACGTCCGGCAGTTGAAATAATCAATGGACGCTACTTAAATATAATCTTTAAAAAATCATAACGAGACGCGGATGCCAAACTAGTCAGAAATCGATTAATTATGCTATTTGATACAGACGAATCATGCGAATAGTTATAAAAAATAAACATTTTCAAAGGTCTGAGATTATGTATGAGATATACGTATCTAGAATCTGATTGAATTGCATCAGTGTCAGACAGCCTTGTGCGAGGACGTTCACGCCACCTAATACATGCGTCTGCGCCGACCGCGACAGTTGTTTTCGCGATCATCGTATGCCGTTACACAACCTGTGTTTGTCCGTCTGTGTTCGTAAAAACCGAAGTTTCACGATCGCGTTCGGCTCTCGGTATGGAATGTTATTAATTGAAGCTTGGACGCTAGTTTGTTTTCAAACTATGTAATGCTTAACTTTTTTTCGTGTATTTTTTGCGTTTTTCTAATTTTGTGTTTAGATAATATAAATTACTTTCAACTTATTACTGTTATTCGAAAATAGTCATTTGCAAACATGTTTTTCTTATAGAAAATACCTATTCATATATTTTATCATGACAAATTGTATTTTGACTACGCAAAATGAATGATTCAAATATGATACCTGACCTAATGATGTCAAGAATTTATAACTTGATTAGAATCCGAGATGAATGTGTAAAAATTGTTTGCTAGATCCGAAGCTTTATTTGTGAAACATAAATTAAGGGACCGACTATATTTTATAATCAAATTCTGAATATTTTATGTGAAAACCGTCTTTGATTAATTAATGAAGGCGAACATTAGATTTTTATTTGTTTACTACGCTGCCTACGTATTTCTGAGAATTGTCTAATTAATTATGAAAAATGTCTATTGATTGACTATTAACCGGGTATATTTTATGTTAATATTCCCAAAAGCCATGACTAACCCGGCCGCACCTCGGCAATTAAACAGAACATAACATAAACTATCGACACCTTGTCTCCTCGACTATTAGCCTATAATATGCCGAGCAAAACTTCTTTTAGAGATGAAATGATAAATTCCCAGAAAAATGTTTACACACAGGGGCAAAGGAAATTATTTATTTATGGCAAGAGTCTTGTACAATATCCACAATGTTAAACAACTTGTATAAAGTAGGGATACATCCTGAGTTTATGAGTAAAATGTAGTCACGTTTAGTCTTGCCGAGAATGTGGTTAATTCCTCATGTTTCACAAGATGAAGCACAAAGTCTGTTTTAATCATGGATTGTAGGGTTAGATTAAGTTTTTAATTTACCATCAATGCACCCACAAGAGAGAACCTAAGGAAACATCATAATATTAGAATTCAAAGGCACAGCTTATCTTATTTATATTATAAATGCAACTGTTTGTGAGGATGTATGGATGTTTGTCACTCTTTCACGCAAAAACTACAGAACGGATTTTGGTGAAATTTGGCACACAGATAGCTTATGACGTGGATTAATACATAGGATATTTTTATTGGTAGTACAAACCCGAGGGCCAATTACCGGGCTACACACGGGCGTAGCGACGGGCATAAATATTAAAAAATTAAAATACACGTAAAAATATATTAATACCTGTGTTAGTGTAGATAGATACCTATCCCAGTTAAACTACAAGACTGAATTTGATGTACACCACCAAGAAAGCTTAGTAGGTACATATGTAGGTATTTCGGGTAGAATAAAATTTGATCAAGGCGGCCAGCGCAGCGGCGGCTTAGAAGAGTAGACTAGAAATCGACGCAGGAAGTATTAAGTATACGCAAGTGTGTGCGCAGACACAGGCTCTCTCGCTCTCTCATAGTCCGAACGAACGACGGAGAGACATCAGGCGCAGGACCAGCATCTTACAATGTTTTACAAGACACGGGGGTATCATACCGCCAACTTCTAAACTCCGGGCAAGTCGGGTACTAACTGTTTATCTCAGCCAGATAAATTAAACTTAGCCAGAGAAGTTCCAACAAGCCCGCCTCTTCCTAAATCAAGATGCCAAGCGAGTACACAATGGCCCATGACTTATAACTTTTCAACCATAACTCCACGACGCATCATCTTCCTCATGTTGCTCATCAATAATTCATGGACCTATGACGTCACAAGTCGGGGGTGTACTGACGTCACAGCATCCTGTAATGCTTTCCTGTGCGATGAAATATGCATGCTTACGGATTGTGGGCAGAATTTGCGATGGATCAAAGATGTCGGCGTACGTTATTTTTTCGCAGTTGTTTTTGAAGATTGGAAAATTATATTGAAGTTGATTTGGTTTATATCGATTTTGGGTTTATTGAACTTAACATCACACCTATGTTCGTCAAGGGGTTTGGGAGAGGTGTACCGGGGTACAGCCGCATTTCGCTAGTGGTTTTTTAGTACTAGGTTACTGTCATGTAATGTGTGTATCATGTGTGCCTATTGCCATCAACCGGGCACAAGACTTGGTTCCGTGTTGCTGCTAAGAAACTTCTGTTATAAAAAACCCAATAACACTGATCTGGGAATCAAACCAAAGACTTCGTGCTCTGCTGTTGCACTTGCGAGCACTAGGCCAACAACAATTAAGTCGAGTTGTTCGTAATACTGCTTTAATTTGGTAATTCCACCCACAAAACATCTAACTCCTCCAGCAAAAACCTCCACAACACCAAAAGAAACGTTTCGCTTGCGCAAGAGCAACAAAAACTGTCGCACTTTCATCAAGATCAATGCACTGCGCACGCGCTTACGTCATCGAGTGCAGCAAGCTCATTAAACGATGCAAGTTGTTTAGGACCATTTAGTTTGTTTGTGAGCGTATTGAATAACTGACTACTAAAGATTTGATTGGCCGGTTGAATTATTATCTATATAAATTTCTGCGTAGTTCTTGCTTGGAATATGGTTATACTCGTATGGTTCCTAATTGTCATATTTGTCATAATGTTGTTATGTTTGTTTAGAATGATTACTAAGCTGATTGTAAACATTCTAGGAAGAACTATCTGATCAATCATCTACTTCCTGCCCTTGTCCCATTCTATTTGCCAGTCAAGTTCTCTTCTTCCATTCTCCCCTGTCAGACGTCACGGCATCATTTACTGCTTTCTCTTTCATATCATTCCTCACACAATCCATCCATCTTTTCTGTGGCCTTCTTCTCTCTCTTCATCCATCAACATTCTTATCTCTTCTTTCTCTTTCTTTAATTCTTCTCTTCTTTCTGTTTTAGTCACTTGCGTTTAAGTTGAAGGACCATCTGATCAATAATAGTACGAAATGGAAAGAAGAAGATATGTGACATCCACCGACCAGCATTGGGCCCGCGTGGTGAATAATGCCCACTCCCTCTGACAGAGAGAGTAGGCTTGTGCCCCAGCAGTGGGAAGGCTATAGGCTGATAAGGTTTAAGCTAAGGAATGGAAAACTAAACAAACCATGTCAGAAAGTAAAACAGATTATCTGCAGCTACCTCTGAATCAACCACCCCTATACCCAATGACCTCTGTTCTGTCACAATTTTAAATGTGGGAAATGCTAGTGAAATTATTGCTACACTAGATTTTTTATTTGTGTCTCGATGATAGTAGTGCTTTTCTAGGGACACATTTTAGACCTGCTCGGAAGCAGGCAGCAGAGGTATGTCGAGTGTCTTTTTACAGTACTCGATAGACCAACATGCCAATTTAGGCTCCCCAGTAAAAAAACATTAACAAATCTAGATAAAGTAATGTATATACGGACGAACTGAACGATGAAAATAAAACATCAGCTACATAGTTACGTCAAATTAAAGCTGAGCAAAAAGCGGCCTCTCCGCGCACATTGATCAAGATCATTGCACTGCGCGGTTACGTCATTCTGTGCGTTTGTTGAACGATGCAACTTATTTTATTTTGTTGTTAGCTTTGCATAATTATATAAGTTAACCAAGTAATATTGTTATTAAAAATGATAATATCTGAATGAATTTACGTAATGGGATTGTTAGTGAATTCGAATGGTTCATTCAAGTAGGTATTTGTGTTTTCAGTCAACATTCATTAATTTTTTCACTGCCTTTATTTGGTCTTCCATAGTTACGGTTAACATAAATGGCGAGGTCTTAAACGCTAATAGCTTTATTATTTAAGCGTCCTGTTGTTTCATCGTTATTATAGATTATAGCTTTCAAAGGGAGCCCAACGTGATAAGGTGTCATTTAGTTCAGGCCATGTAAATGATAACTGATGGATTATTGAGTTTGTGTAATAGTGTCTACACAAACTACATAAATCAAGAAAACCATGACGTAATATTCAGCTCCACAGCACAACATTACTCAGTGGGTAAACAGGAGTGTTTGAAGTGTTGCCTGTTAATAAAAAGCGTGACACAATCGCACTCAGGCGCAGTCTCGTTATGATCATTGCACTTACTGACGTCATGATATGCAGCACTGATTTTTAAAGTGTGCCCCATTTAAATCGAAGTAGGTATTGTGTGGTTTGAATTTTGATAGTTTCATGTTTTTTTTTTGTAAAGAGCCTTCGGCGAAAATTATGTTGGTAAATTCACGGGCGTAGGTCAATGGTATTTGGTAGGTATTATTACTTGGTTTTAATTAATTCAGGGATACCGGATATCAAATTCAAGGTACACATTCACCTTGATAGGACTGTAGTCCTGTGAAAGTGGGTCTGTTTAATAATGAGGCGAAAATTCCCATTTTCCACCCCGTGATCGGCTTCTTTGACATTCAATTACCTACAAAATAAAATGTGTTCCTGCGTGTTGAGCCGCAGTTTAAATAAATAAAAATTGTGAAGTTAAGAATAAACTTAATTGCCACAAAAGTTCAAAATATTGTTTTAACCACAAAATCATCAAATTAAGTAATAAAGCAACATTAAAACAGGCTACACGTTGTATTTACGCACAAAATGGAGACTGTAACCAATCAATTATTAATATCTGATAAATATCATAAAATTTACTTGGTGAAGGCCACGGTATAAGGATAAAGTCCTGTAGTAAAGTACCCTACGTTAAGGGTCATCACGGGCGAAGACATAACAAAAAACACTTGATTTTACCCGCAGCTTTACCCGTGATGTGGTTGGAAATCTCCTACAATTTTTTTATCAAAAGTTACTCCACGGGAAAGCATCCTATGTTCTCTAACTTTGTGTGCCGAATTTTATCGAAATACGTTGAGTCGTTACAAATGAAAGACCGACAGACAGACAGGGTTACTTTAGCATTATATTAGTACCTATTCTATGTACATTGTAGGTCCTTACATTGTATTTACCGTTTGAATTGGGATAGTTGCACGGGGTTTAAAAAAAAACGAGGGGAGGACTTGTCTGGACCAGAAATTCGCTATAATTTGAATGAAGCAGATGCTATATCTGTTTTGTGCATTAGATGGGTTGTAGACAACTTGATTTTTAGCCGATGGGAATTTATTCAGGTTGGTAACGTCCCGGGGTAATTGCGCAACACACGCCCAATCCCAAAGCTTTGCTTTGTAAAATTTTCATTTCTGTTTTACTTTGTCCAGAAAAGGATTTTTGAAACACACAAGGATAAATAATAAGGATTTTTTATCAAAATCCTTCTTAAAGTATGATTATATTTATACGCAATTGGGCTTCGGATAATGTGAGCGATAGGAATCCATTCTGGTTAGTAGCACCCTATATGAGCCGTATTTAGTTGAACGAAAACAAAAAAATGGAAACTGGAGTGTTGGTAAACTCTTTCATATAATATTTATGGAAAGTTGTCAGCCCTATAGGTACCAGTTATTATTTTATATTTATAACCGTAACAAAAGAACACCGCTCGATTTTATTGCCAGAATATATAAAAAAGTAATTTTATAAGCCTGCTTCAAGTGTTAGCATTAGCTAGATTGACCGGTTAATGCCCGGAAGAGCTGAATGTTACGGGTAAAGTTAATAATCGGTACATAAATCTTAGGATATAAAATATAATAACTTTTTCGTCATTAAATAATTATTTTTATGGCTCAAGAATTTTATTTTCGTTCGTTCGTTTCGTTTCGTTTTTTTTTTCTGATATTCAATTTGAGTTAACCTGTAAACGGCGCGGCGTCGGATAAAGGTTATATTTATAGCGCTGTAATCAATTAAAGTTAATGTTTTATTTATGGTCATTTGAGTAATATTTTGCTATGTCTGTTACCCAATTGATAAGACCCTCTTTTAGTTCTAACACCACACCGATTAACGGAACTAGAAAATTGGTGAATGTTATTGGTATTTTCAGAATTCCATTGTCAACAGGAATCTCATCATAAGGCACTTAATGCCTTATTATGATGAAAAAGGTCCTTACTTGTCATCCGAGCAATGACTTTCCTATAAATGGTCGACGAAACAGGAACTATTCCCTTTAAAAACGAAGACATAGGTAGCAATCTCCTTACTGGTACCAGAAAAAATGCCATAATCGCCTATGACAAATTGCTGTTCACAGTATTTATTTGCGAAAACGTTGCTTCTATTTAAATAACGTCCAACTTATTACAAATAACTCCGCAACAAGCCTAGCGCAAACCTATGCTATGACCAAATACTCACAAAATACCAGCAGATAGATACACACACACACACAAACAAACAAGCAAACACACACATAGAAAGCCTGCAGCATTCCTTCCGCTGTGCGAAATGTCCACTTATTGATGTAGGTCAGTGTTGCTGTACTCTTCACTCCTTTTACTATTGATCTTTTGTCTCATTCACACCGGGACCGGCCGGTCGAAGAATTTATTGAACGAGTTAGCTTGTTAGGTCTGCAACTTGCATTGCTTGGGGAATGTATTATGACATGAGTTTGTGTTTCGTGTTTTTGCGCCGCGATAGGGTTGGGTCAGTGTTTCAGTCAAAGGGGTAGCATGGTATTGTGTGTTTACGATTTGATAGATCTGCAGATGGTGTTCCTATCTGGAGATGACAATTGGATTCAGTTGGATAGGTCAGGAGTTCGTGACGTTTGAATTAAGTTTTATGCATTAATTTCTTCGAAAGGGTTGACTTGGTGGTTGATAATCCGTTTCCCCTACGAGGGAGCTTTCGTCTAACCGAGTATTTTTATTTTATTAAACTTTATGCACATAATGTAATAAACACTGTACAAAGGCGGACTTAATGCCTTGGGCATTTTCTACCAGTCTACCTTAGGGTGATGCAGAGACATAACATAGTAGGTGCAATGATGCAGAAAATTTTCTAGCTTACAATATAATAATAAATACATATATACATACATACAAACAAATATACAAAGTAAAGAGAGATAAAAATACATGGATGGAGAAATACAACAAATTAACTGTGGGAAGAGTCTGCCAACTTCTTACGTAAGTGTTCGCGAGCTTTAACCTTGAATGTAAACCGACTGGTGGCCATCCTGACTTTCTGAGGGAGCGCATTCCATAGGAAAACCGCCTGGACAAGAAAGGAGGATTTGAGAAAACCAGAGCGGTGAGAAGGACATCGTAGAAGGCGATTATTGGAGGAACGAAGATACTTGCCGTGAGCAGAGCATAAATATTTAAAGTGAGAAGTTAGATAGGAAGGAGAACAGGGTTTGTCGAGAAGAGAAAACAAGGTTGTCAGAGCCCTTAGCGCTCTGCGCTGTCTGATGGGTAACCATTTTAAGAGCGACCGATGTTCGGACACGTGATCATACTTACGAAGATTGAATACAAATCGAATGCAGTTATTCAGAAGTCGGTCAAGTTTATTGAGGAGATCTGCATTCAGGTCATAGTCAGGTCATAGTCAGGTCATAGAGTATTGTGGTAGACTGTGTGCTAGTAATAATACCTTATGCTCCATTGGTAAATAATATTGTTGTCTGCCGGGGAATCTGCTGTTCTTCTTAATCAGAGAATTTTAAAAAATAAGGAAGTAAATAGGGCAGGTATTATGGAACTTGTGTCTCCGTCCTTGGACGTTCAAATGTTCTGATTCCAAGTCTTATTATTTTGTGTCAAGTATTTCAAAATAGCAATTTCCTAAAAACGTTCAGGCTTCAAATTCAAACATTTATTGCACTCATGTTAAAGTGTCAAGTGTCATGAACCCAGTAATAGCACAGCAATGACGTAAGTAATGTAAAAAATCTCCATACCTAATGATTTTAGAATTGTGGACCTAACACCGTTCATTGTTATAACAATATAGGTCGCCTACGTCCAGCATTTAGAGCTAAGTTTATCCCTAAATCTAGCTGTAGGTAGACACTACCAGCGTTCAGAAACTAAACCATAGACTAATATATATAAAATGAGATAGACTGGCAACTGACGTTTTTTGATTTAGTTCACGATCAGCGCCCTCTGAACGCCAAGCAAGGAACTAAATGAATATATATACGTAAAGGTAGCTATGTAGGTGCCTATAAATGTCAATATTTGAGCTGGAGCCCGCGAAATTCATTTTTTTTTTTACGTTTTAAGCAATTTTTTGGTCTGTCGGGCTGTCTATATTTGATACGGTCGCGAATCATATTTTAATCAACATGCAGCCCGACACTGACCAAAAAATTGCATAAAACGTAAGAAAATTTGAACACCCTTCCGGTTTCACCTTTTATACTGCGTTTTGACGTAGGCATATTTTAATGGATGTTTATAGACACATTAGTTGTGAACACAATTTAGGTATCTAATTAAGGAAATATAAATGTAATGGGCAAAGGGAACGAGATTAATAACACAAAAATATATTATTGAATTAATTTATTAAACATTAATAACAACACCTGTTTGCCGCTCACGTTTTGCTCCTTTTGTTTTATTATTATGTTCTCGAGCCTGTATGAAGATGGCGTCACAAACACTTTCACAAAGTACAAACTATGCTGGAATTTCGGTATTTCTGTAATATACGGAGGAACTACACTCAGACTCAACGCAATAACACCAAAAAGTACAAGAAAAAATGCGCACGAGCATGCAAACACACCGGTAGAAAATTTTCTTGTGACATTGAGACTCAGTGTTGCTAACAAAATTAAAAATGAGTGTAAACTATAATTTTTTAAGCAAAAAAGGTGGCAACACTGCAAAAACACTTCTGTGCTTGGAGGATAGATGGCGCTTTTCGCAATGAAAAAAAATGTTCTAAGTTACCAGGGCATGAACTAAACTAAATAAAATGACCAGCACTTTGTTATAAACTTTACGTGTTACAGCTTTGACCACAAGCGTAAAGGTTTCAACTGGTAAATAGAATTAATACCGTAACGGAGGGTAGTTTGAAGTTAGGATAGGTTGTTTTAATTTCAATTAGAGCTCTCGTTGATTTTTGAAGGACTAGATGTGTTATGGGCTAAATTGGAGGTTTTCAAATTGTCCTGTCATTTTACGTGATGGATCTATTATTGTACCATCAAATGACTATTTTACTGTTGAAAGAATGTACGAGTTTACTGACGATCAACCACTTTTCAACCTTATTGCTTAGAGCATAAGGGTGAAAGTCGCAGACCGTTAGTGAACGCGCTAGGTAGTACATTAAAGTACTTACTTATGCCATTGGCTTGCTTACAGTGGGAGTAGTCTTAAATTTATAATGATTTCTAAGGACTTTTTATTGTTTAATTTCAATTCATCAATCTGCGTAGGCTTTCTATTCGTAGTTATTTCTATACATAAATTCATTTATAAATTAATGTTTATTATATGAAATGATTGACAACAAGACCCTTAACAAATCCGAAAGGTACTTGTTACGTCATTGCTATATTTTTTTTGTTCTATAGACCATACCTGGACCATAACCTTCTAGTTTACGGAGATATTGGGGGTTTGTGAATGGACCGTTTAAACCCTGTATATACAAAAACAGCCTCCCATATACCGTTCGGCAATGACTTTAAAATAACACAGTTAACTATTTTTATCCCTTTTTTACGGATGGAAAATCATCAAATGACCCCTCCCACTCTGGGCGGAGCGGCAGGGATTGTCAGACTTGTACTGACTAAAACCCATCCATGTTCCTTCTTTTGTCCTTTATGTTCCAGGGCCGCGGTATCTCTTTCGAACAGTCCCGCAACCCTGGCAGATCCCTTAAGATTGAATCAATGAGAGAAACCAGAGAGTCACCCTTCACCTTATCTAAAAAATTGGGCAAAGAGACGCACCCCATTCGTTTATCTAACATTCTAACAGTATTCCCTTCTCTCTCACACATGGTCCATGGGGTGCCATGGCAACACCCTAATTGCTTAATTAATCAGAATTAGTCACTAAAGAATAATGCTGTGTGATTTTTCATGGCATGAATTTATGAATTGACTTACAGGCAGTTGGCGGTTTTCATTGATGCTGGGGGAAACCTAATGTATTGCCTAATGATTTTATCAAGAGTTTTAAATCTCTAAGCTGAGCTTAGTGTTGTGAGTACAACAATGAGCTTTCGTTTAGTTACATTCGGTTTATATTTAGTTGTCTATTTGTGTGAGTGAACATGGGAATTGGGCTTTTTTCCAAAGAAAAATTCTTTGTCAAACTTTTTAATCGTACAAAGAGAAGTTTATAAGCCTGTATGTTGGACGTAAACATTTATATTTGGATTGTTAAAGCACCCACTCTGTGAAATTGTATCCTAATCCGTTTATAACCAACTAAACAAAAAATCGAGAGAAACAAAGTTTTTGAGGCAGGTAATAATGCTGAATTGTGTTTTGTAACAAAATTACTTACAAAATATACAATTTGGCACTGCGATAATGTTCTTTGTATTTTTTAAATCTTTCGGGAAATTCATTACAATCTTAACCTTTCGTATGCCGAGTATATAGACACAATTAAAAACCTATTGTGTCTCGCGTGGATCTACGTTCCGGGCACACGAAGGGTTAAAAACCTGCCAATGGTAAAGGTAATCTTAATAAAAGTTTCATAACCAGATTTCCTTAAAAATGTTTATTAATTACAATTATTTAACGTATATGGGAATCTTTCTAGGACCATCCCAAGAAGGGTCTCTAGAATTTAAATGGGACTAAAAGATTTAATTGTCTTATTCAGGATTCAAAAGACAGTTTTTCAGCTGTGACTTTCATTTCTAAGGACACGTTTCTAATAAAGCATTGCGAACATCTGAAATGTTTTTCAACAGAATTGATACAAGGTTTTCGGTAGCTTACGTCAACCCAACACATTGTTGACTTTCCCTAGCCTTTTGCTAGCCTTCTAGACACAGGCATCCTCCAGGCATTACCAAATTCGACTATAAAGCCTCCCAAGATCGCACGTGCCACGCTAGTTACAAATCTAATATTATCTAGTCCAACTAACCTAACCCACGGTCACAGATATGCCTAATTTATTTATCCCCCAACCGTAACGTTTTTAGGAAATGGCGGAATTTTATCTTAGTGCTTAACGCAATTGTCCCCAAACCGGTTGAACCTTGACCGAGTTCGACCCAGTTCGACCAACCCCGGCGAGTTGCCGACGTGCTGTAGTCTATAGGGGTGACGTATGGTGCGTTCAGATGCGAGCAGTGTGCAGGGAGTCAGTTTAGGACAATTAGTTGCGCGGGTTAGATGAAAGGGTTAGGCCATGCAATGGTTACCCGTGTAAGAATGAGTTCTTTTTAAAATCGGGCGTTTTGCATTTCAATTTTGAGTGAAAACGAGCTCTGCTGAAATAACTGACGTTGTGGAAAAAAGTTGGTGTTATTATATTTTTATTACAATGGTGACGTTTTTGGACATAATCAATATGTTACGTGTTTTGCAAATACCATGTTGATTTGCAATGTGCTGTTATGGTGTTCCTATTGTGTTCTTGGTAAGCAATCAGAATTGTTCTAATAAATTAAATCGCTTTATTTTTGAGCTTGAGGTCTTCATGGTTCACTTTCCAGTTCCGTCAAAGTGCAAAGGTTTTTTCATCTGGAATTCGTCAGTAGGTAGCGGCTCGGACTCTTTATTTGAGCTTGGTAAATTGGAATAGGCTCTTATGTGGGAATTAAAACAAAACTGGTGAAATGAAGGTAAACACCTCTGCCGTCTGCCTAATCCTTCGGGAAAAGACATGCATAAAGAGCTTTCATAACACATCTCTCTCAAAGAATACCACAGAAGTAAAACCTTAAACAATATAACTACATAGTTTTGTCTACTGATGCTCAATAAAGCTACAATCTGTGGAGTGTCAGTATCTCTTTGATATCGATACTTTTACTCCCAACACAATGTGATCAGTGAAACCGGAGTGCTATAGATTGTTTCCAAGCTACCTTTGTTTCTCGCGTCAAAGGAAAACATTTAGTCGTACTATGGACTGTTCTTAAACTATCTGATGAAAGTGTACACAGATCGTGTTCAGGTTACATAATTACGCACTCACTCAATGAAGGTTTCAACTTGATATGTCACCAGTTTTATCAACAGCTATTGGTTGAATAACATTATTAAATTGTCAATGAAAAATCTTTGGCGTAAATTGATGTTATATAATATCCCCTCACTTTTAACATATTCCTCTCCTGAACTGCTTGTGGCGCTGATGATTTTCATCTGCCACAATAATATAAAATTATAATATTTGTTTCCCCATGTGTGGATGCGGTCTATGTATATTTTTAATGTTCTAACACTTATGTAATTTTTTTTTTTTTGTTTGTTTCATTCCAATACTAACCACACAAGATCTACATTAATTTCAATGTATCGTCCAAGATTTTTATTATTTCCTTTTTTTTTATTTTTGGATACACACTTGCTTTTCCAATTCACTTTTGACATTGGCAGAATGGTCGACATCGGCTTTGTTTGCCATAAGAAAAAATAGAATAGAATAGATGTTATATAATAATTATTAACCTCAAGTTTAGTGTCAAATGAAAACAATCTTTACTCATTATCATTTGCCTAGCCTTTTCCTAATCAAAATCAAATCAAACAATCAAAAACAATCTTTACCGTGATTTAAAATTATAATTTCGGAATTAACTAAAAAAAACACAAATCCAATTGTCATCAGACCGGTACGTTTTCAAATCAATTGCTTGACATTTCCAGAATCCACTTTTGTAACAAACCTTGGTAACTTCTTGAGCTAGTAGGGATATCAGTGGCTCGCTATTTTAACAACATGTTGGCAAACTTGTAAACACGTCTTCAAACTTGCGATCGAGAGTAACCGTGCCTCGAATATGACAAAGACTAAGTTGGTACGTTTTTTTTTGCCTCTGAAACTTTCTATTAGTGATGACAATATCGGGGCTTGTAATTTTGATCGTTGGGAAGTGGTGTAAGTGCTCTAAGTACTCGTGTGAGTAAGGCATTATGTCGGTAAGTTGCGAGCCGTTAAGTTACAATAATGTGATGTTCGTGATGAGAATGTGTTTACGAGGACAGCGGTGGTTTGAAAGGGCAGTTTTCTTCAGCTGTGAATGTTGATGATAGGAATGAGAATTCAGCGTCTTTATGGTTCCAGAAAGTGTTCCATTGCTATTGACTTCTTCATTATGGCATTTGAGCATGGGTACCTACATACTAACTTAGTTAACGTATATGCTAGTCGTGACGATTACGGCAATGTCCAATTTATTAGGTAGGTGCTCCTGGTGTTGATAATTTAGATTTAGAAGAATTAGAAGGGGGAGAAATTCATGTTCTGTTCAATTCAGGTTCTGATAAAGCAGACGATTTGCATAGGATCATTGATATAATTATTGTTAAATCTTCACCAATAGCCATGTCCAGTTGTTAATAATGCAGATCTGTGAAAATTTACGTTATTTTCTTTTCTTTTTTGTTGAACACAAAGAAGGGAAGATTTACAAAATTGCCGCTTGTCCAAAGTTGCTGACTACTAGACCATATAAAATTTTTGAGATAACGACTATTTCTGCCTATCCTCATTTGACATGACAAAGAAACTAACAAGCCTGTCATCTATGCAGTTGACTATTGTGGTTTTAGTCAATACAATAGTTTATTAAATAAACCCGAGATTTGAGATAAAAAAAAAAAACATTTTATCCGCAAAATATTTTCTATTGTTACAATCTAAGCGTCAATGTGGAAGAAATCCTTCTGTAATAATATTTTTATTCAGAGACAGAGTTTTTTGTTGACTGTACTACATTTTTCTCAAATTATAGCCTTGTTTGCTGACTTTACAATATGATACTAGTTTATGCATTTTTAACATACAGTTATACATGAGGTGAGTTGAGGGCTATAGAAGCTAAATATCGTCATCTGCTATACCTAAATCGATGTACACTTTGCGCTTGTATTACGACAATGGTTGTTTTCAAATACAATGAACGATACCTATACAGGGTGTAACAGGACCCTTAACGAAGCCGTCAACCAAGCATCATGTACATCAAATTATGTAACTTTACGCAAAAATTATTGCTGGGAAACGAATTTTTTATTTTGGGTGTAAAATCACGTTTTACGGTAGGACTCAATGTAACGCAATCAAAACATTGTGCTGATGGATGGATTGAAAAGTACGGGGGTCGGAGGTGTTTACAGTAAAAATCTTAAGTTAAAAACATGTATTTAAAAAAAAAAAAGTTGAAAAAATTGGAACTTTGACCCCCAATATCTCCGCAACTAGAAGGTTGGGATCCCAGGTATGGTCTAGAACTCTAGAACAAAAAAAATGATCGCAATAACGGGGAGAACAAGTGACTTTCGGCTTCGTTAAGGGTTTTGTTACACCCTTTATTAATTTGTCTTCTATATTAATCATCATCATTCGCCTGCCCTAAGCCCCAATTATTTGTGGTCGACGCAGCATGTCTTCTTCTCCCATACTTCTCTATCAACAACACCACGCCTGTAATCCCGAAGGGTTAGACAGAGGTGTACCTAATAGTACACCCACTTTTGCGCCAATTATGTTATATTATATTGCCATCAACCGGGCACAAATCCCGACTCCGTGGCTGCTACTGAGAAATTCCTGCTGGAAAAACTCAATAACACTTTGCCCGACCCGGGAATCGAAGTCAGGACTACATGCTAAACAGTCGCGCTTGCGACCACTAGACCAACAATTCAGTCTCTATTAAATATAAATAAATAAATAAATATCGCTGGACTTTACACACAGCGCCATCTAGGTGCCACACTAAGCAACGAGGCTTGTGTCGTGGACACCTGATAGTTGATAATAATACATAGATACTTTTTTGTTTGTAAGTACATACTTATTATACATATAAACATCCATGACTCGGAAACAAATGTCCTACCGGGATTCGAACCCGGGGCCCTGAAAACGTAAGGCAGCCTCACTACCTCACTATTAATAGTATAATCAGTCTGTAATGTTCCTACTGCTGGTACACTCGGCCTCCTCTCTATGAGACGGAATGTGCTAAAATCCACCACGCGGGCCCAGTGCGGGTTGGTAGATGTCACATATCTTCTAATTTTTGGTTCTAGGACATGCCGGTTTCCTCACGATGTTTTCCTTCACCGTTTTGAGAGCAGTCTCTATTAATGTTTGTATAAATACCTAATAATTAATTTGGGCTTTGCTTAATGTCAGTGAAAGCTAGGTATTATTCCCGTTTTCACTACACTATGCGACAACTAATAATAGCGCTCGAATTCGAACTCTCAGCTCAGTGCGAACAATTGGAAATTCAACAGTGCTCTTTTATTACATTTTTTTGGGTGGTGCTTAGTTTTTAGTGAAAACGAAGACAACAGAACACGGGCATAGGTCCATGAAGAAGCTCCGCACAGATTTTCCCAGTGAGTCCATTCCAGTCCATTCTTTCCCCGCACAGAAGAATAATGTATTTTTATTTTGACACATTTTTCTCTTGTGCATAATAGCGGGGTCCTGCTGGGAGCCATGAAAGAACCTTTTATCTATTATTTATTGCATTTTCATGTTAAACCTCCTGCGGGGAACCTTGTACACACGGCTACACATCAAGCTATACATTTCCAGTTTATGCTGATCTCGCATTGTATAGGATTTCCGTACAATGCGAGGTCAGCTTATACTGGAAATGTATAGCTTGATGTGTAGCCGTGTGTACGTTATACTAGTTTGCTACATTTTTATATTTACGCGTCTTTAACAGCTCATGAAAAGCCTAAGCTGAAATATCCTGTGCCTTCTTAATTCCATAAGTAAATATCGGAAAATCTAGCCATTATTAGGGCATAAGGAATCCGGTTTCGGTCCCATAGTAAAACCCGGGGAATCCCGGGTATAATACCGAAACCAGGTTCCGCATGCCCTAGCCATAATCACGTCCATTGCATCTGTATTGTCTCATTGCTGGGTGATTATGAAGTCTTTTAACCAGAGAACTCTGTCTTGTATTTCAATGTACTTGTGGTCTTGTCTTCTTCCTTAGAAGCATTTCTATCAGCCGTTAACTTAATTACCCGCTTTCTGTCTCTTTCACTCCGTCTTCAACCCATCTATCGTTTCTTAGAACTTGCCCTTATACTTCTTAACCAACAAAGGAAATTATACAAATAAGGACTGACAAACGGCCTTCAGAGAAAACTGAAGTCGGTATCCATTCTTTCTTTCTATATCGTGTGGTTAGTGCCTAGCCTGGTGTCCCGAATTTATTTGGATTATTCCGATCTATCACCCCGCTTTGTCTCCTTAGGGGGACAGATCGGAAAAAAAAGTTTGATCTGTCCCCTTGTTAGCAATAAGGGGCACTAATAGGGGGACAGATGAAACCGTTAAGGAGTGAATAAAGTTCGAACTGTCCCCTCATTGCTAACAGGGGGACAGATCAAACTTGTTTTTCCGATCTGTCCCCCTAAGGGGACAAAGCGGGGTGACAGATCGGTATAATCCGCTATAGCGCCTATTGGCATCTAATTTGGCTTAACATGCCGTCGAGAAATATCCCTCAGGCATGCTGGTTTCCTTACGATGTTTTCCTTCACAATACGCACATGCATCCGAAAAACCAGGTTTCTAATAACCCGATACTTATATTTGACAGTCCGATTTTCACACAAATCGGCCAGGCTATGCTTGCTTACGTCGTATCCATAATTTTATATCCGCTTCAGCTATATGTAAACTTATTGTATATCTCTCAACCACAAGAGACCAAACTCTCACAACCATGAGGATTAATTCCCATAACTACCTATCCTATTCGTGGAACAGCCTCGAGAAATACACAAACTAAAAGAAAAAAACTAGAATAATACTGTGAAAGTTTTCAGTAGATCACTTTATGTAGATACATCAAAGTCATAGTGAAAGCATTACTCTTCCGCATTCACCTAACAATACTACAGACATAAGCGCAAAAAACTCTTTAATACACGCCATAAAAATTTGGAGTAACATACACATATAAACAATAAACCACACATGCAATAAACAACCTTAACTAATAAAAACCAAGGCTGAATTTCATCTAGCATAAAAAATTACGCGCAGTTCGGTAAATATGTGTGCCTCAAACAAGGCTATCAAACGATAATGAAACTTGATGCTCTGTAAATAAAGCCTGGAATGGAGCAGTGATGTAATCAGAGGGACATTAGTGCGGAATTGAGGGGTATACCAGGTCAGGTTACAAAAGTCCACAAATGTTTTGTGATAAAGGTGACCTTGGCCATGATTTTGGGGATTTATGTATCGTAGTTTCGAGTAAGATTTACTGCTTGGGTTCAAATTTTTAACTAGGCAACTAAACTGTTAACTGTTGAGCTTGATTTATTCACAAATAGTGTCCAGAAATTAAAAAAAAACATTAAATAACTTTTTCTTTGAAATGTAACTTCATTCTGTAGTGTATTTTATTTTGTTTATTATTCTCTTCAGTTGTTTCTTTGTTTAACTCTTACGCTGTTTGTACCGTTTTGACAATTTATACATAAGTTTATATAAGTGGAAACTTGTAATTGGCTATCTTCTACTTATTACTTCTGACTACTTGGATGTACTTATTAGCTGTAAGTTTTCTTAAAATTAATAAAATAAAATAAAATAAATAAAATATAGCGGTTCTTGTTTTTGGTCTCTAGTTCTCTACTCGACACAATCTTCATTTACTTAATTAACTTAATAATTGTATGCATTGGATATTTATTAGCATTTTGTTAAAAAAAAACAACCACTTTGTTTCTATTTTATTTTTTAATGTTTTCAACGTAAAATGTTCATGTAAATGTTGTGTTCTTCCTTAACGTGTGGTTAGCGTCTATTCTGGTGTCAGAGTTTTTAACCCGCCCTGATTTGACTTTACATGCCGATGCCGTCAAGAAACACGGAATAATATTATGGAATATATGAATTATAAATATGGAATGAGAAATTGTACGTTGGACATGTGAATTTTAATGATAAATATAAATATTTATCATTAAAATTAAGTATTTACCTATTTTCTGTATTAATTTAAGACTCACAATATGATCGATATTATTCTAATTATTAATTAACAATATAGTCAACCAATAACATCTGAAATTAGTAATTACTCATGAATCATTGCGAATTATAAAATTATCAGTCAAACAACTTAATTAACGACATAATAGGTTGGCATCAATCAATTTAGTCATAAATTCAGATAATATTATTTAGACATTTACAACGGGCAATTAATAATACAACGCGTCAATTTATCATAGACGGTACACCTGCAATAGTTATAGTAACTGTACCTACATACATATATAAATTCACGCCTTCTCCCACGGGGATAGGCAGAAACTACAGAACGCCACCTGCTGGACATCCTTACATTCTCCTCTTACTTCGTCCACGTTCATACATCAGCAGGGCTATTGCGCATCTCTGTTGACAGTTCATAGTGATCATCACTTGCCGAGTTTTGATATACAATGACCGTTCTTGTTGGTTTCTACTGACGATATCTGTGTAGAACTGTCATTGTATATCAAAACTCACCAAGTGGTGATCACTATGAACTGTCAACAGAGATAGGTAATAGCCCTGCTGATCATTCACGCACGCTGGTTGCCTACGCACTAGGTTCTTGTATTCCGTGATAAAACGATGTCATATAAAATTAAGTTTTTTTTACCTCTACGTAAAAGTAATAAATTATCAAACATAAAAAACACAACTTTCCCACAATCCTAGCAAAAAAAAAATGGCAACCTCCAAAACAAAATACGGACGTACTCATCACGTGGACCGTGTGCGTGCGAGCGAGACAACACTCAAAACAAGGGTGTAAGACAAGAACACAGTGCTAGATAACCTTGACCTGCGCAGTGGAAGCGCACAGCGCCACCCGGCGGCGTATATCGGAACTACAATATTAATAATAAATGGCGCGAGGAATGGCCGCCGAATTTTATCCACAAATTGACATGATACGTGACGTAATAGCGTTAATAAATTGCTTTGTTGAGAAAGGTATTTATTTGGAGTTTTTTGTTTTAAATTGATAGGTTTATGTTTATTTTGCTTTATCGTGGGAACGGTGTGAATGGGATCTTGTCGCATTAAGTAATGGATATTGGGTATTGGACCAGCAGACATCCATAGTAAATAATGGTCGGCTGTACTTTCTAATAGGCGAAACTTGTTAGTAACTAGTTTCGTTTGCAATAATATTAGTTAGCCCGCGTTGTCCCGGGCATACAAGGTGTCCCGCCATCATCTCCTCGGTCTGCCGCTACCCTGTCTACCTATCACAGGGCTCCAGGGCCCACAGCAGCCATAGCCTGCCGAGTCCCATTTTAGTCTCGCAACTTTATAAGCTACGTTGGCAATTTGCCTTCTGGAGCAGAATGTGGTGTTTCTTATCCGGTCAGTTATTGTAACATTCAGTATGTTGCGCTCCATCGTTCGTTGACACACCTTGAGTTTGGAATTCTGGATGATAGTCAGACACCTAGTCAAGTGCATCATATGACTGGATGGGAAGAAAACACATGTCCATTAGCTTGAGTTCTAAGGATCAATCGCCCTTGAATAACTTTTTTCCAATTTTAGTTTATTGACTTACAGGAAATGCTAAAAGGACATGTGATAGTAAGTAACTGGAATTGAACTGCCATCTAAGATGTAATATAACGTGATAGGACGGAAACACGGAAGTGTTCCTGTGAAGATGACAGTGTCATAAGAAATACTGCCTTCGGTATATTTTCTTGTACCTACTTATTTCGTGACCTCATGTAACTTTTCAAGTACAAATGCGTAGAATTGTGGTGCAGTGTTGTATTAGTTAATAGTTATGGGTACTTAATAAGTTTGTCCATGTGTTATCTATGGTTTATAAAAACATATTATTCTCATTTCATAACACCACGCTTGGTACACCCAAAGGGTAAGGCACAGGTGTATTTAGCTTAGTACACATTGCACCAGTTATGTTTCGCAATCAATCGGTCACAAATCCAAACTCCGTGGTTGCAATTAAGAAAATCATGATGAAAAATCCCAATATTACTTTGCCCGTCCTGGGAACCCAAGACTTCATGCTCACGTAGTCGTGCTTGCGACCACAGCACCAACAAGGAATTTTCAGAAACATGAAATGGCCTTGTAGGTATACAAGCCATTTCATGTTTCGGAAAATTCCACAAGGAAAATTATTCTGACTCTTAGTAATTTATTTAATTACAAAGTAAATAAATCGTTGGTAAAAAATTATATTAAATTATTGTATTGTTTATATACTAAATAACATTTCTTCGTATTACAGCCCTCTGAGGAAATCAAATTAAGTGTTTAATAAAAACCTTTCAAAAACACAAATGGGTAAACCTTCGTTATTTAGCTCTCAACTCAAGACAGGTCTTAGAAATTCTGATTCTGAGAATAGTTCTTAATGGTCTGTTAGAATCTAGATATTTTTTAAGTTTACCTAGAAGTCCTAGAATGTTCGTTTTTGTAACAGTCTCTTGAAAAATTAAAAATATTTTTAATAATTTATAATAAATTGAATGGCTCCTAACTAGGTAATATTTTTGATTCAAATTCAAAGATGAATGTTCATTTTTGCACACTAAGTGAAATCTTAACAAATGCGAAAATATTATATTAAATATTATATTATATTTTTAGCGCTGAGTGTTCACATTGTAACGTAGGAGGAATGCGGGCTGCAAGCTTAATGTATAGCACACGTTATCGAAAGGATGTGCTACATTGAATGATTTTTCATGAACTATAGTCATTCAATGAGATTAAATGTACATACAGGCTATAGGCTGACCTGCCAATTGCAAAAAACGTAAGAAAATTTGAATTTCTCGGGCTACCCTGGCGCCATAGATTAATATCCTAGCGATTCCCCCTAAACTTAGTTTTAAGCTGCCTCTTTGATCTAGTGGCCGAGGTCCTGGGTTCGATTCTGGCTAAAGTTAATTGGGTTTTTCTATAAATTTCTCAGTAGCAGCCTCAGAGTCTGGATTTGTGCCCGGTTGATGGCAATAGACACGCTCCCTATCCTACATGGCATTATTGCATAACTGCACTGCCCCTTATTGCATAACTAACGGCGAAATCTGGGTTTACCCACTATTAGTTACACCTCTGTCTAACCTTTCGGGATAACAGACGTGATGCTATGCTATATAAGAAATATGCAGATTTCTCCCTTATTACAACCAACAAAATGTTAATATTGACCCAGAAACACGAAGTACATTCATTTACAAGCGCCATTTCTTAAAACATGCTACCAATACATACATACCCGCGCATTCATTGAGTGTTTCCTTTGAACTCGCCTTCTACTGAATACATAACACCTGAAGACTGTTGCGTAGATTACAAAACACGAGTTTATTGTAATTTCTGTGTTTCGAGAATTGCCATATGGCATGGCGTTCTGGAATGCTATTTACAGGCTGTGGGAATTAAGGATCTGGGTTCCTTTCTTGGATTTGGTTGCATAATCAGCCAGCCTATACTGTTACTACTGATACCACTGGAGGAGCTCGTGCCTAAATATTAACAGCCGGTTAGTGGATGGGTGACTACCCAGTATATACCGAGTTTCCTACGTGCCTCGGAAAGCTCTTTAAGCTTTGGTCCCGGCTGTCATTTGTAGATCTTTGACAGTCGTTACAGGTAGTCAGTAGCCCGAAAGTCTGACCACTAGTCTTACCAAGAGTTATCGTATAACCCTAACTGGGTTGTGGATGTCATAGGCAGTCGCTCCATGTAAAATACTGGTATTCAGCTGCATCCGGTTAGACTGGAAGCCGACCCTAACATAGTTGGGAAAAGGCTAGGCTGAAGATGACTGTTCATAATGATGGATCGTAGCCTCCACTTTACGAGAGGGAGTGGGCCCAGTTATCGATTCTAATACATGCCATTTTCCTGGCCATATTTTCCTTCACCGTTTCATCACCTTTTATCTTAATTATGTGTGAATTTGATTATTTTGTCTTTTCTTAAATCTACACCCAAACAAGGCTCTTCTGGTAACGTGCTTATTACAAACCGCGATTAAAAATTACCATTTATTATTTCTGTCTGTCCTGTCACCTTTGTCACCACTGCAATGTCGCGGCAGCAATTGATGGATTGTATGGGGACCCCATGCAGATTGTATGGGGAACAGATAGTGCCGCGACAGCGGCAGCACTGCTGCGTGCAGCGTGATTCGGAATCATGCCTTTACCCCTTCTACAAAAGTCAACGTTAATCTTTCAACCCAAAAACACCCGGCACGTTTGTCTTTCAACCCTACACCTTTAATAAAACTTTGCTACACTTCTGAGCTTCACATTTCTTACGCAATTCTTTCACTTGTTATAAAAATAAATGGATTGTCAAACGTTGTATTCAAACATTGTGTGGGTAGAAAGAATTTAAGCAAGCTCTTGACAAAGAGGGCCAGAGGCTAAATGCCCAATTTCCTTTAGGACCAAAACTCATTACCGTAACAGTAAAGGGTACTTTTTGACAGAATTTGGGTTAAATTCGTGTTACAAGGAACTTTTTCTGAATACCTTTTTGATTAGGGATTTTCTTCCTATTGTTTTGTGCGAGTAACAATGAATTTTATTGTTTTATAGCTTCTTCATATAGTTGGTTTTACGGTTGTTAATAAATTAAGACACCACAATTAATTAGGTCTAATTATTTTTTATGTCTTAAATTTTTATTATACTCTAATGAAAAGAAAGGAATGAAAATATTTTCTTTTTTCGGTTTATTAAGGATAGCTACTATTTTGTTGTTCAGCTCTAAGTAAACTAATAAGATAGTAAAACTACTTCTTAATTACTTAAATACAATTATGATCTGTTCATCTTCCTGCTGTTAATAATACTAAAATTAATTCCTAAAATGTATCTCCCTAAACATTTTTGCTCAAATACAAATCGTTTACCGTAAACTCGTCTAGAGTTACCAACTAATTCTCGGACAATTTCCTCTGTCTGTGTTGTCTGCCCTTTAAACTATTATTTTAATAATGAATAGATTCAGTTACACAGTTATTTTACATCAAGCCACAAACTATAGCATAATTGGTTCATCTAATATCCGCTCAGCAGCGTTTGTTTTGCAAAATTTTCTTAATATTAAAGTTTCGAGAATTAATTTTGAATGCTTTCATCGAAATCTGGTGGTGAAATTTGGTTCAAAAATCGGCAAAGTGCGAGTCGTACTAACACGCACACAGGTCCGTAGCGTCAAATGAATGCCTTTGAGAATCAATGGTCTGAGGAACCTCAATGTCATTTTTAAAGACATACCTACAAACAACGCACGTATAGGATTGATGAAAAAAAATACTTTTTAGATTCTTTTCCGCCCGCCTTAATCTTTTTTTTGTATAATGTCGTAAAGCGGTTCACAGAATACATCTACCTACTAAGTTTCAACTGTGTAGTCCTAACAGTTTCGGAATAAATTATCTGTGACATACACGGACAGATAGACAGACATGGCGAATCTATAGGGGTTTCCTATTTTGCCATTCGGCTACGGATCCCTGAAAATTGATTAAATTGTTGCCTAAATTAATAATTTCATAATTAAGTTTGAGTACCATCATTCTCTTTGATGTTTTCGTTCAACCTTGTCAAGAAAAATGAAATAAAATAAATTAAAATTGCCTTTATTTGCTACTACCATTCAAAACTTAACATAAGACTAATCTACTTTATAATAGTGTTTATACTTATAGGCATTTTTGATGTCATGTACAATTACGTATGTATAACTAAGTTAATTTATATTAGTAGTAGTCGCTTTTGATGCTCTCTTAAACCATTTCATGGATTTCTTTCCCGCGTTTCTCGAATCCTTATGGATCCACCTCTCTGGTTGAAGATTTGATGTTTTCAATAAGGGTTTCGGTTTTTGCCATTCGGCTACGGAACCCTAAAAGCTGCTGAGTGGGCGAGCTAGGTTAAATTAATATTGTTTATTTGTTATTGAACACATTTTGCGGACCTTCCGATCAAGTAAACAGAAAACATGGTATATCTTGTTTTTTTTTTGTACTAAATTGGCTTGCGTTTGGCGAAAGTACTGGCCTGCTGATGTGAAGCTATGATGCGGCCTAGGGTAGAGCACGCTTGCCCAGAAGAAACCGATTCACTCGAACTTGGAACAGATCCCGATTAAAATGATCGGGGAACAGAGAAGCCAGCAGTGAATTCCACAGACTGGCGGTTTGCACAATAAATGTGGATAGCGCATAGCGTTTTTTCGGGTCCGTGGAGCTTCAACAGAGGACGGGACGTATATAAAAGACAGTTCAGGGATTCCTTGGCAGAGTTATCAAGCAATAGTTAGTGCTGACTAACTCGTGCTTGGTAACTCTACTATCATGGGATTTCAATATTGTATGTGAACGACGAAATCTTTTAAGGGTTCATTGTACTCATCATTATGAACAACTTTTACTATGGGACCAGTTATAATATTAAGCACATGTTTTAAAATTGTATTAATTTAGTATTAATTTTATTTAACATATTTTTTTTAACTTTTTGCGGTGCCCTACAGGGCCCGGGCATCTTCACACATTATGGAATGCAAATAAAGATATGAATATGAACAAAGAAATCGCAAAAAAAAAAAATCGGCTGCCCCATACATTTCTCTGCCAAATGTACTGAACGCGATTTCAGTGTTGGTCCCATAGTGAAAGTAGTTCATAATGATGAGTACAATGACCAGTTAAGGGTACTTTAGTCGCTCGTACTTCCGCACAAAACAAATAAACGTAGAATGGCGATTACTCCAACGTGAACGTACACCATCAAACAGTGGAGTAATCGACATTCTACGTTTGTATGCAAGTATGACCGACTAGTGTACCCTTAAGAGATTTCGTGTATGAATAGATAGACTTTATATGTAATATTTGACCGCATTCCATTAGGACCTTCCATTACAGTTCTTTGAAAGCCTATTGTGAGTGCAGTGCCAATTTCTTTATTCACTTTCATTAGTTCTATCTCGTTGGTTTAGTGGTCGTAAGCGCGCGACCGCTGAGCATAAGGTCCTGGGTTCGATTCCCGTGCCCGGCTGATGGCAATAGGCTCACCTCCTATTACAAGGGACTTAAACATAACGACTAACTGAAATGTGGGTGAACTAATGGGTACACCTCTGGCTTACACCTCGGGGATTAGAGGCGTAATGTTATGATCTCCTCCGCCCTGTCAGTGATCGTCAATGGTAAGACAGTGTTTTCTTTTTCTTATTTATCGATGACTTCGAATTTAACTGAGTTTCAACAAGCATTCCTGCCATCACACCGGTATGTATCAAACTTAATTTACTCAAGTTCTTGTTCGTTCCACAGCAGGCTTCAAAACAACGGACCAAGGTTGGTTTTCCTTTAACAATTTTAGGCATGTTTTTTACTTTTTCCATTGTTTTTTTTGGCCAATGTTATAAAACTGCTCTGATATCGGCAGTATGATTTGTTTTAATTTTGTATGGTACCTATCTAAACCGTTATGATAACACCAAGTCTCAAAATATGTAAAAACGTTATTGTTGTATCATTTTAGATAACTCACTGTTATTATATTCTGTTGTTTTTTTTATAAAGTGCGTAGATATTTTGCCTCAATATTTCCCAAAACCTACGCAAAAGTAAGTATTTTTATGTAATACCCACATTGATATAAATTTTTTTGGGTTTTAACTGTGTACGCATAAATAATCTGTGTTTGCTGGTACAGTAATAATTGTTGTTTATAAAATCAGTTGTAATATGATTTTTGTGATACATAAACAAAACATCACGACTGTAATCTACGAAGGGTAAGACAGACAGAGGTGTACCTAGTAGTACACCCACATCTCGCCAGTTATGTTGATGTCTCATGTTCTATGGGGCGAGCTTATTGCCATCAACCGGGCACATATCCAGACTCCTTGGCTGATAGTTTTATGATATTTTAAAATATTGCTACAACAATGTTGTGTTTTGAGACTTGGCGCTAGTGCTTATAAAACGCATAAATTTTCCTATCACACATACAATCTGAGGTCCTAGATATGTACATTTCTGCAACGTCTTTCAACAGTTTAATCCTGTAAAATATACAATCATGTAAATGAATATATCCATAAACTCACAACATCATGGTTATCGCTAAAGTTGGTCACTTTATCTAGGCCCTCTATATTGTCTGTGTTTAAGTAAGGATTCTCAAGTATGATAACAAGACCCCACCTATTTCTGGTTGGAGTGTAGCCTTAGGGGCGCGGGACTTAGAAAATTTTTCGTTTTTTTTTTTTTTTTAAATTGGTACCATACGCTTATAGGCACCATGAGCCGTGCAGAAAATAAAACGGTGTGTACCTGCAAATATATCCATAGGTTAGGTTAGGTTAGAACTGTGACCAATTACGCGCGAGCAGCGGCCGGCGAGCGCTACCTCGAAATAGAAGTATTTTTTTCATAGTGCCCCTAAGACGACATTCTGATCGAAATTTTTTTAACCAAAAATTTTTTTTTTCGTTTTCTTTGCTTCTCATAGCGCCCCTAAGGATATACTCCAACTCCTAAAAATCCGCCCCTAAGGCTACCCACTGACCCTATTTCTATGTACAATTTCACCACAAGATCCACCTTCTCAACCGCCCCCTCTTTCAGCAGATGTCCCGATAACGTGGTTATCGTCACCGCGCGCGTCGGTGCCGTGTGTGGTGCCGGACGCCGACCGCATCCCCACCCGGCGCCCCCCGCCGCCGCTGGAGACCGACGACAGGCCCCGACCGAAGCCTTACGTCTGGAGAAAGGGAGATGAGGAGGTTAAAAGGTTAGTTGGTATCATTTAAATATTTTGAAACTAGAAATAAAATGCCGACCGAGTTATCTGGATGGAAAATGGTGAAGATATGACAACGCAGCCACCAGTTCGCGGGTTGGATTACGGCCCAGTCTCGCCTCTTACAGAGAGAAGCCCTGTGTCCCAGCAGTGGGAATTGGATAGGTTAATGATATTTGCCAAACATGGCGCTGGTTTTGTTACTGTGGCTATGTTTAAGAAAGCCCAAATTTAGCTAGCTTACCCTAAGCCATTTACCACTTCCAACCACCTAGTAAACAGTTGTGCAAACAACCAAAGACATTGGAAGAGTGAGTAGACGAGCTGGATATAAGTTGTCTAACGATGATGTTTTGTTCCAGGGTACTAAGCAACGGTACCCTCGAAGTATCTAGGAAGAAGGATGGGAGCTCCGAGGGCGTGTACCAGTGCACCGTGCGGCACAATGCAGGCCTTGTGCTCGGATACCCAGTACACTTGAAGTTTGCTTGTGAGTATCACTGTTCTACTATCTGTAATATTGTATGCCGAAGCAAGTCTCCAGGGGCCTTAGTCTGCCATTGCAATAGTGTCAGAATGGTCTATAATTGATTTAATAAGGCCACGGCGTATTGAAGCGCGTTCGAAACTCGTTTGACGTGCGTACAAAGGGTAATTCGTATGCGCGGGGCCTTATTAAATCAATGATAGACCATTCTGACACTATTGCAATAGCAGACTAAGGCCCCTGGTTTGTTTACTGCGTAGTCACCGCTGAATAAAATTTTGATGAAAGGTGCTAGCTAGAGCCATAATTGGATTTGTTTGATCCAGTTAAGGGTATCTGAAATCCCCCAACTTGCAGTTGTTGCAGTTTCATTACTTGTTTAATGTTGTAACTTCCCCGCTGATCTTGTGGTCGTAAGCATGACTGCTGTTGACATGGATGCAAGTCCGAGAGCGAAGGTTTGCCCTCTTATCGGACATTGAGAGTGAAAGAAGATCAACTGAGTTAACGCTCATTCCTTTGCACCATAATAATCTCTGTATAATTTGCTAATCTCGAGTTCTTGAGATTGGCAGCTATGCCCGAAATTCAGACGGAAGAATATGAATTATTTGTAGGGTTCAGTACCTCAGTCGGCAAAACCGGAACCCTTTTAGAAATCACTCTATTGTCCATCTGTCAAGAACCCTTTTCTCAAGAACGCGTGGAGGTATCAAGCTGAAATTAATATCAATACTTAAGTCTGCTACTCCTTGGAGCAATGTCAAAATCAATCTTGTAAGTAAACACGATCAAAAGATAATGACCGTTTATTTTGCAAACTTTGCGATTTCACAAGGGAATCAAAACCTATAGGGTACTTCCCGTTGAACTAGAATCGTGAAATTTGGCAACAAGCAATGTCTTACAGCACATGAAAAGGAAAAAATCCGAAAACTGTAAATATGTAATTTAATAACAAAATACCTACAATTTTATACGGAACCCTCGGTGCGCGAGTTCAACTTGCATTTAGCCGGCTTTTTTGTCATTGAGTAATGCCCTTAAAATATTCGAACTTGATCTCAACATATATGTATAGAGAGTGAACTCATAGAGATTGAAATTCTAATCCTATATCAACAATCACCAGCCCCATTACTCCATCTACACGATAAACTTGATTCATTGCCCTCTCTTCTGGAAAACATACAAGAGTGCCTTTCCTCCATACATTGAGGAGGTCGCTATTATCTACAAACATTTACTTAGCTCGCTAGGGTAGACAATTGCGTTGTTTACTTTGTTATTTATTTTAGCGCTTGTGTACTTACAATCTACAGTCGATTAAATATAAAGGCATGTGTTGGAGATGTTTTCAGCCCTTTTTGAGAAGGAAGAGAGATCAAAGGACCAGTTTTCTAAGTGAACTAACCAGGATCAAGGCTGCGTTATCACTCTCAGATTTAATATCTCTGTTAAAAGTCGTTTTAAACTCTGAGATCACGTCTTTTCCCGTGCTTTTGGTCTATAAATCATAAACAGTAAGATCCATGTGACACTCAGATAGTTTTCAAACCTTAGTGAAGTTGTGTTTTACTGAGATCTGTTTTCAAAAATGGTTAGCAATTTTTTTTCGAGCGTTGTGAGCATAAACATAAGCGTATTTAGCTTTAAATGCTCCCACTGCTGGGACACTGGGCTTTAATCCACCAAGTGGGCCCCGTGTCGGTTTGTAGCTTTTGTAAAATAACAAGTAGTTTCTCAGAACAAATTCTAAGTTCTTGGTCAACAGCGAAAACAAATTAATAAAATGTACGTAACATCTCATCATCATGGTTCTCTTCTCAAGTTCAAGTGTAGTATGTGTATGTGTGTATGTGTATGTGTGTGTATAATGTGTGTGTGTAGTGTGTGTGTGTAAGTGTGTGTGTGTATTAATATATTTGATAGCGTCACAAGCAGTGTTTATGTTATTCAGGCTAAATCTAGTATCATTTGGTTGCAATTTGAGCTGAAACCAGAAAATTAAAACAAAATGCGTCACGAGGGGAAGACAAGTGTCTCTATCCTAGACCGCGAAATTCAGATTATGATTTCGATTAAATTAATTTAAAGGGTTGTATTGATAATTTTAATGGTTATAGCCCTGTTAGGCCATATTTGTTACGGTCGCCAGTCATATTTTGTTCAAAAAACAGACCGACACTGATCGGTAGATTGCTAAAACCGTAAGAAAATTTTCGATTTCGCGGGCTACCTTGGCTCTTCCACCTTAACGCTGTTTTTACACTCTTTATTGATCTATCTCTTTTCCTCACTGACTGAAGTATGATTAAAGTGCTACTATAAGAGATGGTGATACAGTTCCGTCTTCGGATCAACCTTACGGGAAACACAGCGTTTCAATTTCCTCTAAATTCATAAATAACCACAATGATTGTCGCCGTAGATTTCCCAAAAAATCTCATTTATAAATTTATATAAATAAATAAAAATTGATGTGTCTGTTTGTTTGACGACCCGAATGAGGCTGCCTTACGTTCTTAGGGTCCCGGGTTCGAATCCCGGTAGGAGCAAATGTTTTTGTGATGAGCATGGACATTTGTTTCCGAGTCATCGATGTTTATATGTATAATAAGTATGTATTTACAAACAAAAAAGTAATCTATGTAGTAGTATCAACTATCTGGTGTCCACGACACAAGCCTCGTTGCTTATTGTGGCACCTAGATGGCGCTGTGTGTAATGTCCAGCGATATTTATTTATTTAATATCAAAATAACAGCTTTTTACTGAATGCTTATGAAAGTATATACGATACTTATAACAAAAACACTTTTTTTTCAATTTTTGTCTGTCTATCTGTTTGTTTGTTCCGGCTAATCTCCGAAACGGCTGGACCGATTTTGAAGGGACGTTTGGCAAATAGCTGATGTTATAAAGTCTAACATAGGCAAAAGTAGCCTATATTAGACCAGACTATTTTAGAAAAATAATTAGTGTTCCGTGCAAAAAATTAGAACCCTTGAAATTGTTAATAAAATCCGATTCAAACGGCTAAACTCCGAATCGGCTGGACCGATTTTGACGGGACTTTTATTGGCTGATGTCATAAGGAGTAACTAAGGCCACATTTATTTTAGAATAAAAATTAGGGGTCCGTGCAAAAAAATTGTAACCCTTGAAATTGGCAACAAAATTCGATTCAAAAAGGAAAGTAACATTTTTTTTTTAATAATAATTTCACGCGAACGAAGGTCGCGGCGAACAACTAGTTTACAATAAACTTGTACTAGTTGTTCAGTTATTCCCTACCGAACGGCTCTTCATGAATAATCTGTCAGGTTTCATTATTGTTGGGGCTCCTGTTTTGACTGGTTCACGCTAACTCAGTTATTTATTTAGGTGGGCAGAACTGCTAGTCGTGTTTATTTGGAGTGGCAGTTGTAGGTGTACTGTTGCGGAAGATATTATAGTTTGTGAAGTAATCGGGATTGTGGCGGGTGTAACTTTAAGTGGTGGAGCTCCGCGGGTTGAACTTCGTCCGTAGTTTGACGTGTACTATAGCACACGCCTGTACTATACTGTGGATATTGCTGTTTGTTCACTCTCGGTTCAACTTTAAAGGGTACTTACGAGTGCCCGCTGTGCCCAGAAAGCAGGTCGAACCTTTGGTACCGGTTGTCATTTGTAGATCGTTACATCAATCGTCTGGTCGACCAGTTACTAGGTCGTGAACATCAGATAGGCAGTCTCTCAATGTAAAATACTGGTACGATTCATCTGCATCTGGTTAGATTGGAAGCAGGCCAAACACTGGTAGGAAAAGGCTACGTAGATGTGAAAAATGTTAAATGTTTTTGAATAGTCGTCAAAATCTTTAGTCAGGAAGCCCCTTAAAGTAGAATGGGTGTGTCCTAATGTCCAGAACCATATCATAATAGTTAACAAAACATAATTTAGTCTCAATAAACAAAGTTATCTAACAATAAATCAAAATAAACACATATTTTCTCCAAGTTCTGACAACACTAACTAGAAAACGAAATTATTTGAATAGGTAGGTAGGTACTCTATTACCGAGAGCTAGACGGAATAATCTAGATTTCTAACTATTGTTTGACTGTTATCATTAGGGAATAGTATTTGCTTTGAGTTATTATGTGTTTGAAACAGAAACTAGGAGTTCCGGAGCATTCTGATTGGGTTTCTCAATGTTTCTGAGAAGTGATCTAGTCAGTTGTCAAGTCTCATCTAACGGTTGGAAATAGGGATGATTCCTGAGTAAAAAAAATATGATACGTATTTTTTGTTTTAAGAAATACAAAAATAAAACGCATCAAATATTCGAAGTGGGGGCTTGTGACGTCACTGGTACGTAAAAAGTGTACATACAAGTGACGTTACGCGAGTTTTCGAAGCACTGTATCGTCTTCATTTTTTGTTTACGTGAAAAAATAAAAAAAATACGTATCCAATATTGTTTTTAAATCTATCTGACGGACTAATTATTTTTTTTTAGTCATCTACCCTGTTTATTCTCAGAAGGGTACTATTGCTTTAATTTTAACAATACATTAAATTGAATAATTCTTAGAAACCTAGGCTAGGGTTCCAGTTTTACCTGGAACTAATATTCAAATCTACCTACAGGATTTTTTTTTCAGTTAAATTATAATAATATTAGGTTTATTTATGGGTAAGCAGATCATAAAAGTAATTGTTTTACGTCATTTATTTTAACAAAATGACGCCGGCACTTACCTACTATTCTGACTGATCTCTGTGAAGAAATACCAAAACATGAGCCATCTGGTATCATTGGTTCTAGTCCTGTGTGAAAAAACACATTTGGTCTGAATATTTGTGCTTTTCTGGGTCTCAATGTTTGTGTATGGTATAGGTTTAAAATACCACAAAAATATCCGAGTAAAAACCAAACATTTGTGTTGTGATAGACTCCTACATTAAACAACTTTATACTTAATTAATTCAAACAAAATAAAACTACAAAACCTTCGCCAACCCTATCAGGTGGCCTAATTCCCCGGAGTCCCGACAGATGTCGCCCCGCAACCTGATCATAGTACAACTGAAGGCGCCTGTTCCACCACCGCCGATGAAGCGACAATCTATCTTATATTTTCTCGCTCAAGAAACGTATAAAAGATTGTAGATCGTAAAAGAGTTACATAAATTATTCGAATAGTTGATCGCTGACTTGAAGGAAGGAGGTTGGCTTGAAGGATCTCATGGCTTAATAATAACAGTAGCACGGGTCGATCTTCAAGGTTAAGCAGCGCTTGGCAAGGTTGGTCCGAGGATGGGTGATCATTTTTTATTCATTAATTTCTTATTATTCATTACTTATGGGAGAGGAGCGGTGGCCCAGTGGTGGCGGCCCTGACTTACGAAAAGTAGGTCGTCGGCTCGAACCCCGGCAGGCACATTACTTTGTGTATTAATTTATTTCATCACCACTGCTCTCAAAAACGGTGAAGGAATACATCATGAGGAAACCGGCATGTCCTAGAACCAAAAATTCGAATACATGTGACATCTACCAACCCGCACTGGGCCCGCGTGGTGGATTATAGCCCATTCCCTCTCATAGAGAGGACGCCGTGTCCCAGCAGTGGGAACATTATAGGCTGATTATCCATTAGATATGGGGATGGGTGACCACCCATTACATACCGAGTTTCCTCCGTTAGTCCCAGCTGTCATTTGCAGATCTTTGTCAGTTGTTACAGGTAGTCAGTGGCTCGAAAGTTTAACAAAGGGTATAGTATTACCCAGTGCTTACTGGTTTGTGGAGGTCAGAGAGGCAGCCGCTCCAATTACGATACTGGTATTCAGCCGCATGTGGTTAGACTGGAAGCCGACCCCAACGTAGATGGGAAAAGGCTAGGCAGATGATGATTTGATCGCTGGTCACACCACCGCCAGTGAAAACTCTGTCCAACAACCAATACGTTTCTGGTTGCTAGCTACCAGTAGCGAAGGGTCCGTTTTTGTAAGAGGTCATATCTTTAATGTGAGTAAATTATTTATCTATAGAATACTGATTGTGCCATTTTTCAAAGGGAAACCGGTAGGAATCTAGTTGTATGGAACCTTCGCCACTGCTAGCTACTCGCTTTTCGCTAAACGCTGGCAGTGGGACCAGTGCCCGAACCACTGAACACACGACCCGATTACATGGCTGCGTTTAATTACACCGCTGTAATCACACCTACTTCTGTAACAATACCCGCCTGATACGGTATATTAGAAGCCTTTTGTTTTTACCCATTTGTGTACGGCGAGAAAATATTGGGCAGTTACTGGGGAATGTGATTCGGGAGATATGTTCTGGTTATCTTTTGTATGGGTGTCTGCTGCCGACATGTATACTGTGTTGTATTTATGTCGTTTGACTCATACGTACGTACAAATAATGGGAGGTACTTGCCCTTAAAAAGCAAGTGTTGTCCAATGAGGGCGATTGTATCTGGTAACGCCATCTCATTTTGAACCATAATTAAATATTTTAGTTCCTACATTTTTGAAGTTTAGTGTCAGAACGGACGATCATTCCTTCTCCCTTCCCGCAAGCATGTCATGCCACTAATATGGCGAATAATGACAGATCGATTTTTATCGTCTCTCCGCGTGGATGTGTCACCGTGTCGTCCCGCGCCGTCCGCTTGCCGCTCCGCTTTGTTTCCGCTTATTTATCTATATAAACTGTGATTCGAGCTAAGACACTTGCCCGCGGGTGTTACGAGTGATTGGTGTAAAAGGAACTCCTGTGATCAAGTTGTATACTTCGAAGTAGGAAGGCGCCAGCAGCCGCCATTTTGTTCTGCCCATGTGCCACGAGGGAAGACTCACCAGGTATGACGTGCTTTCGCTTCTAATCACCTTATCAATGATCGTCAGTTCATCATCCAGTTCATTCTAGGCGAAACCGCCATCATACAAGGATGGCGGTTTCGAATGAACACAGTCCACTTAAAAATAAAACATTTTCCAAATCACCCACATAACTTGGAGCATCTGCGCTCCAGTATCTATGAAACTAAACGCGATCAAGACTGTCATCATTTGCCCAGCTTTTCCCAAACTATGTTAAATGATGTTTATTTTACAAATAGGTATTTTCACTTTTACACGTCGTCGTTTTTAATCTAGATTAGGCCGGTGTTTTATGCCTGACTACTCAGAGAAGAAACAGCCCGGCTAGCCGAAACAAACTCACGAGGTAATAGTCTCTTTTAAGAGGGCCCTTCCCGGTCCGTCTATCATCAACGCGAGCATGGTCGAAAAGCTTGTTGTTTCATCCAGAGCCTCAGCGGCGTTTTCTTTCAATTCCTCGGTCTTACCCCGCTCCGACCCCGCATAACTCGTCTCCCGCGCACCTCATACCGCCTAACGCGATGACATTGAACGAAAAATAGTGTTTGAAAATTTCTTAAACTTGTTCCAGGAAATACGTGTTTTTGAGTAAGTCTTACAAGGGTGTGAAATAAATTTTTGTCATTAAGAATCTCAATTACATGCGCAAGGTTTCTATTGTTTTCTTTACTTTTACAGTTTATGAGTATATTATGAACGGCCAAAGTTCAGTTAAAATTTGTGCAAAACAGCAATTTTTGAAGGCTTATACTGAATTTGTTTCTACTATTTTTCATTTTTTGCTACCATAGAAACCTAGATATAGTGCATAAAATACCTATTAGTTAAAAAAAATCAAAGATACATGTGTAACAACTGCATAATCACGTACGAGCGTTTGTATGAAAAGTATGACGGGTTGGCCGCTTTTAAGGTCCGTATATAATTTTGGTGAACTTTCATGAGGATTATTCAGATAAGTTTCTGAGATGATCTTTTGAAGAAAGAACACAAGAGGATGCAGCCGAATACCAGTATTTTTTATGGAGCGATTTATGGATGTTTCTTTCCGTGCCTGATACGTTCATAGCGTGGTCATGGTATGGTACGGTATAGAGGGCAGAATCCTTATACCACTTGCCCGTTCAACACATTCATGTCCAAGAACTGTAACTTACCTCATGTTTGTGAATGATAGACTCCGAATACATTTATAGCTTTTGAACGAGGTTTAGACGTATTGACTGCGAAAAGTTTCATAGTTGAGATTCACGCATTATACTAGCATAAATTGCTGACATCTGTTCTCAAAGCAAATATTATTTCATTTCAGTGTAAAGCTACGCTAAAACAAGTGCGGGTCGGACTCGCGCACGAAGGGTTCTGTACCATTATCTAAAAAAAATATTTTAATTGGAAGTACCTCATAGGTTTTGATTCCTTTGTGAAATCGCATAGTATGCGACATAAACAGTCATATCTTTTGATCGTGTTGATTTACAAGTTTGATTTTTCACTGCTCCAAGGGGTAGCAGATTTGAGTTGGTGCTAATTTCAACTTGATACCGCCACGCATTCCTGAGAAAAAGGGTCTTGACAGACAGACAGACGGAAAACAAAGTGATCCTATAAGGGTTCCGTTTTGCCGATTGAGGTACGGAACCTTAAAAACGACAAAACCGACTTCCAAAAAAACACTAAAAAAGTCTTAACTTGACTTTCGGAAGTCGGTGGCAAAAAAGATACAAACAAAGACACCGACTTCCGAAAGTCAAGTTATTTTAGACTTAACAAAGACAAAAAAACAATTAGAAAAAAATGCATCCGAATTGAGAACCTCCTCCTTTTTGAAGAAAGTCGGTTAAAAAGAATGGTTGTCTTGTACTAATGGTTTTTTGCAAATTCGTTAACTTTATGTTCATGAATTTCTCAGTAGCCTGGTGGCTGGAACTGAGCCCAATTGATGGCAATAGGTTCGTTCCTATTCCATGGGAGTTTAACATATTTATCTAGACAAATGTGGGCGTTCTAAATATATTTGAAAACCGGCTTCATGTAATGGTAACTTGATTAAAATTGTTGTTAGTATTATAGGTACCTTCCCAAAATAAGTTGAATGATTTATTAATCACATAAATACTAATCAAAGGGCTCTGGTACGAAGTGCGTGGGTTTTCTCTCAAACATTTTCCATTTCCACGGAAACATTGGAAATAACATGTATTTACACAAGTTCAGGTTATTAGAAATATAACTTGTTTACGTCTTCAAAGGCCGGGAGTGGGACGTATATATTCTGTCGCCAGGAAGTGCCAATCTACGACTTTGTTGTTTTGCACTAGATTTTTGATATGTCGAGCGTTTTCGATTTGCTAACCATACAGAAAAGCGTTGATATTTTAGTAAGACTAACTTGATAACTAATCAAATGGTGAATGGTCGTTAGCCCGTATTCGGGTGTTCGAAAGACTTTGCTCGAATTCGGGCACCCGATGCATTTATTACACTACGAGTAGTTTGAATTCAGTCGAACCGTTGAATTCAGTTCAACCGTACCATACCGTTCTCTGTCCGTTCTTCGTTCTGTAATTGCGCAAACATGCTGACAAATTCTTTTGCTCTGCTTCTAAAAAGACTCCACCGCCAAAAGAACTGGTTTAGTGTTCACAGGCGCCCTCTTTGTTACAAGGAGTTAGCTAATCAAATTAAATTAAATTCGAATTCAAATTATCTGTTTCACAAATAAATAATTTGAATTTAATCCACCACCCGGATGAATACCACGCGGCTTTGATTGCTTGGTTCTAGGATATACCGTTTGCCTCCTGTTATATCACCGTTAAAAGAGCAAAGGTGAAGAAATAATTCTAAACACATTACACTTACAGTGCCAGTCTCGTTTCGAACTCTTCTTTATCGTGTGGTTAATGCCTAACCTTGTGTCAGTGTTTTTATGTCGCTTAACTGTGACTTGTCTACGCCAAAAATATCTCTCAGGCATGCTGGTTTCCTCACGATCTTTTTCTTCACCGAAACAAGTGATAATTATACAATACGCACATGAATCCGAAAAATCAGAGGTGCGCGTCTGGGGTTCGAGCTAGAGACCTATGACTTGGCAGTCACACCACTAGACTATCACTGCTTACACACCAATTTCATTTACGCACAGTCTCGCTGGAAACATCGTACGTCATGTAAAAAGGTTGATTTCGCACCCTCTACGACAAACATGTTTGCTCTTTCCCTTTCAGATCTTATCAGCCCCCAGGTAGAAATTACAGCCCATCCATCAGATAAATCTCTCTCATACCTACCGGGACATAGGGTAGGTTGTCCTAGTCCGGACACGCCCGTGATTGTCCTAAGTTATAAGCTAGTTATTCAGCCTAGAATTTATGACCGTCTTGTCTCGCCATCTGTCTTTGTTTATTATTGCACTTGGGTGTGTATTAAAGCGTTTCCTTTAAGCTTATAAGTAATGCGTATCATAAACTGTTGGAAGGAGTCATTTGTCCTGGTCAGTATTTAGGTCTTGGATTTTGATACGGGAAGTAGAAATAAATAGGTTTCATTTCTTATTGGTTGAGTTCATTTAAATACAAACATTACGCGTGAATTCCTCAAAGAGTCAGGTTAGATTAGCCATATTTCACCAGTTATGTTTAAAAGATTCATGATATAAGGGCGGGCTTATTGCCATCGACCGGGCACAAATCCTGACTATGAAAAGATTTTTTACTTGCGGAAAATTGTCATTTTATCATGAACATTTTTTTGCCCTCGCTTTCATGGGGAAGTCGGAAATTATACCATGGGAACTTACTAATAGGATACAAAGTCTCCCATGTCATTTGTTAAGATGTAGATGTAGCGGCAGGGTATACAACACGTATACCCTGCCGCTTCCGAATCATATTATACGTGCGCGACATACGGGCGCGAATCATATTTTGTTTAACATGCAGAGACACTGACCATCAAATTGATAAAACCTAAGATTTTCTTAGGTTTTCCTAGGTTTTTCCGCTTCCACCTTAAAATCAACTCGCATAATTGTAATTATATTAACTCACAAATAACTACGTATTTCAAATATTCATAAATCAAACGGAAACTTACACGATGTTCTCAGCAGCTCATCGTATCTCTTTCCTCAGTCTTTGACTTTACAAACTAAGTTAAACGTCGGCTTCAGTCAATCAAGACTCTTTGATCTAACTTACATTCAATTTTAATTTATAAGCGTGGAAGATATACGGGAGAGTAAAGTGAAGAACAGTGATTACAATGTTTAAGATTCAACATCATTTTGTTAAAAAAATAAAAAAAAGTAATAAAGTGAATTAAGGCTGCGCAAGACCTCAGCTCCAATCCAGGTCAGGTGTTCATGTTTCGCCGAAGATTTTACGGAAATACTTCGGTCACAATTAATTATGTCGATTGTCTCAATAAGGGCCTTATCATACTAGCGGGTTGCGAACGCCCTCAAAGCGGAGCGGGCGCGCAACGAATTCTTTACGGACACACAACAAACACGCCGCGCATGCGCAGCGAATTCGTAGTGGCGCTGGTGACTGAAAAGTGGTGTGGTAATCGGTTATCATGGTATGGACATGTGATGAGGAGGAATGAGGAAAATCAATACATAGTGTAAAACAAAGTCGCTTCCCGCTGTATGTCCCTATGTATGCTTAGATCTTTAAAATTACGCAACGGATTTTGATGCGTTTTTTTTAATAGGTAGAGTGATTCAAGAGGAAGGTTTATATGTAAAACATTGCACCCATGCGAAGCCGGGGCGGGTCGCTAGTGTTCTATAAGAGTAGAGGAAGACCAAAGAAACGATGGATGGACTGTGTGAAGGAGGATATGGTTAGAAAGGAGGTGACTGCTCAGATGCAAGTAATAGAGAAGTATGGAAGAAGAAGACATGCTGCGCCGACCCCAAATAAGTTCGGACAAGGGCAGGAGAATGATGATGATGACTCCTATAATGGTGCCGCTGCTAGTTTAAGGTCCCCCCATAGATTTCCACTTCTCCCTATGTGTAGCCTTCTCCGGTTAATTTCCAGAAACACCTCTAAGTCATCAGGCCAGTGTAATCTGCAAACATAGTCCGTACAATCCTACTTTAGCCTAGTAAACTGCCTCGTTGGTCTATTGGTCGCAAGCGTAACTGCTGTTTTTGAGATCCTGAGTTCGTTTCGCAGGTCGGGCAGAAAAGAAAGTTCTCAAGATGGATTTGTGCCCGGTTGCCATGATGTGGCAATAAACTCGCACCTTATTACATGGCTCTTGGCGAAACGTGGGTGACCTATTAGGTACACCCCTGCCTAACACTTCGGGGACTACAGGCTGGATATTATATCTATGTCATGCTGTGTTTAAAAATACGATCTGAAGCTCAAAATCGAGCATTTAACACAGGCATTTGTTCAACATACCCGCATCAATCACGAACCAGTATGTTTTCAACCAACACCTTTAAATTCTGACACACTTACAGTCGAGATCCCTTGTAATCGCTGAAATGAAATCTACTCCCTTCTGAATCTGAATCTGAGTCATCAACTACACCTCAAAACTTGACGAGTTCAGTAATATTTGGTTTCCATGTTCGCAGGCGATGTATATTATTGAATACCTTGAAAAACGACAGATAGATATTTCTCAAAACTACCTTGTTGTTCAAACCCCGGGTAGCGTTGGTGTGTTGTTAAACCTGCCAGTATTCTGTGGTGTAAGCTAATAAATGAATATTGAATTTTGAAAACAAAAAAAAAGTTTTAGGACTTTTGTCTTGGAATTTTTCAGATACAACTTGGAGCACGTCCCCTTTTACGGACCTGAAACATGACTGGCATTACTGTGCCCCGTTACCTTTTAATCTTATCGCTTAGATCTTTTAAACTACGCAACCGATTTTAATGCAGTTTTCAGCAATAAATAGAGTGATCCAAGAGGAAGGTTTATATGTATAACATTACACCCGTGCGAAGCCGGAGCGGACCGCTAGTTACACAATAATTGAATTAAAAATGGAGGTAGTCTTTATCTTTCATTCACACGGCACCTTTTTCGATAAACTGAAGACATTTCAAACAATTAATTTTAAATATTTTATAGATACTAATTAATTTGGCGGCTGTTATCACCATATTTTGGTACATTAATAATCTTCAATCAAAACAATTGTGTCATTATCAAATATACGTGCTTCATTATTTACTTTTGTTGCGAATCTTTTCAACAAAACATTGTCTTGTTTTGCAAAACATGTTTGTGCCTGAAAATTTAAGACTTGTATTTTGGGATCTTTGACCTAAGGGGTATCTGAAATTACTATGGGTACTCTACCTTTGTTTAAAAGAGATTTGGACAATAACCCGGATTTTCAATTAAAATACGATTTATTATGGTAGGCTAAGAGTGACTCGTGTTGTGGCTAAAAGCAAAATAATACAAATAAAGATGATGAATGTTCTAACAGGCTAAGTAGGTATTGATATTTTTTTTTCTTAATTTAATTTTGGGTTCGGATTCTTTGAGTTCCAATCAATGATGTTATGTGTTGCAGCATTGCTTTACTAAAACCAATAAATTGATCTTTGCACATCTAAAATAATGAAATGGAAACTACTATGCATATAATATGTCACCTTAATGTCCTTGTATTATTGAAAATGTAAAAACAATCTTATTCTTAAAATAAAAGAAATAGTTCAACGACAGCTGGTCCCTTCGCAATAAAATAAGCGAAAGATAATGGAGTAAAAATACAAGCACACAATTTTAGAAACACATTAGTCAATAATGTAGGGCCGAGGACTGCCAAGATAGCCCTAAGCAACGGCCCCTAGATAATTTACTCGTACTCGGATACCAAGATAATATTTAGCTATGAATAATTTATAGATCTGCCGAGAAACGTCCGCCGTAAGGGGAGGTATTGACCTTATTCCATCAAGTTTGTTCAGTAAACGCGGAAAAGACGTAATAAACGTTATAATTTTGTTTTTCAATGAATAATGATGTTTGGAGCGTTTCTCGAGCAAGATTTCGACTATTAGAGAGCAAATAAGGCTCACTTCCTGGTAATTTTCGTCACTGGTCTTAAGTTGGTAATACACGAGTGCGTGACAGCGGTCGCTTGGCGAGGCTTTGAATCGTTGAGGTTGACGTGATGGACGCTTACCTAAGATTACTCTGGGGCCGACATTTTATAACCTTTACACTAAGCATTTACAATCGAGTTCACGAACGGTCTCTACTTATCACCCTTATGTCCTAAGTAAAAAAGTTGAAAAGAGGTCCACCGTTGTGGACTCGCTAGTAGTTTGGCGAAGTGTTATTTTTGTCACTGTCACACAAACTCAAACTCTTTCTGCTCTTTATTTTTTGTTTAAACAACTGTAAAACTAAAAGACTGCAAGCTAGCTAGGGACGGGATTTTTTAAAGAACCTGCTAACGTTTCAAGATGATTTCCTTAAGGCCGAAACACACCGGATACGGTACACGTAGATGTGTACGTGCTACGTGCACGTACCATGACGTTGTAATATATGGAACTTTTTAGAGACACTGCTTGCGTGACGTACACATGCGCGTAGACTACATGCGTAACGCTACGCATTTGTCTGTTATTTCTTCTTTTACTGCTTTTGTTTTTAGTCACAAAACACTGCTTTGTTTTATTCGTGGTTAACATGAGCGTATTTATTTATTTGGTTCACCAACAATTGTATACACTGGTATAAGCAAATGAAACAAGCACCAAATCAGAATAAAGTGTAATAATCACTTACAGGTAAACTCTGCATGCACACAAAACGTTGTCGTAACTTACAAAAATAAATAAAAAGACTAGTTATATTATCAAAGTTGCACTGCATAAGCATAATCAGCCTTTAATGTTCCCACTGCTGGGACACTCGGCCTCCTCTCTATGAGAGGGAATGGGCTATAATCCACCACGCGGGCCCAGTGCAGGTTGGTAGATGTCACATGTCTTCGAATAAGTTGCACTGAATTAAACTTAACTAATAAATTAATTAAAGTTATTAGTGTAGAATTTTACCGTCACAGATTTCGTGCTGACAGACCTTATTATAAGAATGCTTGCAGGGTAGGCAGTTGGCTGTTGGAAAAACATTTATACGAGTCACGTGTGAAATGCAATTTCGTCATATTAAAATTCAAATATAATTCGTCAAATATAATTATGTGAAAGTGTAAATTAATGACTGGAGCAGTGGTGGCCTAGAACGAAAAATTCGAAGACATGTGACATATACCAACCCGCACTGGGCCCGCGTGGTGGATTATAGCCCATTCCCTATTATAGAGAGGAGGCCATGTGTCCCAGCATTGGGAACATTATAGGCTGATTTTGATTATGCTAAATAGTGACTCACTCTCTGCGCCTCAAAGGTTTTGTTTAAAAAAATCCCTTCCTTTCTCCAAATCTAAATCACCCCAAGCACCCTTATCCCTCCACCCCCGACCCCCTAACCTAGAAACCCGCTACCCCTCTACGTATGCTCCACATAACCACCATGACACGCGAGTTGCGTCCTCAATCAATCAAACCGACGGATAGGGACTGATACCAGCGCTGACGTTTGACAGGACTCACAGACAATGATTTACTGTTGTGTATCGGCGCTGATTTATAATGGCCGGCTCTGTACTGAACTGGTCTTTATTGGTTGGGATGACGAGTCGTCTAAGTGTGCTGAAAATAAGGTTGTGTTTTCGGAAAATTGTATCTCTGCTTTGTTGATTGTGAGCAGTATAGTGGCCCAGTGGGAAGGGCCGCGGCTTATAAGTATGTCACATAAAATAACATCACGCTTTTAATTCACGAAGGGTTAGGCAGTGGTGTACCTAATAGTACACCAACATTTCGCCATTTTAAGTCCCATGTAATACAGGAGCAACCCTATTACCATCAACCAGGCACAAATCCAAACTCCGTTGCCGCTACTGATAAATTCCTGAAAAAACACATAAACAGTTTGCCCGACTTGGGAATCGAACCCAGGACCTCATGTTCAGCAGTCGCGCTTGCAACCACTAGACCAACGAGGCCATCGACTTATAAGTAGGTCGTGGGTTTTGAAACCAAGAAAAACTTTTATGTAAATTATTTATGAAAACGTTGAAGATGAACTTAGTGAGGAAATCAGCGAGTCTTTGAACCAATAATTCGTACCCAGCAACCCGCACTGGGCTTGCGAGGTGGACTACAACGTTTACAACCAACAAGTACCTCTCACAGAGATAAGGCTGTAGACTCCAGCAGACTTTTAATGTTCATTACATAAAAAAAAACATAAAATAAAACAAGATAAAATTTTAAGCTGATTAGTCTGATTACTCATATTGGCTTTGTTGGTTATGAACTGTAACAGCTACATGTCATCAGCGAGAACTGACTTTGCGAGTAATTCTCGACAGAAAAACTTAAGCAAAACCTATGATTAAACCCAACTTTGTTACTGTCTTCCATAGCCATGAAATGTTTTGGATTTTTCTGATGAGATAACGCAAATATGATTGACCTACATAATAACTTGTACTTATTTAATTTTCCTTACATAATGAGAAAAACCGTTCAGGTTCGAGTCGGACTCGCGCACGAAGGGTTCCGTACAATCATCTAAAAAAAAAACACGTTTGTTGTATGGGAGCCCCCCTTAAATGTTTATTTTATTCTGTTTTTATTTGTTGTTAAAGCGGCAACAGAAATACATCATCTGTGAAAATTTAAACTGTCTAACTATCATGGTTTATGGGATTAAACCTGGTGACGGACAGCCAGACAGACAGACGGACAGTGGAGTCTTAGTAATAGGGTTAAAACTCAAACTCAAACTCAAAGCATTTATTTCAATTAGACCTTAGCAGGCACTTTTGAAAGTCAGAAAAACAAAGGCGAAGCTACAGTCACAGACACAAGGCATAATAACTTGTGAAAGTACTGTACGTACTGGTTCCGTTTTTTTCCCCTTGGCTACGGAACCCTAAAAATACAAATAAAAAAAAAACCTCAAAACGAGCTTCCCAATTTCGGATATTGCCCTTAAAATGTTCGTGGCGATAACATTTCAGTATCATTGCTGCCTTGTACCACACTGAAACGGTATGAGGCCCCAACATCAATGTTTATGATATGAGACATAACCGTTTTTTGGCCTTGCACCTCCCAGGACGGTTGAGAAGTGTGATGGGGCTGTAGACACCGATTTTGTGGGGCTAAACTTTTCCTTTCTTAATGCGTTAATCATCTTTTACCAAGTGTTTCTAACTATGTACATTACTACTATGTACATTACTACTATGTACTGTACTATGTACAGATAGTTGTTCCGGGTCTGGCTGTTTGTGTATGTGAGTTTAAATGTTCTACTTCTTCTTAGCATGTTGATGGCAATTAAAATGTTGTCGGCCCAGAATTGAGGTACTAGTTTGGCGCTTTGGGTAGCGTCTATCAGTTTAATGTTTTTAAAAAGAGAAAGAAATAGAGAGGAAGACCAGTAATGGGAGCATTAAAGGTGATTATGCTTTGCTGTTTATCAGAACTGCACAACACAGTTTTTATTATTAAAAAAAAAAACTTGCCAAGTGCGAGTCGGCCTCCCGCACGAAGGTTTCCGTACCAATGTCTAAAATTTTAAGGGAGCCCCCCTTAATATAATAATAATAATATAATATAATTTATTTGCTCAGACAACAATGATCCATGGATTAGTTACAAAAAAAAAAAAAACTTAAAAACTATGTTAGTGTATAATGGTATTACGCTCCCAGAAAAATCATACTTAACAACAGAACAAAGACATTACAAAAAACAACAAATAAACTTTACAAAAATCATCGATGATGGATCATTCCTGCCTCACCAACACCTGCATAAAGTGGTTCATCAAAAGTGGTTCTTAAATATTTATTTTATTCTCTTTTTAGTATTTGTTGTTATAGCGGCAACAGGTCATGCGACAGTGGCAGGTAGCGACATCACGGTTCATGGGATACAGCCTGGTGACTGAAAGACGGACAGTGGAGTCTTAGTCTGTCGGGTTCCGTTATTACCCTTAGGCCCTTAACCCTAAAAATGTTTTTCTCCTGTTTCTTTCTTATTGGCTTTAGCTACAGAATGGCCTTTGTAACGATATAAGTGTTGGCGAGGTAAAACGCGGCTATAAATACCCTGTTTCTCGTGGAGAATCATTTCTATTTGGTTCCATTATTATTTTCAGGAAGTCACTTAAAACTTCAGGAGTTTTGTAACTTTTGGCTTCATTATATCTAAAAACAAACAATTTTGAAACTGATCGCATAATATAATATTTCGTTATATTTTGAACCACAAAATTTCGACTGGTGTTTAAATCGAGTGCGTGGGACGATCCTATTTGCAACAATCTTAAATTAAAGTTTATTTTCTAAACTTTGTTTTGACTACGTTTCCTTACAAATATTTTAACTTAAAATCAATCTAAACAATCAAAATAAAGTGTATTAAAAAGTACATTGTTGTCTTGAAATCGACTGCGTCTTTGGTATTGTGGTCGCAAACGCTAATGTTGCGCATGAGGTTCTCGGTACGATTCCCAGGTCAGACAAAAGTGTTAGTGGGGTTATCCATCAGGAATTTCTCGATATCCCTCTGGAGTCAAGATTTGTGCCCGGTTGATGGCACACTGACGAGAAGTAGGTGTACTAAAGGTACACCTCTGCATAGGGAAAATCTGCTTCTCGGTGTTATTTATTGTAAAAGTATAATAATATATAGTTTTTGATTTTCCTTGGGGGCCGAACGGGTTTCTTACATTCCGAGGACTGCCCGTGTTGGGTGTGTTTTTATCGGATGAAGTTGAAAAATTCAATAATAATAAATAAATAATAATAAATGATATATAATATAACGTTAATATTTTTTCTTTCTTTCTTAAGTATTGTAGAAAATTCTCTGTATATTCTGATCTCTTTATTATCTGATTTTTACCTTGTTGCTGCTATTACAAAGGATTTTTCGGCAAAATGTATGTGTCATTCACCTCTGCCAATCGTTTCGGGGAATATTATTCAGATACGATAGTTTGAGCTGAAATGGTATTTACTGTTCCAATTTATGTTACTATGTAAATGAACCTGCAAGAATTTCCATGACCAAGGTATTAATACCAAGTTTTCTTTGCTTGCAGACCTTGATAAGCAGTTCTCGGTGCACCCCGAGAACGCGACGGCATGGCTCGGCCAGCCCTTCGTCCTGAACTGTGACATCAGCTCGGGGCCCGCCGCCACCGTCTCCTGGCAGAGGGATGGAGAACCACTGCCTGAGAATAACAGGTATGGTGTGGAACTACTTAAAGAGCGTGTGGACGAACAAAATAAACCTTTAGAAGAAATTATATGATCACACCTTTCTGATACACATTGTAAGACTAATTTCTTTGAGATCGAAGACTGGATAGTCAGTAAAATGCAGGGCAAAGGCCACCTTCTCCTCACAATACGCTAGTACCAGCTAATCTTTTCGATCCAACAGGACCATTTACTAATAAAAAACATTGTTTCAGATATCATTTGCTGAAAAATCAGCTACTTATAACGGACGTGACAAGAGAAGATGCAGGATTGTACAGGTGCTTACCGAATCTAGTATTAATACGACTCTATTTCTTCAGAAATGTACCAAAAGCATAGTTCAAGAAAACCACTAGAGCATTCCATAAAAATTACCGCTACCGATGTCCGATGTCATGTGATTTCATGGCTACGAGCCTACGAAGTATGCGTCTTGCATCGCTACGCTCCGAGCTACGGCGTAGCACTGTGCTACGATTTGCTACGCTGCTGCAAAAGCTTTCTTCGTATTTAATTTAATCGATTTATTGTTCACTGGCTTTAATATGTTGCATCGAGATGGAGACTGTCACATAAGTGCGAGTGACAGAGGCAACGTGCAACGCTCTAAAAAGATGAACATTTTCTAAAATATGTCATGAAAAGCCGAAGTCTATTTATTTTCCATTGAGTAAAGGTTTGGTCAAACCACACGGACAGATTGTGGATCGCGTGCGGACAGCGAACACTGACGAATACCTCAGAATATTATCTGTCAATGTCCGGTGTCTGGGATTACGTTTTTAATTAGTCCGTACCGGTTTCACCGAACTTTAATGTCTGGTGTCTGGGATCGCGTCTTTAATTAGTCTGTACCGGTTTCACCGAACTTTAAATCTATCTATATCTAACCATTTTTCCCCAACATTACCAGATGTAAAGCAACAAACTCCCACGCGAACCGAACGCGCGTCAGTCATGGAGGTAGACTGCAAGTGGAGGAGTACGCTGCCGAGCTGGACCCTGCCATCCTGCCGGTGCATCAAGAGCGGGACATTGCTGTGCCCATGGACGGTACCGTGGTGCTGCCGTGTCCTGTCACCGGCTGGCCCAGACCTAAGGTAAGATAGAGATCTATTACCTTTATATACCTTTTACACCTATGTTTAGCAAATAAAAAACTTTGACTTTGATACTGTGATGTATATTTTGAAGAGCAGAGAGCTATACAAAAGTGTTTAAACAAATACCGTGTTGGATTTTCAACTTTCGACATCAGTTTTCTTTTGGTACATACATCATATTTTCTGAAGTACATCATACTATGGACAAATAAACGACGTATTCTTTACGACTTACCCCTGAAATTTTAAAGCCTATTCAATGTTTCCAGTGTTCAAATATTCTTATAAAAGTTATTTTATCGAGTGCTAATGTTTTTTCGGTTGTTCTTTTGGGCATCGAATCACAACAACCAACCTGGGATTTGATAGCAAATACTTATCGATGTACGGTCAGCATCAGAAGTAGATTAACACTACTCAAAGTTTCAAATCAGGTTTTTTAATAAAAACTTGTTTGATATTACTCGTTACTAACAAGGTATTGAAGAGTAAGGAATATTTTAAAGAATAATCTTCTGAAACATTAAAAATAATAGCTGGAGTCCTGTACATCAAATAATTAAAATTACGAAATGTTAAGCTACTTCTGGTGCTGACTGTACCAGGTTTCAATAACGGAGAGAGCCCTCCACCAATAATCCCTATTAACCCAATCTTTTCTTTTCCAGTTAATATGGGAGTTCTCCCAACCCGGACAGAGAACGAGCGAATTGGAGGAGACCCCCGAAGTCCTTACTCTTCGCCGAGTAGACCTGGAGCAAGAAGGAGTCTACACCTGCACAGTCGAGGGGAACAGCGACCTGGTCAAGGTGAGTTTACGCCCTTTTTTATTTTGAAGTTCTCGACGTTAGATTTTCAATAAGTTTTTGAAAATGAATTATGACTGTGTTTTATCGTATTCACGACCATGCAGGGTTTTATTGTATCGTCAGGATGATTTTATTTTTTACGCTGTAAATTATAAGGGTTACTCCCTGAGTACCCCGATCCCCGAGGCACGCGTCCCGGTGGACCCCGATTTATTTTTTTCTTGATAAGCTCAATTAAAAGTTAGTTTAGCTCAAAAGTACCGCCAGCAGATGTATGTTAAATAATAATTTATTACTTATTAAAATTATAATACCTACTTACCTAGATTTATTTCTGGACATTGAAATGCTGATGCAGAAAGCTTTTATTCACCCACCCTATGTATTGACAAATTTTATCGAGTTGTTCTTCGAGTTTAATCCCCGATAATCCAAGTTTTCTATATATAGTTAGTTGTTATAGTATTTTTTACACGTGCGAGACGCTACATGAGCTTGACTCCGACCACCGCCCAGTGCTCATGCACCTTATCCCCCGATCGGGTCCCTCAGACCCCAGTCATCCCCCTCCGACTATAGTTATCACTGACTGGAAGAAAGTAAGCGATAAGCTGAAATCTGACATGTCGCCTCTATTGAACGGTATCCCCGACCATATTGTCTCAGTCGAAGATACCATGGCCGCCATCGACACGTTTACAGATCACGTACAGTCCGTGCTCAAGGACTGTTCGCGGGAAGTCCCAGCGCTGAATGATCGGCGCTGGAAACTACCCGACGACATCCGTGATCTGATAACCGAGAAGAACGCGGCCATACGTGCCTACAGTTCCTTTCCCTGCGACGCGAACAAAGCTCACATGCGGAAATTACAGCGTGCTGTAAAGGACCGCACTAGTGAGCATCGCTCAAATCAATGGGACAAGGAGCTCAGCGAACTCGAGCCCACTCACCTTGCCTTCTGGCAGCTGCAACGAAAGTTGCGTGCCACCAATGAGGCCCCAATGCCTCCACTCACTCGCCCCGACAAGAGCGTCGCTTTCGACGACTCTGAAAAGGCTGAATGTCTAGCCGACAGTCTAGAATCTCAATGTAGGCCCAGCTCTCAACCAGTAGACAAGCGTCACCTTGATATGGTGGACGCGGAAGTCGAACGTAGAGCCAATCTCCCCCCCATAGAAGACCCTGATGATCCTCTTCCTTCAGTCACGCCCGACGAAGTGAAAGACATCATTGATAGGGTCCAGCCACGGAAAGCCCCCGGCGCCGATGGCTTCACCAATAAGGTGTTTAAACTCCTCCCCCTCCAGCTCATAGTCCTTCTGACAGCCATCTTCAATGGTGCGTTGAGCAACAATATCTTCCCCAAAGCGTGGAAAGAGGCCACGGTCATAGGTATTCCTAAACCAGGCAAACCTAAAGCCGAGCCTTCGAGCTACCGGCCGATCAGTCTCCTGAGTGCTCTCGGCAAAATCTACGAGAGGCTTATTTATAAGCGTCTCAAAGACTTTGCCGAGGCTAAGAGCCTCATCCCCAACGAGCAATTCGGATTCAGGACCGAACCCTCGTGCATCCAACAGGTCCACCGCATCGTAGAGCACCTCAGCGCAGGTTTCCAGCGCGGCTCGATGACGGGTGTCTTATTCTTCGATATTGCGAAAGCGTTTGACAAAGTCTGGCACAACGGCTTACTATATAAGCTGTACCAACTCGGTGTGCCTGATCGTCTCGTGCTCATCTTGCGAGACTATTTGTCGGACCGCACATTTCGCTATCGCATAGGTAATGCTCTCTCCTCTCCTCATCCCATCAGGGCTGGTGTGCCCCAGGGATCAGTTATCTCCCCTCTTATCTTCACGCTATTCACCAGCGACATCTCTAAACAAGTTAAGACTCACTTATCCCTTTTTGCCGACGACACGGCCATTTATTACACTGGCGTTAGACCAGATGCCATCGCCCTCAATCTCCAAAGAGTGGCCAATGCGCTTGGCGCTTGGTTTCGCAAATGGAGAATAGAGGTTAACCCCGACAAGAGTCAAGCAGTACTCTTCCACAAGCTGCGACATCATCGCACCCCCCCCAGTCCAATCACCATGTTCGGCAAGCCTATCCCTTGGGAGAAGCAAGCCAAGTACCTTGGAGTCATACTCGATGAACACCTGACCTTCGCGTCGCATATAAGAGCAGCTCGTAACCGAGCGGCCTTTGCTATGGGTAGACTCAAGACCTTGCAGAACCGATTCCTCCGTAAGATCACCGGAGCTCCCTTTTACGTCCGCAATGAAAACCTTCACTTAGATCTTAAATTGCCTACCACCCAGCAATTCATGAAACGTCTTTCAAAACGTTTCTTCGAATCAGCTGTCAAGCACAGTAACCCCCTTATCGCATCGGCCGCCCGATACGATCAGTAACGTTCGCCGTCCACGGCACGTTCTTCTCACCCCCGATGGCCCCACCACCCTCCTCCAGGAAAGCAGTAGGGAAACCAGCACACTCAGGAAATACAAACACAGACCGCCGTCATTCCGACCCCGCCGCCGTGGTCCGTCGCGACGTCCCGTTTCAAACCCCCCCCCCCGACCCTTGCATGAGCCAGCCCGCGATGCTGAGCCAGTAGCAATAAAACAGCCCCTAAATCAGATCCAGCCTGTCCCCTTGCTGCCCTCCCCAGCGGCGCCCTAAGCCGAGGCTCGTACCCCACAGGGGGTGCCCTTAGCGAGTGGTCGCTTAGTTTATAAGTTCATATTGCCCTGGCTGGAGGCCTTAAATTCTAGGCATCCACAGGGATAGACCGGTTAAGCAGTAGCCAGCCCCAGAGGCTGAACTGCGAGATGATATCTCCTAAAAAAAAAAAAAAAAAAGTATTTTTTACAAATCTAATAAATACCTAAAGCATGGAATGTACGTTTCACATTGCTACCTCTAATTATTATAACAACAAAAGATTATTTTGATTTGAAAACGTAGATAATTCTCGAAGCCTTTTGTATTTCCCACATAGTACAATATAAGCCATCACTTTGATGAACAGCTGATAAGGGTAATGAACAGTCTACTCATTATTTTCTACAGTATGAAATGTAATATGAAACTATTGTACACACACACAGTATATTTTCAACTAGCTGTTGCCCGCGGCTTCGCTCGCGTTTTGGTTGGAAAATATCCCACAAGCACGCTGTACATATAGCCTATGACAGTCGGGGATAATGTAGGTTACTATTAGTGAAAGAATTTTCAAAATCCGTTCAGTAGATCCAGAGATTACCCCCTACAACCTCACAAAATTACAAACTTTACCTCTTTATAATATTAGTATAGAAGTATAGATACTCGTATATTGTGTTCAACTACTTGCCTACGGTACGTATCAAGACTTGTACGTAAGGGCATGTACAGGTTGTCAACGCTAGGGGCATAATTATAGCCTACTTTGTTATGACTTTTATTTGTTGAATGTACCTACGCTGAGGTAACAATGAATTAGAGAACAGGCTAAATCAAGGGCAGAACTAATGAGCTGTCATGTCCTTGAGGGACGCTTTGTGTAGCCCTTGTGTCTACTAGACTAACGAGAGTGGCTGTAAGCGTTCCAGCTGAGTGTGAGGTCCTGGGTTAGGTTCTCAGATTTGGCAAAATCTTATTAGGTTTTGAAATTTCGAGTCTGGATTTGTGCCCAGTTTATGGCAATAGGCTTGAACTTTATTACATGGGACTTAAAGATAACCATCCTAAGCCGCGTCATAGCTTCACATCTGGATTCGAGTTGCAGCCAAACGCAAGCCTATATAGTATTAAAAAAAAAAAAAACAAAATCAACGAATGAGATCTCTGTATTGTGTACAATGTTGGGTACAAACCTTCGAGAAAAAGAGTGCCGTTATGTTATGTTTATGATTTTTTATGGTATTAATTATAGTCTTTTTAACCCCCGACGCAAAAAGAGGAGTGTTCTAAGTGAACTGATTTCGATGTAGTTTCTTTTACTTGAAAGCTAGTTTGGCAATGGTTCTGAGTTTCCTAGATAAGGGGGATGAAAGTGGGTATGAAAAATGGAATACTTTCAAATATACCCAAGTGGGATTTCAAATTAAAGCGCATGATGCGTATATTACAATTAGACATGATTTATCAAAATCGGTGAAGCCATTTAAGTACTAGTTGGGGGTTTTTTAAATTTAATGATTATTTATAAGTCATTTTACTGTCAAAGATAGGAAAAATTGATAGGGTAAGGGTGGCTGAAAGGTCGACGCTAAACGCCAACTAAGACGTAAGGCTTGCAAATCCCTTTCCTAAATCACCAAGTCGCGATCCGTGCGTATCTGACAATGTGTACACACCCTACAGGCCTACGACATGCAAACGCGAAACCTTATCAAACAATATATTTAATTCAAATAAGGTAAAGTTATCTATATAATTGCTTTTCGGTGTACATAGTAGTATATTATATACCGTTGTCTTCTGCGAATATCCTTGTATGCCTCGCAGCCATTTGTGTTAAGAATTGAATACATATGCCCTTATTTAACTAAATGTTAACCTGAGGAGAATTTCGATTATTGTTCATCGTATGATATTTGATTCTCTTGTTGGTAGGAAAATTGTTTTGAAACACAATAGAATCAATCTATGCCAAGTTTATTTTGGCTTCAGTCAATAAATAGAACTGTCATGAATTGGAATATTTTTATCGACCCAATATATGAGGTTACAATATCCTATGAAGCCTCTGAATCCCAAACTAAGTAAAAAACTTGTTAGGTCAGGAATCAGCGTCGTCTGCCATTTATACTTTCTATTTTGATATGTCAAACATAAATATTACTGTTTAAAACAGTAAGATTGTTGTTGTGTGACTGTGTTGTGTTTTGTCCTATGGTAAAACTTACTTTTTTATCTGAGAATAGCTGTTGCCCGCGGCGTCGCTCGCGTATTTGTCGGAAATTATCCCACTCGCACGTTGTAAATATAGCCTATGGCACTCGGGGATAATGTAGCTTCCTATTAGTGAAAGAATTTTCAAAATCGGTTCAGTAGAACCAGAGATTACCCCCTACATACAAACATACAAACAAATTTTATCTCTTTATAATATTAGTATAGATTTTTTTAGGTAATGGCCTAAACCTTTGATCAAGTAAACTATCTGCAAAAACTCATTGCTGAACTGGCCACGATTGATAGCTTAAATTTCGATAAAGTTGAATAATGAAACTTCGTAACATTTACATTATGAATCAAAACGCAGCGACTACGTTCGAAAAGACCATGTAAGAGATCTCCATGTCACGCTTCTTCACCAGGCAAGATCAATCAACCTCTTCCTTCTTACTTGATGAACACCTTTTCTAAACGAAACATAGGTTTACCGAAATGTAGTTCTATATTCCAACTTGAAACAGGAGCAAGTGGGTTGAAAAAATTAGTTAGTAGGTACTTCGTAGGTAGGTACTTAGGTAGGTAGGTATTCTGTTTTCAACACACATAAGCCTATGTTATCAATACATTACGCCGTACCATTATCAGACGTAAACCTTCTCCGCCTCTGTACTTTGTGCTTGAAGTGTTAAATAAATAAATAAATAAATAAACCTTGAGTCTAGTGTATTCTTGATCTAAGGACTAAACTAATAGAAAACAATAAACTGTTGCTAGTAATTGTTGTGTTTATAAATAAAGAGAGGGAAGAAATTGAATTGGACGGAAACTTCCCAAAACGTGTACGCTTCATTTCAGTAAATAGATACCGTTATAAAAATACTCTCTCATCTCGAACTTACTTCGCCGTTTAACAAAAAACAATAGCATTCAATAGTCCTACAGAACTATTGAATTATGTATGCTACTGTTTTTTCTTTTCTCTCGTGACGGCACCTGTTTATAAGAAACCACCTAGACACCTGGCCACGAACTACGCGGCTGAAAGACACGCGTTTTGCGACATCGGAAAAACAAATGAAAGAAAATGCTTAGAGCGTGCAATAAGTCACCGTGACGGACGGTTGCATCACCTGAGATTGTAAACGGAGCTAGATATTTACTCAGGGTTGGAAAACTCCTATGATAATATGTATAGTTACGGAGAAACAGATGCTAGCTAGGAATCTCTCTCTCGGAGGACAGCCATCACTACTTATTATAAAACAAAGTCGCTTCCCGCTGTCTGTCCCTATGTATGCTTATATCTTTAAAACTACGCAACGGATTTTGATTCGGTTTTTTAAAATAGATAGAGTGATTCAAGAGGAAGGTTTATATGTATAACATTGCATTGCCTCTAATTCCATTATTCTTCTTCTTCAGACTTTTAACGTCACAATAACAGAGCCAGTGAAGATCACAGTGCCTCCGACGTCGAAGCAGACGTTCAGGGCGAGCACGGTGCGGTTTAACTGCACGGCTGTGGGGAAGCCCGCCCCCACTGTCACCTGGTACAAGGATGGGAAGCCACTGGTGCTGGCTGGACGGGTAGGTGTTATTATTATCACGAGCAAATAAAGTTATTTGTGTATGTGAATTTGAATGGTTGTAAACGTACCCACGATACAGGAGAAATTCCTAGTGCAAAAAAGCCAGAGCCTGGACCATCTAGAATGAGTACCAGTCACTCAGTCAGAAGATCTGAAGTGAGACTTATTTACTAAGGGCGAATTTTACAACAATGGCGTTCAGCAAGTGTTGTCAGTTCTAATTTTTTTTTAAATCAAATCTTTGCATTGTAATCTTTGCATCTTTGTCTGGTGAAAGGGACTCCGACGGTAAAATGATTACCATGTGTTCAGTATATCATTCTGAACTCCCCCTAGAAACATTTCGTCGGTTATTAAAAAAAACCAGCCAAATACGAGTCGGACTCGCGCATGAAGGGTTGCGTACCATCGTTGTCGGGGAGCCTCGTTTAATTTATTATTTGTTGTCATAGCGGCAACAGAAATACGCATTCTGTGAAAATTTCAACTGTCTACCTATTACGGATCATGAGATACAGCCCGCTGACAGACACACGGACGGACGGCCAGGACGGTTGGATAGCGGAGGCTTAGTAAGGGTCCTGTTGGTTACCCTTCGGGTACGGAACCGTGAAAAACAGAAAGAAAGAAAGAAAGAAAGAAAATGTATTTATTAGCCCGCACAGGACGAAATAAAACAAAAATATGGTTACATTTACATGAAGTATAACAAAATTATAAAAGTAAATAAAACTATAATTAAAAAAAAAACAACGAAATTAGTCCTGTACGAAGCCAAAAGGCCCCTATCTCAGCATGGTGCTGTAATATTTAAAAAACGTCACAGCGCTGGTAGAAATGTGTACTGAATGAATACGTTTATTTATTTGAGCTTCTGTGTCCCTTTCTCCTTGTATTCGCCACAGCAATTATGACATGGTTTAGGTGCTGATCGCGTTCAGATTCATTGATGTCAAATTCGCTGTTAGTCGCAGTCAAAAATCATTGCTATGTTCAATGTTATAATTTCAATATGTGTTTATTGCAGATTGTGGTGTTACCGTCAGTAGATAGCAAGCGATTGGAACTACTTATTAGGAGTGTCACCTCGGAAGACGCAGGTAATTAAACACATTTTAATAAAATATATTAAAAAAAAAACATTTTTTTTTCTGAAATTATGACTTTTCTGAAAGTAATATATTATGTACCTAGATTCATTGTCTTCAAGCTTATGCATATTTTAATCTAAGTAGGAAATAACTTCGATCTCAAATCTGCAACACATCCAAATATGGAATATTACAATACCTGACCATTTTATTATTTACCCAGGAGTATATCAGTGCTTCGCCCAGAACCCCACATCATCAGCGTCGTCGTGGGCCACGCTCAACGTGACGGGTGCGGGCGCGGCTGCTCCCACAGGCGTGCGATGTTGGCCCACTGGAGCCCGCGCCGTCGCCGTCAGATGGCCGAAGGTCAACGCTGATGTCATGGCTTATACTGTGCAGACCACTGCACCAGGTAAGGGATAAAACATGAATGACCAAATTGACTGTTGTGAACTAGTAATAAAGTTTGATCGAGAGTTAAATATGAGTGGAGTCATTTATACACAATGGGGATTGTTGCGTAGAATTATAGGTATGATTATCACAACTTATAAACAAAACTGGTGAAATATGGGTGTATTACCTCTGCATAACCCTCCAGCGATTACAGGCGTGGTGTTATGTTATGAGTAATGTTATTTAGACATTCCGATTTTTCGTGACGTGTTTGTTGCGAACTTGTCGAATTATTCGGATCGGAACAGAGACTTTGGAAATCTCGACATATAAAGATTTATGATGAAATCGCCGTTAGCATTGTTAAAAGCTGGATATCTACTCCCTTTGATCCTTTATTAATTCCAATATTTTTTCCAGGTGGAACATCACTACCCGGCCAGCCTGTCATTGGCCTTGAAGATGTAATCCAGGTTGCAGAACCACTAACACCCTACGGATTCCAGGTGAGTAATTATTTCATTAATGAGTTACTAATTTTGACTAAGCTAGAATTTGTTTTAGGGTTCCTTCAAAACTTCCAAAATAAATTAATATTATAAAGCTCCAGAGTTTGTTTGGTTGCACGCGCTAATCTAAGGAACTACTGATACGAATTGAAAAATTGTTTTTAGTCTTGGGTAGCCCTTTTATTGAGGAAGGCTACAGGCTGTATAATACCACGCTACGACCAATTGGAGCGAAGCATCAATTGATAATGTTGCAAAAACTGGGAAAATAGTACGAAGGTCGCGGGCAATAGCCCAATATAATTGGAAATACTAATCTCATTCACTTATTTTGCAGATTCGTGCTTACATCAAGTCATCAACAACGAACAGAAATGTTGCCAGCGACATGTCGGAAAGCGTGACATGTCAAGGACAGGGAGGTAGGAATCTTCTTCTTACCGTAATCTAGCCCACTACAGCACCTAAAAGATCTTATTACGTCTTGGGTAGACAAGTGCTTGCTTTGGTGGGTCCGATATCATGAAAGATACGTTCCAATAAATGCTTGCCTAGGTTGGTCTGTGGATGGGTAACCACCCATTACATACCGAGTTTCCTCCGTGCCTCGGAAAGTTAAGCCGTTGGTCCCGGCTGTCAATTGTAGAACTTTGACAGTCGTTACAGGTAGTCAGTGGCCCGAAAGTTGGTCAACCCGTCTAATTAAGGGGTATCGTATTACCCAATACTAACTGGGTTGTGGAGGTCATATAGGAAGTCGATCTATGTGAAATACTGGTATTCTGCTGCATCCGATTAGACAGGAACCCTATCCCAAGCAGATGATGGTGAAATACTGACTGAGTAACTGGAAAGCCGATGAACTATCTCTTCATATTACTTCTCCTATCAAGTAACACGATTAACATTGTTCCATCATGCCTTAAACGACACTGCATTAAGGTATATGCAAGAAATACAAAACTTTTTTTATTTTTAAAAATGGCTTGCATTGGCCTTTAAAAACATTGTGGTACACTTGTTTAATTCTCTAATACAACACTTATTTTACAATTTAATATTTTATGTAGCGTGTTTTTGGTGAACGGAACGCAAACACAAAACGCATCGATTCTGGTAGTCACGTAAATACCATGTTCAAAGAAACACTTTTAGTTGAAAAGTACTTAAAGTTTCACTAAGATTTTACTATAATATTGTTATTGCAATTTTTGCTTGAATAAAGCACAAACAATATAGTAAAACTATTCTATTATGGGCAAAAAATTAGATGTAAACAAGGCAGATAGAGGTAAGTGACACATGAATGGCCGCGACAGTCACGGGCGTTTGAACTGTCGAAGAAAATTGTAGGTGTATAATATTTTTTTAAGTGACAAGCAGTAGTTGAACGTAACTTTTCATAATTTCTTGGGTTGGTGATGCTGTATTTTAGTGATATACTTAAGTGAAGAAAAAATTACATACATTTTCCCTATTAGCGTTGTTTCTAAAAACAAAGGAACCAAACTCACAGTCCTTTCTAAACCGAGCTATATCCCTCTCATCCTATCTGCTCCTCATCTTCATCGTATTTTTAACCGTTTTGAACTCTTTCCAGTGCCAATAAAACTGGCCCGCCAAGGCGACGACATCCTAGTGTCCTGGAAGCAGTTCGCAGACCAGACTCCAGGAGTACAGGAGTGGATCCTGCAGTTCAAGGCTGAGAACAGCACTGATGAGCACAACGTTACGCTTGATGGGAAAGTCACCAACCATACTGTTAAAGGTAAGCTTTCTGAAACTTAATTATCTCCGCTTCGTTTTCATTCGGGAGAGCACTGAGTGCTACAAACTGTGAACATGTGATTCTGACCAAAACTACAGTGAAAGAGACATCGACGTGCAAACGCTACCATGTAGTCAGCCCATCATTCTGAACCCCACTTACCAATATTTCATCGGAAATTTAAAAAAAACCGTCTTAGTGCGAGTCGATCTGGCGCATGAAGGGTTCCGTACCATCTTAATAGAGCCCCCTTTGATTTTTAATGAATTATTTGTTGTTATAGCGGCATCAGATATACGCATCTGTGAAAATTTCAACTGTCTAACTAGTACGGATCATGAGATATAGCCCGCTGTCAGACGGACGGACGGACAGCGGAGGCTTAGTAATAGTCTCGTTAGTTACCCTTCGAAGCAATATTCCTATGTGCGGGGGTTGATAATGATGTACTAAATACGTGGTCAGCGTCTGCGCATCAGTGGCCCTTACACCCTGTTTATCAGAGTATATTTTAACTTCGATAAGCCATCACCAGTCTTCTTTCTCAAAGGCGATAAAATTCTTGATAATTACTACACAATGAGGTCTACCAAGCATTGTTAATCTGACATTTAGTATTTGAGAGTATACTTAAAATGACTTGCTTTTATTATCCTGGTATACTAGGTATACATTCTTCATCAATCATTTTATGAATTCGTCTCTGCACATCATGGCATGTAACAATATTGTAAAGTTGATTATTTTCCACAGTATCATCACCGGAGCCGCTCCAGGTCCGCGTCCTGGGCACGAAGCTTCTCCCCTGGCTGCAGCAGAACCTGACGCTGGTCCCCTGGACGTCCACCAGCATCGCCATCCACACGCCCGACGCTGGGTGAGGTTCTGTTGCCACCAAACAGATGTTCTTCTATTTTGTAGTTATAAGTTAGTGTAAGGTGAACCATTTCATGAAAGCTTGGTTTTTCAAGACCGTTGAAGCTCAAACAGAAAAGCTTTTGGTGTATGACTCCCGCCGAGGTTGGACCTTTTTAGGAGCTTTTATTTAACTTGCAATGTTTGTACGTATGTTTGTTTAGGTCAAATCTTGCAATTGAATTTTAAAACAGTTAATTCCAACCGATTGAGTTGAAATGCATTGTTAGCTAAGTGACGTCATTCTAAATCCAATATGGCGGACTCCCAAAGATGGCTCCCCCATGATATTGATGTCAATTAAAAGTGGCTACTGTGTTTCGGTTTGAAGGGCTGTTTAATCACATGCAAATGACGTTGTTTTCATGTTTGTCTCTGACAGACGCTCAATAGCTCATCGCCCGCACTGACCAATTACTTAAAAGCATTACCTTATCGAAGCGTCAAGAACCTGAAGTTTTGCATTTTGTAAACATTTCCAAGAACTTTCTGTTATGGTTAGGTAAAGGTTTTCAACCTTATTACATAGGGCATAAGGGTTAAAAGTGGCGTCATTGAAAACAGTAGTACTTGCTTCATCATAAGCAGCAAGTACTAGTCCGGTGGGGTAAGGCTGCCTGTCCAGGTATAAAACACGTAAAAAAAATCGCCGCTCCTGGAAGATTCTAAAGTAAAACTTAACCAAGACCGTATCATACATATCTCTCATCATTCCAGCGAGGTGAAAGCGGTTCCGGAAGACGTGGAGGTGACGGACGTGGGCCCGCGCGACCTCTCCGTGCGCTGGCGCTGCGAGGAGGCCGATGTGGCGCTCGAGATCTACTCCTACATGGTCTGCACCAGGAAGGTGGATGGCAACGAGGAATGTTTTGAGAGGTAAGCGGAAATCACTACATAGTATGAAACAAAGTCTCTTCCCGCTGTCTGTCCTTATGCATGCTTAGATCTTTATAACTACGCAACGGATTTTGATCCGTTTTTATTTTAATAGATAGAATGATTCAAGAGGAAAGTTTATATGTATATTATTGCACCCTTGCGAAGCCGGGCGGGTCGCTAGTTAAGAATAATTTAGGATAAATAATATACATGAACCACGATTTAATTTTGTTTTTCTTGTGGTGAAAAAAAAAAACGTTCTCAACGCACACGTTTAAACACTTCATCTGATAGCTGATCGCATTACCTCAACTGGAGTCGATAACCATAGTAATTTCTATAAAATTCCAGACTGCAATTCAAAACCAGGTCTTTCTTTCTTCGTTATCGTGTAGTTAGTTCCTAACCTAATAGTGTCAGAGTTTTTATGCCGTCCATGGACCTCTGACTTGGCTTTACATGCCGTCGAGGAATATCTCAGGCATGCTGGTTTCCTCACGATGTTTGCTATCACCGAAGCATGTGATAATTATACAATACGCACATGAATCCGAAAAATCAGAAGTGCGTGCCTTGGTTTTGAACTTGAAACCCTTGAAACCCACTAAGCTATCAGTGCTGTAAAAATCAAGTGAGGTCCCCTTATTCAGTCTGATCAAGATGTTCCGGTACATTGCTTATGCGTGTGATATGAACGGCGAGAAGCACTTGATCCATCTATTTTGACTATTTATAGTAGCGGTGTGACTAGTTTTTCCATCCGGTGATCTGTGAAATTTATACTTGTTCTTCTGTCCCCAGCCACAGCAAGTCAGCGCGCATCGAGAAGCTATCACCGAGCACGGAGTACGAGGTGCGGGTGCAAGCCCGCGTGCCTGCCAGGATGGCGGTCGGGGAGTTCTCCGCTCCCATACATATTAGTACGCCTTCTGAAGGTAGGAGACCCTTCTGAGAGTTGAATTTTCACATAACATCACGCCTGTAACCTAAGAGTAAGGCAGAGATGTACCTAATAGTACACTCACATTTCACCTTATATGTTTAAGTCCCATGTAATATGGGGCGAGCCTATTGCTACCCGGACACAAATCCAGAGTCCGTGGCTGCTACTGAGAAATTCCGATGGAAAAACCTAATAGTACTTTGCCCGATCTGGGAATGGAACCCAGGACCTCATTCACAGCAGTCGCGCTTGCAACCACTAGGCTGACGAGGCAGTTGACTATTCACGAAGCCGTGAACCAAGCATTATGTGTATCAAACTAAGTAACTTTAAAAAATTATTGATGGGATTTTTTTGTAACGCACTCAAAATATTGTGGTGATGGATGGATTGAATATTACGGGGGTCGTGGAGGTGTTTAAAGTTAAGTTCTCACATTAAAAACATGTATCTAAAAAAAAACCGATATGTCACGTGGTTTCATTGAGGAGAAATTAGTTGACAGTCGTTTTCGCTGATATAGCTATGCCTAGGATTCTCTAAAGATCGATCCTAAGACCCTCACAAGTTTGCGAAAAAAATCACAGTTATCTGATCATTTATGATATAAAGGGTGTAACAAGACCTTTAACGAAGCCTAAAGGTACTGGACCACAAGTACCTTTAGGCTTCGTTAAAGGTCTAGCTATATCAGCGAAAACGACTGTCAACTAATTTCTCGTCAATGAAACCACGTGACATATCGGTAGGCTAAGCCAATCCCACACATTTGGACATTTTCACGATCGTTGTTCCTGGTTACTAGTTGCCCAAATAGTAATTAGCTGCTCGAGATCTTACCAATTGATTATAATTATGGGTTCAATTAGTTACAAACGTCTAGCGGGCTTCAGCGAGTTGGCTTCGACTCCTCCTTCTGAAGACGGAAATATAACCCTTCGGGAAATACAAGCGTTCAGTTTCAATGACAACAAAGTGAAAATCCATCTTCCCTCTCCAGGTGCTCAGCGCTTCAAAGACCTGAACTACAAGCTGGTGAACGCCTCAACTCTTCGCGTCTCCTGGAACAGTGTCCCTGACAAGTATACCATTCACTACAGCAACGAACTGAAGCTTCCCATCAGCCAGTGGCCCTATGCTGATACTGTGGGCAATACTGTGCTGGTAAGTGATGAGAGATTTTTAATCTTATTCCCAGAGTGTATAATTAAGTTTTAAATGCATTTTTTCAAGTTTTATTCTGAAAACAACTTTGTTGGTATATAGTTCATAATTTATTGTAAAACCAGCCGAGTACGGATTGGTGGATACATAAATTAGAGGCTTGGTCTTCATGATAATGATTTTGTTACAGTTAACCGGGTTAGACCTAACGAAGGAGTTGTACGTGGTCGTGACGGGGTACGACCCTCTTGGTCTCAGCCCCATCCTCACCATACCTGTGCAAGTGCCGGGTAAGTTGTAATTATTATACAGCGTGTAACAGAAAGGGTATAATCATATGGAATACTGTGGTACGGACCATCAAACTAAAAAATAATCAGCTGTCCCATACATTTGGGTCGAGTAGGTATTGAAATTTTGTATAGGACAGCTGATTTTTTTTTTACGATTTCGATGGTGGTCCCATAGAGAAAGTTGTTCAGTTTGATGGTCCCTACCACAGTATTCCATATGATTATACCCTTTCTGTTACACGCTGTATACATCGGTATACACCGGCTGAGAACCCACAGGGTTGTATAATTGGAGCTTTGAACAACCTTCTTGTAAACTAAGCACTTAAGTAGTAAAAAAAAGTTATTAGAAGGACTTACAAATTGCATATCATAAAGAGCTTTTAAAATTAAGACAAAAATGTATATTTTTATTAGCTGTTGCCTAACCTTCGTTCGCGTGAAATGATTATAAAAATATTACTTCCTTAGTTGAACTAGATTTTGTTAATAATTTTAAGATAACTATATTAAGGACTGGGCGCTTCAATTTTAAGATTGGTGTTATTTTTTGGGGGCAGTCAACTAATATGTAACATATTCAGGATGCAGAAAAGATGTATGATCAATGTGTAGTTTGAGCATAACGGATAGTTGCATTCCTCATTAAAAAAATAAAAATAAATTAACCTTTCCATCTCTAGATACATACTGGAAACTACTCGTACATTATTTTTAAAAGCAAATCCACATTTGATACAATTTATTCATCAGTAAAAAAAACTCCAATTTGTGCCCAATATAAGAATTTGTTGTGTCCGATCAAGTGCAAAACTGCTAACTATTAAAATTAGGATCTGATAAAATTAAGTGTCCTTCAGCCTTTAAATAAATTTAAAAAGTCTCTTCAGGGGAGGATACTACTTGACCAAAATGTTATTTCAGTGTGGATTTATTTTTTTGTATGAATTATTCTGTTTTTTTTTTTTTTTATGATCCATTTACATTTTACATTTGAGTTTTTTTTATGATTTTTAATTTGATTGGCATTTTGTACTTGTAATATTTTTATTGACATTTCTTATTTGTTTTTTTTTTACGTTGACATTTTTATATTTGTAATCTTTTATTTCAATTGACATTTTACATTATAATTTTAATTGGATTTTTATATTTAAATTTGTATGTCAGTAATGACAAAACATAGCAACTATTTATTAAGATCGCTAATGCTGATACCTATGTTTAACAAATAAATGATTCTGATTCAAAGGGTTTTAATTATTTGCACGCAACCCTAATCCTTTTTTCTAAAATAAAGGAAGTACTCCGTATAACATCTCCGTATATCTGCCAGTAAAATTCCCATCAAAATCGGTTCAGCCGTTTCGGAGATTAGCCGGAACAAACAGACAGATAAACATTAAAAGAAAAAGGTTTTTTGTTACAAGTATCGTATATACTTTCGCATTAAGTAAAAAGCTGTTATTTTGAAATTACAAACAAATACTTCAATTTCTTTTATTTGTATTGTTTAGAAAGTCTATCGCCATCTGTTTTGCAGAATGCAAAGGAAATAGAAAGAAATGCAAAGGCATAACAAACTCTTTAGAACTCCTTTCGCAAGAGACGAAGAACTCTTCAATCCAACGACAGCGCTTTTAGTCTGGTTACGTCACGTAAAAGAATATAAGATTTGTTTATTAAGACTAGAAACTGCTACTTCGTTGTTCCAGAAGCCAAAGATCTGCAGTACTGGTTCACAAGCGGCGGCGTGCAGGTGACCTGGCGAGGTGACGGGCCGCGCATCGTGCGCTACTCGCAGAACCTCACACAGTCGCTCGACAAGTGGCCCACCATCAATGTCACCACTAATACTGTCCAGGTAAGTCATCGTCTGCCGAGCCTTTACCCAACCACGTTGGGTTCATCTTTCTGTCTAACGTGATGCAGTTGAATACTAATATTTTACATGGAGCGACTGCTTAACTGACCTCAACGTGCCAGTTACTGGGTAATACGATACCCCTTGGTAAGACAGGTTGTCGGACTTTCGGGCCACGGACTACGTGTAACGACTGTAAAAGATCTACAAATGACACCCGGGATCAATGGCTTTCCGAAAAACGGAGAAACCTTGTGTGTAATGGATTTGTAATGAATATCGACCCGTGTGGTAGTTTTTATTTTGTTACAAGCTCCTTTGTACTGTCCCAAGTAAGTGAAGGGGTTTAAAAGAGTCTGATTGTCTAACCAAGGGTTACCGTAGTATTATTATTAGTAAAAAAAACTGTACAAAGACGGACTTAATGCCTTGGGCATTTTGTACCAGTCTACCTCATAGTATAGCCATTTGTATAGTCATTTTCACTTTTAATCTTACCAGACCAACTAACCGATTTCTTAAATGATAGAAAGTCGTTATACTCCTCCCTACGTTCTTCCAGATCACCGGCCTAGAACCAGAACAGTCCACCTACGTGATGGTAGCAGCCCCAGGCCCGAGCCCCCGCAGCCAAGTGCTGACGGTACCACCTCGTCCACCAGACCACTCCTCATTCTACCTGAGCATCGGCCTCGGCTGTGGAGCGTTGTTGCTGTGTGTGTTGGCGGTTGCTGCCGTCTGTATATGGCGGAGGAGGAAGAGGGCACAGTCTCCTGTCAGGTATGCTTTTGATTTTATCTTCAGGAGTAGCTTTTTTAAACCAGTTTTCATATAAATTATGTACAAATATTGGCTTGTTACCTGAGTTTGATGAAGACTTACTAAATACTATTCAGGAACGTCTTTCCGTATGCTGTGTGTATGCTCTGTGTATGCTGTGTGTATGCTGTGTTTCTGTCTTTTAGAAACACACAGCATATGGTGGCAAAATGGTGAAAAAAACATTTTTTGGAAAATGGCACGTCTAAGGAACAAAAACTGCACTGATGTTCCTTTCATAAGAACAAGGTCCATGTCCCCGCAGAGGGAAAATTTTTATGCATATAATTCTTCAGTTCAATCTCTTGCAGTACTGAAAATCTTAAGATCACTTAAATTTTTCAGATCACGTCGAAGAAACCTTTCCTCAAACGAGGGTAACGAAGAAGAAGGAGCCGAGATGAAGGTATGTACCGAGGTATGTAGTCCCTTCTATTGCTATAATGAGCTCTATCACTATACTGATAGCGTCTTATTATGTTTATTATGTTCTATTTATGCAGTGTGTGAACGACGGACTGCCAAGTCATAGGTCTCGAGTGGTCTCGAGTTAGAACCCAAGACACGCACCTCTGATTTTTCGGATTCATGTGCGTATTATATAATTATTATTTGCTTCGGTGAAGGAAAACATCGTGAAGAAATCAGCGTGCCCGAGAGATATTTCTCGACGGCATGTTAAGACAAGTCAGATGCCAGTGGGCGGTATAAATACTCTGACACCAGGTTAGGCACTAACCACACGATAAAGAAGATGTTCTATGTATGTAGTGATTCTTGCTATTGCTCAAATGAACTGTAACATTAAGCGGATAGAGTTTATAATGTTAATGTTTCTTACGCAGAACATCGGCAACCGGCTGGCCAATGGCGGCGGATCTAAGGACGCGGGAGAGCCGCTGCTCAACGGACATGTTCATATCACTGAGAACCCCAACGTGAGTATACATCTGTTATCAGTTTAGTGGATATTTCGAAAACTTAATCAATGGGAACAGAATTGAAATGAGGAATATTACGTGAAGAAAATGTTAAGTATGAATGGGTGGCTGTAATATGGGAAGACCAAAGAAACGTAATATGGACTGTGTGAAAGATGATATGGATTGGAATAGGGTAACTACTTAGATAACCACTAATACAGAATTATAAAAGAGATTCTGCGCCAACCCCAAACAAATTGGAGTAAATTGGTAATGAGCATTTTTCAAACAGTCAATAAAAAGTAAACTACCGTTCTTAGTTTATTTTAGTGACAATTTCCGGATGCGTATATAGCACAATCTTATCGCTTAAATCTAGTAGAGTTAACGTTACCGAAAACATTACGATTTCTGAATAAAATCCTCCAATTTGCTCACCAGCAATCAAAGACACCAAACGGCCGCACGCGCAAAGGCCGTCGCTACGAGGCCGCATTCGACGTGGCGCGCTACGAAGACCCTGACAGTAGGCTAGAGACTGTCCTGGACCCCAACACCTCCGCATCAACCACCTTCAACCTTCTCGACACTTCCAGAAGACCAGAGTACGACGTCTCAAGATCCTCAAGAGATCTAAGTGTGAACAACTCGTTCAACAAACTCCCAGACGATAACATGAACTCGGAGCTCACTCGGAGTACCGACTTCCAATTAGACAACAGCAAAATTCTTCCCACGCTCCAACCTAACGGTTGAGACCCCCTTCCCTTCCGGTAAGCAAGAACTACACTGGGGTAGGCGGCCCCTGAGAGCTGGTGCCCGAGGTACCGTCTCCTGCGTCAATTCGAATGGTGTTGCTATTTTTAAGTCAAGGATTGAGATTGTGTACAGACATCGTTTTTTTACTATCTGCTCGTTAGACACAGTAAAATGGATATACGACTATAAATAAGGAAGGGTAATACTTAAAGTTTTTTAATAGATAATATTGAGGCTTCAAATAGTCCGAGAGATACGGGTTCGCGCGAGGATAGCTTATCGTGTTTCGTTCCTAACGTTAGAATTTATTTTTAATGATTGTAAGGCTGATATTTTTTTGGTAAACAATAGTACGGGTAAATAATTTAAGTGTTAAAAATGGATTCAGGTCGACAGTAACCGTTGTTGTACAGCACGTGGAGTTATTCTCGCCTAATCTGTTCGTAACTTCGCCCTAGAAGGATCACCCCCCTATGATTGTTATTATGTACATATAAAGTTTTTATTGCCGTTTTTATGGCAACATGCACTTGTATATAGCGTTGTTTACGGCCTGAGATTATATGCGTCCGACAATAAGTAGGAATGGCGCGTTCGCACATAACTGAGTACATAAAGACGGCGTCTACCTCCCGCCATCTTATATACTTGAGTTATGTATATAAACAGTGCCTCTATGAAGTACACACTGATACATACGTCATACAAAATAGATTTCACCGTTAGTGCAACATAATCGTACAAAATATAGACCAAAATAATTCCAAACACCCATTGAAAATCGCGTGTACATAACATAAAAAAGTATTATATCGATGTTGAAAAGAAGTAAATAACTATACTTATTTTTTCCTGATTATTATTTTCACACAGATCACAGACAAAGCCTCAGATGCTAGTAATCTTCACAATGTACATTCCAGGTTTTTTTTAATATATTTATTTTACACACATCACAATAGTATTAATACAAACGCACAGGTTTTTTATATATTAATGTTATAATTTATTTAATACAGTTTTAAATCTTTTAATCCACAAATTTCTCACAATTTCTTCACGATACTGAAAACCTAAGAAATCAAGTAGATAGATTAAAAATGAATTGTAAAATATATATTATGATATAAAAGTAATAATTTATTACAACGAACTATGACTATTATAAAATGAAAATAGTTTATAAAATCACGCGTTATCGTTATAAAAGTTACTATTTAAAACGTTATTGCACATTTTCCCTCTTTTTTATAAGCTGAGATATGTTTAGCTTACGTCTAACTGCGCTGAAGAAACGAACTGGTCATTAAAGCCCCGTATCCCTATTAAATTTGAAAAATCCTTGTCATCAATTACAAAATGTCATCCTACAAATAAGGTATTATTTCAGGCATGCTAACTATTCTGTTCAATATTAATTGTGCGATGATATTATTTGACAATTGTTATTCCCAGCCCACCCAGTTATCACATTCCGTACACAGTATAGTATAGTTTTTAATAATACAGTATAAAAACATAAATAATTTATATATTCTCACATACTTTAGTTCTGAAGATTAATGCTCCGTGAACCGTTGTCAGTAATTTGCATCCATTTTGGCAGAATTGTTATTCAATGCCTTCCTTATGCCGAATGTTCGCAAACATCGAGTATAATATGGACGTATGTAGTTCTGCTAAATAGGCCAATCCACAATCCTTATTAATTCAGTAAAATCCGTAAAACTTGTTTAATGTAAATATATTAATATCAAGTAAAATCAGTCTTATAAATATACAAAATGTAAACTTAGAAAATGATTTAAAATTAATCAGCGTTTAACCATTCAAAATCATTATAATTGATATGGGTTGGCACATTTTGGCAGGACTTAAGCTAATATGTTCTTTTATGTTGATCACTGTAAAATATAAGACTGACGTGGCCGAATCTGTCGTGACGAAAGCTAAGCATATTTTAGCGCAGCCAACATTATAAAACTAATGTTAGCTGACCATTATTCCATATCACAATTTATATCTACCTCATTTTATTCGTTTTAAGCTTATTTTAGATGTTATTGGAAAATTTTAAATGTTGATACGATTGACGATTAAGTTTTCTACGTTAACCCATCGAAGTGGTTAAATGGCACTTACTGGATAGTTTTAGTGGTGTTTTTTTTTATTTATTTATTGTTAGAACAGTAAGTATTTCACTGATGATTCGTAATGTTTTTTTTTCCTCTTTTCCCCCAGTTTTCATTTAAGGTTAGTGTTAGAAGATAACTGGTGTTTGATCGAAATTATTATTGTTTTTTTTTTGTATTTTCATTTTACAATTTGTTTAAAATAATTATAAAAATACTTAGTATTTTTTTTGGTATTCTGTTTTAAATAATTACCATTATGATTAAGTAAATGAAGTTTAAAAATATATTATGATTCTCATTTATGTTATTATAACAACAAATGCATTTAATTTGGTTTCCTCTTAATAGTACCTAATAATAATATCGACAAGCACCAGAAATTGATAGAAACATTTTACGGCATACCTTTAAATATTGCAGTTTTGGTTTCTATCTATACAAAAATCATGACTGATTTTATTATGTTGAATCGCACTAAAATCAGACGCCTATCTTCGAGTATAAAATATATATTATCGTACCTATTTATATCTTGAGTTAAAAGCACCTAGGTACAATTTATTATACTGTAAGGGTTGGCGGCCGTGGAATTAAGGGTCAAAAAATAAAATTTATTAAAAAATAAATCATTTAAAAGTTTTCACTGTATAAATTTTCTCTTAAATATTTTAATAAAGTTACATCGGCATCTAATTGTAATTATTTTTTGACTTGTTATGGCTCCCGGTCGCCATTGTAAATAATTTAAAATATAAACTCAGTTTAAAATTAAATTGAAAAGGAAAAAACGCCGACTATGTACCTGAAAAATTCAATTACACTAAGTTAGCTAGACTTAGGTGTAGTGTTAGGTCTTTAAAAATCTAGAGTTTTATCTTTGACGCTAGGTTTTGTCACAGGGTCTAAGCTTCGATTCTGACTAGTTGCAAAAATAAGCGCTGTTTTTTTCCTTAGTTATAGCAAAAAAATTGTGCATTACTTTATATTTTTTCAAGGCTCGACGCTAGTGCGCTGGTTTTCTTAGTTCTTTCTAACATACTACACATTTTATTATTTTTATTTCATCCCAGTACTGCTACATTGCGTTTTAGAATTTCGCTGTTGTCTTTTTTCGGATCACCAATTATGACTTGTTTCTGTTTAAAAGTACAGTAAAGTCTTAGGAACATTTACAGCCAAAAATGTATAAATACACGATTTATTTAAACGCCTATTTCAGTTTTAAATGTAAGTTGTATAAAACATTCGAGAATAATAATATTACATTTAAAATACAAATGCTTCGGTGAATATTTTAATAAAATAAAAATAACGATTTCAATGTTTTTTATAGTGTAAAGTAATAATAAATTAACGACTTCTATAACTATAACACCAAACATATTTTTCTTAAAATTTGAGAAGAGAAAATAGATACTGTTTCGCAAAGAATAAAATTTTATGAAGGAAAACAATTTTTGTAAAGAAATAATCGTTGCATTTTTAAGAATTATAAATAAAAATATGACAAATAGTATTTGCTACTCTTATATGAAAATTATATAACTTTAACGCATTTGATTTTATACAACTTAAAGAAAATAGGTTTAACTTTGAATGTTCAAAAATTACCGTAGTAGTAAAATAAGAATTATTAATTTGTACCATAGGATTATTGACTAGTTAACAATTGTAATGTAACTTATTTTTATTATTATTATTTATTTAATTATTACAGAGTTTCAAGTTCACTCGTGGTTGTGTTATGGAATAATTTAACCACTTCGTCTGTATTACTGAAAACTGTTGGATTTATTATTATTATTCTATTATTAATCATTATTGTATTGTGAAACCAAAACAATTTAAACGTCGACGCAATAACAGATACCTGAATGATGTACAATGTTTTTTTTGTAACTTATTTATAAAACTGTAGTGCATGCATTTAAAAAATACGTTTTGTATTTGTTTGTTTGGTCTATTATTTTGGTAAAAAACAACTTCTCAACCGCTTTTTGGAAAATAATTTAATTTAGCAAGTTTTTGTCTATTGAACATTTTACACGCAAATTCTGCAAAAAAGTTCTCAGTACATGTATACAAATAAATAAAACTGAAGTGTCTGTTAATATCAAAATAATAGCTTTTTACTGAATGCATATGAAAGTATATACAGTACCTACTTAGAACAAAAACTTTTTTTAATTTTTTTTCTGTCTGCCTTTCGGTTCCGACTAATCTCCGAAATGGCTGGACTGATTTTGACGCGACTTCTGGCAGATACCTGATGTTATAAGGTCTAACATAGGTAACTTTTATTTTAGAAAAATAATAAAAAATAAAAAAAAACCCTTGAAATTGGTAATAAAATTCGATTTAAAACAGGAAGTAATCATTTTTTTAATAAAAACTTCACGCGATCGAAGGTCACGGGCGAATTAAAAATAATATTTAAAAAAAATGTTTACCAAAACATGGGCCAAACAAATGAATTAAATAGATTAAGGTTTACTACAATAGTTGTTCCCATAATGCTGATTTATTTGATTTTAATGTTATTTCTATACAGTTTTTTTTTACGTTTTTATATTGGCTTGTCCGTCCTTGGAGTGAAAAAATAAAAAAACTAAAATTAAAAGCCTGATGTTGTGCCTCTGATGATAATTTTGAATCTCATTTCGCAATATAATTAATTGTAAACTGAAAAATGGGGATGGTTTAAACTACCTACCTACATTAAAACTTTTTGTATAAAAATAAATTGCCAAAACTATATATTTCCAGATTTTCATCTTCATTTATAATGTTTGCTTCTTTAAGCGCGAAAAGGCATTCAGGACAAAATAGTAACTAGCCTAGCCATCCCCTCTCTCACAAAGATTCTCATTCTCACGTTTTCTCCACAATCATTGTTCACATGTTTTTTTTTACAATGTCAAAGCGGGTATACCATTCCACTATATTTATTACAATAGATACATTATTTCTACTCACGCACATTCCATATTGACTGCAATAGTTTCATACTCACCAAACAGATTTTATGTTGTAAATACAGTTTTTCTTGTTTTTGTTTTATTGTACAATTATTATTTTATTTAAACTATATACACACGTAACGTTACATTTACTTTTTAAGTAGATTTGCGAACTGCAAGGACTTAGTTCTGCCAAAATGTCCTAACCCACAACATATTTCAGTTAAATACCTACGTCGGAATAATCAACGTTCTAAATGTGGTATATTACTGTACAGTAAAAGGAGTCCCCTATACACCTACCACCCACCTATGTACCTATGCCCTTTTTTTTTTTTTTCCGATGGGAAATCATCAAATAACCCCTCCCGCTCTGGGCTGAGCAGGAGGGAGTGTCAGACTTCTACTGACTAAAACCCATCCATGTTCCTTCCTTTGCCCTTTGTGTTCCAGGGCCGCGGTATCTCTTTCGAACAGTCCCGCAACCCTATGTACCTATGCTTAGAACAGATTTTAGTAGAGGTATAGTAATTGTATTGATTTTGGACCAGTACCATTACTTCGCGAAATGGGAAAAAAAATATATGTGGGTTGGTATGTTTTGGAGAAACTAAGCTATATAGCTGACCAATTTGTTACAAAATATTAATAATAGAATTCACTAATAAGCAATAATATGTTATTAAATTAGCCTTGTTGTTAAAACACAGTAAGATATTTTCGCTTCTATAGTTTTAACTCTGTGTGAAGGTACACCATATATGATGTTTTGCAGCAATATTCGACGTACAGTCAGGGAAATTCATTGATATGCTAATTTACTACCAATTTAAATTCATAGCTGTTGTTCTGTGACAGCTAATATAAACGCAGTGTCAATTTGTACAACAATTAATTTTCTTGATCGATCGATTCATCAAAAGATACCTTGAAAAATATCTCGCAAAAAAATCAGCAATTGATTTCAATAATATTCCTGAAATAGGCATTATGTGCAGACCCTTCACTAGTTACACTTGAAGCAAATGTTACAGATTCGCAACAAAAATCGTGATACACCTGAAGCTGTAAAGCAATAGAACAGTTAATATTTGTTGTATATACTTGTTTATATATTATTATGCTGATTATAAAAAATCTCTGTTCTAATGTTTCGTTCGTTTTTCAATCAAAACATTACGTTAAAATTGTTGTTTGTAAAGTGTTTAGGAAATAACGATTGGGGCGAAAATAAATGACAAAACTTTTTTTTCGGAGACAGGAAAATGAAAACTTTTTTTTTGTCTTAACTGGGATAGAAGATTTTTGTTTTTTCAGATAAAGCATTGGGAAACGACGAAACAAAAAAAAAACAGTACTAAGACTCAGTTTAGTGTGACGTTGATTTAGTAGCATGTACTTAGTGAAAAGCGTCCAAAATATATAAAAAAAAATATTTAACATAAAATTTAACGTAGTTCGAGATCTAACACGAGTTGGTTTTTAAGTTTGTATTGTGAGTTTCGCTTGATTTTATTTTGTTCCCTTTTTGACAGATTATATGTTATTGGTAACCTTTGCGACGAAAAAATAATAATTTTAAGGTATATATTAAGAACCTAGTTTTTTCTTCCTCTTTCATATTTGTACTATTTTTAATATAAAAAACCAGGGGACCAACCTCTGTAGTAATTTTCTTTTATTTCTCTCAGGGTTTTTTCCATGAAAATTGGCCTAGACTTTTTGAACATAATGCTCACTTTTATGATGAATACCTTCTGCCTCTGGAGACAATATCTCACCAACTTCTCGCTTTTGACTTTTAGAGCGATTTTTGTGCGGGAAGCAATGGTGGATCCCATTTGTTTTGCCAGCGAAAAATAAACTTTGGATTTCATTGCAGAGTCTTCTATTCCTACACATTGAAAAATGTACAAACAGAAAAGACTAAGAACATAATCACTATTTTCGTTGACAAGGCAAGGCAGAAGTGTCCTCATTATAAAAATGTTTTTCAAAATTCGTTGCAAAGCACCAATAGCATTTATACAAGAGATAATTTTAGGGTGTTGTTGTATAATTATTAATAATATACAAGTTTAAAAATTTAAAGACCATTGTGGTGGCTCAATTTCGATATAAGTACCCTATTGATGATAGCCACAATCCGTGCTTTTAAGTCAAATAGTTTGTATATACCGAGAAATTGGGATAGTTTAATCTCCTTTATTTTAAAATTAGAACATTTTTCGATATAATTTCGGGTTAGTGAATACTAAAATTTCTTTTCGTTATGGTTTTATGATAAATCTAGTTTTATTAAAGTAATTCTAAATTCTTCGTGCGTTTGTTAAAATATCCCAAATTTTCGTTTGAAAACATTGTAAAATAAGGAATTATTCAAATTATTATGTGGGGACATGATAAAATTATTATAATCTTTTGGTTTGTATTTGGTTTTAAGATTAATAAATATTATAGAATTACCTACATACGAAAGTAAAGAAACAAATAAAATATTTTGGGTCATAAAAATAGCACATACGCCTATGAAAAAAATGTATTTTTGCCAAACTAAATTTACCAAGAAAATGGCGCGAACAGTTATAAAAAAGAACGGAAAAAAATACACTCGCGATTGTTGCCTAAATCATGTGCCCACAAACAAAAAAGTTAGTTATTTAAAAATATAACTGAATCTACCTCAACCAAATTACCCATTAATATTGTTTATAAGTGTTCTTTTGAGTCTTATTTTTACTAATAAATAACTAAAATGTAGTGTTTTTTATAATAAATGCTATTAGTTCGAGCATCCACCTTTTGATATGGTAATTATTGTTACCGAACTATTGAATGCGGACGTCGGACTGTTAACACGGTATTGTACGAAACGATATTAAATTTGAAAATAAAGTATGGTTCTTATTGTTTCATTGTTTTACGTTTAACCCTTCCATCCATTTGTGTAGCCCCAAGACACGACACGAGTTTTTCTTACAACACTAATCTTTGTGACTGTTTCTGCCAAGTACCTGACACGAGTACAGTGTAGGTCATAATAACCCACTGCAAAGTCAAAATAAATAGTAATCCGATTGATAGGAACAAATGAAATGGAAGCATTCGAAGGACAAAAATAATGGGTGTAAAAATACACCCTTAACGAAGCCGAAGGGCATTATTTTGTTGTCCATATCATTACGATATTTTTTTTGTTGTGGACTTCTGGACTACAGGTACCTGGAACCTTCTAGTTACAAAGACATTGCGGTCAAAGTTTCAACATTTTCACAATTTTTTAATGTTATAGATTTTACTTTAAATACCTCCACGACCCGAAAAGAAGTCATTCAATATTTTTTGCGTAGAGTTATTTAGTTTGATGTAAATGTTTGGTTGATGGCTTCATGAAGGGTCCGCTTACACCTTGTTTATAGCAGTTTGTTTGGAAGAACCAAAATTATTAGTTCTACTGCTATACAGGGTGTAAGAAGAGCCTAACGAAGCCGTCAACCAAGAATTATATACATCAAACTAAGTAAATTTACGCAAAAATTATTGCTGGTAAACTACTTTTTTTGGGGTGAAAAATCACGTTTTACGGACTCAATGTAACGCACTAAAAACATTGTGCTGATGAAAGGATTGAATAGTACGGGGTTCGTGGAGGTGTTTATAGTAAAAATCTTAAAAAAATGTATTTAAAAAAAAACTTGTGAAAAAGTTGGAACTTTGACCCCCAATATCTCCGTAACTAGAAGGTTCCCAGGTATGGTCTAGAACAAAAAAAATAACGCAATGATGACGAGAACAAGTACCTTTCGGCTTCGGTAAGGGTCTTGTTACACCCTATAAACTAAGTTTCTTGTATGATTAGTCTAACAGCAAATGATCGCAGTCTCCAAAGCATCCTTATTTGTAAACATTCTTATCGGCGGATATGTCCAGAAAATAACTGTTGTAGGTACCAACCTAGTACACGACATTTTCCGTGATTTTTTTTTTGTCTTTGTCAAAGGTCTTCCATCGTTTCCAAGAAATAAAACACCAGATACAATACGTACAGTATAATTAAATTATATTATGTTTAGTGTTTATTGATGAGCTGCACGAGTAGGCTCTGGCGACAGAGGCGGGACACCGCACCGCCCTCGTCCTTTCGACGCAGCTTGGCCGCCAGCCGTGCCAGGCTGAAGCGGGAGCGGGTTCGACCTTCACGGCGGGAACCTGTCGGATAGATAGTTAACATTAGCAAAGAGCAAGAGCTTAGTCGTAACCATGGTGTTTCTAGTAAAAGTGCGGTTAACAAGTACTTGAAATTTTTCAAACATCAGGGCAACAATTCACTGCCGGAGGCTCTACGCGGGGGTCGTGCGGTCCATGGCCCTTTACGGGGCCCCGGTGTGGGCGCGTTCCTTGAGGCGGCGAGCCGCCCACTACCTGAACGCGCCCCAAAAGGTGGTAGCCGTAAGGCTGGTCCGGGGATACCGCACGATCTCCGGCGAGGCGGCGAGCCTCCTTGCCGGATTGCCGCCATGGGATCTGGAGGCGATAGTCCTCGCGCGCCTACACGAATGGCGCGTGGAGGCACTACGCCGGGGGGTAACTCCGCTGCCGCGGCAAATTGTCGCTCAGCGGACAGACCTCCGGCGCGATCTCATGGCGACATGGAGAGAGCGACTATCGCAACCCCGTGCAGGGCGCCACAATAGTGGCGATAAGTACCCTCTTTTAGGAGTGGCTAGAGAGGCGCCACGGCGCCCTCACCTTCCGCCTGACGCAGGTCCTCACCGGACACGGTTGTTTCGGGAGGTTCCTGCACCGAATCGGGTGGGAGGAAACGCCCGGGTGCTACCATTGTGAGGATCGACCGGAGGACACGGTGGAGCACACGGTGGAGATCTGCCCCGCGTGGGCGGAGCACCGCCGTGTCCTCGTAGCGGCGATCGGCGGCGGCGACCTCTCGCTTCCGGCCTTGGTTCAATCCATGGTCCGGAGCGAGACGGAATGGGACGCCGTCACCTCCTTCTGCGAAGCAGTCATGCTAGCGAAGGAGGTGGTGGAACGTGAGAGGGAGAGAACCTCACGTCCCAGCCGCCGCGGGAGACGCACCGGGCGTCGGGGGCCACGTGGTGGCCCCCGGCCACCGTAGGCGCGGGCCTGTGGACGGTGAGCTATGGGCTAGCTCGCCGTCCGTCCGTCTTATAACGACAGGCCGTGTCGACGGCGCGTTCGTGTTCCACGCGCGCCTCAAGGAGAGTCAGCAAACAGGGAGGGGTCCGTAAGGACCGACGCCTGCCAGGGTTGCGGGACTGTTCGAAAGAGATACCGCGGCCCTGGAACACAAAGGGCAAAGGAAGGAACATGGATGGGTTTTAGTCAGTAAAAGTCTGACACTCCCTCCTGCTCAGCCCAGAGCGGGAGGGGTTATTTGATGATTTCCCATCGGTAAAAAAAAAAAAAAAAAGGGCAACAATTCAGCCAATCGACGCGCCTTGCTAATGGTAAAGGGTTGGTCCATGATGAAACTGATACAGATCAATTCGATATGTGTCGCTTTGAAGAAACCCGTGAAAGTGATAAGCCCTAACGGATCCTGATACATCAAACCGCTCAATCTTCATCATGTTTTAAAGACAAATAAAGTAACTACCTAATATAAATTAACAGGAATCTCTCAGTAGCAGGCCCGATTCAGGGGTTGTACCCAGTTGATGGCAATAGGCTCACCCCCGACTACATGGGACTCAAACATTGAAGACGAATTATGGGTGAACCTAGAATAGTTGCACCTCTGCTTGTATTGGTATTTATTAACAAGGTTATAAGGATTGGATTTCTCTTTTTGATTAAATGAAAAGCTCCACGATAATATATTAATACGCTAATCATTCAAAAGCCTACCTTCAGCCACCCTCTGCCAAGCCTCTCTGTCCACGTTGACCATCCCCGTGGACGCACTCCTGCCTAACGCTGCAGCCTCCTGAGTGCTGGACTCTTGAGATTCTGCCACGTCACTCTCGCAACTTATTCTACTTGACCTGAAAACAGGAAAACATAATTTTCATTAATGAAATACGAACTGTTGAATATAAAAAATCATATAATAACATTAATTAACTGGTTGCGTGTTCGAATCAGAAATGAAGACATCCGCAAGAGAACCAAGGTTACTGACGTAGCCCGAAGAATTGCCAAACTTAAGTGGCAGTGGGCAGGGCACATTGCTCGCAGAACGGATGACCGATGGGGCCGAAAAGTTCTATGAGTTCTGTGAGTGGCGACCGCGAACCGGAAGACGTTGCGTTGAAAGGGTTCTCACTAGATAGACCGATGACCTGGTGAAGGTTGCGGGAATCCGCTGGATGCAAGTCGCACGGAACCGGTCAATGTGGTGACACTTGGGGGAGGCCTATGTCCAGCAGTGGACGTCTTTCGGCTGAAATGATGATGATGATGTGGTAAGATTGCGGGTAAGACCTTGGACAATACCCAGCAGTGGGCACGGCTGGAACAAGGCTGCCAATGATGCTTATGAGGGTTAAGGTTATAGTTTTGAAAATGGAAGGGAATTGTACAATGAAATCCTTCTCATAAACACATCAAAATGTTTAGGGAATTATCCAAGCCACTACAATGTTACAATTTTTTTTTAGAAAAAATTGTCAACGAGTTGGTTTACCATGGAAGATAGAAGAATAACCCACCTGTCTCCAGGCCTCAAATCGCTGGCCGAACTCGTACCCTCCCTCCTCATAGGCACTGTCGAAGACAAGAACCTCTCCCTCGCATCTCGAAGCTTCGCCGCCCTCTCTGACAACGTTGCTACTGAGGGTTCATAGTCCACGTAAGTCGTCGGTGTCTCTACCGTTGATATTGACCTCCCGAATAACCCTTGTTGTCCAGACATAAAACTGCTGAATGTGGGTACTGTGACATCGGAGACATGTCTTAGAGCTGGAAGAGATTCGGTCTTCGAAGACGTTTCTGGAAGGTTCCTTGTCAAATCAGGCACTATAGTGTCAGTGCTAGCTGTCGTAGTCGGTATTATGGTCTCCTGACTATCTTCAATCTTCTTATGTATGGAAGCTTCAGCTGTTGATTTTTCTGGGTGTAAAGCATTTGCGCTGTGAGACTTCAGCACACCATCAAGCCCAGTTGTAGGTGCCGGAGTAAGGCGTTTCTCTGCTGATGAAGCATCACGTCTTGACAGTTGGCAGGCACTTGCTGATTTTTGTACTTCCCTTTCAAGGAACGGATTATTTCTGGAAATGGAAAAAAGCCATGATGATGATTTCGTAGCATTCTTTATTTTTGTAGAGTGCGGATGGAGGGGCCTATGTTCAGTCTGTTGTGTACTACATTACAGGCACAAGTTGATGATTAAACTTCTTAGTGTATATTAAGAAATTGACGCAAAAATGGGCAGTTACATTAATTACATGTTTGTTCATCAGCATAGTAACACGGGAAACGCGCATTATGAATCACTATTGCAAAGAAGGATAATTTACACAAGTTAAAATTATTGTAAAGTCGTATTTAAGTACCTGATGTTAACACCAACAGGCATATCGGGAGGTCTTCGACGCTCAGTGGACGGTGATCGCCAAGCCGGTGAAGATGTACCACTGCTGGCTCCAGATGTATGACCTGAAATCATTTGAAGATCATTATTTCGATGGATATTGTATTTATCAGTACCTGTGTGATGTCAGACAGGCAGACACTCCAAGTAAATCACTGGTAATAAGCTGCATCCGGTAAGATTGGAAGCGGACTCGCAACATAATTGGGAAAAAAATAGACAAATCATGAAATTTCAATAGAAATCGATCATTGATTGCAAATTGTGAACTTTCTATGAGGCTGATAAAGATTATAATTAAATTGTTACTATATAAGAATCAGATATTTACTTTTCTGCATGTTTACTCCTCACAACACTGTAGCGACCAATGTGTGGCGGACTGTGATTATAATAACTATCGTGATTTGCAAATGCCATAAACGATTTGTAGCTAAACTTGTTTCTCTGTTTAACTTAAAACTGGTATTTTAATAACACCTTGTCCTTTGTAGGTAGGACTAACAATAGGCACTAACAATTTTTAAGTTGTTTGTTGTATGTAAAGTTTAATGATAAAAAATCTAGCTTAGTCAGCGTGTATTCGTACTTAAAAAAAACTGACCAAGTGCGAGTCGTACTCGCGCATGAAGGGTTCCGTACCATCGTAGTAAGCCCCCTTTTATTTTTTTGTTGATTTTTATTATTTGTTGTTATTGCGGCAACAGAAATACACATTTTGTGAAAATTTCAACTGTCTACCTATTACGGATCATGAGATACAGCCCGCTGACAAAAAGACGGACAGCGGAGGCTTAGTAATACGAGAGTCCCGTTGGTTATCCTTCGGGTACGGAACCCTGAAAATATACCCATTGTAACACCCAGGTAGTGCCTAAGCTCCCAAGATTTGATTGAGAATATTACAGTTTTTTTTTTTGGGAAAATCAAGTATAAATTCATACTAATGGCAAAAAGTAGCAATAATAGCAGCACTGTGAACAGCATTGTGTCACTTACCTTCCTCGTTTATCTTCTTATTATAACGCTGTATCATAATTCGAATGGACGGTGCAGTTTCCTTAGGAGGCTGTGGCTTCCTTTGCGACGATGGCGAAGACGGCAACGGAGGTCTTGTCCTCTTCTTCAAGTCCTCAGCCTCTTGAAGATCACCAGAACTCTTAGACCGAGTGCTCTTCTCCTGCTTTCCTTTTTCAGATTTAGCCTCTTTCTTTTTCCCTTCGCTTCGGTGGCTGTGGTCTGAAGTTCTGACTTCGGCCAAATCTTCGACGTTGACTGGTATAACGGCTCTGGGTACTGATTCTCCGCTGCGTACTACGGGTGAGAATATTTTGCGAGTAGTTTTGACTATTACTTCTGGAGAGTGGTCGCGTTGTTCTGGTGCTTTTAGTTTGAGGACGAAAATCTGGAAATTATATCGTCATTGTTTTACAGATGGACTTAAAAACAGGTGAAACATAATAAGTGAAATGTGGGTGTACTAATAAGTCTATGTCTGCTTTCGGCTGAACTGATTATTTGGTACACAGCACAAGTCCAGTCCACAAAATATAATTTAAAAAAAGATATGAGGTCTTTGTGTCCCTTTAATAGTGGATAAGGATTTTTCTGTTGCGTATTTTGAAAGATCAAACATGTAGGTCTTTTTTTTTTCTGATGGGATATCATCAAATAACCCCTCCCGCTCTGGGCTGAGCAGGAGGGAGTGTCAGACTTTTACTGACTAAAACCCATCCATATTCCTTCCTTTGCCCTTTGTGTTCCAGGGCCGCGGTATCTCTTTCTAACAGTCCCGCAACCCTGGAAACATGTAGGTCTTGAATAATACTTTCATCCTATACAGCATGTAACAGAAAGGGTATAGTCATATGGAATACTGTGGTACGGACCATCAAACTGAACAACTTTCTCTATGGGACCACCATCGAAATCGTAAAAAAATAATCAGCTGTCCTATACAAAATTTCAATACCTACTCGACCCAAATGTATGGGACAGCTGATTATTTTTTTACGATTTCGATGGTGGTCCCATAGAGAAAGTTGTTCAGTTTGATGGTCCGTACCACAGTATTCCATATGATTATACCCTTTCTGTTACACGCTGTATAAGTTATACAGGCACTTAAAAGTAGGCAAAAACTGAAATATTCAATAGGTAATGACTTGATAAAACAATATTAGACAAACAGAAAAGATAAAGTGCATCATATTATTGTAGTGTGTACTTACTTCTCCCTCTGAATCTGAATGTAGTGACGTCGGCGGTGTTCTTGGCTTTTCAGACGCACGTCGTGGCCTCTTTCTTCTCCTAGGTATCTCGACTGTAACTGTATCTACTTCAGGCTCCGTATCACTTTCAGAAGGTTTTGACTGCTCTCGCTCTAACCTAGCTCTTGACTTAGATTTCTTTTTACCATTGATCTTCTCATCTTTTTTCTTACTATCGTCTTTAGATTCTTCAAAACTATCCCTATCTTTATCAACGTTTCTTTCTTTATCACTCTTGTTAATTTTTGGGCTATAATCTCTCTCTATTTCACTCTGTGGTATGGTTGGTAGTTCCCTCTCAGGGCTTTTATGACGAGTTTCGTTATCAGTAGCTTCTCTATCTCTAAAACGACTAGAACTTCCTCTCTCTATTTCTTCTATTGTTTTTCTAATAAACATGGCATCTTCTTCAATGCTCGGTTGCCTCATGATCTTTCTTCTGGTCTTCTCAGTGTGTTTGTTCTGTAATGTTATTTACTTATGAAGGATTTAGACTGAATTTCTCAGATTATGAAGAATATGTGTGTTACCTGTTCACGAATCTTCGGTCGGGCTCCTGAAGACTCTTTGGATTTCACGTTGCGAGCATCGGAAAGGACCACTGTGAAAAATGATTATTACAATTGAAATTTATTAAATGTTGGTCAAAGTGCTATTCAGCTTTTCCGTCAGGATTGCCTCATGGTGGTGATTGGTGGCTCGCTCCTAATACATAACTGGTGAAATGTGAGCATAGGTATTACAAGTAGATGCACCTGTACCTCAGCGTGATGTTTGTTAAAGTGTATACGTTCGTAAGATATAAAATAAACAATTTACCAGCTCCATTAGGCTGCAGCACTGCTGTCCCTGTGACTGCCGAGCTAGTTTCACATAGCAGCCTGGCTTCAGCCTGCCCATAAGTATACACTGGCTTCTGAGGAGTATGGCGAGGGGATACTGCCATCAGAGGAGCTGCTGTGCAGACCTCTTCCGCCTCAACCTCCACGAGAACAGCCCCGCGGCTCTGTGGACCGTCGCAGTCATCGATGCCGTCAAGCTGTCGAGGTAATAATGAAAATGTGAGATGGCTTTTGTTATTGGTAGTAGCTAGTGGGATAAAGTGATGACGAGATTCATAACCGCTTTTTAGGGTATACTAGCTGTTGCCCGCGAACTCCTTTCGCGTTCGCGCTTTTTTAATCGGATTTTGTTACCAATTTCAAGGTTTTTTTTTTGCACGGTCTCACAAAGTATACTTTTATTATAGAAAAAGAAATATTTCTATAATAAAAGTATACTATGTGAGACCTTATAACGTTAGCTATCTGCCAGTACAATCAGTCCAGCTGTTTCGGTGACTAGCCGGAACAAACCGACAGACAAAAATAATAATAAAAGTCTTTTCGTTATAAGTGGTGTAGGTACATATTTTCATTTGCACTCAGTAAAAAGCTGTTATTTTGATATTACAAACAGATATTTCAATTTTATTTATTTGTATAGATTTTGGCTTTAGCATGTTCCTGTCTCTATCTTGCACTTGTGTTTCGTGCAGTTGTGCAATAGGGATAGGACGCTTAGTCCAAGTAAGTGTTATGTAAAGCGTCAGTCTTAGACTCGTACAAAGTTTGAAAATATAATCGTATACTCGTATCGATGTTGAACAGTTTTGTGAGTGACCCTTTGAGGCGAAGCCATACAGTATAGGGACAGACGGAAAGGTCTTCTTCTTCTTTAAAAGAAGAGAATACTACTTATTTACTAAAATAAAAGGTATTAAAAAAACATGGAACTTCTTGATTTTCTCAATAATGATTTGAAAACCATACAACAGGATTATATTTGTATTTATTGGCGCTTATACTTACAGAATGTTCCTCTCTATCGTACTCTGAATCGAAATCATCAGCATCATTGACACTGAGACTGGACGCATGGAGTCTGCTGCTAGACCCTGCAGCTGACGGAGCTACGCTGCCATCAGACTGAGTTCTGGTGAGAGGGGCTTGAGGAACCTTGCTGTTGCGAGCTCGTGCTGCGCGGAGGAGAGCTGATGTGGAGGCTTCAGGGGCTATGCCACGGGACTTCTCCCATTCGTGGAGCTTGCGGGTGAAAGATCGGGATATTCCTGGAACGTTATAAAGAAGACTTAAAACCCAATTATTTCCGAGATGAACATTTCAGAGAGTTTGTACTCATTACATTTTAACTGGCCATGATTTATCGGTTCATCGCGAGGCCACGTTCAGATATTTTGTTGTTGTCATGTAAATATTACCATTGGCCACACTAATAACAATCTTTAGCAGATACAATTTAAAAATCCTAGTCTTGGCTTCAGTCTCTCCATGTAAAATACTAGTATTCAGCTGCATCCGGTTTGACTGGATGCCAACTCCAACAAAGTTGGGAAAAGGCTAGGCAGATGATGACGTACCTTGGAATTTGAAGAGTCCAGTTGAAGTTTGTACAAGAACTTCATCAGGTTTCGCTTCCTCCTCCCAAGCTGGCACTGAATTTGTTTCTTTCATGCGTTTCCATTCGTCTGCAATTAATCAACATGATTGTACTACAATGATGAGTACCACCTACAATTATGTTTTCTTGGATTCCAATTTAAGGTCAAAGCACCGCACAGTATCAGCGTTATCTCAACTCAAGCCGTTCGAGATGATTGATTGCGACGCACACTTATAATCTACCGTGACTGCATCAATTCTGATCGCGATCAGCTAGTTAAAAAAAAACGGACATATAAGATTGTAGGTATTTTGTTATTAAACTACTTATGGAATCATGAAATTTGGCAAGAACAAATGTCTTTCTTCATTTAATTGTAAAGGAATACATGTGCTGTATGACATTGCTTGTTGCCAATTTTCATAATTCTAAGTCAACGGGTACCCTATAGGTTTTGATTCCCTGTGAAATCGCAAAATATGCGACTTATACGGTCATATCTTTTGATCGCGTTGACTTACAAGTTGGATTAATCTACATTTCAAACCTGAGTATTTGATATTAATTTCAGCTTAACACCTTCCCCCGTTCTTGGGAAAAAGGGTCTTGACAGACGGGCAGACGGACAACAAAGTGATGCTGTAAGGGTTCCGTTTGTACCGATTGAGGTACGAAACCCCAAAAATTAGGTGAGATGGTGCCGACCTGATGCAGGGCTTATAAGTGTGTTATAAGCGTTAGGCGTCGTTCTTTGGTCATCCCTGATTGGTACAGTGGTTAAAAATCTTTGTACAGCGTAAACACCCAATATCAACGTCTGTATACAGTCTCTTTATAAGTGCTCACCCCATCTCCTAAGGAAGTCTTCGCTAAGATCCTGCCTGGCTGGCACTGGCAGCGGCTGCTTGACTCCCTTCTTGAGCTGCCACTCTGCTAGCTTCTTGCGGAAGTCTGCTGACAACTGCTCCTCTGTAGCCACTGGACGAGTAGCTGAAAATAATTGAAAGACATCGCTTGATATCATTTTGATTTCCTATCCTTTATAAGTTTGCGAATTTGAGATACTGCTTAGAGAACAAGAAACGAAAATTACTTTTTGTATATTAAATGGGCCTACTCGTGACCTCAATCTTGTCCTGATGACAGATATGAGGTCGACGATGGAACGAGCTAACCCAAAATAAGCCTATCAAATAGATTAGGGTTATATGAACTTGGGATCACCGACGCAGGCAGGGAATTCCACTGCTTGGCTGTGCGCATAATAAATAGATATGTAGCAAAGTGCTTCGTGCGAATGTGTTGAAAATCAACATAGTTTGGAGAACTCTAGCCAGATTATGGTGAACGTTCTTGTTTCATAACAGGTAACCCTGACGCTTTACTGTGTATGCTGTGTATTGTAAAAGCTGACTCTTATGAGGAAATGCGGGTGGAGGAACTTTTGAAAATTAGGTATTTGAAGAAATACTATCGCTGCCGCTCTGCGAGCGCGATTTAGACATTGGTGCGATAAGGACAACTGCAGAGCCGACTGAATAGCCTAAGTGAAAACATAATCAGCCTTTAATGTTCCCACTGCTGGGACACGGCGTCCTCTCTATGAGAGGGAATGGGCTATAATCCACCACGCGGGCCCAGTGCGGGTTGGCAGATGTCTGTATCTGATGTGATGACTTACAGTTCGTAAGTCGGGGCCGCCACCACTGGGCCACCGCTGCTCGGTCGGACAACAAGTTGATATTTATTGTACTGTAAAAATCAATAAACCAGAAACAAAACAGACGAGAGACCACCCGTATTTCTTTTTAATACTCTTCCAGCTCATACCTGCGTACAGCTTCCCTCGTCGATCAGAGAATTCTCTCCTCAGCCGCGACTGCAGTGCAGCGTAGTCTCGCGCTATTTCTTCTCTCACGCCACTTGCCTCGCATCCACTGCTAAGTCCCTCTGTTTCTGGAACAAATGACCCATTGTTAGGTACTGTCCATTTGATGTGTATTCACATCAAATGGACAGTACCTAACAACACCGATTAAAACTAAGGCTAGATAATACTGCGCTAATCTTCTATATGAAAATCACATGTTGTTCCTACACGCTGATCTCCGAAACCTCCCAATCGGTTTTAATGAAATTTTGTATAATGTATGTTTGGTTCCGGTTTGACAAATGGCGTAGTTCTGGACCCAATAAGTGGCACCATGCGAAGCAGAGGTCGCTAGTGTAAGTATAAAGTTTGGTAGTAGCCAAGGATTCAAGGAATAAACATTTCCCACATTAAGACCTTGTTTAATCTCTATTCATTAAACTAGTTCCATTATGAAGTTGTTAAACAATTGCCTCAGAGTTTAAGTTTAGTCGGCCCCGAATTTAGTTACGAGCTTGGCATCTTCAGTAGCGGTTATCAGGTCCTGTACCGTGCAGTATACGATTATAAAATGTTACTTGTAGATTACCACAACATTTTCATTCCAAAACTAAGTGTTCCCATACGTGGCAACGCCGCCAGTCTCTTGGGCACATTACCGGCTGACAGCGTAGAGGAGGAGGTTTTCGATGTGCTTTTATAGTTTGTTATTAGTTTATTTATTTGATTTTATTTAATCGTTTTTAATTAATAATGTATATACGAGATTAAAATCTAGATTCATCCCTTAGGAACCTTGTTATGTTTCTACTGCAAGCATAGAGCATCATATAACTCCAAGTGTAAAAAGGCACGTTTTCTGTTTATAGTTAAGTTATCTCGTTGTGAAGGAACCTCGTAAAAATATTCTTTCTTGTCTTTACACATCAAAATTGTGACGCGAACGCAGTGTCAAAAATAAACGTGTGACCCCAAAACAATATAAATGAACTACAATAAATATTAAATATGGACGAGAAATAAAATGCAATGCCTGCAATAAATATGATTTAAAAACCAGTACCTACCATGTGAGTAGTCAATTGGATGTTTTCTACCCTTGTACAGCACAGCGTGTACAGTTTGACCCAGTTAGTTTTTAAAAATTCTTTTATAATTTGGCCTGTTGTGCGAAAGTACGGCAATTTTGTTCAAGCTTGTATTATTGTCAGATTCGGGAAGAACAATAATTAAAAACCCGTATTATATGGATCCAGTAGAATTTATCACCTTTGATAACCACCACCTCTCTACCACCTCTGATTGTTCGGATTCATGTGAGTATTGTATAATTATCACTAGCTTCGGTGAAGGAAAACATCGTGAGGAAAGTAAACCAGCATGCCTGAGAGATATTTCTCGACGGCATGTAAAGCCAGGTCAGAAGTCCATGGGCGGCAAAAAAACTCTGACACCAGGTTAGGCACATAAACTTCAGCATTTTTCCCATGGTGGTAGGCAGAAACCACAGAACACCACCTGCTACGGTCCTTACATACTCCTTTTGCTTCATCCACGTTCATTCATCTGGTCATACACGTACGCCAGTAGCCCATACTACGCACCTGGCCAATTTGAAGAACATCACTACATAGTATAAAACAAAGTCGCTTCCCGCTGTCTGTCCCTATGTATGCTTAGATCTTTAAAACTACGCAACGGATTTTGATGCGGTTTTTTTTAATAGATAGAGTGATTCAAGAGGATAGTGTATATGTATAACATTGCACCCGTGCGAAGCCAGGGCGGGTCGCCAGTCACGAATAAAATCAATGTATGCTCTTCCAGGGCATCCCCTCCAGGGTCTCCACTCTAATTTTCCTTGCCTCTACTCCCTCACATACACATTTTTATTGTAACTAGCTGTTGTCCGTGGCTTCGTTCGCTTGGAAATTTTGATGTGCGTGAGGAAAAAAATAGCCTATGTGATATTTCAGACTGCAATCTATCTTTGTGCAATTCATTCAGATCCAACCGTTCTGGCGCGATTGCGTAACAAACATCCACCTATCCAAATGTTCGCATTTACATAGTAGTAAGATAGTAAGATAAATAGTTTTAGATTATTTCCCTTGCTACATTTTCTTTTCAGGTGGCAGCCAGAACACAAATGGTTTATCGCCTCAGTATCTTGTTATTAGTAATAATTGTTGTAACATATTTCTCGGTAAGAATCGAATCCATACTTCTTAACTAATAATTTGATAAAGAGATTAATTTTTGGGTATCTTTGGGACAAAACAACTGATACGATTCGGAATTCTTTCACTAATTGCACTAATTGAAGGAAGGATCCTTCCTTCAAGTAGCCCCGAGTGATATTGGATATATTATAAACCACTGACTATAAGGCGAGCGAAGCCGTGGGCAGTTAGCAGCTACAAATGGCAAAGTTATGTCTGTCTGTTTCTGCGTATTTTAACTTTTCACGACATTTGGGTCACGTGGTTAACCTTATCCCGGTAAAACGATCCCGTGGAATCCGACTTCCATGCAAAAGCTAGTGTTGATGTTTTCTTTGCCAATGCAATTTGTTTTGCCAATGTAATCAATCGCTTGTTACAAAAGTAGAAGGACATTTGGAATCATAGATACCTTCCCAGTTTATATTTATTTAAATATTATATAATATTAATAATAAAATATTAATATTATAATCTTCTACCTGGCTTTTTTCCCAACTATGTTGTAGTCGATTTCCAATCTAGCTAATTCAGTAAATAGTCTTTTTCTTCCGACTACCTTCTTCTGACGTTTAGGGAATGCAATCTCGCAGCAAAAATTTGAATCTCGGTATTTGCGAGATTCAGACAATCCAATCTTGCGAGATCTCGGTATTTATCGGGATCACATAATTATGTTGGTCTGTCTCTACTAGGGATGCAACGATACCGATGCCGATAATCGTAAACCACAGGTTATCGTAATTTTTGACGATCATCCGTATCGTAAAAAAGTATTACGATTTATAACGATTCTTAAAATTAGATTACATGTAATTTTTAGGGTTCCGTACCTCAATCGGCAAAATGGAACCCAGGATCACTTTGTTGTCCGTCTGTCTGTCTGTCAAGACCTTTTTTTTCAGGAATGCGTGGCGGTATCAAGCTGAAATTAATACCAAATACTCAAGTCTGCTACCCCTTGGAGTAATGAAAAAATCAAACTTGTAAGTCATCGCGATCAAAAGATATGACTGTTTTATGTCGCATATTATGCGATTTCACAATGGAATCAAAACCTATGGGTACTTCCCTTTGACCTAGAATCATGAAATTTGGCAAAAAGCAAGGCCTTATAGCAAAAATAAAGGAAAAAATCCAAAAAATAAAAAAAGTTGAAAATTATAGGGTGTCCTCATACTTACATATGTAGTTGACGCCGATTAAGATATATATAAGATATATCTATTCATACACGAAATCTTTTAAGGGGTCATTGTACTCATTACGAACAACATTATGAACAACTTTCACTTTGGGACCAACACCGAAATCGCGAAAAAAAAATCAGCTGTTCAGTACATTTTGACGAGTTAATGCGATCATATTGTAGGGAACAGCTGATTTTTTTATAAAAGTTGTTCATAATGATGAGTACAATGACCCTTTAAGAGATTTCGTGTATGAATAGAAAGACCCTATATAAGGTCCCATTAAAATAGGTGGACACAGCGTTCAGTACGACTAACAACAGATATCCAAGAAAAAAAAAAACAACGATTAAAGTGATTTTATTTTGACCTAATGGATGTGTTTAAGGTCGTGTTACGTGACGTAACATAATAAATTGCCGGCGGCACTCTAGAATAAACACATCCAGTAAGTCAAAATAAAATCACTCAGTATTTTTTTTGCTTGGAAATCTTTGGTTAGTCGTACTGAACGCTGTGTTAAAATTTGTCCACCTATTTTAATGAGACCTTATATATATTAGATAATGTTACGGAACCCTTCGTGCGCGAGTCCGACTCGCACTTGGCCGGTTTTTTTTCGTGAAAATGAATGCAAGACAGCATCGATGTTTGCGCTGGTAACACTAATGACAGCCATCTTTAATAGTATGGCATATTTTAGATTCGGAAAAATTGTTCTCCACAACTGGTTTAATCCATACGGATATAAGAAATAGTCTGAAACCAGAAAATTAAAAAAAAAAGATATTTCTTTCTAAGAATTTAAAAGAAATAGATTGAATTATACCATTTAGGTGGTAAATTGTCTTTAAATTTTAATTTAAATTTAACTTTTAATATTAATTAAACTTTAATTTTTTAAAGTTAAAGGTTGACTTTACTTTACTTTCTTGTTTTATTAAATGTAAATAAAATAATCATAATGCATTCGTTATTGTATTCGCTAAAGATGCATTCGTCATTCGTATCGGTATCGTAATAGACATATCGTTGCATCCCTAGTCTCTACACACCAAATCCATGTCGGCGGTATATTAAAAATGTTGCACATCGCGTGCCGACGACATGTCGGGGCTTTGGTGTGTAAAGTGCATTAGATACTCAGTTTTTAACACGAACATTGGCTATCCGACAGATATGGACAGTCTTATGTGGCCTTGGCTGCCGGCCTGGCAGATACGGCAATACTGATGACACTCTTGGTGCCATCAGACTCCCCAGCTGCGGCACCATTGGCGGTCCCAACAGTAGTCGCTCTTTTGGCAGTGGCAGTAATATCGGTATCCTCAAAGCTAGCAGCAGCGGCCGCAACGGCCCCAGTGTCTCTATTAACAGTCCTAGTGGTGGCTCCAGTAAAGTCCTGAAAACCGATAAAGCCACAGACATATCTGCTCAGAAAACCAAAGAAACGACAGACAACCAGTGTCCCACTGGTAGCCCCAGCAGCGGTCCCCGCAAAGGCCCCGTTAGTGCTCCCAGCAGTACCCGCAGCGGCCTCAGTGGCTCCGGCAGCGATCCCAGTGGCGCCAACAGCGGCACTAGCAGCGGCCCCCAAAAGTGCGGATTTGTGCTGCCATTGTTCTCACGGTTAAAGAGAGAGAGATGTACCTGCGAGGCCTGCCCCTGTGCGCTGATCGAGAAATTTCTCGTGTATGTGATAGAAACTATGTATATGTATTGTATTTGCGCCCATATGAAGAACTTTCATGATTACAGAATATAAATTACATAGCTTAAAAAAAAGAAGTTAAATTTTAAGTATATCAGTAGACTTTACGCCGACAAAAAGTGCCATCCTCAATTTAAGGGTCTTCGATGCCTGAAAATAAAAGTGACTAATTGATCGATTATGTACCTTGAAATGATCACAACAGGATGTTACCACAACTGACAGGAGAACAACAACAGCATACCTTTACAAACGATGTAAAAAGAGTCATTAGCTCATACTTGACAGCAAATTCTAGTAACAACAGTACTTAGAGAATTCGTAGCGCTGAAAGTTACTTGAGCAGTTGCTTACAATCTGTCACGCCATTCAAAGCCAATGTGTCATAGCGCGAGTAAAGGGTGACGCATGGTTTGTATGGACGGTGATAACGATGCAGCCTGTAGCCGCGGCCGCCAGGGCTCTCTGACTAAAGACTATAATGAGAGACTAAAATGTTTGTCTTTTGCAGACCGGTTGCGAATGTCGCAATGAGCTCATTAGACACAGCATCCGAGTACTTCAATGTCATTACGGATAGGGTAAGTGGTTGTAAAATGTGTCGTAAAAACATTGGTTTTCTGCCGTACTCAAGGAAATTATATAAACTAACTGTAATGATGACGTGCAATGTAAAGCCGTTCCAAGCGAGAAAACTTCAAGAGTGGATGTCGTCCCTTTCTAATAGAGTATCCAATATTTGTACTTACATTCGGGACAGTTATTCTGTTATAACTTACTAGCACCCCGCTCCCTCTATTTTCATGGGTAGCAGTTTATTTAAAGTTACGGGGTATTAAAAGACTGGCGAAGCCGAAACCCCATACTGTGGGATAGGTTTATGATGTGAAGAATACGTGGCACTTATTTTCGTTCACGGTGGTCTACGTGTTAGGTTAAAAGAAACGCCTCTGTGGCTCTGGATGAAACAACAAGCTTTTGACCATGCTCGCTTTGACGATAGACGCGCCGGGAAGGGCCTTCTTAAGGAGTTCTGCAAGGACCAGTCAGACCTAAAAAAGCTGGCCCACCTCCTCTCTCTCCTACGAGAGGATGGTGGGATCGGCCGCACTTAATGATGAAGCCCCGGGATACTTTCCGTCAGAGAAGAATCAGATTTTAATGGTTATAAGTTAGAACTCAATCAATCGTAAAATAATCAATTTAGATGTTCTTAAGCAATTTTTCTCATAGCTACTGTATACTAGTATCACATATGTTTCCATTTTTCAGTTGTTGCTGCACTTCGGCGTCTTCATGACGCAAAGTCGCACCGCAGGCGCAAGACGAGCACAGGTGACTTTGTAAATTTTTTGTGTGTTTGATGTCTGAATATCTCGTGTTACGAGGGGCTCGTAGCTTAATAGTAACAGCTGCATGGGTCAATCCTCAAAGTATCAAAAGAAAATGTAGTAAACTACGCTGGCCATGGACGGTTCGGGGATGGGTAACCATGCTATCTTAACCATGTGCCTGGAAAAGAGCGTAAAACAGTTGGTCTCGGCGGTCATTCGCCGAACTTGACTGACTTTGTTTGTCTTTGCCTTTTTTTTTATTAATTCGTTACGTGTAGTCAGCAACCCGAAAGCTTGACAACCAGTCTTGCCAAGGGGTATCGTGGTACCCAGTGACTGGGTTGTGCAGGTCAGATAGGCCGTTGCTCCATTTACAATACTGATAGAGTGGCCTGGTTAAACTGAAAGCCGAATGCAACAAAGTTGTGAATATGTAAGGTAGATGACGTCTGATTATGTCGAGCTTGCAAGAAGTCAAAAACTTACGAGAGTATCAAAGACTTGACTGTACAGTAATTTGATAAACTTATTCAGAAAATAATACAAGTAACATTCTTTACAGATTATTCAGTCTAGAACTACATTGTGTGGTGAATCATTGGAAGAGCTTAGACTTGTTGAAAATCCGAGGTGTCAGAAACAAACAGTTGCTATTAATCCTTCAGCAACTGTTTATCTGGCACCTTCTATGCGAAATGTTAGAGATTTAATTAAACAGATTTCCGACACAGCCACCGGCCGGAGAACCTCCGACCGATCTGTTAAGATAATATCCTTAGAAGACTCCAAGACTATCGAGGTATCCGAAAAAATCGCAGACCAATCTAACCAAGAAACCCAAAAAACCTCAGACCTATCTGCTCAGAAAACCAAAAAAGCTCCCAACACACCTCCCCTAAAAATCGAATCAACTTCCGAAATAATTGTGAAGAAGATCGAAGAAACCTACGACCTAACTGCCCAAAAATCCGATAAAGTCTCAACTGTCAAGGAAATTGAAACAGTCCCTGACCCACCAAGCAAGAATAGTGAAATAGCACCCGCCGCAACAACTAGTGCAGAAGAAAATAAGATGCTGATGTCACCTATACAAAGGTCTAAATTATCAGAAGCGGACGATGGTTCCAAAATTATAAGACTAAGTGAGAACGAGGAAACATTAGACCCACTACTAAATTGTTCGGAATGTGTTCGAGAAGGTAAAGTTTGTATAGGAGGGTGTCCCAGCGCGGAAAAGAAGCGGCTACAACTTGAACAAAGTAAACAAAATAAACAATAAAAATGTTTAGTAGCTTCATGTCTTTTTTTAATCGTACTGAATAGTGAAGGCCTGTTTGGGCCTGTCAAAGCTTATTGTATTGGCGTGACCAGATCAAAGCTATGTCCCAATCGGACCAATGAGGTCGAGGTATTTTAAAATCTAAAATGACTTTAACATATTTATAACTAGCTTCTGCCCGCGACTTCGTACGCGGATCCTGTTGCTTTTGCCAGCGACAACGGGGTCGTCAAGAAAATCGAAGATCTGAAACGTTTGATGTAGAATTCTGAGGCCCGGGGACGGGAAAACAACTGGATGAGCGAGACGATTGAAGACGTTCCAGATCTTTCATTTTCGTAAGTCCACAGGAAATGCCCATCAGACTAAAGAACTTTTGCTAAGACGTCATTCCTTAATATGTTAAAGTGTCGCTGGGCTTTGGAGATTCACAACAGGGTTCCAGATCTCCAAATTTATTCTCACAGCAGAAAATGCTCTTCACGTGGAATAATTTTTGCTATGACACCATTTTTATATCTCTTATACTTTAGCTGTTCTGATGCGGTTCTGCATCAGGTGTTCCAATTTCCAAAATAAATTAAAGCCTATATGTTGCCCAGACTTAATACCTACACAACAAATACCTTTTCTTCCCGTTATTCTGTCAAATAAATATGCCTTCGGGCTTGTGTTATTTGAGTGTTTAATTTCCTTTTCCATTTATCGTCGTGACACGGTAGCCTACCCGGTAACGCAGGGGAGCCGTCACTTAGATTTTAATTGATCAGGTATCTTCAAATTTAAACTATAACTATGCCTAGAAAGAGGTCAAATCTTTCCCAACGTTCCAAAGGAGCTAAAAGATTGAGGATCATAAGATTCCCAAGAATCTACCGAGGAGCGTCAGGAGAGACTTGATGCTGTTCGAGAACATCAGACTGCAACTCGCTCCGTATAAACCTCTTCGGATCGCGAAGCACACCTGCGTTCTCAGCGTATTTACGCATTTACATCCAGGTCTCTAGAGACCAGTGAAGAAATCATGCATTGTCTCGTGAGTCGCAGACGTTCACGGATAGATAATTGCGCATTAGTTCTCAGCGTATCTACGCATCTGCTTCTAGGTCTCTAGAGATAAGTGCGGAACATGATGCGCGACTGTCCGCTATGTTAAGCGTTTGCCTAGGTTGGCCCGTGGATGGGTTACCTCCCATTACATACCGAGTTTCCTCACTTCCTCGCTGAACATCTGATGCAGCACCGCAACAGACCAGCTAAACTATAAGAGATACAAAAATGGTATCATAGCAAAAATTGTTCCACGTGATGAGCATTTTCTGCTAAGAGAATAAATTTGAAGATCTGGAACACCTGAAGTGGAACTCCAAGAGCCCAGCTACACTATAACATATATAGGAATGACGTCTTAGCAAGAGTTGTTCAGCCTGATGAGCACTCTCTGCGTAAAGACTTAGTTTGATGTACAGAATGCTTGGTTGACCCGTCTTAGCAAGAGTTGTTCAGCCTGATGAGCACTCTCTGCGTAAAGACTTAGTTTGATGTACAGTATGCTTGGTTGACCGCTTCGTGAAGGGTCTTTTTGTTGTAAAGGTATTAAATCTGGGCAACATATAGGCTATAATTTATCTTGGAAACTTGAACATCTGATGCAGCTTTGATTTCCATATCAGGTGTTCCAGTGTTCTTCGCGATCCGAAGAGGTTTCTACGGAGCGAGTTGCAGTCTGATGTTCTCGAACAGCATCAAGTCTCTCCTGACGCTCTTCGGTAGATTCTTGGGATCTTATGATCCTCAATCTTTTAGCTCCTTTGGAACGTTGGGAAAGATTTGACCTCTTTCTAGACATAGTTATAGTTTAATTCTGAAGATAACTGATCAATTAAAATCTAAATGACTGCTCCCCTGCGTTACCGGGTAGGCTACCGTGTCACGAAAATAAATGAAAAAGGAAATTAAACACTCAAATAACATAAGCCTATTTAGGCTTATTTATTTGATAAAATAAAATAATAAATGGGAGTTTTGGCCAGTAGAGTCAAATTTTCAATGATTCATCGAATTTTCATCGAAAATCAGTCCTAAACTGTTACCGCCTTCACCGCGTGGAGGTACTCCCAGCTTATGTTATTTTATAATTATACAGTGAAATTAGTGATAGCTTTGATTTCCATATCAGGTGTTCCAGGTCTTCAATTTTTTTATTTTTTTTTTAATATTATATTCCACAACGCGTGTGCCAGATCTTCAATTTTTATACGTCAACAGAGAGTGCTCATCAGGCTGAACAACTCTTGCTAAGACGTCATTCCTATATATGTTATAGTGTAGCTGGGCTCTTGGAGTTCCACATCAGCTGTTCCAGGTCTTCAAATTTTATACGACAACAGAGAGTGCTCATCAGGCTGAACAACTCTTGCTAAGACGTCATTCCTATATATGTTATAGTGTAGCTGGGCTCTTGGAGTTCCACATCAGCTGTTCCACGTCTTCAAATTTTATACGACAACAGAGAGTGCTCATCAGGCTGAACAACTCTTGCTAAGACGTCATTCCTATAAATGTTATAGTGTAGCTGGGCTCTTGGAGTTCCACTTCAGGTGTTCCAGATCTTCAAATTTATTCTCTTAGCAGAAAATGCTCATCACGTGGAACAATTTTTGCTATGGTACCGTTTTTGTATCTCTTATAGTTTAGCTGGTCTGTTGCGGTGCTGCATCAGATGTTCAAGTTTCCAAGATAAATTATAGCCTATATGTTGCCCAGATTTAATACCTTTACAACAAAAAAAAAATCATTTAAATCCGTCGAGTAGTTCCGAAGATTAGCGTGTACAAACAAACAGACATACAGACAAACAGACAGAATTTTTATTTTGGATTCGTGCTCTATTACTGTTTCCAAACCCCCCTCACTAATTTTTTTTTAAATATATTCAATGTACAGACACAGTTTTTTTACTGTTTTATTATATGTATAGATGATGAAGCTTAGAACTAGCTATGCCAGTGCAGTGCAGTGTAGTTTCACGGTTACTGACGGCTGCTCTCAGAATCGGTCTGTTTAGTAAAAATACTAAATCCTCGTCCATGGTTTGCAACAACTGAAATATGTCTAAGCATTACAGCAGCTCCACAGAACATCATATATACGCACACCTAGATCTAAACTGAGACAACTAAAAAATCGTTAATTTTGAGAAGCTTGTATTCGAATGCTCGGTGATCATACGCAACTATTCAACATGACAGGTTCAATAAATACTTATAAAATTAGTTGCTAGATGGCGTTAACTTTCTTTTGTTGAATCAACGTCTGTCACCCTCTTCCACCTAAACAAGTCTATTATCAGTTGACGATCACTAGTCATAAGGACTGCACGTATTAACAAGAACGAAAACGCGGACATTTCGAATTGTTACAATTTAGACCAAACGTATACCTGAGTTAATTAGAGTTGTTACGGTGTTGGTGAATTTTTCTGCCATATTACCTAAGGATATCTTGAGTTGTTCCAGTATTTTTTGATAAGGTACGTAAATATTTAGTTACTATTTTGATTTGACTTTGTATTGATGGATCAACATGTAAATTTCTAGTTATCCTACTATTGTTGAAACAAATTTATTTTAATGTTTTTTCTATACTCAATGTGAGATTGTACATGCGTTGCATAAAAATCGTGTACGGTATTATAAATATTGTCTGTTTCCAATACACTGTTTTAAATAAAACTATTTATCGCTTTGTATTTTGAATTATTCGATTTTTTTGAGTTAACTCACTAATGCTGAATAATTATTATTTACAGTACTTAACTGTTTATTCTATTTCACAGATAAATGAAGCGAGGCCGTTTTCTGGTTAATATTATCACTGCAAGATATAAAGAGAATCTATTAACAGCTAATGAAGAAGACTAAACTACAACTGTAAATGTAGAAGTACAAAAAATAAAATAAAAAATTCTAATAAACACTATTGTGATGCTGATGACTAAACCAAACCATAGCAGACAAATAATTGAAAGTGATTTTATTATTTCGCCAAGTGAAGAAAGTTTCGTAGATTACTCTGATACTGGTCCAAGTGATGTCCGTAGAAAGAAGAAGACTCTCTCCCGTAAAGTAACTGCTTCTTCATCTTCTACAAGTGACAATACGTCATCAAACTCTTCGATTTCTAGCGATAGTTCTAGTAGCAGTAGTTCTGATTCCGAAACTGACACCAAGGCTATTTCTGACACTGTAGCATAGCCTCAAAACCAAGATTGTTTTGAATTTGAAACCACGGCTGATACTGATACTACCAGACAGCCTCAAACCCAAAACCTTGTTCATACTGAATCCAGGATGTTACTGATACTATTGCATAGCCTCAGAGACAACTTGTCAATGAAATTATTTGTAAAGTCCAAAATGATTCAATAAAACTGTTTCAAGTCTAATTGGTGTTTATTTTTTATACATAGTCACCACCCTAAAATGTAACACATCAAAAAACAGTGATTACCCATGAAAAGGATTGAATTTTAGCCCCAGTTAATATACAGTGACATTTAACAAGCTATTTATTATTTAGAATCAAATTAAATTGTATAACTTCCTTAACAAAAAATGCAGATATACGTTTTTTTCGTCTCCTGAAAAATGACCTTTTTGGGTTGTCTCAGTTTAGATCTAGGTGTGCGATATATGAACTCACCTCACTCACCGTCGCGCCCGCATTAGGCCCTAGTCGCCGCGCATTCACTGTGGACGCACACACTGTCTGCCAGTCGTGACAACTAAATGCGGAGTTGGATACTGTGCCATAGGATTTAAATGCTACCATTCGCAGCTCTGTGAGCGGACATAGTTCTGTGGTCTTTCTTCTTCTTCTTTGCGTGTTGATGGATTCAAATTATATCCGAACAGTATGTAGCCACCAGCACAGCTCTATTGGCTTCGTTTAAATCAGGGAAGGTGCGGGTGATTGTGCAGGATACGCGGGGGGGCAAATCCTGCAGAGGGGTTTTCAGTGGCGTTATAATATATAAGAGATGTCGAAGATACGGTCCGCAATTGAATAAGAGAGCAAACTTAAACTTACACTCAATTAGACCAAGTACAGGCACTTTTGAACGTCAAAATAAAAAATAGCGAAACTACAGTCACAAGGCATTAATAACTTGTGAATGTACCGTCGTTGCCCATTGCAAAGCGTAGATCTCTATGGAGAAGAATGAACAAGAAACACCATGGACACATTTTTAAATCAAAATATTTTTTGAGATTATACATACAATATGTGTGAGCGCGGACCCAGTTCCAGTATTTTAAATGATGCTCTGTGCAGTTACGGATTGAGTGTTTTTTCCCTCTTTTTCCGATGGAACGTAAACTCTTTGTTAACAAAAAGAGTTGAATCAATTAAAAACCATGTTAAAAACGAAATCAACGTGAAAACTTTGACAGAATTGACGGACGTGACTTCCCTGCGGTATGTATTCTACTCTTTGGACTTGACATCATTTGGACATAGAAGATGTAAAATATATCTAAATTTATTGTGTTTGGATTAAAAGATTGTAGTTTAAATAAAACGGTGGATGGAGACACATAACACGATCGAAAATGAGGTAAATTTTGAGTGATGGCGTTGATGGTACACCCTGCGTACCCTTATCCGGGAACGGTACGAAATTCAGTGTTGTTTGGAGGTAAAATATTTTGATTTTTAACTTGATTTGTTATGCAAATTGTGGCCAGGTAACAGGAATCAAGGCGAACAAAATGCGAGTTGGACCGATGATATCGTTAGAGTTGCGGGGAACAGCTACGTGAGATTTGAAAGAACCGGAAAGTATGTTAGAGAGGAATAGAGGCCTAAACACAGCAGTGAGTGATTTGGGGCTGAATTGATTTTTGACTATGAAACTATCTGATTACGCAACACTTCCTCTGAGTGAGAATGCATGTGTCCCAGCAGAGAGCACTATGATGACAAGGCTGATGTTGTTAATCTAGGAGAGTTTTCTGTCTAGGAAGTGTTAATTTCTTTGTTAGAATATTTGTTATCCCACTGCTGGTCGTAGGCCTCCTCTTGCTCCTTCCAAACCTCTCTGTCCTGTGTAAGATCTGGCCATGTTCGCCCCACAAACGAGATCAGATCGTCACACCACCTTCGCTGTGGAAGTGATTGAGATAAGTAAATTTAATGATGATGAATGCAGCAGATTCGTGGTGCTACCCAAATTATGTACAAAAATAAGTATATTTTCAGAACATGTCTGTCCTGTGGAGTGCGCAGCCAAATTATTGTTGTTTCTTTGTCTTTCTACTATCATATTGGTGAGTCCCGTTCTGTTTTCCTTTAATATAGGATTATTGTCTGGCTCTTATAGTACGTAGTTTCAATGTAGGCTTTCCGATAGAACGCAATAAACTTATCCAAATATTATGTGGGCAAATAAAAACTAGGTGAGCCTAATAGCATCCCTATTAAAAGTACCCATTTCTGTGATATTCATATTCATTTTATTTTGCGTTCCATATGTATAAAAGGTGTTACAAAAGGTTTACAGCAAAGAACAATTATGGACCCTGTTAGGGCACAGCAAATATACAATATTAAAATAAAATTTTAAGTAGTTAATAATAAACAACCATTTCTTTTCCACTTATTATTTACAAATAAAGGGTAACACATAATTATAACAGAGTAACATACTTGGTACAACTACACGATAACAATTATAGATTATAATTAATTATAGATATTTGACACACAAGAAAATTGTACCATGACTTGGGTTTTTTTTACTTTTTAATAGCTGGTTATTTTATACATTTACCTAAACCTTTTTGTTGTGTGGGAAATCCTCTTGGATATTTGCCTTTTGAGGAAAATTGCGTTATGTCGGACTAAAATTCCACGGTCCCTAAGACGAGCTAACGGTCGACCCTATCTGGTTTTGTTTAAAACAGACAGGAAATATTTAATAAAAAAAATGCCTCGTTGGTCTTGGGCTCTGAGCATGGTCTCGGGTTCGATTCTCAGGTCGGGCTGCATAATCAGCCTATAATGTCGCACTGCTGGGACATACGGCCTCCTCTCTATGAGAGGGATCAAGAATTTCTCAGTAGCGGCCACGGAGTTTGAATTTGTGCCCGGTTGATGGCAATAGGCTTGCTTCCTATTACATGAGACTTAAACATAACTGACGAAATTTGGGTGTACTATACCTATTAAGTTCACCTCTGACACCCTTCGGGGGTTATGGGCGTGAATCCAAAATGGCTCATCTCACCAAATTGCTCTGTTATTAAATGGTTTTATAATTTCAGTACATACCCCTAGGAAGATTCACATTTTGTGAGCCGTCCTGTAATCCTAAGTCAAAGTTGGCAATATGGGACGACAACACTTCGGCCATGTGCTGTCTTTGTGACTTGTACAAAACGTCATTATAGTAAGTATCTTTACTTAAAATAACTCAATAATATGTACTGCGCTTGGTGTAATGATGCTAGCAAAGGAGAGTAGACATTGGCAAAAATAAAGCTAAGCCTTCACCCAGCAGTGCGTGAAGTCGGGCTGTGTATTATGATAATGATGAGTATCTTTGCGTGATCGAATCAGAATTGAACAGATCGAATCGATAGAAGACCCAAGGTAACTCACATAGTCCGAAGAGTTGCCAAACTAAAGTGGAAGTAAGCAGGGCACACTGTCCGCAGAACAAGTTGTACATTGTGAGCGGATCGCATAATGTTTTGCTTTAATGATAAAATCTTTAATTCTTTGCAGTGTAGGGCAAGTATGCAAAGAAGTTTTTAATCGAAGTCTGGCTTTCTTGTTGGACTCGGTATACGAAGCCAAATTACAGGTATGTCTATATGAACATCTTTCATCCAATTAGTGTAGCAGTGATAGCCTAGTGACCGTCAAACTGTCAAGTCACAGGTCTCGAGTTCGACCCAAAGAAACGCCACCTCTGATTTTTTGGATTCATGTGCGTATCACTTGCTTCGGTGAAGGAAAACATCGTGAGGAAACGAAACCAGCATGCCTGACAGATATTTCTCGACGGCATGTAAAGCCAAGGCAGAAGCCCATGGGCGGCATTGAAACTCTGACACCAGCCCGCGTAGCTAGTCAATACTATCTCTATTCTACCAAGAATCGACAAAACCCGTTTCTACGGCGGTCATGCTACGGGGGCACCGTAAAACGGGTTTTGTCGACGCAGAATCGAACAAAGTGACATATTGTGGAAAGATATCTACCGTCGCATGGCGAAGTTAGAAATGAATGACATGACAAGACATTTCAAGTTGTATAGAAAGAGCTTTGTCGATTCTTGGTAGAATAGAGATAGTACTGCCATGCTACGCGGGCTGGTTAGGCACTTAGCACACGAAAAAGAAAAGAAAGATTCAATTAGTTAGCACCCCAGCTGAGAGTCTACTGCATCAGGAAAGGACGGTTTCAACGCGAGTTTTTGCACGAGTCAATCTTCAAGCTTAAACTATGCTTGCCAAAGTGGTTCTTGGATGGGTGACCATCCCTTTCATACCAAGACTGATCCGTGTCTCGGATTCGGTATTCGTGTCTCTTCGTCTGTCACGCATACGTAGATCTTTGCCAGTCGATATGAATAGAAACCCAAAAGTCTAACAACCAGTTTTTGTTAGCGGTGTCGACTGTCGTGTTATCCAGCTGGGTAATCGGGGTTTTAACTGCATCCGGTTAGACTGGAAGCCGGTTCCAACATAGTTGGGAATGAGATGATGATGATAATAATGATGATGAAGGGAGTCTAAATCTATGTATATTTATAAAAATCTCGTGTCACGGTGTGTGTGGTCGCACTCCTCCGAAACGGCTTGACCGATTTTTATTTGGTAGGTATGAGAATAGGTCGTAAAATATATTTCTTACCGCTAGCTTATTAAAGTGTCCCATCTTTTAGGGTTTCGTACCTTAAAAGGAAAAAACGGAACCCCTTAAAGGATCACTCGCGTGTCTGTCTGTCTGTCCGTCAGTAACAGCCATTTTACTCTGAAACTACTGGACCGATTGAGTTGAAATTTGGTATACATATGTAAGTCGGTGACCCAAAGACGGACGTGTAATGTAAATTACTGAATTTTAAACAAGGGGGCCACTTTTGGGGGGTATATTAGAAAATCAAAAAAAAGTTATCGTGTATCGTGTTACTTGGCAAAAGAAAGGGCAAATTGTGAGCATCTCAAAGATAAATATTTTTGAAGTTATTTAAACCCTACTCTAACCTTAACTCCGAACCTACAGAGCCGAATATTTTGAATAAAATACGAAACATAGTTCGTTGTTTATAGATTACAGGAAAACCTATAAGAAAGCTATAACAACAAATAATAAAAATACATGGATATTATATGGATACGATGGTACAGAATCCTTCATGCACGAGTCCGACTCGCACTTGACCGGTTTTTTATAATAATTTCACGGGACGAATGTCGCGGGCTACAGTTAGTAATATTATAAACGTTGTCCACAGTTCTATCGGGTGTTGGGATCGCTGGACAACTACGACTTGTGTCGTTCAGTTTGTTGTGATGTAAGTATGTCAGGAGCGTACACTTAGTAGTAGCTTTGTATTTAGTGGCAAAGTAACCGGCGGCGGCCCTCTGGATGAGGAGCACTCACTGTCTTCACTGCACCGCCGCATTAGCAGAGGCATCGCGGATACTGGTACCGGACTGATATGTGTCGTGTGTGTGGTCATGTGCCAGTCATCATGCTACGTGTTATCAATCAACCTCAGAATTATATCCTACTAACTGTTACAGTCAGCATCAGAAATAGATTAACACTACTCAAAGTTTCAAAGCTGATTTTTTAATGAAAACTTGTTAGATATTACACGTTACTAACAAGGTATTGAAGAGTTAGGAATATTTTAAAGAATAATATACTGAAACATTAATAATAATAGCTGGAGTCCTGTACATATTACTGTAGTCCTGGGTTCGTGCAAATAACACGTACGGCGAGCGGACAACTACTTACCTAGTCCCTCGGTTAATTGACAATCTACCTTCCGATTTGCGCAGTGACATTACGCCAAGAAATATTAAATTAAAACTTAAATCCCACTACCTACAACACATTGAATGCTCATTGTGAAATGCAGTTTACGTAGTAACTAGCATATCAACTGAGATGAAGTTACCAAATTTCGAAATAAGGTATTATTTTGTATTTATTGTTTACCTTGATTTGGTTTTTACTACAATGTAGAATTACATGCAGCATTAAGTACAAACCTTATTGGTTTAAAATACTATTCTGCTGAAACAAATATAATTATTTATAAATGGTAAATAAATTAAAAAAAAAACATCAAGTAAGCCCAGATGGTACAGATGGTGATGGTGGTAACATTTCGGAATTAAAATCCCGAAAAGTTAAGCTACTTCTGTTGCTGACCGTACACAGCAAGGCTCTTTCCTTGGCGGCAGAAAAAAATATATTGGTAGTCGTTTCCCAAACGATCTCAAGTACACCCGGCGGCACATCAAGCTATACATATCCAGTAAACCTGACCTCGCTTTGTATGAGCTTCCCATAATGAGAGGTTAGCTTAATTTGGTTTAGCATAGCTTGATTGGTCGTCGTACAGTACGTAAGTTGCAATACCAATGCATGGCAATACGTATTCAAGTATTCAATTAGGTATCGCATAATAGGACTGGAGTACTAAAATGGCCGCTTCAGCAGTATCGTAATAGGATAATAGTATGAATTACGTTACAATTCGTAAAATGGTCACCAAGTGACAATTCATAATATTAACTGCGTCTGTGACCATTTTAATAATTTTAATGTGATTCATATTGCTATCCTATTATGCTTCTGCTAAAGCGGCCATTTTAGACCCCTGAAAACAGGCATAAATGGAAGTGGGATCAATATTCTTACTGGGACATACCGACGAAATATGGACCTTTATTTATTTTACTATTTATGTATACACAGTAGACAACCTGGTGTCACGTTTGTGACACTTAGCTGTCTACCTCTTTGGGTATTACAAGTATGATGATTATAACCAGCCCGCGTAGCATAGCAATACTATCTCTATTCTACCAAGAATCAACAAAGTTCTTTCTATACAACTTGACATGTCTGTCATACATTTTTAACATCGCCATGCTTGCGACGATAGAAATCCTTACACAATCTGTAGTTTTTTTTCCATTCTTTGTCGGCAAAACCCAATTCTACGGTGGTCATGCTACGCGGGCAGGTTGTCAAGTTGAAATTAGGTTTTTTAATATTTCAGGAGAGAGACCTACGTGGCTGCCGATGTCCTAAACACTCGCCGTGTAATTACAAGTCATGAACTGTCGCAAGAAAAGCGCGGACATTTTGTGAAGTTTTAAAATTTTGTTGTTAATAAATGATTGTATCTTTGTAAAGTTTTTTTTTCCATTTGTGTGGATTTCGCCGCGCCGTGTAAATATATACTTGGTAAAAGTATGTATTTAATACAAAAGTTATTAATATTTTTAACACATTTAGCATTTGGTCCCGGCTGCCATTCGTTGATTTTTGACAGTCGTTACGTGTACTTATATGTAGTCAGAAACCCGAAACTCTGGCAACCAATCTGTTCATGGGTTATTGTGTAACCCAGTGACGACCACAGGTAGACTTTCATTTAGTCAGTGGCCCGATAGTCTGAAAACCAGTCATATAAAGGGGTATCGTAAAGATGCAGTTGAGGTTTTTAGAGTTGGTCCAAGTAGTAGGACAGAGCAGTTAGTACTGGGTAATAAGGTCAGATAGGCAGTCGCTCCATGTAAAATACTGGTATTCAGCTGCATCCGGTTAGACTGGAAGCCGACCTCAACATTATTGGTAAAACCTAGACAGATAAAGAACTACAGGTGTGCCTTCTAACGAATCAAGAACAAATTGCATGAAGCACGTATGTTTTTGAAGACCTAAATCAGCACCAAATTCAAGCGCTCAAATAAAACATATAACAACATAACACGCAAATTACGTCTCCCAAATAAAAATTGTAAAATAATGCATCGAAATGTGGGTTTACTTACAAAAAATTGCCTATTCACACTTCGATATCAATAAAGTTTTTACGACTTCGCATCGTAAACTGTATAATATTCGAATGTAATCGATTTATTTGTGTTCACACTATTTCTGGATCAGTTTTTTTTTGCAGACTGATCGACTATTCAAAGATGAGGCATGTCATGACTGTGGTTAGCCTTTATTTTTGCTTTTCTGTGTTTTTGGTAAGTTTTATATATTTTGTAACCAATTATTAGAGAAAGGATTGAGATTCCTTTCATTTAAAACAAATTTTAGGATAGCAATCAATCCTTAATGCTTCAACAGAAAGACTAAAATCTAGATTGATAATTATAAGTTTATTTGGTTCAATCTCAGAAGATCCATTGTCCAGATCCATGATATATCACTATTGAAATTGTGCTTCGTCCCAAATTACAAGAACTTTAAAGGTACAGCTATAAAAAAAATGCTTCACGGCAGATAGCATGAAGTACTAGGCTGATTGTATTCTGTTCACGATAAGTTCTCTTAAGTTATAGGCAGTATATACCTCACGAAAAGTACTAGGATACCATGATTTCAAGATGGTATTTAAATAATTAATGACTAGTAGACCTATTCTTAAAATACATGCCATCTGGAGCTCATGCCAGCCTAGCACTTATTGGGGTACGTAATTTGTGCAATAATTAATCGGGATTGTTTTCCCATTCGCCGCTACTGGTGACAAAGCCGGTGGTGACGATATCCATCCATCACATTCATCGACCAGATCCATCATGGGTCTGGCTCAAGGGTCTTTTGTAAAAATAAATTTCAGTAGATCCACATCTTGAAATCAGGATCCAATGAGAAAAACAATTGTCACTAGATCCATCATGGATCTGGCCAATGGATCTTCTGAGATTGAACGGTTTATTTTGCTACGGCAAATATGTTTATAGTTACAATTTTTAGTTACAAGAAGAAGTCTTAAAAATATTTCACCTAGAACAATCGCTTTGCTTGTCGACCGTATCTAAGGTGTACAGGATGTTTATAAAATATGTTTAAAAAGTTAACAGATGCAAAAGAAATCGGTAAAGAAGAAGTCGACAAGGTCATAGAAGATGAAATCACGCAGAAGTTGAGCGAAGATCTGCTGCAGAGCCTCGAGAGGAAGTTCCAAGTTGATCTCCAGAAGTAAGTACACTTGTTAAAAGTCCCCTACACTATTCCTAACTACGTCAACTCCTTGAAAGCAAGAGTAAACAGTGGCGATCACAAGAAAAGCGCCGAAGGAAGAATGAAAAAAATCTTGTACCGGTCGGCAAGGCCAAGGCAAGGGTTTTTCTAGTTTTCGAAGACCAAGTTTGAAATTTAAAGAATTTCGGTTGGATAATGAGACAGGCAGACTATACTACCACCAGATTTACTCTCAGCTGTGTGGCTATAGTCGGTAAAGAGAAAGACATCACTTGACAAAGGGAGGGGAAAAGCAAAGTCATGTTTACCAATATCTTTGGAATACATAGCAGTAGGTCACCACCCAGTACGGATAATCTCTCCAGGTCCTATCTTATCTCGGCCCATCTTGCACAAAGCTCAGTACCTAATATACTCGATCCGGTTACTTTTGGCAGACAGTTACATCGGGTAAATAAAACATTAAATGACGGTTCAGGTCCGTGGATACGGTACTGATGAAGATCAAGCTGTTACTCAAGAATGGGACGCTGCACATCCAGGACAGACTGGGTGAGCTCCAGGAAATGCTGGAAGTCATCAAGAGTCATGGGGAAAAAGAGGTGAGGTTTTTTTTCCAGGGATCTCTAACCAACACGTTAAGTATTTGATTTTATTGAAAAAAGATCCGATAGATCGATCGAGCAAAATTACTGTGAATATAGTAGGTCCCTATGCTCGATAGCATCGAACATTTAATCTGCTTATTGTTTAAGCACAATAATTTGCACAATTGAATATGCCATTATCGTTTTTAGTTAGTTATCGTTAATAGACGGGGATTTCAAGTCCCGGCCCCACACGGCCGGTTTTCATTAAATTGTTAAAAATATTTTCTTAATTTTCCATCCAGCTGGAAGACTGCTTACAACAGAAACAGAACGAGACCTCAGGATTAGCGGAGAAGGCACTCCATCAGATGGTGGTGTGTGGCTACGCGCTGATCGGTCACGATCCTGCGCAAGCGGTGCACAGTGTTCTAGCTCTTAAGGCCATGATCCGGGAGGGTATCAAGCCGGTGAGACTGTAATATTTCTTTATGTATAGTTTCACATGAATTTATATGGTGTCGTTGAAAGAGAAAGTGGTGAATGGTATTCAAATAACTCATTGGCTGGTGAAGAAGGTAGAGAGATTTTATCCGTATAAGAGGTCTTATTTTGTAAGGGCTGGACCATTTTATCCTTAAAATAGACTTTAGTCCTTCTCCGATGAATCCTACAATTGCTTAAAAGGTCGTTGCCAACTCTTTGTCATGTCCTAATCTTTCACGATAAAATTCTAAGAATGGCTTTACTGACTGATTTCTGAATATCTAAAATCAATCAATCGCTTCTTGTTCCCTTTATTCTGTGATGATTAAAACGTGAAAGACATCCAGACTTTGAAAGCAAAATAAAAGACAGCACGAACATTATATTAGAGCAATGCTAGAACATCAAAATCAATTCAGCCGTCCGTCTGGAATCCAATTGGCTTATATCCAATTATCTGCTTATCGAAATGATTTTGGAAAATTCAGCTCGCACGGCAAGGAATGTGGTATTTCCTTTGTTTATTTTTTGTAAATGCTAGCATTTGCGTAGCTAGAATTGCCTTTATTGCAAACAAAATATTTCTTCTTCATTCATAAACAACATTGATGGATGGTGTTCATGGGCGCCCAGTGTTCCACGCAAATAGTTTTGAACTGGAATCTGGACAGTATTTCTCGGAATTTAGGAATAACATCAGGGAGTTGTCTGCTAGTTCTCTGGCTTCAGGAGTTGGCGGCTGTTGATAGCTTTTGGGCGAAATGCTAGTGTCTAAACGTGATTCAAGACTATTGGAGAGATTAGCCTGGACCATAGCTATAAACAGTCATCTTCATTGATAAAGAAAGAAAGGAAGAAAAATATTTATTTGGGACAAGCACAGGAACAACAAAAATAACAATGAAAAAAAAGAATCTAAAACTAAATAATAAAAAAAGACCTGTGCGAGGCCAAAAAGGCTCCTATCTCAGCATGATGCTGCGATATATGAAAAACAAATACCGCAGCGCTGGTATTCTGATAGGGCCCACTGTGACGTCACGACGTTGATCTTCCAAAAGTCTGGCACCACTCTCTAATCATTCCAAGAAACCGTCAATATTTACGATACACAAAGCGGAGCATAATTATCAGCAGGAAAACCTCACACTAAAAAAGAACCACTTTAGTTACGAATCATCAATTGCGAAAAACCCAACGAATTCATCACTAAGAAACAGATCAATAGCCTACGTCAATTCCATTTAACATCAAAGGCAATTTCTTGTGCATAACACTAAATTAAATTTCCAGATTTACGACCAAAAGAAGGAGGTTTATGGTCTTCTGAAGGTCTGTGGGCACGACCACGAGACTCTGAAGAAGGTCATTAAGTGCGTCATCTCTAAGGTGGGTTGTTTAATGACTTTTAGGCTACGTTCACACAGCCTTGACTGTACTGGTGTTTTAGACTATGATGTATTAAAGCAGTAAAGCTAGCTAATTCTATCCCAGTGCTGGAAAAGGGCCTTTCTCCAATCTTTCCATCGGTCCCGGTTCACGCAACTTCTTGCCAATTCTTACGCAAGATATCCAAGTCGTCCCAAGACGTGGTGTGCCGATTACCATCACAGACCTATTGTATAATTTTGGGATCGCATAGCGGTTTCACCACGGTTCTGAACGGTGAAGGAAACCGGTATGTCCAGAACCACAAATGTAAGACATTCGCCAACCCGCACTGGGCATGTGTGGCAGATTACGGCTCTCCCCTTTCCACAGAGAGGGCCTGTCTCTCAGCTATGTATGTATATCGTACCGATCATCGCTGTGTGAACTTTGCCTTAGGCGAAGAAGTGTGGGGTTTCAATTATGCGTGTTTATGGCGGTTCAGAAGCAATTATATGTCTTGGTTTTGGGACCGTGGAAGACCTTGGCCTACTTCTGATGGGATTTGGGGGCAAACGTGCCACATCTATGTTCTGACGATGATAATTAACCTATAAAATGTATTTTAATGACGTAGAAGATGCCTCAACATTGTAAAAGCTGCAGAAATTGAAAAGTAGGTAACTAGGTAGTAGATATTTCTTCGGGAGCAAGGTCATGTCTTAGGCTCGGCTGTGGATCGGAGAGGAAAGCGCTTTGGCGGAGTCCAGGTTTAAAGATTCAGTCAAATGCGACGCCGAACACTGGACTCTGCCCGATAATGTACCTACTGAAAAATATCTGTCAACGTTCATTGTCCTCAGCCGATTCGAAATTTCTCCGTACCTGTTTAACCGAATCTTATAAAGAAAAATAGTTGCAAGCATGTCATCAACATTCTCCTGCCTTATCACAATTGATTTGGGGTCAGCAAGTCTTCTTCTTCCTTACTTCTCTGTTACTCGTCATCTCATCAGACACCTCTTCTCTTGACTTATCATCCTTCACACAGTCCATCATGATGGATGATTCTTTGATTCTTTGGTCTTCCTTTACACGTATACCCATCCACATTCATGCTTATAACTTTCCTCACTTGTAAACTTTTTATTGATTTATTTTTTGTTTATTCAAAATCTTTAATACAATTACTTATAAAAAGTCTGCCAAATAAACTTGGAAGCATTTACCAATGGTTATTGTATATCTATCTCAGACTAGTCTAAGAAACATAACATTCTTCAGAGCTACTCTAAAGAACGCTTTTTTTGTTCACCTAGATGTATTTTCACCGATGTTTCACACTATAATTACGAGTATACTTGCAAGCTATCGATCGTCACACTGTTAATACGTTTTAATAATACATTATATTGCGGATATTTTGGTATCTTTTGATTTACGATACAGCTAATTAATGATTAATATCATATTATTGCAATTATTCAGGCACGCTACATACTTGTTGTACTCCTTGAATTGTCTATCCATTGCGGTCTCTGCTTCCGCATTTTCATACATAAATCTTAATCTAAATGTCAGCACTTACTGACAAACCAGCCATCTTAAGAATTTTAATTTAATGATTGGCAAGTTTTCTATGCATTTGGCACTTATATTGACTACCTTGACACCATGTTTTGGCAACTTTCAAAGCACATCAGTGTGATTGTAAAACATCCTAATAGCATATTACTTGTATTTAAAAAGAACGGTAAGCCGTCAGTATAAGCTGGTGTCAGATTCTACTGAAGCTCCGAACTGCGCCAGGTGAATTCAAGGTGCTATCACTAAGGTGCGGTCTTACTTGTAGGAGACGATGCGTAGAGAAATTATAAGTCTATGAAGGACGATTTACTATTATTTGAAAAGATACCGAAAATAAGTGCATTCAACCCACAGTTTAATAGTTCATATATAAACATCCGGGAAACGGATATTGCTGTATCCATTACCGTAACACTTAATACGAGTCGGAACTGCAAAAAATTCGTAAACTTCACGGAAAATGATTCATATCCGGTCGCAAAGAAAATAATATTCAGTAAAATGCGACGGTGGAATGTTTTACGAGAATATTTTAGCTATGAAGCTTTCAGTGCCTGATTTCTGACATAATTTTATAGTTTTATTTGATACATTTTTGTAAGAAGAATAAATGTTTAAAATGTTAAGTGTCTGAGGTAGGATTTCGTAGAAACTGTAGGAGTGGAACGAGCGAGTTCTTGTTTTGATGCTATAATAATTCTAATGTTTCACTTTAACTCATTTCCTATAATAATTTTGAATTTTCTGGTAAAATTTGCCCTGTTCAGCTAAATTGTTTCGAAGATATTAAAGACGAAAAATGAAATTACTTTAAAATTTTGCCTTTTAAGGGTTCCGTAGCCGAATGGCAAAAAACGGAACCCTTATAGATTCGCCAAGTCTGTCTGTCCGTGTATGTCACAGCCACTTTACTCCGAAACTATTAGGACTACACAGTTGAAACTTAGTAGGTACATGTATTCTGTGAACCGCTATAAGGTTTTTATACAATAAAAAAATATAAGATTAAGGGGCACATACATGGAACTGCACTAAAAAATATTTTTTTCATCAAACCTGTATAGGTTTGATGAAAAAAATATTTTACGATTGACTTTGAGACACCCCGCACGTATGTGCGGGGTGTCTCAAAGTCAATCGTTTGAAAGATAAACACTTCCAAAGTGGTAAAATGTGTGTGTCCTCTATTTTCTAAAGTAAGAGGAGAAAAAATCTGAAAAAAATGTAGGAGTATAGAACGTAAAAAAAACTTTCAACCAAAATTGGTTTAAATAAGATTTGATGTTTATTTTTTGAGATATGGGACTTTTTCATCAAACTGCAGCAACAACTTTGTTTTTAATTAACATACTATGAAAAACAAATTTAGTTTTGTTGATGAATGTAAAACGATACAACATGAACGAATTCCTTCAAAATATTTTGATTATATTGTTTGGTGCTACGGAACCCTATGTGCGTGTGAGTACGACTCGCACTTGGCCGGTTTTTTTGTTAATAAAACTTAAACAGTATGAGGAAACTCCCTTGTCTTAAAACCAAAAACTGCTTACCTTCTTTAGATTTCTATTTTAGTGCAAATTAATACAATTTCCAATGATCATTCCTCTGTTTCAGTCACCAATAATAAAATCAGCAATGATGGACGTGACCTCAAAACTAATCGACGGTGTAGTCAGCCTAACAAAACTCATGGCTCATGGAGCGATGCACGAAGCCTGTCTGATAGAGGTCATCAGAAACATTGAAGATGAAGCCTTTGCTCTAGTCGAAGATGTGAGAGTCTGCGTTTACAATAATAATACCTTCATGCAAGATATTAAAGATTATATCAAAGAGAACAATGCTACAGTTCTTGATATACCTAGAAAGGAGAAAGTTAACAAAACAGAGACTTCAGTAAAACCAAAAGCAGTAGAGACGGTGAAACCAGATACAGTACACAAAGAAGAGGATGTAAAGCATATGAAGGACTTGATCAGAAGGATGTTAACTGACAGTAAGGTGCCGAATATTGATTCAACGTTTAAAGATAAACTGGTAAAGTTACAGCAAGATTTGACAGTGGTTGATGCTAATGAAATCGTTAAAAAGGTTAAGCCTGACAAATAAAATGGTATTTTTTTAACCAGGAATTAGTTCTTTTTTTTTTTGCGAATGGTGTCATGCTAATATACAAATTTTCATTATGTCAATAGACTTGTAACAAGACCCTTAACAAAGCCAAAAGGCACTTGTTCTCGTCGTCATTGCGATTAACAAGTTTTGTTCTAAATACGTTTTTAATGTAAGAATTTTACTTTAAATAACTCCACGACCCTCGTTCTAGTCAATCCATTTACAGCACAATGTTTTGAGTGCGTTACATTGAGTCCTACCGTAAAACATGATTTTATACCCCAAAAAAAAGTTGTTTCCCAGCAATCATTTTTTCGTAAATTTACTTTGTTTGATGTACATAATGCTCAGTTGACGGCTTCGTGGAGGGTCCGTTCACACCCTGTATATAAATAAAATAAAAAAGCCTATTTATTCCTTGCTTGTTTGGTATGTCTATTGTACTTTTTACCTTTTAAATTGATCATAATACAATTTCCTTCATTTTTTAATGTAGGCGAAATCTGTAAAGATTGAGTTAAAAAGAAAACGAATTCTTAGCTTTTGGTCCCAGTACGTGGAGTCTGGTCTCCTCACTTCACTTTTCAACGTCAAGACAATCAGTCTGTATGTCTTGGGTTGGGCTATGAACCCATTTCATTACCAATTTACGTTGTTGCTCTATATTTACGGTCCAACCAGCTTTATTTCTCCTAAACCAATACCGGCAAAATGTAATTTATTGCCGGATAAAATTTTAATCTCTAACCCAAATCTGCGATGCAGACGATATCCAAACCTTAAAAATAGTCTACTTACGAAATCCAAGTGTTTACGATGGAAACGCTAAGACAACGTTAGCTGTTCGCATTACACTTTTTGTTTACCGTACAGCGGATGCACGCATCACGATTGGTTGCAACGATTCTGTGTGATGTAACCACGGTTTTACGACTTTGTATATGTATTTGAGGATTTCTTTTTAGTTTTGGCTGTAATGATTAAAACCAAGCATTTTTTTTCTTTGTGCTCTTATTAATCTAACGAGGCCGTCAAGCCTCGTTAGATTAATGAAGGCAAGCGCGACTGCTGAGCATGAGGTTGGTTCTAGGTTCGATTCCCAGCTTGGGAAAAGTATTATTGAGTTTTTCTATCAGGAAAAACACCACTCCAGGGCGCGTCATCGCTTCACATCAGGCGAGTTGCGGCCAAACGCAAGCAAAAAAATTGAATTCCCAGTAGTAGCCATGGAGTTAAGGTTTGTGCCCAGTTGATGGCAATAGGCTCGACTCCTATTACATGGGGCTTAAACATAACTGGCGAAATGTGGGTGTACTAAATATACCTTTGCCTTACCTTTCGGATATTATAGGCGTGATGTCTTCTTATTTAGAATTTTGAGCTTGTCATCGACTGTAGATTAGTTTAGACGATTGGTGATTTGTGTGTCACTGAGTTTTCTACTCATCATTATATGCCTAGCCTTTTCCCAACTATGTGTGGGGTCAGCTTCCAGAACCGGATGCAGTTGAATACCAGTATTTTACATAAAGCGACTGCCTATCTGACCTCCACAACCCAGTTGTTAGTACTGGGTAATACGATACTCCTTGGTAAGATTGGTTGTCAGACTTTTTGGGTCACTGACTACCTGTAACGACTGTCAAGGATCTACAGGTGACAGCCGGGACCAACGGTTTACCGTGCTTTCCGAGGCACGGAGGAAACTCGGTATGTAATGGGCGGTCACCCATCCACAGGTCAACCTAGGCAAGCGCGGCTTAACCTGAAGATCGACCCGAGCGGCTGTTATTATTTTTCCACGAGCTCCTCGAGTTCGAGGGCGAGCTGAGTTTTCTACTAATGAAAGTAAATCTAGACTGAAACCTAAGCATATGAGAAGTTACTATTACTTTGAAAAGGCGACAAAAGGTAAATTGATGAGGAGGGAAGACCTTGGGAATGAATTGGTGTGGCGAGTAGCACAGGACCAGGCGATGTGACGACTCTTGAGGGAAGCCTAAATCCAGCAGTAGACGTTTGGCTGATACGATGATGATGGAAGAGCGCTTATGTTAGGACCCGGTTTAAGATGATTTTAATATCACATACTTAAATAAATTCACGCCTTTTTGGTGGTAGGCAGAAACCATCGCAGAACGCCACCTGCTACGATCCTTACATACTCCTGGCGCCCCGTCCACGTTTTTACGATTTTAGTTTTCTCAGCAAATAATGGTTACGCGTCTCCGGTCAGGCGGCCAGCAACACTGTATTTTATTAATTTCTCAGATTGACAGACCTACGCACTAGCCTAGCTCATCATCCATTCAACCCAACGATATTTATGTAATCCCCAAAATTAGATCAATTCCTTCAGTTTCCTTACGTAATTTTATATCAAATGGACAAGATATTTATGTCCCATAATTACGTTTAATCTCGGAAACGACTTCTCATAAACGTGACGTGTTTCTTTGATCATGTATTATTTGACATAATTATTTGCTATAATTGTTTTTCAGTAGGTGAGGTGAATGCCCTTTGCCTTTTTAATTATTGGCCTTTCTGGCTTGCTTCCAAGTGGTAATGTGTGAATGTTGGAGTGCTGTGGTTACGTGCGTATGTTTTGTGGGTGATGTTCTCAAAAACTGGAGTGGTACCGTTTGTTTATGAAATTACTGTCATGAGATGAAATCTCAGCGTTGTTGTGTCTGTGATATCTCTTTAGGATGAAAGGGTGTTTAAGATTTGTAATTGAGTTAATGTGTGGATGCTAAAATGCTGTGAGGAAAAAGGTGGTTCTTCCTCGAGTAGAAATGCTGTATTAACCACTTCTTAACTGAGAAGAAAATGATGATCGTACGATCTGTCTGGATTTTCAAGGTTCTAGGCAAGATTAAAGAAATTAAAGACCAAATCACTCCCCTAATTTTGTATTCGTTTGTACCTATCCTTTTTAGTATCACACAAATTATTATCAGCTAATGGTGCAGCTCCTTCCGCCTGCCATTTCAAAACCTTTAACAACTTAAGCTTCAACTATAAAATTAAATAATCTATCTTCATGTCCGTTTCCTCAAAATTTTAGAGATAGATTTCCTCGAATAGTTGTAAAAGATATTAAAACAGTTTTCATCTTGTAGTGAGACTCGTAAACGTCAACTGAAAGTTAAGATTTAGAGTGGCGCTCATGGAGATGTCATCAAAAGTTTCCTACATGTTGTAAATGTTAAACTACCTTTTTTTTTCGGATGGGAAATCATCAAATGCTCACTCTGGGCGGAGCGGAAGCGAGTGTCAGACTTTTACTGACTAAAACCCATCCATGTCCCTTCCTTTGCCCTTTGCGTTCCAGGGCCGCGGTATCTCTTTCGAACAGTCCCGCAACCCTGGCAAGCATCGGTCCTATTGGACCCCTTGCCCCACATCAAGCGCGGGATTGGCCTCAGTTTGACCATAGTTTTATGGTTTGAGGTAGTTTAACATTCGGCGGCGGCGACCTCTCGCGTCCGGCCTTGGTTCAATCCATGGTCCGGAGCGAATGGGAATGGGACGCCGTTGCCTCCTTTTGCGAAGCAGTTATGCTAGCGAAGGAGGTGGCGGAATGAGAGGGAAAGAGGCTCACGTCCCAGCCGCCGTGGGAGACGCACCGGGCGTCGGGGGCCACGTGGTGGCTCCCGGCCACCGCAGGCGGGGGCTTGTGGACGGTGAGCTATGGGTAAGCTCGCCGTCCGTCCGTCTTATGACGACAGGCCATGATGACGGTGCGTTCGTGTTCCACGCGCACCTCAAAGAGTTTTCCGCAAATGATAAATGATGTTTATTTTGCAAATAGGTTTTTAAAAACACTTTTACACGTCTCTTTTTTAAACTAGATGGGGCCGGTGTTTCGTACCTGACTACTCTGAGAAGAAACAGCCGAAACAAACTCAGAGGTCATAGTCTCTTAAAGGCCAGACATAATCTTGGTTAACTCACATGAGGACTATGCAGATTAGTGACTGAGATGGTCTCTGGAAGAAAGAACCACACGGATTTGAGTGGACCTGTCCAGTCAGTGCAAGCATTTGTCAGTTATCGTGTAGCTCGACTTATAACTCAAGGAGTGAGTAGGGGTCCGAAAGGACCGGGACTGTTCGAAAGAGATACCGCGGCCCTGGAACACAAAGGGCAAAGGATGGAACATGGATGGGTTTTAGTCAGTACAAGTCTGACACTCCTTCCTGCTCAGCCCAGAGCGGGAGGGGTTATTTGATGATTTCCCATCGGAAAAAAAGGGGTGCTGCTTAATGATTAGGGAGCCAAGCGATTTTCTGTGCCCGTTTGAAAAGAACCTAGTTACTAGAATCAATCAGTGCTGATGGATTTTGTCCCGCATCCAATGTTAAATTCGCTTCAGTTTTACCAGAGCTTAATTTTGAAGTATTTTTAAGGATACAAAATTCTTGAGTTTTTCTGTAACAGTCTTCTTGTAGATCATCATAATTATGAACTTTTCATTTACTGACTTCATAAACATAACATGACGCCTGTTATTTCCGAAGGGTTAGGCAGACGTGTCCCTAATAGTACACCCACATTTCGCCTGTTATATTTCAGTCCCATCGGGGCCCTCATAGCGGGCGAGCCTATTGCCATCAACCGAGCACAAACTGAGACTCCGTGTCTGTTACCTACTGAGAAATTGAACCCAGGACTTCATGCTTAGCAGTTGCGATTGCGACCACTAGACCAACGAGCACTTCACATTCTGATTCTGACGTATATAAATGTTTTATGTAGGGGCTCAGTGTTAATGTTAGCTACACATAATATTTAATATCCTACACATATTTTAATGTACATAATATAGGTACAATTTCCTTAAGTAAACATGAAGATTTCCTTGTTGGCTTGCGATGAAAGAAAATGTTTTGCTAATCATTTCCTGGGAACATTTGGGATTATTTAAAACGAATTTCCGTTTATAAGATTATGGCTTATGGATTATGGCTTACGTTGAATTTAGCAGGAGATATTTAGAAAACATTTATTTTGTATACAGAAGGTTACGGAAACAACCGGGTGTTAATTTGAAAATATATTTAAAGTCGACCGTCCATCGCTACATAGGATGTGCTCGGAGACGTTTGTCATGTTCGTTTGTTTTCAAGCCATACGTCCATGGGTGGCAGTGATCAATCTCGCCCACAATTTTATTATTTATTTATTTTTTATCAAGCATAGCTAGATGTGCGTAGATAAAAGTGCGTATTTTAGCCGTGGGTTGCTGTAGAGCGATGCCTTATAGTGGATGCGCAAGGTTAGCCCACGGAATTTAAATTTTCTTGCGTTTATTGCAATTTGCAGGACAGTGTCAGGTTGTATGTTGATGAAAATATGAATCGCGCTAGTAACACGTATGGAATTTCAGAATTTTAATCATTCAAATCATCAATACATTGGAGGGTTCCAAGTTCATTTAACCCCATTGAGTGACTTTTTCATAAAATAGCTATTGAATGAGGTTAATTGAACTTAGAGGGCTGTATTGATGGTTTGAATGATTACAATTCTGTAACACCATACGTGTTACTGGCGCGATTCATATTTTCACCAACATACAACCTGACATTGACCTGCAAATTGCAATAAACGTAAGAAAATTTAAATTTCGCGGGCTACCCTTGCACTTCCATCTTAAAGCTAACACCAGACAGCAGATAGTCATTGATTGAAAACTAGAGGTACCTCATATTTTTCTAAAAGATTTGTATTCACTGATTACCTTGGTTTCGCACCATAGAACACGTAATACGCCTCAGTCGCCGCCGCTAAGGGCAGCTTTGTCAACAGTTTGCAGACAAACCAGTCGAGCCATTTCCTCGCACTACGGTAGAAACGACGTATAGAAGCACGGCTCTGATTGCGGTTTGTAACAGAAGTTTTGCGATCAACACATTTTTATTAATTAAGAAATAGAAATAGAAATCATTTATTTGCCAATAATGTAGGTATACAGATAATTAAGATGGTACGACTACAATCTGTCTGTAGACGCTGCGATTCCGACCTCTGTATACTGCCCTGTGCTAGCCCGAATCCGCATTGACTGGCGTGAATCCGCATTGACTGGCGTGAATCCGCATTGACTGGCGTGAATCCGCATTGACTGGCGTGAATCCGCATTGACTGGCGTTTGAGAGCAGAATCACAAAAATAACTGTCAAAATATAAACGTCAAACATTTTGACAACAGACTGTGCTCATTTTTAAATAGCAGTTTAACTGACTCAAATGAAAATAAACTTAAGAGCTATTAATATGACCCTTAACGACCTCCTGTGCAATGTTGCCCAATGCCAAAATTCCCGCACAATTTACCGCAAAAACTCAATCGTGTGAAACGAATATGTGTCAGGGACGGCCGTGACGTGATCGGCAAGCTGTAATATCGACAGATCTGCTAATGTATGAGTAATATTACTAAAATAACTTACTAATACGTGGCAGTTACGTATTGTGCGGTGTTTGGAACTGTGGGCCGTAGTTTTAATGTACCTAACGGCAGCCCTTTCACGGTAAATTATGTCTCTGATTTTGCATATTCGTCAGTGATCCATAATGATGAATGAACCATAGTGATCTTAATTGTCATTCCAATTAGGTTGCTTGTGGGTTGGTGTGGTCGGGGATGGATTGGCTGTGAATGGACCGTAGCATCACTGTAGCTTCATCATTTTGATTTTTAGTGACCGATACTTCGCCAATTAGTGGTTTATTTATAATAAGTAGTGATAGTCTAGTGGTGTGACCGTCGGAATCCGAACCCAAGACACGCACTTCTGAATTTTCGGATTTATTTGCGTCATTTGCTTTGCTGAAGGAAAACATCGTGAGGAAACCAGCAATATTTCTCAACGGCAAGTAAAATCCAAGCCAGAGGCATGGGTGACATATATGAAAACTCTGACACCAACGATAAATAAGTGGTTGAATTGAAACAAATGCTTTCGAGTCTGAAAATATTTTCTGAATGGGTGTTTCGACCAGCCATTCAATCCCCAGCTAGGTGAACCTACAATCTTAAAGAGTTAGCTGGGTCAGAGTAGATGCGGAGAGCTAAGGACAGGATGAGAAAAGCATAAGTCTATATAAGAGGTAAGTTGATTGACCCTAACCTGTCAGAAATTTTAACCAGAAGTCTGTGAATATTAACATCTGCTTAGTTGAGATACAAACAGTTGCTATAACATCAGCTATAACATCAGTTTATTCCGATGTGGGACTTACCTACTCGAGTATCATAAATTGTGTTGAATTCCAACACTTTCCATAACTCATATCAAGCTATACAAACGTTATAAATCGCAGGCCACACCGCACCGCCAGCTGGCGGGCAGGCGAGCGGGCGAACGACGCATCGTTTCACCTCTGATACGTACGAAGTATGAAAAGGGTGTCTTTCGCGTCGCTCGCCCGCCCGCCAGATGGCGGTGTGGCCTGCGCTTTAATGTGAGAGTAATCTATCTATCTAGACTATCTGTCTGTTATGTTTTAAAGCCTTAACTACTTCAGATTTCGTTGAAATTTGGCACACCATGACCTGAGTTAGGTAGGATATAACATAGTTTAATCACGGCTGTACCATCACCCGCTGGACAATTCACTGCATCCACGCGGGCAGAGGCGCGGGTAAAAGCTAGTCTAACAATAACATTGCTACAATATTGCAAGTTCTAAAGTGTACTTAAGCGAATTATTGACGACAATCAGGAATTTGGCAATAGCTGAGGCAATAAACTGCGAGCGTAGCAAATATTGTTACCACTCATAAAGTGGAATGAGCTGGTCTTCCAAATTGACGGAGTTACGGGCTTTTGTTAGTAATAGGGGCTTAGGTCATCTTGTACCGTAGCCCTAAAATATAAATTGCAAACCATCATAGTCCAGTAAAATTGGCGCCTGAAAGTACGCGGTAGTTTGCGTCAAATCCGGTCGTTCTGATTTTTTGCAGACATGTCTAAGATGTTGAATAAACCGCGAAAATTACGGATTTTTTTTTCAGATTTTGGCGATTATAACCCAAATGACTAGTTTTTGATAGTACCTTTTCAGGACGTTTTTAAATTAGCTATAATAAGTATTTCACAAGAAATGTCTCTTTATACCTAATAGTTTCCAAGATAAAGCATATGTACCTATGTTCTAGATTCTAGACCGTACCTGGGAACCTTATAATTACGGAGATATTAGGGTTCAAAATTCCAACTTCACAAGTATTTTTTTAATATAAGTTTTTAAAACTACTTTAAATACCTCCACGACCCCGTACTATTCAATGTATCCGCCAACACAATGTTTTGAGTGCGTCACATTGAGTGCTATCGTAGAACGTGATTATTCACTCCAAAAAAAAGTCGTGTCCCGGCAATAATTTTTGCGTAAAGTTACTTAGTTTGATGTACAGAATGCTTGGCTTCGTGAAGGGTCTATTTACACCTAGTATATACAACATCGAAAAGCAAAGGTATTGTGTAGTGGACTGCGGCTCTCTCCCTCACACAAAAAGAGGCCTGAGGAGTTGGAACATTTATTTAATTTAATTTATGTATTTTTAATTGAAAATGGTTTTCTTAGTGTGCCACGTATATTATGGGTACCATCTGTAAAGAAGAATTGAAAGGCGTTCGTAAAATAAAAAAGAAAATACTGTCCATTAATGGCTACCCCGGTTTTGTAGCGAATCAGGGATGTTCGCCGAGTCGCAAGTAGACTGTTTCTATACGACTATGCGAAAGCGTTGCACATCCCTGGTGCGCAGGGTTCGGGCCAGCTCCAGCGGCATCCTGAAGGTAGACGTTCATAGGCTTGATTGCCAGTACCTCAACCATTGCTGTATGGTTCATTTGCTGAGCAATCAAAATATTTAGTCTTAAGTAAGTACCTGTAGTGATGTATTATGTTTTTACTATTATGTTTTTATTTTTTTCGTGTTTTTTTGTGTACTAAGTTATCACAATGTGTTGATTGATTGTGTTGTTATGATCCTGTGCCGATCGAAATAAATTATTCTATTCTATTAATGGTTTATAACTTCTTCTAAGACATCGTTGGAAAATCAAATAGGTAGGTATACGGTGCAAGATGAATGAGGTGGGGGTTGAAGGTGAAGGACAAAATAGGCACTAACCTGCATCAGTGAAGAACGCTGAATGCCTGTTAGGGCTGGACGGGACTGAGGCAGACGCTGACGTCAGAAAGGCTCTCTTGACCTTGGTCCACTTGGAGGCTCGAGGGGGGCGGTGCTGGGGGGGTCTGGCGCCCAGCTCCAGGGATCGCTGCTTGCGAAGAACTGGGTGGGAGGGCTCAGATTCTGGAAGAGAGAACACTAGTCAAGTTCCCAATGCGCATTCAGCTGGACCAAGTCTTTGATGGTTTTAAATTTTAAGACTACGAGAGTCGAGTCATTGAGTCTTTATGACGGTCAAGTCTTAAGTTTAAGTGCCGTTGCACTCTTAAAAGATAAAGGGTAAGTAGAACTTTAATCAGGATTAAGAAATTACCTTATAGCAATTATGGAATTGCGGCCTTTGCTTCTAGAGGAGGATCTTGCAGGTGTAATGGCATTACATAAGTAATGCCATTACACCTGCTTCTTTCTATAAAGAAAGAAGCCAAAGAAAGATTTGGCATCATTTCTCAAGAGAAAATGGACGTATTTGTTATGCTAGAATTTTAGAAAACGCGGAGTTATTTATGAAGGACTGACGGAAACTTCAGATTTCAATGTAATCAGAACTGTTTTGATTGTTGCACGTGCTATAAGCGGATACAAAGTAGTGATACACTTTGTATTCACGCAAATATAAGCTCTGTTTACAACACGAACTAAAACAGCGACTGAGACATGCAGAACTACGTACATATTTACAATTTTGTCTGTGTCTGTAACTTCTTTTGTACAGTATAATTCAGTGTAATTAATATGATATTTTTTGTGTGAGAATTGGTTGTCATGCTATAGGCAATTCGTCATTTGATTAGCCTTGTCCCAACTATGTCAGGGTCAGCTTCCAGTCTAACCGGATGCAGCCGAATACCAGTATTTTACATGGAGCGACTGCCTATCTGACCTCCACAACCCAGTAAGTACTGGGTAGTACGATACCTCTTGGTAAGACTGGTAGTCAAACTTTTTTGGGCCACTGACTACCTGTAATGACTGTATAAGATCTACAGATGACAGCCGGTACCAACGGCCTAACGTGCTTTCTGAGGCACGAAGGAACTCGGTATGTAATGGGTGGTCACCCATCCACAGACCACCCTAGGCAAGCGCGGCTTAACCGAAAGATCGACCCGGGCGGCTATTATTATTTTTCCACGAGCTTCTTGTTATAGCCAGCCAACTGATGTGAAGGAATGAGAAAAATATCATGCGGATAGTTTTGAGCATGAATGTATTGTGATGACATGAATGTGCCTATACGAGTAGCGGATGACCATAGAAACGATATATGGACTGTGTGGAGGATGATATGGCTAGAAAGGAGGTGACTGCTGAGGTGACGAGTAATAGAGAAGTATGGAAGAAGAAGACATGCTGCGCCGACCTCAAATACATTGGGATGAGGGCAAGGGAATGATGATGATAAAAATATGTATGAGTGCTTTCTAGTGTAGATACACTAGAACATCGACATTTTATTTTCTATTTAATTCTTTTATTTTATCCTGTGACATTATTTAGACTATTTAAATGAATTTATTATTTTTTAGTTACTGTTATTTATTTTGAATGCTACTATAAATATTGTAAAAAATTGTTGTGCCCGACAGGGTCCATGTGAACTTTATTATTAATTGAAGACCTTTGTAAAACACATGTGATATGCAATAAAGAATTGAATTGAATTGACAGACTTATAGTCGAAACGTAAAGTTGTATTTTTCGGTTCTCATTATACCGCATAAGGCACTGGACTGCGAAAACCTGACAATTCCTAAAATATCGATGATCTGATCAACTACTGCATTAAATAAACAAAAGACGAGCATAGATTTAACCTACATCGTAAATGTTTAGCGTTATTCGACTCGTAAATGTCAAACTGGTTACATCAACATGAGTTTATTCTTTGGCGCTAAAGTCTATGTAAACAATTTAGATGTTCAATTGCTTACAGATTTCCTATCTACATTAATATTATAAAGAGGAAAGATTTGTATGTTTGTAACGAATAAGCTCCAAAACTACTGGACCGATTTTAATTATTTTTACATCAAAAGAATTTAAAGCTAAATTATCAGGAAGTAACATAGGATGATTTAATATCATGTAAATTAGCCGAGCCATCACAAGTCGTGGGTGAAGTGTTAGTACTTAATATAATAATTTTTGTTTGTGTGTGACCTTCGAGACAACTTCTACAATATAATATTGCCAACACTGGAATTAGACTGGCAAATTTACTTACTGACTTACACTATACGACACCTAAACGAATGCCTACAAAAAAGCACTTTGTTGGATTTTCAACGCTCGACACAGCAATGAGAGTCGACATTGCTCAAGAGTAAATAACAAACTGATTGTTACCATACTACATACCTGTCATATTACAAGAAAAAAAAGTTCGCAACTCAGTGTTCTATCAAAGTGGCGCAAGTTATTTTTGAAGTTGTGTGTAGTAGCTAGCGTTTAAAATCCTGAACATATCACAAACAAAAACTGCCTAACATTGTTGCAGTCAAAATGATTTATTTTGACAATTAATGTTACATACAAAAAAGAAAAAAGTCACTCACACACACATACAACACGAAATCACACACACATCAAGTCACTTCTTTCAGTGTCCATGAAGTTACTTGCCCATTCTTCTCTATAGAGCGAGAGAGATCTACGCCTTGCCTTGTGGCTTGGTTACAGCTTTATCGTTTTGATTTTTGACAACTCAAAAGTAACACTTTCACAACTGATCTACTTGAAATATTTGCTTTGAGTAACAATAAAACGAGTCGGACTCGCGTACGAAGGGTTCCGTAAAATTACCTAAAAATAAAAACGCGTTTGTTGTATGGGAGCCGTCCTTAAATATTTACTTTATTCTGTTTTAGTATTGTCTTGTTATAGCGGTAACAGAAATACATCATCTGTGAAAATTTCAACTGTCTAGCTATCACGGTTCATTTGATACAGCCTGGTGACAGACAGCCAGACAGACAGACAGACAGACGGATAGTGGAGTCTCAGTAATAGGGTTCCATTTTTACCCCTTGGATGCGGAACCCTAAAAACAGAAATAATGTCACACAGCTTTTGGTCTTGCTTTTCTTCATAATCAAATCTAAACTCACCAAGTTCCTCAGACGATGGTATAGTGAGCGTCAGCGCTGGTGGCGCATCGCTGTCCCCGCCATCACTGAGCGACCTCCGTCTCTTGGGCACCACGTCCGGGGAGCTCTTGGACCCTCGGTTTGAGGTCTTCTTCTTGACGGACTCTCTGTGGGTTTGGATGATGTCCCTCATTTTGCCCCAGGGACTTTTGTGGAGCTTGTTCGGAGATGGGGAAGTGGAGCTGTCGTCCTGGGGGGAGAGATTGGGTGAATTATTTTGATATACAGCGTGTATCACAAAAGTGTGGTCGTTTATGGGAGTAATGTATACTGTATAACATAAAATTGTGACGTGGTAAAATGCATGTAAAACACACACTTTGTGTTTCGTAAAACTGTAGAGAAATAGAGAGATTTTTACTTTTTATGCTTCAGTACCTTTTTTTTTGCGTATGGGAAATCATCAAATGACTCCTCCCGCTCTGGGCGGAGCAGGAGGGAGTGTCAGACTTTTACTGACTAAAACCCATCCATGTTCCTTCATCGTCCTTTGTGTTCCGGGGCCACGGTATCTCTTTCGAACAGTCCCGCAGCCCACGCTTCAGTACCTGGATTACCGCTTTTGTAATTCGTAATTATCAATATTATATTATGTGTATATTGCATGTAATAGTTTAGGTATATGATTGTGAATTAAAAGATAAGGGAAATCGTAGTAACTAGGTACAAAACTGCTAAAACGTGCATCAGCCATTCCCATATTTACTAAGAATTTCCCTTCTGTCGGTGTGTTTATAGACCAAAATTAGCCCTGTCCAAACATCCAGATTCTAAGCAACTATGTAGGCCACACAAATATAATCCGTTCAGGAATCGAACCCGTGATCAGTACGCCAATCGTACAGCCATCGGTTGTCAATCGATATCATTTTTAGAAACATGTTTATTTTTCTTGATCAAAACGTGGTTTGTTGTGGCTAGAAATCTATAAACAACTTTTGTTCTAAAATGTTTAGGCTTAAAAATAGCGTTATTTGTTTATGTTCTAAATACAACGTTTCGAAAAATAGCTCCGATATAACAGTGAAAAAATATATAACTGAATGCGACTTGTTACCGAATGTAACGTCAAATAAGTTGTGGAGTATCGTTTCAAGATACACACATTTAACATATGCCGTCTAGGGATATTTCGGATTTTCTCAATTTACTAATTTTTTTTATAGATAACGTACAACATGTACATATTTATAATAAGCCCATTTAACAAACTAGACTTCAGAATAAAACTTTTTTTTTTGGATTCATAAAATTTTATTTAAATAAAGACGAAAAGTTAAATAATGGTAAATCTAACGATTGATGTGTTTTTCAAGAAAAAGTGTAAAATAAAGCATTCCGTTTTTTGCAATTATTCGAAAAATCGGTACTACGTAAAACGACCCATGACGTTAACAACGGTCCTGCAACGACTTATCATGCTTTGAATCAAGTTATCAAAGTCTTGCTGCAGCATATTTTCCCAGGTCTTGCTAAGATACCAAAAAATAGCTCTTCAGTCGCAATGTTTGCAGGAAAATTCTTCGCGTGCCATTTAAAGTAGCAACTTAGGATCTTATTTGTTAATACTTGGAGGTAAAATGATTTTTAAATGTTACATGCTTGCTAATTTTTGGGAGAATATTGTAAATATGTATCTGAAGTTTACACTATGTTGTCATTACGTAATAAAATGAACTTTTTATGATGTAATGACATGCCCTTATTCAACTGTGGCGCCATCTGGTGAGTTCAAGAACGATAGCCCTCATTTCAGTCGTTTTTTCAAACATCAGATAACTTTGATTAATTTAAAATTGGGAATTAAATAAAAATGCAGCAACTTTGTATTAGGTAGAAATGAATGTCAATCCGTCAATTTACTATAATAGTACCTGGTTTGAAATAAATGTTATAATTTTTTTTGTAATAAGTTGTTTTTGTAATAAGTTTTATTCCTCAAAAACTGACCATTTCAGAATCGGCCTTTTGGAATTCAAAGTATTCCGTAATTATTGAAAAAAAAAACATTATTTTCTACAATTCAAAATCGATAAAAATTTGATCAGTCATGTGCGCTTCCTACGCCTTTTCACGGTCCCACTATAGCACAAATAATCATCATAAATTATTTTGCCAGTCGTTTAGCAGACGGAATCGCTACTGAATGGGTCTATTTTCAATAACTATTTCAAGGAATAGCATAGTATAAGTAAGTCAGAATGTCAATTACAAACATAACTGAGGACCTTTTGGCGAATCCGAATTTGACTTTGTTGGCAGAGAGAAGGAGCTTGTTGGTAAATATTTGAGAAATTGGTCCCTGGATTTGTATCAAAATTCAATAAAAAGCTGGGCAGCGTTAGTCCCGCAGTGATTTTGTATTCTTTTAACAGTTATTTTACCTTTAAGAGTAGCAACCAAATATCGACCTTAAAGTGACGAGAATAAAGTAATAACTATGAAACGACTGTAAAACTGAAATTGACAACGAACAATGGGGAAGGCTAGTCAAAGCTGATTGTAGATGGCGTGTCCATAGCTTAGTCCCAATCTGACCAATAAGAGACCTTAGCTATTTTATAAAATAAAAAATGACATTGACTGATTTTCAACCAATGACGATGCTTGGTAAAAGCTATGCTAGCGCCTTATGACATACAGTTGACTTCCCCATTGTAAGATATTATTTATTAATCCACAGACAAAATTCTTCAAAAGAAGATTGTCAATTTCATTCATTTTTGATCTTGGTATTTTCCTGTTTGGAACTATTCTTAGAAAAAAGTCAGTCATAAAAAAATAACATTATTGTTTGTGCATTTTTCTCCAAAATATTTACTTTTACAATGCATTTTACCCAGACGGAAATGTTTTCAGGAACGTATAGTTTTAGTATTTTCTCACCAGTGTGTGTCATTTTGCGTATGAACATGAATCTTTACAACTTATGCTATAGATGGACAATTTCCCTACAAAAGAGGTTGATGATCGTGTCTTTAATAATAAAGAATGCAAATGAGGACTACCGAATATGATATTTTATCACTATTTTGATTGTTTGTATGACCAACTGCAACGAGAATAAAAAAAATCCTTACAAATTAATATAGAACGTCCTAATTTTTTTTAACTCTGTTTAAAATGCATTAAAACTGTATAAAGCGAAACATATTCACAGAATCAGAACGATGTTTTATTTGTGATGTTAGTGAGTGGAACTACTGAAATAATCGTTGTACTGTGGCATTAATACAATGTTGATTCTGACCTGCGTAGGAGCTTGCAGGAATGTGTTGTCGCCATCGTCCCGCACACTCTTGCGCATACCTGAAACAGATGGACCGGTTATTGTGGAAAATCCGGGAAACATAGTCTGATGAATAGATTTTTCGTGGAATGGAAAAGTATGCGTTCCTACATTTAGGAAATGCGATTTATCAACTGTTTAGATAATTTTCGTGCCAAATCAAATATAGTTTCAAGAAGTGGTTTGTTATTGAAACGGTAGAATCTGTCATCATTAGTATTTACTTTGTTTTTCAGTGGTTCGTTGTTTTTGAAAATAATGTATAATAATGCAGATTTTCTGAGAAGTTTTGCAGGGATATACCTATAATCGTAGTCAATGGTTATTTGTGTGATAGATAAACATGATATCAAAAGAGTTTCACCTCCATAATTTCAGATTTCGTTTTATACTTATGGGCTCACTTATCATGGAAGAAGATAAAACTGATATATTGTGATGAAACTCAACAATACAAGTCTGAGTTGTTTATATTTTCTGGAACAAAATCGAGCCAGTTTTTCAGAACTCACGCACAGAACTAAAGAGAGAGAGAGAGTTTTATTTATGTTTATGCTTGCTATTCCCGTTGATTTGCGTTCCATCTTCGTCTAGCGCTTTTGCACTGTAATTTCCCAGTTTAAGCCCACGCAATTAATGTAGACAGGCAAAACCGACTACTACAAACCCGTATTTAATAGCTACTTCATCATACACAAGATATAACTTCTCCAAGGCATGTTTCTCATCGCCTCCCGCGATGGTTTACGCTATCCCGATCAAAGAGCGAACTCGCACGAACATCGCGCGAACTATCCCCAGGCGAGTATGGAGTGACTCATGTTGACAGAATAAGGCCATCCATTTACAGAATATACACGCGTTATTATAGTTTACGGTTTTGTGCCAAAAAGTTTTAGTTTTAAGGTTCTGTGCTCAAATTCAAGAGACGCAACTTACTGGCTATGGTACAAATTAATTTCTGCTACTATTTTATACTAGATCGAGTCCGTAAAATCTGACGCAGGACTAAAAGTGGAGGTAGACATGACGTGGTGAAGATAGGCATAGACGAGAGATGGTGGACGAGGTGTTGGCAGACCTACAGCCAGATGACATTCAGAAGATCGTGGGTAAGACCTGGTCGAGACTCGCCGCGCAGACCAGGGAACAACGGTAGAATAGAAGTGGCGTTCTGTGATATCTGCCTACCCCCATGGGATAAAGCATTAGTTTATGTATGTAAGAATGTGAGTCAAGCTTCTGAACACTAAATAACTGTTAGGGCAACGGTAAGGATATACAGGATGGATATTTAGATACCTGTGTCTTACAACGAGGTGAGCCAACCCGTCATATTAAAGAACTAAAAAAAACATTTTCCTACACTATCTGTCTACAATAGTGTGGGAAACTGTTTTTTTTTTTACTGTCAGCATACCGTCAGTCTCTTGAATGAAAAAAAAAATGCTTTTCATAAAAAGCATTTTTTTTTTTTCATTAATCGGATATGTAGATATTCCTTTGGAAAAGTTGTTTAGTATGGCCAAAAAACTAATCGCCATGAAGGATCATCATCATCATCATATCAGCCCGGAATCACCCACTGCTGGGTATAAGCCTCCCCTTTTTTCTGCCACACTTCCCGGTTCCGTGCGTCCCTTATCCAGGTGTTTCCCGCGACTTTGACGATGTCGTCGACCCAACGAGCTTTAGGACGGCCCTGGTTTCTATGGCCTAACCTTGGCCACCACTCGGTCAAAGCCTTGCTCCATCGGCCATCTCCGCGTCTAGCCAGATGTCCTGCCCAGGCCTTTTTTTCGCAATTTCGAGGGTTGTCCCGTCGAGAAAGTTATTCTGTCTGATGGTCTGAATCACACCCTGAAATATGATCACACCTTTTTGGTACACGCTTTATACGGAGGTAAATGTCAGTAACTGTTGTTCTGTTGTTCAGAAGTATAATGTGTGTTGTTGTGACATATAAATCTCGGAAAATTACAAAATGATACAAAACCAAGATGCAGACTCGCACTTTGCCAGTATTTTTTTTTGTACAGATGTGACTTGTCTGAAGAAAACACTTTCACAAGAAACATTTGTAACAGTTTAAAATTTTGGCAAAGAAAACGAAGAAACACTTTAACGCCTGTTTACGTTTGGCTGTACAGTCAAGATATATAAGATTCTTAGCAACAACTAACACGTTTCTGTGCCAAATTAATACTATGCAATTATGCATCACAATGGCTGCGCGAAAGAAACACCACTTATAAGAATGATTTTAATCCATAACTCCTTAAGTAGGAAGAAGTTTCACATTGATGTACTGCAGTGGCGAAGGTTCCATACAACTCGATTCTTACCGGCTTCCGTTGAAAAATGGCACAGTCAGTATTCTATAGACAAATAATTTACTCACATTAAAGATATGTGCTCCGGCTTACCTCTTACAAAAATTGACCCTTCGCTACTGATGTACTGTATGGTTTTTTTATTTATCTTTTTAAATGAGTAACGAAAGAAAGTGATGGACATTCTGCTCTTGATTTTAAGGACTTAAAGATGACAAGTGATAGAGAAGTATGGGAGAAAAAGATATGCTGCGCCGACGCAAAATAAATTGGGATAAAGGTATGGGAATGATGATTACTACTTTAAAAGAACTTATTAGAGTTTTCGGTTTCAAAATCTTTGCTTGCTATCAGAATAACCGCACAAATAACCGATATTCAAAACATCTGATACATCGAATGTTTCTCTAAAACTCTCACGAATCATAAACATTATCCGAAAATACGAAAATATTACATAAATACATACCGCTTTATGTATTCCATGGTTTGTTTAACTTTTACGTTTACGATTGAGAACACTTCATTTTTTATGCGCAAGAGTGTTAAGTTGTAAATCAGAACTTTATTTGTTAAGTTGACTTTTAAGCTCAAGCAATAAAATTGAACAAAGAGGAGAAGATGGATCAATCTCAAAATTGCAGCTGAGAAAGCAATCTCTGAAAAAGACCGAATGTAACACTTCCTTCATTAAACTTTTCCAATAAAATTGGCACAATCTATACAGGCTGTCGTTTTGCATCGGTCAAATTCGAGGAGGTATCTATTACTAACGATTCTCGACCCGAATCGATACTAAAAAGGGTAGTTTAATAATTATTTTTTTACGTAAATCGGTAAGCGTAACCCACCCCCTAGTTTCCATACTGTCCATAATTATACTGTGGAGTAAACGTTTGTGTGTGTGTGTGACGGCGTGTTTATTGGGCTAGGAAGACGGAGGAGACGGGCTGCGTTTTAATACGCGGGGTGTTGGGTTAGGAGTAAACCGTGTATTTTTCGATAGAACTAAATGAGTATAAGATATGCCTTAAAGTAGTAGTAACCGGTAGCCAAACACACTGTACATAAAAATCTCATGTCACGGTGTTTGTGATCGCACTCCTCCGAAACGGCTCGACCGTTTTTTGATGATGCGTTGCAATGCACCTTTTTCATAAAAAGGTGCATTGCACAACTAGTAGTATATAATAAAAGGAAGTTACGATTGGTCTTTTTAAGGCATAATACCAGACTGTTTAAACCTGCAGCATGTGGCTCCGACATACGCGCAGATCTTTCAATGCTCTACGGGACTACGGGTCCTGTACAATAACCCTCCTATTAATAAACACAGAATAAAGTTATTCCAAGTTTAAACCTTTGAAAATGTATGGTTATTCCTTTGTTATTCCTGGTGTAATTTTATTCCGTGTTTATTAATAAGAGGGTAATGGTTTAAGAGTAACTATTTGAGTTGCCTCGCTTTTGCAGTTATTTTCTATGAAAAACCCCTATCCTCAAATGTCTGGTGTAAATATTTTTTGTCATTAAATAACAACAATTACATTAAATAAATAGGTCTAATAGGAGGACGCCTATTAACATGAACGTTTATAAACAGTGATCGGAATAGGTAGAGATAATGTACCTAAAGTTCATTGGAACAGAAACGAAAAGTGGGGACTTCCTTAAGACTAATAATTCTCCGGAAGAACATAAATCTAGCGATGACAAAGAAAACTCTATTCCTGATGAAAACTGTACCTATTCAGATGGAGGGACAACTTTCAACATCAACGGAAATAATATTCTGACTGAGTCTTATGATTGTTAACTATCTTAATTAGTGAGGTTGATTTTTGTTTACGTTTAGTTCCAATAATTGTACAAAATGAATAAATGGTAATGGTAAACCTATACATTGTTTTTTTATCTTGTTAGTTCTAACTATTAAAGCTGGTATGAAAATTAAATTAGCTTCCGCACTTTACTTACTTACTGCATTCAAACGAAGTTATGGAGATTTATATTCCTTTATTTTATAAACAATTAAAATCGTGCACTTTTTTCTGTTTTTTTTTAAAACAGAAACAGTAAATGAATTCGATAGTTGTTTTACTTTAATAATTTTAGTTGTACTTAAGTAATGTTCCCACATTCGGAACAAATATTCCGAAAAAAAAAATGTCGTAAGGAAGTTCCCACTGTTCGTTTCTGTTCCTTGAACTTTAGGTACATTAGCTCTACCTATTCCGATCACTGTTTATAAAATAGCTAGGCAGATAACGGTAGCATAGTTATAGACTTACCAGAGTCGGCTCTCAACTCTTCACACGATGAGTTAGGAGTCAGGGATAACGCGCTGCCAGGAGTCAAGCTGGCGGAGTCACGAGGCTCAGGGTTCGCAAGAGTGGCTGATGATGGAGAGGACCCTGCGAGAGCCACAGCTCCCACCATAGCTCCTGCTGCCACGGCACTTGCCGCACTGCCCATGGCTGATTGGGGCCATTGAGCTTTCTCCCATCTGGGGAAAATAACTTGGGTTATTATGAAGATCATAACTTAATGATTGCTGCTAGGTTTAGGAGCTTGAAGGAGAAGATCTAAGAGCGGGTTACTGATATTGATCCTCCACAAGATGGACCGATGACCTAGTAAAGGTTACGTGAATCCGCCAGATCAGGTGCAGTCTGTGGCGACACTTGGGGGAGGCCTATGTTAATAGTCTAGTGATTTTTTTTTGGTTAATATGATGATGATCATGACTAAAGTTAATAAATAATGTAAAGTAATACATTATCTTATACCGTTTTTAATATTTATAAAATACTAGCTGACCCGGCAAACGTTGTTTTGCCATATAAATTATTTCTAGGGAATCCTTATCACTTACGGGTATGAAAAATAGATAGTAGCCGATTCTCAGAACTACTGAATATGCATATAAAATTTCATAAAAATCGGTCAAGTCGTTTCGGAAGAGTATGGTAACTAACATTGTGACACGAGAATTTTATAAATAAGAAGAAGAAGAAGACTAACTAATTATAAATGCGAAAGTAAGTTCGTTACCTTTTCATGCCTAAACTACAGGACCGAACATACTGAAATTTTACATGTACGTTGTCGTTGTACCTTTCATCTCATGAAAAAGTGCTTATCCTGAGCAAAACAAGAATATGTTCGTACGTACGTACGTTCTTAAGATAATAGATGGCGACACCACGCGGAAATGTGGTACCCGAATTGATTGCCAAATTCTAAATTAACGTGAGCGAAGCCGCGGGTAAAAACTAGTCTTATAGTTTAGAAATCATTTGGCGAAAACTGAACTTGTTTACAAAAAGTAAAAGACTAGGAGAAGCTTCGAAGACTCACAATCAATCTAACTGACTTCGTTCAAATATACCTAACGCTTGTTGCAGCCCCAAGATACCCTTTGCTGGATGAAAGGCCATGGGTATTTGATACCCAGTGCAGTCTGCCTTAGTCCTTTAATGTGGGCACCTTTTTTAGGGTTATATTCTACCACTGTATGTTCAAACAAAATAAACTTGTTATTTCTGTAAACCGACGCTGAATTTGTTTTGTTAAACAAAATTTTAGATCACAGAAACAGTTTTTGATTATTCCGAATGCCTATTTTCCCATTTTACCCTTTTCTATTATAGCAGGTATCCTTTTTGAATATACTTTGCTTTGGGATTACCAGATTAAGATGCAAAGGCATATATAGCTCACACTCGTACATATGCAATTTATAATGAGAAGCTTGATTAATAGAATGTAGGTGTATGTTTCAACGCATTTTTGAGTATTTGCCCAGCATTCACATTAGGTACTTATAGCAAATCTTAAAAGAACAAGTTTTTAAAACAATGCACTTCAGACGAATTTATTGCATTTCTGACCAAATTTTCACAGTTTGTGCCAAATAACATTGGCTTTCTTCAAAATAATCTCGTAGTAGGTATGAATATGAATAGCTTAACGATATAAAATCATTTATTCTCAAAGCAAGACCAGTTCAAAGCTGTAAATCTGCTCACACTTTGCTTTGTACATGAAATTATTGGCCCATTACTGTATGGTGAATGGTTCCAGTAATTGTACCTATACTAGTTTTACAGCATACTTTAGTAGAGTTTTTTATTGTATGAAATTGTCCAGGGATATGATCAATCGTTTTGTATGAGTCCCTGTTCGACTTCAAAAAATCCTAAAGTCAAAATGAACTAAGTATTTTCTCCATGTGAGAAAGGTTATGAACATGAATGCATGAGAAGAAGGGTTCGGAGAAACGATGGATGAATTTTGTAGGCTTGAAAAGAGTCTGAGATAAAAGCTACTGAAATGAATGGAAGTAGAAGATTTATGCTGTGCCCAAACAAATCATAATAAGAGCAAGTTGAGGATCATTTTGAAATGTGTCTGTTTTTTCCACTACGCTATCTATACTAATAATATAAAGAGGTAAAATTTGTTTGTAAGTTTGTATGTAGTGGGTAATCTCTGGATCTTTCACTAATAGGAGGCTACATCATCCCCGAGTGCCATAGGCTATATTTACGACGTGCCCGTGGGATAATTTCCGACAAAAACGCGAGCGAAGCCCGGGCAACAGCTAGTTTTTAATCAAACAACAAAAAGTCACTTCATGAGTCTGTTAGAAACAATATCCGTATCGGGGAGTTTCATTTGCGGTCGGCGCAGCATGTCTTCTTCTTCCATACTTCTCTGTTACTCGTCATCTCAGCAGTCAGCGATGGATGGACTGTGTGAAGGACGACATGGCTAGAAGGGATTCTAGCCATGTCGTCCTTCACACAGTCCATCCATCGTTTATTTGGTCTTCCTCTACGTTTATAGTCATCATTCATACTCAACATTTTTCTCATTCGGAGCGTTTATGACAAATATATTTCTTGGTCAACCATTAGTAATACATAAGGCTTGCTTATGAATTGAGAAAGGGAAATTTTAGTATGCCCAGTGTCGCTTCTAACATTGAATTATTAAGCTTCAGAATTCCGAGATAAATGATGTATTTCCGCCATATACCTAAAATTTTCCGCGTCAAATAGATTTGCATCGTTTATCATTTTCGTTCACTCTTTCAAAAAATCGCTCTTCATTAATCATAAATAAATTAATGGTCAATGACTTAGCATCATATACTTAGATTTATGTAGTTTCTACCTACGCAAATGGGCTGATTTTTAGTCCCTGTAAAACCATGTTGGCAATATAATAATAAATACATATAAAGGGTGTAACAACTTAACAAGACCCTTAACGAAGCCGAAAGCCACTTGTTCGCCCCGTCATTGTTTAATTATTTTTTTTGTTCTAGACCATACCTGGGAACCTTCTAGTTATGGAGTTGTTTAGTTACGGAAAAAGTTGGAACTTTGACTACCAACTATTTCATAAGTTTTTTTTTTTAATGAATGGTTTAAACTTTTAACATTTACTGTAAACACCTCAACGACCCCCGTATTAATCATCAATGCATCAGCACAATGTTTTGAGTGCGTTACATTGAGTCCAACCGTAAAACGTGATGTTATGACCCCAAAAAAAAGTCGTTTCGCAGCAATATTTTTCGCGTAAAAATAATTAATTTGTTGTACATAATGCTTGGTTGACGGCTTCGTGAAGGGTCAGTTAACACCCTGTATACAATATGTTTATATAATAATATTATATGTATACAAATATAAACACATGCCTTTTCACATGGGGATAAGCAGAAACCACAGAACGCCAACCTGCTACGATCCTTACTTACTCCTTTCGCCTCGTCCACGTTCATGCATCTGGTCATACACGCACGCCGGTTGCGAGTACTACTCACCTGACCTTTCTGAAGAACCTCACCAACAAGGTCAGTGTATGTCCTTCTAGGGTGTCCCCTCCACTCACATGTGGCTTGTAAATACCTTTTATCAGTAGCCTTTCACTCATCCTCTCCACATGACCAAACCTTCTTAGCATACTCTTTTAAATTGTTGTCACTACATCTTATTTTGTACCGCAAAGTACTCGCTTATCCTTATTTCTTAATTTATCATTCACATCATCGTCATCTGCCTGCATTTTCCCAACTAAGTTGGAGTCGGCTTCCACTCTAACCGAATGCAGCTGAATACGAGTATTTTACATGGAGCGTCTGCCTATCTGACCTTCACAACCCAGTTAGTACTGAGTAATACGAAACCCCTTGGTAAGACTGGTTGTCAGACTTTTTGGGCCACTGACTACCTGTAACGGCTGTCAAAGATCTACAAATGACAGCCGGTACCAACGGCTTAACGTGCTTTCCGAGGCACGGAGGAAACTCGGTAAGTAATGGGTGGTTACCCATCCATAGACAAACCTAGGCAAGCACGGCTTAACCTAAAGATCGACCCGAGCGTCTGTTTTATTTAACCACGAGCTCCTCCCTTAATTAATTTATCATTCACGTTGACAATATTTTAGTTGCATATTCAGCCTATAATGTTCTCACTGCCAGGATACAGACCTCCTTTCTTTGAAGAGGAGTGGACCATAACCAACCATTGGGTAATGGTCCACCCCTCTTCAAAGAGAGGACTCGCGTACTGACGCGAGCCCAGTGTGGTAAAAATATACCTTTCCTATGCTGTGCTATGGAGCAACTTGTAAAGTTTCCTTTCTTATTTGCTTCACGACACTTTATTCACCGTCTTCTACATCCAGCTCGTCTTGGCCATCTTTTTAGATATCATAGAACCAAGTTCGCGTGTTGGCTAGTCCACCTTCCCACAGAGATGAGGTGTGTCCCGGCAGTTGTTGTACTTCGATATGCTAAGTTCTTTCAATCAATCCAGTTTTTATTATTGGTGAATAATGAAACTGCAGAGCGAGCCTATTACCATCAACCAGGCCAAATTCAAGACACCGGGCTGCTACTGACAAAGTCGTTAACCAGAATAACTCAATAACACTGCCCGTTGAAGTAAACGCAAAGTTCGCTTCAGAAAATTTGTAGGTGCACAAAGTACGTGTCGATAATTTTATGCTTCAACATAATTATTATATGTCAAGCACAGATGTCAAGCTATGCTGGAACGAGTATAGTAATGTGTAGGTAACTGAAATGGCCCTACCTACATAAGCTATCATAAATTGAAAGCATTGCAATAAGAATGCTGCTACTGACCATCAAGATGCAGAATAGTATATAATAACTGTTAGTTTAAATAAAACACAAATAATTACCTAAATGCAGCTTTAACTCTTGTCCACTTCGAAACTTTAGACTTCTCAACTTCTTTCATGAAGATGCCTTCGGATCTCCTCCTCAGAGGAGAGCCAGGAGCGGCATCACTGTCATCCCCTCCCGCAGACCTTGACCTTTGCTTCCTCAGCAGCGACCCTCCGAACCTCGCATGACCTTTCCACTTTGACCCTGACCTCTTCATACCTCGGTTGCCCATCATCACGGAATCAAAGAGTATTTGCCCATATTCACACTCAAACTCGGCATCGAGAGCTTCGTTTATCTGTTCCAGCTCTTTAGTTTCCGACTTCAACCTTTCATTCTCATTATCTATCCTCTTATGGGCATTGTGGAGTCTCTTCAAATGATTAACGTCCTTTAGTCTTTTCAAAAGACGACTGTTATGTTCTTTTAAGGTCACAAACTGGTCTAATAGTTCTAGTAACTGCTCTAACTGATCCAGAGCCTGGACAGTGTCTTTCGTTCTTTGAGCCACTTCTTTTCCTCGCCTGGAAACGGCATCGTTTTGGTCTCGCAGCCTTTGCAACATCGTTTCGCATATTGCTTCGGGATCTGTTAGTTCTCCGTCATTTAGAGACCAGTACTCTTCCGGAGGGGATGGGCCTGCCGTGCAAGGGGAGGAACCTTCAGCATCGGAAGGTGTTTGGGGGGATTTGACTGACAGAGTGACAGGGGGTTCTCCTCTACGCCTCTTGTGTAGGGATGTGCCACTCGGCGGTAATTCCGCCAAGTCTTTCGACTCTTTTCGTTCAACTTTGCTATTCTTCTCATCTTCTGCGTGAACTGCGTCGGTGACGTCACTGGCTTCTTTGAGTGACGTCATGGTGCAGCCGTTGAGTGTCGGTTTGTGTCTGGACTATTTATAAATGAAAATAAAAACACGTGCATCGTCCGGTGGCGCGGCACGACAACTTATAACGGAATGCATTTTGATACAATCGTGATTTTTATTGAAACATTATTTAAATATGTCTACACTTTTTTGGGCATAAATAAGATTATCACATTACACTTTCAATACGTTCATATCACGGTACACTTTCACATACACACTTCAGTTAAACTATTTTAAAGCTCTTAATATACTTTTTTATATTTAAATATAAATAACAAAATGAAGTACTATTTTTATTGTTTTATGTACTGGATAAATATGTATTTGAATAGATTATTTATACCATTATAAACTGTTAAATATTTAATTGATCGTTAGCGCCGCCCAACGCGTATGCGCACGTACGGCGGGCGGGCGGCCGCGCACTGCCGAACTTCATCGACCGCCGGCGGAAACGCACGAAAGTTTCCGAACACGTATTTTTAACTTTAACATTCCTTACATTGTAGGCGTAGAAAAATGTTCCTTATTGCGATGTGTTAAGGTTTAATTGTTATGTAAAATGTAATTTTGTTGTAATAATACATTCTTAATGCTAACACACTGCTTCCGAGCCGCAAGCCCATTAACCCATTTATGAAAAAGGGACTAAAAATCTTGTTTTCTTGTGTTGTACGCGATTTAGCAGCTGATTTTTAAACGCTTGACGTTTCAAAAACATTTCTTGTTTAAATAACTAAATATCTAAACGTGACTGTAAAAGCTTTTATTTCACTATTACAAACAAAATGTAATGTAATTTGTTTACGATAAAGCAGACATGGTTAAAACTTCCTCGACCTCTCTGGTCCACCGAATTGACTTTCGAGAAGATCATTTGTGATCTGTGGAAGATACACACATCCCAGTTTTTCGCAACTCATCGTAAGGCCTATAAAGGGTGTAACAAGACCCTTAACGAAGCCGAAAGGCACTTGTTCTCCTCGTCATTGCGATCAATTTTTAGCTGTAGACCATACCTGGGAACCTTCTAGTTACGGAGATATTGGGGGTCAAATTTTCAACATCTTCACAAGTTTTTTTTAAACACGTTTTTTATGTAAGATTTTTACTTTAAACACCTCCACGACCCCCGTACTATTCAATCCATCTATCAGCACAATGTTTACCGTAAAACGTGATTTTTCACCCCAAAAAAAAAGTCGTTTCCCAGCAATAACTTTTGCGTAAAGTTACTTATTTTGATGTCCAGAATGCTTGGTTGACGGCTTCGTTCGGTCTTGTTACACCCTGTTTAAGCTCAGAACTTCCACATTGTTGATCAAACCGCCAGTTTGTGGAATTCACTGCTGACTTTTCTGTTCCTTATAATTTGGATCTCTTTAAAGTGGAGTAAATCGGTTTCTTTTAGGCTATCGTGCTTCACCCTAGGCCACATCATCGCTTCATATCAGGCGAGTTGCAGTCAAAATCAAAATATTTTTATTTCACATAGGCCTAGATGGGCACTTATAAAACGTCGACAAAAACGTGCACGGTTCGGGTTGGTCGTTTCCTATGGAGAAGAACCGGCAAGAAACTCCATGCTTACTGGATTACGGCGCGGTTAAATGCAAGCCAATGTCATGTAAAGAAAAAAAAAATGTTGTAATTTGATTTAGGTATATTTTCATGGTCCCAAATTACCAGCAGGGCTATTGCGTATCTCTGTTCACTGTTCATAGTGATCATCACTTGGCGAGTTTTGATATATAATGACCGTTCTTGTTGGTATCAACTGACGCTACCCGTGCAGAACTGTCATTGTATATCAAAACTCTCCAAGTGATGATCACTATGAACTGTCAACAGAGATACGCAATAGCCCTGCAGAACATTTTTTTGTGTAGTGTAGTGGGTCCAGCCCACAGAGCATCATATCATTTAAAAGTCCAACCCACGGAAAAGTTCACTTTTATTTAAATTTTTCCACACTATGCTACCATGAAGGTAGAATTATTAAAAAGGTGATTTTTTTTCAAAAAAGACTGGCTTGATTATTATTTTTCTGACATCTGTGTCAACTTTCATAAAAAGAAGAATAGTGTTCAGTCGAAACAAAGAAATTTACTGTAATGTCAAGAAAACATACTTTATAGTTTTGAGGAAATATTTTTTATTTGGATTATTTTTTTTGGACAAAATTTATGATTTAACGTTCTGACAATAATGTTCTGGCAGCGAGGGATACAGAAGTGGTATGTATTTAATTTTTTTACCTGGATTAACTTTTCAAAAGTTGCTGCCTGCATGGGAGCCCTACCTATAACAAACTCTTCAAAGATCTTTGCACGGGTTGTTCATTAATAGCCCTTCCACACCACCGTACGTCGCCTGTTGTCGTTTTCATGGAGTTAGTTCGATTGAAAGTAGTTGTCGCTGCCATGTCAGTTGTCCCCCAGTTAATCAACAACTGAGGCCCGATAAAACTTTTGTTACAGTATGCTTTTATTAAAAGTAGTGGATACAAAAACTTTACCTAGTGACTGTCAAAGGCTGTTTATCTCATAGGGCATAAACTGACAGGTACCGATACCATATTGTTCATACGGTTCTTGCATTCTAAGATTAGGAGCGAAGGCCACCAGATACCTACATTCGCTTTGTCTGGCTCTGGCTGTGCGCAGCCATTCGTCTGCCGTGCAATTATATGCGTTCTAACGGCTGCTGCAGCTAGATATTCTTGGCTAGACAGCCAACATACAATCGTACATTTGGCCACGGGCTCCAATATTCACTCATACATTGGAGTGCCACACCTGCCGCAGCCTGATTGTCCTAGTACGCGGGTGTCCTAAATAATATGGATACATGGAAAGAAAAGTACGTACACACAGCAAACAATCTTAGGGAAATAATATTGGCCTCTTAAAAATCTTGCATGTTGGCTTATCAGACGTGTCCTCGTGTCGGCAGGTGACCACTGAGCTGGGTGTCGCGTGGCGCTATGGAACCCGAAGACGAGAAGAAGAAGAAGATTAACGATGACGTCGTGGTGTTCATGCGTAAGCGAAGCGAGACCGAGGCACCGCGGTACACCGCCAGACTGAAGACTTACGTTGACTTCCAGCAGAAGTAGGTATCAGTAGCGGCATAATCGTCACCACTATCACCACCACCAGCACCATCGTCATGTTCACAGTAGCAAGACGTCCACTACTTCCCACAAGCGTCGCTACACTGACCGGATTTTTGCAGATATTGTAAAAGACTTATCTTTTGCAGTATGATGCTGCAGTCGCATACATCAGTTGCAATCATACTTCATTTTTAAATCAGATAATCATGAACAAAATTTTAAATAAGAACTGACTAGCTGTTGAAAAACTATTGACTGCAAAATTCTGGCAGGCAATACGCCTGCCAGGCAACTTGTAGCGTTAGCTAACTTGCTATTATTATAACTATAGGCGTCGCCGAGCTGCAGCCGCGCGTCGCCACTCCGGTGGTTACCACCATGATAAGAAACCCACCTCTGCTACCAGGAAGAAAACCGATGGCGACGCCAAGGAGAAGGGCGGGGAGTAAGTTTTGATTAAGTAGTTATTAGGAAGACTTAGCACTTAAGCATAAGCATAATCAGCCTATAATGTTCCCACTGCTGGGACACACGGCCTCCTCTCTATGAGAGGGAATGGGCAACACTTACATTTTATTCATATTTTAGTTACACTTCTCATCAATACAATCGAAACACCTCTGAAGTTTGATTTTGTATGAGTTTTATGTATTTATTACATGAAACAAAATAATATTGCCAGTCGATTGCGGACATTATAATTAAAAAATATTAATGTATTAATATAATTATATGTAAATTAAAATCAATCTTTATCGTGTTTTGTTTAACAGATATGTTTTACCCTTTATGAAGAATTTGTAAAATGTTAGAAATAACGACGTAAAGCAAAATAATGTTAAAAAAGTTTATTCAGTATCTCGTATTTATTCCTCCCCGGGCTCTAATGACTAATTCCATGCGGTTCCCTGTGGAACGGATGAGTCACAATCTTGTGTTGTGGGATGTTATCCTTATCCCAATTTTCTTGTATAGCTGTTTTATGCTGACCCCTCGCGTCCGGAGCAGGATCTCTCGCTCTAACTCGTATCTTCAACTCATCCCATAGGTGTTCTATGGGATTCATATCCGGGTTTCTTGCTGGCCAGCCCATAACCGTAATACCGACTTCGCTCAGGTATTCATTTACAATGACTGCGGTATGAGCCCTGGGTAATCTCATTTTTTTTTTGCAAAAAATATAGGTTCCGTAACTCAAAAGTAAAAAAACGGAACCCCTGATCTTGTAGATCACGCGCGTGTCTGTTTGTCACAACTAATTTACTCCGAAACTACTAGACCGATTGAGTTGCAATTTGGTACACATTATGTAAGTGTTACTTAACAAATGAAAGGGCTTCTTGTAAACATCTCAAATTATATATGTTTTTTTTAATAATTATAAGATAGTTTTAAAGAGACCATTCTATTTAATTCCGAATAAAGAGGGCCGAACATATTGAAAAAAAAAAAAACAAACAATAAGTAGTTGTTTGCCTGTGGGTTACAGAAAAAACTATAAGAAAGCTATAACAATAAATAATAAAAATAAATTAAAAATGAAAGGGGGCTCGATTACTACGATGGTACGGAACCCTTCATGCGCCAATCCGACTCGCACTTTTCCGAAATTATAGGTAATCAATTATTACTTATAATCGAAATTATTTCTTTTGATGTGTAGTAGGTACTTGCAGTACTGTTTCGATTTTTTTGATGAGAAGTGTATAAAAATTGAAAATTCACATTAATGGTAGGACTCAATGTAACGCACACAAAACATTGTGCTGATTGATGGATTGAATATTACGGGGGTCGTGGAGGTGTTTAAAGTAAAAATCTAACATTAAGAACATTATCTAAAATAGATAATTATAAAATCTTACAAAAAAAACTTGTGAATATGTTGGAACTTTGATCCGCAATATCTCCGTAACTAAAAGGTTCCCAGGTATGGTCTAGAACAAAAAAATATTACAATGACTGGGAGAACAAGTGCCTTTTGGCTTCGATAAGGGTTTTGTTACACCCTTTAAACTTGGAGCGGTTGGTTCAAAATCGCTTGGCACTTCACATTGTTCCGGGTCGGCTTGATTCGGTATGGCCGGGCGGAAAATCGAGTATTCTATAAACTTTACAGAAAAACGCTCGGTTTACTATCCAATCGACTGCTAACCGAACAAGTGTAGAACCCATGATATTTATTGACGTAAACTTATATAGATGTACATTTCTTCATTTCACTATACCTAAAAAACTGTACCCGCCTCCCTAAAGTCAAGAAAATAATTATTTGCAGATCTCTGAACTTTGGAATTGACCCGACTTCTTTTTCCAGAGAACACCCTAATGAGGAAGATGGCATGAGCAGAAGGTAACTACACTATTAAACAGTACATGCGGGGAGGTGGAGGACATGGTGTAGTGGCGCAGTTGCTATGGAGACCTGTGACCAGCAGTGGAATGTGTTATATATGCTAAATTACCCTCTTCTCCTTTTTCAATCTTGTACGTCTCTTCCAGTAATAGTGTAGCGTCTTCTTCGCTTCGGTCATGAGCCTCCCGCATAAATCGCTTGCCTGTCACTCCGACCAGGCCTTAGCCTTACCTACTTATTGCCTAAACTCCAATTGCTAGTACTGGGTGGGTGTCCACTCCAACACTCCACCTCCCATATGTATATATTATATAACCTGCCCATTTCCTCTATTAAATTATTGAATGATGAAATTGATATCAGAAGATACACGTCACCACGTATGAAACGATTTGCAACAACAAAGTCAGCCCACTCGATTGAAACGTTTACTCAGCGGAACTTCTGGTATCAATTTCAAGTTCGTCCCTGTCAAGGTGTCCACACGATACAATTGACAGGGACGAACTTTCACGTGCTTCTTTCTTTTCATTTTTCGATCATTAAGCGTGCGTGTGTAAGATGCTGAGATTAGCATGCCGAGTGCTGACATTCAACATCGTTGAATCATTGATGACTGTTGTGTTTTCGTCGGCAGGCGCGGTGAGAAGTGTGCGCACCGCACCCACTCGTTTTCCCGTTCCGGGACCGGCGATGAGCCGGATGACAGCTGCTGCCGCCGCCGCCGCAAGAAGAAAAAGTGCCGCCGCCGTCGTCGTCGCCGCCGCTCTTGTGTAAGTATTAAAACATTTCTAACCAACAGAGTAAAGAATATTGTACCTTCAACATGGTGCCAGTCACTGGAACCGCAGATAGTTTTGTCGCCATTTGGTTTGTAAGAGCTGTGTCATACCGAAGCTTGCCATTACATGCCAAAGCATTACACAGCTTCCAGCTGTATGCTCAAATCCCTTGGGACAAAATTATGAAAATGTGAAGTACTACTAAAATCATTTGTGGTTGTGGAAATCCTTTGCAATGCCATATCGTGCCGTATCGCCTGGTCTACTGTCGATTGCAATTTACAGTATGTACCAGAAATATGTGGTCATATGGTATTGGTACGGGTTCCCTCTATCTGGCAGAATGTTGATGCTCCGAAATTTATTTGGCATAACACACTTGGCATTATCTTCTTCAAACGAATATTATTAAGACATAAAAATATTTAATATAATTATTTTTTGGCAGAATGCTTAAATGTCCGAATTTACAATGGCATACTTTTAAGATGGCAGAATTTTATTTGGCACAATTACCTTTCGTAAAGTTAAAATTTCGCATAATTAAGTTTGGCATAACGTTTATTTAGAGCGACGATTATTTGGTAGAATTTCATTTGGCATACTATGAAGATGGCAGAATTTCATATGGAATAATGTTATCAGGCATATTCTCACTTCTATAAATAAGCATTTTTAACCTTACATAAACTCAAACTCAAAGCGTTTATTTCAATTAGACCTTCGCAGGCACTTTTGAAAGTCAGAAAAACAAAGGCGAAGCTACAGTCACAGACACAAGGCATAATAACTTGTGAAAGTACTGTAGTTGCCCATTCCAAAGCGTGGATCTCTATGGAGAAGAATGGGCAAGAAACTCCATGGACACTCTTTTCAATCAAAATATTGTTACAAGATCTTGGTTACATCATTCATGTTGAGATTATACATATATGTGAGAACGATGTAGAAAGACGTGCACATTAAGAGCGTCCAGAGTAAAAGATTATAACTATCAACAATTTAAAAACAAAGTAATTAAAATAAACCGTGGCAGCTAAGAGATGACCTGTCCCAACTGACAGCGCCCATTCACGAACATGATGCATGCATCAGCTCCATTCAGCTCAACCATATTGAAGGGAACTAAACGACCCAACACACCCGCCACTATCAGCGAGACATTTGAGTGAGCCTGACATTCTCTCAGCCACCAGGGCACATTCGAGTCAATGAAGGATAACTAAATGTAAATGGTAGCTTTACAGTACATAGTACTCACACATGTGCTATGCAGTTATATAATACTAAGAGATTGAATCTATACAATGCAAAGATATTTTTACAATCTTCTGCAGCTTCCAAAATAATTACACATGAGCTTCTGATTAGTTTGCCCCTATGGTTGTGGAGCAGGACCAGCATAAAATAAAAATATCGTCTTTAAAAGTCAATACATGTTGTGCTATAAAAGTTAGTGACAGAAACGAATCGCTGCAAAACCAACTCCACGTAGTCTTGTCTGCCCTACCCCTAGAGTGTAATTTAAGCCCGCGTAGGCGCGGAGGGGCGAAGCGGCCCGCGATCTGAGGAGCAGGTGGTTTTAACGCTCGCCGTTGCCGGCCAGCAAGCCGAAGCTGCGGTGGTGAGCGTCAAACTATCTGCGACGATAAGCTCGCGTGGGACCGCCGGAGCCCCGCAGCGCCGGAGCCGTGACTGAAACCATGCCTGCTGCATGTTGCATGCTCGCTTGCACGCTGCATGCTTGCTTGCATGCTGAATCCTTGCTTGCATGCTGCATGGTTGCTTGCATGTTTTCTTGCATGCATGGTGTATGCTTGTTTGCATGCATGTTGTATACTTGTTTGCATGCTTCTTTGTAAGACATAAAAAATTATTCCAACTATGAATTTTCTGTAATATGTTAGATAAGTCTTTCAATTATTATGGATATGAAATGTATGCCAAAAGATGATTCTAACTGTAAAATTTCCGAGATATGATAGTTCTGCCTTTTAATGACTATCAATATGAAATGTATGCCGAATGAAGATTCTGACTGTGAACTTTCTGCGATGTGATGGTTCTACTTTTTAATTATTATGGATATGAAATTGATGCCTAAAGATGATTCTGACTTACAAAATAATGAGTTTTGAATGTATGATAAATGAGTGTTTGCCAAACGATTTTCTGCGAAATGAAGTTTATCTGTTGTTATGCAAAATAATTTTATGACATAAAAAGTTCTGCTATAAAGGGTAGACCCTATTGGTAGTGGTACCTATTGGAAGTGCTGTATGGGACAGCTGAACTTTTTCGCGGTTACTATATTGATCCGATAGTGAGTTGTTTTCTGATGGTCTGTTCGGTACCACACTCTTAAATATGACAAACACTTTCTGATACATGCTGTATCATTGTACTGTGTATTGCTGTGTCCTTGGTGCGCAGGGTGCGAGCCAGCTCCAACGCTGTCCTGGCGATGATTGCGGGGAGACTTGATTGTCCCTATATGAGGCACTGCTGTAACCGGCATGTTCTAAACACATAATATTTCAGTTGAGTTGACAATTTCCTTCTTGTAAATTAAAAATTTTTAAGTAATCTTTTATTAATATTATGATAAATTATTTTGACATTTATTTATTTATTATGAAACAATTGTGTTTAACCTGTTATTTAATCCCGTATAATTCAATAATTTTAATGTAATTCTGACTTTTCAATTATTTATGTGTTGTGTTTGTGTCTATTTTTTGTTTTATATGGGTCTCGGACCTGAATTAAATGATTTTATTTTTTTTATTTTATTATACAGCATGTATCCGAAAGTCGGCCCAGAACTTAGCTACGAAGGCGTCAGGGCACGCTGGACACAATATCATGCCCCATTGTTTGTGGAACAAAACCGTCTTATTTTCTCCACCGAGGCACGGTTTCCTTACTATGTCCTATCAATCTATGTCCGGAGTATGTTAAGAGACTTCTAGGTCAAGATAACTCATGTCCAAGTTGGGAAGATTCTCAGCAGGTTAACCAAAATGGATGGGTAGGGCGCACTATCTTGAACAGCTTTATTCGTTCTTCACTCGGCGATCTGACTGAAGAACGCGCTAAAGCACGAGACACATTACATGAAGCTGGTGAGCACGGCCAGCCTTAACGTAACCGCAGGCCGGGCCGTTTAGTTTGCGAACACTGTAGCCTACCATGACTAATTTAGCAGGATTGTCTTTTTCTTATTTTCAAAGAGTTGACGTAAGATGACCTGTGTACATGTACCTATAACTAGGTTCATGTCTTTCCCACACAAGGAAGATTTAAACAATATTTGCTATGAAAAGTCATGGTAGGCCACTTGGACAAACCACATCCCATGGCCCTACTAAGTCCATCTGAACAGTACCTTAGCCCAACCAACGGGGCTTATGTAACACAAAAGTTTCCCCTGCCAGTGAGAGTAGGTAGAGTGATAAAGTAAGGTAATACAGATTACAGATGTCAAATTAACCAAAATATTAGTTGAAATCTTTGCTAATAAAGAAAGGCTAATATACCGTTGAGGAATTTAAAACTGACAAATTGTGAATGGATCGATCTTGTAATAGTAATTACTTGACGTAAATGTGAAATAATAATAGAATACTACATTACTTATAACGATGACGAAATGAATGAACGAATTGATAAAAATGATTGATTCTAAAATAAAATGTAGGTAATAAATGATTGACTAATGTTTAGTAAAATTAATTAAATAAATTTGTAATAATTAGAATCAATACTATATTATGTGATTTAATTTAATAATGTGATATAAAAAATTTGCAGTGCCCTCAGCGGGGCTCACATGGCGCTGTCCGGCACCACATTTTACAGAGTTGGGATCACACATCAATAGCCCAATATTCATACAGTTAAAAACTAATGCGGTATCGAACTGCCATGTGATCATAAATTATGCTGCAAAATATCGTACATATCAACGCCATGTGAACGGGGCCTCAGGTTGCATGTCTTATACGGTGGAGCACACGGTGGAGGCCTGCCCCGCGTGGGCGGAGCACCACCGTGTCGTCGTAGGGGCGATCGGCGGCGGCGACCTCTCGCGTCCGGCCTTGGTTCAATCCATGGTCCGGAGCGAGACGGGCGTCGGGAGCCACGTAGTGGCCCCCAGCCACCGTAGGCGCGGGCCTGTCGCCGTCCGTCTGTCTTATGATGACAGGCCGTGTCGACGGCGCGTTCGTGTTCCACGCGCGCCTCAAAGAGATGTCAGCAAAAGGAAGAGGTCCTAACACACAATACAACACATGAAAATAACGTAGGTATTATACTAGAGTACAAAGGTACTCCTTATTTCTTAAGATATTTCTGCCAGCAGACCCTTTTTCGTTTCTTCCTCCTTTCCTTTCCTTTTTCTATAATAAGCGAATTTCTGAACACCGTTCTACAGTCAACAGCACATAAACAGCTGTCACTGTCAAATTTCTCCAAACGATTTAAAACTTTTAAAATGTTGATGGTTATGTTCAAAACCGAATGAGATTTGACAGTTGTGGTTACTTGATGTGCTGATGACTGTACATAATATGTTGTACACACTAAGATAAAAAAAAAAAAATTGTTATAATAACTGTGGCCACCAAACTCGCGTACACTACTCCAAAAGTAGTGCGTGGCAAAGCAGCTCCGAGCGGTCAAGTTAGGCTCTATCATAAAACAGCGAACTATCCCCACAAAGGAGATGTTTCATTTTTGTATGGGACTCCGGCCATAAGACGTACATTCATTCATTCATTCATGAATGAATGAACATTTTAGAAAAGCTGGGAAATAAACCCCTAAATAGAATAAAGTAACATTTTTTACATAAATAATATATGGTTTTTATGCACACAATAAAAATTTAAAAAGGTTTGACGTTTGTCGTGTCTTATGACAGCTATGACAGTTTGTAGAGATGTTTGCATAACCTATAAATTGTTATTTGATAATAATTGTACAAAGCAAAAGTCGTAGGAACAAAACTTAAATGAGAGAACGTAAAATAACACCGAAAGCCACAAAAGTCGAAACCAAGTCGTGACGAACGAAACTCGACTGACAGACACAGATGGGTTTTGTCAAACAAAATATCATTTAGAATTTTTCGTTCAGAAGTACACTACAGAAAAGTTGTACCTATTATATTTTTTTAACAATGAAACCATCACTCTTGCTTATAATTAGTCGAAAATGATGTATAAGAGTATAATAATTATTATTTATAACAAGAGCATACTTTTGTTAGTTAACATCAACGTGATAGTATGTTTTTAGGCGATATGATTTCAAAACGAAAGCAGACTATGCAAACAGACGCCATGTTGAATAGAATATGGCAATAATTGAAAAATTATTACTTTCATGCACAAAAAATCAGGCTTAAATTCATGAAAGAATATTTTTCCTAAATTCGTAGTATTTTTTCCTCTTTTTCGATAAATGTAAATCTTATGGCCGAAAATGAAACATCTCCTTTAATGAACGTTAGAAAATTTGTTGGATAAATGAGAAATCTGTTTTAATATAAAAATATATGAATAATAAGGGTATGAAAATGGACGGAGATATTTTTCACATTACGTAATTAAGCAAAAATAAAAAATAAAATGTTTAAAGAGGAAAATCTTTTGGATACTTAACTAAACAAAGCTATATATTGAAGGATTTAACAACATTAAAAAAGAATTACAATTTGCAGATCAATTTTTCAGTATAAGTTAACTGCAAAATGTTAAAATTTAAATTTGGGGTATCTCCGAAATCGAAAAAATGTTGGATGGTAGTTTATTACAATTAGTACATACGTACGTATACATAAAGTTTTTCAGTCTGAGGAAATATTCACAAAAAGCGATTTTTTTGTTTAGGTAAAAATACCTAACTTTTCGTAACATTGCTGGATTATTGTGCACCTGTAATCTGTATTACTTCATTCCATCACATGCCCATAGGCGGGAAGTCTCCATTCAACATATAATATCCTAATTGATTTGTCGGTAACATAATAGTAATACGAGTAGTGTTGTTGTAAAAAGAGACGCAAGAGACGCCGAAGCTGTCGCCGCAAGCGGCGCCGTAGCTGCAGTCGCCGCCGGCGCCGGCGCAGCTGCAGACGCAAGCGCCGCCGATGCGGTCGCAGACGTCGCCGTCGCCGCTGCTGATCCCCCAACTGTGCTCGTCAGGCCTGTGCCAGTTAAATTCGGCGTCATGTTTGTGTTCGGACTTTTTTTTAAATAAAATGTTTAAAATATTGGTTTTGTTTCCCTTTTATTTTTCTAAATTATTATGGGTGACACTGCGATACCGAAAACCACAAGAACATACAGACTACTAACTCACACCTGTTTCCGTGATAGATTTGACTTTGCTAACTGCACTGATTTGGCTTCGACCAAAATAATAGAAACCTCATTGATTGCTACTAGATGTGAGGACCTACCACAAAAACTAGCGAACTGTACATGACCCTATGACCATATGACACTGAACGATGTTGTTTACGGATACGCGACGGTGCGTGCATGTCGGTCGCGGCGATCCCGATGTCATCTGCGGGCTCTGCTGCAAGCTACGCTGCATTTTAAGCAAACGCGTAAAATAACTTCTCCGTAAACGTTCTCACCTCTCATACATCGCCATATATTTGAATTTATTGCGGCCGCACAACGCACTGCGTCTCCGTTAATGAGCCCAGCGGCCTAGGTGCTCGCGGGTGCGGGGAGCGGGCGGGCGCGTCTTTTGTCCTTACGAGGTGTCCCAATCGGACAGAAGAGCGGGCTGTTCATTGGCTAACACTTCTTTTTTTTTTCTTAGCCTGCTCTCCGGGCCCGTGCGTTTCCATTTCTCGCGAACCCGTGCGTCCTCCTTTCAGTTCTGACGGATTCTGTCCAGTTTGTCCCACCACCTCCTCCGTGGCTTACTGCGACCCTTCCTCACTGTGTCAGGGCACCTGTTTCCTGCTATTTTGGCCCACAGTTTGTCCCGGTATGCGGAGACATGTCCAGCCCAGACCAATTTGAGTTGGCTATATTTGTTTTGGAGCGAATTGTGTTTCGAACACGATCCGTTAATACTGCGCTGCATTGCTCGTTGGCAAACCTTGAGTTTGAATTTCTGGATGTTAGTCAAAGACCAAGTCTGTGCACCATAGGATAAGAATATGTCGAAGACCAAAGTTCTGTGCAATGAAACACCTAAAATCATAAAGGTAGACGCGGAGACAATACTCGTACAACACGTCTAGCCAGGAATACCTTTACTTGGGCCGAATAGTCTCTTTCCAAAGTCTCAAGACGAACAGAAAACGTCTGCAAAAGCTACTGATCTATGAAGGAACTATTCAAGGGTGAGTTGCCTGTGGCACTGACACGAGAACTTATGTGCATGTGTGTTCTCCCCGTCCTAACACTTAAGTGTGTAATATTTATCTCTTTTTGTTCTAGTTTTGTGTTTTTATGTGAAATTTCTCAGGAGCAGCCTGGGCTTGGAGTCGTGCCCGGTTGATGGCAATAGTCTCCATACCCTATTACCTACATAATATGACTTAACCTTTCGTATGTCGAGTATATAGACACAATTAAAAACCTACTGTGTCTCGCGTAGATCTACGTTCCCGGCACACGAAGGGTTAAACATTATTGGCAAATATGTATTGCACAATGGTTAAGTACACCACTGCCTTACCCTTCGGGAAAACAGGTGTGATGTTATGTTATGAGTTATTTATATCCTGCATAGTTAGCTAATCTATTTTTATTTGACTTAATTAATTTAAAAAATAAATTATTTATTCGGCCTGGAGGATTTTGTCAGTAGTAACTCAAGTAAGTAATTGTGGACGTGAAACAAAGAAGAAAGAGAAAACCAAACGCAGTTCAATAGTAATTAAGTCTTTAATTGAGGTAAAACTGGGGTTTAGGAAATAATAACTATTATCTTTGCCTAGGAAATATTCTTAATATAATCAGACAATAACTTCATCAATACAAAGTTTTATATAATTGAATTTAATTGTATCTAATCTATAAAGACAATAGTTTTATAGACCCGTCGCAGTACATTACCTAATGTACTGCGACGGGTCTACAGCAGCAATTTTAATGAGAAAACAGAATTTTAAAAGGAGTATCAGTGTCAGCATCTCAACAGTAGTCATATTGTAGGTGCTGAGAGTAATGGCGCGTTTACACTTGGTCGTTTGACCGTATTCGGACAAACGACCAAGTGTAAATTAACGGGGTCGAGTTCGCCCGTCTTCGGATGATTAGTCGAGCTTTCGTTTAGCTTACCTGAATTTGGATACCCGTCGCCAGTTTTCCTTTCACTGTTAACAGTGCACGCGGGCGTAGGAACTCGATTTCATTCAAACTACTCGTAGTCGTTAGCCCGTATACCAGTTTAATTCCTTTGGGCGCAATAAGTCCAATTTGCAAAATGTCCAACTGTCCAATTCTCAAATGGTCTAGTTTGCAATTGGTCCAGTTCGCAATTGGTCTAGTTCACAATTGGTCCAGTTCGCAAGTCTGTCTAGTTCACAATTGGTCCAGTTCGCAAGTCTGTCGGTAGCAGTCGCGGTTCGCAATTAGTTAATCTATCGGGTGTCCGACTAAGAGTAGTCTTTCGAATACCCGAATTCGGGCTATCAGGCCAAGTGAAAGCGCGCGATTTTGACAGGTGATGCAAAATTAGAGATAAAATACGTAACTGTCAAAGGACTACGTTAAGGTAATTCTACCGCACAATTTTTTTATAAATGCTGCTTTGTAAATGCTAAACATTCAGTTATTCTATGATATTCGTTGTTCTATAAAGACCATCACTAAGCTAATAAAAAATAAAAAGTTTGCCACAAAAATCCACTGCAGTCCATTAACAATTATTTTGGCTCTAATTTTGCTTTCACTATCAAAATCACATTTTATTTATCGTTAAATAAAGGTTTATGTTATTGCTGCTTTTACAGGTATAATTACTGTGACAGGACAAGGAGTGCACCAAATATGAGAACAGATTGTAAAAAGATTAATATAAATCAGATTACAATAGTAATGCTTGTCTTAGATAAACACGGCTACACATCAAGCTATAAATTTCCAGTATAAGCTGACCTCACATTGTACAGAAATCCTATACAATGCGAGATCAGCATAAACTGGAAATGTATAGCTTGATGTGTAGCCGCGTGTACTATAATTATAATATTCTTAAAGAAACCCTGGGAACGCCTTAAATCGATATCATTTCATAACACTCTCAAAAAACTTAGTTAATGTACAAAAAATATCACAAATCAGTCTTTCAGATCTTAACCATGATTTCTTCCAGACTCTTCCTCTGTAGGGCCGGTACCGTAGCGTCTTCGTGTGGTCTCCCCACTGGCAGGAGCAGTTCCAGTCTTTCGTTTAGTGGTCTGGACAGCAGGTCGCGGAGACGGGCGTTGCAGTTGAGGGGCGTTGAAGTCAGGGCTACTAGGCCGCAGTACTGGAATAAAAATAAGAACTCTGGTTATAATCTATTCTTCTATGTATTTCTTAGACGCTACTGTCATCAAACATCGAGGCTTTTGCCCTGTAGCAGTTACAGGCTGGAATAATTGTTGAGATGTCAATCTGCTCTAAAAATGAAGGAGGGTGTAGTACTTGGCTAGACAGGGTGATTAAAGAATTTAAAGATGGAGCAGAGCCCTAACGAAATGATTGCTGAGAGATACCAAAAGGGGCGGTGGCAGACCAATAGCCAGATGGGTGGAAGTCCAACAAGTTATCGAATACTATTTGGACTACCTACGAGCAGTCGAATCCTAATTTACAATTACGAAATACCTACTGCCCATAATATTAAATCCCACGTTAGTAATAACGGGATTGAGGTCGTAAGTATAATTATTATAAACGCATTTGGAAAATAACTACCATAAATACCAAACGAAGAAAGTTCTTTTAAAAAAAGGATCGAAGACTACCTCTAAAAAATATATGTTGCATAAATAAATAATCTAAACAAAGCTTATTTAGAGATGAAGCCAAAATAGCAAGGCCGTTACCCAAAACCAAACAAATAAATTATTTTTCTAGGTTGAACTTTATTAGCCTTGTCAAGGTCTTTTGTGGCTCGACGAATACTAGAAATTTTCTTTGATCTGCCGTTTATTTCATGTTTACAATGAGGAGAACTTAACGAAAACACAAATCAGTTTGATAAAGTAATTTTGGGCAATGTAAGAGAAATAAAACCCATGGGTTAAGAAATATTATCCATTTGTGTTAGGAAAATGTGGGTGCCATACTGAAATTGGCTTTAATGAGAGATGGTGATCGGCAGTTGAATTCAATCATTTATAATGCTTGTTCTTTTTAGCGAATCGATTGCAAAAAAAAAATATATTTGACCCAAAATTCTGCAGTGCGAACACCGCTCCGCGTCATCAAGTACACAAATAAATAAATAAATATCGCCGGGCATTACACACATCGCCATCTAGGTGCCACACTAAGCAACGAGGCTTGTATCGTGGACACCTGATAGTTGATAATACTACATAGATACTTTTTGTTTGTAAATACATACTTATTATACATAGAAACATCCATGACTCGGAAACAAATGTCCATGCTCATCACACACACATTTGCTCCTACCGGGATTCGAACCCGGGACCGAAAAATGAAAATGACAGGGTTTACAGTGCAAGATCATATAATTCATATCTAACTTACATGTATAGCTGCCAGCAACACTCCAGCAGCTATCGCCGTACTGATCTCACTGTAGTAATGCATCCTTTTCCTCCCATCATCTCTCCAAGAGTGTGTTTGTCGGAACACCAGTACCAATGCTGGAGCATCGGACAGATACGGCTTCACAGGTTTCGTCGCAAACGGCTTCAAGTCTGTCACCCACTGCCTTGACATTCTCTTGTTGTAATTCAACTCTTCTTCTTCTTCCACGATCTCTCGTATGGCTGCTTTCGTGTCTTGGTCTTGAACGACGACGAAAGTCCAAGGTTCTGTATGTGCCCCCGATGGAGAAGTGCCTGGAATGATAGATAACGTAATTGAATGTTTTGAGAAACACCCATAATGGTGGATGACTTTGAGAATATTACGAGTAAGATCTGGTCGAGACTGGCATGGACCAGGAAATATGGTACAAAAGGGCCTCTACGCAGCAGTGGGTAAAACAAGGCTGCCAATGATAATATTTGAACAATGGTAATGGGCCAGTAAGTAGCTGTTGTTTTTCGATTTCTTATAGAATACCGACGCAAGTTTGTAATGTAAAACGTACGAGTCTTTGACTCTTCTATTACGAGTATCTTGCATCATTGACTACGACATAATCTGTTTTCATGTCACTTTTGACATAATCATGTGTGAATTTCTTAGTAGAATTTTTTGCTTTTGTGATTTTTTTAACTAGAAAGTATTACCTTGTTAAATATATTTTAAACAATAATCATGAGACTCTTATTCAATTCGCGTCGTATCTACATTTTGTTGATCTTATTGACTACAACGGCGATCATTTACGTATCGTATGTAAAGAAGGAGCGACGAGATTTTATCAAAAATTATAACAATGATGAGGTTAATGATAAGAATGGGAGACATCGAATGTTCAAGAACACAGGAAAAATTAGTAAAATCAAATATCATATTAAAAAGTTCAACACGAAGCTAGTCATCCACAATTCACACCTGGGACCCATTACTAAAAAAACGTTTGTTATCGTCATACAATGCCATGCCAATGTACAACACTTGGAGCGGCTCTTGAATACTTTGAAGAAAACCTATTTTATCAATACCGCTTTACTAATATTCTCTCACGATTACTTCAGTGATAAAATGAATAAACTCATTCTAACAATTGACTTTGCACAGTACCTGCAAATTTTTTACCCATATTCAATCCAGTTACACCCTGAAGTATTTCCTGGAGAAGAATCTATATCTTGTACGGAAGGTTTGCCCTGCAAGATGTCAATGTCCAGGGATCCTGAAGCCGCTCAGTCCAAGCACCACTGGTGGTGGCAAGCTAACCAAATCTTCGACCATTTAAGTGACTTGGAAACATTCACCCAACCGATTCTATTTCTCGAAGCGAACAACTATGTGATGCTTGATGTATTATTTGTATTCAGATTGCTTGTAAACGCAAGGAAAGCACACTGCACTTTTTGCGAGATGATCAGTTTGGCGGCACACGAACCTGAGGTATCCCAATACAAAAAAAGAAAGAGTATTGTTACACTAGAAGCTTGGAAGAGAACGATGCCTAGTACAGCCATCGCATTCGATAGGCAGGTTTGGCACAGTATCAAAGCCTGGAAAGAACTTTTCTGTTTCTATAATGATTCAAAATGGGATAATTCTTTGAAACATCTTGGTGTTTCTACAATGCAGGGTAATATTTATTTAGCGGCTATAGACGGTCCTAGAGTGTTTCGTATCGAGGAGTGTGATGCCAAGGATGTTGGTTGCAATGAGGAGAATAAACTGAATGTCGTAAGGCACTTGACAAAGTTGGTTTCGAAACACATGTTCCCTCAGAGCCTTAGGATTAAAGTGCCAGCTGATGAAGAGTATAATGGTACTGAGTCGGGCAACTGGAGCGATGTTCGAGACCAAAAGCTTTGCATGCAGTTTGCTAATGAAAGCGTGTGGTTTCCAAACGAAACGTTTCGTAAAAGTCTTGATTGATTCAATTCCGTCATTAGTTTTGTTTTTTTTTTTCTAAGATGTAAAATGAAAAAGGCTAGGCAGATGATCATGGCTTTTACAGAGAATATCTTATTTTGAATGTAGCAGTTTTTTGTAATTAATAAATTGTAATACAATAATTATTTTATTTTATTGAACTACTTCTTTATTTGTTTTTTTTTTTATTGATGGTAATGGTCTTGGTTTTGATCTCATTTTGATTTGTTGTGGTACTAATAATTTTTATACTTTGTCTTTTTTTAATTTTGTCTTTGTTTAATTATTTAGTTGTTTAGTTTAGTTGTATTTAATTTCTAGAGCCACTCGTTTTAATTTTAAATTATTTTTATGTTATCACTTGTTTTTGTGAATGCTGGTTGACCAGTAATTGGTGACTGTGTAACTCCAAAACTGAAACCTTTACTTAGGATATGTTGTACACAGATGCTGTTGGTAGACTTTTATAAATAAATAATCGAAGAAAGCCTAGAAACTCTCCGACAGCTTTATAGTCTGACTATGGTCTTTAAAAACATTGACATTGAGGTTCCTAAAACCATTTTCTCTCAAAGTCAATCGTTTGAAAGATAAACACTTCCAAAGTGGTAAAATGTGTGCCCCCTCCCCCCTCTAATTTCTAAAGTAAGAGGAGAAAAATTCTGAAAAAATGTAGGATTATAGAACGTGAAAAAAACTTACAACCAAAATTGGTTTGAATAAGATCTGATGTTTATTTATTGAGATACGGGACTTTTTCATCAAACTGCAGCAAAAACATTATTTTTCATTAACAAACTATGAAAAACAAAAGTTTTGCTGTTGAATGTAAAACAATACAACATATGAATGAGTCTTCGAAATATTTTTACTATAGTGTTTGTTGCTACAGAACCCTGTGTGCGTGTGGGTATGACTCGCACTTGGCCGGTTTTTAAAGTATTAATTCATTCAGTGCAGTCAAGTGCATTATTTACTTGAAAAATAGGCCATTTTACTATAAGAAAACCTATAGAGAAAAACTATATCATGAAAAGGATGGGACGAGTTCCCCGTCCCCAAATGTAACAGTTAACTGATAACAGTTCCCCAGATTGTAAAAAGAAAACAACGGTATAATCAATATTAGTTTTTATTTTTCTCAACATTAAAAAAACATCAATACCACACACTATGTTTTGTGAAATGCATACAAAGCTCATGGTCTCTAACGTCTTCCCACAAACCAGCAGGTTTCTCATCGAAGTCCTCTTCATTTTGGGCAGCCATGATTATACCCCATGGATATAAGTTCTTGGAGATTTGTTTCAGGAATGCTTCCACTACTGTGAGTTCGAGCCCCTTGCATTTATTGTTCTTGTCACACTGCTTAAGACGAAACACTCTGCGCCCACCAATAGCTATCATATAAATATTCCCTTCCCATTTTTGCTCACCCACATACCTAAAGGAACTGGCCCAGTTAAAATCGTTGTGGTAACAGAAGACATCGCTGTTCGCCTTCAAGGCGTTCCAAATCCTCCTGTTGAAAGCTATGCCTGTCTTAGGGATTTTATTTGTCCAAACTTCTATCGATATTAAAGTTTTTTTTTCGTACTGAGATAATTTAGGTTTGTGTGCACCCAGACTCAACAACTCACAAAATGGACACTGATTAGATCGAGCGTGCCTCAGTAATGTATGTACGTATAGTAAGTCTGCCGTTACATAATCGCCTTCTTCTAGAAATAAAATGGTGTTGTTGAAAGGCTGTGTGATTTCCATATTGTCAAACACCTGGTTGGCTCCCCACCACCAGTGATGTTTTGCCTGGGCTGCCTGTGGGTCCCTGAGTGTAGACTCTTTACAGACATAGCCTTCAGAACAGAACTGACTACCATTCCCAGGGAATACATTTGGGTGCAACTGTATTGAGTATGGAAAGAAAATTTGAATATATTTGACAAAAGTAATCCCTTCGATGAGTGCATTCATTTCATAACTGAAGTGATCGTGTGAAAAGATAAGCAATGCGTCATTAATCCCGTTGGCAACACTGAGGGACACTAACAGCTCTCGGACATAATACACATTCGTGTGCACTTGTATCACAATGATGTGCGTAACGCTGCCAATGGCTCCCAAGTTTTCATTGTACACTTTCTGCTTCATGTTTATCTGTTTAATTTGATCTTTGATCTTGAGTATCTGATGGATATCTCGCACTTTATTTCTAAACTGTGCATCCAAGTATGCCGTGTAAGTGCTATTGACATAATCTTCTTTATCGTTCTCAAGAAAATCTTTTCTCTGTTTCTTCACAAACAGGACTTGTTGGTACACTCCATAAGCTAGAGAAACCATAACAAGGATAAAAACTGTGAGGTATATGCGAGCCAAAATTTCGGGATTTAGATTCATGGTTCCAATTTAACGAACATGAATTTAGGCTTAAAAAAACATTGAAAAAATTAAATCACTGGTATAAAAAAAAATACATATTCTAACACTCTTACACTAAGATTGGAAATAAAAATGTCATCAAGTGACATTAATTGAATAGTGAACAAGCAGAGGTTTACAAAAAACTAAACGTTGTCTGTGGGTTAGCATCCAAAAAGAAACTTATAGCATGAGACCATTGTATAAGAAAGGGTATAACAAAGCTTCCGAAACAAAAAACTTGGGGTACCCCGACTCCGGACAGGTTAGATTCGAAGGGGATGGCGGGATCTTGAAAGCTAGCGAAGCGAGCAAACTATGACCCCACCATCCCATTCGTGTGAACTACACCCTGCAGACAGAAATAGGAGCCCCGCGTAGCGGGGCTACGTCGACTACGCCTTATTATATTTTGATATTTATCTTGACGTTGATTTTATTTCTGAAAAAAACTGGATTTTCAGGACTTTATCCGATCGTTTCTTTGTCCTTTCAGTTGTAGCAAGATTAATATTTATAGCAGTACATTTTATATTTTGAGTATGACACATGCACCCACGTGTTTTGGCGCCTATGAAAATATTTTAATACAAACACGCGAGCGCGCATACAAGCTCGCACCCGCGCGTGTTTTAGGTTTAAGGCAAAGCCGCAGCGACACGATTGGTTTCTTTAAGAGCGGCCAACCCGTCATAATTTTCATACAAACGCTCGTACGTGATTATGCCGTTTTTACACATCTATCTTTGAATTTTTTAAACTAATATGTATTTTGTGCACTATAATTATTTCGAATTATATGGTTGCAAAAAATAAAAATAAAATTGAAACAAATTCAGTATAAGCCTCCAAAAATTGCTGTTTTGCACAAATTTTACCTCAATGCCGTTCATAATGTACTCGTAAAATGTAAAAATAAATAAAACATCTCGATAGAAACCTTGCACTTGTAATGGAGATTCTTAATGTCAAATATTTATTTCACACACTTGTAAGACTTATTTAAAAACACGTATTTCCTGGAGCAAGTTTAAGAAATTTTCGAACACTATATTTCGTTCAATGTCATCGCGTTATGCGGTATGAGGTGCTTGGGAGACGAGTTTTGCCGGGTCGGGGCGGGATAAGACGGGGGAGTTGAAAGAAAATGGCCGCTGTGGCTCTGGATGAAACAACAAGCTTTTTGACCATGCTCGCGTTGACGATAGACGGGCCGGGAAGGGCCCTCTTAAGAGCAGCGGTTGCTATCTCCTTCGAAATTACACCTTTATGATTCTTCTATTATGTTATCAACTTTCCATAAACTTAAAAATATTTTAATGGAAGAAAACCAGATGACCATTTGGCCAGCTTATGATAGGAATCATAAACAAGCTAAATTTCAAATTATAAAACAGGAATGCATTGTTTTAGTTAAGTACATTTTTTTAATAACAAACCATAAAAAAATAAAAGCAATACAATTTAATACCAAAGGCTACGTTTAGTGAAGTGCATGCAGAGCTCCTGATCCCTGCTGTCAAGCCAGTCCCCTGATGGCTCGGAGTCATTCATCTCCCTTTCTTTCCTTAGCCCTAGAATGAGATTCTTCGGAAACAGCTCTTTAGATATTGCTTGTACAAACTTTTGCATTTCATCCAAAGTATTGCAACCAAAACTTTCATAGCATTCATCTAAAGTAAAAACCCTAGGACCTTTAATTGCTATCACGTACATATTTCCATTCCATTTTCTATTCTTCAGATTCTTCAATGATCTGTCCCAACGAGAGTCGTTATAGTAACAAAAATCCTTGCTCCACGACTTCACAGCTACCCAAATTTCCCTATCGAAGGCTATACCAGTTCTGGGCATATCATCAGTCCATACTCGAACCAATAATGTGCCCTGTATTTTGCTATATTCGTGCGTATTGAGACGTTTTTGTGCAGCCAAACTTATAAATTCACAATACGGGCAGTGTATTTTAGCATCTTGAATTGACTTAAACGTGTATAAAAAGTCTTTTGTAACGTAGTTTCCTTCTTCTAGAAATAAAATGTCGTTGTGGTAATTACTTATAATGGGCATATGGTCGAACACTTGGTTGACTAACCACCACCAATGAAGCTTTGCTTGAGAGGCTTTCGGATCTCTCAATGTTGAGTTTTTACAACCATTGCCTTTAGTGCATAATTTTGAGTCTTCGCCGGGAAACACATTTGGGTACAACTGTAATGAACATGGATAGAAGATTTGTATATACCTGACGTAGTCGATAGTTTTGACCAGTTTGTTGATTTCATCATCCCAGTAATCGTGAGAGAAAATAAGCAGAGAGTTTCTTATGCCATTGGCATTCTTCATAGATTCCAAGAGTTGTTTGAAGTAAAATACATTTGAATGGACCTGTATCACTACAACGTTAGTGAGAGGGTATATCGCCCCCATAGCCAAATTGTAAACAGTCTGGCTTAGGTTTATAAGTTTTATACGTGTTTTCATCTGTTCATGGTCGTAAGGACTTTCTCTCTCCAGCTGTTCTTCTGTATCAATTATAAAAGAATTTTCTGAAACTGTACTTCCAGAGCGTTCATTGTAGTTTTCGTCGTATGTTGGGTCGACTATCAGATTACCGAAGAATAAATGATGAAATACTGTGCATATTATCGCAGAACCGATTATGATCAATAATAAACGGCGGAAGTGAATTAGAACTAAATTATTTATTCGATTCCACTTCATGGTTTCTATAGCATAAATAACTATAACATTACAAATACAGAGAATTTGCTTCGTAAATGTGTTGTATAAACTCACATTTTTGCGTGGAAAAGCTCCCTACACTTTTGATCTCTTTACATACATTTACCAAATATACCTACTTCGCATACTAAATGATACCAAAACTTTGAGATGCCTTGACGTGACTTTCCAATGTGATTGTCATAAAGAATTGTATTTTTTTCTAAGACGTTGACCATAAAATCTTTTTTAGTTTTGTGAAAAAGTCCACAACCGCAGGAGGTTTATTAAGGAGATTCCATTTTTAACCCCCGACGCAAAAAGAGGGGTGTTAAAAGTTTGACCGCTATGTGTGTGTGTGTCTGTCTCTGGCACCGTTGCTCTAAAACGAGTGAACCGATTTGGATGTAGTTTTTTTTATTTGAATGCTAATTTCTTGGCAATGGTTCTTAGATATGTTTTTTTCAAATCGGCGCAGCCGTTAACTAGATAAGGGGGATGAAAGTGGGTATGCAAATCGAATATTTTCAAATATACCCAATTGGAATATCAAATGAAAGCACATGATGTGTAAATAATATACAATTAGCCGACGCCTCCCACGCATAAGGTCGTAAGGCTAAAACATCATTTTTTCAGGAGAGTATTTTTTGTATACGTTAATGATAAAATTGATTGTGAAAGATTTTCAACGAATATTTTTGCACTATGCTGTTAGCTAATAGTTAAATAATGTATCCCCAGACGTTGGATATTATAAGGAATTGTATTTACCAAAAAAAACTCGTTTTACTTACTTACGACCTTATACTTAATAAAAAAAGGTCGTATCTTATTGTTACGACTGTATGCGTTTATAAACTTGATAATAAACAACACGAATAAAGTCGTAAGTTTTAATTACGACTATATGCGTCGTGCATATTATCGTATCCCTCTAAAAGGGGGTCGTAATGGTACTTGATGAATAAAACCACCGTAAAGTTTCAGCTCAAATCAATTTAATTACAATAACTTTCGTCATAGGAACATAATTCAGTCTTCTTAACTCACAACTCACGTTATTATAAACTTTTATTTAAAAAAAAAAACAAACAGTTAAAACGCAGTGGCTCTTCAAAGTATAATAAAAAATACGTGTTATATATTTGACATAATATTATAGTAAAATCAACATAAAAGGAAATGAAATTATAATGAAATCGTAATTGTATAAAGACTAAAATAATGAAAATCACTTTTAAAATTAAGTATTAAACACTCTTGTACGTAACACATAATATAAAAGAAGTTAGAATATTTGTGACAAAATAACAAATCAAATCAAAACATCAATTTCTTATATTATATATAAGCAATTGATGATTAGTCAGAGGAATCACTACTGTTCTGTTCAGTAACAGTACCACTGTGTGACAAATGTTGATAAAAACTATGGTACACTTCAGGTATTATACGTCCTTGGCATAGACTTAGTAAATCATTAAATTTTGCCAATGTAATAGGTAATGTATCAGAGTAACATGGTTCCAACAAATCTATATCTAATAAATTATTATTTCTTCGTGATGAATAAGATTTTTTTGTTATCAAACTCATCACATTGTCTTCTTCAAATTTATAACGATAGTTCAAAATATAAGGTTCGCTTGACACTACTTGAACTTCTCTAATTTTGGTCCACGATACTTTTTGTTTTTTAGTATTTTTAGCCCAGTTTCTACCATCTAGTAATATTTTGTAGTTGTAAAAATCACTAACACTCATTTCGATGACATTGTAATTTGGAGGGTTTACTTTTGCCCATCTGACTAAGCCAAACCATTGTGCAGGGGTATATATAAGCTTATTTTTTGCATTTCTCTCGATGAGAGCATGGACTGAATCAGCTTCATTTTGTGTATGCCCTCGCTCTAAAAACCTATGGACTATCGTTATACCATACTTTTTTGCTGCGTATGTGTAAAAAGCAAACACAATACGGTTGCGATTTTGACCTGCACAGTTGTCCGACCAAAATCTGAATTCTTTGGCGCCGCCTAAAACTTTACTGTCAATGAATTTGGATAAACAACTTGCTACTTCGCAAGCCCCGTGTTTCCCATTAATTTCAGGCCACATGTAACAATAACCTTCTTGACTCGCTAGGTCGAATATTGTAAAATTATAAATGGATAATTTCCTTTTATAATAAAATAAACCGACATTGCCATGAGGACAGTTTAATATTTTTTGGAAATCAAAACACGCTGTAACTATTTTTTCTCCACTTTCTAATGCTTCTTTTTTATCGTTTGCCTTCATTTCTCTAGCTTTAATCTTGTTACTTATATGAAGTTCTTGTTTTTGTTTTTCTTCTTCCGTCATTGTATTTTTGTTTGTATTGTATATATGACACTCGTTACATATGTCTTTTTTTGGCTTGTGAAACGATATATTTAAATTTTGATTTATAATATCACGATACTGTCTAACTGTCGATACTTTTTTAGTAATATTTTCACTTGTACACCACTCATTGTACAAAGAAAACATTTTTGTAAATGTAAGGTCACCGTCTAAGTAAATTTTACTTGTATCTTTGCGTACATAATGAGATTCAACGGGCTGGAACGTAGAGACATGCCTTAAAACACCTTGTTTTATTTCGTCGTCTAAGACTATAGTTCTAGTTCCTCCGCGTCGATCAGGGGAAACAGAGCCACCACCAGAGCGCCATTTCGCCAAAGCTGTTTGAACAGTTCTCTCTCCAACAGAAAGTGTATTTAGGAACATCGTTTTGCAAACGAACACTTTATTAGGTAAGTCTGAATTAGATTCAATAAGAGGCAAGCAATACCTAACAGATTTCTTACGTCTAGACACAAGTTTCGTCGTAGAAGGATACTTAGTATCGCCTACTTCGGTGTGGTTGACGATGTAATCCCATTGTCGACAGTGATCTCCAATTTTCCAAAAAGAACTAAATATACGTTCCCTTTGCAGTGCATCAAACTTTTGAAAGCATTTGAGGCGACAAGTAACCGGACAGGGTTGTTTTAATATCTTTCCATCTCTTTGAACTCCATTCCTACTCAAATACGCTTTTCCTAAATTTTTTAAACATTTTCGTTTAATATCTTTCCACTCATCTCGGCGACGGTGACGTCTTCTTGAAACTCTAGCTGACGGAGTATTTTCACTTGACGAGCAGACAGAAGAGTCCTGACTCGAAGCGTTACTGAGCTGTGGTGTATTGGCTCTACTAGCACTACTAGATGAATTCTCAGCATCACAAACCGATAAATTTCTGAATAGTGGAGTCGAAGTGGCCATCAAAAAATCGTTATTTGGGGAGGGCATTGGTGTTATGTCCAGTGAAGGTTCTATCATATCAGCTGATTCGTGAGAAAATTCAACATAAGGCTCTGAATCCATACGTTCTGTAGGGCTTTCATTTGGTATTGGGGATGAAGTTGAGGGTAACATTGCGGCTGGATTATTTATTACCTCGGTAATACTTGGTATAAAACTGTTGTCAATGCTTGTTGTACTATTGTTAAAAGATTGCCCGAACATCGTCTTGTACTGATCCCACTGGTCTTCAGCTTCTAATGGTACCGGCGATTCTAAAACACAAGATTTCAAGTAAAAAAAACTGAGAGACTTAGAAAATTAACATAAATCAAACATAACATCACGGGTTTTTATTCCCCAAAGGGGTAGGCATAGGTAAGAGATGGAGAACATTATAGTCCACCCACTTTTCGCCAATTATTAGTCCCATTGTAACTTTTATTGTCAAACACTAGGCACTATTCCAGTATCCGTGTTATGAAGATTTCGAATTTCATAAACTCAATAATATTATTGCCCGACCCGGGAATCAAACCCGACACCTCGTGGCCGGCAGTCATGCTCGCGGTCACTAGACCAATGAAGCAGTTAGAAAGTTAATTTTTATGACATTTCAACTATAATTTGAAAAGCACAGAATCGTAACTTATTTTTTTAACGGAGCATAAAGCCGTATGTCTATGATACGTCTATATACGTTTATTCATTGTAATATTTAAACCTCGCATAACGTCGTAAGTGTAAGTTACGACTCCTAGAATAAAATTGTTGTGTAGTATAAAGTCGTAACTGACCACAGTTAACGTTTGATTACAGCGCATACAGTCGTAACATAAACGTTTCGACGTTATGCGTCGGAACGGTCGGAATTATTGTTTTTTTTTATTCAGACCTATTAAACACTATCACATACTAATTATTTATTCATACCACACGTATAAACAAGTAAAATAAATATAATATAAGACAGAACAGTAAAACTTACCATTTCCAAAATTCTCATCGACCGTTACTTCACTATTTTGATTTATTTGTTCATTTAAGACAAGATTCATAATCTTGGAAGCGCGTGCGTTACTCATTTTACTATAACTATTTCTAGTACTCCTCAAAACACATAAACAATAACACACACAATCAATTGTTTTATTTTAAAAAGCAAACTTCTCGATTGTTGACATACGACTTGACGTCGCGGTCGGTACTGCGCTCTGATTGGCCGGCCGCGGTCCAATCGATCGGAGCATACCGTCGGAACTATACGCGCGACTATATGCGCGGGAGCGTTTAAATGTTAAGACCATTTTCCATTAAAAAACTCATTATTTATATAAGATATTAAAATTTGGATTTTAGTAATATGTAATACTATTAAGGATGGTTGTAATGGCACAAAAAAACGATTTTAGTTAAAAATAATGTTCCGACCTTATGCGTGGGAGGCATCGAGACATGTTTTATCAAAATCAGTGCAACCATTTACTAGTTGGGGTTTTTTTTTATTTTAAATTTATTGATTATGTGGTTTGCTCTTTCAGCTTATCATCTTTGACTGAATCAAGGCATTCATAAATCACACTACTGCTTTATAAGGAATGCAATAAGTAATGCCTAATATGCCTCTGGTAAGTAATGCTGGATATAGAAAGTAATAAATATTTTCCAGCTTTCGAAGCTAAACTAGAAACGATAGGATTTCCTGAGCAAAATATAGGAGTGAAACTGGTAGTTCTTGTACAGTACGTCTAACAAGTTAACTAGTTTAGATTACGTAGTAGTGTTGTCTCACCATATACATATAACCCTTTCGATTCAAATACTGCTTCTGGAAAATCATTACGTACCTTCCGTTTTAATAGGTTTTGGCTATGCAGTTATTTTTTATAATTTTAGACTTTCTAAAGTATATTTTAGTAGTCCTAGGGCCGATTTAAATCCTGTTTTTTTACGGATTCGAAATCATCAAATGACCCCTCCCGCTCTGGGCGGAGCGGCAGGGAGTGTCAGACTTTTACTGACTAAAACCCATCCATGTTCCTTCTTTTGCCTTTTGTGTTCCAGGGCCGCGGTATCTCTTTCGAACAGTCCCGCAGCATGGCACGCATCTGACCCCTTCCCGTTTGCTGACATCTCTTTGAGGCGCGCGTGGAACACGAACGTGCCGTCGACAAGGCCTGTCGTCATAAGACGGACGGACGGCGAGCTAGCCCATAGCTCACCGTCCACAAGCCCGCGCCTACGGTTGCCGGGGGCTACCACGTGGTCCCCGGCGTCCGGTGCGTCTCCCGCGGCAGCTGTGACGTGAGGTTCTCTCCCTCTTACGTTCCGCCGCCTTCTTCGCTAGCATGACTACTTCGCAGAACGAGGTGACGGCGTCCCATTCCGTCTCGCTCCGGCCCATGGATTGAACCAGGGCCGGACGCGAAAGGGTCGCCGCCGCCGATCGCTGCCAACCGATTTAAATCCACAGATAACTTTTACTTAAAATAAAATAATTTTAATCAGTGTTTTTTAACCGACTTTCTTCAAAAAGGAGGAGGTTCTCAATTGGGTTCTGTGTTACCTCATATCTCCGTCATTTGAAAAATCCTTTTTTCATCTGAAAGGATATGGTTCCCGATTGGTCCCATAGAAATTTCATTAAAATCGGTTTAGGAATTTGGTTTTCCTCACGTTAATTATCACATCACGCGACGTCGCGTGCAGGCGCTTTGATGTACATCACGCGACGTCGCGTGGTACTTGCTAATTAAATTTGACACAGTTCCCGATTTCTGATTGAGCTGAAATTTTGCACGCATGTGTATATCGCGACACAATGCAATATTATGATGACATGGAGCTGATCAGATGATGGAGCTGGAGGGTGGCCATAGGAACTCTGTGGCAAAAAAGATACAAACAAAGACACCGACTTCCGAAAGTCAACTTATTTTAGACGTTTTAGAAGTTTTTTTTTTGCTTGGATATCTTTGGTTAGATGTACTGAACGCTGTGTTAAAATTTTGTCCATCTATTTTAATATGGGACCTTATAGTGCTACAAGGGTGGCGGTTGAATGACATTGACAGGGATTTTATAAATTAACGTTGTGAATTTTAGTGAGAATTGGATTAAAAAAAACAAAATGGCGGGGTTAGTGGATCCTCGTTCAATACTCATGTTGTATGCACAAAGGGACATTCATTGCATAAGATCCAAGTTCACGCTAAATGTCACGATATTCATATGCATGCCGCAGTTGCAATAGCTTTCTTACTTAGGTGTCTGACATGCATTTGTGAGTGTTTTGTTGAGTACTTCAAGGTATAAGCGAGACGGTTAGACAATCAATCAACCATGCGCAATTTATCTGAGTTATCCTTGTAATAACCATCCTTTTTAGAATAGAATATCATTTATTTCTGAGTATATGGTAGGTACATAAAGGTCTTACAATTTATATATAGTTCACATATACTACCGTTGCCGGTGTAGAAATATTATAATTTTAATGTGACTCTAATACACCAATGTTAATTTATATAGCGAAATAATAAAATAAAAAATTATACATTTACAGTACTTTACGTAATTTAGACTATTAATGGAATTATAAATGAATTATTAAAACTTATGATCAATGAATTCGCTAACAGAGTAGAAACACATGTCCAGAAGCCAAGGAAATATTGCACGTTTAAATTTATTTATAGGAAGCTGTCTGATATGTGATGGCAGCTTGTTGAAAATCTTTATCGCCATGCAGTAGGCATTTCGACTATACAAACGAAGTCTTTGGGCCGGTACTAGTAGTTGTTTTGGGTTTCTTTCTTCGATTCTTTTGGAAACGTGTTCAGTGATGGGGAATAGATAAGAATATCTTTTTACAAATAAGCAAATTTCATATATGTACAGACATGGTAATGGAAGTATCTTTAATTCTTTAAATAACGGTTTACAATGGTCTAAATAATCAGCTCCACATATGGCTCTAATACATTTTTTTTGAACTGTGAAAGCCCGGCCTACATCCACTGAATTGCCCCATACAACTAAACCATATCGCAACACTGAGGAGACATATCCGTGATACGCGTTAAGGACTGTTTCTTTATTGGCTATACGTCTTAATTTACGAAGAGCGAATACAAATCTGTCCAGTTTACTACATACTTTGTCGACATGTTCTTTCCAGTTTAATTTGTTATCAATGTAGATACCTAAAAATGAAGTTGATTGTACTGGCTGTAAAACGATATTGTCATAAAGTATTGAAATCGGATCAAGTGTAGTATTATGTGTTTGAAACTGTACTATTTTAGTTTTGTTTAGATTGACATGTAAATTATTCTCCTGTAGCCATTGCACTGCATTTTGTAGTTCATTATTAGTTTCTGCTTCTATGTCAGTCTTGTTTAAACATTGAATGGTTAATGTCGTATCGTCAGCAAATAATGTGCATTTGTGTTTTAGGGTCTTGCAGAGATCATTAATGTAGATCAAGAATAAAGGAGGCCCCAAAATGCTCCCCTGTGGTACACTGCAACTGTTAGTTTTAAGTTCAGATTTGTATGTAATCTTCGTGTTATTTGAAATTTTTGATATTAACGTTCTTTGCTGGCGATTCGACAAATAACTTTTAAACCAATCAAGCGCTATACCCCTTACGCCATATCTCTCAAGTTTGCAAAGTAATCGCTTATGTGAGACAAAATCAAAAGCTTTGCTCATATCCAGAAATACTGATAGTGCTGACATTTTGTTATTAAGTGCTTCTGTAATGAATTTTACTAAGGTAAAGCAAGCCAACGTAGTGGAACTACTCTTCCTAAATCCAAACTGATTATCTGTAAGAAGCTTATTTTTACTGACGTAGATATTAATTTTATCGTGCATAACTTTTTCAAAGATTTTTGACATTATTGGAAGTAATGTGATAGGCCTATAATTGTCAATATTGGTTCGATCACCTTTTTTAAAGATAGGTTTAACTAAAGATTCTTTTAGTCTGTTGGGAAATATTCCTTGTTCTAGTGACAAATTAATTATGTAACTCAATGGGGTTGCTATGATTTTAGCACTTACTTTAATTATTTTAGTTGTGATTTCATCGCAACCAGTAGCATTCGTGTTATTTAGAGTATTTATAATTTTTATAATGTCAGCCTCAGTTACTGGGGTTATGAACAGACTGTCTCTATTAGAAGTAAATACAATGTTATTCAAGTCGTTACTTAATTCATCAAAGTTATCTTTATTGGTTACTTCAATAAAATAGTCATTAAATCGGTTGCAGATATCAATAGGGTTAGTCAGTGTTTTGTCTTGGTATATTAATTTTTCGACGTCACTTTTATCACCAGAATTATTAAAATTATTTTTTATAATAGACCATGTCGCTTTTGTCCTGTTCTATTTGGGTCATGCACTTTTCCTTTAACATCACTCCCATAGCATTATCTGAAGGGTCTGCAGAATAAAGTCGTCGATTTTCCATAGGAGACGAGCCTATTGGACATGACATATCATCACACCTGTTATATGATAAAGGTGACCTATATCACCTATATGGTACACTCAGATTTCGCCACTCATATTTGAGTCACGTCATAAGGGCTAACCTATTGCCATCAAGGCATCAATCGGGCACAATTTGAACTCCAGACTACTATTGGGAAGTTCCTGGTGAAAAAATCCACTCACACTTTGTCCGACCAAGGAATAGAACCCAGGATTTTCTTTAGGAGCTGGCCCTTGCAAATATTACCAACAATAAAGTCAAATAGAACTATAGGTACTATTAAAGAACCAAAATTTATTTATTTTAGTGTCTCTTTGTGAATGTTGTAGGATTTTTTTTTATATCTGGTAAATAAATATACATATGACTTCAAAACAAAGAACAAAATACAAAATTCAACAATTATATTAGACTAGCTTAAGCTCCAGTTCGATTATTGTCCCACAGAATCGTACTACCGAGATAAAAATATCCTGTGTTAATCTAAGTTATAAACTTTCTATATGCCTAATTTCATCCAAATCCGTTCAGTAGTTTTTGCGTTAAAGAGTAACAAACATCCATTCATCCATCCTCACAAACTTTCGCATTTGTGGGATATTAGTAGGATTCTTACCGGCAGTCTTTATAAGGTTATCAAATACTTCTTGAGGTATCGGCTCGGGACTGAAAGACCTGACGGTTCTTCTCTCTGCCATCAACTCGTAATACTCCCGGGATTTCTCCAGGACCTCGTCATCCGACCTTCTTGGAGGCCTGTAGGGGACTTGAGGAGTGTCCTCCGGGATGGCTGGTACCAGGACGTCAGGGTCATCGTCAGCATCGTCTGGGAAGTCGCGAGCTGGAAAGAGATGAAAATGGTATTAGAAAGGGCTAAAGAAACTGGACCTAAATAACTCATTTTAAAGGCTTAGGACATCAATCAGTGAGGGTAGTGTTGACTCAGTGGCAACAGCCGCGATTTTTAAGTTCGCGAGTTCGAACCCAAGTAGGCACTTGTGTAAATTATTTTATCGCCACTACTCCAAAACATCATCGACTAGCTTTTTCGCATTTTTATTGGAGTCGGCTTCCAGTCTAACCGGATGCAGCTGAATACCAGTATTTTACATGAAGCGACTGCCTATCTAACATCATCAACCCTTCGGTAAGACTGGTTATCAAACTATCGGGCCAATGACTACCTGTAGCGACTGTCAAAGATCTACAAATGACAGCCGGGACAAACGGCGCGGCACGAAGGGGACTCGATATGTAACGAGTGGTCACCCATCCACAGACCAACCTTGGCAAGATCGGCTTAACTTTGAATATGAACCCGTGCTCTTCACCACTGCTCTCGAAACGTTGATCGAAAACATCCTGAATCAAAAATGTGTTGATACGTGACACCCTACTAACATTAGGCCGGCGGGGTGGATTATGGTCGATCCCCTTCCTCAGAGAGGAGATCTTAGTCCCAGGAGTAAGGACATTAGGGGTCATTAGGTAGAAACTGATGACACTAGAACTTACACCAAGCAGGTTTTTTTTCCTTCTTGTATTTTGACTTCCGGTACGTAAATATTTAAGTATAAATCATTTACAAAATGTCAGTTTTTAATCACAAACATAAATCATTTATTTGCATAAATCATAATATACAATGGTATTAAATAAAATTAAAACGGTTCAAATATGTTTAGCTAAGATACAACATAGGGAGCAAACTTTTAGGTTTAGCAAAATGTTACAAAGCATCAATATTTTATATCTATAAATTCTGTTAGTAAACAATACTTTGGATTTTGTCGAGCTAAGCAAGTACCTACCTAATGACGCATTTCATTATTAGCATTCGTAAATAAGAATATCCACAAACCTAGGTATGTACACAAAAACAGACAAGTGGGTAAATATAAGTATAGAACGAGTTAGTATCAATAAAATCATTATTAAATTGCGAAATTTGTTTATGATGACTTAGACCTTCCATTTAGATCACCAATTGGAAGACACAATCTGATTTCCCAGCAATATATTTTATAAATTGATATAGTGCATAGTTCTACTGGCGCGCAGCAAAAATCGGAACTATGTTGTTACTTTTTAACTCCTTTTTTTTTATTTATTCATTTAGAGAGAGTTTTAATCTAGACAGATTATGCCACCCTCATTGTTACAAAAAAACTTGATGCTACACAAAATTAACTTAATCTACTTCTGCAATTAATACCACAAATTACGAGCCTCTGTACACCATCCTGGCTGCCTCCGAAGCAGGGGCAGCCAGGACGCTGTTACACACCCCAGTCTCGCAGATAATTATTATTAAAACGAATCAACCTCCGGCTCGTTCCGAACACACTTCATGATTATAAGGTAAACATCCTGAATCGAGTTGCATTCTGCACAATTTGGTGACTCCACTTTACCCATTAGGAAAGCGAATTTATATATGAAGTCCAAGAGCTGTGATGAGGATCTGCCTTCCCATATTGGCCCCATTTTTTAACTTGCAATGATTGTTTGTTTGTTTGTATAGGTCAATCTTGCAACTAAATTTTAAAACAGATACGGGGATATCTGTTTTAAAATTTATTAATTTATCCAAAACCGATTGAGCTGTGTTTAATTTCGATGACAATGCATGGTTAGCTATGTGACGTCTTTCAAAATCCAACATGGCGGACTCTCAAAGAAGGCGGACTAGTTATTTTTGATTCACCCCCATGATATGGGTATCAATTGAAAAGGTTTTATAAGAGAAAGATACGAGATAGAGAAGATAAAGAAGAATACGAAAAAAATACGTCACACCTTTATTTAAAAGCTTGTTTTAAAAAATGTTTTTTTACTACGAACTGGTTTCAAAACAATTTCCACAGACCATTTCACTGTTACAATGTTTACCAAGAGGGGAGCACGCTGACAAATCAAGTACACCGTATCGCATTAAAGCTGCGCCCCGCAACCTTCGTTCGCGTGAAATTTTTATAAAAATGTTAGGGTTTTATTTTTTTGTAAGTAACCTCACTCCTTTTTCTAAAATAAAAGTATTTTTGTTAAAAGTACCTTAGATAGTTTCATATGCATTCAGTAAAAAGTTGTTATTTTTTAATTACAAACAGACATTTCAGTTTTATTTATTTGTATATACAAAGGTATCTTCTTTTCCATTTTATCAGAACAGCTGCTGAAACTTTTGATAAAGGCACAAGTGCACAAACCTCATGTATAGCCACTAAGTTCCCTTCTGGTCACTTACAGTACGAACCGGTCCGTTTATTTATGTGTGATTAAGTTGGTTGTTATGTACCTACTATTTTTATATCAATTATTACAAAAACAACAGCAGTTGTGGTTTAAACTTTAAACACACAGTTTCTGAGAAACTGCCGTCTGCTATACGAACAGACATCTGTTTAACGTGTAAAACATACCTACCTTATACGCCCACTATTGTTGTGTTGGTAAATTAAATTATGATAATTATTGATTGATTTACGTTTACGGAAAAAAGAGGTGTTTTCCCTTTGAGAAAACGGTACCGAATTGTCTCCAATTTCCACTTTCGTCGAAATTGTATACAATATTAATTTTATCGCCATTTCTTTTTGCATTTTTTTTTTTTTGGGAAAAAGAATACTATTTATCTAAACATTCTTATTGTTATATATGTTTTACAATAAATGAAACGCTAGTTCACTTCAGTGGCGTAAGTACCTGAAAAAATAGAGGTCATTAACCTTACAAGCACACCTTTTTATCATCAACGTAATTAAAGTAATTACCAACATTTTAATTAAGAATAACGGCCGAGTTATTTATGTTTTTATTACTATCACGCTATTGCATTTGGGTACAAAGTCCCGCAGACATCGCGTGACCTTTCTACATTGTTCGTGATATGACAAACATACATAAATGATAATAATTAAAACATCTTTTATTTTAATTATTCTCATTTATTCTTGCTGTTTTGATTCACGTATGGTTTATGTCCTAACCTAGTTATTATCCATTATCTACATATCATTATGTACCTTTCATTGAAATAAGTTGAAATAAAGTTCGCTTACAATTTAACATAAGAACTTTAAAGGTGTCCTGTGGGGATTTTCTACCACACAAAGCGTCTGGCAGTGGAAGAGGTCAATCATCATGTTATCCCTTGGGTAATATAAAAAAATCACGCTAAATAGTACCTGTGACATAACTTGGCAGCTAGTCAGTGTAACTTTGTTACCTGACACCTGCCAATGCATTGACTTTACATAATAGCCAATAGTTCTTACACCTAGTAAGGTACTTCTGCGGAAAAGTATCAGCTATTATAATGACGTTGGTCTGGCGGACTCTAGAGCGGCACGGGATCTCCCTCTATTGTCGTTATCGCGGAAACGCAATTAGCCAGCTGATTGGTACAGAAACAATGTAAGCAAGAACACGATTCTCCCGAGCAAGTAATCGATGGCAAACGCTGAAGTTAAACTCTGCATAAACATTTAATTGTACTTTAATAACTCGGCCACGACGTGACATTTCAACATAAATAATTATTTAAACTAATTTAAACAATATGACGCAGTGCAATTACAAAGTATAATTGTACAAAAAATACACAATGATTATGTATTCAAAAATGTTTGGCCTAATTACACACTATCAGCGTATGTATTTTATTTCTCGTCTACCATTGAAATGAAACATAACAATCCAGTAATTTCCCTTGAAATATATCGTGACATTGATAACAATAATAAACGACATACATTATTGTATGGTATGATTGTTGCAGCTGGTTAAGTAATAATATATGCGAATACATACATAGTCTACGTTGCTTACTATTATACAATGTACTGTAATGGAATCTACTCTATGCCTAAGGCACCTAGTTATCTAGTCGCTTTTCTAATATATACTTAGAAAATCGTTTGTCCTGATCCTGACTGACTATCAACGCATAGCTCAAGCAAACCACTGGACAGATCGCGCCATTTGGTATACAAGTAGCTGTTATGACGTTGGCATCCGATAAGAAAGAGTGTTGGGAAGTTTGTCTGAAAATCTGTCATCGGGCGAAAGTCGGCTAAACCAACATACCAACACCAACCAAATCACACCAACAGACCAACCCATATCACATTGGTTCCGGCCAGAGCTAAGTCGTTTAATTACTTAACATCTTGGTAAGTATAAACCAATGAGGCTTTAGAAGGGGTTAACTGTATCATTATGGTAACTGGTTAAACCACCTACACAGTACCTAGAATTATATATTTATAGCTGTGATAGCCTAGTGGTGTGACCGTAGGACTGCCAAGTCATAGGTCTCAAGTTCGAACCCAAGGCACGCACCTCTGATTTTTCGGATTAATGTGCGTATTGTTTGTCACTTGCTTCGGTGACGGAAAACATGGTGAGGAAACCAGCATGCCTGAGAGATAATTCTTGACGGCGTGTAATGTCAAGTCAGAGTCTCATAGGCGGCATAAAAACTCTGCAACCAGGTTAGGCACTAACCATACGATAAAGAAGAAAGTACCTAGAACATAATATATAGGTATGGGTTAAAAATAAACATTTGTAGGAAGTGCAGAAACCCTTTCGCGAAAACTAAATTGGTCCCTCGGGTTAATATCATCTTGTACGTAATATTTTCCCTAAAATACGATTGTACTTCAAAATTACATAGAGTGATTCCCATCCACCATATATATGAGGCAATTACGTTCTTCGAACATCTTCATCTGACCCCATTTTTTAAAATATGTCCTCAGATAAGGAAGAAGAAGTGTATTTAGGTTACTCACCGACCTCACATTATTCTAACGCACTGTTTGTTGCGATAACAATATTCGATAAGGTATCAGTCAGCGCCAGCTATTTAAGGATGCATAAAGACCTCGCACGATACAAGCCCACCACACTATTCCCAAACCACAGCTACTCCTGAAAGCTAGAATCAGTAAAACAGTGGCGACCATCAGAAAAGCGCTGAGACAATGAAGCTCGAAGTCCCAGAGAAAAAAATTAACTGTCTTGGATCTTGCAGCGAAATTAATCTATACTTCTATACTAATAAAGAGGTAAAATTTGTAAGTTTGTACGTAGGGGGTAATCTCTGGATCTACTGAACCGATTTTGAAAATTCTTTCACTAAGAGGTAGCTACGTTATCCCCGAGTGCCATAAGCTATATTTACAACATGCCCGTGGGATAATTTGCGACCAAAACGCGAACGAAGCCGCGGGCATCAGCTAGTCAGAAAAAAAAGCTCATGCCACGCGGCTTCACCCGCTCGAGCTCGGTAATTGTCCCACGGGAAATACTACCCGCATAAAAAGTATTATATGTGTTAATCCATATTATAAACTATCTGTGTGCAAAAAATCGTCCAAATCTGTCGAGTAGTTTTTGCGTGAAAGAGTCACAAACCATCCATCCTCACAAACTTTCGCAATTATTGGTACTTAGATGTCTACAATAACGCGCTATGATTTTGCCAAATTATTAGACCTTATCAAAAATCACGTTTTAAATTATCTTATCTGATTCTTGATACCGTGTCTACTACAATAGGTAAGAACTTAGTATTACAAAACACAATTCTTAATTTTATGGTGACGACAATAGCGTGTCAGAGAAATCGATCAGTATAAATTATGTATAAAGTACTTGCACTGGGGATTTTCCGAGGTTATTGCCAAGTGATATCGATTCACATAGAAAAACACCTTTTATAAAAAAGTTTTAGTAATAATCTCAATACATAAAAATCATATGTCACACTATTTTTACTCTTTTACGCAAAAAACTGTTTTGTATGAAATTTGGCACACAGTTAAGATACTTTTAGTACGATCCCTTGGGACAACTACCGAACTCCACTCGGGTGAGGTCGCGATCAAAGGCTAATGTCCTATAAAGTGATATGCTTCCAGCACTTTAGGATTTTTGGAAAGTAACTAACACCTTTTCAAGGTCACAATACCTACCTAGGTAACTAAGTTTATATCTACATTATAATATTATTTAAATGGGCATTAAAAAGTTGTTTTGCTGTTCAGTTGGTATAACACAGAATAATAGTAGCGAAACATAGTCAAATGCATGCATGAAAACCCTTTTTCTTTTACAGATCATAAAAGCAAGCCTCTCGCTAGCCTATCTCTACCCCGTTGGTCTAGTGGTCGCGTGCGGTCCTGGGTTCGATTCCCAGGTCGGGCAAAGTGTTATTGGGCTCTTCCATCAGGAATTTCTCAGTAGCAGCCACGGAGCTTAGATATGTGCTCGGTTGATGGCAATAGGCTCGCCCCCTATTACATGCAACTTAAAAATGTAACTGGCGAAATGTGGGTGTACTATATTAGGTACACACCTGCCTAACCCTTCGGCGACTACAGGCGTGGTGTTATGTTATCAAGTGAGACTCGACGCTTATATAAATGCAAGTTCACAATCCATTCATTCCCAATTCATAGGAAATGAACTAGTAAATAATTAGATTCGTCTTTGACTAGTTAGGGTTCCGTAACTAAGGAGTAAAATTGGAACCCAATTACTAAGACTCCACTGTCCGTCCGTCTGTCTGTCTGGCTATCTGTCACCAGGCTGTATCTCATGAACCGGGATAGCTAGACAGTTGAAATTTTCACAGATGATTTATTTCTGTTGCCGCTAAAATAAAATATACTAAAACCAGAATAAAATAAATATTTAAGTAGGCCCCCATACAACAAATGTGTTTTTTTTTTAAATAATGGTACGGAACCCTTCGTCCGACTCGCACTTCGCCGGTTTTTTTTATGAATAACAGACGCAGTTGCCGGTTCCTTGATCTCGGCTGATTGTGTGCTTGGAAATATTACTGTAACTACCTTTTAAGTTTGTTGTTTTTGTTCAATTATGTTTTTTGAGGAACTCGTGAATAATTGCCGCCTGGGTCGATTAAAGATCGATCGACGGTTATGCCGCGCTTGCCTAGTTTGGTCCGTAGATGGGTGACCACCCATTACATACCGAATGTCCTCCGTGCCTCGGAAAGCCCCGTTGGTTCCGGCTTCTTCTTCTTCTTATCGTATCGCTGTTCCTTCCATGTTACACGGCTTGGGCCCAGTAGGTGGCCACGTTTATTGCATCAGCAGAGGTACTATTCAGATCGTCAAGAGTGCAGGTAAACGAACACCTGGGACACTCCAGCAGGTGGGACATAGTTGTTGTTCCGGATTGGATTCGGAGTTGTTGGTGTTCCGGAGCGCCGCACTCGCACTCGGTCTGGTTCCGGCAGTCAGCTGTAGATCTTTGACAGTCGATACTATTGCCCGAAAGTCTTACAACCAGTCTTACCTAAGGGTATCGTATTACCCAGCACTAACTGGGTTGTGGAGGTCAGATAGGCAGTCGCTCCATGTAAAATACTGGTATTCAGCTGCATTCGGTTAGACTGAAAGCCGACCTCAACATAGTTTCAAAAAAGCAAGGCAGAGGATTATCTTTTCGAGTGTTTTATGGGTTCACGTGGGTAATCTCATATTTTTTATTGTAAAAGATCAGAGAAACTGGTATGGACAAATAGCAGATAGAATTGCGTTCCGGACACCTGAAACCGGACACTAACCTACTAGGTATGAAAAATAGTGATAATTTAGGTTGTCAGTCATCTGGTCCGCAATTTAGGCGGTTTTACTGAACCTTTGAAGTTACTTGAGAGCAAACTTGGTCAAACAGACTATAAGTAAGTTCAAGCCAGAAACGGGAACATGTCTAAGCCAAAGAAAAAAGCCTGGCCAAGTGCGAGTCTCGTGCATGAAGGGTTTCGTACCATCGTAGCAGGGGATCCCCCTTTATTTTTTTTATTATTTGTTGTTAAAGCGGCAACAGAAATACACATTCTGTGAACAGAAAAATTCATTTATTTTATTATAAAAAATATTCTTAAAAACTATGTTAACTAAATAATTTCAGGTAAAATTGTTTTTAAACATACAAACTGTTAGAAAAAAAAGAACATATTTTTGTTAGTAGAAGAATATTTAGAATAAGAAATGACACACTGGTTGGTACATACTACATATGTACTATTACAGCAAAATAACTGTAATAGACAGCCGGACGCACCTTGTTTAGTCATAAAAATAGACTATTACGTAAATGATATGCTATCACGAAATTAAATAGGTAATGTTGTTGACATTTGTGATAAACTTGTGTGTATATGTAGAGAGGTAAAGTTTGTATGAAGGGAGTAATCTTCGGTACTACAGACGCTATTCCGCAAATTATTTCACTAATGGGAAGCTTCATTATCCCGACGAGTATATAAAAATATATTTAAAATGTCCCCGTGCGATGATTTCCAACTACAAAGCGTGCGAAGCCGCGGGAAAAACTAGTAAGATAAATAGAAAATTCCAGTGTGCGTGTGTTCGTAATACTTCTCGTTTAAAACCACTAGGTAGGAGCCATCCTGGTGACCATATGAGTATGGGATCACCTGGTGGCGCTTTCGAAGACATATGACATCTACCAACCCGCACTGGGCCCACGTGGTGGATTATAGCTCATTCCTTCTCATAGAGAGGCCTGTCTCAGCAGTGGGAACATTATAGGCGGATTATGCTGCATGCTTATGCTATAAAAAAATGAGAATTTGGAATAGTACAATTTTATGTTATTTATAACAAGAAAAGTAATCAAAGATGAGTAATGATGCTGAACACTAAGCACAGCTCGCTGCCTTCAGCTTTATGATCTAGCTATTTAAGTGGCCTCTTTTTTACAGGTCCGTACGTTTGTCTAACTCGGCAACAAAAACTAAATTTATATTAAAAGAGGTAGTACCTGTTCCGTCTTTCAGTACAGTCGTACTTTACCTACTAACTTCGTATTGAAAATATGTGAATATTTTTTCAACTAAATTCCGCTGTACGCATTGTTACGTAGTTTGTATATAATGTTTGTGTATGCGTCTTTTCTCTAAGTCGTCCTTGTAAGTTGGCCTTGTCAAAATGAACGACGTATGCTATGCTTCCTATTGGTATAGAATAGAATAATCTTTACTAAATTAAAATTAAATTAGGTTCTACATATTCTGCTCACTAAAATTCAGCATGCTAATATTGTTATAAGTATTCTAGTCTTTGATGCTACGTTACGAGCCTACGAGCCCTTCATTTTCCTTATTTTTCTTAGTAATCGCATATTATATTCACGTTATATAATTTCTATGCTTATATAAATGTTCTTATGTTTTGTAGGTTGTTAGGCGTCAATACATTAGCGTAATGTTATGTCGCCGTTTATTTGCGGTTGACGCAGCATTTCGTCTTCTTTTGCTACATTAAAAAAAAAAAATGATTTATAAGAGTATCCATGGAGTTTCTTCCCCAGTCTGCTCTATAGAGCTACGCTTTAAATTGAGTTTGAGAGAATCATTTCAGTAGACACGCCTTTTCTAGCCATATTTTCTTCCACTCAGTCCATGTATTGATTATTTTCACGAGATTATTCATCTGCCCTGCCAGTTCCCAATTATATTAGGGTCGCCTTCCGACATAGTTTGGTAAAAGACTAGGCAGATGATGATGACGGTTGGGGTCGGCTTCCAGTCTAACCGAATGCAGCTGAATACCAGTATTTTACATGGAGCGACTATCTGACCCCCACAAGCCAGTTATTACTCGGTAATACGATACCCCTTGGTAAGACTGGTTGTCAGACTTTTGGGTCACTAACTATTTGTCCCCTAACGTCTTTTAACAAGACCATTATGGATAAATAATTATTTATTTAGTTATTATGTAGTTTTATTTAGAGCTAAATTTAATTTGTGGTTATAATTAGATCAAATTGGACGCCGAATAGAAAAACAATGAGGTAATGTCATTCATTTGTCTCAATTAATGTTATTGGGTCAATTTGTAATTGAATTGTTCTCTATAAATGTTGTGCCTATCAACAATTAGGTAACTGAGTTCAGACTAGATCTTTTGCATACAATACTACTACCTACCAGGTACCTACTAGGTACTGTATAATCTGTTTCACAGCCTATAATCATTGACCCAGCGAGAATAAAAAATAAATAAATAAATATTATGGACAACCCAACCAACACAACGCTATCTAGCCCCAAATTAAGCAGAGCTTGTACTATGGGAACCAGATAGCTGATATAATACTTACATACATATTTATTTTGTAAATACGTACTTAGAATATAATATAACACCCAGACAGAGAGCAAACATCTGTGTTCACCACACATATTCTCGGTGGGGAACGAACCCACGACCTAAGGCGGAGAAGGCAGAGCTACTTCCAACTGAGCTAAGAGGCCAGTCAGAATGGCCGCGACTAATGAAATACTGGTTACCCAGGCAGGTTACTTACAAAAAGCGTTTCTTTAATTTGTGTAATTTATAATTAACACTTACAACGGGATTTTTACGATGTTATTATTTTGTTACATGATAAATGTCGAGTTTTAAGTGTCAGTGACCAAGTCAGATTAAAAAAAAAAATTAAGTTCATCACCATTGCTCTCAAAAGTTGAGGAAACAGTCATATTCTAAACCCAAAAACGAGAAGATATGTGACACCCACCAACCCGTGCTGGACCCGTGTGGTGGATGCCACCTGTCATAGAGAGGAGGTCCCAGCTTATGCGTATGCTGTAATCATTGCCTTTGCTAGGTGATTCAAATTCAACCATTTATTGCTCAACACAGTACATTTTCTACATTTCCAGATGACAAGTGAATGCGCAGTCCACTGTATTGTACCAATTCAGGCATGCAAAATTTATAATAAATTATAGTTACACAATTTCAGAAAATCCAATTAATACCACAAACAGAGTCGGACAGAAAATAAATCGAATGAGTACCATAAACAATGTCGTCAATTCAAATTAATACTTACTTGTCAGTAATTAAAATAATACCTTAATGTTATGATAATTAGTACAATGATCAAGCTTGCCGAACCGATTATTGCCGTACGGATTATTGATAACAGAACTCAATTTCATAATCTGAATTTCAGACAATTTGCCATACATTTCTAACATTATTCCATATAATATGTTGTGCTTATTAGTTACACGTATAGTCCTATGACTCAGAAATCGTGAGGAATATTGGTAATATACAATAAGTTACCAGAATGCATCAAAAATAAAAATAAGAATAATATCTTTACCAATAAATTAAAACAATTCATAATGACCAAAAGCTACTACACTATTGACGAATATTCCAGCGAAAAATTTTAACAACAATAAAAAATAATTTTGCATAATACCTACATTCTATTTTGTTATTTTATGTAATTTTAGTGGTTTCCAGCGCCTTCATTCTCTCTCCTATTAAAAACTAACTTTGCTGTGCCCGACAGAGTCCATAATTGATTCGATGTTTTAACGTACCAACTGTTATAATTATGTACACAGAATGCAATAAAGTATTGAGTAAAAATCCAATATCGTGAGTAAGTAGGCAATATTGTAAAAATCGTGCTAGTATGAGTCGTAAAAATAAAATAATAAAACGCCTACAAATACTTTTAATTCATATTAAAGTCATATCTAACATAACGTCTGAAATCCTTTTAGGGTTAGAGGCGTACTTCTACTAATTGGGGCAGAGTGTATATTGTCATCGACCAACCACGAATCCAGATGGTACCTGATCCAGAATCCTGTTCTGCTATAATCGTTGTAAGTTGTTCATATTATCATTCAAGTTGTTCATTGTGATTAATTTACAAAGTAGCTATAAACTGTAGTATCATGTGACCTAAAAGTATGAATTTTAGGTCTGCAAATTAAATTAATTTGAATGTTATATTTCCTCATACCACAATAATTGACGTTATGTCAGTACTGAAATAGAGAAGGTGGCAAAGGTGGTGTACAATTTTGACTACAATCTTACATGTTTGGTTCAAAAATAAAGTAATGACAGCGTTTCTCATCGTTTATGATTCAGACTACAAACAAACAAAGCAAAATACAGTTTGGCTCAAAGACCTCTTGAGAAACAACCAACAATCACACGAAAGACACCAATTCTAACATAGCATTACGCAAACCCACGTTTCGCCACTAATGTTTAAGTCCCATGTAATGGGGCGAGCCTAATACCATCAACCAGGCACACCAAGCTGCAAATGTATGTATAGTAAACTCAATATTAGGTAGTATATTAACGCACTCAAATATATGTAATACCTACTTGAGAGCGTTAATTTACCTGCTACCTAATAATATTTTCCTTGTAACTGTTGGTATATAATGGCTAATCAAATATTTGTGGAAAAATATTTGTACACTGTATTACCTCAACTGTTGATGGTAAGAAAAACATAGTTATTGTATTCGATATTTACGTTAAACAAACTGTAAGGACAAATCAAAGATATCTTTGAAAATATACACGAGCTCGTAGTTCTAGTTGGTAGATTTTCCCACGTGAAGATGTTTTTCAGTTTTCCGTGAAAAACAGTACCTAGGTATACTCTCAGTTACAAAATTATCATCATCATCTACCTAGCCTTTCCCCAAATATTTTGGGGTCGGCTTCCAGTCTAACCGGATGCACCTAAATACCTTACATGAAGCGAATGCCTATGTGACCTCCACAACCCAGTTAATACTATACGACCCCTTGGTAAGACTGGTTGTCAGACTGTCCCGAACTGGCTTCGCTCGCTCTTGCACTCAATAAAACACCAAAATATTTACTTTTCAAATTACTTTAATTTATAAACGAAGTTTAAAAAATATATGTATGGAAATTAAAGTAATTATATTGTAGCTTCCACCATTTGCAAATTAGGATCTTTGTGAAATTTTGCAATGTTCCGCTGCCACAAATACTCTACTATGGCATCACCAAAATCCTCTGGATGATAGTAATTGTCTTTTTAAAAAAAGCGTTTCACGGCTCTCCACTGTAACTCAATTCTTGACGTAAAATGCCTCTGTCACAGTCTACAAAATGGCCGGCCTAGCGATTCATTTTACGCATTTTGAGATGACTTTGACAGATGCAACGTCAAAAATGTTAGAATTTAGTTAAATGTACGTTCCATTTGAAGTTTAGTTAGTGAATATCTAATATTTTAAAAAAAATACTTGGACGCTGCTCCGGCAGCAAAAATCACATGGGGTACTTTAGATAAACCCCCTTGCCCCACCCACAGTGACATAATCCTGAAATTCAGGTGTCTTAAATTCAAACCCAACCAATTTTGAAGTTGGCGGTATGATACCCCCGTGCCTCGGAGAGCACGTTAAGCCGTAGATCCTGCGCCTGATCTCTCATCGGTCGTGTCGGATTCCCGTCACATCGGACTATGAGAGTAAAGGAACAGAGAGTGTACCTGTGCCTGCGTACACACTTGTGTACTGTAACATCTCCCGCGCCGATGGCTAATCTCCGCTAAAATTGGCCGCCGTGACTGAAAACGGTCAGAATTACTGATCATATGTAAATAGTGTCTATATTCGTCACATCCACTGCTCGACATGGCAAAGGGTCGGAGCTCTCAATCTAGTATTGATAACCCACTTCCCTCATTACCCACGCGGGGATAAGTGATGCAGATGTCACAATAATATTTATACAATCTATACATACAAATAAATAAAAGTTCTGTTTGTGATATCAAAATTACAGCTTTTTACTGAATGCAATGAAAATATATACGGCACTTATAACAAAACACTTTTTTTCAGTTTTTGTCTGTCTCTCGGTCTGTCTGTCTGCATGTTCCAGCTAATCTCCGAAACGGGTCGACCGATTTTGACAGGACTTTTACTGACAGATAGCTGATGTTATAACGCCTAACATAGGCTACTTTTATTAGAAAAAATATTAGGGATCCGCGCAAAAAAAATAAAACCCTTGAAATTCGATTAACAAAAGGGAAGTAATATTTTTTATAATAATTTCACGCGAACGAAGTTCCCGGCCAACAGCCGAGTCAGTACAGTCAGTACAGTCTAGTATAATTACCTATACTATACTTATTTATAGTTCTGGCTAGTTGGTCTAGTGGTCACAATCGCGACTGTTGCGCATGACGTCCTGAGTACGATTCCCGGGTCGGGCAAATTGTTATTGGATTTTTCCATCAGGAATTTCTCAGTAGCAGCTACGGAGTCTGGATTTGTGTCCGGTTGATAGCATTAGGCTCGCCCGGTATAACATGGGACTAAAACATAACTGGCGCAATATGGGTGTACTATTGGGTACACCTCTGCTTAACCCGTCGGGAATTACAGGCGTGATGTTATGTTAGCTTGTGGTTTCCCACGCCTGGGCAACCATGACTTCCAGTTTTTCCAATACCGGGTGAATTGTCGCCACATTTCGCAAGTTACGTTAAGCGACCGGACATAAAACCAAGCTACGAGCTACTAATGAGAAATTGCTAAAGGAAAAACCAGTAACACTATGCCTGACCAGGGAATCAAACCCAAGACCCGTGCTCACAAGTAGTTAGACCAAACGTGGCATGCAGGTCTATTTATATTATTTTATCTTTATCAAACAATCAATGTTCTGCGGGTTGTTTGCCCTATTTTTTATTATTTATGTGTTTATAATAATGAAGTTTCTAGGATATATTCGTGCGATAATAATGGCATACATAAACCAAAATGTAATTATATATCATATTAATTTTTTAGGGATTATCGAAAAATCCCTTTCATTTTCCATTTTTCGGGGAATACCACAGAGCTAATTTAACGAGTGTTGCCATGTTGCGTGGTTTATGATTCTGGTTTATTTGGTAGTTTTTTTATCATTTTGCTTATATTCTTTATTGATATACCCACTTGATGATATACTTCCGGGCCCCTAGGCAATTTCTTGATAACGACAATAATATTAGCAAGCGATAATAATGCGCCAATGTAATTCCTCAAAATAAGTGACAAGATGGAAATAGTAGTTAATTAGCAGACGTTTTCGGTACTTACATTTTGTATGATTATATTCATATGTTTATAGAATTCCAACATCGGTCAGGTCGCGTATTGTATAAACAAATGAAATATCAATGACTATAGTATACAGGTAACCTAAAGTTAGTCACAGAGACCATAACCACAGTTAGCGGTCATAAACTTGTTTCAAACCCTTTTACAACTATAATACCTTTTAAGGTTTTATACATAATCATCCTCAATTCAGTCAAAGTAACAGCGTTGAAAACGGGTTATTTGCGCAGAAACAGAAATAAATTATCCTGCAGAAAAGTTTTAATTCAAACTGTAAAAGTGTTACAGGTAAATTCCACGTAAATTGAAAGTAGATTATCTGCGGAATTTATACGTACACCTATTTTATACGTTTGCCTCAAAACGTAACAAAAAAAAAGTAAATACTAAAAGGAGAACTGTCATTGTCACCTTTCCCGCCAGTTCCCGTTCGCGCCAACTTTTCCTTTTTCGCCGCCGCACTATAATGTTCTTCCAACTTATTCTTGTGATACAAAGTAAATGCAATAAAACAAACTATCAGTCCACTATAAACTATAAAACAGTTCTTTTCTAAAGTCCATATTGCTAACGATATCACATTCATTTTATTAGTTAGATTAAAATATAACGGAGCACCCGTGTGTACTCAGTCGCGTCGCGCGCACTACTAAACTTTATTGTCATGTTATAATTGTTAAAACCAATCGATTTGCCGTTGATAAAGTTATTTACGTTCCAATTTCTACTTTATCTTAATACGGTAAGATTCACGTGTGAGTTATTTGTGGTGTTATATTTGTTTGCGTAAAGTTGGCATCCCATAGCTTCTTTTTGCCAACATTACTGTCCTTGACTTTTTCTTTGCAGACAGTACACGAATGTTTGCACGCAAGAATAGTTCGGTCTGTGTGTATCATATTAATTTTATTTTTACCTCATAATAAATGTACTGGGGCTCTGCTCCCAGAAATATTGACTAGATCCGTTTTTAGATTACCTTCGCGTTTTTTTTGTTTTATCGACTTTGACTATTTATCACTTTGGACAACACCTAGCAGGAATGAAGGATTGTACGATGACCAAGTTGTGACCAAGTGATTGTTAAATAGCGTGATATTATTTTACTTGTTGTAATACATAAACTTAATCATATCTAATAGTGAACTAAAAATCGTTTTGGTGAGTTTACACCAAACTACGTTGGATCCCATCGGATAGACTACCTGACTATTTACTAATGTATATGTATAACTAAGTAACCAGCTAAAAGTGGTAGATGAATCCAATTAGAAACAGATCTGAAGTACGTACCTACTCAGGCTTCAATACATACCTAAGTCTGAAGTACTCAGGCTTCAATGTACCTACATATGTGAACTGTATGTACAGTCAGCGCACCAATATTTATACACTTTCATAAATTTAAAAGCAATTTTCGTGAGAAGTAACGAATCTTTTTCATAAAAATATAAGTTACAGAATACTATTTTCGTAACAACATGACATTTTAATCAGAACAGAAGGAGTAAAACACTTTTTAAAGTTGTTAAGTGTACCTACATAATAACACCTATGTAAATAAGGTAATATATACGTATTGAGTACAGACGAATCAATTAAATCCTCAAGTTAGAATCGAATCGAGCTATTTCAACACTCTATTTGAACACCGTGGAATAATAGGCTAAAACTACTTCCAACTATGCTTGTTAAATAAAAAGGAAATTCGATTAACCCGTATACAGCCGGCCCCTGGCCCTTTTTCGGAACATAAAAATCATGTCAAGCATAGTCGTTCAAATCATTTAGTATGATCATAGTCAAACAAACTTTGTGGCACGTCAAACATGAAAAGAAAATGACATAAAGGAAAAATGGTAATGAAAACTGTGTTGGTGAAAAAACAAATAGTTGCCTATGTGGTGACAAAAATCGCGAAGAAAACTAGGTGAGGGGACGGCGAAAATGACTTGACGTGGCTGGAAAACAATGCGGCTACGCAGAAGGCAAAGAACAATTCTCACGCTGTAGGAAAATCCAAGAATAACACGTGGTCATGAAGAATAGGAAAAGGTTCGCCTCTTCTATTCTATTTCGGTCAGATAAACAGTGGAAGAAGAAGGCAAATAGAACGATGCGGTAGCGAAAATGGTAAAGAAAGGCGGTGTCAGAGAAGGCAAAGAAGAATATGCAGTAATAGAGGAAACGAAGTAAGGTATGCAGTTCTAGCGGAAAACGTAGAAAGAAGATGAAATGATAAACGCCATGTAGGAGCTAAATACTCAGAGGTAAGTTAGTGAGTTAAAAAAATAAGCAGAAACACCTTAATCTTAAAAAAAACATGAGTTTGAGTAGTTTTATTAAGTTTGCCTAGTAAAAGACCAAAGAACGTTTACACACCCCGGATTTGGCGCAGATATAGCGTTATTCGTTGATAAACTAGTTCTATAGCAGCTTCGGCGTACCATTTTTGACCTGTAAAATTGATGTGACTCTGCGATATACACCATGACGTCGTTACAGTATAACACAACATTACTACCTAATTCATAGACCAATACAAAAAATTGTAAAAAGAAGTATGAGTCAGGCCGTTTATTATCTTACAAGATCGTCACACATCGTTGGCTGAGGGAAACGCCAAGCAACGCTCATGTCTGTCTGGCTTTAAAAATATCTTGTTAACATGCAACGTATCGTCGAGGAAATGCATAAAAGTGTGGGTAGACAGACACTAGGGCAGACGGTACTTGCGAAGATAATCTCTTTGAACAAGTGTAATTGAGTCATCATTCCTCAGTGGGCAAATCTGTAGTTCATAACGCGATTTCCAATTTCGAGGATAATGTTATAGTATCACTTTAAAAAATACGAATGTTTTTGGAAAGTTGGGTTGTGGAGGTCAGATAGGCAGTCGCTCAATGTATAATACCGATAGTCCGCCATCCGGGTAGAATGGAAGCCGACTTCGACATAATTTAGAAAAATACCTCGCGTGTTTTCCGTAAACACAGGTACGTATTATATATTATTATTTTGTCATTGTGTAAATGTTCGATGTTTACTTACTCGCGGCGAAGACTAAAATCCTTTAGCGGAAGTAGAAGTAATCCTTCCAGGAGTTACAGACTACTGTATCAAAAAATCTGCTATCGTCACACAATGATGATGGTAGTATTCTCCCTGCCAACGCTTTTTTTTATAATGTCGTCTCGCAGTTCAGCCTATGAGGCTAGCTACTGCTTAACCGGACTAATTACCTGCCACTGCTACCAGCCGTATGTACTTATACAGGCTGGTCCAGTCCGTGAATGGCAATGTTATCTTAATGATCGATCGACACAAGAAAGACGGATGCGTGGTGTGGTGTTCCCATATTTACCCAACTACGGCGGAGGGTTATGATTTCAATTCAACCCACTGTCCGCTAGTTATTATAACATCATTGGGATGTGGCATTGTTGCGATGTCACATTAAATTCAATATGGCATTTGTTATAGGACATAAAGTCCTTAAAGTCTATTTTTTATTGCCGTGTTTGGTATCAAATGAAAGGGCTTAATTAGCATCTATTTTAAATGTTATTTAAAGCTGAACACACTTAGATTTACAAATCTTAAACTTACTGTTATGTAAGTTTTAAAAATATACTTAAAAAACATGACCTCTCATTGTGTCCATAGCTTGTTTTGCATCTATGGACAATAGTAATAATTTTCCATGGATGTATGTGTATGAATCTGTAAGTTCACTTTCTTTTTTATTTTAGTTATTTTCTAAAAAAAAAAAACGAAATTTGTTTTAATGTTAATGTGAAACGAGAACAACTGCCGACAAGCTGTTTTGCAGTTTGGCAGACTTTTTATATGTTATAATATTACAGACTTTGAATAAAAAAAAAAATAAGTTAACAAACTTACACTTGTTTCACGTTAGGATTCCCAAACGAAGTCAGCTGTTTAGTTTCATCCTAAGAGGAACAGCTAAATACATAAACAAGAATAAATTCTTATAATGATGATCCTGTCTACAGATAAAATGTATTGTTCCTAGACGCAAACGGATGACCTTATTAAGAAAATAGTCCATTTGAATGCAATCTTCTTCGTCTACCTGGGCTATTGCGTGTCTGTGAAGAAGGTCTGTCTTACAATCAAGGCGTCGATTACTGAGGAACAGTACCAAACAGTACCTGACTATCCTGACATGTGGGTCTACCAATGATCACGACAGGTGCGATGCAAGTACTGATTCGATTGTTCGGAAAAAAATGGATTGTTCTTTTTAATATAATATGTTGAATAACTTACAAATAATTTTGTTTACAACGCATAAATGGCTCTTGCGTTTACCGGCTGTTATCAACATCTTTTACGAGTATATCAGTCTCTGACGGACGGTGCTAAGATACTGGAGGATTTTCAAGTACTGAAATAAAGTCACTTAGATGAGATTATCGTTATAAAACTAAAAACTGTTGACTGGTCTTACTACTGTTCCATGAGTATTAGCAATCTCCTTACACATCAGGAAATAGATGTTTACCTAGTTCTTTCAAACATGAAATTGCTCGCTTCTGGTTTTCTACCTGTGGTTATTTCTCCGGAAACAATGAAACCGCAGCACTCTGCAAATACTCAGTCCCTTTCATTTGACAAGATTAATTTTCTAGATCAACAGATAATTAGTAAAACTGTGATCAAGATCATGCCCCGGATAACACATACGATAACATCAAACCTGTAAACCCCGATGGGTTAGGCTGTGGTGTACCAAATAGTTCACACCTCTTTCATCAGTTATGTTCGAGTCCCATTTAACAGGGGGCGAGTCCATTGACATCAGCTAGGTATAAATACGAAATCCCTGATGAAAATGAATCAATAACACTTTGCCCGAACCGGGAATTCAGGCACCGGGGTGCGGGGGGTCCGGGGGGGTGGTACCGGGGTTTCAGGGTTGCTTGAGGTGAGGTCACCTCAAGCTCACCAGTCGCGCTTGGCTAGACCATCGACGCAACGAAAATATCCCAGTGAGAGTGATGCAAATATTGCAAATAGGTAGTTCTCACTAGGCTATGGCACCGAGGAGTGCTTTGCAAGTAGAGTCGATTACTTGAGCATAGCTTATGTTTTATTTAAAATAATCTCGAATTGTGAATGTAGTCTGTTAGACGGTCAGTCACGTCTGATATGTATGTATATGCCCAGCGGTAACTGTGAATTCCACGTTGTAATCGTGGGTTCGAACCCAAGCAGGCACTATAATAATCAGCCTAGTAACATCTATGTAATCCTTGAACGGTTACGCAGAGGTGTACCTCTGTAATAACACACCCACCAGGTAATAGGGGCGAACCTATTGTCATCTACCGGGCCCAAATTCAGATTCCGCGGTTGGATGGTTGGGTGACGCAAGCTCTTATATTTGTTTCATAATATCTAAAACAAAGCAAACAATATTGTCTTTATTTATACTCTGATGCAATTGTTTATTAGAACATAATTTATTGAAGCTAGATGTGTGTTATCATCGTTTTCAGACCTTGAGTCGAATATAGATCGAAAATCTGTGTGGAAAATAGAAGTTCATAATGGGCGCGTAGTTTAATTTGTGTTCTTTTTTGTCTAACCTTCAGTGGCCCACCTGGAAGTTCCTGAACCGTCTGCATAACAAAATGGAAAGATGTAACTCCAACCTCGTAAAATAAGGCTACTCCGACGGATCAATAGTACAGTGTGAAAACATGCAGCCAAAGTGACCTCTGCTTTGCTAGGAAATAGCAGTTTTGGGCCAACAAAACGTAGAATACAATATGTCTTGACAGTGATACGAAGAAGAGGAAGCAGGGGCTCAAAGACTCTGCGAATAATACAAAACAAAGGACGTTTAGATAGGCATCATCTGCCTAGCCTTTTCCCAACAATGTTTGGGTCGGCTTCCAGTCTAACAAGATGCAGTTGAATCGAGTACTCTTTTTTTAATCTTATATGGAGCGCCTAGGAAGGCGCTACCCAGTACTAACTGGGCTGTTAGTACTGGGTAATATGGGTATACCCCTTGGTAAGGCTGGTTGTCAGACTTTCGGGCCACTGACTACTTAACAACTGTCCAAGATCTACAATTGTCAGCCGGGACCAACGGCTTAACGTGCTTTCCGAAGCCCGGAAGAAACTAGGTATGTAATGGACGGCTTAACCTGAAGATGGACCCGAGAAGCCACGAGCTCCTCCACATTCAGGTAGGCAGAAATTTCTTTAATTATTCCTTAACACATTGGCGTGCTAATCAACATCAAAACATTTGTTCGAATTAGGCTGAAAATCAGCATTTTATGAACGTCACAAATTACATAAGCAAAAACACTCGCCCGTCGCCACAAATGTTGCAGGCAGAGTTTGTTCCTCCATTTCGTCTTCCCAGCTCAAACACTAGTACAAGTACTAGTGTCTTGTACGTTATTCCGTGAACTACTCAATAAAAAAACATATTACACTCCAAAATATATTGTGCTTCCGCACAGTCAAACGATCAGAAGTAAAAGACTACTTGTTAAATGTGAAATATGTCTGGAAAACTTATTCTAAACCACCTGAGTTTATACTGGGACATATATACGAACTCCATGTATGTATAATAGGCACATACCAACATCTTTGATGTAATTAAGTTATTTCCAACATGTCTATCTGTTAGGTTAAAAGAACTTAATACATAATATACATTAATCAACATTGCAGTCAAAGAACTCAAAATAGATTGTTATTTAATTAGTCTCAATGAAAACTGTATCATTGTGTTGTATTGTATTGTATTGCAAATGTGTTTCGTAACAGGGCGGCGCAGCGGGTCGTCTAAATAGACCACTGTTTTTATTCCCCGGCCGTGTTTTGTAAACAAAGCGGTATTAGTAAACAGTGACTATTTGTTTTGGATTTAGGTCGTGGGAGGGTATCTATATTTATGCTAGATTTAGAAAGGTTTCAAAGATTGGTATCTCATGAAATAAAATAACAACAGTTGCTCGGGATTTTTACGTTAAGCCGCGCTTGCCTATATTGGTCCATGGATGGGTGACCACCTAATACATACCGAGTTTTAACAAATCAAAAAACAGCGATTATCCATAAAAAGGATTGAATGTTAGCCCCAGTTTATATGTATACAGTGACATTTAACAAGGTATTTATTATCTAGAATCAAATTCAATGGTATAACTTACCTAACAAAAAATCCAGATATAGATACGTTTTTTTCGTCTCCTGAAAAATGACCTTTTTTGAGTTTTCTCAGTTTAGATGTAGGTGTGCGATTTGATCACAAATAACATCCTTCGCTCTTCCTAAAATCTGAATTCATTGGATATTTGGACGGTTGTACCATAATAAAATAATGGCTACCGTCAGTCCGTGACGTCTGTAACAAACTTAAAATATAATTTATTTTAGGCAATGTTCTCATGTAAGTGACTATAAGTCTTTTTTGAGAATAAAATACCCATATACCTAACCTATAATATTTTACTAAACTCCTAGTTCTATTATGTTAGCAAGCACTCTTCTCGTGTTGAAATATTATGTGCCTGATATTATGTTCGCGGCAACGTAATTAATTTCTTCAACTAATAGCTATTATTAAAATGTATCTACTAAACTTTAAAAACCGTGTATCATCAATCATCCATCATTCTCCTTAACCCAATTTACTTGGGGTCTCTGAGCATGTCTTCTTCTTCCATACTTCTCTATTACTCGTCATCTCAGCAGTCAACTCCTTTCTAGCCGCATCATTCACACAGTCCACACATCGTTTCTTTGGTCTTCCTCTACTCTTAGTCATCCGTGTATATTACCAATTTAGTTTATTTTATATCTTTTTAAAGATAATCTACTAATTTATGTCTTCACTAGTGCAATTTTTTTTAGTGATAAACGTAATCAGCCAACGTTATCTCCTCGAAACATCTTACGGCCGAACACCCATATTTTAAGAACATGAGCCATCCGGTAATATGATCTTCAAACATTTGCCGATGTCCTCGCGGTTTCATACAAGGGCGTCATATCCTTCAAAAATAAATAAAGTCGGTTCTTAGAAACTGCTGTGTTTTTATTACGAAATATTGACCTTAAAATCTAGTTTTAGGGTTGTGTGAAACATCCTAACTGCAAGTCAATGTTTAATTGATAATTATGTTTTTGAGGACTGCCTTGTTGGTCGAGTGACCGCAAGCGTGACTGCTGAGCATGAGGTCCTGGGTTCGATTCCCGGGGCGAGCAAAGTGTTATTAGCGTTTTTGCGTTAGCAGTGATTTTTCAGAAGCAACCTCGGAGTCTAGATTTGTGCTCGGTTGATGTTGATGGTTAATCGCAGGGGTAGGGCAGCAAAGGGATAGGCTGGATCTGACACCGCACTGGGACTGTACCACTCTTATAAAGCTGTATTACTTCATCCTACTTCAGTATTGGAAAGAGTTGGAGCTATAAAGGTCATCTAGTTCATACTCTTTCCCATATTAAAGTAAGATAAAACAATAGGTACTGATTTAAAAGGTGCTAGCTGGATAATTTTCAAACGGAAACCGAAACCTTAGCAACGCTCTTTCTTATTGTTCTCGTTACCTGTAATGAATGTAGGTAATTAGGTATAAGAATAGAGAAACTCGTACAATTCTTTAATTACCTAATAATAAAAGAAAGATAAAAACAACGTCAGTTTGTACATCTATGTGTCATTCAACTTCATGTGTTTCAGTACGTTTCTAGTTTCCTATTTACTTGTAGGTACTATTGATTATTATAATTTATGGCTTGTCTAGTATACCTAATGTAAAAACTGAGTGCCTATTATCTACTTAAATACAATAACATGATGATTGACAAACAATTTTAGCAGTACCTATCTACTTTTATAAAAACAATGTGACTACTTATTTACACATTAATACCGTCTTAAAGGTAGGTGTCAATTTAATTTGTGACTGACGTCTACCAGACTTGGACAAAAAATTTAATTCTATGAGCTGTTCTTAACTATGAGAGGCACCTGTTTGTTTCTCCGCAGATCATGATGCTATGTTGAAAAACTGCCAACAAGGTCACTTCATTATAACCATCCACAGCCCAACTTCACCGACTGCTGGGTATATGCCTCACTTTGGTCGTGCCATGCCAATATCCACGCTCCTTTTTTTTTTAATGAAGCGGTGAAGAGTGCTTGACGTATACCGTACCGTCCGGGGAGAGGGCTTGGTTATGTGGGTCTTACACCCACGCCCATCCCCGCTTCGTCCAGCAACATAATCGGCCTGTACGCCGATGGAGACTTCAAGGGTCGCCCCTCCTTCTGCAGCAGCACCAGCCGACCTTCTTTACAGGCCTTAGGGAACCGTCTTGACGTTAAACAGGCGTCGAACAGTGGGAACTGTTCGACGCCTGTTTAAGCATGGCTTCTAGCGTCGCTTCCAGTGCCAGAGCCAGCACCTTTGCAGGCACCCCGTCCGGTCCGGGGGCAGTCCTCTTGGACCGCGTCTGCGGGATTGCCACCCCCATCTCTGCTTAGGATATTGGAGGAGTCTCCACCTCCACAATGTCCACTCTCCTGTGCCAGCCTCATTCAGATTTTACCCGCGGTGGCAACAAGATCACTAAGTGAGTATAAATCTGACATCAAAGTCCCTCAATGTATTTGGGAACCTTCTGAAAGATTTACTCCCCAAACAATATTTATGGATATAGTCAAGTAAACTCATATTTATCGTAAGTCGAATATATAAAATACTAGCGGCCCGTCCCGGCTTCGCACGGGTGCCCACGGGTGCACGGGTTACTCAGGGTGAATGTAGCTTTCTAATGGTGAAAGAATTTTTGAAATCGGCGCAGCAGTTTTTGAGTTTATTCATTACAAACATACACACAAAAATACAAATCTTTCCTCTTTATAATATTAGTGTAAATAACAAAATTAAGAAATTGCATCTTGAAAATTTCTTCTAACCACAGATTAGTTTAGCCGACTGTACAATTATGTAATAAATGTTTTAGAAACACATAGGATAACGAAGCCGTCAACCAAGCATTATATACATCAAACTAAGTAACTTTACGAAAAAATATTGCCGGGAAACGACTTTTTTTTGGGGTGAAAAATCACGTTTTACGGTAGGACACTCAAAACATTGTGCTGATGGTTGGATTGAATATCGTGTGGTATCGGGGGTCGTGGAGGTGTTTAAAGTCACCTTACATTAAAAACATGTAAGTATTTAAAAAAAAAAGTGAAAAAGTTGGATCTTTGACCACCAATATCTCCGTAACTAGAAGGTTCTCAGGTATGGTCTAAAACAAAAAAAAAAATCGCAATGATGGGGAAAACAAGTTCCTTTCGGCTTCGTTAAGGGTCTTGTTAACCCATCTATCTATTCTGTCCAAAACCCCAGTGTGAAAGAAGCTATCAAAATACCAAGTAACGTAAACATACGGAATACTGCACGCATATTCGAATCGCCCACGACCTTAAGATATTATCAGTCATTCATACACGATCAAGTTTAATTCATAAAAAAAATATACGATTAAAGTCAATTGGTTGTAAATTTATTGTAATAAGAGCCTTTACACTGCTCGTGAGCAATGAATTTCTGGTTTGAAAAAACTGTGTGCGGTCTTCGATCACTAATAAAGAGGTGCCCCTAACCCCCCCCTAGCGTGCTAGATGGCCACAAAGATCTTTTGAGAACCTTTGCTTAAGTGAGCTATATATACTAAAATTTCTTAGGCAGTTTTATTAACTAGGACTTACTTATAGGGCTGTTTATCTTCACTACTCGTATCACTATCACTACATAGTACAAAACAAAGTCGCTTCCCGCTATCTGTCCCTACCTATGCTTAGATCTTTAAAACTACGCAACGGATTTTGATGCGGTTTTTTTTAATAGATAGAGTGATTCAATAGGAAGGTTTATATGCATAACATTGCACCCGTGCGAAGCCCGGGCTGGTCGCTAGTAAAGAGGTTAAAGTTTGTGAGGTTGAACGGGGTAATCTCTGGATCTACTGAACCGATTTTGAAAATTCTTTCACGAATAGGAAGCTACATTATCCCCGAGTGCTGTGGCTCGGGGATAATGTAGTTTCCTATTACAAAGGCTTATTAGGCTATATTTACAAAGTGCCCGTGGGATGATTTCCGACCAAAACGCGAGCGAAGCCGCGGGCAACAATTAAAACATAATTGTGTATAAGCAATTTCGACGACCCGAATGGCGCAGAGGTAGTCTGGCTGCCTTACGTTCTTAGGGTCCCGGGTTCGAATCCCGGTAGGAGCAAGTGTTTGTGTGATGAGCATGGACATTTGTTTCAGAGTCATGGATGTTTATATGTATAATAAGTATGTATTTACAAACAAAAAGTATCTATGTAATAGTATTAACTATCTGGTGTCCACGACACAAGCCTCGTTGCTTAGTGTGGCACCTAGATGGCGCTGTGTGTAATGTCCAGCGATATTTATTATTATTTATATTAATATTAATTTCCGCTATCATTTTTTGTCACCCTCCAAATGGCGCCTTCCAGTTTTCCGACACTTTTCTGACCACAATTTTGCCGTCGATCGTTGAACCTCTCGTCTCCGGCTATCGTTTTCTAATAGGAGGAGGTACAAGGGGATAGAGGGATTATGAAGAACAAGATCATATCTTCCCGCCTTCACCTGTTTTTTTTTGTGGACGCGTGCGTCGCTGGGGAGGGCAGCAAGGGGACAAGCTGGATCTGATTTAGGGGCTGTTTTATTGCTACTGGCTCATCATCGCGGGCTGGCTCATGCAAGGGTCGGGGGGGGGTTTGAAACGGGACGTCGCGACGGACCACGGCGGCGGGGTCGGAATGACGGCGGTCTGTGTTTGTATTTTCTAAGTGTGTCCAATGCCACTTTTAACCTGTTACTCCGATACATTAGGCCATAAAATGCTTTTACAGCAAAATGGTTCTTAAACAGTTACATTCAGTACTTTATTCTTTGTTTAGCTGATGTCCGCGACCTTCATCCGCGTGAAATTATTAAAAAAAAGTATTACTTCCAGATTTGAATCGGATTTTGTTATCAATTTCAAGGTTTTTTTTTTTTACACGAAACCTTTCTAAATTCAAAGTAGTCTACTTTTACTAGTTACTCCTTATAACATCAGCTATTTACCAATAAAAGTCCCGTCAAAATCGGTCCAGCTGTTTCGGAGATTAGCCGGAACAAACAGAAAGACAGACAGACAAAAATAAAAAATGAGTACCGTATACAGCGTGTAACAGGACCCTTCACGAAGCCGTCAACCAAGCATTAGGTACATCAAACTAAGTGACTTTACGCAGAAAATATTGCTGGGAATCGACTTCTCTTTTTGGTGTGAAAAATCACATTTTGCGGTAGTACTCTATGTAACGCTTTTAAAACATTGTGCTGATGGATGGATTGAATACTACGGGGATCGTGGTATACGTGTCTCCAAAATTTTACATTAAAAACATGTACTTAAAAAAAACTTGTGAAAAAGTTGGAACTTTGACCCCCAATATCTCCGTAATTGGAAGGTTCCCACAGGTATGGTTTAGAACTAAAAAATGATCGCAATGATGGGGAGAACAAGTGGTTTTCGGCTTCATTAAGGATCTTGTTACACCCTCTATACTTTCTTATGCATTCAGTAAAAAGCGAAATTACAAACAGATACTTCAATTTAATTTATTTGAATAGATTTATTTATTGGACAAAAAACTTATCCGGCAATGTAACCGCCCACAAGAACCGTTTCTATTACTAATCTACAGTCGTCTTTTACAACTCAAAACCGGTTAAACGTAGAAACTTGCCCATGACGTCATTATGTATTCACTCAACCGAAAAGCTCGGACAAGCAGAAAAGATGCCTTCGACAGCCATACCTACTGCTCCCGTAAAACAAGAAGGTAACTCAAAGAATTTATCTTTCGGGAAATCACGGAATACCTGAGACGACCTTGATTGTAGCAGCACTAGCAGCCATTGAGTCTGAGTTTGTAACCCAGTTGACGGCAAAAGGCTAGCCCCTTTTTTTATGAACTTAAGGGCATTACATTGCCCAATGACCTTGAGCATGCTGCCCCGTACTAACTTACGACGAAACGACGAGAGAGAAAGGGACGAGTGCGGGAGTGACATAGTGCTTTTCGCGAAATTTCGGATTTTTATAAAATATTTTAAAATATTAAAAAATATAAGAGAAAAAAAAATCAATACACATTGTTAAATACGTCATTACGTATTTTTTGGTATAAAATTTATACCGAGTTATTGAGCCGTTATAGAGAAAATTTTCAATTTAGGTTGAAAAAGGACTTATTTGTTACGATTTTTTGATAAAATTGGAGTTAGTTTATTAAAATTTTAAACAATACAATGTATTTGTGATGACCTTTACTTTAACATAATTTTCTTATATTGAAAACGCACAAAAGGATTCATCTACAAACTTCTTTAAACACACGGTATTTTCAGGATTTGAGCGAGGTAATCCCCTTAAACATAATTGGTGAAATGTGCGTGTACTATTAGGTACACCTCTGCCTAACACACGGATTACAGTCATGTGTGTCATTATGTTATGTTTGTTGATATCCGTTTTTCAGTGGATACTAAAATGATATTACAAATATGATTTTTCTTTCATTTCTTTCATGATCTTTTTAAAATAATACCAGTCTCCTTTGAAAGTCTGATAACAGTAAAGAAAGAAATAAAATTGTGTTTCTTTCAGTCAGAAGATTATTCTCCTCCTTCAGCTAGAAGGCGTCGCGGCAGACCTCGTAGAAGATGGCGGGACGAGCTGGACAAAACCAACAGCTAGGGGGCCACATTAGCCCTGGATCGAAATAACTGGACGTTATGGGGAGAGGCCTTGGCCCAGCAGTTAGGACGAAGGCTAGCAGTATCAGTAATCTTATGTCATTTCAGTTGAACAACCTTTCAATGCAACATAAAAATACGTAAAGGATTTGATTTTTTTTCCTACGAAGGTAGTAGCATAATCGTGACGTCCTGAAATTTCCGTTGTTTTTTTTTTTCTTTTCTTTAGAAATATAGATTTCTGCCTAGCGCCTACAATGCTAGGGTCGGTTTCAAGCATTTAAACTGGACGCATCTGAAAACCAGAATTCTAAATAATGGATGTAACAAGACCCTTAACGAAGCTGAAAGGCGCTTATTTTTCTCCCCGTTATTGCGATCATTTTTTTTGTTCTAGACCATACCTGAGAACCTTCTAGTTACGTAATCGGGGGTAGTGAGCGCGGGTCGCTCAGCGCGCAGCAGGGCGGACTGTGCAGTCAGCAAGCGTGGGGCTCAAACTTCCAAAGTGTTAACTTTTTTTTTTATACATGTTTTTAATGTATGAACTTTAATTTAAACACCTCCACGACCGCCGTTCTATTCAATCTATGCAACAGAATGTTTTGAGTCCTACCGTAAAACGTGATTTTGCACCCATAAAAAAGTAGTTTCCAAGCAATAGTTTTTGTGTAAAGTTACTTAGTTTGATGGTACATAATGCTTGGTTGACAGCTTCGCGAAGTGTCCGCTTTTATATTTCTATGGTTTACATTACACCCTGTAGATCGAATCCACGGAATAAAATCTGACTATTACTATTGCACAACTGTTTACCAGCGGCCCCCATCTCATGACGTCATTCGAACAACGACGGGTGCCATCGCCAGCCATAATCGCTTCGTGATAAAAAAGATTTCCGTTTTGGTTAGAGGTGTGTCTTCAATCATTTTATTATTCGCGAAATTGTGTGAATGGTCTTTGATTCGGGGATTTGTTTTAATTTAATTTACTAGGAGTTCTAAGATTAACTTATTACTCATTTGTTTTGATGTAGTAAATATAATGCGTATTGTGTTGCGAATGTGCACAATTATTTAGGTTTTTTTAAAGTAATTAGTAGCAGAGCTTGCTGTTCTCGAATTAATACGACGCGGACGTCTATGCATAAGTTGATATTATTGTAGGTATGTCTACTACCAAGCAGTCCTGCATTTGTCAATAGGCCGTATAGGCCGCGGCCTAGGGGCGGCAGATTTCAGAGGACGCTCACTCGATTTCAAAGGTTAACAGTGAAAAACTATCAAAGGAAAAATGAATTCTTTACATCTTCTCTACATAGAAGCAGAGATAATGAAAACCATACTATGATGATTTTATTAACCCCCGAAGCAAAAAGAGTGGTGTAGTGGTATTATAAGTTTGACCGCTATGTGTGTGTGTGTCTGTCTCTGGATCCCTTGCTCTTAAACGAGTGAACCGATTTGGATGCAGTTTTTTTTTATTTGATAGCTATTTTCTTGGCGATGGTTCATAGATATGTTTTAATAGATGATTTTGCTATTCAAAAGTCCCGTACAATTTTTTAATTCTTGTTTCTTTTTTACGCTCTTTCATGATGACTAATTCATTCGCTTAACTTTAGTGCTTTCCATAATACAACGGAAAATTATTATTTTAGAAAGGTACAGACACCAGCAGATCAAGCTACTACAATCTGACTTTCTTTAGTAGATTTTCAAGTTCATCGCTAAAACATTAGATTCAAGAATGATTGAGAAGATTGGACAGTTTCAGGTATAGCTTCATGTGCTGGCATGGGTCTATACATGGGGCGGTGGAAATAAAGTGGCCTACACTACATAAAAAATATATTTCTGGCACTGCCACCAAGCACCATAGCTTTTTCTTGTTTGGCCGGTCGGTTCTCAATAGCGTAATCCCCTTCTTGTTATTGGGAATATTGGGTACCTTTCAGTTACATTTTCGTTTAACACATTAAATGCCTAGTAGTCACCTAGGTCTAAGCCTGGTGAAGGTTGCGGGGATCCGTTGGATGTGAGTCGCACGGGACTGGTCAGTGTGGCAACACTTGGGGGAAGTCTATGTCCAGCAGTGGACGTCTTTCGACTGAAGTGATGATGATGATGAGTCGTCTAGGCATAAAGTATGCATAAGAAAATCCCATCAACTACAATTTTTGACGTTTTCTAGTTATTAATTAGCTTATTATAATTTGACCTCGATTTGACCCTAAAGAATAAACCTTCAAAAACCGGAAGAACAAACGGATGATCAAGGAAAATAGTTCATTAATTTTATTGATTAATGACATAATATTAATGACCTCATCGGAGAAAATCTTTCCGTTGAGTTGTTTAGAGATGGGCCTGATAACACATCGTTAATCAAATCCAGGCATGTTTATGCAAAAATTATGTTAATTTAATAAGATGAAACAAAAATATATCTTAATTATTATTTTCAAGTTTGTAACCTTGGGAAAGTTAAATAATATATATAATCTAATCTATAATCCTAAAAATAATAAACCGAGTTGACAAGGTTTTTTCATTTGTCAGTTGTTTGTCACAAAACGGTGCAGATTTCCACGGAACCCCGCAATAGGTACCAATAGGTTGGTGATCATAACTTAGACAGCTATTACATACCTGAAAAATATCAAATCTGATCTAACGTTGCCTGAAGTTCTAAAGCTCCGTCGCCAGCCTGGACACGGATTTTTGTATTTTTTTTGGTTTTTAAATGTATGCATACATCAGAGTCTATCCACATACCGTGCACAGCCCTGATATGGATGCAGTACTTTTGGTTTAATCTCCATTTTACCGGCTTCACCCGCTTTGAGGTCGAAATTATCCCATGGAAACAGGGAATCATCAGGCTATCAATTTCATGGAAATTCAGAAGACAGACAGACTGTCAATGACCACAGATAGTTTGACAAACACACAAGATTTACTTTCGCATTTAAAATATTAGTAAGTAAGTACGGATCTCCCATTTCCACAGGCAGACGTTTATATCTATAGATAAACCGTGTTCATGGGTATCTAAGATAATTCTTAACTAACTACACACATCAAAAGTGTCTAGGGATCAAGCATTTTTATGTGGATTTCTTGAGATTGAGATGTGGCTTTGTAATAAATTTATGATTTTATAAATTTATATGGATCCTTTTTGGTGCATTTCATAATTTGAATCAGGAACTGTGAATCAAATTCGAGTAAAAGATGAAAATCAGCTGTCAATATTTTCCCTATAAAAACATACAACGCATTGAAGACATTATTAGTGCTACTGTTTCCCTACTACTGATTAAAACCAACGTTATTATGGAGCGGCGACGTCATTTAAGCAGGGAAGAAATGCTCAGAGCCGTGGGAATGATAGAAGCTGGTTCCCGGCAACGTACTGTGGCTTTAGCTCTGAATACAAGTCAGAGTGTTATCAGTCGACTTTGGACACGTTACCGAAGCACTGGTACCGTGGCTGAGCGCCATGGAGGACGGTATCGCTGCACCACACGGAGACAAGACCGATACATTCAAATCTTAACTCGAAGAGCTCCAACAATAACCGCCATGATGTTAGCCGTGAGGCTTCATCACTCTTCAGGGAACTTAATTAGCGACCAAACAGTCAGAAACCGCTTGCATGAAGTGAACCTTCATTCCCGAAGACCGCTACGGGTACCACCTATAGCAATGCACAATCGTAGGATACGATATCAATGGGCTCTTGAACACAGAAATTGGGCAGAAGAACAATGGCGTTTCGTGTGCTTTTCTGATGAGTCTCGTTTTGGTATGAGACCGGATACAAGACGTATACGACACTGGAGAACCCCTGGACGCCAACAGTGATTAAAATCCTGCCAGGAAGTCCATCCTTATAGTGGTGGAACCATCATGGTATGGGCGGGTATTTGGATCGGCGGAAGAACTGAGTTGATTTGGATCAGAGGCAACCTCAACGCTCAAATTTATGCTGAGACGATTGTATCAGACGTCATCGTTCCTCTACAAGTGCAAATCGGTCCCTTATTTCAGTTAATGCATGATAATGCACGACCGCACACCGCAAGAGTTGTAAGACAGACTCTCGCCGCAGCTAACATCAATGTCCTGCCCTGGCCTGCTCAGTCGCCAGACTTGAATCCGATTGAGCATGCATGGGATATGCTACAGAGAAGAGCTCTGCCGAATATGGAGGGTATCCAGTCGCAAGAAGACCTTTTTTTGTTGTTGCAACGAACATGGGCGGCCATTCCACAGCGTGATTTGGATGAACTCATTTTGAGTATGCCAAACCGATGTTCTTGTGTTGTTAGTGTTCGCGGTAGAAACACGGATTATTAATTGTTTAAGTTACCCAATAAAATTTTAAAGAAAACTGTTATTTCAGTCTTTTTTTCGAACTTTTGTGTTAGTGGTTCAAATGTCAAAAATCCCTTTATTAGGAAAATGGCAAATTTCTTTATTAATGCAAAGGTGACTTGGTTTATCGTTACTGTGACAAACGAAAACACTTTATTTGATGAATCCTTAAAGAAAATTTTAATTAATATCAATCAGGAGAAAAGTTATTGCAAAAATATATGTTGATCCCTAGACACTTTTGATGTGTGTATGTAGTTACAGTAGTTTAAACAGATGCTAGACCTTGACCGAACACATTATGCGTCACCTAGGAATATCGGAGTGCATAATTATGTGCAACAGAGTAATTATTGTGGACTCAGTTAGGTCACATTAGTAGCGATCATCGAAACGTAGTCAGAAAGCTGTTGTTCTGCTTGCCCCACTGATCCAGGACATAGTAATGTTTTGGCTAGGTGTTGCTGATACCATCATCAACACCTAGCCTTTTAATATGTGAGCATCCCGGATGCAATACCAGTATTTTTACCCTACTGAGGTACTGACTGATATATTTGTTCCTTTGTGGCGCTCTAGAGACAAAACGCGTGAGTCGATTTTAATGATTCTTACGTCAATCGATTTTTCTTAATCTCGCGAGTGTCAATAAAGACATGGCAGTAATCAAAATTCATTATGGTGACCAGAGCCATATAGTGAAAAAAAAAACTAATGTTGATTAACTACGATAGGTGGGGTGTCATTGAATAGGTATTAGAAAATCATCTTTAAGATTTTCGCATATCATTTTTAATTTTTAATTCCCGTTTAGGATAAAAACGATTTAAAGTTGGTTATTCGAAGTGACAAATCGTATTAAAGTGAAAAAATCAATAACTTAAATCTAGTAAAACTTCATCTAGCGATTGGCTGCCGTTCAAATCGACAACTTCCAAGATGAAATACTTTTCCATCGCGAATGCCCAATCATCGTAATTTTCTCTTCCCTTTAACTTTGGAACATTAACCGAATAATTGGATGCCATTTTCACTGTGCACTATTTAAAAACTTGCCGAAAAACTAATTATTTGCGAGTTTGGGCCCATGTCTAAGAAAACTTCAATGTGGCTTTTTATTGACCGTCATAATATATTTCGAATGTTCTAGTAACGTCATATTAGTTACATCATTAGGATACAGGATGGCACTGCCAGTACGTAATACGACTGTGGTTGTTTCTTTTGGTACAAATCTAACAAAATCGTCTGTGAAATCTTTCACATTATTGAACTGAAAAGCTGGAAATAAAAAAAGTTATTATGTAAACTAAAAACTGCAACTGAAAAGCCAAAAACAAGCGCATTTGGAAGCACCATTCCATGTCTTAATAATTTTATATTTCAACGGATCCCGCCTGCTAATACCTACGCTTGTTTTTTGCTTTTCAGTCGGGTTTTCTAGTTTTTATAAATACTTTTTACATAGAGCGACTGCTTATATAACCTCTACACCCCAGTTACTAGGTGATACGAATTCAGTGATGATGATCAGTCTAGCATGCAAGGTTTTCTCACACCTCATCATTCTCTCGTCTTTATCCCAATTAAATTGTGGTCGGCGCAGCATGTCTTCTTCTTCCATACTTCTCTATTACTCGTCATCTCATCAAACACCTCCTTTCGTGCAATATCATCCTTCACACAGTTCATCCATCGTTTCTTTGGTCTTCCTCTACTCTTATACCCATCCACATACATACTCAAAATTTTCTTCACGACATTTTCCTAGTTCCTCCGCATCACATGCCCCCTGTTTGTCCGACGTCAAAGGATCCATAATCAACAGGAAGAGATAAGGAGTCAAACTCGACCCTTGCTGCAAGCCATCAGCCACACTAAACTCGTCGGTGTTGACAGCAGCTCACCGAACGTAGATACTAGATTGACTGTACATATCACGAATTAACTGTATTTACTTCCCAGGTATACCTTTCTCTTTCAAGGCCCACCACAACACTTTTTCGATCACCTCACAAATATAAATCATTACACAAGTACACATGTTATAACCTATCAACTTTATGGTTCTTTTATGTAATTTTTTTGGAGGTTATGTCCTTTTTGAGTAAGAAAAGTATTAGTTACTGAATCACGTTTAACAGTTAAAGTCACTCACCCAGTCAACGGTAAAAATAATACCATTTCAAAGTTCACAAAGAATTCACTGGTTAAAAGTTAATAGATTTTTAGGAAAGCACATGTTTGTGTCGCTCTTATTCGATAGATGGCGTTGTGCCCTGAGAGACCGTCGCGCGTCGTCGGCTGAATCGCGCTATGGTTTCGTTACACGACACATCAAGTACAAGTTCGCATCATGAGTTACACGACACATCGTGTATCTACAAGTTCGCATCATTTATTTATTTAATTACAATGGCTGTTAAACCAATTATAGTAACTAAAAAAGAACTAAAAGAGTTATACATACAATTAAAATAAACAATATAACAAAGTAAAGGTTCACACTTTCATAAATTCCTTACACAATACTTCTGACATGCCAATAAAATCTTCGTCCATCCATCCGCAAACAGATCGTCTGTTGGATTAGAATCCAAGAGATCATTAAGCGCGGCCAGAGTGCGAGGAATTGGCGACATTGCCATTGACATTCCTTATCATGACTAATGACTATCATATGTACACCCAATAGCATTTAGACTTTTTGACAAATCAGTCATAAAAGAAAATTTAAAGGGCTGATTTTTATAATCATCTAATACACACGTTGTAAAAAAATTCTAGTAAGTATAGAGGTAGATTCACCACCATAATTTATACTTGCTTACAATTAAGTTGAAAACGAGAAGAAAAATACAAAAACATAGTTTATGTGCTTTCTCTAGGTACACTATTAAGAGCGGCCAACCCGTCATACTTTTCATACAAACGCTCGTACGTAATTATGCCGTTGTTACATCTTTGATTTTTTTAACTAAGCTTGTGCACTATATCTAGGTTTCTATGAAACGCTCCATGTAAAATACTGGGTTACAGCTGCATCTGGTTAGACTGGAAGCCGACCCCAACATTGTTGGGAAAGGCTAGGCAGATGATGGTCAAGGTTTCTATGAAAGCAAAAAATAAAAAATTGTAGAAACAAATTCAGTTTTTTATTTTTCTCAGCCTGCTCTGTCCCGCTCCTGGGCGAAGGCCACCCTCCACTCCCTCCACTTCTCGCGAACCCGCGCGTCTTTCTTCCAGTTCGGACGGAACTTGTCCAGTTCGTCCCGCCATCTCTTTCGTGGCCTGCCACGACTCCGCCTCGCTGTGTCAGAGCACCAGTTTCTTGCTGTTTTGCCGCATGGCCGGACACACTGATGTCCGACACCAGTCCCATTTGAGTTGGGCAGCCTTTTGAGCCACGTCAGCTATGTTTTTTTTGGAGCGCAGCATTGTATTTCGAATACGATCCGTTAATTTAAGACCTAGTATACTGCGCTCCATTGCTCGTTGGCAAACCTTGAGTTTGGACTTCTGGATGTAAGTCAAATACCAAGTCTGTGCACCATAGGTTAAGACGGGGAGAATACACATGTCCATAAGTTTGCGTTTCAGTGCCATAGTGCCATAGGCAACTCACCCTTAAATAGTTCCTTCATGGACCAGTAGCTCTTCCAAGCGTTTTCTGTTCGTCTTGCGATTTCTTTGTCTTACCTCGCCTGGAAAGAGACTATTTGACCCAAGTACAGGTATTCCTGGACATGTTGTATTGTCTCCCCGTCTACCTTTATTATTTTAGGTCTTTCATTGCACATAACTTTGGTCTTTGACATATTCATCTTCAGTCCAACCTCAAGGCTTGCATCGCTTAGATCTTGATGCATAAGCTGAAGTTCAATACATAACAACAACACCATCCATTTATTTTCAGGCTTCTTTGGCTAGATATATACCTTACATACTAGCATACATATGAATAAAATACAAATTGTGTTAGTAAATAGAACTTTAAAACTATGTTAGTAACACTTCACTTCTTTATATAAATATATAAATTCAGTATAAGCCTCTAAAAATTGTTGTTTTGCACAAATTTTACCTGAACTTTGGCCGTTCATAGTGTACTCATAAAATGTAAAAGGACCTAAAGAAAAAACCTTGCACATGCAGGTAATGGAGATTCTAAATGACAAATATTTATTTCACACACTTGTAAGACTTATTCAAAAACACGTATTTCCTGGAACAAGTTTAAGAAGTTTTCGAAGACTATTTTTCGTTCAATGTCATTGCGTTAGGCGGTATGAGGTGCGCGGGAGACGAGATGTGCGGGGTCGGGGCGGGGTAAGACGGGGGAGTTGAAAGAAAATCGCCGCTGTGGCTCTGGATGAAAAGCTATGTCCACACTGGCACCCCTTCATCTTCCAACTTTCGTCTTCATCTTTCGTTTGGCGCTTTCAATAATTGAATACATTAACGAACGCAAAGCCATTCTAGTCATTTAGATCAGTCGTAGCTTCTGTCAGTTTGTGGAAACATGTGCGAAGAGAACATTTTACTTGATGGAATATGAGCGGCTTACTTGGTTATAAGAAATTCCAGATAAAAGAGAACCAAGCGAAAGTTTTGGATACGAGGCTAGTAATAATCGAAGCAACTAGATTGCTTAAACTAGCAAACCATCGATCCCCTTTATTTTCGATTATATTTCGATTCGTCTTGACGAGTACTTTAACTAACTTCTAGTTACAATGTAAAAACTAATTCATGATAAGAATTTGTGTGGTATACTACAACTAAAATGGGTAAAATAAAAAAGGTGTCTTTGTTTGTATATTTTTTGCCACCGACTTCCGAAAATAAAGTTATTTTAGACTTTTTTAGTGTTGTTTTAGAAGTCGGTTTTGTTTTCGCAGAAAGTTTTTTATTTGTGTAATATTTATTATTTGGATCCCAAAGTAGCGGAAAGCTTCTGTAATCTTCAATAAACTTCTTCATCATTTCTTCTTCTTCGTCCGCCATTCAGTTGTTGAACACTTTGTGACACAGAAATCCACCCGACGACACGTAAACACGTGTATGACAGCGCGCGCTACGCTTTCAACAGTCATAGCGCAAGCGTCAAGGGCATGCCTCACGTGCGCTGTTGACTGCGCTATGACGCAAGCATTTTTTTTTGTTTTTCGTTTTGGCAATTATCAAATAACTCCTCCCGCTCTGGGCTGAGCAGGAGAGAGTGTCAGATTTTTACTGACTAAAACCCATCCATGTTCATTCTTTTGCCCTTTGTGTTCCAGGGCCGCGGTATCTGTTTCGAACAGTCCTGCAACCCTGGCAGGCATCGGTCCTTTCGGACCCCTTCCTGTTTGCTGACATCTCTTAGAGGCGCGCGTGGAACACGAACGCACCGTCGACACGGCCTGTGGTCATAAGACGCACAGGCCCGCGCCTATGTGTGCCGAGGGCCAACACGTGGCCCCCGACGCCCGGTGCGTCTCCCGCGGCGGCTGGGACGTGAGGTTCTCTCCCTCTCACGTTCCGCCACCTCCTTCGCTAGCATGACTGCTTCGCAGAAAGAGGTGACGGCGTCCCATTCCGTCTCGCTCCGGACCATGGATTGAACCAAGGCGGCACGCGAGAGGACGCCGCCGGCGATCGCCGCTACGGTGCTCTGCCCACGCTGGGCAGATCTCCACCGTGTGCCTCACCGTGTATGACGCATGGCCTTGATGAACAAAAAAGGGCACAGTGTGGACAAAGCTATTTAACAAGCTTTTCGACCATGCTCGCGTTGACGATAGACGGACCGGGAAGGGCCCTCTTATGACTTGTTCTAATCAATTTGAACACTTGTGACTATAAATATTACAATATTGTAAAATTGCGTCAAGTAACATTGATGAAATGAGAATAGAGGTGATGTTATTACATTTATAGGACAAACTTATTGCCATCAACCGGGCACAAATCCAGACTCCGTGGTTGCTACTGAGAAATTGGGTAACCACGGGACCAAGAAACTGTTTTCTCCTAGAAATAGGAAAATGGCAATAGGGCTTCCCCATCTATAAATCAAACCGCTGTCAGCACGACCTCTGACCCTGTTTACCCTCACAACACAACGCCTAAGTCATACGTTTACGTACTACAGCCAATTAACACTTATACGATTATTTTCCGAATGTTTACTTATTCCACGTTACAACTATATTTATAGAACCTTTGAAAATACATTTACATATTATTGAACAACACATAATTAGAATTGTACATAGCTTTTCTTGTACTTGGTTTTTCGTTGTCCTTTGATGGGCATTGTCCTTTACCTATGCCAACATGGATTCACATTAACCGGCCGGATCTTCATGGTCGTGTCAGAAAAATGTAGTTATTGCGCATAGATTAATAAACATATTCATACATTATAAGCGTGTTAAAATAGCTAGCCTCTTAATAGCCTAATTCGTTGTTCTATTCTACCATACAAAGTTTCATTATCATCTTCGTCCCCTTGTCATGTATCTCGAGGTCGGTGCATCTCGTATTTTTCTTCCACTCTCCCCCGCCAACGTCACACTCTCAAATGAGAAAAAGGGTTCCGTACCATCAATCATCGTAGAAGGGGAGCCCTCTTTCATTTTTTTTTAATTTGTTTTTGTTATAGCGGCAACAGAAATACACATTCTGTGAAATGTTCAACTGTCTCGCTAGTACGGGTCATGGGATTCAGCCCGCTGCTAGACAGACGGACGGATGGTTGGACAGCGGAGGCTTAGTAATAGGCTCCCAAAAGCAGCCAATACTTTAATTCTTTAGTGATATCATTCCTCACACAACCCATACATACCTCTCCCGGAGAGAAAGACCAAAGAAAAAACGAAACAGCATACTAGCACTGCTTAGACGCAGAAAAAGGTATGCTGGAAGTAAAAGAGAGCTAGTTATAACAGCATGATAAGCTCCTTGCAAAAGGAAGAGAACATAAGAAAAAGCAACATAGTAGGTTTTTTTTTTTCGAATGACCCTTCCCACTCTGAGCGTTGCGGAAGAGAGTGTCAGACTTGTACTGACTAAAACCCATCCATGTTCCTTCTTAGCCCTTTGTGTTCCAGGGCCGCAGGGCAGGTTTTATATCCGCCAACGAACGAACGCAGTAGGTACCGCTCTCTCTCTAAAAATATGCAGATGCAGAAGAAAAATGGATTTCTGCAAAGAAAATACCTGTTTCGGTAAAAAAAATCTCATTGCTAGTTTTTTTTACATTGATAGGTCCATGTTTAGCTTTTGATGGATGATATCACACTACCACGATGATGCATCCCCATCTAATGTAAAATGTTTACAATCTAGTGGCTGTTAATTTCGAGAATTTAAATGGACCATTAGACGACTCATAAGGAAAATACCCATTTCAGAAAAAAAATCGAATCAACGAACGTCAACATATTTGACACCTTGTCACTTAATTGCTCGAATAGGACGTAGTGTATAGTAATTTCTGGTATTCGATTCAATAATTACGTCTTAGTAAAAAGACTACGCACGTTTTTTTTTTTTTTTTAATACTTGCATATATTATTATCTGCTTCTGGACTGAATCACTACTTATAAAACAAAGTCGCTTCCCGCTGTCTGTCCCTATGTATGCTTAGATCTTTAAAACTTCACAACGGATTTTGATGCGGTTGTTTTTAATAGACAGAGTGATTCAAGAGGAAGGTTTATATGTATAACATTGCACCCGTGCGAAGCCGGGGCGGGTCGCTAGTCATGAATAAACCTAGAAGTGTCGATTACTATTTCCTACTACATCTGCCTAAGCGTTCCCCAATTATGTTAGGATCAGCTTCCAGTGTAACTGGATGCAGCTGAATACCATATTCTACATGGAGCGACTGCTCTCCGCAGTCCATCCAGCGCCCCATCGCTCGTTAGCAAACCTTGAGTTTGGACTTCTGAATGTTAGTCAAAGACCAAGTCTGTGCACCAACATGTCAGGATACATTATCGTTCTAAAATGAACTCAACCTAATTGACATAAAACCTCTGACTTGTTGCTTTTCTAAACAAAAAAAAAATAATTACCAATATGCATTGCCACGGTGACTTGGCAATTTTACAACATAATAAAAGGCAAGCTTTGATTTTAATCCAAATTACATCTTTGATGTAATACTAATACTAATTATGATTTAATTTCAATCGCTTAGATGTTTATTAATAAAGGCAGTTATTTATTTATTTATTTAAATATCATGTACAAGAGTGGTACATAGGCAGACTTAATGCCACAAGGCATTCTCTACCAGTCAACCGTCAGTTATCGTACAATTAGGTATACAATAGCGTCGTTAGTCGAATAATCGCAGTCGCGACTGCTGAAATTGTTATTACGTTTTCCATCAGATTTTTTGTATCAATATCAAAATATTTTTAGGGCCTAGATGGGCACTTATAAAACGTTGACAAAAAGGTGCACGGTTCGGGTTGGTCGTTTCCTATGGAGAAAAACCGGCAAGAAACTCCATGGTTAATCTTTTCAAATCATTTGGTGTTACAATATTATCATGTTACAGCATTAGTACTTAAGTATGGGGGGACAGCATAGGAACGACAATAAGTCGTTGCTTACTACACAAAAAATGTAAAACAAGATAAAAAGTAAACAAAAGGTAACGATCATCTCGGAATCTTCAAAGTCTACAATGTTCACACATTCACAAACAATCGGTAAAAAAGAATCTATACAAAGGTAAGAAAATATTGTAAAATAATAAATTAAACAAGTGATACAAATATTGTCATCAGTGCTGTATCTAATCTTACCAATAGATGTATTTATAAATGATTTGAAAAATATCGTAAAAAATCTGGTTAGAAAGATGTGAAAAAATCAGATTGAGAATAGTTAGAGACATCCACATATTTGTGCCGTTTATGAGCTACCAGGGAAGCCGCATGCGCAGCGAGTATCGGAATATCCCCATGCGATAGCAGCCACGAGGCCTGGATTTAAGCCCCCCCATATTACATAGGACTTTAACATAACTGGCGAAATGTGGGTGTATTATTAGGTACATCTCTGCTTAACCCTTCCTGCCCGTGATGTTATGTATGTGATACAATAGCTAGTCTTCGCCCTCAGCTTCGTCAGGAATTATCCCACAGGCACAGACTACCGGGGTCAAAGAATCCTAAATCCAGGTCATGGAATCACACTTCATAGATATCCAAACAGCTAGAACACAGGGCATTGCACAAGTCCGAGGCCATGTGCTTTCATTGGCCTCGGAATGCGCCACCGTCGCGGGATCCATGCTGACGGTAGGAGGGGTTCCCATCGGCGTCGAGCCGACGTTGAAGTACCTGGGTCACCGTAGGCGCGGGCCTCTGTCCGTCTGTCTTATGACGACAGGCCGTGTTGACGGCGCGCGAGTGTTAAACGCGCACCTCAAAGAGATGTCAGCAAAGAGGAAGGGGTCCGAAAGGACCGATGCCTGCCAGGGTTGCTGGACTGTTCGAAAGAGATACCGCGGCCCTGGAACACAAAGGGCAAAGGAAGGAACATGGATGGGTTTTAGTCAGTAAAAGTCTGACACTCCCTCCTGCTCAGCCCAGAGCGGGAGGAGTTATCAAAACGATATTATGAAGGTTCTGTTTTCGCTACGAAACCTAATGAAAGATCTGATTGCAGTTGTTTTTTTGGAAGTTGATTGGTCCGTGACGTACGTAAGTTCCAGGTAATCTTAATGAGGGTCTCGTAAGAGGTCAACATCCCCTGCTGCGAGTAGGGTTATCATTTAAAAGATCTGTAAAAAGGGCGGTCTTTTGAAAAAATTTAAAAGATCTGTAAAAAGGGCGGTCTTTTGTAAAAAAACCGTCTTTCGATTTTCGTTATTCATTTAACATTTTGCTTTCTGTCTGTCAGTATGTATTGTCGGTTGTATGTCGGAAATTGCGGACAGATGGCTAGGCAGGACAAAGTCGAGACGGGGAGACAAAAGGCAGACACTTCCAGAAGGATGGCAACCCTAGCTCCACATGAGTACTTGTCATAACTAATTACATCTTCTTCGAAACTTTACAATGAATATTTTTTAAGATATAATTAGGTAGTCCATCATTTTAAATGTAAGTTCACTGGTCAAAGGATGATGCATCAGACAACTTGTTTTGTCAAAAGAGTGTGGTGTAATAAGTGTAGGTACTTAAGTTTCTAAAGAGCCATCAAATTTAGAAGCTAAAGTACACATACAAACACATTCGTTTATAGTTTATTTGGGATGGGTGGGTAGGTACATACAACACTTTTAAAATCGGTAATATAAATATTTGAAAACAGTAATAAGTAGCTACTCAATAACATTTACTTAAGAGGGCTTAGGAAAGCAGGGGGTGCAAAGGCTTTAGCAATGCCAGATAAAGGAGTATTTGAAGATTGTTGCAGTAAATTCATGTCTTTTTTATAAACTACTAGCACTTCGAGTGCAACTTGCATGAATGCTTGCATTTAAATAACATAGTATGCATAAATATAATGTATAACCCATAGCATCCACGAATAATGTACCATTCTGCCAGTGAAAGAATTTTTAGAATTGGATCATTTGTTCCGGAGATTACCCCCTACATACAAACTTACAAACAAATTGTCCTTTACTAGCTGTTGCCCGAGACTTCACTTCCGTTTTCGTCGAAAATTATCACACGGGCACGTTGTAAATATAGACTATGGCACTCAGGGATAATGTAGCTCCTCCTAATGGAGTTCCTATTAGTGAAAGAATTTTCAAAATCGGTTCAGTAGATCCAGAGATAACCCCCTACAACCTTACAAACTCACAAGTTTTACCTCTCTAAAATATTAGTATAGAATAGCTTTTGTAGTGGCAACGTCGGGAGGGGACGCCCACTTCGTGGAGCATTTCCGACGTTTGGCCCCCAAACTGGAACGGGCCGGGGCTGCCTTCAAGCGGCTCTTGCCCAACCTGGGGGGTCCAAACGCCTCCTGCCGGAGGCTCTACGCGGGGGTCGTGCGGTCCATGGCCCTTTACGGGGCCCCGGTGTGGGCGCGTTCTTTGAGGCGGCGAGCCGCCCATTATCTGAACGCGCCCCAAAGGGTGGTAGCCGTAAGGCTAATCCGGGGGTACCGCACGATCTCCGGCGAGGCGGCGAGCCTCCTTGCCGGATTGCCGCCATGGGATCTGGAGGCGATAGTCCTCGCGCGCCTGCACGAGTGGCGCGTGGAGGCACTACGCCGGGGGGAAACTCCGCTGCCGCGGCAAATTGTCGCTCAGCGGACAGACTTCCGGCGTGATCTCATGGCGACATGGAGAGAGCGACTGTCGCAACCCCGTGCAGGGCACGCCACTATAATGGCGTTAAGTCCCCTCTTTGAGGAGTGGCTGGAGAGGCGCCACGGCGCCCTCACCTTCCGCCTGACGCAGGTCCTCACCGGACATGGTTGTTTCGGGAGGTTCCTGCACCTAATCGGGCGGGAGGAAACGCCCGGGTGTCACCACTGCGAGGATCGACCGGAGGACACGGTGGAGCACACTGTGCAGGTCTGCTCCGCTTGGGCGGAGCAACGCCGTGTCCTCGTAGCGGCGATCGGCGGCGGCGACCTCTCGCGTCCGGCCCTGGTTCAATCCATGGTCCGGAGCGAGACGGAATGGGACGCCGTCACCTCCTTCTGCGAAGCAGTCATGCTAGCGAAGGAGGTGGCGGGACGTGAGAGGGAGAGAACCTCACGTCCCAGCCGCCGCGGGAGACGCACCGGGCGTCGGGGGCCACGTGGTGGCTCCCGGCCACCGTAGACGCGGGCCTGTGGACGGTGAGCTATGGGCTAGCTCGCCGTCCGTCCGTCTTATGACGACAGGCCGTGTCGACGGCGCGTTCGTGTTCCACGCGCGCCTCAAAGAGAGTCAGCAAACAGGAAGGGGTCCGTAAGGGCCGACGCCTGCCAGGGTTGCGGGACTGTTCGAAAGAGATACCGCGGCCCTGGAACATAAAGGGCAAAGGAAGGAACATGGATGGGTTTTAGTCAGTAGAAGTCTGACACTCCCTCCTGCTCAGCCCAGAGCGGGAGGGGTTATTTGATGATTTCCCATCGGTAAAAAAAAAAAAAAAAAAAAAAAAAAAAAAGGGGACGCCCTAGAAGGACATACTCTGACATTATTGGTGAGGTTCTTCAGAAAGGTCAAATACGTAGTACTCTCAACCGGCGTACGTGTATGACCAGATGTATGAACGTGGATGAAGCAAAAGGAGTATGTAAGGATCGTAGCAGGTGGCGTTCTGTGGTTTCTGCCTACCCCATGGGAAAAGGTGTGAGTTTTATCTAGAATTAAAACTACCCTTTGTTCTTCTCCAGGTCCCGTTTGAACTTTCTGACAAATTTTGTAACAATCGGTTCAGTGTTTTAGACATGAAAAGGTGGCAGACGAACAGACAGAGTTAGGTACTTCTCTAATGGAGCTCCAGAAAGTTTGAGTCAGACTCGCGCACGAAGGGTTCCGAATCACGATCTAAAAAAAAAAACATTTGTTGTATGGAAGATACCCTTAAATATTTATTTTATTCTGTTTTTAGTATTTATTGTTATAGCGGCAACAGAAATACATCATCTGTGAAAATTTCAACTGCCTAACTATCACGGTTCATGAGATACAGTCTGGTGACAGACCGCCGGACGGACAGTGGAGTCTTGTAATAGGGTTCCGTTTTTACCCCTTGCACCTCATCATGGAAAGACGTCCACTGCTGGACATAGGCCTCCCCCAAGTGTCGCCACACTGACCGGTCCCGTGCGACTCGCATCCAATGGATCCCCGCAACCTTCACAAGGTCATCGGTCCACCTAGTGGGAGGCCTTCCAACGCAACGTGTTCCGGTTCCCGGTCGCCACTCCAGAACTTTTCAGCCCCATCGGCCATCCGTTCTGCGAGCAATGTGCCCTGCCCACTGCCACTTCAGTTTGGCAATTCTTCGGGCTACGTCGGTAACCTTTAAGTTTCTGATTCGATCACGCAAGGAAACTCCGAGCATAGCCCTCTCCGTTGCCCTTTGAGTGACTTTAAGACTTCGAATGAGGCCCATTGTGAGCGACCACGTTTCGGCCCGTATATAATCACTGGGAACACACACTGGTCATAGACTTTCGTCTTGAGACACTGCGGTACGAGTAAGTTGGACGAGAAGATACCGCGCAGCTTCCCAAACGCTGCCCAACCGAGTCGGATTCGACGGTTGACCTCTTGCTCGAAGTTAGACCTACCTAGCGTATAGAGTCTCCGATCTTGATAGGAGTGGGTTTTACATGGGCATTCAACATAACCATGGTTTTGTCCATGTTCATTTTAAGACCCACTCTTTCGGAGGCTCTAGTGAGGTCATCGAGCATTGTACTGAGGTCCTCCATGGTCTCAGCCATGACCACTATATCGTCGGCAAACCGAAGGTGAGTGATGTACTCGCCATTAACGGTGATACCTAGCCCTCTCCAGTCCAGAACCTTGAAGACATCCTCCAGTGCAGCGGTGAACACTTTCGGAGACTGTCTCACACCTCGCTGCAGAAGGATAGGTTCCGAGGTCTGGTCCTGAAGTCGGACTGACATGGTGGCGTTTTTGTACAAACACTTCAACACCTTGATGTACCGGTAGTCGATTTGGCACCGTTGGAGAGACTGCAGTACAGCCCAAGTCTCGATCGAATCGAAGGCTTTCTCGTAGTCTACAAACGCTAAACAGAGGCAGGTTATACTCTCGTTCGTTGCCGCAGCGTATGTATGTGATCTACGGTGAGGAGCCTTTTCGGAATCCGGCTTGTTCGGGAGGCTGAAAATCGTCAAACCTGCGCGCGAGACGATTCGTCATGACTCTTGCAAACAACTTGTAGACATCGCTTAGAAGTGAGATGGCCCTATAGTTCTTCAGCCGGGCATTGTCGCCCTTCTTGAAAAAGAGTACCACCACACCCCTGCACCATGCCTGTGGCGTTTTCCCCTCGAGTATGACGGAATCAAACAGCTTCTGAAGGGCCTTAACTACCGGTTTTCCACCCGCCTTCAGGAGTTCGGCCGTAATTCCATAATCACCCGGTGCCTTGTTGTTTTTAAGCTGTTTCAGAGCCAACCTAATCTCGTACAGGCTGACGTCCGGGATGTCTTCGGTATAATGTCGGGTCAGTCTAGCTCTTGGGTCGTAGAAGTTATAATAGAGTGGCTTGAACAATATAATTTATGTATGAATCTTTCCAAAACAAAATATATTAATTTCTCGAATTACAAAATGACAAATAAAGCAACGAAAATTATTGAGGGTGATAATGAAATTGAAGAAGTTGCCCATACGAATTTTTGATAAAAATTTTAATTGAAAAAAACATATTGAAAATATTTGTAAACAGCTTTGCATTTGCACTACGAAATCTCAAGAAAACTGTAGGACGTAATGCCGCGTTGTTAGCTTATCATGGATATGTCTCATCTGTCCTAAGATACGGCTTAATTATATGGGGCAATTCCACGGACAGCAATAAGGCATTTATTGTGCAAAAAAAGTGTTTATTAAGAGCTGTGTTTGGTGCAGACCCATTAGAATCGTGCAGACCTATTTTTAAAACACGAAAATTATTAAGGTTAGCATGCTTGCATACTGGAAATGGAAGTATTTGTAAAAAAACATCTTACCTATTAGGTACAGCCGATAGCGTCAACTTTTATCAGGTAGGCAAAATGTCAAGGGATCCATTTAAATTAGCAATGCCAAGATGTAGAAAAGCGTACTGCCACAAAAACACTAGTCGAATGGCAATACAGATATTTAATAATATACCGAAGGTTATTAGAGAACTGTGAACCAACTTATTTCAAAAGCATATCAAAGCATGGCGTATCGAAAACTGTTTTTATAGTATAAAGGAATTTATGAACTTTAGGACAAATGGGAAAGACAAAGACAAAGACATTTATTCGTAGGATACGGTAGGCACAAAGTTGTTAAATAGAAATAGCATGGTTCAGGACATATCCGCCGCTAGACGCGGCATACGAATATTTACATTATTTACACTTGAAAACACTAAAATTTTACACTCTATTAGAATAAAGCAACAAAAAAAAAACAAAACTAAATGTCTAAACTCTTTATAATCTAATACATAAAATATAAAACACAACATTAACATTAACCTTGGATATAATAAAAAAATAAAATAAAGAAAGTTGCATGACATGAAAATTAAATTTGACATTTTTACTTACGCTATTGACATATTTTGTAATTTAATTTCTTTGGTTGTAATTTGTAACTTGATATTTAGACAATATGTAATTTAATTATTTTTCTTTGACATCTGTAAAATTTGATAATGTAGACAATCCTTGACTTTGTACTTTTTTTATTTTTTGATATTGGAATTTAATTAATCTTGTTTAAATTATAATCATTGTTAATGTCGCAAAATTTGCATGCCGAATTTAGTAGGCGGAATATGAAGATCTATTGTGAATGTGTTATAAAATCTGTGAAGTACCATATTTCAAGCAAACAAATGAATCTATCTATCTAACGTTTGCTAGATCTACAACGGGTTGATCAACGTGTACTACTGCCCATAAAAACTCTCCGGAACCCTAAAAATCGTTATTTCGGGAGGGAAGGAACCCAAATACGACCGGTGCTCTCTCGGGGTAACAAACATGCCAAATGCTATTAATTTTCACAATTCAATTCAATCTGCCTAAACATTTTCCAACTACGTTTTACATGGAGCGACTGCCTATCTGACCAGTCAGTACTGGGTAATACGATATCCCCTAGTAAGACTGGTTGTCAGAATTACGGCCACTGACTACCTGTAACGACTGTCACAGATCTACAAATGGCGAGACCAACGGCTTAACATGCTTTCCGAGGCACGGAGGAAACTCGGTTGTAATGGGCGGTCACCCATCCACAGACCAACCTAGGCAAGCACGGCTTAAATTGAAGATGGATCCAAGCGGCTGTCATTATTTAGCCACGAGCTCCTAAATTCAACAGTACGTACCCATTAATTACGCTACCGTTGGTCCGTAGACGAACCAAGGTCGTCGACATACCCAGCGGATAAGCGGTCAGTTCAGTCGGATAAGCAAGTTGAAGTAGCAATGGGCAGGCCAAATAGCGCGAAGATTGGACGGCCGATGGGGCAAACAGATACTGAAGTGGAGACCGTGCATTGGAAAGCGCAGCGTGGGACGGCCACCTGCCAGATGGACCGTTGACTTTGTTAAAGCTGCAGGGAGTCGCTGGATGCAGGTGGCATTGGACCGGACACGTTGGAAATCGATTGGGGAGGCCTATGTTCAGCAGTGGACAACGGGCTGAAATGATGATGATGATGAATTATGTTATCAGGCAACATTTTCAAGCACATGAAGCAATGTGTGTTTAGCATTAGCATTGGATCACAACACAAGCAGGAACGGGAAAGTAATATTGATTAATGATATAAGAATATCTAATCTGGATACTCATAATTTTATCAACATTTCATGTGATTTATTTGAAAACAGAAATAAACAGTGATTCGTCACGTTTTAGTAATTTGTTGATATATTGTAGGTAAAGCTTAGATTTAAAATAGAGGTTTTTTTTAGTTTCATTCATTTAATTGCAACCAATCGTCTAATCGATTTGATGAATTTAATAAAAATATTCCACTATCTACGAGTATGTGGTCCACTTGTTTTGATTAAAGATATAGGTACTTATTATAACTAAGTAAATCATAATTATTTATTTCTTTAAATCAATCTGAAAGAAGTTCATTCAATGTTTTAAGTAGAGTAAATAAATTATTTATATTATTTATTAAAAACTATTAAATAAACTAAAATAAATTCTGTAATTTTTTTTTGACAAACCCTTTTACACGTCACTAGTGCCTCTGCTTCGGACAGCGCCACCGATCGGGTTCAAATCCTCCTACCTTTTAAGGTGGAACCAACCATAGACATTCATGAAATGTTATTGAAATCGGTTGGGTATTTTCGGAGATAAGCATGTACGAACATGGTGACAATAGTCACGTGATTTTTTTAGAATATACTAGCGACCTATCCCTCCATTGCACCGGTTGTGCGTATAGACAAATGCTCAAGAAATCGTTATTTTGTTTAAGGTTCATACGAACGTTCTGTACCCATAAACCTTCCGAAATCAGTCTTCTAATCTTTGGTTGTAACCGCATCAATACCTATTGTTTAGAGGAGAAAAGCGGTCATGAATAGTGATGAACTCAAAAATAGACTTTGATTTTATACTGATATATTCGGAGATATCTGGGGACCGATAATGGCCGCTTTAGCAGAACCACAATAGGACAATAATCATTAAAATTCATAAAATGGTCACAGAGGCAGTTAATATTATGATTTGCCACTTTGTGAACATTTTACGAATGGTAACGTAATTCATATTATTATAGGCCCCCTGGTTTTTTGCCAAAGCTAGAGTATATATTTTTATCAATGTCTTCTAGCAAAAATCAACCCGCAACATGACGATTATATCTATTCATTTAATTTATTATAAGGGGACCATTTTGAATGAAGTCCTTGACCGATGCAATTCGTTTAAACCAACTAACGAAAAAAAAAACCCGTTTAATTCAACCCGATTCGAATGACGTAGGTAGGACCCCAAATATCAAGAGTTGTTATGTAGTTGCATGGATTATTGTTTGTTGAAGGTGTTCGTGCGTCACTGAAACCGACCTAGCAATACTTATTAGCCAACTTGTTTCAGCCGATCGAGCTGTCCGTAAACTTCGCCGTCCTCTAATGTCCTTTATTTTTATTGTCAAACAAACCCTCGTGAACAAGTCACACGTGATTTAAAAGTGGAACGTAACGAGTAGCGACCGCATATTGAAGAACCTCCTCAGATAGAATTAGTTCTGAGATACTTTGCCGACATATGCATGCAGGGAAGAGCTTAAGGTGGAAGCGCAAGGGTAACCCGCGAAATTTAAATTTTCTTACGTTTATTGCAATTTGTAGGTCAGTGTCACGTTGTATGTTGATGAAAATATGAATCGCGCCAGTAACACGTTTGAAGTTACAAAATTATAATCATGCAAATCATCAATACAACCCACCAAGTTCATATAACCCCATTGAGTGACTTTTTCATGAAACAGTTATTGAATGGTGTTGGGGTTGATCAACATACAACGTGACACGGACCTGCAAATTGCAATAAACGTAAGAAAAATTAAATTTCGCGGGCTACCCTTGCGCTTCCACCTTAAGAATTTATAGCATCTAGGCTGGAAGAGCCAGTTAAGGAAGAGCGAACGAAAAGAGCTCGAAAATCTTAGCACCCCGAATCGGGGAGATTATGTCTTCTTAATCAATTCATGAAGAAGTGGGGGTCACTTTTTCGTCTTATGCAGAAAACTAAGCTGAAGAAATGTACTTAGCCTTAACTCAGAACCTTTATTAATTAACAAGGTACGCAGTAAGATGATCATTTGAGCCGTCATTGTTTTGTCACAAAAACCTGTGTGTCGTTTTTGTGAGTATCTACTACGACATAATATTTCACATACATTGTACTATTGTAGGTACATAAGTGACCTTTCTGAACCATGTTAAACGCATTGCTAACGCAAACATGTTAGCTTATTGTAATTATGATGTTTTTGTCAAGAGTCGGAGATATTTATGTATTACCATAGCAATCATACTGATGAACAATGTGAGTGCCTTTTCTGGAAATTAGAACAATAGAGATTTGTCAATTTTTTTTTAAACTTTCCGAAAAGGAGGATGACAAACGAACATAAATGCGCCCAGTAACCACGATTCATCTTCATTCTTCGCTCCCCGGATGTCGTCATTAACAGTTTTGCATGAGCATCGATACAGTAGAAGTGCTGACGCGTATTTGCGTGCAACTACTAACAGCCTAGCTAGCGATGCAGAAGCGCGACAGCTTCGCTACATAAGGTCGCCGTGGGCAAGTGGCCTAAGGATTGATTACTAGTCACGTGTCTGAGAACGTACGTACAAACGTACACATTATAAGTAGGTAAGTACCAAGTTATTCCACTCAAGTTAATAAGCTCAATTTTCGTACTTTTAACTGTTTTATTGACGACAAAAAAAGCTGTTGCAAAAACTATTGCCAAAACTGACTTGATTAGTAGTTTGGCAGTGTCAATTAACATCAAAACACGTTGTTACAGAGGATGTAAGAAATATAACATCGGTTTATGAGATTATGCTGTAACTGGTTTATATTATTTGCTTACGCACGAAAGTGAACATCGAAATCAACAAAACTAGATGAAAAAAATAAGATTAAGATCACATTACTGGCATTTTTTATCTTCTAATTTGTGTCAATATTGTTTGTGGAATTTGCATAACCAGGGATTCATATTTACTACTGTACTTTGTAATCATCATCAACAGCCGAGCCTTTGTCCCAACTATGTTGGGGTCAGCTTCCAGTCTAACCGGATGCAGCTGAGTACCAGTATTTTACATGGAGCGACTGCCTATCTGACCTCCACAACCCAGTTAGTGCTAGGTAATACGATATCCCTTAGTAAGACTGATTGTTAGACTTTTTGTTGGTTTTTGTTGGGTGGACCAACGGCTTAACGTGCTTTCCGAGGCACGTAGGAAACTTGGAATGTAATGGGCGGTCACCAATCCACAGATCAACCTAGGCAAGCACGGCTTAACCTAAAGATCAACCCGAGCGGCTGATATGAATTAGCCAGTACTTTGTAATCAACATTAATATAATATCACGCCTCTAATCCCCAAAGGGATCGGCAGAGGTGTACGTAACAGTACACCCACATTTCACAAGTTATATTTAACGTTCCCTGTAATAGGGGTGAGCGTATTGCCATCAACTGGTCACAAATTCAGACTCCGTGACTATTAGTAAGAAATTCGTGTTGGAAAAACCCAATAAACTTTCCCCGAGCTGGGAATCGAACACAGGAACGCATGCTCAGCATTTGCGCTTGCAACCAGTAGACCAACGAGGGACGAATAAAATGGAAAACTAGTAGGTACCTACGCCTGAAGGAAAAAGCTTACGTCATAGTCGCCGTGCAAGTGCACGTCATATATATTTAGTACTTGATCTTAGGACATTTAGGCCAAGATCTATGAGGTCAACTTTGACTTGACGTAACCTAAGTACAGAAGCGTTTTATGCAAAAATGAATCTTAATATTTAATCATAATTTTGATATTCGTAGGATACGCTCTATGACAGACGACAAAGAAGGTGACAGCTCCAAATAAATTAGGATAAGGGCAAGAGAATCACGATGATGACCTTCTATGACAGTCACTTGTAGAAATAATTATGTACGTTAACGTAATACAAATAAGATTTATTTTCGGAGAAAGCGCGATTCTGCTGAGGTTAAGTCAAAGTTTGCTTTGATCTCAGATTTAGCTTCATAACTTGTAACTTAGCAGGATACGCCTCCACCATCCTCCGATTATCTGAATAAATCAGGAACAAGTAATTTTGTGATCATCCGATTATTTTAAGGGACAAATAATAATTGCTATATTCAACTATGAATGCGTTTTAGGGGCGTGTAAACCAACTAAAAGATTAGCAATAGGCTTATACCAATCAGTGATCATTAATGAGTTTTAAGTTTGACTAATTAGCTGACAAATCAAAATCGAGATAAAAACATTGTATAATAATCTGCCGCGTCTGATCTGATCCGATCTTTCAGCATCCCTACATATAAGCACACACTGAAGGTAACTTTGCTGCGGTTAGTACTGGATAATACGATACCCCTGGTAAGACTGGTTGTCAGGCTTTCGGGCCACTGACTTCCTGTAACGACTGTCAAAGATCTACAAATGACAGCTGGGACCAGCGGCTTAACGTGCTTTCCGAGGCATGGAGGAAACTCGGTACCTATGTAATGGGTGGTGACCCATCCACGGAGATTATTATTTAGCTACGAACTCGGTTATATTCATAATCACCACCTAAAAATCCCTTGCCCTGCCATACTATTAGTGTGTGCCAGATCTAAATCTTTCTCCTCATCAATCCTCAGAGCTGCTAGTTTATGTTCCAATAGCTTTTGGTCCCCAATTTCAAAAATTTGGTCCAGACCATAGTAACACCATACACATATCTTCCTACGTGCCTGTCGGTATTTAATGTATTATCTTGAAATCGTAGAAGGATCGTATTCGCAATGTGTCAAGCAACCCATCTAAGGAAGTCTTGCTTAACTTCATCGATAGATGCTATGCCTATTGTCATTTACCCACAAGTCACCTGATCATAAAGACCTGCCATATAATGTGGCATTTAATTTTGTTCGGGTCCCAAATAATCAAATGTTCTAAGTTTATTCGCATACCTATGTTGATAACATATGTATATCAATTTTGAAAAGACGTGTATATAAATTCAAAATCTTTCAAAGAATATAAAATGCATATGATGGGAATAAATATTTTATAAATAATATTATTATAATGTCTTCTTGTTGTTTTACATCAGTAGATTTTGTCCGAAAGACAACTAGACAGAAGATAATAAATTTTAATAAATGGAGAATCCCTAAAACGATATAAAATACTTATGATGGGTCAGTCAATTATCAAAAAAGTTTCATAAGAATAAAATAAGAATTAAATCATGTTGTTTTGCGTCAGTAGATTATATTCGAAAGTTTAGTTAGTTGAGTTAATAGTAAATTAATTAGTTTTATTATCAAGATAAACATATAAATTAGGAATCCATAAAATGATGTAAAAGGCCCATGATGGACAGGTATTAAATTATAAAATAATAATAATAAATATGTATAGCTATTTTATAAAAATTATATAAGATTTAAACATTGTTGTTTTGCGTCAGTAGATTTTGTCCGAAAGTTTAGCTAGTAGTATATAGTATGGTACTGTGCCATAGATCGCTCAGTCGAATTTATGCGTGCGCGCAGATCGTACTAATCGCATCGTAAACGTGATATAAGTAGTGTTTTTTTTTCCTGTGGATTTTTCTATCGTATGATTGGAAGTGATTTTATGTGATTGTTTTATTAGGTAGGTTATTTTTTGGTTTTTCAGCATGTTTTAATTATGCCTCCGTATTAATTACTCGTATTTTTATTAATTATTTTACAGGAATTTACAGATACAAATAATATGTTTTTAATTTAAAAAATGAAACATGACATAAAATTACATAAATAGTTTACCAAAAATATTGAAAAATTTTGAATAAATAATTATGTACAGCCTATTTCCCTTCATCTCATTGTTTATCCATTTATTGAATGCAGATACTATAATAAATAAATTATCGCATTGATTGGGTAAAACAATAGAACAGTTGCATAGCCTAAGTATTGACGCAATACCTTTCCACAATATTATTTCTAAAGTTATGAAAACTTAAAGAAAAAAAAAAAAAAAAAAAAAAAAAAAAATAATAATAATAATAATAATAGAAATAATTACTTACCTACGTTAATTAAATGTCGCCAATAAAATTACATTTTTTTTTTACAACCTAGTTATATTAACACATATTAATATATATTACAAGTACCAATTAACCCTTAACAAACAATTCTAGTGTCAAGTCTTTTAATTGTCATGGTCATTACCATTATCAAAACCTACACTAAACATGGTAAATATCACGTATCTAGTGTTAATGATAATTCTAGTTTCTTCTATTTATACTTTAGTCAATTCGCCGCGGTTGTATAATAATGTATTTTCTGTATGAACTTTTCTTTGTCACTGAAAGCTCAGAATACCTCATAGAGGGGCATTTTTAAAAGCTCCAATAGTCCTATTTTAATTTATTTATACTTCTAATATTATAAACAGGTAAAATTTGTAAGTTTGAATGTAGGGGGTAATCTCCGGATCTACTGAACCGATTTTAAAAATTCTTTCGTTAATAGGAAGCTACATTATCCCCGAGTGCCATAGGCTATATTTACAACGTGCCCGTGGGAAAATTTCCGACCAAAACGCGAGCGAAGCCGCGGGCAACAGCTAGTGAAAAATAAATCAGTTTTGACATTCCATGCATTTATTGGAGAAAAATATCTCTATCGTCAGTGAAAAACAATCTCAATATCAACCTGGACTTGTTGCCAGTTTATAGCAATAGGCTTGCCTTTATAAAATAGGACTGGCGAAATGTTGGTGTACTATAGGGCCAAATCTGCCTACCCTCTGGGGAAATAAGCTAGTTATATCTTGTAATGTAAGAGAAAAATCTTTGATCCGTTCAACTACGTAATATTTATTTTACATTATTTGTTAATTATTAAAAGAAGTTTATAAAATTCTTTTCCTTAGAAACTATGGCCCGTAAAACCTTTTTCACGGTTTGTCTATGGAAACGGATCAGTTCACTATTCTGTGGGGTTCAATACGAACCGTACTTAAGCACTAAACTTAGTATTAGTATCGCTTTAGGGCAAGTTTAAAAAAAAAAAACTTTACGTTACAATTGTAAGATAAGTACGGTACACACCGAAGTTACTTGTTGAGAAACTATTAGGTATTTGACAATATCAACTAATAATTCCAAGACACAACTTCACCATTAAAAAACTTTACTTTGGGCCTGAAAACCGATTAATTTACCTTAAACTGTAAAATTTGATTTTATATTGCGTTGAAATCAATTAATACATAGTTGACTCATTGAGTTGGAAAATAAGCGAAGTCTCGGTTTGCTATTGCCAATATACAAAATCAATGGGAGAACCGCGTTTTTACAGCTAATAAAAAGTTTGTCAATTGATTGATTATGACAACTAACCTATTTGCAACATGATATTATTAAGTAACTTCCTGATATCGGTTGTTGCACATTAACACTTGAAAACGTTGCTCTGCAAAAAATCGCTTCGGTGTAGATGTACCTTTAAAGAGACGTTAACACAATAATTCTGAAAGACATATTTCCGCATTATTAACAAATCCCAATCTCTATCGTAAACTGTCAAATTCATTGATGGTCGCTGAGATGAGATTGCGACGACAACGGTTACAATTACGGGAATTTACCTCCTCTTCGCTGTATTATAATTTATTTTGTCCATGCAAGTGCAGATTCTTACAGGTAGGTGCAAATGACGCTAATGTTTCATGCACAAATATAGTGCCTAGGCAAGAAAATAGGTACTTTTTGTACAACACTAATATTTGATTCATACAGGGTTAACCGGCGAAATTAACTTAACCGAAACAACGCAATAAGTAAATATGCCTTGCTATTTAATTTTAAGCCAAATACCGTACTGTGACAATATTATAATGGCATGTTATTTTATTTGAAAATTATCTCTAAGAACTAATAGTATAAAAGAAGCATAATACTAGAAGAACTACAATTGATTACTAAAAATGAAATCCGGGTCCGTTGGTTCTGTAGTTTTTAAAATTAGATGAGTCCCTTTTTTAAAACAAATACGTGAAAATTCGTTCGGGAAAAATCTTGGCGTGATTTTCTGATTGGCCTAAACTTAGTTGGTGTAGGAATCTACTGAACCAGTCTCCAAGGACTCGTCTTGAACAAGAGTCTCGTTCTTGCCCTCGTCCCATTCTACTTGTGGTCGGCGCAACACGTTTTCTGCTTCCATTCTCCCCTGTCAGACGTCACGGCATCATTTACTCCTTTCTCTTTCATATCATTCTCACATAATTCATCCATCTTTTCTTTGGCCTTCCTCTCCCTCTCCATCCATCAACATTCATATCCATCTCTCTTTTAGTCACATGCGTTTCTTGCCTCCTCATAACAGTCACTAAAGGACTAACTGAGTTCTATAACATAGTAATTAACCGTTTACCTAAATACACAAATATAGTACTTACAGCAACATTTTTAACATGGCTTGTCTATACAACGGAACTTGCTTTAAACTATTTGTTTCTCGACCTACTTGCGACCTTAGACACTACACTATCTCTAATACATAATTTCTATGTATTCATTCATAACCTCATTAAATGAGTAATTCTTGATTAATAAAAATAAGTAAGTACTGTCATATTTGAGCAAGTGTTTTGTACCGTTCATTGACCCCGCAAATAACATAGAAAACTCATATCAGTACTTATTACATAGATAAACGAATAGAATTGTTTGCCTACTTATTCGTGCTTATCAAAATTAATAGTCATTTATTTTAATTAGGTGAACTTCAGTACTTTTACATAAGATAGGTCTAAACTATTGAACAAAATCAGGTGTTTATAACCTAACAGACAGATGTGTTGCTGTGGAGGCAGATCAGTAGCAGCACCACTTCCTAGCGGGAAGATCAAGTGGTGGAACAAACTATTCAGCAATGCAGATACACTTAATATATCACAAAGTTATAATAATAATAATTGTAATTTACATATTTCAGACAAGCTTATCCCCTATACACAAAAAAAAAATTGGCACAAATAAAATAAAAAAATATATACAATAAAATCATAATAAAATTCAAACGCAAACAAAAAAAAAAAATATTAGAACAATAATAAAATATAAATAATATAAAATAAAATCAGAAACAGTTAGGACAGGCCAACGTGCGTGTGTCGTAGACTACCATAGGCATACTCGATACGTATTCCAAACTCCACAAATATTTCCTTAACACTTTTTAAAACTCTACCTATTAAGTACCCCTTTAAGAACCACCGTGAACCTAATTATCTATGTCAAATCACATGACCAATGCCAATACAATAATTGTTAATGAGCAGCTAATCTAAATGAACAACAAATAAGTACTAAGTATATTAGTTAATGACCAAACTATTTACATAGACGTTATTATTTAACCAACATTATATTATTATACAGTAACACTTACAAGGCCTGTTAGCTGTTATATACATATACAATACAAGTCTTATGATAAAACGGTATATTTTTAGGTTTTAGATGAAGTAGCCAAAAAACTTATCTATTGATATTATTGGGTCTGGGTATCTCAATCCGGGTGTGATGTGTCACCTTGGAAAGTCCTACTTGATATAAATTTTCTAGATAGCGTCATGAGTCCAAATGTCAAATGTACATTTTACTTTTATAATATTAACGTTTATCAAGTATTGTAACATGCAATAAAAAAAAAAACTAATAAAGAATACTACATTTATAATCAGTCCAAAAAACAAAACAAATATAAAACTAAAACATAAAACTTGGTCCAAATCTTTTTGTATTGACTGACTGATCTGGGGTCATCACACCAATAGTAAATCAATTATAATTGTATAAGTATAGTCAGATAAAGTTAAGAAAAGGTCAGTTTTCGGGCAATAATAGACCGAATCCGTTAATTTATAAAGGCGTTTCGCCTTTAATGTAAAAATCTGATTCACTTGTTTCTGTATAAAAACGAATCTTGGATTGTTAAATTACGGGCGAATTCTCGAGGTGAGAGAGCGCCGTAAGGTTTAATAGATCTCAGTTAGAGTGTGGGTTAAAGAATCATCACTGTATATCAATCATTACTTAATGACAATGAGGATTATCGTTTTTGAGCTCACCAGATGGCATGTCGCTTATGGTCATGTCAATAATTCTATTTTATACTTTAAAGTACCAATTACTTCATAAAAAGTTTATTATATTACGTATAACAACATTGTGTAAACATCAGATCATTTATTTAAAATATTCTCCCTAAAATTAGCAAGCATGCATGAAACATTTATAAATCATTTTACCTCCAACTACTAACAAATAAGATCATAAGTTACTACTTAAAATCTTCAAGTCATAATTAATCATGAATAGTTCAATCTAGACCACAATCGTGAATATTACTTAGTAAAAATACGTGTTAAAAAGCACGCAACGCGTGAACTTTCTATGACATCTTGCATTTCGGTGCCCTCGCGCTACACTAGCGCCTCTAGCGGTGAATTCACACGCGATAGCCCCGATTGTGTGCAAAGTAAATAACACCTATTTTAACAGTTCCTCATTACAATTCGGTATTGTTACTGTTATATCAAGAGTGCACTCAACCGACTTTTATGAAACGATTGTCATTTTAATAACGGTGAGTTAATTATTCGTAAACGTAGACTTGTTGACTGACTAAACTATTAAATCGGTTATTTTCGAATGACAGTTATGTTTTTGACATTCTTAATTCAAGCTCATCCACAGCCTAACGTCACCGACTGCTGGTTATAATCCTCGTTTTGTTTGTGCTAATCTAAACATAACATAACATCACGCGTGAAGGGCGGCAGGAGCCTATCTAATAGTAACCCACATTTCGCCAGTTTAGGTGCATTTTGAGGTGTTTTAAAGCCCCATAATGTAATAGGGCTCAAATACAGACTTCATGAATATTACAAAAAACCCAGCAACACTGTCCGACCGGCGGATCAAACATGCTCAGTAGTAGTAAGTAATTCTTTCCATCTTGTATCACCTGCGCCTGTGATGGTCTGTTTACCGCATCAGTGAGCGGGGTTCGCGTGGCTGAGTTTTGGGTGGAATATTTGAACTTTTTGCCATCCATACGCTAAGAAGAAAGAGTAGTGAGTACACCTAACACTTGCGATCACTAGACTAAGACCAAGATTAATCTATGAAAGCCTCTTCCAGGTTTTACGGTCGAGATGGGCAGACGTTACCTTCATCAGAGGTCGGCTTCTTTTTCAAATCCTTAGATTCTACTCGCTGACGCCCTTACTCCACCTGCCGTCACTGCAACTTGCTTGGTGATAGCTGATCCTGATAACGTAGGTGTCGATTTTTCTATTGTTTTCATGACAAATCAAGGTTAACTCTAGTTATCTAATTACTTGGATCATTAAATTGGCTAAATATTTGATTATCATTATAATTTTTTGCACATATTTTCAAACAAATGCAATCGGAATGTGGATGGTGTGAAAAATGGTATGACCAATGGAGTGATTTTATACATAGATGTCGTATGAAATAGATAATTATGGAAGAAGATATAATGCTACGATTACCACAAATAAATATTGTAGTCCAGTAATGCAAGAGGGTGATGCTGATGCCTCGTTGGTCAGTAGCTACTACCGAGCAAGAGGTCCTGGCTTCGATTCCTTAGGAATTTCTCCGTAGCAGACTGGAGCCTGGCTTTGTGCCCGGTTGATGGCAATAGGCTTGCTCCCAGTTACATGGAACTTAAACATAACTGGCGAAATGCGGGGGTACCTGTATATAAAACCCTCTGCCAAATCCTTTGATGATTACAAACGTGATGTGATATAATGAGAAAACAATAACATTTACGTCACATGAATTAATAAAACCAAAACGTTAAACATTTATCTAAATACAGATATTTATTGTTCAAACAATACTATAGTTACTTAGAATGTCGTAAACGTAACATTGACTGCAATTCAATTAGCAGTTTATTTGTTTGACTCGTAATAAGCGCAAATAAAAAAGTAGTACATAGTAATAACATTATCTCCGCGCTCGAGAGGTCGTCGAGGCCTGTGGATGCCCAGTGTAGGCGCGAAACACGTATCGACTATAGGTTTGGGTGCATGGCATGCACAGGTTATTACGATTATTACTAATTTTAGATTTTCCTGCATGTGCATATTTTGGCACTCGGGCGGGACGGTGATGCTGCATCCTGCATCCAAGCCCGGATCTTTTATCGTGGGATTAACACAAAAAAAATGCATCACATTTTTTTTTTTTTTCCTAACATTTAAATTATCTGTTAGCGTGTTAGCGTCCTTATTCAGTTATTTAGTTGTCTGTACCTAGTGTGACCCTTTTATGACCCTTGTATGATTGGAGGTAACTTACAAATAGTGGATAGGATAAGTCAGGTGCCTTTTTAAGGTGTAGGTCATTCGCCTTTTCTCTTTATTTATTTATAAGATTATTTAGTATTGATTTTTGTATTAAACTTCCTTAATGCTTTATTCATAAACTTAAATCATTTATTTAAAATGGATTGTCCTGACTGACTATCAACGCATAGCTTAAACCACAGGACGGATTGGGCTAGAATTGGACGTAGGCATCCGATAAGAAATAATTTCATAAAATTCAATCCCTAAACGGGGGAAAAAGTTGCTGGGATTTTGTATAAAAATCCGTGACCTAGCGAAGCTGGTGCGGGGCGACTAGTATAAAATAGAACCATCTTGACACTTATTTTTCTACTTTGTCAAGTGAAAAGCCAACAGTAAAACGGTGCTTAGTTATTGCTTAAAGTGATGGCCCAGAGGTTAAGGCCTCGCCTCTCATGCATGAGGTTATGGGTTCAAATCCGGGCAAGTACCTACCAATGTGACTTTTTCAATTCATATCTAAGTTTATCTTGGACATCACAGACATCGGTGAAGGAAAACAAAAATATGACTAATTGTTAATCGATGCATATTTTTTTTTTAGTTTAAACACGAATAAGCTTTTAGCGCGAGAGGGTAAGTACTTGATTGGCTTTGATTCAACGATGTTTTTATTAAACATTTTTTATACGTCTGGTACTTATTTAATTGCTTGATAAGTACTGAGACTAAAGGTGATCTCATTTTGGTTAACCGATTGATAGTAAAAGTCTAAGCTAAGGTGCTGACGTACTATATCCACAGGTTCCATAAGCCCTTAACGAAATCGAAAGGTACTGGTTTTCTTCATTTTTTTGTTTTAGACCATACCTGTAAACCTTCTAGTTACGGAGATATTGGGGGTCAAAGATCTAAGTTTTTTAAATACATATTATTAATGTAAGATTTTGTAATATTGGTAAACACCTCCATGACACCCGTACTATTCAATCCATCTATCAGCATAATGATTTGAGTGCGTTACATTGAGTCCTACCATAAAACGTAATTTTTCACCCCAAAAAACAAAGTAATTTCCCTGCAATAATTATCGGGTAAAGTTAGTAATTTTGATGTATATAATGCTTGGTTGACGGCTTCGTAAAGGGTCTTGTTACACCCTGTATACTACGTAAGGTTTTGGATCTTAATGGTAGGATAGAATAGACAGAAATGAAAGATTAAAAAATCTAGTTATTTGATATTATACATTTTTTTACGCAAACTTAGTTTGATTTAAACATAACATAACGTCTGTAATCCCTGAAGGGCTAGGCAGAGGTGTATCTGATAGTACACGCACATTTCATCTGTTATATTTAAGTCCCATGTTATAGGGAGCGAGCCTAATGCCATCAACCAAATCCAGACCCCGTGGCTGAAAAACCTAATGACACTTTGCCCGACCTGGGAATCGAACCCAGGACCTCATGCTGAGCAGTCACGCTTTCGGCCACTAGACCAAGGAAGTAAATTGGTGTTATTAGCTCGCCAGATATTAAAAAATCTCAAAAAAAAACTCATCGGAATCTTATGTAAGACTAATAGCTAGCGGCGACGCAAGTCTCATTCATGTCTGTGCTATAAGTTATCTGTGACAGCTCATCAGACATTCCTCCATCAGCTCTTAAACCTGTATTGCTAAGACTAGTCAGTATACAATACCCTGACATTTCCCAATAAAAAACAAACCATGAAGTAATGAAAAAAAACATGGATTTCCAACGTCGTCGTTATGAATTCCATTATTTTAATTTAAAAATACAAATCCATTATAAAATTCATAAAAAGTAGGATTTTGCATAAAAATTTAATTATGCCAATAAAAATCTTTTATCATAAACTATAAAATAGACTAAAAATAAAAGAGACTATGACCTCTGAGTTTGTTTCGGCTGTTTCTTCTCAGAGTAGTCAGGTACGAAACACCGGCCCCATCTAGTTTAAAAAAGAGACGTGTAAAAGTGTTTTTAAAAAACCTATTTGCAAAATAAACATCATTTATCATTTATAGTAAAATTTAATAAATCATGTTTATTTATTGTTATTAGATCGTAAAGAATTTTGCAAAAAAAAAAGTGCAATTCGGATTAATTTTTTGCAACAAAGCACGAGTCACTAATACACACATCAAAAGTGTCTAGGGATCAAGCATTTTTATGTGGATTTCTTGAGATTGAGATGTGGCTTTGTAATAAATTTATGATTTTATAAATTTATATGGATCCTTTTTGGTGCATTTCATAATTTGAATCAGGAACTGTGAATCAAATTCGAGTAAAAGATGAAAATCAGCTGTCAATATTTTCCCTATAAAAACATACAACGCATTGAAGACATTATTAGTGCTACTGTTTCCCTACTACTGATTAAAACCAACGTTATTATGGAGCGGCGACGTCATTTAAGCAGGGAAGAAATGCTCAGAGCCGTGGGAATGATAGAAGCTGGTTCCCGGCAACGTACTGTGGCTTTAGCTCTGAATACAAGTCAGAGTGTTATCAGTCGACTTTGGACACGTTACCGAAGCACTGGTACCGTGGCTGAGCGCCATGGAGGACGGTATCGCTGCACCACACGGAGACAAGACCGATACATTCAAATCTTAACTCGAAGAGCTCCAACAATAACCGCCATGATGTTAGCCGTGAGGCTTCATCACTCTTCAGGGAACTTAATTAGCGACCAAACAGTCAGAAACCGCTTGCATGAAGTGAACCTTCATTCCCGAAGACCGCTACGGGTACCACCTATAGCAATGCACAATCGTAGGATACGATATCAATGGGCTCTTGAACACAGAAATTGGGCAGAAGAACAATGGCGTTTCGTGTGCTTTTCTGATGAGTCTCGTTTTGGTATGAGACCGGATACAAGACGTATACGACACTGGAGAACCCCTGGACGCCAACAGCGATTAATAAATCCTGCCAGGAAGTCCATCCTTATAGTGGTGGAACCATCATGGTATGGGCGGGTATTTGGATCGGCGGAAGAACTGAGTTGATTTGGATCAGAGGCAACCTCAACGCTCAAATTTATGCTGAGACGATTGTATCAGACGTCATCGTTCCTCTACAAGTGCAAATCGGTCCCTTATTTCAGTTAATGCATGATAATGCACGACCGCACACCGCAAGAGTTGTAAGACAGACTCTCGCCGCAGCTAACATCAATGTCCTGCCCTGGCCTGCTCAGTCGCCAGACTTGAATCCGATTGAGCATGCATGGGATATGCTACAGAGAAGAGCTCTGCCGAATATGGAGGGTATCCAGTCGCAAGAAGACCTTTTTTTGTTGTTGCAACGAACATGGGCGGCCATTCCACAGCGTGATTTGGATGAACTCATTTTGAGTATGCCAAACCGATGTTCTTGTGTTGTTAGTGTTCGCGGTAGAAACACGGATTATTAATTGTTTAAGTTACCCAATAAAATTTTAAAGAAAACTGTTATTTCAGTCTTTTTTTCGAACTTTTGTGTTAGTGGTTCAAATGTCAAAAATCCCTTTATTAGGAAAATGGCAAATTTCTTTATTAATGCAAAGGTGACTTGGTTTATCGTTACTGTGACAAACGAAAACACTTTATTTGATGAATCCTTAAAGAAAATTTTAATTAATATCAATCAGGAGAAAAGTTATTGCAAAAATATATGTTGATCCCTAGACACTTTTGATGTGTGTATTTTATTAATTAAAAAAAGCATTGTTATCTTGGGAATGAATTTTAATTGTGGTTTAATTACCAAAATCATTATTGACATAATCACCATATATCATAATCGATTAAATTAATAAGGTTAATATTATAGGCTAATAACGTCATAGTAAAGTAAAGCAATTAGAATTGACAAACCCCAAGAATTATCCTAACCTTGACCTGTATAGCATAACCATCAGCCTTTAATGTTCCCACAGCTGGGACACGTGGTCTCCACTCTATGAGAGGGAATGGGCTATTATATAATCCACCACGCGGGCCCAGTGCAGGTTGGTAGATGTCACATGTCTTCGAATTTTTGGTTCTAGGACATGCCGGTTTCCTCCCGATGTTTTCCTTCACCGTTTTGAGAGCAATGGTGATTAAATAAATCATACAAAGTAATACCTAAAACTAATTACAATTTAACATTCTTCTTTCTATAAATAGCAGGCATTATTAATAGAATAACTATATTTTAATAATGCTAGCTCTTCACTCGCTACTTCGTCCGCTTTGATTTCGTATGTCGCCAACAGCGTCACCAACCGCGTCTAACTGTACCTACTACCATTCAGGTGACCAAAGTCAAGCCGTTTAGCATGGAAACAAATTACGTACACGTAAAGTTCACACAGTAAAGTTTGTGAGGTTGTAAGGCGTAATCTCTGGATCTACTGAGTCGATATTGAAAATTCTTTCACTAATAGGAAGCTACATTATCCCCGAGTGCCATAGGCTATACTTACAACGTGCCCGTGGGATAATTTCCGATCAAAACGCACGCGAAGTCGCGGGCAACAGCTATTCATCATATAAAGTTGTGTTCCCTTTCTATAATTTGTTCTTATTCATCAGCAACACAGATAAACCCAAAAATCAATTTGAAATCAACGTCCTCGGTACGATTCACAAAAAAATATATATTTAATATTATATTTCATATATTTTATATTAATATTTTATATTAATATTTTTATTATAAATAAATAAATACCTACTGACCCTATTTTCGCCAGTCATTCCCATATTTTGGGAAGATGAGCACCTATGACCACACTTTGCACATCAGTACAGAATCTAAGATTAATCTACGATCTACACATGTATTGTGAGCCGGGCCTCTCATATTTAATATTCACAAAAGGTATCACGTTTGAGACGAAATAAAATCTTAAACAGCAATCATAGACTTAATACACACGTTTTGTATCAAAATTCTACTTTTTGTATAAGTTTTTGTATTTTTCGCGCATAAAATTGACATTATTTGAATAGATATTGCTAATTATGTTGCATTATAATAATAATAAAGCTTTATTTTAAAAATGGCCAGTCACAAAGTTTGTCATTATCTCAAAATAATTAAGAAAATGTAAAAAAGGAGCAGGTTCTCAATTTGTTTGTTTTTTTTTTTTAATGTATGTACTCCGATTATGCTGAGATTTATGATCCGATTTACGTGATTCTTCTTTAGTTTGATGCGGAATAGTTGCCATTTGGTCCCATTTAAATTTGGTGAAGATCTGATGGTGATCTTCGGAGATATACAATGGAACTCTTAAAAAATAGACGGCAAATCTGCCGTGATTGCTGCAATCGCTTTTTTATTGTTTATACAATATCATGACGTAACATTACGCCTGTATGCTCTGAGGGGTACGCAAATATGGACAATACACCCAGATTTCGACAGTTTAGGTACGTTAAGTTCCATTTGTTGGGATAAGCCTATTACCAAGACATGTATTGTTAACAATGTAAAATAAATGCATAGCAAATATTTTTATAGGATATTACAACTAAAAATGGAAAATTAGAAAAAAATAAATTTAAAAAAACTTTTTTTTGCAAAAAACAATACCGTCTTCAAAAACACAAAACAGTAAAAAATAACTTTAACTTCAGAAGCTAAACTAAACTTTACTTTGTGTTTTTGAAGTCGGTTTTACTTTTAGCAAAAAAAGTGTTTTTTCATTACATTTTCATTTAAAATAATTAAGTAACCAAGTTATTTACTACATCTTTTTAGTAAGGAGCCTCTCAAAAGGAGGTCTTTAAAAAAAGCAAATATTTACTGACAAAATATAAAATTCCTCTTTATTACACACGACATTATAAACTTTTCCAAAGAGTGAAGGAAATAGTTCCGGTGGTTTGAAACATATTCAGAATATTATTTTTAATACACAAAATCCCCTTGACTTTGGCAATATTTAATAATGGAAATTTCCTTTTATGGATATTCTAGGAATACAAAATATATGTAATTTATTCAAAGTACCGATTTGAATATTCTGACGTCGTTGTGTAGCTACAATGACCCAAGTCAATGACGTTATAATCGGCAGACATGTTTGCGATCACCAGATTTGACTGAATTGTTTAATTTACTCACTAGGATTTGACCGCGGCTTTGCTCGCGTTATGGTCGGAAATTATGACACGGGGATGTCGTAAACACAGCCTTCGACACTTAAGGATAATGTGGCTTCACAAAGGCAAGAAACTGATGAGGATGTATTAGTTCGATTGGATAAGCGTTATTTATTTTTTTGGGTTTGAACAAATCTGTCTTATCGTGATTTTGATTGAACCTTTTCCTTTTAATAATTAGAACTTAATTTATGAGGTTATCCCCTTGCATAAAATGTCAATCAAATCACGTAAAATAAATCCAACATGAAAAACTTGATGGGCAATTAAATTGGAGGTGTTCCGTTGAGAGCAACAAAAAGGGTATAAGTCTATAAAACTATTCTAAAGTGAAGTCTCATCATAACTGAGAGTATCTAAGAACTTATTATTTATTAAGAGCCTTACGTGTCCCACTGCAGGGCATTTTTCTCTCTTTTTAGCTATTTGGGCCCAAAATCCTTTTGGTAAGAGTCCGCCATCTCCTTTTGGGTCTACCGCGTTGCCGCGTTCTGTTGTTCAGAACCCAAGTACTTATCATTATGTAGAGAAGAGTGCCAGAACAAAGGGGAGGCCCACACCCACCAGTGGGTGATTCCAGGCTGAAATTATGGTGACATACCGCTCAAACCCACAGATTCAAGCTCAAAATTTTCCATACTATAAATGTACAGGAATACTTCTAAACAAATTAGCGTAGGCTCGGCCATATCAATCAAATACACCGAAACATTAATGCTGGTCTAATGAAAAAGGCCATAAAATATCTCAAAACTTCTTAGTCACTTTGTATTTTTTTCCATCCCAAATATAGAAAATAAACAATAAGGAAACTCCATGCGTGTATCTTACCAAACATGGAAAAAATTCGGAAATATCAATGATTGAAATTATGATATAAATAATATCATCAATGATTATCTAAATATTTAGTTATGATAATGTAAGCGTCAGTCGTATTTTAAGTGGATATTGCGGATGATTAATATGTTAGTATTCACTCGGACGAAGCAAACTTGACACTTTGCTTGCGTGTGAATTGATACTTGAGCAGTTGAGCACCCCCTAATCTTCATCCACCGCTCGACTCGTCTTTTACCCGCAATGGCAACAGATGTTGTTTGGCCATCTCGTCGCCGGACGACTAACAGTTCTCCTTGTATTCCTTGGACGCCACTCGGTCACATCTTTGCTCCACCTGCCATCACCGCGTCTTGCTGGATGCACTCCATAATAATCCTTTCTTTTATTTGCTTACTTAGTATGACACTCTAAGCATTTCTTCAGTGTTCAAGCTGTCTTTCAAAATTTGATTAAAGTCTATTCTTTCGCTTAGCCGCAAAAACATCCATGTTGGTAGTATATATCAGCATCTACAAAAATAAATAAAATTGAACTGTCTGTTTGTAATATCATAACAACAGCTTTTTACTGAATGCTTATGAAAGTATTTATGGCGCTTATAACAAAAACGCATTTTTTTTCATTTTTTGTCTGTCTTTCTGTCTATTTGTTCCGGCTAATCTCCGAAACGGCTTGACCGATTTTGACCGGACTTTTACTGGCAGATAGCTGATGTTATAAGGTCTAACATAGGCTACTTTTATTTTAGAAAAACAATTAGGGATGCGTGCAAAAAAAAACCTTGAAATTGTTACCAAATTCCATTCCAATAGAGAAATAATATTTTACAACAATAGTTTCACGCGAACGAAGGTCGCAGACAACAGCTAGTATTAAAAATGTTTCTGTATTAATTCTCTTCCGTTACTTTAAGATTTAAGTAAATAAAAGATGATTTATTTACACTCTAAGGTGTTTGCGAATTAGCAGTGCTAATGTTTTTTTCTTAGTTTTTTATTTGTGTACATAATTTAAGCGGAAGGACTTAAGCGGTACCTATTGGGAACTTTGCTTTGTTATTTACATTATTACAGTATTGTATTATTTTAGTTTTAAGTGTGGTTCGCAAAAAATATGTCCTCTTTGTTTCTTCCGGTGAACATACAGGCTGTCGTTTTGCACCCTGGTCAAATTCAAGGAGGTGTGTATAATAATGATTCTCAACACGAATCGATAGTAAAAAGGGTAGGTTTTTTTGTACGTACATCGGTAAGCGTAAACCCCCTAGTTTAGACACTAACCTGCAAATTGCAAAATACGTATGAAAATTTGAATTTCGCGGGCTACCTTGACACTTCCATCTGTGTTCCTAAAGAGGTCACATGAAAAGAACAGCAGAGCCAGAAGAATAAGGCACAAATTGAATTATCTTCTTTTTGGTTGAAACACTCTTGTCAGAGTGGTTGTGGTTGCGGCGAGGAGGTACACGGAGAGATGTTCGGTGGGTCGTTGACTTCCCCGTGGCTTGCTCATTCAGATAAGTGCTTCCATTTCTGCCGGTTGGAGACGTTGCGAGTACACTGGACCATGGTGGACTCAGTAGCTTTCTTGATCAGGTAATCAGTCCAGCGAGTTGGTGAACGGCCACGTGATCTCTTGCCCTCCACCTGGCTCTGAATCACCACCACATATTGAATTAATAGGGCTCAAATCATAGAATGGAACAAAAATCTGATGGAATGGGACTCACACCTAGTAGATCGGGGCTCATCGGGGCACAAAAGTAATAGAATAGGGCAATAGGGGGTTTAACAAGACCCTTATTGAAGCCGAAAGATACTTGTTCTTCCCGTCATTGCGATCATCACCTAGGAACCTTCTAGTTACGGAGATGGGGGTCAAAGTTCCAACTTTTTCGCAAGTTTTTTTTTTAAACATGTTTTTAACGTGACATTTTACTGTACACACCTCCTCGTTGCCCGTACTATTCAATCCATCCATCAGCACAATGTTTTGAGTGCGTTACATTGAGTCCTACCGTAAAACGTAATTATTCACCCCAAAAAAAAAGTCGTTTCCCAGCAATAATTTTTGCGTCAAGTTACTTAGTTTGTTGTACATAATGCTTGGTTGACGACTTCGTTAAGGGTCTCGTTACACCCTGTAGAATGTTCCACGAAACTAACAAAGTTGCGTTGTTCAAAAATCACAATTTCCTGTTATTTCAAAGACTTAGTCATAGCTATACGGACTAGTCGCTGTTTAAACTCAATAAACTTATTGTTTAACATTTATCTTTCCCTATTATCTTAGACAATTTATTGAAATGCAATATTAGCATGCAACCACCACGGTATAAAATGACGAATTTCACAAGTCATTTCGTTTCAAATATTTATTTGGATGTTAATTTTGCCAGATAGTTAAAATTCAAAAAACCTATTAAACCTATCTTTGTATTTTTCTCGGGTCAATTTATTAGAGAGTTTTGACCGATTAACAATGAACTGACCCCTATACCATTGGAGTACGTGCTGATCTCGCATTTAGTGCTCATAGGATAATTATATGAATCTGGTTAAAAGTCCTAAATTGTCAGATTCACTTTATGACTACATTACGAATTGTAACGTAGTTCATATATTATTAATTATCCTTTTACGATTCTGATAAAGGAGCTATTTTAGACCCCCTGGTCAAATTATACAATAATGTTCTATTAATACTGAAAATTTATTGTTTGATATGTCTTGTTTCGTACATTCCAACCTATCTATATAAAATACTAAAAAAAAGCTCTCAGTGATGATTAGGCATCATCAACCACGGGAACCCACGTGGCTATCATTAACATCATCACACATGTGATGATAATGATTAATCATTTTTTTTGCCGTCCAACTGCAACATTGTATTAAATAATTGCCTGTCTCTACAATAAATTGGTACAAAAAGTCAGAAACGATGATTAAATTTTTCAAATAATTACGATCAGGTACTTTGTTTTTGCTTCATAAGTGTGTATGTAAACGTATGCATTTAGTTATTTATCTTTGTTTGATATTGCTATGTGAATATAATATTTAAAAGGTGTCAGTGTAAATTACAATTTGTATTTAAGCAAATTGATTCTGTAAAAAATGATAGAGGAATGTTGTATTAGTAGTAGAAATCTTTGTAGCAATATAAGCTCATACAATGAGAATATAATTGCCTAAATATTGTCATCATCTTGTAAAAAATATGATGGAAAAAAAGAGTCTTTACATTTATACAGGCTGTCAATCTATACTAATAATTCTCGACCCGAATCGATACTAAAAAGGGTAGGTTTTTTTTACGGAAATTGGTAAGTGTAAATCATCCGTATTAAAACGCAGCCCGTCTGTTCCTAGCCCAATAAACACGCTGTCACACACACACACACACAAACGTCTATTCCACAGTATAATTTTGGACAGTATGGAAACTAGAGGCTGGTTTACACTTACCGATTTCCGTAAAAAATGAAAAAAAAAACCTACCCTTTTTAGTATCGATTCGGGTCGAGAATCTTTAGTATAGATACCTCCTTGAATTTGACCTGGATGCAAAGTGATAGCCTGATTAAGGATAAAAATTAAAATATTGGGATATGGAAACTGAAGAATAAAATTATGTACGTAATCCTTCAGTTGCAATACTTGTATTCAAAATACCTTTAGTCAATTAACCAATTTCCTCAACGGAAACTTTATACTTTAAGAAAAAAGATAATTTTACAGTGACACATCATGACATAAAAACATAGGCATTTGACACGGGTTAGAACAAGGTTAGAAGATCATTAACAATTATAATCTACACTACCTAGGTATTTAGTTTTTCTCATACACCGACAGTGACAAATTATTTATGAGACTTGTTATTAACTTATTTATAAGTAGAAACTTGTTACTATGACAAAGAAAAAAATTAAATAATCCCTCTTACACCATGTTAGGCACTAACCACACGAAAAATAAAACATAATAATAATACTAGCCTATTACTGTCCCACTGCTGGACCTCTTGTTTGTAATATTATACACCAAAGAAAAAAACCTAAAATATTTCGATGACAGCATCATTTCTAAAAATACCACAGGGTGCCAAAATATTACGTCAATGATTCCATTGACGTCAATCCGTGGGACCCTTAATTTCAAAACCTGTTTGGATATTACCGAATTAATGGTCATTCAAACAGGCTTTTTGTTAAGACAAGTGGTAAATCTCTAAATTCAAGAATATTATCTGAATGGCTTTAAACAAAAAAAAAATGTAGTCCTATAAAAAATTGAATAGAATAATAATTATTTTGCTAAAATAAAACCAAGTATCTTGACTTGGCTCGCGAGGTTGTCGACATGTGGGTTGTGGACTCAGCGATCATTGTGCCAATGGTCGTATCAGCCCATGGCTTAACTGCCAAGAGCCTCGACTAATACCCGAGGAGGCTCTCGTTAGGCAGCTGGATCAAAGGGCTTGATTCAGAAAGCGGTACTCCTGGACACGGCTCGTATTGTTAGGAGGTTCCTCTCTCTGGAGCCCTGACCGCCGGTAGCTTGGACCCTGTTCCCGATATGTACTTGACATTTTAAAAAAATATGTTTAGTTACAAATAAAGGGAAAAAAAAATGCGAAATAAATTATGTTACCTATTTCCTTTATTCATATCTATACTGTATATAAATTGCATTTTAAAATATTTCAATCACAAAAAAAAAAAGATATGTTTTTTTAAATTCTTTAAATAAGTACCTGTTTTTCTCCTGTATTTGGGAATAACTGTGGGTTTTATTCAATACGGTAATTTGTGTACTTACATTTAAAGACACTATTATTGTAATGTTTCTGCGTAGAGTGCTACAAGAATCTCTTGGCACTCGAAAGACGTTGACCTGCCGGTTAGGTGCTGTTGGTAACCATAATCGGACTTTAATATTCCTGCAGCTGAGCCACGGGCCTTCTCGGTATGAGGGGAGAGAGTCTGAACCTATGTATCATGCGGGCACAGTGCGGGTTCATTCAGCATTTCAGTAGTTATTTTGTGAAATGTATTGAAAAAGAAAATGGAAGCATTAGTACCGATTTATGCCGCACGTTAATTAAATATTCTTGTATAGCTACAATTTTCTTTTATACGAGTAGTACATTATTTTAGCAGTTAAGTAACTGTGATTTGTCCAGGGTTCCGTCATTATTCATTCATCCGTGTTCAAAAATAAATCAATACGAAAAAACAACTCACGCATGATGCTTTTAGCACTATAATAATTTAGTCTAAATTAATCGCTAATTTCCTAAACCAACACAAATTATTTGTGCCTATATTAGATCCACGTCATTTTTATTCTAAGAATTAAGAAGACAATGTAGTTGCTGTTGTTTTTCTTAAGATATAAGTGCTTAAGGAAAATTACGAGGATGTACAGTAACGAGCATTAACATATGACATGTTCACTTATACTGGGTACTATTTTGGGTATGGGTTCCAAAATACTATGTTTATAATACCATGATGTTGCAATCGTGGACTTTAGCTAAAATTAAAGTAAAGTGGTATACCCTGTGCTACCATCTGGCATAATGCTGAGATAAACCCCTCTAACCTTCATATATATATTTTTTTGTTTGTTTGTTTTTTACGCCAAGAAACACACTTTAACAACATAACAGTCCGAGAGAATAACTTTTAAAATCTAGCATAATCAGCCTTTTACCCCACAGTTGGGCTACATGCTTCCTGAAAAAGTTGTAAGTGTTACATATTAATGTTTGTAACTGTACCTGCTCCTAATGACCCATCACAATACAAAAGTGATCTTTTAACCCTAATTATAATGATGTGCACGTGACGAATGGTGATCAATGCTCGTGCCTTCTATAATGTGAAGGGGCCTTTGGCCTACAGTGGGACAGTAATAGACTGGTATTCTAATGTCTGAGTTCTGACCTAATCTAACTTACCTATACGTAGTAGTGTACTTGATTACCACACACAAGGTCGAAATTGTTTTTTTTTTTGTAGGTATTTAGTGACTATGTATACAAAAGTCGATTGACTTTTCGATAAATACATCGATCAGTAATGTTAACGGTTTTTTTTTTGGGAAACAATCACTTTGACAACATAGTTTTGAAAAATAAAAAATGCGTAGTGACCTTGGAAACTTAGTTGAACTTCTATTTCAGTAAGTCCATCAGTCATAGAGGTCAAGATTAGAGCAGGCCCATTTTGCAAAAAAAAAAAAAAATTAAGGATCTTCTGAAATCATTTCAAAAAGGCGTTTTTATAGAAATATTTCAATTTCATTCAAGTATTAAAAATGTATACAAAAGTAAAAATATACTGAAGTAAGGTGGACTTAATTGGCTAAGGTTTGTAATTTCTGGGCTTGTTTCGGACATCCTAACAGAGTTCCATTAGGGGATGTCCCAAACGTCTGGTATACAATAAAAAATCTTTTTTACCTTACCTTTACACGACATTAAAAATGTATGCACAAGAGCGCTTAGACTTTGTTCAGTCAATAATTACAAAATATTAAAATTAACCTGTTACTAACTAATTACTTGGTCGACACGTTCAAACACACGTGTTTGTTTTATAGAAAAAACACTACTTTACAGAGATCCGAAAAGTATCTAGCAATTAAAAAATATTTTTAGCCATAAAATACCCTATTAGTCATCATTGGGCCTCTCCTAAACACGTCTTAGGGTATTCAAACAAGGAAAAAAAAAACGAAAAATGAGGAATGCACTCGCCCCCTAATTACAAAAGATTAAAACAACTGTGAAGTGTGGGTGTAATATTAGGATACCTCTGCTAACGTCTCCGGGAATTACAGGCGTGATGTTAGGTTTTTTAAATAAATACCAGTCATTCAATTCAAAGCTGGTATAGATATAAGCATTTATACCATTTTTATTATACTTGCTATTACTACTTTTATTGATACTATTTTTATTACTATTTTTAATTTCTGGGACTAATAATAGATTCTAAATTGAATTGGAAACCTCAAATAGAGGCACTTAGTAAAAAATTGAGTAGTGCAGCCTACGCTCTGAAAAGGCTTGCTGCTGTTCTCAACACAGATGCGCTAATTACTGCGTACTATGGATTAGCCGAATCAATTCTTAGATATGGAGTCATCTTTTGGGGGAATAGCACGGACAATGAAATAGCGTTTCGGGCACAGAAAAGGTGCATTAGATCGAAGTTTAGATTGCAAACAACGGACAGCTGTAAATCTTATTTTATAGAACGTAAGATATTGACGTTGCCCTCATTATATATCCTGGACACAGTAATGTTTATTAAATCAAATTCACATTTATTTCAGCTTTTGTCTGATGCTGTCCCTAGGAATAGACGCGATAATCTCAATTGCCCAAATCATGGAGATCATTAGATATATCTGCTCTTAAAAATAAATTGAAGTGATTACTAACTGAAAGAGCATATTACAGTATAGAAGAGTTTATGAAAGATGACAATTTTCTTAGTTTTTGAGATGACAATGTTGTATTTTTAACATGTTATTTAATCTATTGTATTTTTTTGAAATAATTGTAATTTAGCATTTAAATTTTAATCATAGTAATTCATATTTTCATTGACTAATTTATTTAATGGCTACTTGACATTTAATTTTATCTACTGACTATGCTTGCTGAATTGTAGTGATACTTAATCTATAATGAATAATGACGAATTAATAAGTACATACATAATTTCTATTGTAATTTTGATGAATATTATCACGGTTTATGCACCATCTCTTCCTACCAATTTGTACGCCACGATACGCGGCTGAACATGTTAGAACTATTCTCATTTCATTATTAACTTGCATGCAATTTATCATGTACACCATGTTTAAACAAATAAATTTTACTTACTTACTTACTTGCTGTATTAATAAAATAAAACATTATTAAATACTTAATAAAATTATGTAGTTATGTTGTGAAATAAGTATAAAAATATTTGAGTGCTAATATTACTTAATTAGCCATTTAAGTAATAATATATGTGTTAATGTCCCAGCAGGTTTTCTCACCACCTTAGAATTAGCTTTAAAATGAACAAAAAATAATTTAAAAATAAAGCGTGGTCAAAAATTTACAAATTTATTTACCTACTAAATAAATTATAGTGCATAAGTGTTTCTTTTTTTGGTTAACTAGCTTTTGGCCGCAGTTCCTCTCGCTTTATGGCAAAAAAATATTCCTCAGTAACGCTTATACTATAAGCACGACACGCGGTTATAAACTTATAATGTAGCTTCCCATAAGTAAACTTATTTTTGGAATAGGATCAGTAGTTCCGATGATTTTCCCTACATCCAAACATTACCTCTTTATAATATTCCTGTAGATACACTCCTTAAAACAAGCCTGATATTTATCTCTAACCTGTTAATTCCGAGCCTGATGAAACTGGGGGCCTAAAATGGCCGCTTTAGCAGATTCACATTAATAGTATAATAATAAATCACGAAAAAAATATTTTTAGATGGTCACAGACACAGTTAATATGTGTAAATGAATGATCACTTTGTGACGATTTTACCCATTGTAACGCTTGTTTTTCAAATTATTATCCTGTTATGATTCCACTTCTTTTCTTCTTTATCGTGTGGTTAGTGCCTAACCTGGTGTCAGAGTTTTCAGGCCGCCCATGGGCCTCAGACTTGGCTTTACATGCCGTCAAGAAATATCTCTCAGGCATGCTGGTTTCCTCACGATGTTTCCTTTCACCGGAGCAAGTGATAATTGTACAATACGCACATGAATCCGAAAAGTCAGAGGTGCGTGCCTTGTGTTCGAGACCTATGACTTGGCAGTCCGATGGTCACACCGCTAGGCTGTCACTGCTACGAAATGATGATTCCGCCAAAGCGGCCATTTTAGGTCCCCTGATAAAGCGTTCAAAACAAGTTTAAACTGTCAAAAAGGAATCTTAACCGGATTTTCTATTTGTTTCAGACATCTGAAAGATGGTTGTAGGCACCCTACAGCATGTCCCCAGCAAGGGGCGGATATCAATTATGAAAATACAAAATTTCACCGTACAGAAAAGACGTAAGTATCGTAAAAAAAGCTTTTATAAATATTTTCCAGTAGTTTTGCCCGTGGCTTCGCTCACGCTATGGGCGGAAATCATCGAGTGGGGTCGTTTTAAATATAGCCTATGACATACGGGGAAAGTAAAAGATTTTTCGCAATCGGATTAGTATTTGCGAAGATTACCCCCTACATTCTTTTCCATCTATAAACTTACATTAAATGTTATTATAGTATAGATGCGGCTTTGCATCATTTTTCAAGTCTGTAGGTATTTAAATTAAGAATACTAGTTCTCTTTTTATAGCGAGGACAACATGTGCCTCAAGTGAATTTAAAATGCACGTGTATTTATTTACAAAAAAGATAATTAATCGATTTAAAATGCTAGATGGAATTGGAGGTCAGTTTCCAAATACCTATAGGTATCTTGATTTTAGACTATAACAAACTTGTAATAAGACTTAATTTTAAATTGCTCAAAGTTTCAATCTATCGGTCAGCGTTATGGCGATTTTCGATCACCTGATCAGATAATATAGCCTGTGGTCAGTGAACTAAAAATAGTATCACGCTTCATAAAGTATTAGATAAATCTATAATTGGATTTTTTGGAAATTCCGTTGCAACCAAATTAAACTCAACAAATTGTGCATTTTGAAAAAAAAAAACTGTGTTATTATGACTTTGAGACAAAATTCTATAGTCGTTTTCTTTTGTTTTAAGATTCGGTGATAAAATTATCGTATGGGATTCTGCTGATGATCATCAGTGTCATTATGGCTGCGATAGATCCTGTCGACATAGCTACTACTTGGGTAAGTGCTAAGTTTTTTTTTGCACAATTGTTATTATGTATGTGCTTACGTAATAGATTCTGTAACATTTTTGCACTGGATAAGCGCTGAATTCAACATTAAATTGGTAAAGTTATTTTTTAAACAGATAACAGTGACTCTTTTTTATATTATCAGGCAGGTAATTGATACAACTGATATCTGCTTGTATAATGTTGTTCCCCACTAGATTTTTTTCTAGCAGTATGAATACGTTTGTCTAGTCGATTTTTAAATTAGAAAAAAAACGTTTTTAAAAATTAATTAAACCTGTTTTAAAACTTATTAGGTCGGGGGCTTTTTGTCGGGGGTCTTTGCCCTATATGATTTAATTTTCCTTGATAATCCATCTCCATCCATCATACTTGTAGGCATCTAACCCTAATCAAAAGATCCAATAATACAATGTACCTATCTTTTGAAAATCATAATTATTATGAATATTATAAGTATCTACAGTTTTGTTTATATAAATATTAAAAAAAAAAAAACGTAAAATAATAATTTAAAAATTGTACTTATAGAAAAGGAGAAAAGCAAAATATAAAGTAATTTTACAAAACTACTACGTTGAAGATAAAGAAGTTCCTTTAGTTCCTTCTGCGCATGCGGCTTCCCTAGTAGCTCATAAACGGCACAAATTTTAATGTAGATGTCTACAACTATTCTCAATCTTATTTTTTTTTTCTTTTTAATCAGATTTAAAAGCCAATAAGCCTGATATAGTGGTGATGGATTGATCAGAGCGGCGCGCAATGATTGTTGACATAACGGTCCCGCATAATGGGAACCTCGTGAAAGCCAAGGAACATAAGAAAATCAAGTATCTTGACTTGGCTCGCGAGGTTGTCGACATGTGGGATGTGGACTCAGCGATCATTGTGCTGATAGTCGTATCAGCCCATGGCATAATTGCCAAGAGCCTCGATGAATACCTGAGGGGGCTCTCGTTAGGCAGCTGGATCAAGGGCTTGATTCAGAAAGCGGTACTCCTGGACACGGCTCGTATTGTTAGGAGGTTCCTCTCTCTGGAGCCCTGACTGGCGGTAGCTTGGACCTTGTTCCCGATACCGGTGGGATACTATTTTTTATATTCTTAAATGCTTTTTTTTAGATTGAAATATTTAAAAATGTAATTAATATGTATAAAAAGGAGTAAAGGACCTAATATAATAAAATCTTTATTGACACTCTTGAACTAGGAGTTCCTGTATCACAAGAGTCAGTATCTAGTTTTACGTTTTACGACTTATTGTCGGGCCAACGCGGTCCCTCTATACTTAAATACTAATGCTCTAACAATTGTAACATAAAAATATTGTAAAACCAAATAATTTTAGAAGAGTACCTAACCATGGAGTTTCTTGCTGGTTCTCCATAGGAAACTACCAACCCCAACCGTGCACCTTTTCATGATGTCCATAAGATAAGTAAATGCCCATGTAGGCCAATGTGAGATACAATATTTTTCAAAAACTGACTGACATCTAATACATGCCAAAAGAAAAATCTTGTAACCAAATGATCAAACCACCAAAAAGAAAAAACAAATGCAGAGTCAGAGTCTTAAAAACTTCGATTAGCAAAAATCTTTTAAATTACCAAATGTCAATTTCTTTGTTGCATAATCTTGCTCTTAACTTATAATTTACGACAAGTAACATCTGTTTTTATTTAAAAAAAAAACACGTAATTACTAGATTTTAGTATCGTTCCGTTTCAAATTATAACATTAAACCGCCTGGGCGTGCGTAGTCGGGTAAAAAACTGTCGGCTAAGTTGTTTTTACCTCAACACGTGCACGACTCAAAAACGTGAGCTTTGGGAACCAAAACACTATGTTCGTAGCCTCATAATTAAGATTGTAAATTAGTTATTTTATGTAACTCTGTTGCGTTAGAAATACCGGTCAAGTGCGAGCTTGACTTGCGCCCACGGGATTGGGATCCCACAGATATCTATCTCCTCCAATGACGTATAGTTTATATATCATTGTCTATAACTGAGATTTGGGGCCTAAGTATATCATTATTTTTGGCAAGCCGAAGTTTTTTAATATCTCTCTTTCATCTTATTGAAGAGGGTCTAAGAATAAAGGAAAAAAAGAAGTGAAAACGGTGGACAGGCTTTTAGAAAAAACATACATATACAGTGAAGCCGTTTTCAAATGTAAACCCCCGGAATATTGTTCCTAATTAAATGGTATCTTTCCTAGATCTAAAAAACACTTCGATTTTTTTTTGTAGGGTATGTAAATATTATTAAATATCTAGATCTACGTAATATTACGTGTTTATTAATGTCCGAAGTAAAAAAAAAACTTTATAACTTTAGATACCTATGTCGGTGGACGGTGCGTAATTTTGGTCCATTGCTCTTGTATGTAATAAAGGTCACTAACCTTTTTTACAAGGAACCCTGATTGATCTTAAACTCAACTAAAAACTTATCAGTCAGAATCAGTTTATCAAATAAAAAAATACACGGAAAAAAACTTGGAATTGACATTTACTTAATTAAGTAGGTAGCTACCAGTAAAATGTTTAGTAAAAAAATTAGTTATTTCTTCAAAAATTAATTAATGGCAGGAAACGTAAGTCAGTTTAAAACAAAAAATTCATCCTTTCATGTCATGATGGGCATTAGATTTTCTTTTTAGTCTGATGGGTCCTGGCCATGCAGTCTCGACATAGATAGCGATCGCAAAACAACCGAATTCGGTCGTAAAGTCATAACGATGCGGATTTAAGGTGAAGCGAGCCGGACGCGTCCCTGCCGATGCCGTGTCGGCTTCCACCTTAAATCCGCATCGTTATGACTACGACTACGAAATTGCAGGGCCTGGTGGCCTATGGAAAAAAGATGGCGCTAGATGACGTGTATAGCTCTGTCTCTTTCTCACACTGGAATTACTCCTTTTTTAAGACGTCTTATTAAACCCTTGTACTACCGAGTTCACTGAGGGTCTGCCACTTTTCACCCTTATGCCCTAAGTAAAAAAGTTTAAAATGTAGTACCTACTTAATTTTATAGCTTCCTTTTTTCTTTTTTTTTCCTTTTGCTTTTTTTTTGTATGTTTTAATTACACATTGAATATTATTGTATTATTGTGAAAATGATACATAACACAAATATTACCTACAATTCTGTGTTACCAAGAAAGTTAAAAAACTTTGAATGTTCATAATATTCTTGATTACCTAATACCTAAAACCACTAAAACCCAATGATCTACCCACCAAAGCCGACGACCGACCGACGTGACGATGACGTCTCGGCGATTTTTTTTCTGTCGGCGAGCTAGGTTGTAGCTTCAAATCATTGTTGCAAGGCGAAACACTTTGTCGGCTGCATGTCGGCGGCATGAGATGGGCAGTTGTTTTACACCACAGGTTAGAGTGTCGCCGGGCAACTGAGCGCTTACGCAAGTCGCCTGTTACATCGACTCTGTGAAGTGCCTATTATTATGCTTGCCTCTACAAATCCGCATCCAAAAACCTTGAAATCAACCTAATTCACATTATATTTAAAGCTTAATTTTGCACATTTTTTGCCAGACATCATTGGGTTCGTCTCAGTAATGGACGGCAATCATGTTGTTTCTCATACGTCACTCAAAGTTACAATACCGGTCGCAAACGTGATACAATTAATTTTATTGTGACGTCTATAAACTTTCGGTTTTTTTTTTTTTATAACATTAATATTAACTAAATCGGATAACTCGTTTTTCTTAAATACGACTTTCAAGAATGTTTTCTTGGAAATCTAGGGGAATTCACATTTTTTAGAACAACAAGAACGAACAAATAAAATTTACATGAATTATAAGTCGACGAAAACCCAGAAAATATTCAAACGTTTGTCGGTTTTTTCGGCCCTAAATGACATCTCTTTCTAAACACTATTACGGATAATAAGAATCTACAATCTTCTGGAAACTTAAGTGGAGTGTGTCAGATGTTTATCTTGTAATTTTTCAACTTGACATATAAAATATAAGAAAATAACAAAATAGGTCATTTTTATCTCAATTATTATTTACATCAAACAGATTTTTGTCATGAATTTTAGTTAATTCATCATAACTAGTATTATTATATCATGTAAAAATCAATTAAAGCTTTATTTGGAATAAACATTTTTTACAGGTACTACAACAATAACAAATTGCTAATTTGTCTACATCTTGCTCATCATCACCAGATTTTATTTTAAAAATTGGTCAAGTGCGAGTCGTACTCGCGTATAAATATCGCTGGACATTACACACAGCGCCATCTAGGTGCCACACTAAGCAACGAGGCTTGTGTCGTGGACACCAGATAGTTGATAATACTACATAGATACTTTTTGTTTGTAAATACATACTTATTATACATATAAACATCCATGACTCGGAAACAAATATCCATGCTCATCACACAAACATTTGCTCCTACCGGGATTTGAACCCGGGACCCTAAGAACGTAAGGCAGCCTCACTACCGCTGCGCCATTCGGGTCGTCAAGTATGAAGGGTTCCGTACCATCGTAGTAGGGAGCCCCTTTCATTTTTATTTTATTTTTATTATTTGTTGTTATAGCGGCAACAGAAATACATCAACTGTGAAAATTTCAACTGTCTAGCTATCACGGTTCATGAGATACAGCCTGGTAACAGACAGCCAGACAGACGGACAGTGGAGTTTTAGTACTAGGGTCCCGTTTTTACCCCTTGGATAAGGAACCCTAAATAATAGAACCTAAGTAAAACTCAAGGATAACTTTTTCGACACACTGCTATTGACTAAACTACTTAATTACCAGACATGCTAGCAAAGTAAGTCTGAAATATCTCGACAAAACAAATTATAATCTCATTTGTACACTTTGTAATAAGAATATCTTAAATACCTAATCATAGAAAAAGATAATGAGTGATGGGAAGTGTTTTGATAACACACACACATCACCATTCGTGACATAATTAGGTATAGTCGTCTTTTAAAAACTTGCTCAAAACGTGTACCGAATGCGTGAATTATATTTATAACTAACGACCCGCCCCGGCTTTGCACGGATGCAATGTTGTTGTTACATATAAACCTTCCTCTTGAATCACTCTATCTATTAAAAAAACCACATCAAAATCCGTTGCGCAGTTTTAAAGATCTAAGCATACATAGGGACAGACAGCGGGAAGCGACTTTGTTTTATACTATGTATATCATTGGTGAATAATGGTAAATAATAAAAGGCAAATTTAAGTTCGGACAAGCCGTTATAGACCTCTGACAGGAAATGTAGGACTGAAGTTTCACTATGTCAAAGTTCGGTGTCAAAGTGAGCCGGTTCGCAATCTTTCCGTGCCGTTTTGAACACGCCTTTACAAAAGTAATAAAGTCGTAAATGTATTATGATTTTATTAAAATATATGTCATAGTTATAAACTGGCCAAGTGGGAGTCAGACTCGCCCATGAAAGGTTCCGTACCATCGTAGTACTCGAGCCCCCTTTAATTGTTAATTTATTTTATCTTTAACTAGCTGACCCGCGCAACTTCGTCTGCGTGCGTGCGTACATAAAAGAAAGAGAGGTTAGAGAGAGTGTGCGTCAACCTTAAAAGTTAGACAATATATATTTTAAGAGGGACAATTCCGACATACATGATAATTGCATAACTTTAACCGTTCACGCACAACAGAAGCTCTCAAAAGGAGTAAATCCCTATTATATATTATTACCGATGGATAATCATCAAATGACCCCTCCCACTCTGGACGGAGCGGAAGGGAGTGCCAGACTTGTACTGACTAAAATCCATCCACGTTTCTTCTGTTGCCCTTTGCGTTCCAGGGCCGCGGTATCTCTTTCGAACAGTCCCGCAACCCTGGCAGTCCCCGCTCCTCTCGGATCCCTTCCCGTTTGCTGACATCTCTTTGAGGCGCGTGTGGAACACGAACACGCCGTCACTACGGTCTTCATCGTCAGACCTTTGATGATAGACATACTCCAGCTAGGTCTAAAGTTCTCATCAAGGTGCATGAAATGAGCCCAGACACGATATAGATGCTGTAAACTCTTGAGAACCTCTTGCAACTGATTTCCTTCTCCATCATCAGACATTCGATGAAAGTCATACTGAGTTAGGTTTAAAGTTTTCATCAAAGTGAATGAAATGAGCCCAATAACATTATACCTGCTGCAAACTGTTAAGGACCGCTTGCAACTGCCATTTGCCTCTATCGTTTGACCGTCGATGACAGCCATACTTCAGCAAGGCCTTAAGTTCTCATCAAGGTCCATGAAATGAGCCCAAACACGTTATTTTTGCTGCTTTTTGAAAGAGTTAGTTAAAAAGTTATGCGTGGTCAGGTCATACATAAAATAAAAAAATATAGACGCGTCGAATTGGGAACCTCCTCTTTTTGTTTCGTTGGTTAATAAACCAAGCATCAGACATTTGACACGGGCGAGGGTCATTCTTTCACGGAAAACTTAACACCGCGACTCAGAAAATGGAGTGAAATTAATAGCGCTATCTATCGAGCACGAAATTAAACCGTTAAAATATAATGCATGTGCGATCGAACACACACTCTACAGGGTTATAGCGTCATGTAGACTAATCTAGAGTACTTTTTGCTATCAGAACTTTTTTGTAAAGCTGGTCAACCGATTTAAAAGTTATCTTGTGAGCACATTTTTATTAATTAGTACCATTTTGGAATAGATGTCGTTGCATGTATCTTACACAATGATGGTAAGTTCTTCTTGAACATTTTAAATGCATAAATCTTTTGATATAGAGCACTGATTACAATGAAACAAAAACTAAAACCTTCTCTAAGTTCCCCACAATATTTGTGCATTGAATCTAATCACATTGGTTTTCCCAACAACATAAACGCCCGCCTCGCAGCGCGCGCGGGTTATTATTTTGATGCGGAGCTATTTTAAAACTGTGATATCTCTTAAAATGTCATCTAAATTGAATGGTGTAAAGGGCAATTTTGGTCACAATTGAATGCTAAAGATGACTAACATATTTATATTGATAAGGTTAATACTATGTCGGTAAAAATACCTTTGCAAATAAAGCACTATTTTTGACCAAATTTTAAAATCATAAAAATGGTTATTGTTAGTCAACCTTAAAAGATAAGCATGTGCTGTCGCGGACTTTTTTTCAGACATTTTTAAGAGGAATAATTTCCTTTTACATTATTTTTGTGCAACTTTAACCGGTTAACGCGCGCACGCAACGGAAGCTCTCAAAGATAATAAATTTTCCCAGTTTTTCCAACATTTTTCATTGATGCTCAGCTCCTATTTATTGTAGCGTGATGATATATAGCCTATAGTCTTCCTCGATATATAAGCTATCCAACACTAAAAGAATTTTTCAATTCGAACCAGTAGTTCCTCAGACTAGCGCGTTCAAACAAACAAACAAACTCTTCAGCTTTATAATATTAGTATAGATAATAATTGTGTTAAAGCGGCAACAGAGATACACATTCTGTGAAAATTTCAACTTGTCTACCTATTACAGATCATGAGATACAGCCCACTGACAGACAGGCGGACTGACGGACGTACAATGGAGACTTTGTAATAGAGTCTCGTTCGTTAACCTTCGGGTACGGAATTAACCCAAAAATATAGATCTGAGTTGAAAAAGCTACAGGCAAACTCACCATTTGAATAATACTCTAATGATATTGGTAGATAAAAACTCAGACATAATAAGTAAGAATTCATTATTCATCTTTACAATAACAAAATCACCAGAGATGCGGTCCAGACTTCCGGATTAATTAAAATTCTTATCAGTTTGGTACAAGACAGTGATAAGAATATTTCTGTAAAAGTTATTATTTTGTAACAATATTAAGTATTATGACATGTCATCCGCTGACCTCTGAATTTCACAACGTCTTATCTAGTCTGTGTTACTTTAATAGGGTTGTGTAAATTGTTTTTAGAGCTTTTTATCTGTTTTGGAATATTGAAAGATTTAATTATACTTTGTGATATGGATCAGTATTTTTTCTATAGCAAGGGAAGAATTCAGCTCTGAAAATTATACGAAATTAGCTGTTGCCCGCGGCTTCGCTCGCGTTTTTGTCGGAAATAATCCCACGAGCACTTTGAAATAGTATAGAATAGCCTATGTTACTCGGAGATAGTGTAGCTTCCTATTAGTGAATTGTGAATTAGTGAATTTTCATAATCAGTTCAGTAGATCCGGATATTACCCCCTGCATACAAACTTACAAACAAATTTTACCTCTTTATAATATTAGTAAGTATAGATGAAGGCATGTTCAACGGTTGTAAGTTGGTTGTTAAAACCCGTCTACACGTTGACATTTTATTATTGAACAAAAAAAAAAGAATACTTTAATAACTCAGAACTAGTTTTTTTGTTTGACTCCAAATATTCGCGTGAAGGACTGTAGATTGTTTTTATAGTAATCATGAAAAATCTAACCTAGAGTTTTAGTCTACGATATAATTATTCACATTTGTATGATATTCATATACTTTTTGCTGTTTTCATACAAAACATATTTAATGATACGTTCATGAAACTTAATTTAACTTTACATTCAAAATTATCTCTCTCATCCTCAGAATCTCTTTGAGATTACTCATTTTGATTGTGAGTGTATATTGCAGCCATTAAATATGAGAAAAAAAATATACATAAAAAATATACAGTAGATTTATCACCTTATTTTCTTATCTATACTAATATTATACAGAGGTAAAATGTGTTTGTAAGTTTGTATGTAGGGGGTAATCTCTGGAACTACTGAACCGATTTTGAAAATTCTTTCACTAATAGGAAGCTACATAATCCCCGAGTGCCATAGGCTATATTTACAACGTGCCCGTGTTATAATTTCCGACAAAAACGCAAGCGAAGCCGCGGGCAGCAGCTAGCGATTTTTTATGTAACTTGGTTTAGTTAGCCTCTCCCGCCATTTTGTTTCTAGCTAGACAATGTTGTTATTATTTATTTGATCGAAATATAAAATTTGTGATGTTCCCGTTACTACAAAGTCCCTAATCCATAGGAATCACTGCTCAAATTATAGTGAATTTACAAAAAACCATGACTTTTAACTGTTATTCCATCCCACAAAATTACTATGCCTACTTAGTTGTAACATGTGTGTGTGTAAAAAAAAACATAAAATATTTTTTCACGACGAGTTTTACGATGCCAAAGGTAATCATTACAGTCAGCCTATTGTTTCCGTTGAGTTTTTTTTTTATATCATAGAAGAGGCTTAGTAAAAAATGTGTCAGTCTATGAGAAATAATTGTTTATGGCTGTCATTGTTTTTGGATAGTGACAATTTGCGTTTATTTCGCATCCGGGTTAACAAACTCTTAGTATGATCTCAAAATTAATATTTATTTAGCCTAAAAGTCAAAAGTAATCCGAATTTCTTCATATTTTTTGTGAACCATCCATCGTATGGCTCATCGTCACTCACAAAATTATTTGCCTGTTTCCAATTTAAGAATGCTAATCAGCTTCCAAAATGTCCCTACAGGTAATGAATTCTTCAAAAGCTCTCATACTGAAGTACTAAAGTTGTAACATAATAATTATTGTAAAACCAAATCATTTTCAAAGAGTAACTAAACATGGAGTTTCTTGCCGGTTCTTCTCCATAGGAAACGACCAACCCGAACCGTGCACCTTTTTGTCGACGTTTTATAAGTGCCCATCTAGGCCTACGTGAAATAAAATATTTTGATTTGCTTAAAGGTCTCTATTGTCACTTATCTAGGCGCCCGGATTTGCAGATTACTGAGTTTTCATTCATGAAGTTGATTCAACCGTGATTGTTCACAGAGCAACTGTGGGCCTAAAATGGTCACTTGAGCAGAATCTTAATAGTATGAATTACGTTACAATTCGTAAAATATTCACAAAGTAACAATTCATAATATTAACTGCTTCTGTGACCATTTTAAGAATTTTAAAGTGATTTTAACGCCCCCTGATCAACGAAAATACATTCGTAACAAAACAGTCGCTTATGTTTTTATACACTTTCACCGTACGTAGGTACATGTACTACATTACAATAATTATTATTTCCTTTATTTATCTTTTATACAAATTATTTACATTTTAAAATATTTCTTGCCCACCGGTATCGGGAATGGGTCCAAGGTACCGGTGGTCAGGGCTCCAGAGAGAGAAACCTCCTAACAATATGAGCCGTGTCCAGAAGTACTGCTTTCTGAATCAAGCCCTTGATCCAGCTGTCTAACGAGAGCCTCCTCAGGTATTCGTCGAGGCTCTTAGCAATTAAGCCATGGGTGGATACGACTATCGGCACAATGATCGCCGAGTCCACATCCCACATGTCGACAACCTCGCGAGCCAAGTCAAGATATTTTATTTGCTTATCTTTCTCAACTTCAATTATTTATCATTAACACAGTAAAAAATCGGTAATTTAAGTAAGCCGATGCTGTCGAAGGTATGAGTAAGGTCAGAAAAAGTGTTGCTCAAAGGCTGCACGTGAGAACACATGAATGATCGATGCTGCTATGTAAAATACACCTTTTTGCGTGAACTTATAAATCTAATCTCACTTCAACGTGTAATGTCCTCACATAAACGAACTAAGACAATGTCTGGACTTTAAATGAGACTGTCACCTTTCAATTTCTTTTCAGAGTATATAAAAAACACCGACCTCATTAACATTCACGCCTGTAATCCCTAAAGCGTAAGGCAGAGGAGTACTTGTAATAGTACACCCATATTTCTCTAGTTATGTGTAAGTCCTGGAATAGGAGGTAAGCCTATTGCCACCAACTGGGTACAAATGCAAGCTCCGTGGCTGCTATACTGAGAGATTCAAACAAAACCCAATAACACTTTTTCCGACCTGGGAATCGAACCCAGGACCAGTTGCAACCAAAAGACCAACGAGGCCATTTGTCATTCTCGTGTCTATTAGTGTATATGCACAATAAATTAAGGGGCAGTCTGCCAGCGTCATGAGCATATCATTGACATCGTTTAAACTGTTTACTAAGATTGACCTTCACTTTTGATCGCTCTGGCATGCACATGACATAGTAAATTGGAGTTTAGACGCGAAAACACGTGCGTGCTCACACTTTGGCATGCTCACGCATTCGTTTATAGTAAAGGTACGCTTCGCAAGGCGACGACAAACAACAAAAGCGTAGGCGGTTGATAAAAGCAAGGGATAGTGACGCTGCGGGTGTAATTCTGAATTTGATTCGACGTCACAAGCTTGAAGACCTTCAATGTTGCGACCGACGCGACGCGACGTCTTGTTGCTCTGTTAGTGGGAGACATTATAAAGTAGATGGACTTCGATTTAGTCGTTTATATCGCCTATCAACCTGATGTAGCTATATACTGTGTCGTTTTCATAGAGTTCTTTGTGGTTGAGCTGTGCTGCTGCAGTTTACCGTCTAACATCGCATTGGAAGCGTACTTTAAGTTATGTTAGTATTATGTGTTAGTCTTAGTCTTAATGGCTTATGCTGTAGGTACTAAATGAAATTAATAATGGCATATGTGTTAGCAACAGTACAGTTTAAATTATTTTTATGTATATATTTTTTAACTTGCCCCACACTAGGAATTTCTGCTGTATTGTGGGTGCGTTGACAAACATTTAAAGTCACATACACAAATAGCCAGACCCGGAATAGCTACCTCTAGGCCATACAAATATAGGTTCCTTGCGGGAATCGATCCCGCGACCCTCAGCACAGCAGCCAATCGCTTAGCTACTGCGCCAAAGGTGCCGTTAATAACATTAAATCAAATTCCTTAGGTAACGAAACTAATAATAGGTGTGTCACTCCGAAATAATGAAATATGCGACGCCACGCCCCACAATTTTTTTTGGGACTTAGCAATGCCTTAGAATGAGGAGAATGGTGTTATGACTGGTAACTAGAATCTACCTGATTATTATTTAGCTTAAAGTACATTATCTACATCATTAGTATATTTCTTTTAAAAAACTGAAAAAAAAAAACTTTTTACCGATTTTTCTAAATAAGAAAAGTAAAACTATGGTCATTAAATTGGTAAATGAAATCAAAGCTTATCTTATCACCTATTAAGTGTAGCAGACAGGCAGCTACAACAACATTCCTTTAATTTTTTGCGACTTTTAATACAAGTTTCTTGTTCAAAACAAAAACTTAAGTTACATGTCAATTTATGGCGTGTAAGTAATTTAAACAAAAAACTATTATATTTATTATTCGTTATATCTTAGCATTTAACTTAAGCTTCAGATTATAGAGGACTATAGGCATTAATCAGTATAAGGCAATATTCTATTCAATAGATTCGATAAATCATAATCCTAGATCTTTTATTATCTGCATAATTTTAAAATTGATTAATCGTTTTCACTATAAAAAAGACCGGTCTAATGCGCATTTAAATCCAGAATTAAATGGCTCTTATGCAAGCAAGATGGGCTGGCTGAAATAACATTAGGAAACAGGAAAATAAAAGTAAGCATACTGGTCAATGTAACTTTCGTAGCAAAATGAAAATACAAGGTGTAAGCAGACCGTAGGGTCGCTACGCAAAAAATATTGCTGGGAAACGACTTTTTTTTTCGGGGTAAAATAAAATGGTTTATGGTAGGACTCAATGTAATGCACTCAAATCATTGTTGTGGTGGATGAATTGAGTAAACGGGTTATGAAGGTATTTAAAGTAAGAGTAAAGTTATAACCTTACAAACTAGTATTTAAAAAAAAAACTTGTGAAAATATTGGGACTTTGACTCCCAATATCTCCGTAACTAGAAGGTTGAAAATTCGACAGCGCGCTTTTACACAGGCATTCATTTAAGAATCACCTAGTGCTTGTGAAACAGTTCATAAATCATTACCTAACATTCTAACAAATTCACAGTCTAGCAAAAAAATAATATTTATGATACTTAAATGAATACTGTTTTTGCACCTCCTAAAGTTCATCCTGTCAAATTCTTGGAATTTCTGAGTTGCCAGTTAAAAATAAAAGAACAATATGAAGGTCTTAGTTTAGGGTCATGTGGCATCATGGTATCTCTATAAAAACTATCGGTAGACTAACAAAAAGATTCACGTAAATGAATTGAACAATGTGTGGGTGTGTATTTGTAAGTGCGAGTTCCGCATCTTTTGCTGTTTCTGTTCATCAGGCTCTTCAGTCAGTACCCAGTATTAGTTGATCCCTATTTTGCTATCCTTCTTTGTAAGAGAGCTCAAGTAATACGATCAACCCCTTTATTTGCAAGTAACTGAATATATAAATATACTCGTGTATGTCACACTTTAATTCAATGTGATGCGAAAATTATACCAATATTTGCTAAAAATATAAAATAATAATATATCATGCTATAATTTGTATATTTGTTTTTTAATATTTAGCTGCGCTACAATTTATACTTTTGCCGCTACCATCGTTTGTACTGGTTGTACTTAATCTTGTGTTTTTGTTCCGAAATAAACTTTTATTATTTATTTATTTTATAATATTCTTATACTTCTTCTTCTTTTTTTTTAATACTTATTCTTATATCTAAAAAAGTAATTTTTAATGTTGCTTTTGTGCAACTTATTAGTTAATTAGAATTCAAGAGAAAAATAAATAGACACGTTTAATTTTGGACTTATTTGATTTAAAAAAAAAAAGGCTTTATAATTTCCAGTCTCCAAATATAACAATCAATATAGTATGGAAGTAGTTATACCAGATGTATTAAACGAACAAAAAATAATGAAACATGAACGACAGCATGAATAGAAAAACTTAAAATGAAAAGGTTATGTATCTATTGTTAGTTCAGATATCAATGATATGCCTTTATTTGGTTATGAATGGAATATTAAAAAAAATCAAAGGTAGTAAAAAATGCGGAAGTCCGTTACTGATATCTTTACATCCGATTCTTCTTTAATAATGTAGTTATTTTTTGTCGTCCTTCCGAATTTAGTTTGCATATGAAAAGGTTAAATGTAAAAAAATACGAACAATCAATAATTTATTGAGATGTTCATGTTTTAGTCATATGTGAAGCTAATATGAGTGCCTCGTTGGTCTAATGAACTGATGTGCATGAGGTCCAGTGTTCAATTCCCAGGTCAGGCAAAGTGTTATTAGGTTTTTCCATCAGGAATTACATTATTAAGTAGCAGCCACAGAGTCGATTTGTGCCCGGTTGATGGCAATATGCTCGCCCCCTAATACATGGGACTTAGACATAACTGACGAAATGTGAGGGTACTTGTTAGGTCCACCTCCGCCTATCCCTTCGGCGATTACAAGGCGTGATATTACATTATGTGAAGCTAATAAGTTTTTAAAACGAAAAGCTCTGGAAGTATTTTTAAATAATGACGTCCATATCCCTTTCTTTTCCGTATTGACGTAGCAAATCAATTTAACTTTCTAACACAGAAATTGGGCAAGCCAGATTAAACTGTTTTCTTTAATATTCAAATTCAAATAAAGGAAAAACATAAACATTGACGTCAGACACATCCGTTATGAACTTATGACACCCCAATCATTCACATCGAAACACTAATAAACAAGCATAACTATGAACGAAGATAAAGTCGTCGTAAAAAAAGGTAAAAAAAAAAATCTTCTGCCAATTAGTTTGTTTGGAAAACTATTCGCAATTAGCAAGTAATTTGACAGGCTTAACAGACAGGCTTGGCGGGGTAACGTGACGCGTTAAAACAAAAAAAACTTGTTTGTTTTAAATCTGCACAAAATCATTTGAGGCTTAGAACATCAGGCATATTTAGTCTGACGTGTGTAAATAATATGTCTCATTGTTTTTTGTCAGTCCCTACAACAACGAAAAACACGTTATAGGAGAGTAATGTGGCAGGCGTTACTCTGGACCTACAGAAGTTACAAAAATACCGGCCAAGTGCCAGTCGGACTCGCGCATGAAACGTTCCGTATATATTTTCATATGCATTCAGTAAAAATCTGCTATTTTGATACTACAAACAGACATTTCAATTTTTTTTATTTGTAATGCAATTGATATCATTGGTGAATAATGAAAAGGCAAAGTTAAGTTCGGACAAGCCGTTATAGACCCCGAATTCTGACAGGAAATGTACTGAAGTTTCACTATGTCAAAGTTCGGTGTCAAAGTGAGCCGCTTCGCAATCTTTCCGTGCCGTTTTGAACACACCTTTACAATAGTAAAAAAGTCGTAAATGTAATATTATTTTACTAAAATATAAATCTGAGTTGAAAACCAGCCAAGTGTAAGTAGGACTCGCGCGTGAAGGCTGCCGTACCATCATATAGAAAGCCCCCTTATATTTTTAATTTATTTTTTGTTATAGCGGCAACAGGAATACACATTCTGTGAAAATTTCAACTGACCTTTTATGAGATATAGCCCGCTGTCAGACAGACGGATGGACGGACAGCGGAGGTTTAGTAATAGTGTCCCGTTGGATACTCTTCAGCTACGGAACCCGAAAAAGATCACTAGTATATAGGCACAATCTTGTTGTAAAGAACAGTGGCGAACAAATTGCTGATTAAATTATTAAGCGTCTACGTATGTCACTGTGATAGATACCGACGAAATAATTTACAAAGTTTTATCAAATCAAGCGTAAGGCCTATGAAAGTCTGGAAAAAAAGTCATCATAATTGAGAGCTTTATTGACTAGATTATTGATGATAATACTGCCGTCATACGGTGAAAGGAGGTAACTAACATTTTTATCAAAAATGAGTTAAAATTGATTCGGATTCAGCAAGAAATTCTCTATCTTTCGGTCTAGCTAATAAAGCTCAAATTCGCTCGTAGCCACAGATAAATTATCATATAAAATGAGTCAAGTAAAGACTATCGACAGTGCTTTTAAACTTCACTTCAGACAAAATTGTCATTTACTCAAAATATACTTTAAAGTAGTTACGGCCATTCACCGTTTGACGGCAGACTATATAATCATGGCTTAGTTTTTTTTTCTTTCTGGCTTGAATTCATGACTTTTGGCTCACCTATACTTTTAATGTTGCCATAGAATATAAATCTTAGACAAGTTACATAAAATGCTTGGATTTACGTATTGCATTAATTTATACTTAGTAAATACATTTCTGCATCAGAATACAAATGTTATAATAAAAAATATTGTTTGTGCTAAGAATATAGTGGTTATAATTTTTAATTCTGCTCTAAGGCTGCATTTCAGAAACAATGGCTTTTACTTTAAGAGGTTTTAGAGACAGCATTGCTTTGTTGGAAGGATGTGGCCAAAAACCATTTATACCAGAATCATTGTTATAAGGCGAGCGCCAGTTAACTACAGCTGAACCAAATATCTCAGCACCCGCAGGTTTTCTTGTTGACACTGTGATTAGAGAAGATGAGGAACAAATATTTAAAAAAATACGTTTCTTTTTTCTATACCTGACCTACCCTTACCATGGTAATTAATCATTTAAGTAACTAACTGCTCTTAAGATAGTTGACTAAGATTATTAAATAAATAAGTACCTACTTAGGTTTCATGTGGTCATGTGGGCCATGTGCCAGACCTGTCGGTTGGAATTAATATTCTGAATACGCATTGCGTAGTTTATTTTGTATAAATGCATTTCTATAATTCTTTTTCGATTAGTCTGTTGTTGACAAGAATAAACATAACCTCTAAAACTTCAAACTGGAATATCTTTAATTCCTGACTTCCTATAAAAGTATAACTGAAGACAAAATTGTTCAGGAATTCAAACTCAATATTTTAACATATTTTTCATAGGCAGACGCCAAAAAAAAGTCAACAAAAATTTGTTTGAGAGTTCGCCACTGTTCTTTGTTGTAGACTGATATCCAAAATTAGTTAGAAAGGATGATATAATACCCAATTGAAAACAATAAAAGCTACATAAGTGCCTACCCTTCTTTAATCTAATCTCTTCTTAGTCGTTTTTCGCCTCATGTCTTGCGGACTACTGCGCTGGCGCTATCTTTATCAGCTGGCGAATTTGCGTGCCCGTGCGACCGACTCCAGTCGTTCTGCCTATGCAAGGTTACTAGGTACTGCTCTGAATGAAACGGACCATCATTGGTTGCCTTAAACCGATCCCGGTAGCAGATACGGATGCTGTACCTACTGTCAGGCATAGCGCCATCAGAACTTCCTATAGTGGTGGCAAGCATACGACACTCTTTGCACGTCAATTTTATTTTTTCCGTTATGATTAAATCACTAGGTTAGTTTTAAATGTTCATAGCACTCGGGGATAGCTTCCCATTAGGGAAACAATTTTCGGAATCAGATCAGCAGTTCCGGAGATGACCCTCTACATCCAAACGTAAAGATGTACGGTTCTTTATAATATCAGTATACTCAGATTTATTTGCTAACATTTGTGTGTTTACAGATTAGATTAATAAAGTAATGATTGTTTGTAGTATAATTAATGAAATGTTAATTAAATTAAAACAATAGAAACAAGACTTTTTTTTTCTAAAATGTGTTTTTATCCAAAAACTTGTCAGTGGATGACGACCGCTATTCAAATATACAAATGTGCGAATTAATTAAAGTTATATTTTACGACAATTTGAACATTTATGGCACAGCCTTTTGTAGTATTAAATGGGCATATTAAAGCACGAATACAGGATATGTTTAAATTACATTAATACGACTTATAATTTTATGTTTTGCCACCTAAAAAATTTAAGATAAAAGAAGTTTTCTTGGTTATAAAAACTGTTAATTGCATTGGCTTTTTACGTTCAGTTGACAGCGTTGAGGAGGAATTTTTTGACGCCATTTTTCAAGTTAGTTACTTTAGGTTATTTTAATTTATAAATGTATATAATATTTAGCTAATAAATAGAACACACCGTTGACCGTTCGTTGTTGGCGGTAACACTTTAACTTTGAGCTGACCTAGCGTAGTACGGAGTTTCAATACAATTTGAAGCTCGTTGTACCAAGGAGTATACCCAGTACTAACTGGGTTTTGGAGGTCAAATAGGCAGTCGCTCCTTGTAAAATACTGATATTATTGCTGCTGCATCCAGTTAGACTGAAAACCGACCTCAGCATAATTAGGAAGGACTAGGCAGACCATGATGAAGAAGCCAGCTTATGCTGGTGTTGATACCCATGAAGCGTGGCTTACAGTACATATATACCTTCTCCACTTATACCTAGACTTAGCTTGATAATGACTATTTTCGTATCTTTCAATACAAAAGAGAGAACAGTTACCCAACGGTCGTCGTCAATTTATAGATAAAAATAACTTCTATGGATGTGTAAATTAATTTATTTATGTCAGTAGTATATTCAATGATAATTTGTAGACACAACAAGAGTTTGTTTATGCTCCGAAATAGTTCACGGAACCAGCTGTTAAATGGTCTATTTAATTAGGCCTTCAAATCAAAATCAGTATTTAAATAGTAAAAGGAATGGGGGAGAGATTAGGGGTGGCACATTCGAGGAATTTATTTCAATACCACTGCTTTCAATACGCTAAAGGAACATATAATGAGGAAACCAGCATGTCTTTGAACTTCTAGAATCCACCAACCAGCAATGGGCCCGGGCCTCATAGGAAGGAACCCTGGGTCGCAACAGTGGAAATATTAATTATGCTTATACTAACCCTAATCTCCCCTTGTCCACAGTACTTGGAAATGCGAGAAGGTTCATTCCTCTACAACATGTGGGAGAACCCGACGTATGAGATGCTGTCTGAGATGTGGGTGTACAACTACACCAACGTGCAGGAATACCTCAATGATGCTGAGAAGGTGCTCAAGGTGAAGGAGGTCGGGCCGTTTATGTTTCAGTAAGTACCTATTTCTTATGGCGTCTTAAGTGTGGGCTTACGTTCGTAATCGTGTACTTAGTTTGCCTTCGGGGTTGCAAGTTTTAAGCACCTTGTATGCAAGTTTAAGTGGTATTCGAGCATAACTCGTCGTGTTTTTGGTCATGGTATTCCTCCTCGTAGCGTGAGGGTGCGTTTAGGCTTCTCGGTGGTACCAGTACTGATAAGTACTGAAGCTGCTCCAAATAAGCCTTTGTAGACTTCGGTTTGGGTGAGACAAAATGAACATTCTAAAATCCCTGAAATTATGGTATCTTTAGACAAGCCGTAGGTAATATTCCAATGGGATTACTCATCGGCATTAAACGACAATCTTCCAAACAAACTTCCATCCCTTATTGCCCTTTGTGTTCCAGGGCCGCGGTATCTCTTTCGAACAGTCCCGCAACCCTAGCAGGCATAGGTCCTTTCGGACCCCTTCCTGTTTGCTGACTCTCTTTGAGGCGCGCGTGGAACACGAACGCGCCGTCGACACGGCCTGTCGTCATAAGACGGACGGACGGCGAGCTAGCCCATAGCTCACCGTCCACAGGCCCGCGCCTACGGTGGCCGGGGGCCACCACGTGGCTCCCGACGCTCGGTGCGTGTCCCGCGGCGGCTGGGACGTGAGGTTCTCTACCTCTCACGTTCCACCACCTCCTTCGCTAGCATGACTGCTTCGCAGAAGGAGGTGACGGCGTCCCATTCCGTCTCGATCCGGACCATGGATTGAACCAAGGCCGGACGCGAGAGGTCGCCGCCTTTACCTTATCCTTATTTCAAAATTGCTCAGAAGAACTATCGGTCTTCTGCACAATTTAATGACTCTAGACTCGGCGGTGTAGGCAGTGCAATGTCCATCCATACTAATATTATAGAGAGGTAAAGTTTGTGAATTTGTAAGGTTGTAGGGGGTAATCTCTGGATCTACTGAACGGATTTTGAAAATTGTTTCACTAATAGGAAGCTACATTATCTCCGAGTGCCACAGGCTATTTACAGCGTGCCTGTGAAATAATTTCCGACCAAAAAGCGAGCGAAGCCGCGGGCAGCAGTTAGTTAGTGAATAAATTTAAGTTTTCGTAAAATTAAGATTTGTCGTTATTTTCAAAAGATAATCTTCAATCTCGAATACTAAAGCACTTGCCCTTTGCCTTGACATAATCATTCCTATTCACATAGATACAAACTGTTTGACTGATTACACCGCCCGCCGCTTCCCTGTTGATATTATCCATTAATGTTAGTTAAATATTCTGTGGAAACAACGCTTAGTTTATTTAATGAGTTTGTTGTTTGTCTCACCACATTTTCCTCGTAAGGTGGTAGTTTAATGTTACTTTGTACATTCCGCTCATTAAAGTAAACACTATTATCATAACGAAATTACAAAGGGGGGAATTGTTTTTGGAGCTCTTCCGCACGGGCGATTTTCAACAGTCGGTGCTGAGCCAAGAATTTTACTCCGTTTAAACTTCAGTAAAAAAAAACGCGATAAAAAATACGCGACATACGCGGGCTTACTCAACTCAAAAAAAAAACAAACTACCTTTAGGATTTTCCATTACAAATAATTCTCAGCCAGATGTCTGGATTCCTGCGCAATAGGCTCGCCCCTATATACTACATAGGACTTTAACATAACCGGCGAAAAGTGGGTACACTAGGGTACATACGACGACCGCTCAAGCTATGAATAATCAGCATACACTAATCTCTTACTGTACGGGAAGCTGATGCAAAGCGAGGTCAGGTTATACTGGATATGTAAACCTCGATCTATTCTGTTGCCGTGTTAACACTGACAACGGGCAAGTGGAATCAATTATTTCCTTTTTGCTCAAATGTGGCATTATAAAGTGCCTTTTAATGGCCTAATTTAAATAAATTGTGTGATTTACACTTCTGCCTAACACTTCGGGAAAAAGAGGCATTATATTACGATACTAGCTGTTACCCCCGACCTTCATTCGCGTGAAATTATTATAAAAAATATTACCCTCTTATAATTGGATTTTATTTAAATTGCAAGGGTTTTATATTTTATTTAACCCTAATTATTTTTCTAAACTTTAGATAAAAATAATTAATAAGCTTATGTTAGACCTTATAACATAAGCTATCTGCCAGTAAAAGTCCCGTCAAAATCCGTCCAGCCGTTACGGAGATTAGACGGAACAAACAGACAGCAAAACAAAAATTAAAAAACATGTATTTTTGTTATAGCGCCGTATATATTTCCATATTATGCATTCATTAAAAAGCTGTTATTTTGAAATTACAAACAAACACTTTTTTTTTTGTATTATTAAGATATAGATGTTTAAATATAGATTTTATCATGTTAAGCTTTTAAAGAACCAAAGACATTTCAATATTTGCGAGCGATAGACAGGGCACGACAAAGAAAATCGTATTCCAATACTTGCAACTAATAACAAATCGGTCCGTCTAGCTGGTGTCATACTCCCGCTTGTCAGGTAGCATTCTTGTGGCAAAATCTAAATTGTATAAATTAATGCCTGTATTGCCAATTTCCTTTCTACGACTCTTTTTTTTTGTAGCCGTCGAAATAAGGATGTTTTCCACCAATCAGTTTGCATTGAATCGGATCGGAAAGCATACGAACGGATGCGGCGACAGCCGATCGCGTCCGGCAGATTGTCGACGCATACGATCGGCATCCGTACCGTGGCTTGCGCACGTGTTCGTTTCAGCTCCTAATCAATTAGTTTAATTCCTACTGTGTTGACAACTGAAAAGATCCGATCGGATACAACGAGAGGCAAACGGAGCTGATCCGTGTCGCAGCATACTTTCGGCTACGTCCGCCAGTCGCGGAAGACGCCTGCGGTCAAGCAGCTGTGTGCGGCTTACACGATTTAATGTGAATGAATGACGACCCGAATGGCGCAGCGGTAGTGAGGCTGCCTTACGTTCTTAGGGTCCCGGGTTCGAATCCCGGAAGGAGCAAATGTTTGTGTGATGAGCTTGTATGAGCATGGACATTTGTTTCCGAGTCATGGATGTTTATAATATATGTATAATAAGTATGTATTTACAAACAAAAAGAATCTATGTAGTATTATCAACTATCTGGTGTCCACGACACAAGCCTCGTTGCTTAGTGTGGCACCTAGATGGCGCTGTGTGTAAAGTCCAGCGATATTTATTTATCATTTATTTATTTATTATTAATGTCGTTTGAAGATTGTAAAATCCGTTCTGATCCGATGCGATGCGAGCCGTTTGGTGGAAATCATCCTATAGACCTCCCTGTTCTCGAATTTGTACTGTAGAGTAAACAGTTACCTCGGTAGCATTGTTTGCTGTCAAGACAAGAAGTGTGATTGTTAGACTTCGGGAATACCCGTCTACATACGGCCTTAAACAGTGCCACTAAATATTTACTCGGCAAGGCCGTGATTCAAAATGTGTTGCAATTTTTCGCTGAATCACAAGTTCTACATCCTTTATAAGTCTATTGCGGTAAGCAGCATTGTCAACATTAGCTCATAGCACTTGTTTATTAACGGAACGTGTTTTAAATATCACGATTTCTGCACAAACTTTGCTACTATGCTTAGGTTAAGTCATTATCCTTGTTTCACTGGACTTGGACAGAATTACAAGCAGTTGTTAGTACGTTTTGAGTTACATGTTACCAATCGTGACTGCTCGTGTGCGTGTTGCTAAGTCATTTGTTGGTGGAACAGTCGGTGACTATTGGTGGGCTATTCTGCAATAGGTTCTTGCTCTAAGGAAGATAGCAGACTTGAAGGCATGGTCCTCAAAACTTCAGTACAACAACCTTAGCCGAACTAGATAGTTACTGGAATTATAACTAAGCTAGTCCACTGCTTGAGGGCTTTAAAAAGTGGTTCAAGAACCACGCCTGGAATCCCCAAAGGGCTAGGCAGAAGTCTTATAGAAAAACCCACATTTCACCAATTATGTTTAAGTCCCATGCAATGGGGTCTGAATCATCACACTTAAATTGATTTGTAAAAAGATCCTATGATCAAAATGTATTAACATAGAACCAAGGAACTGAAGCTTTACTTTTCACATACTTACATTGTTAATTAACATTTATAACCTTTTGTTTCCAGAGAAATGCGGACGAACGAGAACATACGGATAGACAAGGAGCGAGGGGTGATGACGATGAACCCCAAGCTGAACCTCAGGTTCCTGCCAGAACAGTCCGTAGATGATCTCCAGAATGTTACCGTCAAGATACCGAATATAGCGCTCATTGTGAGTACACCATAATCTTTGCAAGAAGATTCCGCAAAACATAAATGTAATAATAGCATTCTAGGCGTCAAACTAACCGACCAAAAAATATAAAAATTTATAATTTGTACTAGGTACCTGAAAAGGATGACATTAATGTTGCTGAATAATTCTGTTAAATTCATTAATTTTGACATTACTATAATTCTCTATCTAATTGTACTTATATAAAAGAAAGTAATTAAGCAATAACAATATTTAATGCATGCCTCGTTAATGTTACTGCAAGCGCTTCGGCTGAGCATGAGGTCCTGTGTTCGACTCTAGAGTCATGCAAATTATTAACACAAAAAGTATTATGAGAAGAAAAATAATAATCTCAGAAGACTCGAGTCTGAACATTTTTGCCCGGTTGAGGGCAATAAGGTCGCCCCTAATTCCCTAGATCTGGTGAAGTATGTGAGAAATAGTAATTTTCTTTTTGTTTAGAAATAAATCGTGAAGCCACCAAAAACCCCTAATAGGTATTGTATATCAATTGATACATTACTTCCGCGTTCTATTACTCTCGTTTTTTATCAATTATAAAAAGTTACAGTTTAGTCTATTAGTCCGCTATTTTTAAAATAATGATAAGCTATAAATTGGAACATTCACTTATTTTGCGTGATTCCTTTTGTACTAAAATACTAACTGTCCTTTGGTACGAAAATACTAACTGCCGACTACCTGGCTATTTATATCTGAAAGATTTCCGTTTTTAGGAACAAAACACCTATATTTGGCTATCAAAGGAACTTAATTGAGTAATTTTAGGAAACCGTAGTTTTTTGTCATAACGGTCTTACAAATGGAAACTTTGCTAAAAAATACCTGAAATATTCTCAGATATACTTAGGTAGGTATATTGACCTTATACACGTGTGTCTTATATTAGTATTTTGGGACGAAAAAAAAACTGCGTTTTTAGGATCATAAAACTTAATTGCATTACCTTAATGTTTCAAGTTAAGTTATAAGCGTAACTTTTTATACGGGACAACTTCAAGTAGTTGAAGGTTGAAATTGTCTACAATATTGCCTAACTTATAATTAATCTTGATAAAAAATACACATCGTAATAAAATCTGCTCATAATTTTATTGTAGGTTTCATTTTTACCTTACGTCTCTGAGACCATCTGTTTTATGGAAATATTTAAATATGAAATAATAATATAAAATCCTAAAAAACTGACTAGACCATTGGCAATATAATGTCTAAAAGACATTCAACAAGGTCGCCAAAAGGTCTTCAGAACTTCGGTAGCTATTATGAGTCAATTCAATATTACATAACATATAGGGTGTAACAAGACCCTTAGCGAAGCCAAGCAATTCTGTATATAAAAACTAAGTAACTTTACGCAAAAATTTTTGCTGCGAAACAACTTTTTTTTAGGGTGAGAAATCACTTTTTACGGTAGGACTCGATTTCACGCACTCAAAACATTGTTATTATGGATCGGTTGAATAGTACGGGGGTCATGGAGGTGCCTATAGTAAAAATCTTAATTTAAACACATGTGTTTAAAAAAAGCGTCTGAAAAAGTGGAACTTTGACCCCCAGTATCTCCGGAACTAGAAGGTTCCCAGCTATGGTCTAGAACAGAAGAATGATTACAATGGCGGAGCGAACAAGTGCCTTTCGGCTTCGTTAAGGGTCTTGTTACACCCTTTATACATAAAATTTGCTTGGCTACTTTGTCATCATAAGATATTGCTGATAGCATGTCCCTTTGCCTAAGCTCTAAGCATAATGTACCACATTCGGTCAGTAATCGCCATTGTGGACTAATAAGTCTTGGTTGCCTTATGATCTACGGCGGCTTCAAAATGTTGTCAATGGCATTATACATCCAAAGCTCTTAATATTATCACAGAGACTTTAACATTTAGAATAGCCTCTTTACCCATAAAATTAGACGTCACTTACACATAGCCGTCGACAGGTCACCATACTTTGTAACTACGTAACATAATACACAAAAGGAGATTTGAAGCCATGAACCTCTCATTCCACTGCCAATGTCACGGCTAATGGGCTATGAATGGAAATACAACTGTTACATAACTAACTAGCGATCTGGCCCTGCTTTGCTCGGTAACTTAAAATGTATAGATGTGGCGACATGTTAAAAATATCGAGATTGTGTATTGCGTCTAAGATAAAATATTAATGTGATACACAGATAAACTTTCCGGTATCTTTTTTCTAAATGATAGTAAAAACCGCATCAAAATACATTTGGTAGTTTAAAAGAAATAGGTGGCTAGACAGACCGACAGACACAAAATGCGTAGATATAATGCCCTTTCAAACCTTACAGAGACACAAATTTTGAATAATGTTATTTGACTGTCAAGGTTAATTTTATAGTATTTCCAAAATAACTGTGGGTTTTCTGACTACGAGTATACTAACTAATAGGTTATACCGATATGATAATGAGCTTGAAGTATAAGTATCCACATAACATTAAATAAATTAGGGTTTTCCATGAGAAAGCTCTCGGAAGCCGATGTCTGAACTTGTGCCCTAGTAAAGCGCCCTCACAACTTTGAGCTGACGAAATGAGCGTCTTTAACATGATACCTTTGTTCTTTTCCAGGCCATGAGTACCTTAGCAGCCGACAAGTTGGGTTACTTCGCAAATGCAGGAGCGTACTACTCCATGTCAGCCCTGGGCTCCAAACTCTTCAAGGATATGACTGTGAATGACATGTTCTGGGGTTACGACGACCCCATTGTTTCGATTGCGAACACCTTGTTGCCAGGGTGGATCGACTTCAAGAAGATTGGGCTGCTTGATCGGGTTAGTATGATTGGATTAAGAAGGGCTTACTAAAGGTGACCATCGTGTTCAAACCGTTTCGTATTACTACAGCATCAACGGGATTGAAGTCAGTTTTTCTATAGCTGATGTCAGTCTCATGCAATTTTGACTTTTTCGTCAGTGTTATCAATATGACTAGTACTCAAAATAAAACATCAGTAGTTCCATCATGGAACTGTTAATGGTACTAGTGGCAACGAACCGGTAGCAAAAGTGTCCTAAATAGCTGCTAAGTACCAAAGAGGTCATACTATAAAGCGTGTTTTTTTTTAATTATTACATGGGCTAGTTGGATGATTCACCATCTCCACTGCCAGACATTTTGTGTGGTGGAAATGGAAACCCACCGCCAGACACCTTTAGAGTATGGAAAATTGTAATTGAACTTACGTTATTGGAAATGAAAGGTGCTTCACAGAAACAGTTTCAGCTTTTATAAAATTACGTAAATCTGGCGTCACAGGATCTCTGTCTATAATTTTGTCTAGGCCTTGAGGTCAAGAATTATGATGGTTTAAAATTTCAAGTTAAAATGTAGTACCTCTTAATGGTAACAAAATCTACTACACACAATACTTTGACAATTTACTTTTCAAATAGAAAAACATTTTTTTGTAGTATGGATGTTTTGCGGCTACAATTACCATTGCGGATCCATTTATAATTGAGAACCAAAACTGCGTATGTCAACGATACCATAAGTGTCTACTAGTTATCTCTAACCACATTTTTTGTTAAAAACCCATTATTGCTGTTGCTATTTTAAGATAATGTCAAACATTAGCAGACAATTCCCAAAACTGCAAAAAAGCCGACAAATATGATTACATAAATACGATAATATTGTGCTAGAATCTTCTCAAGTCTAATTATGACGTGGTTTTCACAGTTCTATCAACAAAAACTGGAGTCGTCTGAGGTGGAACTCAAGGACCGCAGCAGAAGATACTCTTTGAACTCTTGGAACAATGTCACCGGTCTTCTGGAGCAAGGGTTTACAGACTTGGAATCCAGGTAAGCCTGCTTACCATAATTCGTATATCAAAAGACAGATAGCAAAACGTGCTTTTTGAAAATGTATATTTACTATTTGATGATGGTTGGCAGAAGATCAGTTCCTCAAAAATCACTAAAACCGACGTATTTTTTCCTACTTGATTTTTCTTACTTACCTAATTCTGCAATTAGGCTTTTTCAATGTACGATTTTATTGATCGAAATTGGACCTTATGTTTGCATGGTCATTATTATATTCTCCTCTTCCAGCACACCATGCAACAGAATCAAGGGATCCTACGAAGGCCTCATGTTGCCTGCCAACTACGAAAAAGGTCGCAACATCACGATCTTCAGGAAGCAAGCCTGCAGGAACTACCCATTCAGCTATGTCAACGAGGCGGCAAGTGCCCAGGGACTTAATTCTTATATGTAAGTCTTATCTTTGTTAATTTCCGTGCCTCTGAAAGCACGCTGAGCCGTTGATCCCGGCTGTCCATATTGTTCCTCTACTTGATTCTAAAATTAATTGATAGTAACGTAATGTTAAAAAGAAGGGGTCTTTTAAATGTTTTGGAGTCTCAGTAGAAGCCGTGAATTACTACATACCTGGTTGGTTAGGTGCACGGTAACAAGATCACCTCTAGTGTTATCGAAATCATTACAGATAATCTCATCTAATTTAATCTGTGTACCTCTCTCATCTATGTCTTCTCGTTCTGCTCCAGGTTCTCAATGGACAGCACAGCCTTCAGCAGCACCTCTCCCTTCGCCTGCAATTGTAGCAATGAATGTCCTCCCGAAGGATTCGTTGATGTCAGCAACTGTTACTATGGTCAGTACTATACAAACTTGGTCTTGCACCTGTCTTCTGTTGAAATGCTATAGAGAACTAAAAGTGGTACTTGACTAGTTCGTTGAGTATTCTTCCAGTGGTCGCTGGGCATGAGGGTTCGATTTCCTGTTCGGGCTAAGTGTTATTGGGATTTTCTACTTGGCATTTACCAGTAGTAGCCCGGAGTCAGCTCGCCCCATCGGGCTTAAACACAACTGGAGAAATTTGGCTGTACTAGGTACGGCAAAACAATTATGTTAAGATTACCAAAAGTTAAGCTCCCGAAATGACATCGATGCTTCTTTTTTATTTTCTAGTTGCCAAAACTTAACTGTTCAAATAATTTCCAGGTTTCCCAATATCCCTATCAAAGCCTCATTTTATGGATACGGATCCCGTTCAGCAATCATACTTTGAGGGAATGAAACCTGATCGTAAGAGGCATACGTCGCATTTTGAATTGGAACCTGTAAGTAGCATTACCAATATTTTTTTATATGCCAACGATTCATTTCTTAGACAACCATTAACTATACTAATATTATAAAAAGATAAAATTTGTTTGTGAGTTTGTATGTAGGGATAATCTCTGGATACACTGAACCGATTTTGAAAATTCTTTCACTAATAGAAAGCTACATTATCTCCGAGTGCCTTAAGCTATATCATGAGTGCATGTCTATGTAGCTCAAATTGGTATGTTTTGTAGTGTTCTAGATTAAGGTCTACTAGATACACCTTTTTATTGTTTTCCTTTGTCTCTAATATTCATTTATCAATGTCATGCATACCTGTTATTTGCATGGTTACTGAAATGCCAATTTTTTGTTGTTATGCGATTTGAATTGTAAGTGACTGTGCTGGTGTGCTTATTATAAATAAATAAATATTTACAATGTGCCCGTGGGATAATTTCTGACCAAAACATGAGCGAAGCCGCGGGCAACAGCTAGTATGCTATAATTCTGTATCATTCAAGATTGAGTCTAGTGGGTCTAACTTTCCACACACTGACGTACCTTCAATGCAACATCAACAGATTATCATTTTCCCTTGTAGTTTGATTGAATTTCGTTTGAATAATTTGAGCTTACTTTAAAGGTAAATAAGAAGTTACAATTTAATATTTTTCACAGGTTCTCGGAGCGCCACTAAGTTTTTCAATTAAGATCCAGATCAACCTTGCAGTGAGGACGTCTACAGGAAACCCTATCACGGAACCACTGAAGAACAAAGTTTTACCGCTCATGTGGTTATCAATGGTGAGCTATTTTCATTTTGCAGTTTAGGGTAATTTCACGCCAATACATTTAGAGAAATTTTTATTCAATCAGTGATCATCATAATGGGTCACTAAGATCGAAGCCTGAATTATTCAGGGTGCTTATGATAATATGTGTGATATGAATAAAATAAATAAATAAATAAAAATATTGATTACAGTAATTTTCTCAGAAATCTGCCACAATTTGTAGAATGTGGTAATTGCTCCTGTACTTTTCGGCCTTGAAAGGAACAAGCCATAGCTTTTAATAAAATCGGCCAAGTGCGAGTAGGACTCGCGCACGAAGGGTTCATTATCTAAAACCATTAACTAAAAAAAAACACGTTTGTTGTATTTTTAGTATTTGTTGTTATGCGGCAACAGAAACACATCATCCGTGAAAATTTCAACTGTCTAGCTATCACGGTTCATGACATACACCCTGGTGACAGACAGCCAGACAGACGGACAGTGAAGTCTTAGTATTAGGGTTCCATTTTTACCCCTTGGGTACGGGACCCTAATAAAAACAAGAAAATGGTAAACCAAACGGTAATTTACTACTGTTTGACTGCATCATCCCACAGCTGGGACTGCCTTATTCTCATGACTTCTAGCTCCCTTCCCTCGAGCATTCGTTTTGTCTAGCTAGTCGCGCTCACTTCTTCTAGGTCGAAAAAAACTAATCAATGCCTTCTCTTTCAGTTCTGCAAAGCACCACCCACTGATGTAGTAACCTTGCTGCGTCTCCGCCTGGTCTACGCTCCTCCATTGGTCATAACCCTCGAGGTCCTACTCTTCCTTATAGGCCTAGTGCTTTCAGCCCAAGGCCTCCACAGGATCTGGAAACCGAAGTACAAGATCATCCCACCAAAGGGTATCCCAACGCCTATTATTAGGAGGAAAAGTTCAGAAAGGAGGAGAAGTAGTGTGATCCTGAATATGGCAGAAAATGTAGCATTCCGTTTTAACGATGACGAGGATATGGCTAAGGAAGCAGTCTCACTGCTGGCTATCAATGAGGAGGATAGCGATTTTGTCGAATTACTGATCAGTTCTGATAATGAATGAAAAGATAAAGACGTAGAAGTTTTTGCTCAATTCGATTTAGTAGGAGTAAAAAGTGAGTTATTTCGAAGTGTCTTGCCTTTTATGTGAAGGTATGAAGTGAGAAACAGTGGACCATTGGGATCTAATAAGTTTTAAGGATGCTCAAGAAAATAATTGAAGTAATCTTATAATCGACGATGAATTATTCCTAAATTTCTACCGTTTGTTTTATAAACCGAGATTTACAAGGTGTTATTAAAATACCTGAAAATACCAATGTTAACTTGCAAAACAAATGCCAGCCCTTCCCACTGTGCTGTCGAGTTACGCCAACAAAACGTAGAGCAGATCTAGCATTTTATAACACTTTTTAGTTTGTATACCTATTTTGTGAGTATCTGCAGGTACTACACTTTTTTTTTTGTCAGAAAACACATTAAATGTGTTACGGGTAACGTAACACACACAGCTTTCGACGGATTACCTGAGTGCTATCGGCATTGGCGGCTATATAAGGTATTCTTGATAATGACCGCGTAATGTGAACTTATTTATATTTTGCCATTATTTTAAGTTCTGTAGACTCCGCTGGCGGTTTCACTGTTACGATAGATATGTCGATTATTATCAATCAATTGCTCAATTAGTCATGAAATCAGGCGAAGATCCATGACAGTAACAATAATATAAATTTTATTACTCATTAACTTATTACCTTTAAGTTTCGGTTGCATATTGCATACTCATTTTCGCACGTTTTGCATGCATATATTTGCGGCTGGAATTATGATTCTGCATCTTGCATCCAAGCCCGGATCTAGTTTAATCGAAATTGAACCCAATTAATGTAAAACATTTATTTTAAATTGCTCAATATTAGTAATTAGTATTAGTTTAGGAGTTAGTAAGGTGTGAGGTTATCTTATTATTATTGTTATACATAGTTCTCTACTGTGACAGCTATTGCCTTCTAGACATAATTAGCATAATAAATTAATTAACGTTCCTCGTAATGGCTATTAGAGCCATAATTATTATGTTTTATGTAATAATATTGTCGAATGCTTTAGTAACTTTGACAGTAAGTGGATTAGATAATTTAATGTCAGTTTTGATTAGAAGACAACCCATCGGCAAAAATTACGAATTTCCATACATTTCCCTTGTGATCCGGCTCGAAGGACCAATAAGTTCTTTGGGGTATAAATTCTAAATGTCCTTTTTTCAGTATAAAAGTATTCAAAATGAACACGTAACTGAAAATTATTGCTTCTTCCTAGACCCAACCGACCAGGTAGTGCGTTGTCTTGCAGTGCATGAAAGAATTTTAAGAGCTTTAAACAGTAGATTTTTGACAATGAGTGAGAGGTTTGAGCAATAAATATCATTTATGTGTTCTACAACTATGTAACTAGTTATTTGGAAACAGTAATCCAGTCTTCAGGACCCCAGTATTAATTATTATTATTTCACTGAAAATTCCGGAATTTTCACAGTTTATCATCCAATTTTTGTATTGTACCAGTTGTAACGGACTAAGATATTTTTAGTAATTGTGATATTAGTTTTAGTTCTAATTATAGGTTATTTGTAAATAAATTGTAAATATTTAATTTAATAGACTGATGGTGAAATGTTTTGATAATTATTTAAAATAAAATAAAGCTTTTTCAAGAATTTAATATCGTTTCTTTGTCTTATAATATTAAACTTTTTACAATAAAATAAATTAATAATTATTCAAAATTATAATTAAACGTTGTACAGACACTGGTATCGCAGTAAATATACATATTACCGGAGTAATATCAATACTACTTACAACTACAATTATTCTTTAAGAACGATTTAAGAACTACGAAGGGAATATGGAAAATCTGAACGTGTGTGGAGATTGGCTGAATTTCTGATGCTGATTTCGGTTTAATGGACGCCTAAATGAATGCATTTTTCAAGGTCAAGCATTCATTTAGGCGTCCTGCGCTATTAAATTTTCAAGTTTCGGTGCTTTTCCTAGCGTGTACGCACGACGACCAATCAAGCTATAAGAACCAGTTCATACAGATCCCTCATTGAACGGGAAATCTATACAAACCGAGACCATGTTAAACTAGAAATGTACAGCTTGCTGTGTCGCCGTGTGTAAAATCCAGTGGCGTGCTTTTATTTGTGTCGCCGTGTGTCACTTAGTGCAAGTGAAATTGAGAATAACTGAATTAAGAAGATTTTAGCCATTCTGGCTGCCTGAAATAAAGGGTGTAACAAGACCCTTAACGAAGCCGAGAGGCACTTGGTAGTTGGTCTCCCCGTCATTGCGATCATTTTTTTGTTCTAGACTATTCCTGGGAACCTTCTAGTTACGGAGATATTGGGGGTGAAAGTTCCTACTTAAAAAAAAAAACTAGATTGTAGGGTACTTTACTCTTAATTTAAAATATACCTCCACAACCCGTTTACTATATTCAATGATCAACCAACACAATGCTTTGAGTGCGTTACATTGAGTCTTACCGTAAAACATGATTTTGCTTCCCAAAAAACGCGTTTCCCAGCAATTATTTTTGCGTAAAGTTACTTAGTTTGATGTACAGAATGCTTGGTTGACGGCTTCGTAAAGGGTCCTGTTACACCCTGTATATACCTATACATATATGTATAATATACAAACTAAATGAATATTTTATTTTATTGAATTTTGTTAAGAATATAATTTATACTAATTAAATCACAGTTTTTTTGAGTGGTAATGGGATGAAATGCGTAACTACAACACTTATTCTAAATTATAATTTAATTAAATAAAAGTTAAGTAGCAAAGGCAGCAGTAGGCTGCGTCCTAACTAAAGCGATCATCCCGCGAACACGCGATTGTCATGTTCATTTTACTTGGCGAACCCGATTCATAGGGTGCTTTACGATTCTGCGAACAAAGAAGTGAAGTTTATGAACACGACGATCGCGTTTTCCCGCGATTGATTGCTTTGATTAGGGCACGGGGTACAAGTAGGAGAATCCTAAATATTCCAGCTGGTATAACTTATGAGTATTACTTGTCAATATATCGGTAACTACAAACGAAATACTGCAACTTATAGATCCTTATTATTAATATAATCATCTTTTTTTTTTTGAATAACGAACAAATCATTATTTAAATAATAACTCTATTAAAATCGGAGACTAGAAGGTATATTTACAAATTGGTAATCGTAATAAATTAATAATACAAACAAGATTTACTTGATCGTTGATAAAATAAAGTTAATCCGTGCCATAAATAATACCTTTTCAAGAATGTTGTAAATCAGTGGAATCCATTCGAGATAAACCAATGCCCTCTCGTATAGTTACCAAGGTATAGGTTTTACTTACTCAATCATTATAATATTAATTTAGCATCAACATACACACCAACATAGTCACTTAGTCATAGAACATCATGAAGTAATTTTTGTTACTGTCAGAGACATCATACCAAAGATGAAATAGCAAATAGCTAGAAATAGTGCTATGTATTGCAAAATAATATTGGAAGTACCTTTATGGCTTAATGGTCCAGTTAAGCCAATTTAATCACGAGATGACTAATTTAAACTTTCGTCAGTCGCCATCACACGGTAGCATTGCAGTATTTTGAAATGCTAAGTAAACCAATTTCCAAACAACCGAGATGTATGACTGACTTCTAAGAAGTTATTCAGTCACGGATTATGTACAGCCAGTAGAATTTATACTTAGCATCTTAAATTCACATCACCGTCCCCAGAACAGTTAGTTTCTATTGGCTTCGATGTCAAATCTTCTATTATGGACGTAACACAACCCAGAGGTTTGAAAGAAGTATCAATTGCTTACAAAGCATTCGTATTTCTACATCGACTGCAACAGAATTGACATAAACTTTTAGGTAGATTCTTCTTCTTCTTTTTGTCAAATCAATACAAATTCGACATTCCCATCATCATTTCACATTTCACTGGAGTTTGACAAGTGACAAGCTTCAGTATTTCCACAATTCTCATCAAGCAGGCTGATATTTAATTTTCCTCCACAACCTGATTACTAGCTAGCATAAACATGTGCGTATATCCAGGAGACGTAGTGGGCCACATTCGTATATACATCGGGGACACCGCGTCGAGCACATCCGGAGCCGAAAGACGTCAGGCCTCGGAGCTCCCAGCGACCGCCTGATCGACACTGGAGGGGTCCGCCGCTGTCACCCTGCAAGAGAAGGAGGATCAGTTATTGACAGAGTAAAATAGGATCATCATCATCGACCGCCCTAGTTCACACTCGCCCTCTATGTTTGTGACAATAACCACGCTAGTGTGCCAGTCTTATCAAGGGTGGCTGTGATAGGAACAATGTCGTCTTTCCAATGATTGATTGAACTGATTTACGCAAAAGGTATTGAAAAAAAACTTTTTCACAAAAAATAAAACCAGAAGTCTGTGTCTTTTGTTTATGATTTTGTTTTTTTGTCACCGACTTCTGAAGCTAAAGTTATTTTTTAACTTTTTGTGTTTTTGAAGTCGGTTTTATTTTTCGTAAAAAAGTTTTTTATTTTTCCATTTTTAGTTGTTAGTGTAAATAATCGTAGGTACGTAGTAAGTTGAACTAAAAAATTTAACTTGAGTAAGTAATTATTCTGAATTTGATTTTGACTTTTAACCGTTAAAGAGTTTTATATTCCATAATCAGCTCACCTAGATAACCTAAAATAATACAAATATAAATACGTCCCCATAATATTTTATTAAAGAATTATCCTCCAACTCCTAACCGGTAAGGAGTTATACCTTCCATCATCAGCTCATCAACATGAGGTGATGACTCCTAGATGCGAATACTTGAATAACTTTAGAAAAAACACGAAACATTTGAAGGTTGCCCTCGATTTTCCTGAGATTAGATCATCAGATCCTGACACGGTGATAATGGGATCACCTCGGGAGTATACTCTTACAAAAGAAAAAACAATTTAAAAAATCGGTCCACATATAATATTTTACTAAAGAATTATCCTCCAACTCCTAACTGTCCATCATCAGCTCATCAACATAAGGTTATGACTCCCGGATGCGTATACTTGAATAGCTTTAGAAAAAATATGAAAGGCTTAATACGTGCCTATAAAATTTGAGGGTTGCCCTCGATTTCCCTGGGATTCCATCATCAGATCCTGATATGGTGACAATGGGACCACCCCGAAAGTATACCCATTCGAATAAAAAAGATATTTGAAAATCGGTCTACCACTGACTGAAATATCGCTGAACATATACACAAAAAAAAAATCAGACGACTTATGTATGCTCGCTACATAATTGAAACGCCAACGCTGGAGGAGACCACAAATAGGTTCTAGCTAGATGTGAACGTGACTGAAAAACGTGTAATAAAAAGATTTAGGTACCGATGTTTTCCTTTGCTATCCGGATGTTACGAGAATTCTTCGAATAATCGAAAATTGGAAAAAAGTCGATACGTAAGTATACACGCACGACGACCAAAGTAAAAACCAGTATAAGCGAATCTCTCATTGTACGAGAAATCTGTACAAAGCGAGGCCATCTTTTACTGGGAATGTATAGCTTGTTGTGTGTGCGTACTATGTGTAGTCAAAAGATATTTGTAGCATCTTTTCGATAGATTAGTTGTGCTTGTACGTATTAGGAAAGGCGTGAAATGAACTAAATACTTTTGCTAAAAAATGAAATGTCTAATAAGGACTTCATAATATTCATGTCAATCTTGAATCGTAATTTCTGAGTTAAGTTGTTTGAGTTGTTCTTTTCTAATTTCCGTATATCAATTAATTGAATTGTAATGTCAAAGGTTATGCCATTTTCATTCCTTAAAAAAACCTCCCTTTTCATTAGGGGCATCCATTGCCATTTTTGGCTGTTAACAGACTTCGAATTTTACAAGTATAATTTTCCATCATTCATCTTCGACAACATTGACAGAAACAGTTGACATCAGAATTCCCACTTCTAGCATCGTACTCACGACCTTGCAATCAGTCCTAGCTATACTGTTATTGCCTGATATAATATTATCTGATGAGTGAAAGTCAAGAATTTTGATTGAACTTTCCAATGTGAAGCCGATGTCACAAAAATTAATAAGCACAGTATTAAATTGTAACAAATCAACATCAATCTTATCGGTCTAAAATGATCAGTTGTTACTGACGGTTTGGTATGGCATGTAGATGTAGGTGTACCGGTTAAAAGGTAGGGGACCATGAATAATAGTCTCTGCATCGAAAACTTAATGATGGACATGAAGCCCTCTGTAACATCTTCTAAACAATATGGAATACAAAATAAATGAATATGAAGATGATGATGAAATCAAAGATGATGAAGAGCTTGCGGCTAAATAATAACAGCCCTCGGGTCAATCCTTAGTTTAAGCCCTGCATGCCTAGGTTGGTCCGTGGACAGTCGTCGGCCTGAAAGTCTGAAAACCTTCTTACCAAGAGGCATCCTATAACAAGGTACTAATCGGGTTGGAGGTCTTATATAGACAGTCACTGCACGTTAAATACTAGTAGTTAGCTGCATCCGATTCGACTGCAAGCCGACCCCAACCTGATAGGGAAAAGGCTAAGCAGATGCAGCAAACACTTAATCACGTTTTCCCTTTAAAATGTTCACATCTCTGTTAGAGAAATTAAGACAGCATGTAATTTCTGTCAGATCTGTTGCAAGTATGTTATGGTCGGCTTCCACTCTAAGCAGATGCAGCTGAACAGCAGTATAAAAAAACCTGATTTGTGATCTCTGGATTGACAAAGTAACAGTATCTACACTTTTATAAATAAACAACTTTTTCTTTTTTATACTGTCCCTCTTCTGGGCAAAGGCCTCTCCGAATTCCTTCCACGTGTTCCTTTTGAAATTAGCAACTAAATAACGAAAAAAATTAAGCTTAAACATGAATTAAAATTCTTAAAATTTTGCAATCGCTCATGATTCTGGTTCATAGTAATCACGTCTTTAATCATTATGACGAGATCAGATACGAGATTCGATGTAGTACTTGAATACTTTTCAACTTTGATGGCTGATAAGAAAGCAGATGTAATGTCCTGATGCTATTGCAAATACGAGTAAGATGAACACCAAAAAGCTTTTTTTACTAGCGAGGATTGTACGAGCTACAAGTTTCTGATACGGTTTATCAAACTCCGCTTGGGCACCATTTCATTCCATGCTTCGTTTTCCTGATTTTACTTAGAAGATGGATCTAAGTAAGATCTAAACGAAGCATGGAATGGAAGTCTGGAAGCCGATCCCAAAATAGTTGGGACAATCATCGTCGATGGCCATCTAAATTGAATCGACTTAAAACTCTTAGGATATAAAACTAATTATTTGATGAGATTTTGTAAAATATTTTTTAATGATCCAAAACTAAACTATGTCAGCTCGATCTTTCAAAAACTTGAGATAAAAATCAAAAATGCTTCATTTAAATAACAATCTCGACACATAATTGGCTCAATTAAAATTCCTGATACACTAACCAACCCAGAATTCACTCGTAAGGTCACGCCAGCTTTAACTCTCTCTTGGGTGGGCAGCATTTTAAACAAACGTTATTTAAATTACAAGCTTTCAAGGGTCATTTTGGTAACTCCAACAAGAGGGCCATTAATTGTCCGAAGTGTTCCTACTCCTGCACATTTGAAAATGTAACGAACGCTTCTGAAGCCGCAGTCAATGCGGCCACCGACAGGTTCGAATTTTATTAATCTAGTTAAGTTGACGAATTTATCATCCAATCGAAAAACTAAATTAATACCGTCTCCGTTTGACAAGATTTCCCTAAACTTTCAATTATTCATTTGTTTTTTCAGTAACCTGTACAGGAATCAATAGAAATAAAAGAAGGTTGACACTCACCACACAAGCACCTGTGCTGCCATCTGTACTCCCCGCACACAGATGACCGTCATTTAACGGAAGAGTTAGTGCGTACCTGTCCCTGCAAACATTCAACGGTAGAACAGGCACCTCAGCTTCCAACAACACATCAGTCAACGTCCCATTCGTTTGCTCTCTGCCCCATCCAGTAGCATAACATTCATCTTTGAAGTCTAATCTGTTGTTATCATCAATGAAGGGATCTATTTCTTCACCAAACATAAGCTTTTTGTCACTTCTGTTTATATTTACTTTGTAATCATCTTTTAGGAGACTGTTCCTTATAAGTTTGACTACACTATCTAGAGTAGCACTGTCATAGATCAGATCGCTGTGACCTCTTTCACTGTCAGATTTCCTCAGTTCTTCTCCATTCTTCTTTTCTGGTTGTCTATTTGATTCATTAGACACTCTTACGTTGTATCTCATGTTTTTATGTTTCTTATTCACAAGTCCTGAGAAGATGTTCTTCGTTAGATTGTTTAGCTTTTCAAGATATTTTACCGCGGTGTCTGGTTTTGGTTTAGGTGGTTTCGGCTTTCGCCTTGGTGGTTCACTGTTCGATTCTGGACGGAGGTAGAATGATGAGCTCTGGTCAGCTTCGAAGGGATCTATAGGTGGTGGCTCAAATGGAGGAAGGCAGATTGTACGGATTCGACTGCCTGTGCTGACGTCTGCTGGTCTTGTGAGCTTCATTAAGGCTGAAAAGAGAATATTTCAGTTGATGAAAATGTTCTTACAGACCCCAGCTACATCTGAAGCAGTAATATAAAATAAACTTTTCATTTTAAATTGCAGTAGCACTTGCTAAATCAGTAATTTTCAGTTACATTAAAAATTGACACTAGAGGGAAATCAGGTATAATTTATGAATAGCATAACATAACATTACGCCTGTTATCAGCGAAGGGTTAGGCAGAGGTGTACACCCACATTTCGCCAGTTATGTTCAAGTCCCAAGTACTGCTTATTGCCATTAACCGGGGACAATTAATGATCATAATTTATTAATTTTTTGATTAAATCGTGTTTGGAAAAGCCATGATCTTCATGTTTCTTTTTCTGAGATCCAAAGAGAATGAAGGACATCGCTTTATTTGGGGATGTCTTATGTTCAGCAGTAGACATCATTTAGAATGGAAGAATAGAAACGGGTTGCGCTGACCCTAAGTATCATAGGACAAGGGCAGGAGGATGATGATTCTATTCCTACTCACCTATATCATGCTGGTAGTTATGAAACCGGTGATGCAGCACAATCTTCTCAATGGGCACGTAGGCCCCCTTCTGCTCAGCCCGGTCCCATTCGCCCAGCACCGCTGTCCAGAGAGCTGGCACCGGCAGGTTGAAGAGTTCACTGGAACATTATGTTGTACACTGTTACTATTGTGGTAGAATTAGTCACATAGGCAAGGTTGTTAATCACTCTAATGACTAATGATTGGAAGTAATGACTAAAACTAAAGTTATGGCTAAAAAATCCTGGGAATTGTGGATGCAATTCCGAATAGTGCAAAGTTTGCAAACTTCTAAAGCTCATTACCTGATAAGGAAGGGTCCACTCTGGGGAACAAGCTGTCTAAAGAATTTCATAACCAAATACTGGATTCCATTTTGGCCAACTTTCAAATGTATTTAAAGGTTAAAGCTTCTACAATAGGAACTATCGGCCCTCGCATCGCCTGCGCATTCATGGCTAACTAAAGGTAGCCCATACGTTTATGTTCGAGTTTGAAGTCAAACAGATATACTTATGGATGCAGTGCGCGGTGGTAAGCAGCCACATGGGATGCACCAGCACGCCGCCGCACCAGTGACCGATCAGCCCGTAGTTTGGGTGCAGCAGCTGGAGGGAAACCTGGAAACCAGCAGTAAAAAAGTGTAAGAAAAAAATAGTAGGCTATTGTTTTTTCATCACCAGGCCAGGTCCGGCAAAAGAAGGTCTTGTCCTGGTCTTCGTGCAGCTAGCTTTTTATTTAGGAGAAATCGGACTAGAAATCGACTAAATAATAATATGTAGTTTTCGGGGCAATGTATGTAATGTAATTTTATTCACTCATTGATTTTGCAAGATGGCCCCATGCCTGTATTAAATACACTAGAATATATCACGTGTAAGTTGTGTTTTTAGTAGACGATTAATACTGGATGGTTTGTACATCATAATTTTACATGAGATGAATTACTTGTTTCATAATCTAGAGAACCCGATTTTTCAGAACTCGGGTTTAGTTTTTGAACTTATTTCAAGTATCTACCACATATTTGGGGCTTTAAGTTACGTAAATGAAGAGCAAGCATTAGCTGATTAGCATTACACAACACTAACTGACCTGCCACGGCCAAGCTCCTCGTTTTGACTCCCTGCCTTTGATGATGCGCAGTTGTCCGTGTGTCCTGTCTCGAGGCTGACGCGTGTGCCGACGCAATGGGACCCCACATTCTGCGGAAGAAGATAGCATGAAATACAGATCATCAGCAACATAAATATCTGTTCTTCTAAGGGGAAGAACGTTGCGTAACTCACTGGGAAATTGAGTTACGCTATCTGTACAAAACTATAATCTGTCCTTTTACTGTGTTTCGTTCTTTTGACCAGTTATGTTAGTGTTTCATTTTAAGTAAAAATGGCGAGACTACAATCGGCCTCAAATTCAGACCTCCTCAGTAGCGCTTGCAACCATTCAACTAAAGAGCAACACATAAGGCTAATTAGAACAAATTGGTCAGGAACATGAAACAATTACTCTAGCTATATAAAGTTTTAGTTCTGTGATGAGTTAAAAAACACTTTTTAATATTCAAATGCGTATAATATAACGTCGACTTAGATAATGATTACAGCGTTTTTGTAAACAATTATGAGAATTATATCGCGAAGAGTATGAGGAAAGAATTATGGGACACGCTATTTGTTCACGGTCCGCCAATAAGCTAGGTTGCGTAGTAAGCGATAAGCGGGCGCGATGGAAATTGAACATTAAACTGAACTATTCATGTAAAGTGAGTAGTGGTGGCCCAGGGCCACAACGGGGCCCTGGCTAACGGGGGAGCTTCTTAGCCGTTGGAACCCACCACACGCACTTTACTTAGTTTCAATTATTGCCTCACCATTCTTCTCAAAACGATAGATGAAAACGTCATGAGGAAACTTGCATGTCTTAAACCAGGGACCGAAAAGCTGACCCGTATAGGGATTTTAATCGGGTTATTTTTCAGGGTTAGTTGAAAACGCCCTAGACTAGAATAACCAGTTCATGCACAGAGTTCAGTTTTGTATATGTTACCGCCTAAACCCGATTTCAAGCCAAACTACTTTGTCCTAGGTCCTAGGCCAAACCGGTTTACTGGTTTACCCCGACTAAATGGGTTAGGTTAGGTTAGATTGGTGACCAACCACGCGCGAGCAGAGCGAGCGTAGCGAGCGGTGCCGCGGCAGCGGCCGGCGAGCGCCACATCCAAGATGGGCGCATTCTGTTTGTTTTTTTTTTGGTTTAGACACGATAAACCAGTAAAACGGTTTGGCCTAGGACAAACTAGTTTGACCTGAAATCGGGTTTGGCCGGTAACATATATAAAAAAATAAGCAAGAAGGTGACGGGTACCACCGCGCGATGTATAACTCAGCACTTCTTGCTTTGTTTCTTTCATTCTGGTTAATCAGATTGTTGTTTCTTTCATTCTGGTATTTAAAATGGTAATCCAAGATATTGTAATGGTTAAAAACATATGGGATAAAGGTCTAACCGGTTAGTTTAATCGGTCCCTGCTTAGATCTAAAATAGTGTGTTCTGTTCTGGCCCGGCCACGATGCCAAACGAGGTCATGGTTATGGCAATAGATATGTACCGGATATGTACCGTTTGAAAAGAAAGAGAAATAAGAGTACCAAATTATTTCATGACTTATACACCATCATTTTCAGTGAAGCGTATCCGTCCTAGCACGGCCACGCTTAGGTCGGCTGAAATCCACAAGTTTATTAGATGATTCGTGTCTGAGATAAATGTGACATAATTATGAAGTCCACAAACATGCACTGGTCCCGCGTGGTGGATTAATTATGGTCCATGAGTTTGTTTCAAGCTTGTTTTTTCCAAATCGCTACCCGCTTTCAGTACGACCACTGACCGTACATTTTGCTGTAAATTAAATTAACTTTTTTGCTGTACTAATGTTCGTATCTTGACTAAATCAGTCGCGTGTCTCAAAATGTGTGTAATATGATAACAGACCATGAATTATGCATTTATTTTAAATTTAGTTTTATGAATTAACCTTATACTGAGTGAGTTTACAGAAACAAGAAATAAAACTATTAGGCAAAGCGTTCTTTTAGACTAAAAATCCTTTTGGCTCAGAGTTCGTCCCATGGGTGGGCAGTACCAACAGAACGCTGCCTGTAACCATCCTTATATACTCCTTTTGCTTCGTTTAGCTTCAAACATCTCGGGGCCTAAAATTGCCCTTTTAGCAGAATCTTATTAGAATAATAATACAGGGTATAAATCGACCCTTCATGAAGCCGTCAACCGAGCATTCTGTACATCAAACTAAGTAACTTTACGCAAAAATTATTACTGGGAAATGACTTTTTTTTTGGGGGTAAAAAATTACGTTTTACGGTAGGACTCAATATAACGCACTCAAAACATTGTGCTGATGGATGGATTGAACGGCACGGGGGTCGTGGAGGTGTTGTAAGTAAAAATCTTACAAATAAAACATGCATATAAACAAAAAATGTGAAAAACTTGGATCTTTGACCCCCAATACTCGTATCTCCGTAACTGAACGAACCGAAAGAGCCCCATGTATTGTCTAGAACAAAAAAATGATCGCAATGACGGAGAGAACAATTGGCTTTCGGCTTCGTTAAGGGTGTTGTCCCTTTAGGAATCACATTAACATTCTTAAGATGGTCACAGACGCAGAATAATATGAGTTTACACTTTGTGACCATTTTGCGAATTATAACGTAATTCAGATTATTATCCTATTGTAATTCTGCCAAAGCGGCCATTTTAGGCCCCCTGGTCATACGCACGCCGGTTGCAAGTACTACGCACCTGACCGTCAAAGTCATGTGTATAGGGTGTACATTTGTCTTGTAAAAACTTTTTTGGTATTTTGGTAGTCGCCTTTTCATTCTTCAAATTATATTCTACGGAAGGACAGTCCTCAATACGGAAGTAAGCCATGTCCACACCCGCGATTACCCAACCGCGCGGTAAAAAGTTGTAATGTTGTTATACATACATTATTGATGAGCTCACAGCTACTCAGTATACTTTGTATTTACATGCGAGCACGTAACGATTGTGTATTCAGGAGGTGCGACTTTTTTGTCGCATAGTCGCACGTCGGTATTCGGAGTTTAATATTTGGGTTAGACTGTTGCATAATTTGTTAGAGCATCGTAATAATGTTCTGAACGATTAAGATTGCATTAACGACTGCCCTGGAGTGTAAATGAGGTGCTGTTCCACAAACGATGGGGCACTTAATATCGTGTCGTGTTGTTTGTTGACTACCGGAACTGATGAAACTACCGAAAGCGCCAAACTAGTAGCTCAGTTCTGGGCCGACACAATTTAGTTGCCATCGACACGCTAAGGCGAAGAAGAACCAGAAGATTGCTTTCTTAGTTTAACAATACCAAAACCCAGTAATTCGAAGGTATATAACATCCACGTACCTCGGATTTGTCCTCTCTCTCTGTCACAGAGAGGAATCTTATGTCCTAGCAGTGGGAACATTATAGGTAGGTAGGCTATTATGCTAAAGGATTTATGCCAAGAAGATGGGAGACCATCTGAGCCAGTCAAGAGAAAAACAAAAGCTATTTCAGTGACTTTGTGATTGTATGTATCCGTGTATATGATGTATTGGACTAAGTTATTTATTTATTATCAAATAAATTACACTCACTGCTTTCTTCAAACGTTTTGTGGTTTTATGAATCAGCTGATTGAACAGTGTGCCAAATATTTAATTGGTAAACAGTCGCGTTCTTAGTACCCATCTTTCTTTAACCATTTTAATTATTTATAATCAAATCCAATTCGCCGCACTCAGTTAAAACGGTACCCTGACCACCCAAATTAAAAGGTTCAGACTTTTGACCGAGTAGGTCGTTATTGAATTAATTTGAGCAATATTATTATTTCCTAAAAGATTGAATTTACTGCCTCGTTGGTCTAGTGGTCGCAAGCGCAACTGGTGAGCATGGGGTCCTGGGTTCAATTCCCGGGACGGGCAAAGTGTTATTGAGTTTTTCCTTCAAGAATTTCTCAGTAGCTGCCACGGAGTCTAGATTTGTGCCCGGTTGATAAGCTCGCTCAACATTACGTGGCACTTAAACATAACAGTCGAAATGTGGGTGTACTATTAGATACACCTCTGCCTAAACCTTCGGGGGATACAGGCGTGATGGTATGTTATGTTAAAAGATAGAGTGGCGACAATGTTAGTCGTCGAACCACACCTTATTTTATTTATTTCGTGTTTATGATTGGACTGATTTAGTGGTGCTAATATTTTTCTGAATGAGGTATAAAAATGGGAGCATCCTCTAGACGGGAGTTGTGTGGAGGGCTACACAATGCCCGACGAAAAACACGTTGTTGGATTTTCACCGCTCAGCTCAAACGTTGAAAACCTACGTGTTTGTTTAGGTATTAATGTAGGCTTGTGTTAGTGAAAACGGACATTAGTGAACTTTGTAATTCTGTTAAAAGCTAATTTGTCAGTGAAGTGATAGATACAAGTATATTCCTGTGAAGGAATGAGAGAAAGACTGTCGGTAACTAGTCATATTTAGCCAGTAACGACTTTGATACGAACGATAAACACTTCACACCTTTATAACCGTTTGTGACTGTCGGGTAATTTACAAGCTTTCTTACAGAATACCAACCATGGTAATTAATTCATTAACTCAACAAGAAATAATATACATACTTACTCTGAAACCAGTCCAGGTTCAACATGTCAAAAGGCTTTTAATTTAGATCTCCCATGCGATTACCCCTTTTTCTCGCGAAAAGATAAGCTAAGTATTAAACCGGTATTGGCTGATAGCGTATTTAAGAGAGTCAGGTACAGCCAAGCATCGCTAATGAAGACTGTTTCATCAATCATTGAATATGGCTGGAAGTGAGTTTTTTGTTCCAATTTTTTTCCTAGCCTGCTCGATTCCACTCCTGGGCCACTCTTGCCATTTCTCGCGAACTTGGTTAATTATAGCTTACAGTGCTTTAAAAAGAGTAGGGTTGAGCACCACCCAGGGTTCATCCTCTCGCAGAACAACGGACTTATTACATAAAGCAACGCGATTGAAATGCAGATAATAAGCAAACTAGTTTTTTTTTTCGACTTGGTATCTCTATTCAACCTATGAGGCTGGTTTCTGCTAACTGGACTATCCAGTGGGCGCCTTGGGTGTAAGGCCTCCAGTCAGGGGCAAAAAACGTTTAAACAAAGCGACAGCGAGCTAATGGTATCTCTTGTGGGGTACGAGCATCGGCTTAGGGCGTCGCTGGGGAGGGCTAAGGGGACAGGCTGGATCTGAGTTAGATTTAGCAACCCAGAACTTCTGTTAGCTTTTTATAGACACGGAAGCAAAGATTCTTCAATAAGATAACTTGTGACGATTGCTACACATAATTTTAACTCAATTATGGAAAGTTAATGTCCAAATCGTTATGGAAATGCATTGTCACTACACAAACAAGTTTTAAAAGTGAAACTATGACAGTTGATAATGTATTAGTTCAGTTTTGTTTGTTAAGCAGTTGAAGATGTTTTAATTTTGCATATCTTGTAGGCGGTACGGACTTATATGTCAAAGCGGAAAGAGCGCATTTAGGTCATTATGTAAACCTTTTACCTTTTAAACTAAGTATTCATACTTGGTTTAATATAAGGATATTTAACGTTTCCATAAAAGGATAGAGAGAATATTTTGGCAACGGTTCTAATGGTCACTAAGAAGTTGCACAACTTAGGAGCCACCGTTTTTGAGTTTCTTTGAAAGTACTATTCGGTAAAATAAAGATCTCGTCAATATAAAATGTAGGTATAACGGGTGTAACAAGACCCTTCACGAAGCCGAAAGGCACGTGTTCTCCCTGTCATAGCGATTTTTTTTTGTCCTAGACCATACCTGGGAACCTTCTAGTTACGGAGATGTTGGGGGTCAAAGTTCCAACTGTTCCAAAAGTTTTTTTTTTAATTTTTGATGTAAGATTTTTACTTTAAACATGTCCTCGACCCCCGTACTATTAAATCCATCCATCAGCACAATGTTTTGAGTGCCTTACATTGAGTCCTACCGTAAAACGTGATTTTTCACCAGAAAAAAAAGTTGTTTCCCAACAATAAATTTTGCGTAAACTTACTTAGTTTGATGTACATAATGCTTGGTTAACGGCCTCATGAAGGGTCCTGTTACACCCTGTATAGTGGCCCGAGAGTCTAAAAACCAGTCTTATTATCGGGTATTACCCAGTACTAGCTGGGTTGTGGAGGTCAGATAGGCAGTCGCTCCATGTAAAATACTCGTATTCAACTGCATCCGGTTAGACTGGAAGCCGGCCCCAACATCGATGGGAAAAGGCTAGACAGATGATGATAGAAAACAGCAACATTTGCAAATGTTCCAGTGTTTTTCTATAATTGTTTGGCGATTTTTGGCCACCCTAAAATTTCGCTAAAGGGAATCTCTAAGCACAGAGTAAAATTATGTCAAAATTCAACCTCGAGAAAAGTATGATTGAACTGAAGTTAATTGTGCCTGTTACTTTACGCTCTGGGTTATTAATGAACGCAGAGGTTCATTAATAACCCAGAGCTAGGTAATGCAAACTTCGCCGTTTACGATATTTTCAATGGCTCCAAAGAATTTAAACTTGTTAGAATGATCAGAATTTCTTGACAAAATATTCACAATGCCAATGCATATTCCCACGTTGCATCAAGCACAGCGCTATGCAGCATCCATCTCTATTCGTGTCCCGAGTCATGCGGTTACTGTCAGTGACCTCATCAACAAGCCATCAGCGTAATGATAGCACTTTCACTGACAACCAATCTCCGGATTACCGATAACGTATTATAATATCCGATGGATTGTGTGCACTCTACAGAAGGTGCAATGCAAAGGTGATAGTCACATGCACCGAGACTGGTGGAAAATTAAGGCGTCTAGAGAAATTAAACAGCATTTTCGGTTATTCTGCATAAATACTCATAGATTGCACCATATACGTCAGAATTCTCCTTGATATCTTTGGGTTTTTATAGATAAATTAAGCCTCCAGCGGGCCATCATCAATTAAAACGTCAGGTTCATTCCGCGTAGGCTGCCCAGGTTACACCTGCCTGAATGGCTAATGTGCTTGCCATATTTATGAGTTTTTACCGATACGACCGTTTTTACAAGAAAATAAGTCTGACGTTTATGAAAAAAGTGACAGTCCATGACGAGGTTTCTTAATGTCTAATTCTTCGAAATGAGTCTGGAAATTAGTTTTCTCTCGTATCGACACGAGTTATACATCAACATCTCATTCATGCTCATGGTTAATAAATATTGATCTACGGAGCTAATTCACCTGTAGGGTGCACCTAGGTTTTCTTATAATAAACCATCATAGGTACCAGGCCCGAAGGCACCTAAGAAGCCGATTCCAGCCGGCTTTCCTTCGGGAACTAGGTGTCTACAGGTATTCTACAATAATTCAAAGTTTTCCTTCTAAACTTCAATCTTTCTCTGCGCATACTATTGCATAACCTCTGGTTTTTATAGGAAATTGATTGGTTAGATTATAAAGGGCTTTAGCGTTGTTATGTCATTTGTTAAGGGACCGACAATTTTGTGATGATTTGTGAGTGTGACGCAATTTACTACAAATTGATTGTAGCATTCAAAAGATAATTTGTGATGTAACTCGGTTGTACCTGCAGTGTTTCATGGTGAGAACTTTCTGAGGTTTTCAACTTCATAGCCACGCAGCGAGATGAACAGGGCTTAGCTATTTTTATTGTGAAATCATAAAGATGGCTGTCAAAACACTTTTTATTAATGGTAGGAGTCGAGTTGCACCATTCACCTTTCAACTTTATGGAACTTGAAAGACTTGATAGAATTCGACCACACATATCGTGGATGATTGTTACTGCATCGTTGGTAGAGTGCTCGCAAGCGCAACTGCTGAGCCGATCCGATTCGAATCCAGGACCTCACGTCGTTCGGGCCAAGTAATAGTAATAAGGGGTTTATTACTATTTATTGGGGTTTTTAAATCAGGAATTCAGTAGCCGCCACGACAGTCTGAATTGGTGCCCGGTTGATGGCCAATACATGGGTGTGACTAGAAAATAACTGACGAAATTTGGGTGAACTATAGGTGAACCCTTCGGGGGTAATAGGCGTGGTGTAAAGTTATGGTATATCGTGGACGTGGATCATTTGGATAACGGAACATCTGCACGCGGAGGATGATAGTCTTCTATAAGGTTACTGGTGTCGTTATTTGGGAGAGTCAATATTATTGACAATGGATTGACCTGTTCAGCTAAGAACGCTTTTCGTCTGCGATGATGATGATAATAGTAATCACCACCACATCACCACTTTTATATCACTGTTCTCCTTACTTGTATGCACACTAGCTACAAGTATTTCCGAAAGATGTATAGACACATAATCGTGATTTAGCTAATGTAAGTGTTCACCGCTAAACGAGGAGCGATTGCATCGCGTTATAGTGTAAGATCCCACCGTGAGATATCTTCACTCTTGTCTCAATTGCTACTGCGCCCGCGTCGTCTGATTGATCTACATTCTACGAATTCAACATCTATGCCGTGGTCAAGTTTTATCTTTCCTGATTTAAGAAATCTTGCTGATGCATCATTCTACACTTCTTCACTGAATTGAATTTCTTCTTTTTTTCAAAGAGGTGAAAATATTTTTTATTTTCTTTGTTATATCTTTAGGAAGAAAAGTTAGTAACTAGAGAATGAATATCCTTAGGAATAACTGCAATGGAATAAAACAGAATAGAATAATTTACTTCAACTACCAAAGGACCATAAAATAACACATTTTATACTACAAGTACCTAACGCTCAATATTCCGATTGCTCAGCTAATGGACCATACAGCAATGGCTGAGGTACTGACAATCAAACCTCTGCGCGAATGCTCACGATGAATGCCCGAACCCTGCGCACCAGGGCTGTACACGGTTCTCCCATTGCCGTGTAAAACAGACTATTTGCGACTCGGCAAACATCCCTGATACGCTACTGATCGGGGCAGCCTCATCAGCGCTCTAAACGAATTATTACATTGCACACGCAGGGCGCATACTGTGCACGAGTTTACTGTTCTAAAGGTAGGCGGGTAAGAGGTAAAAAGAAAATTAAGGAAGACCATTAGGTACTATCAGGCATATTCGTAGCCAGATTTGGCAGGTGATGCGTTAGAACATACGAAGAGTAGATACAGAATTCTAATAAATGACCACGAACAGGGAACCCCAAAACTAATAAGATGAGACGAGGACACAGTAAGGTCAGTAAATTAAATAAAAACGTCACCTGTCAAGATGATCAGAGCAGCCAGAGTAGCGTTATCAAAAACATCTGAGCTATTAGTCGGGCCGCCGCCGTTGCTATCTGTACTGATGGTACTGATGACCCGGTTGATTCGAAGAATTTTCAGGTCAAAACCCGGTCGATTCGTAGAACCCCTAGTGAGTTTTGGATGATTGATAAGTTGATAGGAATGTGTTAAGCACAAACCTATGTAAGTATGCACTTGGAGGCATTAAGCTTATTGTTTTGGGGGCCTAATGTCATTACACCAAGTGGAATCCCGACATCGACGTACAAATGCTGCCGCGCTAGCGATATCAGCAGTAAGTGAAATTTTAAGGAAGATTACCGGTCACAGCACACTGGTAGAGCTCATTGCACTGATTCGGGATCAATATTTAACTCATTTTGTCAAAAAAAATCACTTACAGCTGATATCACTAGCGCGGCAGAATGGTTAACACCGTCAGCTCAGTACATCATACTCGTACGGAGCATCCCATATAGAATATTTTCATCGGTATTTTTTAAAAAGTACATCTGTTACTGTTCTTTACCGTATAGATATTGATCTATACGGTCAAAAGGTATAGAAAAGCTGACATTCTTTCCGACAATACAAAATAGTAGATAGATAAAGGTAAAGGTAAGGTAGATAATAGTAGACAATAGTAAATTTTGATATAAGTGGGGAAACTTTGTTATTGCATTCGAGCGCGAAATTAACACCCGAGCTACAGGCGAGGGTTTATGGAGCCGAGAACTGCAATAACAAATCCCCACGCGTATCAAACGACGTTTTTCAATACACTTTCGAAGAAATAAAATATTAAAACAGAAAGTATTTTTGGCGGAAATTATTATGAAACTACGATTTAATTTGCTTTTTTTCCGCGCTTTGCTTTCGCACGGCTGAAGAAGAAGCAAAGGTATGATGCCGCTATACAGCCTGATATGAAAAGAAAAAAAAACAAGCATTTTTGCATTTAGAACACAAAGACATGTTAATTTGTTCATAAAAGTAAATATTTGTTTTAGATAATCATGTATATCTATGATATTCTATTTATAAACAGAATTTAAATACTAAAAAAATATTTACGCCTTATAGACGCATATCTCTTTGCCGAGATAAAAAAAAAAGAATCACCACCGATTAAAGCTATAGTCATTGAACCCATTTGGACTTATCTGTGGAATGTTTTATTTCCGCACGTGTGCGGAAAAATATTTAAAATCCACGCGTGTGAAATACATTGCATGTTGAACCTAATCGTAGTGCTATAAGAACCAGTTTTCGAGAAAGTGTATTGAAAAAATATATGTGGAGAGGTCTGGAATGATAAATACGATCGTGGTAACAGTTTGACGTCGATGTCTCTTCCCTGCGTTATATGGCTGTTGTTCACCAGCAGAACCCGAAGAAATATTAGGACGATGTTTATAAGTGTGCGTTGCAGTATGGAGTTTTATGGAAAGAATCTGAACCTGTGATGTTTATAACTTTGAATGGATTCTAAACCGCAAAGCATATTATGAATAAATAATTTTAATCTTACTATCCTACTAATAATATAAATGCGAAAGTTTTTGGATGGATGTTACTCGTTCACGCTAAAAGTATTGATCGGATTTGTATGTAATTTAGCACACAGATATTTTATAGCCTGGATTAACACATAAGAGTTTAATTTGATAGTTATACGACCCCATGCGTGGGCAATTACCGAACTGCAGGCAAACCCCCGGGCATCATCTAGTCAAACATACTCGGCTTCAGTCCACCTGACCGAACCACAATACATTGGAATTCGCTTGAGAACGTCCCACCTCTATTGTCAGAACACCGCTTATGATCTTCTCCATTAATCTCGTCCATTCAGCCGTTAAACGTGCTCAAGCTCCATTGCTTCTCAATACAAAACAAATTCGCTTTTCAAACTGTGGTTAGGAGACGGAAGTTCAAGATGTCAGGGGACAGATCATCAATCATGACAGGTCACCGGCAGATAATAAGCACTTTCACTATCCTGACGTAAATCAATGGATAAACGGTAAACAAATAACCATACAGTGAAAAAAATGCACTCCAATCAAGTGAATTTTTAACTTGATTGACGATATCTTGTTTAGATTAATTAAAATCTTAGTTAAGATGATCATCACGGCATGATTGCAGCAATACTAGTTCAAATGATTGAACACTCAAACAAGTTTCTCGATTACCCTTAACATGACATCTTTGTAGAAGAGTTAAAAAAGAGACAAGTTAATTTTTTTTTAACTGTAACAAAATAAGTTACTTGTGTCAATCAAGCATTTTGAAACTTTACTAAGTTGATTTGACTTGATAGCATCTATCATTGCAATTAATTGTAGTAATCATACAACTTGATCAAATCTTGCGGTAGATGTTTGCGCTAAATAAGTTTCTTGGTTGTGTTTATCACTATTTGGTTTTGTTTATTACTATTTGTCTTGATTGCTGCAAATATGTTTTGTGATAACTCCAATCAAGATCCCGTTTCAAATCTCAATCAAATAAAAGTAGAAGCTGTGATCATTGTGCTTGATAGGCTCAGATGCAAACGAGTTACTTAGCCAATCTAATCTAAAAACAAAATCTTGATTGTGGCAACTACTTTTTTTTTTCAGTGTATGTTTGCGATTTCAATATGCTGGACTTCTAGTATGTTCGTCTGCCACCAATTTCTTTTAAAACCTAAGAAACCACTTTTAAAAGAGTTCTGATTTGATTTTTGAATCAAACCCCAACTCCATGGAGAACAGGGGCGAAGGTTCCATACCACTCGATTCCTACCGGCTTCTCTTTGAAAAATGGCACAGTCAGTATTCTATGGACAAATTATTTACTCACATTAAAGATATGTACTCCGGCTTACCTCTCACAAAAATTGACCCTTCGCTACTGATGGAGAAGATATAAAAATGCAAAGCCATTCCGCGTCTGATTCGTTATTGATAGTCTCAACTGCATCACAATATCAGATAGAAATAAGCTTTTTTGTATTCCAAAGCATATTTATTTAACAAATTATTATTGTCAAATTTTCCGAATCAACCTTGAACATAATGCTTGACCGATAAAGTTGAAAACTATTAAAGAAATTTCACAGATTGTAGTAACTTGATGTGCTGGCGTCTATTCATAGATGTTTACTAGTCATAGTTCTACATTATCTGCCGTCAAATGTGCATGCAAACTACTTAAATTTTACTCACTAAAAACGAATCTCGGACAATTACTACAACTCAAGCCGGAGGTCTTTTCTCGGGTGTCATCATAACAATACAAATAATAACATAGTCAGTCAGGAATGCACGAGTATTTTACTGATAGCGCATCTATGCACCAAAATCAATGGCTACTTTCTCATAACATAAAATCGCGACCGTAATCCCTGAAGGGATAGAAGAGGTGTACCTAATAGTACACCCACATGTAATATGAGGCGAGCCTACTGCCATCAACCGGGCACAAATCCAGAGGCCGTGGCTGCTACTGGTAAATTCCTGATGGAAAATATCAATAAACTTTGCCCGAACCTGGACTCGAACCCACAACCCAGCAGCTTATACCCATCTATAGTGTTTGCTACCACTAGACCAATGAGGCAGTTCTCTGATAGCTTGTCGCACCATAAACCATAAGCACACCAGCACACACTTTCATAAACCACAGTGCCAGACTCCACCATCCTATAACAAAGACATCAGTCACTGACAAATGACTGCCAGACCCTGACAAAAGACTATCTTGACAATATTTAAACAATAAACCGAAACTACTTCAAAAGAATAGAATTAGCCATGAAGACTTGAACAGTCGGTGAAATCGGACAAAAAGAGAAATGGACAAATGCTTGAATGGACAAAAAAGTGAGCAATGTTTTGTAAAAAGTAATTACTAGGATTACTGGGCAATGGCGTAACGTGCAGTTGCGTTACGTGACGATTTGAGCCGGATGTCGATTGATAAACTATGAACTGGCTTGATTTGAACTTAACTGTGTTATTTGGAATTGATTAAAGAACGCTTAATAGCAATTTTTATATTACGGCATTTGACTCATATGTCCTACGCCGTAGGATGTTTGAGTACAAAGAACTGGCGATTGTTTTTTATTTTAATTTTTTTGATTTGATATGACCACTCGCAGCGCAACAAATCTCTGAGGTTGAAGCTGCTTAACCGGGCAATCCTGTGGTGAAAATTACTTTAAGGCCCCCGGCCAGGAAAGAACTGTGGGAGTCAGGAGTCACCACAGTTGGGAGTCAGGTAGTGGCAGATTCTATAGTAAGGAAATACATCTTCTGCAATTTCTAACATTTTATTATTTTTATTGCTACTTAAAATACATAATTTACTCATTCTAGTATCCTTTGGTTTACTGTTATATTTTAATTGTGTAATTTGTACTTCTGTTTTTCTCTCTCTAATGTCAGCACTGCTAATATCGCCATCTATGATCGACTTATCCAACTGTGTCAAAATGTGCGTGTTGATTTTATAGATACACCTCTGCCTTACTCTACAGGGATAACAAGCCACGTTTGAGTATAAATAAAAAATAGTACATATTAGCAGGGAACTACGTACTAGCAGACATCTTTGCAGAAGAGCTGTTATTCCTGGGGGTTTTTTCCTGCAAAACATGACTGTTTTATCTTGAAGGGTAAATCCTCTTGGCCTTTCAAAAGAGTAACCATGGAGTTTCTTACCGGTTCTTCTCCATAGGAAACGACCAACCCGGACCGTGCACCTTTTCTCGGCGTTTTAAAAGTGTCCATGAACGCCTATCTATATTTACTAATATTATAAAACTGAAGAGTTTGTTTGTTTGGTTGAACGAGCTAATTTCAGGAACTACTGGTTCGAATTTAAAAAAATTAAAATCTTTTAGTGTTGGATAGCTCATTTATCGAGGAAGGTAATAGGCTATATACTATAACCTGCCCAACCAACAAACACAAAAACAATGGTGTAAATTGTTTTACTAACAAACACACAAAGTCATGTTGCCTTTTATAATACAGGCTGAGAAAGATCTAAGTCTACACGGACGAAGTCGCGGGCACAGCTAGTGAGAAATAAAATATTTGGATTTTGAAAACTTGTCAACTTTGTCGTTAATGGTATGTATTATTGGATTCAAGGATATTTGGTTACTGGTTCGCAAAATAAGTGCATTTCTTTTTCGTAAAGGTACAAAACGAAACAAATAGTATTTTTATTAAATTTCAGACATAAACGTACCTTTTATCTATCAGGTAATTTTGGGCAATCATCGAAACTAAATAAAAATAATTGAACAGAAAAAAATAATCACCAAGAAAGTGTCCAATTTGTCAAAAGTCCGAGCAAGATTACTCAACCAGTGATAGAACAATAAATAATTTGTAGTTATGACACGTCACATTATGCAATACTGAACGCAAACGTAACGTTAACGTAAATGACAACGTAACCGCATAGTTTAGAGTTACGTTAAAAGTGATTTACTTGTATCCGGTTACGTTGGAATGATTGTTGTTTATTTTTGTTTTATATTGTTATGGGCGTGTCTTTTTATGTAATTTGGTGTTATGTCATAATATTATTGGTTTATGGTGTGATAGTGAATTATTGTACTGAACATGTATTTTTTGCTTTGTAAATCAAAGTGAACTATGGTTATACCTATATGGAAACGGAACTATCTGAGCCTCTATTTTAACGAAGTATTGTTTTTAAGGTGGAAGCGCAAGGGTAGCTCGTGAAATTTAAACTTTCTTACGTTTATTGCATTTTGCAGGTCAGTGTCAGGTTGTATGTTAATGAAAATATGAATCGCGCCAGTAACACGTATGGAGTTACAAAATTATAATCATTCAAATCATCAATACAACCCTCCAAGTTCCTTACTCTCCTTTACTTGCGCGATTCATATTTTCATCAACATACGACCTGACCTGACATGCAAATTGCAATAAACGTAAGAAAATTTAAGTTTCGCGGGTTACCCTTACGCATCCACCTTTAATCAAAGTTTTATTTTTGCGCGAAAGTAACTAGGTACAGACGCCAGCACAATGAAGCTACCTGCTAAAGTTGAATATCCATTGAAGAAATTTGGATGAATGAATTTTTAGTTGATGTGCTGTCGTCTGGGAATCTATTCTTCAATAGATTCCATAAAAAGCTAGCTATTTGCACGCGAAAAAGCCTTCTCCTTTGTCGTGATTCTTGGTGTCCATTTTTGCACCAAATCACAGGAGAAGGGTAACTAGGTTGATAGTTTCGCTTGTAATTCACGTAGGAGTCCAGAACTGCAGAGGAGGTATATTAAATCGTTTATGCAAGGTTACTGCACGTGGGCCCGACGGTACTTCCAAGTCGAAAGTCGAAGGTATGTATGTGTGTACCTACGTGACAGGAGTACGACTCACTGCGGAAGTAAGTAGGAAACATGGATGCCATTAGAATACAAAAAAGCTGCACAGGTGCATGTTGTCATGCACCTGTGCAGCTTTTGCAAAGGACATGGACGATGATTGACACAACAGGAGAAAGTTATTACTAGTGCGCAACTTCCGATCCGCATAATGTTATTGCGTGTATTTATTAATCCCGGTGTAAGAGTTTTAATTGGCAATCTGCGGAGGCTATTATAATGGTTGTACCTAGAACTGTATCCTGTTTCTTGTACAACTCACTGGTCACTTCACGAGAGACAACACCGTTAGGCATAGACCTGTTGGTAAGTTTAGCAACTATACAAATAAATGCAATTGAAGGGTATGTTTGTAATATCAAAACAACAGCTTTTTACTGAATGTATATGAAAGTATATACCGTACTTATAACAAAAAAAAATCTGACTGTCTGTATGTTCCGGCTAATCTCCGAAACATCTGGACCTATTCTGCCGGGACTTTAACTGGCAGATAGTTGATGTTTTAAGGAGTAATTTAGGCTAGATAGTGCAAAAAAAAAACCTTTGAAATCGCTACATAGTATAAAACAAAGTCGCTTCCCACTGTCTGTCCCTGTATATGCTTAGATCTTTAAAACTACGCAACGGATTTTGATGCAGTTTTAATAGATATAGTGATTCAAGAGGAAGGTTTATATGATAACATTGCACCCGTGCGAAGCCGGGGCGGGTCGCTAGTTGTTAACAAATTCCGATTTCAATAGGAAAAGTCATATTTTATAATCATTTCACACGGCCGAAGACCGCGGGCAAGAGCTAGTTATATGAATATAAATGTTGATCGGTGGAAAGGGAGAGGAAGATCAAAGACAAAATGGATTGATTTTGTGAGGAATGATATGAACGAAGAAGGAGTAAATGATAGCGTGACGGTAAAAAGGGGAGAATGGGAGAGAAAAACATGTTGCGCCGACCCTGAACGTGGGACAAGGGCCGGAAATTGATCAGGTACAATTAGCATAATCAGCCTATATGTTCCCACTGCTGGGACACACGGCCTCCTCGCTATGAGAGGGAATGGGCTACAATCCACCACGCGGGCCCTGTGCGGAATGGTAGATGTCACATGTCTTCGAATTTTTGGTTCTAGGATATACCGGTTTCCTCACGATGTTTTCCTACACCGTTTTGAGAGCAGTGGTGTTGCACGACTTACTGTTCATAAGTCGGGGCCGCCACCACTGGGCTACCGCTGCTCTCAGTACCGTTTAGCATTGTACTGGAATACAGCAGTTATATTTTCTCGGCAAATTCACTGTACCTTTTCAGAATCCGCTCTATTGACAACTGAACCTTTAAATAGTTAATATCAAATCTAAGCAAGATCAAAACAAAGTTTTCTTTTATCATCGACCAATCACGCCATGGGTTTCTAAGAAAATCACGGCATTTAAACTCTTCTAAAAAAAAAACGACCAGCTTTAACAGTAAACAATCCTATTTTCTGAAAAAACTGTCACCGAATTCAGCGAGTCACACAAGAAGTTTATACGCACGAGCCGACAATCGAGCGTGATCGGAAAACATCGTTTGTACACGCTTTCCAAGGCTTGTTTCCGTACTTACTACTTAATAGATAGATACCTTTTACTTTCCTTCGTGTGTTGGTGGAAATGGATCGCCATGATCAGATTACAAGGTTGTTGGTCTACAGTTATTGCTCAGTCGATGACCGACGTGGGAACAGGGAGGGCGATTTAAGATGATTCTGCAGCTTTGGAATGGTAAAGTGTGGTCGGAACATGATTTCTTTAGGCTTTTCTAATCATGGTAATAAAGGTTTAAGCTTAAGCCTATATAAATGTTTAAGCTTTATCCATCAATCTGATTGAAAAGTCAACAACCTTCAAGGTGTAAACGGATCCTTCCCCAAGCCGCCAACCACGCATTCTGTACATCAAACTAAGTAACTCTACGCAAAAATTATTGCTGGGAAACGACTTTTTGTGTGGTGAAAAATCACGTTACGGTAGGACTCAATGTAACGCACTCAAAACATTGTGCTGATGGATGGATTGAATAGTGCGGGGGTCGTCAAGGTATTTAAAGTCTTAAATTAAATCTTGAATTAAAAAAAAACTTGTAAAAAATATGGAACATCGACCCCCAATATCTCCGTAACTAAAAGGTTCCCAGGAATGGTCTAGAACAAAAAAATGATCTCACTGACGTGACGGGGCGAAAAAGTGCCTTTCGGCTTCGATATGGGTACTTTTACACCCTTTAAATTGCAAAATATCTTTAGCAAAAGAAAAATAGTCACGGTAAGCATTCTATTAGATTCCATAAACAAAATTATATCAGTAAAAGTTGGAGTCTTCGCACGATAATAAAATAGGTATTAAGTAAGTTAGTTAAGTAATCACATTGAAAGCTCACATCGATCATGAAGCCATAAATCAAAACATACCATAACTATAAACCGGCCGTCACGTTATTATAGTTCATCCAACTCTAAGTTATGATGGTGACCATAAAGTGACGTAACATCGCACTGCACCATGGATCATGACTGTCCCATGACCGTGTGTGCTTGTGACGTAATAGTGTGGTGTGAATAAAGAGCAAAGCGGAATGAGACATGCTTTAAATGATATTTAGGAAGAAGTTGTGCAAAGCTAAAAGGATTTAATTTAAGATAGGTATTTAAAACACGTGGATTATTATTTTTATCTACATCTACACTAATATTATAAAGAGGAAAGATTTGTATTTTTGTGTGTATGTTTGTAATGAATAAACTCAAAAACTACTGCGCCAATTTCAAAAATCCTTCGCCGTTAGAAAGCTACATTCACCCTGAGTAACATAGGCCACCCGTGCGAAGCCGGGTCGGGCCGCTAGTTTATTATATATTTATCGACAAAGTAAGTGTGGACATGTGCTCCACTAGGTGCGGAACGCCAAGTAATATCAAGGAGACAATTTATAAGGTAGGTACCTAATTAATAATTTCTTTAATAACGATTTCAATTGTCGTATTAAAGGTGTTACTTTATTTTATGAATTTTTTTTTCTTTATTTTTTTTTGTACCCATTAATTACATTATTTAATATTTTCAATTCAAAGTAATATAAAAAGACATTTACAAATATAAAAAATAGTAGCCCACCGGTATTGGGAAAAGAGAAACCTACTAACAATAAGCGCCGTGTCCAGGAGTATCGCTTTCTGAATCAAGCCCTTGATCCAGCTGCCTAACGAGAGCCTCCTCAGGTATTGGTCGAGGCTCTTGGCAATTAAGCCATGGGCTGATACGACTATCGGCACAATGATCGCTGAGTCCACATCCCACATGTCGACAACCTCGCGAGCCAAGTCAAGATACTTGATTTGCTCATCTTTCTCGGCTTTCAGGAGGTTCTTTATTATTCTTTTCGAATTATTACGAATTCTTTAATCATGCTTCGAGTTTATTAAGCTACTTTAAACCAATCACCAACTATAATAAAATCAGAGACATCATCGCTTCTTCTTATCCCTTGAACTCTAAACAACTAACCTCGCTAGTCACGTTTCAAAGAAAATGAAAACTCATTCCATTGCGTATTCCCTGCACACCACACATAACATTACTGCTATTAACTCGTCAATGTTTACGTAACCTAAGGAAATGCGATGTACGGATACTTGAATGAACATCAAGATGTTACGACATGGCTTGACAAGTTATAATTACTTGGTTTTAGTACCTATTTGTGTATGGTTTGTTTATATTGATGTATATTGATATTGTTTATTGCTGTATATTTGTGTATATTGTATTGGTCAGACGTTTGTTAGATGAAGCTTTGTAATGCTAGAACAGAAACGGCCACTGAGGCGTCTCGGTGACCTGTGGTAGTTTAGAAAAAGCTTGGCATTTGAAAGTGACACGAATTAACTAACTAAAGGAACTGTACCTAAATGTATTAGTCTTTTTTTGTTACATAGGTATAGAACAGGTAGCAAAAAAAACTTTCGATGTGGATAAATACACATCTATAAATAAAAAACAAATCTGAGTTTAAAAAGTAGCATAGAGCATAATCAGCTTAAAAAATCCCATTGCTGGGACACACGCCTTCTCTCTATGAGAGGGAATGGGATATAATCCACCACGCGGGCCCAGTGCGGTTTGGTGATGTTACATGTCTTCAAATTTCTGGTTCTAGTACATTCCGGTTTCCTCACGATGTTTTCCGTCACCGTTTCAAGAGCAGTGGTGATGAAATAAATTACATAATGTAATGCGCCTGTCTGAGTTCGAACCCACTACTTACTGCTCGTAAGTTTGGGTCGCCACTAGGCCACCGCTGCTCGCAAAAGTAGCGTAAACTACAGATATATTTTCATTAAATTTTTAAACTTATTGTAATATTTGTACAAGATGAGTTAATCAAGAGAAATTCTCACCAAAAACCACTTTAGAAGAAGCGACAACACTGTAAAGGCTAGGCGTCGTCGTTGACAGGTCATCATGGGGTCGTGACTCACGGGTTCAAGTCGTGCCCTGAACTAATGAGGTGAACTTACTCCTAGTACTAGCATTTACTGTAGTAAGACGGTGGTGGAAGGGTATAGATGAGAATTAGATATTTTGTGCCAATATTGTTAATAGCTGATGTTGTTCTGTTCATCATCCGCCTAGTTTTTTCCCATCAATGTTGCGGCCGGCTTCCAGTGTAACCGAATGCAGCTGAATACTAGTATTTTACATGGAGCAACTGGCTATCTGACCTCCACAACTCATTTAGTACTGGGTAATATGATAAACCTTGCTAAGACTGGTTGTCAGACTTGCGGGCCACTGACTACTTAACGACTTTCAAAGATCTACAATTGTCAGCCGGGACCAACGGCTTAACATGCTTTCCGAGGCACGGAGAAAACTCGGTATAATGGGTGGTCACCCATCCACAGACCAACCGAATGTTCGGTTGTACCTAGCTAGAATAGCACTACTTATATTCTAAGAAATTTACTGCTGGACAGTCCTTCGAGTGAAAGAAAAAATGAGTGGTCCTGGTCATCTGTCCAGTGTAGCATTTCTACGACTATGTTGGGGTCGACTTGCAATTTAACAGGATGCGGCTTACTACCAGTATTTTGGAGCGTCTACCTCTGACCTGGGCTCAATAACCCAGTTATTAGGTATCGTTGTACCTCTTGGTAAGGCTGCTTGACAAACTTTTTTGGTTTTTAACCACCCTAAATTGTCTCGGTAATTTAATGATCATCCATTGACCGACCTCAGCATATTACGTTGTTTATAACCAGACCTTCAGAGACAGAAACAATCAAATTGAATCATGGACAGAACTGACTGAAAATCCTAATATTATTTAAGAAAGCGAAAGTTTATGAGGATTGATGGATGGATTTTACTCTTTCACACAAAAACTACTGAAAGGATTTCGATGAAATTTTGCACACAGATAGTTTATATTCTGGATTATCAAATAGGATAGTTTTTATCTCGGTAGTACGATCCCGTAGGATAATTACCGAAATCGGCGCGGGCGAAGCCGCTTGCATAAGCTAGTCTAACATAATACAGTTCTCTTAGACTCCTCACTTCATAACACGTTGCAGTATGCATTGCAATATGCGTATGCAGTTGTACTGAAACGGCTACTAATGCCTGGGAAATAGTGTAACAGAGTAAAAGTGATGAATGGCTCATTCTATTTGACTCCAGCCAAGTACGTCCATAATGTGTCTCACAAATGCTCATAAAACCATGTCATAATTCGTTCTCATATTACGTTCAACCACCTATTACTTCACAAGTCATTAACACTTCATAAACATTAACTTCTCTATTATTTGAACCATAGATAATGCATAATTTGTTCTCAGAAATGAGTGGCGTCGTCGTGTCATCGGGGCAGGCATCGAACCCGCGACCTTCGTGGGAGAAAGTTAAGAAACTGACATCTAGAGTTACTGAGGGCTGATTGCTGGGCTTAAGTTATTAGTTTAGTTTAAGTAGACTATTTGTGAGTTGATTGTTTTACGTAAATAGATTTGCTATCCCATCTTATTGAAGGCTCACAGCTTTATGATTCTACACAGTCTTGTACATACACAGGTTTATATACCTAGATAATTTTCATCATAATTATCTTACCCTTATCCCAAATAAATTGGGATTTGATGCCTTTGTGAATAAATAAATAATAGATAATATTTCTTTTGGATATTCCAACAAAAACCTAAATATGCAGACAAAATATAATTATTTCACATCATTTTGTACCTTCCAGTCCACCTTGAGCATTCTAAAAAGAAAACTCAGAAAAAGTCAGGATGACTTTTCGAATGAGAACTCAAAAATGTCAAGATCTCTTCAGTGTCGTTGACTGACGCGAACGTTATCTACCGTATGGAGTATTTTTTTTGTGATTTTTGTTTGGTGCCAAAGTTAAACTTTATCATTAAGATGAGTACAATAATCGCCTTTCAAGTTTTCAGTTAAGTAGACCTTCATAATCGAAGACTGAACAGAGAATAAACTATCTAGAATATCCCAAATATGGAACATCCATTGTTCCATCACACACAAATCTGTTTAAAATAGAGAGTTGCAAGTGAGAGCAATAAAGTTTATGCCAACCATTTAGTTGGGAGCTCAATGGGCGCTAAATTGCACCTACAAGCAAGAGTTACAGTTTACGAGTCACTAATTATGGGGTATCATAACACCCCATTCGCAATAAGATTAATAATGTTCCTGAACATACCTATCCACATGTATTACAAGTTTTTTAAATGTGCTATCATCAGGTTAAAATAAAGCTTCTTATGAATATTTGATTAATAGTTCTGAATTATTGCGATATTGGACCTTGAGCCTTTCAACGTTCTGAAATCAATCAAAAGGCAACTATAGGCAAAATGTTGGTTTATTATAATATATAATCGTATAGGTTATTCTACCTAACCCCTGAGAGAAAACTGGCGAAAAGTCCTATTGGAACTTTAGAACTTTGTTCTAAACAATGTTGGATGCTAAATGTCCGGATGATGAAGCGATTGCATGTTTGAGTGCGTTTATTGCCGTAATTCTGATAGATGGCAAAACTATATTAAATAAAATTGCTATTACCTGAACAGGTCGAGGAATCAATAAGGAAGACAAAACTGCTCATCTAAATAGAAATGCAGATAAAGAACGAAACAGAGCTCCAGCTATAACACATCGTGTAGCAGCTAACGTGCGTGCAAAAGTAAAAGTATTGCATGGAAGTAGGAAACAACCTTGACCGCAAGCGTGTATATGTGGTTATATCGACACGATATGGATAGCTACTGCCTATGTGTTATGAAAATAAAACCTATGGTGCATAAGGAGAAGAATGTTATAGGCAAAGATGGGCGTTTTACAATGTTTAATATAAATCACGATGATCATGGAATACTAGTTAGTGAACTTAATTATCACACAAGAGTTTTATCAAATGGTATCACAGTCCCTAGTCAATAAATCAATCTCAGCCTTGCGAAGTCCACAGTACAAACACAAAGCTGCGACACAACATCCGGCCCAACCGAAGTCGCTAACGTCAAAACAAAATTGATTTCGGCACGAGAAATTATTCTGAAGTTAAAGCTAATGCAGGGGTCTACAGAATTGAAAACGAATGACATTCAACACAACTCAACCTAGGAAATCCAACAACAATTATAACAAATACAATAGTATTTCACATTCAATCTCTCATGTTTTGCAAACGTATCTGTCATTACCGTGCAAGAAATACCGGGGGAAAAGTCTACTCTTTTTCTAATGACAGATTCTCTCGATTGATATCTAATCAATATTCTAAGTATCGATTGTCATACACTTTTTTTTTAATCGGACCCAAGTGTGAAAGGACTTGCGTGAGATTTTTGAGGGCATGTGAAAATGAAACCTCATTTATGATCATAGTTTATTGTACGCAGTAGCCATCTTCGACCATTAATATTTATGAGGTGTTCACACAATGGCACGTGTTTAGTGTTGATGGTATGCTATTAATATGTTTATTATATTTTAACATGTTACCGTTACCGTTATTTGTGTGGCTATCAAAATTTCATTGAATATACACTTGCTACTGGTGAATAAAGCTATTTTTAAATTGAGCGTCTTTAACTGAGGATTGACTATAACATCGAAGAAGAATGGATAGATTGTGTGAAAAATGGGTAGAGATGGCAGCTACTGGAAAACAAAATGCTGCGGCGACCGGAAATAAATTGCGATACGAGCTACAGAATGATAAAGATGAAGTGAAGACTGGAGAAGGGAGAGACGCCTAGAAGTAGGACCATAGCCACATTGACTGGTTCAAGACTCCAAGGTCCTGCCGAGGGACGTCTACTTGACTGCTGGACATATGTCCTCTTGTGTGTATAACCTGTCTTTCGACTAAGATGGTGAAAGTAGAGTACTGGAGTTTATAGAAAAATGCTGATCGTCTCTTCAGACTGTAAATATCTTGAAAACTAAAACTGCCATCGTAATTTTATGTTTTAGTTTTCAGCAATCGCAAAAATTACGTAACCAATGTAATAGTTATCGTTTCTAATCGAATTAGGTTTATTTCTTTCCAATGACTACTTACGGCTATTTTACTTTCCATCGCAGTTGCGACTAATTTTCCACTAACTTTTGTTTTCATCTTACTTAATAGCTTAGGTAATCTTCTAAAGTATTATTATTTTTTACCTCTATCTGCAAAAACTCTTTTGTTTTGTACTAGTCAATTGTGATTTCTATTTTGTGAAGTCCCTTTCGTTTTTTTGTAATGTTTTCAATCGATTTCAACGATTTTATGTTGTTTACTATATATTCGTCTTCCTAATTATCAAAAATCAAAATATTTTATTTCACATAGACCTACACTTTTAGAACGCCGAAAAAAGATGCACGATTCGGGATAGCCGTTACTTATGAAGAAGAACCGGCAACAAACTCCATGGTTATTCCTTTCATATGATTTGGTTTTACAATATTTATAATATCGTAACTTAAAACATTATGTTGACAGGTCCTTTCTTTTGCCAAGTCTATGCTTTAGATGAAGTCTTGGCAACCCGGAGCCCCAACAAGGCTGTTCGCTAGCCAACTTATTTGTCACTGTCAGTTACACTGTGTTTTCCGCGTACAACGTTAACATTACTGCGTGAAAGTGAATCTAATTCTGCAGAGAATTCAAGTATTTCAGTGTTGTCATCATCGAATCTATTCGAATTAGGTTCTATTTGATTTTATTCACTTATTGATTTGGTATTTGATACTTTATAAGTAACAAACTAGGCTGGGCTGGATGCAGCTAGCGGAGGATTGGGAGAGGAATATGTCCAGCAGTGGACTGCTATAGTTTACGTTGATTATACTAACAAAACCACTTGATGGTTCTCTATTAACCGATACAAATAGATGTATATTCAGTTTATTTGCACTTTCTACGTGTTGTAAGCAGTGACTAAGGAGTTATATGAGTGCTAACTTTGACTAGAATATTAAGTAAGTTACGAAGCATAATAATATGTTGATGGTAGTGTTATGGTAATACCTATGGGGCCTACTTAGGATGATCGGTTTGTAACGATATTATTCATTACAGGCAAATTTATTCAATAGAGGAAGTGTATCTAAGTATAGGTACGTAGATATGTATTACACAAAGATAGAAAAGGGATCGCTCTGAAACTTACAAAGGTATTACAGCAGATTGTAATCGTTTAGTTAATGAAACTGTTTACGAAATATAAGTCATTGAAATAATTGGCATTTATGATAAAGGTACTGCTCACACCACATGCAAGGAGGAGCATAAACATAAACATAATCAAGACCCAAATAGCGAAGGCGGTAAAAATTTTAATTGCAGCAACTGCGCATTTCCGTAACGTCAGTAGTTTCTAAAATCAAATCAAAACTATAAAATAATTTGTATAGAACACGAAACGGCTCGAGTCAATTGGTTCAAAGTGGAACGATACTAATCGAGAAATTGATCTGTCGTGACGTCACAGTACCGCGGGCGCAGGTCCGATGTTTTTGCTTCACCGCTTTCCTCCGAAACATTTGATGTTTCGTAATAAATGTAACAGTGACAATGAATTTGGTAATTCCGCTACAACAATGACAATCACAATAATCTTTTTTGATACATTTTTTTCGATATTTTCATCGATACTTTTTTTATTGATCGTTGATCTTTTGTGAGCTCTGACTGACTTGTCAATAGTTGACAGGTATTGCACGTTTTTAAATTAAATTTTATTGGTATCGATAATGCTGATATTGTTGGGTTTAAGTTGATTACGAGATTGTTCCGATTGGCTCCAAAAATGACGTAACTACTGTACGATAGACTATGGTTCTACTAATGCAGTTAAAGTTAACGTATATTTTATACTTCTCTAAGTGTTTGCAACAAAAATATCTCTAACAGCGTTTCTTGAATATGAAAGGCGTCAACGTAGTCTGTAAGGTTTTTTTTACAAATACCGGTGAATACAATTTGAAGTTTTACTACAATGGCTGCCTCTGTTGGCAACAATAAATTGATGCACAACAAAGGAAACACATGATGAAAGTCTAAAATAGAACCTTATTGGAAATTGATGTCTTTCAATCAGTCGCAAATTGGTTTCGTGTAAGTGAAGTTAGTTTTCTCTACCAGTTTGAACTAACTGCTATAAAATATAGCTCCCGGATTTGGGGTATTTTGAAAATGAATTGTTGGAGTCAGGCCCATTATTCAATTCCATTCAATTCTATATCTGCCATGATTCTTTAAAAGGCAGTCATCTGACAATTTACCGATTTTGAGTTAAACATTGAGGCGACATCAGGAAAAAAAGGCGCGTCGACCTAACCCCTTTTGAATCTGTAATCTGAATGCATGTTCTATATTGTAATCTGAATCTTGTTTAGCTTAGTTAGTTTATGAAAAACGGGTTAGATAGGTCGACGCGCCTTTTTTTCCTGATGTCGCCTCAATGTTTAACTCAAAATCGGTAAATTGTCAGATGACTGCCTTTTATAGAATCACGGCAGATATTGCTTAGATCACATGTGTTTAAACAAGATCTTAAAATGATAATAAAGTTCACATGGACCCTGCCGGGCAGAATAATTTATGCAATAGTGACAGTAGCATTTAAAATAATCAACATTAATAAATTCATGTATCTCATAAGTAAATAATGTCACGGGATATTAAGGACCAAGAAGTATTATCAGATTGCTTGAAAATGTTTCATGTTGATGATGTGCAGGCTTCATGATATGTTTAATAATTAGCTGACATTTTACTAGGCTACCTTTAACTGCTGGTATATTTTTGAGTTCCACTTCTGACATTATGTTCTGTTTTATTATTAGTTTCACGTCTGATGTCAACGTAAAGTTTATGCTTTTCAGTTAGTTTATAAGTAATGCCTTAATCGTACGAAGTCGTTGGTAGCATTGTAATTTTCAATTTAACCGATTCATTTAGTCACATTTTTTTTTACATTTTCATTTACTGACAGTTGTGAAGCTACCTTTCGTAAAATAAATCAATACATTCTAACAACTTATTTTTACATGAAACTCTGACTAGCAGTTTAACTAACAGATCAAGCCGTTTATTATAAGAAAAGTCAAGATATTGTCTGCAAGCATTATAGGGAAACCCAGTCGTTTGCAATGGAAACTACTCGATATAAATATTAAGATGGAAAAGTGAAATCTGAAGGTTTTGTGTAATAAAACAGTTTCCTATTGCGATATAAGATTTATTATTATGAATTTTATTACAGTTGTATATGGTGCAAGTTTGCCATAACTACGGATAATGGTGTTGTTGAGGACTGAGAATTAAATTCCGATGTTTTAAGTGTTTTTTGATGCATATTTTTATAGATTCTCTTCAGGTAATGGTTTATTATGAAGTCAATCATCATGGTGATTCTTTTCTGAATTTAGGGTCAGTAGCACGTATCTTCTGTCTTCTCTATTAGTTATCATCACAGTAGTCAACTCCTTCTAGCCACATTATCACACATAATCCATCCAACGTTCGTCCAGTCTACCCTATTATTTAATTTGACAAGGTCCAGCATTTCTCTGTCATCAATTTGACCACTTAATTAAACACGATCGATGATTGAAATGAGTGAATTTATTTTAATATTCTTGAACTTAAACGTCGTAAATAATAATATGTAAATGTTTTTGAACATATTCGAAGTGCTCTCGGAGCAATCAACAATTTGGATACCTAATAATTTTATTCTTCATAAATTGACTGACTGATTTATAAGATTCAGAAAACCATGATAGGAAAAAGCAACTAAAGGAAGCAATTCGACATTTCGACCTTCATATCTGGTTTCTGTTAACAAGTTGAAAGTTTACAGTAATTCTCGCGTAAAACACCCCATATTCTGAATTACGTTTAACTTAACTATCAACATTAATCAGATTTATCTCCTAGTTTGTCGTTAACTAATTGTAATTTCTAGTAAGTTGGCCGTAAAACAACGTTACACAAAGGCTAACAACCTTTTATTGCCTAGGCTGTCGTGTACCTTAGTCGACTAAAGTCGGCTTTAGCACTAAATGTGGTTTGAGTTGTGGTAGCCACTGCTAGCGGCAGAGAAAATGAGAGTGAATATGAAAATTGGTTGATATTTTAATCTTAAATTATTCCTAGGTAATATTTTAGACAGTTCTCCTGTAAATTGAGAGCTTATGAAGAAATGGTCGGGTAGGAATTCAGTTGATATAAATTATTAAGTACATTTTCTCTACATTGAACCATTGCAAGCCATGAGGTTTTATCTGATGAATCCTATAAGAATTTGGATGTTCGAAGGATATTTCAACAATGTTAAAGAAGTAAGTTCCAAAACTGAAATCACACAGACAATTTCAGGGCTGAACAAACGAAATAATAATGACGATGATGATTTATCTCACTGAATTATCTATAAGTAATTAATTGCTACTGAATAGTTCAAATATTGATCGATATAGGTAGATAAGATTCACATCAAGTCGGAGATCATTTATCATCAATTACTTTAAGTGCTGATGCCAGTTAAGTTGTTACAAAATCTGAAACGTTTATTTCCTTTCACGACAAATTGTCGAGTCACGACAATTAATTGAATTGCATTAGAGTTTCAGTCCTAACTGATTAATTGGAAGAATTTGTTTTGTTTATTTTTGTGAAGGAGCTCTTTTGCGCTTTCGGTTCGTTAAATAATAAGGAAAACTTTAGCCATATTTTCATGACGAATGTGAAAGAAAACCTGAAAATTCAAGAAGTATTTTGCTCCATCATAATAATTATTTCTTGTGAAAGAACTACAGGCTTGATTCATCATCCTAGCCTTTTCTCAACTACTTTGGGGTCAGCTTCCAGTCTCACCGGATGCAGCTGAATACCAGTATTTTACATGGAGCGACTACCTATCTGATTTCAGGTTTGTTTATGGATGAGTAAAACTTCAAGGATAATATAATACAAAAACCTCCTGCAAATTTTCACGTGAAATTGTCAGTAAAAATAATGTTAAACTTACACAGTCATTTACGGGATGTCTTCTGTGATTATCAATATTCTAAGCTCCCGATATTTCGACGCTGTTGCTAGCGCCATGAATCACGGAAAATATAAGCAAGTGGCAATGTAAGTTTAATTATAAACCATGAAAGCATAAAACAGTGTTTAAAAATAATATTGTATATTGTTTCTTACCTCTAGGGCTGTAACCATCACAGCTGTCCATGAAAATCGCCAATAAAACTACAGTAATTAAAACACAACAGTTAACACGCGTCATTGTCATTAGTTTACACGACAACAATCAATTCATTCTTCCACCACGCACAATTTGGCTGATGTTACGCGTAAATTACGCGACGATACGTATCGATATTTAACGATTCATAAACATCACTATTAATCATTGTAACAGCCAATAAAAACGCGGTAAAAGTCAGCCCGTTCGATATTTGAAAAGAAAAAAGATTCTTTTTGACACGTGCGCTTCTGACGGTGTCGAAATTAGAAATGGTTGGAAAAAAGTGCGCGGTGCGCTTGCGACTATATTAATGACTAACGATAGTGTTTTTACTTTTTTCCGCGGTGTTTGCTGGCGCCTAAACCCCCACCGGCCATGAGGAGGAGGAGTTGACAACATTTTGTTAAAGGGGTAAGTAATTATGTAGGAAGGAAATGAAAAGTGTAAGTGACATTCGCTGATTTATTGCCTGCTTGGAAAGGATGTAAATATCGCATTTGCGTGGAAATGATGGAACTTGGGTATTCTTTGGTGAAAGGCGGTAAACATATATCACAAGTATCATTATTATTTCATTATGCGAACGACAATCCTTCGAAATTGTCGAAAAATTTCTGTAGGTAGAGCTTTTTATTTAATCATTATAAGCGGAAGTTGTATTTATTACATTACTGGATTAAACAAGCGTTCAATTGCTTGATCTTCTTCTTCATTCTCGTGTAGTTAGCGCCTAACCTGGTGTCAGAGTTTTAATGCCACCCATGGGTCTCTGACTTAGCTTAACATGCCGTCGAGAAGCATCTCAATTCTTATCGTAATTGCTTGATTGCAGCACAAAATTGGTAGCTCCAAGTTTTATTTAAAGATTTGACATACTTAATAATATCTAATAACAATATAGTTTCTTGCAAAATCGTACCACACCTTATCCTTATATTAAAGTTGCAATACAGAAAAATGTAGTCGAACTCTGTCTATAGAGAGTGAAATGATTTGCGCGTGCGCCGCGAACGGTTGCAGTCGATAGATACTACTGCACTGTCATGTTGATAAGTTTATTGTATTACGTTTGTTAGTTCCTTAACTTCTACCAAAGGTGCCAGGGAAAAGTGATGAAAAGTTCCTGTCCTAGATCTGTAAGGACATTTTAAAGAAAAACCAGCCTTCAGCAGTCATCCTAAAACTAGTTATTGTTAAGACATTAGAAATATTTAGATTGTTTGCTTTTACAGGCTTCAGCTCATCCTGCCGGGGCTGCGGGACTGTTCGAAAGAGATACCGTGGCCCCGGAACACAAAGGGCGATGAAGGAACATGGATGGGTTTTAGTCAGTAAAAGTCTGACACTTCCTCCTGCTCAGCCCAGAGCGGGAGGAGTTATTTGATGACTTACCATCCGAAAAAAAAAAAAAAAAAAAAAAAACCTCGTGAGTTATTTGCTTCAATATCCCGCAATAGCATTTAAGTCGTCTTCCCATCTTTGAAATGATCTTTTACTCCTATTTCCTTCCCTAGTCGTCATGAGCCAAAGGAGAAGAGAGTAGAGACTCATCAAAGGATGATTGAGCATTAGGCAGAGTAAAATGGAAATTATTCAGGCGTTGAGTCGACGCCCGAGCAACCAGCCGCAAAGGAGTGGCGTGCAGTAGCTTCTGCGCGGGTTCATGATGGAGAACGTGCTGTCGCTGGATAGGTCGCACTTGGTGATGGGGTACGCTAGGAATGGCGGGCTGACATCAGACGGGGATGTGCGCGAATGTACTTGTATCTACCGGCTCCCCGGGTAGAGTCTGATATAATCCTCTGCTCGCCCCAGATGGAGGGTTTCCATGATTAGTATCCTGGATTTCTCCACAAAATTATTTGTTTTAAAGTAAACAAACATGTCGGAAATTACATGAGACTCACCGTTGAAGAATAGGCTACTGATAAAGGATAGGTGAGCAGATCCTTCTTCATATTTTTCTATTAGGTAAATACGTACACAAACTAAAGCCTTTCACCATGGGAGCAGACAGAAAGTAGGTACCTACAGCATGATTCATAAATGGATGAAGACGTCTGTTTCACACGACTGAATTGGACGGAGATTACGGTCTAAGGCCTTCATTAACAGGGCTAGCTGTATTACTCCTGTTCGAATGTCAAGCTCCAGGTGTGATGCTGGTGGTCTCGATTAAATGAAACTTTTCGATATGAAGACTGACTAGGTGGATTACAAAATAATAAAAATGGCCGCTGTATGCGCACGGTAAGTAAACATCGTAGTAGCCTCGTGATCACGATTATATTTTGACAAACGAGAACACGGTCACTATTAATTAAATATTTTTGGTTTAGTTTGCAGCACAATGGGCATACCTAAACTGGGTTACCATCATGAAAGTGATTGTGAATTCAGTACGTTACAAAATCCTGAAATAACCTTAGCTAACATTACAATTTATGTATTTTCTTGATTCCTTATGCCTTGTTATAGAGAGTGAAATGGTGCGCTTATACAATGCTCACGGCTCATGGAATATGCATATTATTATATTATTATCCACTTAGGTATTACATACTTTGATGCAGCTGTGATGCGAGGAAAATGTTATGTATGAATGTAGTTGTGTAGTTGTTGTTAAGAGAAACGGAAGACCAAAGAAACGATGGATGGACTGTGTTAAGGATGATATGGCTAGAAAGTAGGTGACTGCTAAGATTACGAGAAATAGAGAAGTATGAAAGAAGAAGACATGCTGTACCAACCCCAAATAATTTGGGATAAGGGCAGGAGAATAATGATGCTGAGTAGTGATGCTCTCGCTCGTAGGTACAGATTGGCATATAAAACTACTTTAAACTGTCAATTTTTCCCAATTAACCTTGAACCCAATGCTATAGCGATAAAGTTGAAAATCTATTAAAGAAATTTGACAGATTGTAGTAGCTTGTTGTGCTGGTGTCTGTACTTACATCATGCTGAACCATCTGAACACTATTCAGCTGTCAGCAGGTGTCACTGGTTGGCAAATTAATTGAGACGACTAATCACGCAACACTACGAATGAAGACATCACTTAAATCCGGAATAAATGACGACTAACTTTTAATTATTGGAATATAGTCAGCCATCAATGGATGACTGATGAATAGAGCTGTATTTTCCTAGTTGAAACGGCCGTGGTTTACCTATACAAGCTGCAGCTGCTGGTTGCAGGTTCGATCCCAGGTACTTTACTATATTAGGAGAGGAGGCCAGTGTCTCATAATTGGGAACATTAATGGCTGATTATGCAATGGTTCTTGACCAAAGGAGTGTCTTGCATTTATTACCTACACGGCTACACCTTTGTCAATTAGTATTGGCACACCAGATATTTTACAGTATTGATGTCAATTTCTGCGGGGTCAGCACCTCCAGGGCTACAATTTATGTAAATGAATGGAACAAAACAAGATTGACTGATCACAGATTCACAGCAGCATGTTATGGTATGTTCATTTTCTGCGATGTTTTTCTAAACAGGAGCTCTTTAGCGCCATCTACAATCAAGACAACGCTACTAACCTGTCAATAAACAACGCTATCTATCGGATTCCTAAGGTATCAAGAAGGCGATCAATAGAGTCGAAGCCTTCGTACTGGCTAGTACCCTTTCCGACAACCAGAGGCGCTGCGCTCTCGTAAAATAATTGCATTACGGTTAATATCGTTCATCTCTTTCATTCAATCGATGACGTTTTACGTCAGAAAGGGATAGCTAGAATCGTGTCAATGGAACGTAACGTAAACATAAGTTGTCAGTTGTCGAGCTAAATTCCACGGTGGCGGGTTGTAAGAGTAATTTATCTTTAGTTTTATTTGTTACATCGTGTGTATATTACAATATTACTTAAAGAGTAAATATGTAGGTCCGTGTTACGAACTAAAGTGTTGTTTAATGTGTTGCTGTGCTACCTTTAACCGTTTTATGTGATGTCGAGCTGTTGAAATAACGGTATTATTGTGCTGTGAACCACTGGTTTTGTATCAAATCGAACACACCTAGTGCGGAGCCCGTTTTTGTGAACAAAAAAGTACAGGATGCAACGCGTGTGATTTTTGACTGACCCTATTTACGGTAAGAACTTAGTACTTTTAATTTTGTACTAGTAAAATAACACGAGGCAAAACTTTGTTATTGCAAAACGTTTTTTCATCACTATTACGACATTTCTTGATCATAAAATCATATTGCTCTGTTTTATTATGCGGTAATAGCAACTTTATCCAATTTCGAAATTTGAATTCCGAACCACCGACTTGATATTTGTTTTTTTTACTCTATTCCTTTTAGGCCCAGGCAACTGTTTATTCTTCTTAATTTTACAAAAAAGTAAGTCTTGACCAGGATCTTAAGGTCAATATTTCGCACCTATGATTCATATACCTGCACAAATAGCAGACTTGGAGAGTTAAGCAAGCCACGACCTTGTTGCAAAGGTCCCCATTTGCCATTCTCCACTGGTTTGTCACGCACGTTTATCCGTTTGTGAGAGAAAACACCTAAATTATTACTTAATTTATTCATGTCAGTATAGTGAAGTGCTGTTCAGGTTTTTGAACTAATTATCGAGTCTATTATTATGTTAATTAGTTGACTAAAGTTAACGGTCAACAGGTTTTTCCGAAGTTCGTGCAACAAACGTTTTAAGAAAAAACATGGTTTTGAAAAGCATCCCTCGAGCAAGCTCTTTGTGTTTTTTTTTTCTGCTGAGAAATGAACTGGAAAATCGATGATGGTAAAACCCAATAACACTTTGCTTGGCGCAGGAATCGAACCCTGGACGAACCCAGTAGCGTTTGCAACCTATGTTGTTGAAAAACAACCAAACCTCTTTCCCTAAAAATAATCGGCATGTCGATCTATCACCATACTTCAAACTATGGTAATAAAAAGCCAACTTATTGAATTTTAAGTCAATGAAAAGCTTTTAGTTAAATCTTGTTAGAATTTGCTTCAGAAACACGAAACGCTATGAAAGCGATTGTCACTTGTAAACCAGTCAGCATCAGTGGTAGCCTAGTGGTGTGACCGTCTGACTGCCAAGTTATAGTTCTCGAGTTCGAACCCAAGACACGCACATCTGATTTTTGGGATTCATGTGCGTATTGTATAATTATCACTTGCTTCGGTGATAGCAAACATCTTGAGGAAACCAGCTTTCCTGAGAGATATTTCTCGACGGCATTTAAAGCCAAGTCCAGGGCATGCGTGGCAGACGCGCGCCTCAAAGAGAGTCAGCAAACAGGAAGGGGTCCGAAAGGACCGATGCCTGCCAGGGTTGCGGGACTGTTCGAAAGAGATACCGCGGCCCTGGAACACAAAGGGCAAAGGACGGAACATGGATGGGTTTTAGTCAGTAAAAGTCTGACACTCCCTCCTGCTCAGCCCAGAGCGGGAAGGGATACTTGACGTTGTCCAAACCGAAAAAAAAAAAAGGGCAAGCGTGGCATAAAAACTCTGACACCAGCAGGCCTATTGCGTATCTCTGTTGACAGTTCATAGTGATCATCACTTGGCGAGTTTTGTTATACAATGACAGTTCTGCTCGGGTAGCGTCAGTAAAAACCAACAAGAACTGTCATTGTATATCAAAAACTCGCAAAGTGATGATCACTATGAACTGTCAACAGAGATACGCAATAGCCCTGCAGGTTAGGCACTGACTACACGATAAAGAAAAGACTTGTAAACCTAGGTCCTATTTTCTAATAAGATTATAGACCCAGAAGGTCGATTAACGCTAACCTACTTATCCTCAACATACCAAGATGCAAACTACAAGAACAGGTTTAAAATTATGCTCATTGGTTAAAATGTTAATCCTTAGTACCTACTTACTAAGGGCTTGCAACTTAGAAGTCAGTGTTAAAATATCGCTAATCACATCTGGGCTTGTGGTTTGATCTAAATATACGCATAATACTAACTTCTCCCACGGCTTCGCCTGCGAGGACGTTGGAAACCGTCCCATGGCAACGTCGCACAGTGGTGCAGGTAGTACGGGCATGCGGAAAATATTATTTTTAAATGAAAAGACGTTGCGTTTCTTCATAATACTTTATTAAAATGATATAATGGATGTACCAGTTTACAAAGAGAAAGATATAACACGTATTTTTTTTTTATTAATATGAAAATATTCATCAAATTTTTTCACATGAATTTCATATAATTAAATCAGCATTTTTAAATAAATAAATATTAATAAACTAAATATTAAATAGAGAAGACATTGATTGAGAGATGGGTGCTATCCACTAATAAAGTTTTGGCATCATCGTGAAGAGGATAGTATTTTTTATTCGGTACTGCACGTAAACTGTTGATAAGGGGATCTGAGGTAGCTAAGAGCATATTCATAACATCTTCATTACATGATAGACGAGAACATTTTCTTGAATGACCTAACCTATAATTGCGGTAATCTTTATTTCGCGCTTCTTGAGCTTCCTCAGATAACATCCCAATAGGTAAGGCAGCAACACTTATTATTTCTTTGCCATGCAGCAAGATTTTATGCACAGTATTTGGCATATTATACCAGCTGTACAGGCTTACGTATAGTTCAGCAGTCTCGTAACAATAACTACCAAACTTATCCGAATCAACTAATGCACTAGAATTAATTGTTTGCAATATTATACCAAACCGATGAATAAGTTCTTTATCGACTCTTGTGACTTCAGCTACAATGTCTGCATTATTGAAAAATCTTCTAGACGTATTTCCATCGTTAGATGTTCCCATTCCTTGCTTTACAAAATCCACTTTTAGACCTAAACGTTGAAACAGCTCACTTTGGATTCTTTTCTTCTCTTCATCTTTTTGTTGTTTGGTAGTTGCGTTCGTTCTCCAACTGGTAAATGACATATTGTACGCAATATGTAATATGCATTCCATAAATTTAATCCGTGCGTGAAGCGGGGATAAACCGACCTTGAGAGCCTCCGTATCCACAGTTTTATTTCGCACTTGGTCAAGGTTATTCATTTCTGATGGCTTTGACTTGCATATAAAACACACTGCACATGATGATGTGTCCGTAACTGTCTGCGCTATTTTGCCATCTATCATTGTGAACACAAGTTTATGGTAGACTTTGTAAGTCTTTTCCTTTAAACTAATAACAGTTTCATTTAAGTTTGCTATTTCAGACTCCATTCTAGCAATTTCATTTTTCGTAGATTCTGTAGTTTCTTTTTGAAATTGGAATTGTACCGGGCGACAACACCTTGTAGAAGAAGGAGTTGCATTTGTCCAATACACAACAGATTTATTTTCCTTTTCATACAGACGCAGTGGAACTAATGATGTCAAAAACATATATGAATCTGACACATTTTCGTCGATAAATGACTGTTTGTACTCAGCATGACCTGATGATCCGTCACATCCCCACTTGTGTAAAAACGTTGAATTTACACTAATCTGTGTAAGGTCGTCTTCAGACATTACTTCAAATAATCTTCTGGTTGTGTGATCCAGTAATGACTGCAAACTTACACAAGCGTAGCTTTCCGTTACATCAATATCCGTGGGGTAGCATTGCCTTTTTACTTCAAGTACTTTATGATAATCGGGAAAAATATCACAACCAATACTTTTTGCTGCATTTCTCAGTACTTGATATTGATGTTTCGAAAGTGATGCATCAAGTAATAATGCCAACGCTTTTTCTGGAGTAAACTTGATAGTATCCGATGATTCTTCTTGTACGAGTACCTTAGAGGCAGCTTTCTTAATCATTTCTTCAGGAACGCTTTCACACAATCTTTTAACTTTATATCGCTTTGTTCGATCGCAACATTCATCAAATGATTTTTCTGGTCGTCCTCTATGAGAGCGTTTTGATGGCCCTGGAACATTACTGTCACAATTCACCACATCAGTCTGCACCGAAGATGTCTCAACGGTAAAAATATTTTTCAGCCACTGTTCATTTTTTGCCATAAAAGCATTTTTATTTCTCGCTGCAGTTTGCCACTTTTTTGTAAATACGGGTAGAAAATTACGGCTTAACTTTTCATAAACTTGATTCCAAACACTTTCTGTAAGCTGTGGATACATAAGTTTTAAATTTTCGAGGCATTTATGTATCTCACGATTACTTGATATTATGATTTCCACTAAATCGGCATAGACAAAGCTATCCATCACTATAATAACACTGTTATCGTAAGAGAAAATAATTGTAAGTGAAGTTAAAACTACCATTCAATGCTATTTATACTTACACGATATGATAAAATGTTAATTACCCTCATTAGAAACACTTATTAATATAATGCACTTTTTCTTAATTACAGAGCGTCATTAGTTAAGGACCTGGTATTTCCAAGATCGCAGGTTATCGCAGCCAAAACTAATGTATTCTTAATCTATAGGGTCTAATTAATCTCCGAAAGTATATTATTACGTATCGGTCGATAACGGAGATTAGTTATGATCTCATGATTGAAAACAAAAGGTTCCAAATGACCTTCTTCACTAAAAATGTAATAGCAAGTAATTATTCATTATATTATAACATTATGTTTACTATTTTATTAATACACACAATAAACTTATGACTAAACTAAAAATGAAAGTTGATAATTATAGTATTTTGGTTCTATTCATACTTGAAATAACAATATTTTTTGCACGAAATTTGTAAATTCTCGATCACCCTACTTTGGCATCATATAATTAAATACTGTATAATTATTTATCCGTATTAATTTTAGGACTTGTTTCTACTAACATTCTAGTATGTGTGTACCAAATTGTAGACATTTTAAATAAGGTTGAAACAAAGGATTTTTTTCCGCCCTTGAACCAATGTGCGTCGGTAGGTACTACGGGAAAGAAGTATCCTATGTCCTATTCCACGTCTACCTGTGAGCCAAATTGCATGTGAATGCATTGAATACCTTTTAATCACACACGTCCTCACGTAGAAAGGTCACAGACAGAGTTACTATGGCATTTATAATGCATATTAGTATGAAATTATGAATTACTATTTTTGTACTCTGTTTATAGTTTTCCATTGGTACTTGTAAGTATAGCGCGAATATAAATATCTATTTGAAAGGACGTAAATAAATGTTAGTCATGCGGGCGCTGGGTACCTATATTGCAAGATGCGGGAATGCCGCTTTTATTGCACAGTTGTAATACGAAAAGCTGACAAAAAGAGATTTCTTATAGGTATTCTGAGGGTGATTGTACTCAACAGGAACATCTTAATATAACTAATAAACTTAATAAAATTCTGCACAAAATGTTGGAATACCAATTGGACGGGTCCTATCCTGATTCAGCCCTACTATAAATAATATTTGACTATCCGAAAGTCTACTATAGTCCGGTTAAGCAGTTTCAACCTCAGTAGAGTTGTTGCGCTGAGAGTGGTCAAAACTAAAAAAAAAAAAAAAGAAAGTCTACTTCAATAGAATCTTGGTAGGTAGTGTTCATTTTGAATTTCTAACATTACACATTCGCAAGAACAATAAAAGTAATTTTCTTGTACCTCAAAAGTAATCCACATAAACAGCTTTAGCAAAACTGTAAGACGCTGACCCTAACCTCTCAAAGATATTTGAAATTCAGCTCACTAAACTGAGTGAAAACATAAATTAAGTACTTTCTTCAGTAGAGACTTGGAGAGCTAGTACTGGTCGCACGTGGTCCCATTGGAAAGCCGGCAACAATGGCGATTTTACGTGCCCGATACTGATAAACGGGTTCTGAACAGACCCGATACACCCGGAGTGTGTCTATAGGCTATTGTCAGCGAATATGATGGGAAATAACAAGATAAGTCGACGGAGGAATCTGTTTACAGTACAAATGGATGAGACGTAAGATATGACCAGGTGGGTATGAACCTACACAAGACGAATGTATCTGTATGTACTAGTGGTATAAATCGAATTGATTTGTTGCATTGACGAAGATAGGACACAAAAACCAAGAAAGGGTTTGCCGATGTGGTACCAAACATAGAGGCAAAGGCTTGATGAATGTGTGGTCAATATCGCAGAAAGACAGACGTGAAGTATCTCTTTAAATCACCATCATCAGCATCATCAGAGCAGCGGTGGCTCAATGGTGGCGGCCCCGAGTTACGAACAGTAAGTCGTGGGTTCGAGCCCAGGCTGGCTTTCAAAAACGGTGAAGGAAAACATCGTGAGGAAACCGGCATGTCCTTGAACCAAAAATTCGAAAACAATCATGATATCTACCAAACCGCACTTGGTCCTCGTGGTGGATTATTCCACTCCCTCTCATAGAGAAGAGGCGTGTCCCAGCAGTGGGGACTTTATAGGCTGATTATGCATCAGCATCATCTGCCTAGCTTTTTCCCAACTATGGTGCAGTTAACTTCCAGTCTCACTGGATGCAGTTTAATATTTTACAAAGAGCAACGGCCTATATGACCTCCACAACCAAATGTCCTAAACGTCCTACATAAATTGTAAAAATAATTTCACTGTCGTTGACGTCCTTAGCTATTGATAAAGTCAGAAACTGGCATTGCTGCTTGGCAGCTCACGTAGTACACGAAGATAGATAGATGGTGAAAAACCCTTTTAGAAAGAAATGCTTAACCAAAAAACATAGGCTAGAAAGGTTTGAATGATAACTCCAGAGATTTTCTAAATATATGAAGAACATACGAATACACACCCTTCTAACTTTCTTCATTTGACGGGTTTTAGTTCCACGTGGTAATTCGAAAGCTTGGAGATAGATATCAAAAAGCCGATTAGATGTGCTTGAGACACTAATCGATATGGAGGACAAAACGCTCAATACGAGTGTGACGATGAAGAAAAAACTGTCCATGTGCATTTGCATTTCCTAAGATTTTCAGATCCGGAGAGTTGTCGAGTTGTCGGTTGAGTTGTTGTTGTGGCAAACGTATATATACCATATCCATATATGGATAAAACAACTAGTCTAGGATTTTTATTGTCGCTTCTAACGGTTGAAGAGATATCTCTTCCGACCATGTTGAATAGTGGTTATACATGAATTAATTCAGAGAGGTGAGAGGTTTTGGAATAATTTATGATACTACGTTTTCATGATGAATGGCAGCGAAGAAGCGACACATTTAGCAGATCACAAACAAGAGAATTCTACCTCCTTGTGGATTAATTACCAATTTATCAATCAAGACGCTGACAAATAAATTAAATAGTATAAACCCCTTACGAAATATGCAATCGATTGTAAATTTCGACCAACCACGTGGCATTCATTTGGAAGCTAGCGGAAATATATAGATTAATAAATAAATAGCAATGGATCCGCATGATGAATTATGGTCCACTCCCTCTCAGAGAGGGGCTGTGTGTCCCAGCTGGCCGTGGGAACACTATTAATAGGCGAAAGGGCTAATGACAGGTAGGCTAACGACGATAATTATGAAGACCTTGGGGATTCTTCTTCTGCGAAATAAAAGAAAGACCAATAAAAAACTATTCCCCACGATAACAGAAACTAGAAAACGACCTGTCAGAAATCAATACAAAAATGTATTACAAATCGAGTCCTGTAACACAGCATTATTGAGGAAAAGTGTTATTTGTATGGGTCCTACCTTATACAATAAATTTGCCAGATGTAATGAAAAATTATACAATTAAAAACTTTAAAAAGATACCAATGGCCTTCTTAATAGAAAAATGTTATTATTCGATTAATGTTTTTTTAATGGACAAAACTTTTTAATCAGCAATGTGTATTTTAAATATAATTAATATTATTTTGAACATAAAAATATTACCTATTTATTAATAATTAATAATACCTAATAATTAATTTTAAATTTTATTCTAAATAATTAAATTATTATTTCATTTTTATTTGTCAGTTTTCAATATTAATAATGTATGTATGATTGCAATTATTTTCTAACTGAGTAACTTTATTTTTAGATAGACTCATAACAATTTTTTTTTATTTGCGTGCCTATTTTCAGGCAGAATGTGCATGACTCACTCCTTTCTATTCCACCTGTGTTTCAATGTAACTTGCATTCATTGCAAATAAATGATTTGATTGATTGATTCCCTGTCGATGGCAATCTAAATTGTGTCGGCTCAGAACTGAGCCACGAGTTTGGCGCCTTCAATAGCGTCCTTCAGTTCTTGTAACGAACAAACATCAGGGGGCCTAAAATGGCCGCTTTGCAAAGCTTTAATGAATAATAATATGAATTACGGTACAATTGGTAAAATGGTCACAATCCATAATATTAACTGCGTCTGTGACCATTTTAAGAATTTTAACGTGATTCATATCATTTTCATAATATTATGATTTTGCTAAAGCGGTTGTTTTAGAGACTTATGGCCTACTCGTCACTGCCCCCGCATGACACGACACGATATTAACGTCCTGGCCACAGCTACTGGCGGCGCGGTGCGCGGTGCGGCGCGCGGCGCGGCGGGCGGCGCGACTTGCGGTGGTAAGCCACAGCTCGACTAGGTGCGACCGCGGCGGCGCGGCGTCAGCGGTGGACGTATTTAGAGAACGGCTAACTATTAAAATGGCCCTATCAAAAGTGGCACGGTATTTAAATTGTTGTTTTATTTCGTCCCACAATTTTTTATAACATATTTTGATATCCATATTACTGGGGGCCTAAAATGGCCACTTTATCAGAATCATAATACGCATCACGTTAAAAATTTAAAACTCTTAAAATGGACTTTGTGGTCATAACCATAAAGACCATTTTAAGAATTTCAAATTTTTAACGTGATTCATATTAATATTCTGATAAAGCTTCCATTTTAGGCCCCCTGATCTACTCAGTATTTCACTAATAAATTGTTCAGTATCCATTATTTATACAAGCTCAACGCCCGATAAAAACAAAATTATTTGTTTCGATCGTGCGATGTTGAATACGTCCACCGCTGCCGCCGCGCGCGCCGCTCTGAGCTGTGGCTTCCTCGATACTCGCTAGTACATTTGTTTCAATCGCACACCGCGCAGCCCGTCGCCGCCGCGTGCCGCGCGGCGCTCACCGCGCCGCAGGTCGCGCCGCAATTCGCGCCGCCGGTAGCTGTGGCTTACTTCATACATTGTCTACTATTTGTTTTCGCCGCTCACCGCTTGCCGCGCCGCACGCCGCGCCGCAATCCGCGCCGCGCTTGGCTGTGGCCAGAAGGTAAGTGTCCTACCGTTTGTGGAACAGCACCACACCACCGATACTATCAGACCTACACCACTGGTTCTATCCTCATTGAAATTAACAGCTGCAGTTTCTTCCACTATCAACATTCTTGAAATCCAGCCAACACTAGACCGTGAACTAGGTGCACTTTCTAGCTGACCTGCCGGCTAGCCACATGGCTACGCGGCCTCTATTCGAGAGCCGTTTAGTGGCCACAAAGAGACGCTGTCAGCACACAAAAGACTCCTAAACGAGTTCCGAACAAATAAATCTTGGAGTGTAAAGTGAATTCAATGTTGTTTTATTTGGTTTCTATGCGACTGTAGACAGGTAGCAAATATGAACGCGATGTGTCTATCTGTTATATGCAAATCTAGATTTAAAAAGTTGGGCTCTGAATGATGAAATAAGTAGAAATGAGTTACTAAAAGCAAATCAAAATCTGTCCCTAAAAAGTAATGAATATAAACCTTCGAGTGCCTAGACAAAGTGACATTGCCAGGACGAGAAGGACTTAGGTCAACTCCGTTAAATGGTGTTGTAGAAATACGAAACGATTTTAATGCGATTCATATATATGTTTAATGTTGTTCTGGTAACCATCTTACATGAAACTACTAATAGAAGAATTGGTAAAAAGAGCGATTCAGACAACCATCATTAAACACACCACTTGTACCAGCCAAACCCAGAAGGGCTTACAAGAAGTTATACTGTTTAGGTCTTTTAAATTAGACCTGTCATAATTATATTTTTAATTAGGTTTCCTATATTTCCAGTCCATTGATCCCTCAATGAAGTCTGAAACCTTACTGTAGTAATGACTTGACTTAATTAATGCCTTCCTGTAACGCCACTTAGGTCTCAGTAATTAGCAGAATGTTATTGTTACTGTTTATTGCTCGGAAATAGTTAAACTAGTCGTGGTAAGAGACTATAAAGCAGTTAAATGATCTAATTTCAAAGCCTTAGTACCCCAACTGCAGTTGACGTAAATTCTGTGAATGTATGTACAAATTCTGTACTAGGGCCCCTGGTGTCCCTTAATGTTACTAAAGCGACTAGTGATCATCAACATGTGGTATTAAGTCACTCATTCTTGCAACAACCTTCAAGTTAAATCCATCCGTCCCTGATCTATGGCTGTCCTAATGCTGATCAAAGATTTCATGTTGCCTTTATACTGAAAAGGAAAGAACACTGTTCAATTGCCACACTGGATGATAATATCTACCTACATCTTTACTAATATTATACTATAATACCAATATTATAAAAGGTAAACTGTGAGGTTTTAGGGGGTAATCTATCGGCCTGTGGACGGTGAGCTATGGGCTAGCTCGCCGTTCGTCCGTCTTATGACGACAGGCCGTGTCGACGGCGCGCGAGTGTTCCACGCGCGCCTCAAGGAGAGTCAGCAAACGGGAAGGGGTCCGAAAGGACCGATGGCTGCCAGGGTTGCCGGACTGTTCGAAAGAGATACCGCGGCCCTGGAACACAAAGGGCAAAGGAAGGAACATGGATGGGTTTTAGTCAGTAAAAGTCTGACACTCCCTCCTGCTCAGCCCAGAGCGGGAGGGGTTATTTGATGATTTCCCATCCGAAAAAAAAAGGGGGTAATATCTGTATCTACTGAACAGATTTTGATTTTTTTTTTTCACTAATACGAAGCTACATTATCCCCCAGTGCCATTGGCTATATTAACAACGTGCCCGTGGGATAATTTCTGACCAAAACGCGAGCAAAGCCCGCGGGCAATAGTTAGTTATAAATATTTATGCGATTGTTAATGATTTGGCTAAATTGAGGAATCATGAACTTAACCAAATGCTGTGCTCGGCTGGGCAGCAACAGTACCTAGACAAAAGCAATTATGGGATTCTCCATTTCTTCTTAAGAGTGTCGATGGCAATCTAAATTGAGTAGGCCCAAAACTTGGCTAAGACTTTGGTGCCTTCAGTAGAGGTTGTTCCTGTAGACAATGGAGAAGCAATAGGAAAATGTCCCCATCTTCCCAACAATTTGGTTGTAAATTAAATAATCAATTGATAAGAAAGCTCTTGATAACACTTGAAATACCAGCCACATTTACATTTGGTCACATCAAACAGTAATGTTTTGCTAAATCATTACTGTAGAGAGTTCGTGACACAAAAATAACGGTGTTTAGGGAACAGGCAGAGACAGTAGTGTCAACGATATTGCAATGACCGAGTTTTGAGAGCGAGTAGATGCCTGCATAATTTGCGGGGTACGGAAACCGGTTCTTATTAGAAGCATGCTTCATATTGGTGGAAGGGCGACGAAATAAAATGGCTTTCAAGAATTTGCAGTTCAAAAAACACTTTGTGTTTTGACATTTGACATTTAACGGGTTATGAATAACAGGGTGTGAAGTTCTTTATCCTCTATTACAGATAGAGAAGATCTTTCAACCAAACGGGTGTTATGTCTGATGAGTTACTGCCCGACAGTTCTTGTCGGTACAGCACTGACGGGCGAAGTGTTGACAGAGATGAGGAGATAAGTGCAGGGGATGGTCTAGCTATGGGCACTTAGAATCAATTCTATTTCCTAGTAAAGATTGACACTCCAAAATGCCTTTTGAAATAATTGTTTTGAGTTTGAGTTAAACTATTAGTTAAAGAAAGGTCTTGAAAGGAAATCTTTCGGAACAATAGACCAGCTTACAATATAGTGTCTAGAAATCTTCTTTAAAGTTTTTAGGTACTACCGGATAGGAAGCGGATTTTTGTTATAATAAGTACTTAACCCTTTATCAATCGATCAATTGATTCAACTTAGAATCGACTTGAATATAGCTCAAAAAAACCTCAGCTATGTGGAATTTAAAGAATCTCATGCTCATTCAGCTTATAATGACTGATGACATAGCAGTATTCGAAAGTGTCATTAGTAATAAAACCAGACATTAGATCATCAATGATGACCACTTCCTCTTTATACCACATTCTAGCAATAAAATAATAATTCATGATCCACCTCTTCAAAAAAAAACGAGAAATAAAACGTATGTAGGTACATCAGTATTAGTTACGGTGATTAGTCAAGTGGTACTCAAATATTTTTCTGTATTCTTATTACTGTACTTCTTCTTTTAGAATTGTTGACTCAAATTTTGTCCGACAAATATGTAGCGACCTTCTATCTTTTTGCCTCTTTCAAGTCCTGGAGGCTACAGTCAAAAACTCGTCATTTAAACCAAAATCAATGCTTACGACCGAAATTAGTCGTAATAAAAACATGTTATTATACATTTACACATATTTAGTGGGATTTTATTTAGTTTTCTGGCCGTAGGTAATTACCTAAACTAATAACTAACTAAATGCTAATTTCACTGATGAAAATGATCGCGATCAGCGAGTCATCGAAACCGAGTTTAAAGACGACGGTCTTTCCTTCTAATATTTATAAATAAATGCGAAAGTTTGTGAGGATGGATGGATGCCTGTTACTGACGCAAAATCTACAGAACGGAATTGGATGAAATTATACCATACAGATAGCTTATAAGTAGGGATGCAACGATACCGATGCCGATTATCGTAAACCGCAGGTTATCGTAATTTTTGACGATCATCGGTATCGTAAAAAGTATTACGATTAATAACGATTCTTAAAATTAGATGTGATGTAATTTTTAGGGTTCCGTGGCGGTATCAAGCTGAAATTAATACCAAGTACTAAAGTCTGCTACCCCTTCGAGCAATGAAAAAATAAAACTTGTAAGTCAACGCGAACAAAAGATATGACTGTTGTCACATATTATGCGATTTCACAAGGGAATCAAAACCTATATAGGGTTTTCTTTGACCTAGCATCATGAAATTTGGCAAAAAGCTAGACCTTACAGCACAAATAAAGGAAAAATTACAAAAAATAAAAAGGTTCAAAATTAAAGGGTGTCTCATACATGCTTACATAGTTGACGTTAGGATATTCTTTTTTTAAATAATTGTACGGAACCCTTCGTGCGCGAGTCCGACTCGTACTAGGCTGGTTTGTTTTTTTGTGAAAATTAATGCAAGACAGCATCGATGTTTGCGCTGGTAACACTAATGACAGCCATCTTTAATAGTATGGTATATTTTAGATTCGGAACGATTGTTCTCCGGAGCTGGTTTAATCCATACGGATATAAGAAATAGTTTGAAACCAGATAATTTTTTAGGTTTTCTTTATAAGAACTTAAAAGAAATTGATTTGAATTATGACATTAGGGTGGTAAATTGTCTTTGAAATTTAAATAAATGTTGATTTTACTCATTTGTCGTGTTTTATAAAAATGTAAATAAAATAATCGTAATGCATTCGTTATCGCATTCATTATCGTATTCGCTATTACGATGCATTCGTCATTCGTATCGGTATCGTAATGGACGTATCGTTGCATCCCTACTTATAAGTTATAACCTAAATTAAAACAGGATAGTTTTAATCCCGGGTAGTATGACCCCGTGGGATAATTATCGAAATACACGCGGGCGAAGCCTCGGGCATAAAGCTAGAATCCCATAATTTCATATAATAATGCTGGCACTAACAACAGCATCCTGTACAAAACATAACAATGACTGTATTACCCTATACAATTTGATATGATATGCCTATCTTGCAATTAAAAGTCTCGATAAAGCCTCAATGGGCCAAGGTTTGAGCACCGCTTGGTAAGCAAAAATCGTAAAATACCAACATTTTAATAAATCCAACATAACCAGTTTCCCAACGCTTTACCTGACGACTAAAATATTCAAAATGTCTGCCGGTGGCCGCCGATACATTAGAATGACTCAGAAATCAGACGTTACGTGTCAATTTGCGGTTTTCTTTGTTTTTCTATCAGTTTGGTACTAAGTATTTAATTTGAATAGCTTAAATTGTACAGGGTGGAAACTTTCAGCGGGGCAGTAAGGGGAATAGCTATATGAAAATGGTCTTAGGACTGGTTTACTGGTTTTGTAATTCATAGATTTACAAAAAAAATACCTACAGTTAGCAAGAAAATGGCCATTTTACACAAAACATTTTAGTGACGCCAATCGATACTGTCTCTAATATACTGATCAAAAACTTCTTCTCTTTATACTCCAACCTGGTTTGCCAGGTTGGAGTTACATAAACAAAGTCAGAAATTGCTGTAGTAAATTAATGTAGTAAACCAAAGGCAGCAGCACTTGAAGGAAAACTCCAACGACTTTAAATAGGTTTATTAACAATTTTGTTACATTACACAGTACACACTCTTACAGCAATCACGGATCGGCAACTATCTTAATAATTGTCAGTCGTTTTCGACGTTCAGCCCCAGAATGCCCGCTCGGGCACCAGCTCCTGACCAAGAATCCCGCCATTCTAGAGGGAAAATCCAGCTCCCTGATTGGCTCACGACATCACGCCACGCCAGTCTCGTGATCCAACCAGAGAACCGCTTCATTCTCGCGCCATATATTTTACCAATCAAACGATAGAAGTATTGCCACTCTTACGGAATTAATTTTACCAGTTTACATAATAAAATATAAAGCACATTTAGATGTGTTCACACGAATAAAGCTATTAAATTAATACATTTAAATAAAATTATTTTAATTATTTTTTAAAATTCCGAAACCTAACACTAATATTATTACGAGTAGTATACCCACATTTTGCCAGATATATTTAAGGGGATTACATTGCCCAATGACCTTGAGCATGCTGCCCCGTACTAACTTACGACGAAACGACGAGAGAGAGAGGGACGAGTGCGGGAGTGTCATAGTGCTTTTCGCGAAATTTCGGATTTTTATTAAATATATTAAAACTTTAAAAGAAATAAGAGAAAAAAATCAATACACATTGTTAAATACGTCATTACGTATTTTTTGGTATAAAATTCATGCCGAGTTATTGAGCCGTTATAGAGAAAATTTTCAATTTAGGTTGAAAAAGGACCTATTTGTTATGATTTTTTGATAAAATTTGAGTTAGTTTATTAAAATTTTAAACAATACAATGTATTTGTGATGACCTTTAGTTTAACATACATTTTTTATATTGAAAACGCACAAAAGGATTCATCTACAAACTTCTTTAAACACACGGTATTTTCAGCATTTGAGCGAGGTAATCCCCTTAAGTCCTATGTAATAGGGCGAGGGCCTATTGCCATCAACCGGGCACAGACCCAAACGCCGTGGCTGCTACCGTACAATACTGTTTATTTTATCTTATTTTCTTATTTCATATAATTAAATATCTATGCTGTCTTGGCTTCCGTACGTTTTTTTTCACGGGTGACCACTGAAAACCAGCGCAGTGCTGTGCTGTGGGCCCCCCATAGCACTGCACATTGCTGAGTGGTAACCTGCTTGTCGCAGTCACGACGTGCAAGCTTTTATTTTTTTTTCTTTGGTTATATAAAATATAACATATACATATATATGATATATAATATTTGTTATGCGTTGTATGATTATTGTTAATTTATTTTTTGTATGCACGTCATGTCCCTACGACAAATAAACATTTATTATTTTCTTTTTCATCTACTGAGAAATTCCTGATGGAAAAATCCAATAACACTTTGCCCGACCCGGGAATCGAACCCTCATGCTCAGCAGTCGCGATTGCGCACACTAGACCAACAAAGCACTAATATTACCAGTAGCTAATTGCCAGGTGTAAATATCGCTTACAGAACAAGTTAGTTACCTTTACGTAAACGTTACATAATAGGTTTCCGCGGTTCATAAGTGTCAACGTCTTGAAGTAATTTCTCTTCTATTGAAATACTAAATAACAGTGAATGTTAGATTTCACACTGATTTTGTTTTGTCATTTTTACGCAATAGAGCGGTTAATTTAAGAGCATTTGTAGTCTATTTATTCATCATTAATTTTGCAAAAATATGCATGACATTTGACCGTGGTGAAAGAGTTGTTAAGCAATTGTTTTTTTGAATTTCAAAGAATAAACATTTAAACAATGATGTTTCTAAGACAGCACTTTTCCAAAAAAACAAGGGATAGATCCAAATCTCCCATAGGAAGAAGTCAGATCCAGGAAAAAAGAAGATCTGATCTACTCTATCCATCAAATTATGAGATCATTGGGTCATACATAAAAATTCTTGTTTCACACGATGTTCGTATCCACAAGCTTCCATCCATAGCTGTCATTTTTATCGATGTTCTTTTGTTTTATTTTAGCCGCGGTTTCGCTCGCGTTTTAGTCGGAAATTATCACATGGGAACGTTTCAAATGTAGCATAGGACACTCGGGGTAATGTAGCTTCCCATCAATGAAAGAATTTCCGGAATCGGATCAGTAGCTCCAAAGATTTACCCCTACATGTAAACTTTAACTTTACATCTTTATAATATTATAGATCATCCATATTTTCATAAAGTCATCGATTATTTAAGAGCAGGTCTATCAACAACTTGACAATACTACTCAGTCAATTCGATGCGTCTGTTGATGTAATTGAAATCACTTTTAACTTTCGCCGTTTACTGAATGTCTGACATAGTTGGCAGTATTTAGTATTATCTGGTTAATTTATAAATTGATTCTGAAGTCAGGGGGCCTAAAATAGAAGCTTTATCAGAATCATCATATGAATCACGTTAAAACTTTAAAATTCTTAAAATGGTCTATATGGTTATGATCACCAAGCCCATTTTAAGAGTTGTAAATTTTTAACGTGATTCGTATTATAATTCTGTTAAAGCAGCCATCCTAAAGTTTATGACTATAATGTAAGTAGGTATAATCATTAAATTTAAAATTTAAGAAAACCCCAACTAGGAAATGGCTGCACCGATTTTGATAAAACATGTTTAATTGTAATATACATTGCCCACATCATGCGCTTTCATTTGATACCCCACTTGGGTATATTTGAAAATATTCGATTTTTCATGCCCACTTTCATTCCCCTATATCTAGTAAATGGCTGCACCGGTTTTGATAAAATATATCTAAGAACCATCGCCAAGAAACTAGATTTCAAATAACAAAACTGCATCCAAATCGGTTCACTCGTTTTAGAGCTACGTTGACACACCGACACACACACACACATAGCGGTCAAACTTATAACACCCCTCTTTTTGCGTCGAGGGTTAAAAAATGTAAAATGATACGTTTTTTTTTCTCCATTTCCGACTGCTTAGCCTTTACTTTATATTTTTTGCAAGCTTGCTTTCAACACCATGTCCACAGTTAAATGCATCTTGCATTTTAATGAATATGCATTTTATGCATATTGTGTCTTTTAAATTACTGGATCAGCAACATTTTCCATGGTTGCAGACTTGTTGGCATTTTAAAACAAAGTGGGAAACTAAGCGCTCATACAGCATCCCACCAAATTCCAGCACAAAAAAACACATAGTTGCTTGCCCAAATCTGCTTTGGCCATCATCATCATTGGCAGTTTTTTTCAGCCACTAATTTAATATGGGCCTTCTTCCATAATCCGACATGCTCCTTGGTCTGTGCGAGTCTCCAGGTCTTTTGGCTATGTCCATTCTTGTAAGACAAAGCAATATTTCTACAAGTTTTTAACCAATTATATTTCTCCAGTTCTGATCTTTTTTCTCAAATGTATGAAAATTGAAAGAAATTAATTTTATTTATAAACTAGCGTCCCGCCCTTGCTTCGCACAACACCACCTATCGGGTCCAAAAAATGGAGCCTATATTTTAAGTTAAGCATCTAGCCGTAGATCGGTGAAAACTGCGTTCAAATCCATGCAGTAGTTTTTGCGTGTTGCGGGTACAAACATACAGACAGAAATAAATAAATAAATAAATATCGCTGGACATTACTCACAGCGCCATCTAGGTGCCACACTAAGCAACGAGGCTTGTGTCGTGGACACCAGATAGTTGATAATACTACATAGATACTTTTTTGTTTTTAAATACATACTTATTATACATATAAACATCCATGACTCGGAAACAAATGTCCATGCTCATCACACAAACATTTTCTCCTACCGGGACTCGAACCCGGGACCCTAAGAACGTAAGGCAGCCTCACTCCCGCTGCGCCATTCGGGTCGTCAAAGACAGAGTCGAGTCGAGAAAGACAGACAGACAGATAATAATTCTAATAAAAACTGTTGTACTCGTATTGGCTTCTATTGCTGATAAAAGAACCCCATTTCTTTTTCAATATCATCAATGTGCACACATCGACCTGTAACAATTTTATTATTATATATTGACACCCTACGTCAGTTCAGTCTTCAAAACCATTTCATTCAACTGCCGAAGAACGCTAGTTATACGAGCAAATAAGGTTGGTAATCAGTTTGCATAGCAATTAATTTCTCTGGCTTTACTTAGTTTGCAATTCTGACATCAATATCACAGTTTGATTGCTCATTTCAAAACAATTGAATTCTCACACCATTCCCAGATCGAATGAAATCAATGACTAAAGAAATTAAAAGTGACATAGTTACGCACTGTATGCCTTTCTCTATTGATTTATTAGTATTGCTAACACTTTGGTTTGTAGTCGAAAGCTATAGCATGTCTAGCTTGTGGCCTTGGTTTCGATGAATAAGTCAGGCCGTGCTATATTTTTATTATTGGTTCATATTTTACCCTGCTTTTGAATAGTAACAATAACACGTTGCATCGTAATCACCAGATGCTTTACGATCTACTCTTAGATAGGTTTCTTGAGCATGCTTGCCTTGGGCAGCATCATCGCTTCACATCAGGCGAGTTCCGGCCAAACGCATAATAAGCCTACATATAATAAAAGAAAGAAAGATAAGTCTCTATTCATGGTCCAATATGTTGGGCATGAGGTGGTCCATACTAATATGTCGTGCGAAAGTAAATGGTCGTTTTCTGGTGAATTTGGACAACTCAATACCTATAAATGTAAGCAAATGAGGATCTAAAAGCTTTATAATCTCCGGTGAAACGCACTAGAATAGACAATACATTAAATCCTCCTTTCTATTTACATATTTGTGCAATACATAGGTATAGACTGAATGCCTCAACATTCATGTCCGATCACCACTCATAGATGTACTTATAATAGCAGTTCTCGTCAAGGTCGACGAGATTCTCGCAAACCTATGGAGGAATATTGATAGGAAATCACTGCATTTAGCTTTGATTGGAGGAAGTCTGGCTTAATCTAAAGTGTATTTTAGATAGATAGATCTAGGTATTAATACAGTTTTAAATATATTCAATTTCCAAAGTGATAAAAGAGGTTACACAATTTCAATACATATTCAATGCAATGCATACTCAATGTTCTTTGAAGAATAATTTCGATTCTTTTCTGGGTCAACCTAAACCATAATCTGTATCAGGATTATCACATACAAGAATCTATTGCTAACGTTTAATGATGAATGATAAAAAGACTGCCGCGTTGGTCTAGTGATCATGAGGTCCTGGGTTCGATTCCCAGGTCAGACAAAGTGTTAACGGACTATTTCCATTAGTATTTTCTCAGGAGCAGCCACGTAGTCTAGATTTGTGCCCGGTTGATGGCAATAAGCTCGCACCCTATTGGGTGCATGGGACTTAAACATAACTGGTGAATAATTAATCATGAAAAAAAAAAAATGAATGAAATTAATTAATTAATAATGTGGGGTGTTCTATTAGGTACACCTCTCCCTAACCCTTCGGGGATTACAGTCGTGATGTTATGTGAACAAAAGGATAATGACCGTAATGATGTTTGGATGATTATCTACTAAACAGTCAACTTTTTTATAACCTACAGAGATCCCGCCTCCCCTTGCTTGCAACGGTGACAACACAACTTCGAGTACTATACGAACGAGTGAGTGTCTTTACACAACTTACGTATTATTTCCCGCCGTCGACGATAAAATTCGTAACTGTCACAACCAAATGTCCCCACTATCCATGGGAAATTTCGAAACGCCTATTTTATCGCCCCGCGCTATTTAACGATATTATAATAAACGAATGCAATGCTAATAAGCGAATAATATCGTATCCGTTAAACTGATTAAGAAATTAATGTTTTACGTTTAACAATGGCTATTGAGTAATAAGTTAAAAACCATTTCTTAGTTAACAATCATCGGCAGCACGGTTCAATGTTTGGGTTAATGTGTAGAAAGAATCAACCGATTAATGTTTAGAATAGGAATCACAAAGGTATTGTTTGTTATAACCACAGACGACTGAAATAGTTATTTTATTATCATAAGCCGAGATGGGCAACGATCGTCACCTTCGATCAATACACACACACACATGCACACACGTATATATCGATGATCATCACTCACTGGAGGCTTGTCGGAGGAAATCGCTGTCGAGGTAGACCGCGGCCGGAACGGTCATTGTATATCTAAACTCGCCAAGTGATGATCATTAAGAACTATCAACAGAGATACGCAATAGCCCTGCTGATCTCGCCTGCGGGGCGAACACAGACAGATATTATACAGGACAGAGAGGTTTGGAAGGAGAAAGGCCTATGCCCAGCAGTGGGACACACAAAAAGAATTTAAAAAAAAAACGAACATAGATCCAGATTGCGGAATGCTTTTTATGCTGTTTTTTTATTTCAATAACTCGTTCGCCGATCGGAATATTTTGGCAAAAAAATAATATTTTTTACAAGTTGCAAGGTAATTTTTAACGTTGTTTCTTAAAAGTTTGTTGAGTAGAGTTTTTTGACGCCATTTTTTAAGCTTAACCTTATGTTAGTTACTTTAAGTTATTTGTAACCGACTTCCAAAAGGAGGAGGTTATCAAGTTGTCTGATTTTTTTTTTGTGTGTATGTTCAGCGATATCTTCGCCAATTGTGAACCGATTTCGATGATTCTTTTTTTGTTTGGTAGAATATTGTTTTGCGGTGGTCCTTTCAATTTGGTGAAGATCTGATGCTGATCTTCGGAGATATACTATGGAACTCTTCAAAAATAGACGGCAAATCTATCGTGATTGCTGCAATCGCTTGGATGTTTATTGTTTATACAACATCATAACATAATATCACGCTTGTATGCTCTAGGGGGTACGCAGATATGTACGGGAATGTGTACTGTACAACTTTTCGACATTTAGGTATGTTAAGTTCTATTTTATTGGGGATAAGCCTATTACCATGAAATGTATTGTTAGCGGTTCACTAATGTTTCACCAAAACTCTTTTGACAATATTTTAACCGACTTCAAACAACATGAGGAGGTTCTACGTTTGACTGTGTGTCCCATATGTTCACCGATTTCTCCGCTAATTGTGGACCGATTGTTAAAATTCTTTTTTTATTCGAAAGCCTATACTACTGAGGTGGTCCCGTTGTCACAAAGTTAGAATTTCATGATGGGATCCCAGGGATATCGGGGGCCCAGACATTTTACAATGTTTTTCATATAGGTACTTTCTAACGATATTTGTACGTGATAATCATTATGTCATGTTGCTGAGCTGATGATGGAAGGTATAAGTCAGGATCTGATGTGATCTTCGGAGATATACAATGGAACGCTTCATTAATAGACAGAAAATCTGTCGTGATTGCTGCAATCGCGACGTTTCGGTGTTTATTTTTTACATAATATTAGAACATAACATAACGCCTGTATGCTCTGAGGAAGTACGCAGATGTGTACAGTACACCCAGATTTCGACAGTTAGGTACCTATAATAACGATATAAGTTACATTTTATTGGGGATAAGCCTATTACCATGAAAGGAGTTGTTAACAATGTAAAAATAAATGTATAGCAAATGTTTGTGTAGAATATTGAAACTAAAAAAGGAAAAAATAAAAAATAAACTTTTTTGCAAAAAATAAAACCGACTTCAAAAACAAAAAAAAACGTGGAAAAATAACTTTAGCTTCAGAAGTCGGTGGCAAAAAGATTCAATCGAACAAACAAAAGTCACCGACTTCTGAAGCTAAAGTTATTTTTCCACGTTTTTTTTGTTTTTGAAGTCGGTTTTTAATTTACAAATTTTAACGTAGGTAAATAAATAAACTTGAAATAAAAAGGAAAACTTAAAAGTTTTTAAAAATCATTATGTACAATATGATTGTGATGTGTGGTTACCTTTCTCGGCTTCGGTTTCGGCTAGAAATCGACTTTCGGTCGGCAAGACTCAGCAGTACCAGCGTTTTTACCAGCAAAAATGGTGGTAAAAACGTATAACCTAGTCAATTATTGAATTTAATTAAGGGTTACATATCATCAATCTGCAAACCCGGGACTACGTGGACGATTACAACCCTCTCACTCTCATAGAGAGGAGATCTTTGTCCTAGCAATGGGAACGATATAGACTGATTACGCACAACATTATGAGTTACATATTCAACACGGTCAAGCCTTAACAAGGCTAATTGTTTCAAAGACCAGGCCATTGTTCGAACACTTTCTTTTTCTTCCTTTGCCTATTATGAAACGAACAATCGCCTCGTGACGTCCTAAACTGAAGCGTAAACTTTAGTTGCACAACTTTAAAGAAATGGCTACCTGTGAGTAATTCTTGTACGAAAACAGCACATTACAAATAGAATAGAAAGTGGGGAAGATATTGTTTATAATAAGAGAATTTTTAGAGAAAAATTTAACAAAGAAGAAGTACAACAAGAAAAAGAGGCAACTGTCTCTGATTTGGTACTGATAGTTGATAGTTTGACACCGAGTAAACGAATGGATAAAATAGAATACTTGGTTTTTTTTGTTTATGCAATAGTTTTGGAAATCATTGCATTGTTGGAAGGTATATTCACAAACCAATACATAGGAAGGGGTCCGTAAGGACCGACGCCTGCCAGGGTTGCGGGACTGCTCGAAAGAGATACCGCGGCCCTGGAACACAAAGGGCAAAGGAAGGAACATGGAAGGGTTTTAGTCAGTAAAAGTCTGACACTCCCTCCTGCTCAGCCTAGAGCGGGAGGGGTTATTTGATGATTTCCCATCGGTAAAAAAAAAAAAAAAAAAAACCAACACATAACATAACAGCACGCCTGTAATTCCCGAAGGGTTTGGCAGAGCTGTATCAACCAGTACACCCACATTTAGCCAGTTATGTTTAAGTACCATGAAAAAGAAGGCGAGCCTATTGTCATCAACCGGGCACAAATCCAGAATCCGTGGCTGCTACTTAGAAATTCCTAACTCCTGAAAACCCAATCCAAACCAAAAGCCCGACCTGGGAATCAAACCAAGGACTTCATGACAAACGAGACTGTCGGACTAATGTTATCAAATCTGCTTAGCCATATATGCTCCATTAGAATAGGATGGTGTGGGAATTCTAAGCTAAAACTGGCAAGCTGTGCAAGTTATGTTACTCAATACTGTATTCTAGTGCCAAAGGTGTCGATAAACGACCTGAGTAAAGTGAACAGTAGCACAAAGCAACAACTCGAATTTATAATCGAAAACTTGAGTTTGAAGACCTTGACTTGAGACCGTAGTATTGATTCTTTTCAAAGTCGAACCAATTAATAAAGATAGAATAACATTTATAGATGAAAAAGACATACATTTCTCATAAGGAATAAGAACAGCGACTACACAATCAAAACGAAGACAAAAATGAATAAGATAGAATGACTATAAGAAAAGACAATTATTTCAAGAAGACTTAAAAATCACTGTGTTTTGTGACGAACGGCTGGCTGACAAAAGAACATCAAACAGTTGACTAGAGAAATACACACGACGTAACACAGTACAGTAGCAATTTGTCCGACGATTCTGCAATCGACCTAATGTCGTGCTCGTGACCATCGATCGGTCGCCCAGTGTACAGCTTTACGTAAATGTATCTTTACCAAGCCAATAAACATCGGAGCCGATGAAAACGTGAGGAAATCCTCTCATTGTCATGCATAATAAAATCCAACATACCTTTGTAATGTCCTGAGAATTTAAGACAGTACAAACAGTTTACCGTTCATAAAGGCCGATGAAGAAAGAATAATATGATGTATTAATGATGGTTTCTCACTCATAGTTGCTCTAAGTTAAAGCTAACGATTAGTGTTATATCATGTATTGTCATATCATAGCTTATGCGACCTATAATGTACTCGTAATCATCTTTTTGTGAAAGCGTGGGGAACCGTAATCCATAACGCGAACCCAACACGGGTTGGTAGATGTCACATGGCTTCCAATTTTTAGCTCCAAGATAAGTCATTGCGCCCAAACTAGGTGAAAAAAAAAAAATCATTCATTTATTCATGTCATGTGATTGGACATTCGTCAGTATCTTTAAGTCTCACGAAAAACTTGTACAAGTTCGTCAGTCAAACCAGTTTCAGTCAGCTCTCTTTGACGAGCTACCCGTATCACAGAGATCCATTACCAATTATCATTTATGGGCTGATTTTACAATGATGATAGGTGGAGGAAGATACGGTTTCTTGATCCATTTACAGAAAGCGACTTAGGACTTGAATTGCATCCGGTTTAATCAGCCCCGTTATGACCGATACCATCTTGCTGACAGGATATTATTAGCTAAAATGTTCACGAAAGGGTGAAGGAAAACATTGAGAGGATACCGGACATGTCCTAGAAAATTTCAAAACATATTACATACACCAACCCCTACTCAGCCCGAGTACGCCCTGTATCCCAGCCGTGGGATTAGACGTGGAGTAGAGCCCTCACTGAATGGTTACCAAGAAACGGAAGAATAAGAGTTGGCCAACCAACAGCCACATGGGTGAATGACATTGTTAGGAAGATCACGTGACTCGCGAAGAATGCCAAAAATGAGGGTTTTGTAGTTGAAATGGCCATATATGTATAGCGTAGTACTCAAGAAAAGTGGAGCAAGATTGTCACTGACTTGTATCCTAGAGATAACCACCGGAAAAGAGAAAGGTAAGGGAGTAGATGGAGGATGGGCTAAAATTCACAGCCGGTCTCAACTGGAGAAGGGTTGGTAGAGATACGAAGCAGTGGAAGACGTTTGAGGAGGCCGTTTGCACTGAGAGACATTCTTAGAGTATGTAAACAACATAGGTACTGAATGGTACACGGTTAAAGGCTTATTGATTGATTAAGTTCATATTGAAATTAAATTAAACAACAAAATTGAATTCAACACTTTGTACTTGAAGAAGCCTTATAACCACATTGTTAACAGCCACTTATCTATGTTAAAACAAATAATGTTTTAATTCGAATTCTCATGATGTTCACAAACAGGTCACCTGGTTCTCATCATTGTAAAGGTGTAGTTTGTTGGATATGTTGATCGATAATGTTATATGGTTGAACATGGTATGTTTGGCTTTGTTTTCATAATATTCTGTGATATCCTTAACATGGTAGATTATTGAGGTAGCCTGGAAAGTCAACGTGTCTTTGTAAGAGACAATGGCGTCACCATCGATGATGATATTCAGTATTATTTTTAGTAAACTTGTTCCATAGCGTTGTTCTTCACTCATATTCTTTGTTAAGGAAGGTAATTTTGCGTTACTCAACATTTCCAGCACTACCGATTTTCAATCGTCTTCGAAATAGGAATTCTTAAATTTACAATAGAAAATTATTGCTACAGTGAACCAGTCCATTTCTGCTGACAGCAATTATATGTCGCTGGACATTACACACAGCACCATCTGGGTGCCACACTAAGCAACGAGGCTTGTGTCGCGGACACCAGATAGTTGATAGATACATAGATACTTTTTGTTTGTAAATACATACTTATTATACATATAAACATCCATGACTCGGAAACAAATGTCCATGCTCATCACACAAACATTTGCTCCTACCGGGATTCGAACCCGGGACCCTAAGAACGTAAGGCAGCCTCACTACAGCTGCGCCATTCGGGTCGTCAAAATAATAATAAAATAAATAATTATCCATCTCAACGAACGAATTGTGTATTCACAAACCTGTACAGGTTTCACCACTTTACAGGTTTCCCTGTGTCATGGACTGGTAGGTCCAGACAGGAAATTAAAGTGACTAAGTAAGGTCGTACCGGTTTTGGTTAGAACCAGATTTGGATCTCAGTAATAATACCCTTTGTCCAAATTCCTCCGTACTTCGGAGTTTTTTTAGTTTCGGATATTTTTAATAATTAATTTTAGAGTTCCGTACCCAAGGGGTAAAAACGTGACTCTATTACTCCACTGTGCGTCTGTCACCAGGCTCTCTCTCATGAAACGTGATAGCTAGACAGTTGAAATTTTCACAGATGATGTAGGTATTTCTGTTGCCGCTATAACAACAAATACTATTTATAAAAACAAAATGAGTACATAAGAGGGAGTCTGAAAGTGGCGCCGGTGACTGAAAAATTGTGTAGTAATCGGTTATCATGGTATGGACATGTGATGCGGAGGAATGAGGAGAATGTAGTGAGGAAAATGTTGAGTATGAATGTAGATTGCTATAAGAGTAGAGGAAGACCAAAGAAACGATGGGTGGACTGTGTGAAGGATGATATGGCTAGAAAGGAAGTGACTACTGAGATGACAAGTAATAGAGAAGTATGGAAGAAGAAGACATGCAGCGCCGACCACGAATAAGTTGGCATAAGGGCAGGAGAATGATGATGATGATGATGATGATGAAAAAAGAATAAAATAAATATTTAAGGGGGCTCCGATACAACAAACGTGTTTTTGTTTTGTTTTAGATAATCTTACGGAACTCTTCGTGCGCGAGTCCGACTTGGCCGGTTTTTCTTTTGAATTTGTGACCCCTTTTCCTTTATCCCAGTTTAAATGGCGTCAACGTCAAGTCTTCCATAGGTACATATCCATGTATTTTTTCTTACCATCACATAAAAAGTCAACTCCCTTCTAGTCACACATGTTTTATAGGCTTATTCCATTGTTTCTTCGATAATGATATTATGACATTTTCACGTTAGTTTATACCGACAATATTTTGGTAAGTTTGTTGTACTCGATGTAATGTTGATGTCGATGAGCAGTAGATAATGGGTAAAACAAAACAAAAAAAATATCGATATTTGAACGTCGATAGTTTTCTTTACTATTCTTGTTTAAGGTGGAAGCGCCAGGGTACCCCGCGAAATTTAAATTTTCTTAAGTTTATTGCAATTTGCATGTCAGTGTTAGGTTTTATGTTGATGAAAATATAAATCGCGCCAGTGACACGGTCGGAGTTACAGAATTATAATCATTCAAATCATCAATACAGCCCTCCAAGTTCATATAACCCCATTCAATAGCTATTTCATGAAAAAGTCACTCAATGGGATTATATGAATTTGGAGGGTTGTATTGATGATTTAAATGATTATAATTCTGTAACTCCATACGTGTTACTGGCGCGATTTATATTTTCATTAACATACCTACAACCTGACACTGCTGCAAATTGCAATAAACATACGAAAATATAATATAAATTTCGCGGGCTACCCTTGCGCATCCACCTTAAATATACAGTCTTACAAGATCGTGCGGAAGCTCATATCACATATTTACTGTAAATACTTACGTTCTCATTTCCTACTATCAGTGGCTAGTGTAAGAGCTAGTGTTAGCACGTTTCTAATGTTAACACTATATTACGCAAGTGTACATACCGCACTAGATGAGGTTTTTGTGTCCGACAGAGGAATGATGTTTGAGCTACTTTTACTTGAGGTGGGACGAAAAATCAATAGAGCCTTTTAATGTTTGTATTTTGATACTATGGCATATATTTTGCAATGATTTAGTCTTTATTTTGATAGGCAGTCAGAACCATTAGAATCTTCCCGGCTGGATTTATTTTTCACCATGGCAATGTAAAAGATACTTTTTATTAGAAAAAAAAATAAGAAAAAGTTTAATTTTAATTTTATTGTTTTTTATTAGAATCGCATAGGACCAATCAAAATTAAATAAAAAGAGAACAAAAAATAAACTTATATAGGACTGTCGACACACATTAAACTAAATTGGTGCTGTATGAGACCAAAGGCTGTCTCTGTATGGTGCGCTGATATTGTCCCGATATTTCTGACAGTCATCGTTATTACAAGCCCTTAGAGGTCCATCGCCACAATAATTCTATTATAACAACTAGCTGTGCCTCGCAGTTTCAGCCGCCGCTTCTGACTTGTTTTCTTTTTGCCCGGCTCCTATTGATCGTTGCGTGATGTTATAATTATAGCTTATAGCCTTCCTCGATAAATGGGCTATCCAACACTAAGAAATTTCTCAATTTGAACCATTCGTTCCTGAGATTAGCGCGTTGAACTAAACAACACAAACTCTTCAGCTTTATAATATGTATTAGTATAGATTCATAAATCGAGAGAATGATGCCATTGCCACGCTTGCCAGACGGTCTGCTTAAAAAGTTGTTGAGGATTTTGTTGCGTCACTTTTACTCCAAGCTAAAACACCACGAAGTGGAGAAGCGTGGGTATTTGGAGGTACTGTCCTATGTAATTTGTGACGTTCCAAAAGCATTGAATAAATGACTGGGTGTTGAATGATAAACATCACTATCATATCACTTCCCAGCAGTAGCGAAGAGTCAATTTTTGTAAGAGGTAAGCCGGAGAACATATCTTTAATGTGATTATATTTTTCAAAGGGAAGCCGATAGGAATCGAGTTGTATGGAACCTTCGCCACTGCTTCCCAGTAACTTCACTAGACGTTATACCTACTTGAAGATGATATAATAACGAGCCTACAACATAATAATTTAATTACATCCGCACTCCGTAATGCTAATAAAGCACGTCTAGACGCTATGACGATTCATAATTATTTAAAGTAATGTAATCATTACTTGCTATTGTAAGATTCGTCACGTTTTATTGTGAAACAAAACCTTCCATGTATTACATCGACTTCTTAGTTGGTTTAGTGGTCGTAAGCGCGACTACTGAGCATGGGGTCCTGGGTTCGATTCCCGGGTCAGCCAAAGTGTTATTGGATTTTTCCATCAATAATTTCTAAGTAGCAGCTACGGAGTCTGGATTTGTGGCCGATTGATGGCATTAGACTCGCCCCCTATTACATGGGACTTCAAAAACCTCTGCCTAACACTTTGGGCATTACAGGCGTGATGTAGTGTTAAGCTTTATCATAATAATATCATTAGGACCAAAGATATTTAAATATATATGTACTTGCGATAGACAAGACAAAGCGAACAACATCATATAATACTTGCAACAACCAACTGTTACAGTAATACCTCTTTAAGTTTGCAGTTCAAAAATGCATCGATATGTCAAACTTAATGCCTGTGGACGGTGAGCTATGGGCTAGCTCGCCGTCCGTCCGTCTTATGACGACAGGCCGTGTCGACGCCGACGGCGCGTTCGTGTTCCACGCGCGCCTCAAAGAGATGTCAGCAAACAGGAAGGGGTCCGAAAGGACCGGTGCCTGCCAGGGTTGCGGGACTGTTCGAAAGAGATACCGCGGCCCTGGAACACAAAGGGCAAAAGAAGGAACATGGATGAGTTTTAGTCAGTAAAAGTCTGACACTCCCTCCTGCTCAGCCCAGAGCGGGAGGAGTTATTTGATGATTTCCCATCCGAAAAAAAAAAAAAACAAAAATATGTCAAACTTATTACATTTATTTTAGTTGAAGTGTGGTTTCCCGTCTGCACAGATAAATTGGTTGAAGTATAAGTGTCGGTAATAGTGAAACGGGTCGAACTTGTCAATTAGGACTTTTAATGGAGAAACACCGTCTCCCAAGTCACAGATGAAAACCTAGTTTGGGAGTCAGGGGACCTATCTGTGGGACTTAATCTGTATGTTATATCTTAAGATGTATGTAACAATGTTGTCAATGTATTGAAATACATAATTCTAGTATAATTTCATTATTGTATTACTATGTCATTCTGATGGAAGGCTTCACCAAGGAAATAATAAAAAAATACCTGAAGGCTCTTGCCCACCCCAGTTCCGCCAGAGTGAATACCAGCCAGCATCACTCTCGTCTGTGTAGTTTGAAATGTTAACCATAGACGTCGCCTTGCAGAGGCGCCGTCATACCTATAAAATTTATTTTGCCTCTACAAAGTATCTTACACTTGTATTAACATTAATACAAACATTTAAACAATGATACAAAAGTATAAGCCCAAAAATAACAAATCATTGTCTACCTTCAGGACTATCTGACTCCATAAAATTCCGCCAGGCTGTTGGTCCAGGTTCGTCTTTTCGGACTGGTGTCTCCACGTATCACACGTTACATAAAAGCTTTTCTTGCTGATAATAATCTCCAGGTAATCATAATTAAGACTAAAAATATTAATTAAGCTAATTAAGAGCATCCAACAGTCCTGCACAGAGTTTTTTTGGAAACAGTATAAGTATCCCTTTTCATCAAAAGTAAAAGTATCTAAATGTCCATCAGCGCGAAACGTACACCGTACGCTGTTTGACATAATGTGTGTAAAAAAACTGTTTAAATTGTATTTGAAACTCTTTGGCACTATATTTGAATTTTTTGGAATGATAACTACTAATAATTCATAGTTCTTACAATTGTATTTAAATTGCATGATGTGTATATATTCAACACAATGTAAATTTTTAACGAATAAATGAAATGAAATGACGTCTAATGAGCAGTAAGTCTAATTAACAAAATGTTCATGTAGCAAAACGTCCAACTATGAGATGGTTTGTATAAACGTCTATTTAGCAAATCGTCATATTCTCAAAATGTCTGGGTACTCATAGGCACAAAATTCAACACACATTATGCAAATGTTTCAAGTAAAAAAGCTTTATCTTCACGAATCCGACTCTGACTTAGGTATCAGAAAACAGAATAAATTAAACATATAAATAAGTTTTAACTCCACTAATCCCCGACTACAAGATTTTATGACTTGAACAAAATATATTTCAACAAAAACAGCCTGACTCCAAGCCGTAGCACATTAAGGTGTAAGCAGTCCAGCAGAACCGAAACCCGTGCATTATTGCGGTTGACCCCGCCACCGTTACACCATCGGACTATTATCTTACAGTTATATCTCCAGTACGAATGCACGGTATGGCTGGATACAGCTCTGAGACACGGAAATGATTCGCTCGTTTGTAATTCAGGTTTATTGTTCATCGAATATTGTGTGGGTTTTTGCTGTGATTACCACGTAGTTAAACAGTGACAGCCTAGTGGTGTGACCGTCAGCGTCGGGCTGCCAAGTCATAGGTCTTAAGTTCGAACCCAAAACAGACACCTCTGATTTTTCAGATTCATATGCGTATTGTATAATTATCACTTGCTTTGGTGAAGCAAAACATAAGGAAACCAGCATGCCTGAGAGATATTTCTGGTCGGCACGTAAAGCCAAGTCAGAGGCCCATGGGCAACATAAAACTCTGACACCAGGTTAGACACTATACACACGATAAAGAAGAAACCTCGTAGTTCGGAATTTTTCATTAGAATTGTCAAATGGGTTTTCTTGTTTCCTTCTGGTTTTTGTCAAATTGTAGTTGCTTTATTGCCGTGGTGAAGATTTGAACCAATCACCAAGAAGGTAGCGGGTGGATTGTTCAGGCAGCGAAGGAGCATCGCTACTGTTCGAATTTATTTCATAGTATCTATGCCGTTTCGTTAATTAACGGCAAATATATAGCTAGTACCTACCTTTTTTTTTCTGATGGGAAATCATTAAATAACCCCTCCCGCTCTGGGCTGAACAGGAGGGAGTGTCAGACTTTTACTGACTAAATGAAACCCATCCATGTTCCTTCCTTTGCCCTTTGTGTTCCAGGGCCGCGGTATCTCTTTCGAACAGTCCCGCAACCCTGGCAGGCATCGATCCTTTCGGACCCCTTCCTGTTTGCTGACTCTCTTTGAGGCGCGCGTCGAACACGAAAGCGCCGTCAACACGGCCTGTCGTCATAAGACGGATGGACGGCGAGTAAGCCCATTACTCACCGTCCACAGGCCCGCGAGCTAGTACCTACCTACAGTCAAAAAAAAAAAAAGAGAAAGAAAGAAAACTAGCAATAGATGAGCAATCAAAAATCATCTTAGTCTCATTAAAATAATAGTATCGCTTTTCTGATGTACAGTCGCCAGTAGATCAAGTTACAACAAACTGCCAAATATCTCCAAATGGTTTTAAACCAAAAAATGTTGATGGTCAAGTTCAAAATCGAATGAGAAATTTTGACAGTTTGTGGTGACTCGATGCGCTGGCGATTGTACTTTTACCGTTATTTTCAATATGATTTTACGCAGAAGAGAAATGATTCACCATTTCAGCGATTGTACTAAAAGCTCCTTCATCCATGGTACGTTGAGTTTCTAGTTTTGGCGAAACAAATGACTGCTGATTGACCTACGCAACCCTGAGTAAATCTAGATTTATGATATTGCTATTTAGGCTGAATGTTAGGACATTCGCGGAAGAGGCTATGAAAGGGACATAAAATAGACATGTAATCTTGAAGATTTGTAATACAAATAAGCGTAAATTACTGTTTTTCACAAACTACTTAGAAAGTCCCTTTACTGTGCTTATAGTGTTATGGTTTATATGTACTGAACGCTAAAACGCAATCGAAAATATCAATAACCAGCATTTGCCCTGGCTTTGCCCGCGTTATGGCCGGAATTATCGCACGGGAACGTTTTCAATATAACCTATGACATTTGGGGATAATGTAGCTTTCTATTAGTAAAAGAATTTTCAGAACCAGAGCAGTAGTTCCGAAGATTACGCCCTACGTCCAAACGTACAAACTTTAGCTCTTTTTAATAATATTAGTATAAATAATAATTATACGATATATATATGGCAGAGTAAGGAGCTTCACGGACGCTTTTTCCGGGCCCTGCACGGGCCCGATGTAGACCTGTCAGCGTCCGTAGCCTAGCTACGCTCCGGGGACCTCTTCGGAGAAACCGAAGGTTTTGTCTGTGCGATTATGGATGAAGTTATGATGACGAATAACTACCGGAGATTTATTGTGAAGGACGGCACGGTTGACATATGTCGGGCATGCCACCGTCCAGGTGAATCAATCCATTATCTCTGGGTGTTCTCGTTTGGCTAACGGAGAGTACTTGCATAGACACAACCTTGTAGCCAGGATTATCCATCAGCAACTTGCTCTAAAATACAGACTTGTGGAATCGGAAGTGCCGTACTATAGGTATGTGCCCGACCCAGTTCTCTAAAATGGCAATATCACATTGTACTGGGATCAATCCATCATCACTGACAGGAATATGTTAGCCAATAAGCCTGATATAGTGGTGGTGGATCGATCAGAGCGGCGCGCAATGATTGTTGACATAACGGTCCCGCATGATGAGAACCTCGTGAAAGCCGAGAAACATAAGCAAATAAAATATCTTGACTTGGCTCGCGAGGTTGTCGACATGTGGGATGTGGACTCAGCGATCATTGTGCCGATAGTCGTATCAGCCCATGGCTTAATTGCTAAGAGCCTCGATGAATACCTGAGGAGGCTCTCGTTAGGCAGCTGGATCAAGGGCTTGATTCAGAAAGCAGTACTCCTGGACACGGCTCGTATTGTTAGGAGGTTTCTCTCTCTGGAGCCATGACCACCGGTAGCTTGGACCCTGTTCCCGATACCGGCGGGCAACAATTTTTTATATTTTTAAATGTTTTTTATATTGTTTTTTCTAAGGAATATTTAAAAATGTAATTAGTTTGTAAAAATATGAATAAAGGAAATAATAATTATACTATATTATTATGTTGGTAATGTTAAACCAGAAAAAGTATGCGCTTCGGTAATCATCGTGTTTCCGAATGAACTCATGTATGCATGATCACAGGGTGGAAACAGTGTGACTTGTCTTTCTGCCTGCCCTTTTAGCTATTCAGCCAGTCTACATACAAACTTGTTCTCCCCTTTTATGTTATCTAGCGATGCAGTTTGTATTTGTAACAGGTTGCTGTCATCACCTACCATGATGTAACCCGTTTATCTCATCTACGGTTAAATTGACTGGATCTGCAGCATTTTTAATTGACCTGTAGATTACACACACGAAGTTAAAATATATAATTGTTGCCTTCCTAGTCAATTTATGGTTTCATCAAAAGGTTGTCAGGGAGATGTCGCTATTAGCGACAAGTCTATCGTTGTATCCTGAATTTTAAATGGTTTTTAAATGAGATTTGAAAAACCTTTGGTATGTAATAAAGCATATTCTCATGCACTCTTCATATCACGATGATACACACACATCAACCTTCAATCATATTTGATTCGATACTGTCATATTTCTACAAGGTTCCGAAATCAGACTGATTATTTCGAATTTTCTTTTACTTAAACTTTGACACATGTCAACTCCTCCGAAATATGTTTTAGACTAACCTGAAAACACTCATTAGTATACGAGCGAGTTAGCAATTAACAACCCAGCAAACAATGAAACTACGTTCCAAAGCTTAGATAATAATCCTTGTTCCAAACAATTACTTAATAAGTCACACAAAAAGACTTACCCTTGAAAACAAAAAAAAAAACAATACGTTAATTACTTTGTTTAAAACAAAAACTAAGTATCTGCATTAGAGTATTTGTACATTCTCACACGGGATCGTACGGAATCGCAAGTTATCGCAACCGAGAACTGTGTCGTTTGACGTGACGTAATTGTGCGAAACATTACGTTGTGCAACGCATTGTTCTTAAGATCTGGTTCGGTTTTTGTCAGTTACTGTGTGCTTGTTATTAAGAAAGGTTTTTTTTTTTTTAATGGAGCCTTTTAATCGTTGGTTTTTGGTGTTAGTAATTGGAAATTGTGACTGTTAGATTAATTGCAGTATTTGTCTGACGACTTCCCAGGGATAGCTTAGGAGTATTTTGAAACCACATCAGTTTACAAACTTGTCGTATGTAAGTGAGTTTAGTTGGAGTAAATCCTAGGTATCTGACCTATGTAACCCTTAGGGAAATCAGGCTTTCACAGTAGGCCTACCGATAAAGTTACATAAGATAATAATTTAATATTTAATCATTTAAAGGCCGGAACACACCGGATCCGTAGACGTGCACGTGCACGTACCATGACGTTGTAATATATGGAACTTTATAGAGACAAGGCACACCGCTTGCGTGACGTACACGTGCGCGTAAATTACATGCGTGACGCTACGTATTGCAGCTCCCATGAGACAAACTTGCTGCTTACCTACGCAGAGCGGAACAGCAACGTCGCATTGATGCGTGCAGTAATGACGTTGTAGTCAATGGCATTCCGTATTGGACGTCACACCGAACAAGTTTGAACACGCACGTATCTTTGCTGCGCGTGACTACGCGCGTGACTTACGCATTCAGTTGTATTTGTTTTCAAATTTTACCGGTAGTATGTAGTGATGTTTTGTTTCGGTTTTAATGATGAATAACAAATTAAAGAAAAACTAATTGTTTGTACAACACAAAAAACAAAGAGTAAAAAATATTCATATAAAACTTGAACCCATTGTTTTTTTGCACACCCAGGAATATTCTGGCATAATAACAGTAATATTGCTTCTTCTTCATCAGATTAACTTGGTCCATTACCCAATCTTCGTCAGACATCGTGCACGAGAGTTGCAAACATAAAATATGGTTGCCGCAGCGGCTGGGTACGCAAAGGACCGGTGCGTTGCGTGCCTACCACGTATGCGTAAGCGTACACGTATGCGTAACCCGCTGTGTCAGAGGTTCACGCGCGTCACTATGCGCGTGTATACTTATACGTGCTCGTACACGTGCACGTCTACGTGTACGGATCCGTGTGTTTTGGTCTTAAGTTGTCAATTTGTCGGTCATGATGCAATGCATTTGCACTTGCAGATTTTATCTGCAATTTCTGACCACTAGAACTTGAGGGCCTGATTTTGCCGTTGATCGGTTATCTAACTATATTTGTTTAAGTAAAATAACAAAAATCAATCATACAATTTGTCAAATTGAAAGTTTTCAAAGCAGGACTATCATCTGAATTTTGTTTACGTTCATTTTTAAAATAGCCTGGCCATAAACACTATAAATATATTAAATAGCTATAGACAATAGATTAAAATGAAACCTCGAAATAAAACCTGGGCTACATTATTACTACGCGTATTGCTAAGCCTCAAAATACCATTCACCTTTTGTAACTGTAGCATTGACATTAGAAACCTAAATGCTTTTATTACTTCAATCAATTGAGTAATCGTTGCTCTGATTGGCGCTAACTGTGTTAAAACATTCAATGGCATTGGTCAAACATAATAAATTCAATTGTAACGTATTGTTGAATATATTAGAGGAATTAGTTAAGATATAATTTACATCCACCTCCATTCTCTTCTTTTTCAGCCTTTTTAGGGTTCCGTAGCCGTATGGCAAAAACCGAACCCTTATAGATTCGCCATGTCTGTCGGTCTGTCTGTATGTCTGTCCGTCCGTGTATGTCACAGCCACTTTATTTTAATCATATTTTTTGTTAAGAATTCTGTATTTCCCACCGGCTTTAATACACAGCCCGTTTTTAATTTTCAATCTTTTTATTTTATTAACCTTGATTCCGTAATGGTATCTTACTTGCCCTTTATTGTATTATTCTGCTAGTGCTGTTATAAGTGACGAATTCACTATACCTAAAATTGTTTGTGATTTTGTATGTTTTATTAAGTCGTTGAAGTGCCATGCCATAAATAAGTGATTTCTTTTTGACCATGTCAACATCATCTGCTTAGCCTTTCTAGGCTTTCAGTCTAGCCAGTTGCAGCTAAATAGGTACCAGTATTTTACATGGAGCGGCTGCCTATCTGACCACTACAGGTATCGGTCTGGTAACACAAAATCCCTTGGTAAAACTGGTTGTCGTTTAGGGGTCTGACTGCCCAAAACGACTGACTCAAATCTTTCAAAGACAGCCGGGACCAACGGTTCAACGTTTTCCTAGTAAGGGGAGAACTCGGTACGTAATGGATGGCCACTTATCCCTTTTTTTTTTTTTTTTCATTTTGGAATTCATCAAATAACCCCTCCCGCTCTGGGCTCAGCAGGAGGGAGTGTCAAACTTTTACTGACTAAAACCCATCCATGTTCCTTCATCGCCCTTTGTGTTCCGGGGCCACGGTATCTCTTTCGAACAGTCCCGCAGCCCCGGCAGGCATCGGCCCTTGCGGGGGTGCCTATTGCTGACATCTCTTTGAGGCGCGCGTGGAACACGAACGCGCCGTCGACACGGCCTGTCGTCATAAGACGGACGGACGGCGAGCTAGCCCATAGCTCACCGTCCACAGGCCCGCGCCTACGGTGGCCGGCGACGAAAACCGAAAACGGGCGACGGGGACGTGAGGTTCTCTCCCTTGGCCACTTATCCCTGGACCTACCTCGGCAAGAGACCTGGCTTTCGATCAACCCGACTGTTATCAGCCACGAGCCCTCCTATTTATCGCAATTTCATTATAATCATCTGCCTAGCCTTATCCCAACTACGTTGGGGTCGGCTTCCGGTCTAACAGGATGCAGCTGAATACCGATATTTTACATGGAGCGACTGCATAACTGACCTCCACAACCCGGTTAGTATCGGGTAATACAATACCCCTTGGTAAGACTGGTTGTCAATTTAACGCAAATTATCACCATAAAATCTACCTGCTAAGATCCTTGATAAGCCGAAATCGATTAATTAAATCTTTGACCTAGTAATCAACAAATAATTAAGAACAGATGAATGACCTACAAACGGTCACAGATTAACTTGTAAAATTAAAGAATGATGCTGATAAGAATAGATTACGAAATAACAAGATCTTTCCCACGGCACACTTGACTAATTGCCGTGAACATACTCGTACCTATTCGCGTTTGTTTAAAGTAGGTATGGTAATGTATAATTATTGCAATGAGTCGCTGGAATTTAAAGACATTACCTTCTATGCTGAACTGAAATCGCAGGTTCTAGGGCTAAAATAAATAAAAAATGTGAGAAGAAGGCCAATTCCTTACCGGCGCGGCGATATCTTTTTGCAGGATAGCTTTTTGTTGGTTTCATTTTAATCGTGAGTGCGGGGCGGCAGTTTTGCTAGCTAATTTAATTTAATATAACCCTGCATATAAATGTCAGTCAGTCTTATAGTTTAAGCAAACTCACATTCGAGCTTAACAATTGTTCTAACAATCAAAACATCTTCAAAATTGGCGAAGAAAAATTCCTTGCTTGTGTACTACTAAACTAAGCGATTAAAATTGGATTATTGAGTCGACTAGCACCAAATCCAACACCTTAATATCAGAACCGGATCAATCTTGATTGAATTTATATTTCAGTATTGTGCAACTAACTGACAAAACCGAAACATAATCCATGAAATAGATACAAAAGACAGCTTGATTGCAACATATTATCCAATAACAGCCAGCTCAATTAATTAGCTAATGAGAGCGATTTTAACGCTGTCCTACTGAGGTGGACGGTCTGTGGTCATGGCTACTGACCTGACAATTAACCTCGAAGTAAGGAGGTTCATCTACGTTGGTCCGTTTAGTTTTGAAGTAGGTATTATGATTCAAAAAAAAATCAAAATCAAAGCATTTATTTCAAGTAGGCCAGTTACAGGCACTTTTGAATTGTCGAAACAAAGATAACAATTAAATGTAGCTACAGTCCCAGTCACAAGGCATAAAAACTGTGAAAGTACTGTAGTTGCCCATTCCAAAGCGTAGATCTCTATGGACAAGAAACTCCATGGACACTCTTTTAAATCAGCATATTGTTACAAAACCTTGGTTACATCATTCATGTTGGTTTGGTACACTATGTGAGAACGATGTAGCAAGATGTGCACATTAAAACTGTCCACAGTAAAAACAAAAAAGAATTCAAAAAATAAAAATAATTAATTCAAATAAGCCGTGGCAACTAAGAGATGACCAGTCACACTGACTGATTATTTACTAGCGACCCACCCCGGCTTCGCACGAGTCCAATGTAGGTACACATATTATTTCCTCTTGAATCACTTAGACTTATATTGATGAAAACTGCATTATACTAACGCTTCGTCCTCGAGATTAGAACACAATGTAGTAACACATAAGTGACACCACTCAGACACTGTAGTTGAGAGTACCTACAATACTTTTTTTTTTTTTTTATTGCGGGTGCCTCTACTTCTCTTCCTTATTTGTCGGTTTGGAATCTCTTGTCATTCACATTTTAGTGTTCAGCCGCTCAACACGTTTAACATTTTATTATACTGTACAGTAAATATCATGTCGAAAAGAACGAGTGCTGTTGATTACGAATATCTAACGAAAAAGTTACGTAAATATGAACGCAGATTACGGCGTCTATATCCACCCTCGCAAGACTCAACGCCTGCGATCGCAGGTTCATCATATATACAAACAGGTATGTCAAGTAACAACTGGTGTTCCTCACAAGGTACCTCCTGCCGAGTCGGATTCAAATAACGTATTTACGTTAAAATTTAAGTTTTGCACTCCGGGCTACCTTTGGGTTTTCCGACGCACAAACTTTACTACCGATGCTCAATAAAACAATCTCATTGCTAAGTCTTGCACTCCGGGCTGTCTGTAGGCTGTCCCGACGCAAGGAATAATAATAAAAGCAATTATGTTCTAGCTACTCACTCGTCAAACGTTCGTTATTTTCGATATTTTTAAACGTTTGTCCATCAACAATAAATTATACTCAAATCTAGTTTACTGTTAATTTTCACAAGTAGATATTTATCTACTTTATTTTTCTGCTACACACGAAATACACTGGTATTGAGCCTGATGATTGGTTACAAGACCCACTAGAGGTCAGTAATCCACCTGAGGAGACTACCGTGGTTCCAGTTGATCCTGTTATTTCGGTTGATTCCGTAGTACCACTGGATCCGGTCATATCAATCGACCCTGCAAATTAGCTTGATAAACCCAGTACCTCGCAAGAAGTATCAGGTGACATCATCGACGCGGACCTAGACCAGGACACTATGATCATCCTGGGAGAAGGCCCGTCGACATCTGTTAAGTACGGACCAGATTTACATAAAGAAGTTACTAAACGCTTCCTGCGTATCGCTATTACCGAGGGCCTCGACAAGGATTTTAGAAAAGCACTAGTAGCTAAATACTTAGTCCCATCAAACTGCCGTAATATTGCTGCCCCAGCGTTGAACGCAGAGCTGAAAGCAGCCATACCCGAAGCCGCATCGAAGCGTGATAAGGCTATAGTAGTCAAACAAGAGCAAATGGCAAGTGCTATCTCCTGCTTGGGCCAGGTAATAACAACTCAACTCATTTAAAAAAACAACGAGTTACTACCCCAGCTAATGGACGCTACGCGAATCCTTTGCGATATCCAACACTATGATTCAATTACCCGCAGAAATTTTATTTTATCTGCGCTAAAAAAGGACATGAAGGATGCCCTAGGTAGTACTAAAATTGATGAATATTTATTCGGCGATAATCTATCGGAAACGATAAAATCGGCTAAAGCCGTAATAAAGTCGGGTACAGAACTGAAGCCCGATACCGTCAACAGAAGCCATCAAAAACGACCAAACATCCCAATGCCTCAGAGGCATTTAAACCGACGAGCTCCTGCTCCAGCGCAGCGTAGGCCGCTGGCAGCCGCGCCGAGGAGCCGCGAGCTTGCAGCAACGCGAGGAAGTGGCCGCCACAACACCAACCTCAGCGCCGCTACTAGATCCAGTTAAGTATGCCGGTCGCCTATCATACTTTTACAAACAATGGTCGCTTATAACGAGTGATCAATCAATACTGTCGTGGATCGACGGATACAAACTTACATTTTCCTCTGAGGTAATTCAGAAGGTAAAACCTGCAGAGCAAAGTTATTCGACTTCTGAGTTTACTCATTTTTCCGATGCTATTAATAGCCTATTAAACATAGGAGCCATATCGAAATGTGACCGGTGCCCAGGCGAATTCGTATCCAGCGTGTTCCTTACTCCTAAACCAAATGGAAAAATGAGGTTCATATTAAACCTCAAACATTGAAACAAGTTTATTAATACACACCATTTTAAATTAGAGGACTTAAGAACCGCTATAAAACTTGTTACTAAGGGCTGCTATATGACGACCTTAGACCTAAAAGATGCTTATTTTTCCATCAAAATTCATGAAAGTCCTCGTAAATATCTTAGATTCTCGTTTAATAGCCAATTATTTGAATTCAATGTGTTACCATTCGGTTTGAATACAGCTCCATACCTGTTTACAAAAATAATGAAACCGGTTGTGAAGTTGTTGCGGTCCGCGGGTTTTTTATCTACCCTCTACTTAGACGATTTTTTATTATTAGCGAATACATACGAACATTGCAAAACAAATCTTGCAATCACAAAGAAACTACTTTGTTCCTTAGGCTTCAATATCAATGATGATAAAAGCAATCCGTATCCGTCTACTTTGTGTAAATTCTTAGGAGTATTTATAAATTCAGTCAATTTAGAAATTAGTTTACCCACAGATAAAAAAGCGCGCATTAAAAACGAAATCCGTAAATTTATTACCATGAGAAAATGCAGAATTAGAGCCTTCGCACAATTAGTAGGTATTTTAGTGTCAACGGATGGGTATACACTAAAAAATTCGAGCGTTGCAAATTCTTAAATCTTAGGGGCGATGAAGATTATAACAAACAAATGATTCTCCCTGATTCATTATTGCCTGATTTTCATTGGTGGTTAAAGAATATTGATAATTCGAAGCACCGTATTAGAGATGACGACTATTGCATCGAAATATTTTCTGACGCCTCAAAAACGGGATGGGGTGCCGCCTGTGATGGTGAAAATGCAAGTGATCAGTGGTCGAATAGCGAACGCGATAAGCACATAAATTATTAAGAATTATTAGCCGCTTTCATCGCTCTAAAACTTTTTGCTAAGGATTTATACGGCTGCCAGGTACTACTTCGTATAGACAATTCGACCGCTCTATGTATCTATCGATCTTGTGATAACACCATCACGGACGCCGAGTCGCGTCGTAATCACCCAGACATAGAATGGGAGTTGTCAGAGAGGGCCTTCAACACTCTTAAGTGTAAATTTGGGCAGCCCGATATAGATTTGTTTGCTAGCTGCATCAACAAAAAATGCGAGAAATACGTTTCCTGGCATAAAGATCCAGACGCATACGCTACGATACAAACTCATTTACAATCCATTGGGGTTTATCTTATTTTTATGCGTTTCCCCCTTTCACTGTTATTTTAAAGAGTCTAAGGAAAATAATTAATGACAACGCTCAACGAATTTTCATTGCTCCTTTATGGCCCACACAACCTTGGTATCCCCTATTTAGGTCTCTGGTTATATCAGACCCAATTATATTTACCCCTGATGAAAATCTCTTAATATCTCATTCCAGCAACCGGCAGGTGCACTCGACGCTTACCCTGGTTGCCGGGGTGTTATCCGGGAGGCGTTTTCACGACGATACCTGCCGCCTTCCTCAATAGATATCATGTTGGCTTCTTTATCAGATAACTCGATGAAGCAATATGACGTATGTCTAAAAAAATGGTGGAGTTTTTGTCAAGAAAAACTTATCAATTACTATGAGGCCTCGGTTCCATCAGTAATATATTTTCTTACGCAAATTTTTAACAGCGGTAGTAAATATGAAACCTTAAATTCATACCGATCAGCTTTATCACTGATTTTGGGCCCAAATATGTCTAAAGACGATAGAATTCTTAGATTTTTTAAAGGTGTCTTTCGTCTACGACCACCTAAGCCGAAATATAATGTAACGTGGGATACTAATTGTGTGCTAAATTTCTTACGGTTGAAATACCCTAACGAACAACTGTCACTCGTAGAAATTTCTAAAAAATGTGCAACATTTACCACGGCTCATAGGGTTCAAACTCTGTCGAAAATTTGTATGGAAAATATCAGTATAATGCCATCCAAAATTATTATAAAAATCCTGATTTAATAAAAACCTCTCGAGTGGGGTCTAAACAACCTCTATTAACTTTACCCTTTTTTAATGAAAGTCCAGAAATATGTCCCGCTAACACACTAGTGTTTTACATAAACAAAACTAAAGATCTTCGCAAATCTGGCATCCTTTTTATTAACCCAAAGAAGCCACACAATTCTGTAAGTCCGCAAACACTTAGCCGCTGGATTAAGTGCACTTTAAGCGATAGTGGGTTAGATGTGTCAATGTTCTCGGCGCATAGCACGCGTCACGCGGCTACGTCGCGTGCGTCCACCCTCGGGGTCAGCATCGATGAAATTCGCGGGGCTGCCGGCTGGAGCTAGTTCTGAGACGTTTGCTAGATTTTATAATCGCACCATCACTGATTATGACGAGACTTCCTTAGCAAGGTCAATAATCAATCAATAGTCTAGATTTCTCCTTAATTGTAGCTGTTGCAACTTATTCACTAAGAATAAATTGTACTCATGCACAAAGTTAGAATTAATAATTTTTTTTGTGATTGTTCGAAACATTAATTACCGAAATCATTATAATTTAAGATTTGATTCATTTTTGTTATTTGAAAATATTGTTACGAGAATAAATAATTTCAAAATTATAACATTGCGTTATTAACATTTCCAGAAGGTAACTCTCAAAATCTACATTGTGTTCTAATCTCGAGGACGAAGCGTTAGTATAATTAGTGATTAAACGAACTTACCTGTAAGCGAAGTTCGATCATAATTATACGAAGCGCTTCGTCCGAAGAGATTAGGTCCCTCCCTCCCACGCTTACGCTACGCCCTTAATTGTCTTCAGAAAATATTAAGTAACGCTATACTATAAACTAAATGACAAGAGATTCCAAACCGACAAATAAGGAAGAGAAGTAGAGGCACCCGCAATAAAAAAAAAAAAAAAGTATTGTAGGTACTCTCAACTACAGTGTCTGAGTGGTGTCACTTATGTGTTACTACATTGTGTTCTAATCTCTTCGGACGAAGCGCTTCGTATAATTATGATCGAACTTCGCTTACAGGTAAGTTCGTTTAATCACTAATTAAAATCCGTTGCGTAGTTTAAAGATCTAAGCGTACAAACGGCGGGAGCACATTTGTTTAATACTATGTAAAGATGATGCCTGTAGTATGGTGTATACAGTATTATTGCCCAGTTTCTTGCGCTACTATCTGAGTAGCCCTCTCAAAATCTCAATGACTCAAGGTTTCTAATTAGGGTTACTTTTCCCTTAACCGAGTCTCAGAAACACGACATCGAAACGAAAACTGGTATAGAATATATTAAAACTACGGTAAAAATAAAAAACCCCGCTGGTGCAAGACCATCTAAAACTTTTTGTTTGTTTATGATTTATCTAAGTCCAGAAAAATACGTGGGTTGCTGAATAAACCTAAATACTGTAGGATTACATCTAAGAAATATATCAAAGCGAGTGAGACACACACAGCTAAACATCAAGCTATAATTTCCAGTATAAACTGACCTCGCATTGTACGGAAATCCTAAACAATGTGAGATCAGCATAAACTGGAAATGTATAGCTTGATATGTAGCCGTGCGTACCAATACTAGACGATGACTGCGATGAAAGAAAATGACGCACTAGCAGAAGAAATGTTAAACTAAATGTGCGTGTACTAGTAGGTACCTACACCTCTGCGTAACTCTTCGGGAATTACAAGCGTGATGTTATTTTATGTATAAAAAAGAAATTTAAATAATCTCCCTTAACAATGTTAAGTTAAATCAAAACAGACGTTATAGATGTCATTGTATTACTTATTTTACACATTGTCGAATCGTACTCCACAATTGCAATATTAAAATAAAATAACAATGAAAGTAGTACATCATTGTTAACCCAAGTAAAGACAACTGGAATAAAAACGAAGTTTTCCATAACAAGGTATGCAAAATACATAAACTTGGGTATGCGAATGGACGCCGATGACGCTCCCTAGGTACTTGATATGAAGAGGTCTGACAAGGTCTGTGCCTTAATTGAAACAAGGCCAATCGTGTAGTGGAAAAACAAGCTGAAATAAACACACTGTTGGATTAAAGGGACATTCCAAATAAGCGATATCGGAAGACTATTACTAAAATTAGTTTAGCAGCATTGTAGGATCTCGATTACACTTGGTATTTTATGGATTCAGATCTTCTTTCTACTATCTTACGGGTTTGATTTATTTGGCCTGCCTAACTTCTGCCATTTTATTATAAAGGGTGTAACAAAACCCTTAACGAAGCCGAAAGGGACTTGATCTCCCCGTCATTGAAATCATACCTGGGAGCCTTCTAGTTACGGAGATATTGGTGGTCAAAGTTCCAACTTTTTCGAAGTTTTTTTTTTAAATAGGTACATGGTTTTAACGTAATATTTTTTAAATTGCAAACACCTCCACGACCCCAGTACTATTCAATCCATCCATCAGCACAATGTTTTGAGTGCGTTACATTGAGTCCTATCGTAAACGTGATTTTTCACCCCAAAAAAAAAGTCGTTACCCAGCAATCATTTTTGCGTAAAGTTACTTAGTTTGAAGTACCACAATGCTTGGTTGACGGCTTCGTTGAGGGTCTTGTATTTGTAGGCGTAGAAGCTATATTAAATAATTAATAGGTGTTACATAACATGCAAACAAGTTTTGTATTACATGAAATCTTTTAAAGCGTCACATTTCCGAAATATAAACTATCAAAGTAATACCAACAATAATATCAAGATTGTAACTTTGTTAGCTTGCATTTTCGAACACAAAGCGTTCTGGCAACAGCAATTTTGGTATCTACGGAAAGTAGATATGTACCTATTATTGGCGTTTAATTCAACAATCAGTTGTTATAATTCTTCAGAGCACGAGCCACAAATTGCACCACCCTTGAAGGGTAAATAAACGGCCGATCCAGGTCAAATGTGGGTAATATTCGCCATCCAGACATTGAGGTGAATACACGTGAACAACTCCAATTCAATTCATCTGGTAAACAGTCAACATAAACATTAATTATAGTTTATAAACAATTTTTAAATAAACAAAAATAATAATAATTAATATATACAACGTGTAACGGAAAGGGTATTACTATCCTTAACCACTAAAGATTACAGCTGGTATAGAATCACTATAAAAAGTTTCAGCTCAAAATAAGATACTCAAAAAATGGATACCAAATTTTCGGTTTCTTATGTTTCTGAAATTCAAATCATAAAAACGTGTCACCGCACTACGGCGGTCAATAACTTTCCACATTACTTGCCAATATCACTCTCTCTCTGTCTAATAAATAAATCAAATCTCTTCCGTAATTCTGCGCGCCTAGTACCATACTGTTTAGTAGCCTAGCAGGCGGTGTCTTAAGTCGGCGCGAACTGACGAAATCAAACAAGCCGCCGCGCGCGCCGGCCGCGCGCAGCGCCGCCGAGTGTACCTACTTGACCGTGATGTAAAAATGAATAATAATGCGTAATTTAATTATTGATTTACAATTACCGTTTACTCGTTAATATCAAGCCAAATTTCACGTAAAAACTGAGATACTTAATAGAAGTTACGTAATAAAAAATCGAAACAAAGTTTAGGTAGGTTAGCTAGTTTCATCCTCATCATTCTCCTGCCCTTATCCCAAATTACTTGGGGTCGGCGCAGCATGTCTTCTTCTTCCATACTTCTCTATTACTCGTCAGCTAGTTTCATCCTATTATTTAATAAAGAGTAAACAGTAAAATCTTACAGCTTTGCTTAATTTAGTAAATTAACTTACATTTTTAAAGGTGGGGTCCATGGTATTGTATGCACAAGGCCGCTCGCTTGTTCATGGACTCAATCCGCACTTTCATTTGGTCCACTGTATCACACGGCACTGCGTACACTACGTTTTAATGTAACCCCACAAAAAAAAGTCTAACGGGGTAAGGTCTGGGGTTGTAAGGGCCGTTGTTGTCCACTGCTGAACATAGGCCTCCCCAATCGATTTCCAACGTGTCCGGTCCAATGCCACCTGCATCTAGCGACTCCCTGCAACTCTAGCAAGGTCGTCGGTCCATCTGGCAGGTGGCCGTCACAGGCTGCGCTTTCCAATGCGTGGTCTCCACTCCAGCCCGGACGGACGGGCGGACGGTTCTACTACCACGCCCGGTCCATTGCGGAAAGCACGAAACAAACACAATTAAAACAATAACAACAATTAGAACTTATGCGCGTATCACACGGATGGGAACGATGTGCACTACACGCGGAGAAGTCGACGACTGACGAGCAAATAAATTATTAACAATAATGCAAAATAAAGCTCCTATTCCTTGCTATCCTGGTAGTAGGGTAGCTGTCCCAGTGTACCGTAAAACCTAAACCTGGTTACATACATACACAACGATGATTGAATACGTGTGTGTAACAACGAAATCAGGGTTCTGTGAGCAAAAGATTTTCAATTCGGCAATAACACTTCTTGTTACTCATGCGGTCCTGGTACTTTTATTAATTTCTTTCTTCAGTTAGATACTGTTTTGAGACATTTTTTATTGACTTCATTTGGATTATGATAAAGACTAAACGTGCTCAAACCAATAAAACTTATGTACCACTCAAACAGCAACTTTCGACAGAGCGTGAATTTAAAATGATGAACGGAACCCACTGTGATTTTATTTGTACTAGGAGATGCATAAGTTGCATAAAGATGATTTTTTGGGTTCAGTTGGACAAATTATGTTACAAAATCCTTTTTTAATGGCAAACAATAATGTTTTTTTTTATCAATTGTTTCAATAGTAAGGTGAATCAAATCTCTTGCATCGTAGTGTAAAAAGGCGTATAATTTAGTTATTCGAGTTCTTTGCCCAAAGTATTGTGCTGACAATAATAAACAGCGAATAGGTAGGTTTATCTACATATTTCAAACAAGATCACGGTATTCGATCTGTGAATCGATAAAAAAATTAAAGCAAAACATCGTTGATCCATATGGCCACCAAAATAAAAGGATAACCTTCGGAAAATTACAGGAATATTGTTATTAAATTAGGTACCTAATTACTGTGTTATAGGTACGATGGTAAGGTGGGTGGCGGGTGGAATATTATCTAAATAATAATTATCTACCAGTCTTACCAAGGGGTATCGTATTACCCAGTCCTAACTGGGTTGTGGAGGTCAGATAGACAGTCGCTCCATGTAAAATACTGGTATTCAGCTGCATCCGGTTAGACTGGAAGCCGACCCTAACATAGTTGGGAAAAGGCTAGGCAGATGATGATGATGAATAATTATCTACAAACTAATCTTCTACAAAAGAAAAACTACGTAAAAACCAACAAGTGATAAGACCGTGACAATGCAAGCAGTGGTATCAAATTTCATTAAATTTAGATACCTAGACAAATTAATTGTAGCTTGTTCACACACATAATCTAAGTTTAGGAAAAGTCAGTAAGTAAAATTATTTTGCAAACAAGGAATGAACATGCGGAACCCTTTATTCAGAATTACCGGGAGTAAGAGGTTTATTCTTACTTACAAATAGTTCGCTGACATCGATCAGCTGACTTATTGCTAGTGATGTGTTGATTTCAATTTGAAAAGTTCAGTATCTGGTATCAATGAATTAAAAAATATCATAACTTCCGAACATGTAGAGATGGAATTAAAAAGCCCTTGCCATATCGTTTGTTATCATCCAAAGAAGACGTTACCTTTGTTATGTATATACCCTTTCCGTTACAGGCTGTATATATATATACAACGTGTAACGGAAAGGGTATTACTATCCTTAACCACTAAAGATTACAGCTGGTATAGAATCACTATACAAAGTTTCAGCTCAAAATAAGATACTCAAAAAATGGATACCAAATTTTCGGTTTCTTATGTTTCTGAAATTCAAATCATAAAAACGTGTCACCGCACTACGGGGGTCAATAACTTTCCACATTACTTGCCAATATCTCTCTCTCTTTGTCTAATAAATAAATCAAATCTCTTCCGTAATTCTGCGCGCCTAGTACCATACTGTTTAGTAGCCTAGCAGGCGGTGTCTTTGTCGGCGCGAACTGACGAAATCAAAAAAGCCGCGGCCGCGCGCAGCGCCGCCGAGTGTACCTACTTGACCGTGATGTAAAAATGAATAATAATGCGTAATTTAATTATTGATTTACAATTACCGTTTACTCATTAATATCATGCCAGAAATTTCACGTAAAAACTGAGATACTTAATAGAAGTTACGTAATAAAAAATCGAAACAAAGTTTAGGTAGGTTAGCTAGTTTCATCCTATTATTTAATAAAGAGTAAACAGTAAAATCTTACAGCTTTGCTTAATTTAGTAAATTAACTTACATTTTTAAAGGTGGGGTTCGATGTGGTGTCCATGGTATTGTATGCACAATGCCGCTCGCTTGTTCATGGACTCAATCCGCACTTTCATTTGGTCCACTGTATCACACGGCACTGCGTACACTACGATTTAATGTAACAACACAAAAAAAAGTCTAACGGGGTAAGGTCTGGGGTTGTAAGGGCCGTTGTTGTCCACTGCTGAACATATGCCTCCCCAATCGATTTCCAACATGTCTGGTCCAATGCCACCTGCATCCAGCGACTCGGCGTGGCCGGAACAGGCTGCGCTTTCCAATGCGTGGTCTCCACTCCAGCACGGACGGATGGGCGGACGGTTCTACTACCACGCCCGGTCCATTGCGGAAAGCGCGAAACAAACAACGAAAACAATAACAACAAGAACTTATGCGCGTAGGTACTCGTATCACACGGAATGATGTGTACCACACGCGGAGTAGTCGACGACTGACGAGCAAATAAATTATTAACAATAATGCAAAATAAAGCTCCTATTCCTTGCTATCATGGTAGTAGGGTAGCTGTCCCAGTGTACCGTAAAACCTAAACCTGGTTACATACACACAACGATGATTGAATACGTGTGTGTAACAACGAAATCAGGGTTCTGTGAGCAAACGATTTTCAATTTGGCAATAACACTTCTTGTTACTCATGCGGTCCTGGTACTTTTATTAATTTCTTTCTTCAGTTAGATACTGTTTTGAGACATTTTTTACTGACTTCATTTGGATTATGAAAAAGACTAAACGTGCTCAAACCAATAAAACTTATGTACCACTCAAACAGCAACTTTCGACAGAGCGTGAATTTAAAATGATGAACGGAACCCACTGTGATTTTATTTGTACTAGGAGATGCATAAGTTGCATAAAGATGATTTTTTGGGTTCAGTTGGACAAATTATGTTACTAAATCCTTTTTTAATTGCAAACAATAATGTTTTTTTTAATCAATTGTTTCTATAGTAAGGTGAATCAAATCTCTTGCATCGTAGTGTAAACAGGCGTATAATTTAGTTATTCGAGTTCTTTGCCCAAAGTATTGTGCTGACAATAATAAACAGCGAATAGGTAGGTTTATCTACATATTTCAAACAAGATCACGGTATTCGATCTGTGAATCGATAAAAAAATTAAAGCAAAACATCGTTGATCCATATGGCCACCAAAATAAAAGGATAACCTTCGGAAAATTACAGGAATATTGTTATTAAATTAGGTACCTAATTACTGTGTTATAGGTACGATGGTAAGGTGGGTGGCGGGTGGAATATTATCTAAATAATAATTATCTACCAGTCTTACCAAGGGGTATCGTATTACCCAGTCCTAACTGGGTTGTGGAGGTCAGATAGACAGTCGCTCCATGTAAAATACTGGTATTCAGCTGCATCCGGTTAGACTGGAAGCCGACCCTAACATAGTTGGGAAAAGGCTAGGCAGATGATGATGATGAATAATTATCTACAAACTAATCTTCTACAAAAGAAAAACTACGTAAAAACAAACAAGTGTGTAAATGATAAGACCGTGACAATGCAAGCAGTGGTATCAAATTTCATTAAATTTAGATACCTAGACAAATTAATTGTAGCTTGTTCACACACATAATCTAAGTTTAGGAAAAGTCAGTAAGTAAAATTATTTTGCAAACAAAAAATAAACATGCGGAACCCTTTATTCACAATTACCAGGAGTAAGAGGTTTATTCTTACTACAAATAGTTCGCTGACACCGATCAGCTGACTTTTTGCTAGTGATGAGTTGATTTCAATTTGAAAAGTTCAGTATCTGGTATCAATGAATTAAAAAATATCATAACTTCTGAACATGTAGAGATGGGATTAAAAAACCCTTGCCATATCGTTTGTTATCATCCAAAGAAGTCGTACCTTTGGTATGTATATACCCTTTCCGTTACAGGCTGTATATTCTTTTAATATATATTTTTTTTTATAATATTTTTTTTGTCTTTAATTTATATTTTATTCACTTTTAGCCAATCTTGAACTGAATATCTTTAGATTATTGAAAATTCGGCTTCGGCTTCGGACAGAAATCGCCCTTCAGTCGACCGCTACTTAGTGGTGAGTTATGTGCTAAAAAAATGTTAATGATCAGTTTTAACCATTGAAGAGAAACCTCAGAAAAACTATACGCACACAATAGATTCAAACCTTGAAGCCCTATCTAAACAATGCACAAACATTTGGACAAAAAACCCTCTCGATTATTGTAACATTTTACTAACTGTGAAGCAGTAGCGAAGGGTCAATTTTTGTAAGAGCTAAGCCGGAGTACATATCTTTAATGAGATTTTATTATTTTTCTATAAAATACTGACTGCCATTTTTCAAAGGGTTAGCCGGTAGGAATCGAGTTGTATAGAACCTTCGCCACTGCTGTGATGATTAAGCTTTTTATGTCCAATTAACGAACTAGCTTTGGCACATACATATGCAGTAAGAGATAGATGGAGATCGCAAATTCGCGAAACTTTTGACCCTTCTTCAGGAGCGTTGAATAGGTATACCAGCGAATCTTGCAGCTCGAGGCATAATGGCAACTAGAAATCGCGTGTTGTATGTCGAATCCAATTAACGTAATGAATTCCTCAACAAGACGCCCAAACTCAAACGTTCACTTGTCATAATGAATTACATTTGAAAAGTTAGTTAACAAATAACTAGTTCTTTAACAGAATAAAGCTCAGGCAACACCGCCAGCTAGCGAGCGAGCGACTAGCGAGCGAAGCGAACGAGGCCCTTTTCATACTTCGTTCGGCACTTTCGGTAGTTCGCGGTGTGAACCAAAGTATGAAAAGAGGTCAAACGATGATGCATCGTCCGCCTCCCTCGCTCGCTCGCTTACCCTCTATTTTAGAGCAAGATCATACTCAGGACCAAGTACAAGTGGCGGTTGCTTTCAAAACTTTTTCCTATTTTCACAGCTACATTAAACAGCATTGATATACTTTTCTATAGCTTATGTCAGTCTCATACACTTTTCACTATTTTCATTGGACAATGGAACAGTAATGAAGTAATCATTCAATGAAAAATTATGACTTCATTACTGCTCCATGGCATAGGACAGTACCTAATTGTGATAGATGTTTACTTCGTGTACCTAAGCCCTCTGATTGCTACGATTTCTTGCAATATTAATTAATACTTACTAACTTGCCCTTTCTTTAACATTATCATATATCTCACAACTAGACGTTTATCATCTTATTATGATTTGTATATTGCACATTTGCACCAGTGAGTCACGCACTTAAATGCATCTCATTCATAAACTCAGTATCGTCCTTTATGACATTCGTTATCTAATGAATATTACTTGTAATATGTGCATAGTTGTATTAAAATCTATTGACTTTCAAATCTTTTAAGTTAAAGTAATTAAATGGCACAGATTAGTTAATAACTGATGCCATTAATGAAATAGTTTATTTTACTAAAAGATTATATAAAATTACATTGACGATACTTAAAGATATTAGTTTTAGGCTAAGAGTTAACAGAGAAGGACAAGGTGGTAGCAAATATTCCACTTTAAGCTTTTTTAAGAAGTAAGTTGTTATTGTGATAGTGTTGTTGACTGTGAAACTCGTGTTAGTTGAGAATGCTTCCAAATAATAACTTTAAATCTTGCTCAATAAATAGAAAATAGTGTAGAAATTAATCAGGTATGTTAATGCAGTAAGCAGGGATACAAGTTAAACAGGAAGACACAACATGAGAAGCGTAATTGCTTTGTTTTTTCTGCGTAGCTATACAATCCGACAAGCACTCGAGTTTGAGTGCTTACTGTACACTGTCATTACCATCCTCCATCAGCTTCAGCATATCTTCTTCTTTCATACATCTCTTTATGCTTTCTTCTTTGGAACTTAGTCCCTTTCTAGTACATCGTATTGTTATAACTTGCATATTGGTTAGACTAGACCCATCTGTACCTAATAGATGAGGATCATCATTCTCCTGCCCTTATCCCAACTTTGTTGCGGTCGGCGCAGCATGTCTTCTTCTTCCATACCTCTCTATTACTCGTCATCTCAGCAGTCACCTCCTTTCTAGCCATATCATCCTTCACACAGTCCATCCATCGTTTCTTTGGTCTTCCTCTACTCTTATAGCCATCATCTACATTCATAGTCAACATTTTCCTCACTAAATTTTTCCTCATTCCTCCGCATCACACGTCCATACCAAGATAACCGATTACCACACAACTTTTCAGTCACCGGCGCCACTTTCAGACTTCCTCTTATGTACTTACTCATTCTTTATTTTATCCATTGGCGTTACATCACACCCTTAGCATTCTCATCTCAGCCACATGTTATTTTAAAAATACTTATAAAAACAATATCATTGTTTCAGATAACCAAAGATGGAGACGCGATGGAACTATGTCATCATTTGGGCGGCGCTATGTTTTGCTTCAGGTAAGAGCTTAGTTATAACACTGACGTCAGCCTACGGTTTAGGAAGATGCAACTCTTGGCTATATGCACGTGCACTGGAACAATGATTAGTAAGGGCTTAATTCGTAAAATAGATACAATAGTAGATACAATAACTGTCATGGGCTAAAATCCCAGGAACGCCAGACTTACGTCTTGTTATATAAGCTGGAACTTATTCTGTAGAAGTACAGACACCAGCACATCAAGCAAGTTTCTTTAATAGATTTTCGATTTTATCGCTAAAGCAGTAGGTTCAAGGTTGATTGAGAAAATTTACAGTTTCGGGTAGGTTGATGTGCTGGCGTCGGTACCTACCTTACTACAGGTACCAACCAGGTTCAACCACACAAAATCTCTGGCAGTGGAGGAAGTGAATCATCATACTAACCCTTATGTATCTAATATAAAAAAATCCCACTTTATAGTATGTCGTGACTTAGCAGCTATTTATCACACCTTTGTTCCCTGATGTCTGCCAAAGCCACCACAACCGACTTTTGTACAGAAAAAAAATCAGCTTTTGTAAAATGACTAGCTGTTGCCCGCGAAATTATTATTTAAAAAAAGGCTTCGCTTTGAATCGGATTTTGTTACCTATTTCAAGGGTTTTTTTTTGCACGAAACCCTAACTAGATTTCTGAAATAAAAGCAGCCTATGTTAGACTTTATAACATGAGCTATCTACCAGTAAAAGTCCTGTCAAAATCGGCCCCGTCGTTTCGGAGATTAGCCGGAACAAACTGAGAGACAAAAATTAAAAAAAAATGAGACTTTGGTATAAGTGCCGTAAATTTTCATTTGCATTCAGTAAAAAGCTGTTGTTTTGATATTACAAACAGAAAGTTCAATTTTATTTATTTGTATAGATGTATAGATAAAATGACGTAGATCTGGCAGTCATCTTTGATGAGAGGGAGATCATCTCCCTCTCATCAATGAGAGATGTCTGAACACACATCTAAATACTTTGCAAAAATCGATGAGAGATAAAAAATAAATTACTCACATTTTGGTGTACTTACATAAATCTATCTGATAGAGCAGCGGTGGACCAGTGGTGGTGGCTCCGACTTACGAACAGTAAGTCGTGGGTTCGAACCCAGGCAGGCGCATTTATTGTGGAATTTATTTCATCACCACTGTTCTCAAACACGGTGAAGGAAAACATCGTGAGGAAACCGCCATGTCCCTAGAACCAAAAATTCGAGGACATGTGACATCTACCAACCCGCACTTGGCCAACGTGGTGGATTATAGCCCATTCCCTCTCCTAGAGAGGAGGCCGAGTATCCCAGCAATGGGAACATTAAAGGCTGATTATGCGTATCTACCTGATACAAATGGGTAAACTAGGTAGTTTCTAAGACAGAGTACCCTGAGCAGACTTCCTCAATATCAACCGATCTAAATAGTTTACGCAGCACAAACTATTCTCGCACGAAAAAATATGACTACGAGCCCCTACAAATTTGCAGATACTCGTAGATTTCCACTTACTTTACACAGTAACAGCTATTGTTTTAACTAGTGACAGTTTACAACTAAAATAGATAACTACGAACAGTGAACAGTAGACTCTTAACAATAACACTGTTTTAAACCGGAACAGTGATTAACACAATTATCGTCCATAGCATCGGCTCTTTCTCGCCGTGTATAGATTTTAACTGCTAATATGTGTAATTGAACATTGGGTAATATAGGTTTTTGGGGCGAAAGTTTGCTTTTTCTTTTTGGTCGTCTTGGTTTTGTAGCAATAGATACTGCATTTTTTTTAATTGTTTTGTGGTAGCATCTACATAGCAAGACACGGATCAAGCTTCATACCTTGACATCACGCAGAGTCATATTGAAGGATTCTGTCGTCTCCGAAATCAAGCAGAGTTATCTGTATCCGTGAATTTAGGATTGATGCAAGGTGGTACATCTTTCTGAACCCGGACATTAAAATTTTCCATAGGTAATTTTAAAAAAATCGGCTGGTTCATACATTTGGACGAACATTTTCTATGTTCAGGATGATGTACTGAATACGGGGTAACTATTATGACGTCGGTGTCCCTTCCACCTTGTATAGGATCCTCCCTTTGCAATGGAGAATAAGAAACTTTTACCCCCTTTCTCGATCTATTTTTTATCTATAATTCTATTTTTTCTAACATTTTCTAATGATTTTTCGATGGCTCATTCGTATTCGATGGCGTCATCGTTAGGAATGGTGTTTTAATTCTAAGGTTATTTTATTCTTGTACAAAATTCAGGGTCACAAAATAACTGTGTGTAAGTGTATTGAATGATAAGATAGCTGATGATTACCGGACCACCTTGCGGCTATTACTAACAGGTCAAAATCAATATGGCAGGGGTGGTTTAGAACTGCCAGTGCTGCGGGACTGTTCGAAAGAGATACCGCGACCCTGGAACGCAAAGGGCAAAATAAGGAACATGGATGGGTTTTAGTCAGTACAAGTCTGACACTCCGCTCCGCACAGAGTGGGCGAGAATACGAAAAAAAAAAGAACGGGTGGTTTAGAATATTATGGACATCATACAACAAACAACATTACATGACCACGCCTGTAATCTCGGAAGGTTTAGGCAGAAGTGTACCCAATAGTACACCCACATTTCGCAAGTAATTTAAGTCCCATGCAAGGCAAGCGTATTGCCATCAACCCGGCACAAATTTAGACTCCGTGACTGCTACTAAAAACTCCCTACCATACAAATAACATTTATAATAAAAAACATTTCACATAGGGCGATATAATGGGCGGCGGTTTATCGCTACTTGGACCGACGACTCTGGGTCAGATTGGATGTGGAAGGTCTCCACCCGGGACCGGGGGTTGTGGCGTGACTTTAGGATAGGCCCAAGCTAACAGAGCCCTTTGACAACTCGCATTATTTTTCAATCGTGCAGGTGTTCAGCAGGGGACTGCGATGAACTGTTTTGATTTATCGAATATTGATTTAGTGTCTTTTTTCAGGGTCCACAAACATGTTACCAGTGTTCACGCTGGACATGAACAACCTAGCGCTATCGGAGAGCACGCCAGTCGGTACCATGGTGTACAGGCTGCAAGGATCAGACCCTGAAGGATTACCAGTAAGTCTTTTTTGGAGATTATGTTCTGTTACTTTGGTGAAACTTTTGGTTACCATTTTCTTTTATAGAAGAAGACAAGATGAGAATTCATAGAGGCCATACTCATAGTTGGCGATTGATGGATCACCACTTTAATCTGTTGATCGACGTCTGTGACATCGGTCGATGGTGGCAGAGTGGCTCGATACCCACTCTCACTATTGATTCCCTTGTGAAGGATGGGAGAATGTATGAGAAGACAGCTGATTGGGGACACAAATTATTGCGCTGGTCTCAAGTAATATGGGACTGGGGAGGAAGGAGACAAACAGTTTTATAACAGAACTAGCTTATGCTCGCGTTTTCGCCCGCGTAGAGTTCGGTAATAGTCCCACGGGATCTTAGTACAAATCGGAGGATAAAAAGTATCCTATGTGTTCACTGTGTGCCAAATTTCCTCCAAATCCGGTCAGTGGTTTTTGCGTGAAAGAGTAACAAACAAACAAACATCCATCCATCCAACCCCACAATCTTTCGATATTAGTAGGATAGGATAAATCAAACCTATGGGTATCTACCTAATGGTCAGTATTAATTAATAAATGATAATCAATGTTTTTGTTTGTTTTCAGATAAAATACAGTTTAGTGGGTACAGACAAGTTTTCGGTGAACCCAGATACTGGCGATGTGACGTTAGACCGACCACTGGATAGAGAGGTAAAAACTATAATCTAATTCAATATGATGCTAATTTAAGTGTCTGTGTTGTACCATTCTTTGAAAGTACTGAGCCACCCACTAGGTGGACCGATGACCTGGTGAAGGCTTTCGGGGATCCGCTGGATGCGAGACGCACGGAACCCGTCAATGTGGCGTCTTTTGACAGATCGGGCAGTGTTATTGGGTTTTTCATCAGGGATTTTGCAGTATCAGCCACGGAGACTAGACTTGTGTCTGGCTCCCATGAGGTTTAAGCATTACTGGCAAAATGTAGGTGTACTTTTTGGTACACCTCTGCCGAACCTTTTTGGAATAATAGGCGTGATGATAGGTTATAAGGTGGTTTGGTCAACAGATTTTAAGAAATTTGTAGCTCAGTGCCTCCATAATCGATCGGCGGCGGCGACCTCTCGCTTCCGGCCTTGGTTCAATCCATGGTCCGGAGCGAGACGGAATGGGACGCCGTCACCTCCTTCTGCGAAGCAGTCATGCTAGCGAAGTAGGTGGCGGAACGTGAGAGGGAGAGAACCTCACGTCCCAGCCGCCGCGGGAGACGCACCGGGCGTCGGGGGCCACGTGGCCCCCGGCCACCGTAGGCGCGGGCCAGTGGACGGTGAGCTATGGGCTAGCTCGCCGTCCGTCCGTCTTATGACGACAGGCCGTGTCGACGGCGCGTTCGTGTTCCACGCGCGCCTCAAGGAGAGTCAGCAAACAGGGAGGGGTCCGTAAGGACCGACGCCTGCCAGGGTTGCGGGACTGTTCGAAAGAGATACCGCGGCCCTGGAACACAAAGGGCAAAGGAAGGAACATGGATGGGTTTTAGTCAGTAAAAGTCTGACACTCCCTCCTGCTCAGCCCAGAGCGGGAGGGGTTATTTGATGATTTCCCATCGGTAAAAAAAAAAAAAAAAGTGCCTCCATTATTTATTTTACTATTTATGTACACACAGTAGAAAACACAGGAAAATAAAATTATAAAATATTGAGTACAAAGGTGCACTTTGTTGTTGGTTTTGCTTATTTTATACTTCTTTATACAGGGTGTAACAGGACCCTTCACGAAGCCGTCAACCAAGCATTGTGTACATCAAACTAAGTAACTTTATGCAAAAATTATTGCTGGGAAACGACTTTTTTTTTGGGATGAAAAGTACGTTTGACGGTAGGAGTCAATGTAACGCACTAAAAACATTGTGCTGATGGATGAATTGAATAGTACGGGGGTCGTGGAGGTGTTTAAAGTAAAAATCTTACATTAAAAACACGTATTTAAAAAAACACCTGTGAAAAAGTTGGAACTTTGACCCCCAATATCTCCGTAACTAGAAGGTTCCCAGGTCTGGTCTAGAACAAAAAAATGATCGCAATGGCGGGGAGAACAAATGGCTTTCGGCTTCGTGAAGGGTCTTGTTACACCCTTTATATATTTATTTTTTACTGCCGGTATACTTAAAATTAAAACGAAAAAACACTAGTACGGTAAGTGTTATCTACTCACGTTTTTTTGTGTAGTTTAAAATGTTGTCTGGCGCATTTAAGCAAATAAAACTTTATTTTATTTTTAATTGCGACAAAGACCCCAAAACTCAAGGCAGACGCTTAATGTTCTCAGACTTGTATTTTACATAACAACAAAGCAATTACTGTAAAATTATTTAATAATTATGAGCATTGTAAGAATGATAATAGTTATTATAAAATATGCAAAATGTTTCATAAAATTATGCTAACGTATGTGGCTTATGGCGGTATTCAATTCCGCTTTAAATTCTCAGGGTCACAGGTTCAATTCCTGTTGAAGTATTTCATAAAGACAAAGGTAAACATTTAATCGATATTCTCATCAATCTTTTTGCCTAACTGCGCATCTATTGATGACATTCTGTCAACCATTTTAAAACCCGCCATAGAAGGTTGCGCATGCGCAGTTTTGCCTGTACAAGTCAGAATGTACAGGCATGCAAGAACATGTGTGGTAGAAAACTGTAACGCTTTAAATTGTCATGCCTAACCTTTCGGGTATGACTACCTTATAACAGTAAATTCTCTATTTATCTGACTTCTAAAAAGGTTCTCAATTTGGCAGTGTTTTTTAATATGTTTGTTACCTCATAACTCCGTGATTACTGGTCCGATCAACTTGATTTTTCATTTGGTAAAAAAGCCCCCTCGGTAGTCCCATATAAATTGTAGTCACTAGTTTATGAGTTATCTTCTACTTACATATTTTTTGTTGCGCACAGCTCACCATCATTTTTATCACTGACTAAGCTGTTGCCCACGGCTTCGCTCACGTTTTTGTCGGAAATGTTCCCACGGGCACGTTGTATGGCACTCGCGGATAATGCAGCTTCCTATTAGTGAAAGAATTTTCAAAATTAGTTCAGTAGATCCAGAGATTACCCCCTACATACAAACAAATTTTACCTCTTTATAATATTAGTGTAGAAGTATAGATCAGTATAGATAAAAAGTCACTTGCCCTCAGAAATCACACCAGAAAACCTTATCCTCTTATATGATTCCAGGTGGAAGACACGATTAAGTTCCTAGTTTCCATAGAAGATCAGGACCTTGATGGGGTACAGAACCCGCCGCAGTCGCAGCCGGTCACCGTCATCGTGCTGGATGAGAACGATAACCCGCCGATGTTTAAAAATGTAAGAAAACAGTATTTACGATACAAGGGTTTAGTCAGATAAAGAAACTGTCGGACTGAGTAGTCATTACAGGCTGTTGTGTTTAAATAATAATGTTTACAAAACAGTCCAGCATCAGCACCAGTATAGCAGTGATAGCCTAGTGGTGTGACCGTCGGACTGGCAAGTCATAAGGTCTCGAGTTCGAACCCAAGGCACGTACCTCCGGTTGCGGGACTGTTCGAAAGAGATACCGCGGCCCTGGAACACAAAGGGCAAAAGAAGGAACATGGATGGGTTTTAGTCAGTAAAAGTCTGACACTCCCTCCTGCTCAGCCCAGAGCGGGAGGAGTTATTTGAAGATTTCCCAATCGAAAAAAAAAAAAAAATGGCACGCACCCCTGATTTTTCGGATTTATGTGCGTATTGTATAATTATAACTTGCTTCGGTGAAGGAAACAGTCGTGAGGAAAACAGCATGCCTGAGAGATATTTCTTGACGGCATGTAAAGCCAAGTCAGAGGCCCATGGGCGGCATAAAATCTCTGACACCAGGTTAGGCACTAACCACACGATAAATAAAGAAGTCCAGCACGACCGCGAGGAGCTCGTGGCCTAATAACAGCCGCTCGGGTCGACCTTCAGGTTTAGCCGCGCTTGCCTAGGTTGGATCACCCAGTCCACCCATTACAGTTTCCTCCATGACTCAGAAAGCACGTGAAGCCGTTGGTCCCGGCTGTCATTTGTAGATCTTTGACAGTCGTTACAGGTAGTCAGTAGCCCGAAGGTCTAATAACCAGTCTTACCAAGGGGTATCGTACTACCCAGTATTAACTGGGTTGTGGAGGTCAGATAGGCAGTCGCTCCATGTAAAATTTTGACGGGAAGTCGACCCTAACATACATAGTTGCGAAAAGACCAGGGAGATGATGAGTCTAGCACGAACGCATCACATAACCAGTTGCCACGACTGGGAGTTATGGCAGGCTCTTTGGTAGAGGGAGTGGTCAGCAAACCACACGACACGATTACTTGTTGGTGGAATCTACTCCTTCATCGACCACTCGCTATCTTCTTTAAATCATGTGAAGATACTAGCCTAAAGTTTCTTTGTGTTTTCTAGAGTCCTTACGAAGTAGATGTGCCAGAAGACGAAGAAATCGGGAAAACTCTCCTGGAGAATATACTGGTCGAAGACAGGGATTCTGTGGGGGACGGCCTGGAAGTAGGATGTGTGCCCAATGAACAGGTAAGTTGGTTTTCAAGACTATCAACCTGTTAGACCAAGTTATTTATGAGGTCAGCTATTTCCTTAAAAAAAAGAATACGTGTTTACTTCCCAAATAAAGCAAAATTATTTGGGTACCTACAGCTTCAAGAGTCAGATTTGGTGTGGCGGAAATTACCAGTTTGGTTTTGCTCCCCTTATATCGTCCCGTATTGCGAAGTTTTTAGTTGGCCGACCTCAAACTAATGGAGTTATTAAGAGCAAAAGAACGATGTTGTTAATGATGAGATTGAAGTTATTATGTAAAACAAATGTAATGTTTACGAGTTTGTCTGTATTTCAGTGGCCTGAAGCCTGTGAGACCTTCGAAGTGGTAGCTCTAAACTCCTCAGCTCATCAGTATACCGGTGCCCTGGTGCTGAGGAAACCGCTCAACTACAACGAGAGACAGTTCTATCAATACCAGCTGTATGCTACCGTGAGTATCCACATAGTGTCACTTTATTAGGGGTTAATTTTCAATGCTAGTAGTTATCATTTGAAAAGCATGTTTAAGTTCGTAAAGATTTTGGCGTTGATTTACGGTTTCTGAAGCTACTGCTTTGATTGGCGATCAATCCTATGGAGGGCTCGGAAACCGGTTAATTTTCCAAACCGGTTTCGGTCATTGACCCCAAACCAGAAACCATTGCGGTTTAGGTTTCGGTTACCGGTGTTTTAACCGGTTAATGGGAGAAACCGTTTTTTTACAAATTCCGATTCTGTTGAGCGAAATTAACCGGTTAATTTGAGATTCAGCGGTAAATAAATAAGAGTTTTATCTACTACGCCATCTCTCTTACATCTACAATAATAAAGCTCCACGTTCAAGCTCCGGTCTAGTCACTCCATGCCAACGAATAACGCACTCACAAGCAGATTGTGTTCGACCGCGCTTGTAGTTTCGTTCTAATTGTCGTGAGTGCAACGAAATAATTGAATGGAGTCTGAGTAAAACCGGTTTATTTAGGTTAGTGCGAGTATTAAAATAATATTTTCTGCAAAAACCGGTATCCAAAATGATTAAGGTTTAGTCTAAACCGTTTTTGTAAATAACCGGTTAATTGAAGAACGATATTATAACGGTTTTATGAACAATATTAACCGGTATTTCAAAACCGGTTCCAAGCCCTGGTTCTACCAACTACGCTATCTCCCTTACACCTAAAATAACAAAGCTTAAGTCGCTTTACGCCAACGAATATCGCACTCACAAGCAGATTTTATTCGACCGCACTCGTAGTATCATTCTTCTAAGTTTCGTGTGTGCAGCAAAACACTTCAATTGAGTCTGTGTAAAACCGGTTTATTTAGGTAAGCGCGAGTATTAAAATTAAATTCTCTGTTAAAACTGGTATCCAAAATGATTTAGGTTTAGTCTAAACCGTTTTTGTAATTAACCGGTTAATCGATGAACGATACTATAACAGTTTTGTGAACAATATTAACCGGTATTTCAAAACCGGTTCCTAGCCCTGATCCTATGATATAGTAGTAAGAGATTCCATTTCACACATAATGCAAAACAATTAACACGAGATTATAATTAAAAAAAAACCTTTCGGAGGGGATTTCTAGTAACAAATGCAATTAAACAATAGGACACTTATGATCGTGCCCTGCTTGTCCTATTGTCTGCACGTAACAGGAACTGAAGACGTCAAAATTGTACCGATGTGTGGTGCCTCCCGTCCCCGAGAGAAATAATGAAACAATGATAAGTACCGAGCATGATAACACATCCGAAACTTGGAGTATAAATTAATGAAACACCGTTCTCCATTCCTCAGGACGGCACCCTCAACTCGACAGCCCACGTGGAGATCAAAGTAGTGGACGTACAGAACTCTCCGCCAGTATTCAGTGGAGCCCTCAGCGGCGCTCTGGCTGAAGACGCACCGGTAGGGACGCTGGCTCTCACTGTGAAGGCCAGGGATGCTGATAGGGCACAGCCTAGGAGAGTTGTGTTGGAGCTCGTTACTAGTAAGTGTTTGATTATGATATAAGCTGCTCCAAATGAAATATTGAAAGGTTAATGCCATTGACAAGATGATTCAAAATTAAACAATTTAGACCAACCTCAGTAAGACCGAGCGAGTAAGACCTAGCGCGCACTGCCTTGCGTTTTTTTAACGCATATCTTGTGAAGTACGGAGTGTCATAGAAGTGCGCGCACGGCGGTGAAATAAACGCATGCGGTAAACTCATCGTAGGCCTCCCGCTACAAATATGCGGTGAGACTACCGCACATATTTTTGTATGGTAGTTTTCTTGTACGGTAGTCCATAACGATGACGTGTGTGCACCACAGCTGGAGTTCGAATGACAAAACGTGCGTTTTTTTCGTACGGTAGAATAAACGCACCGCGTTCTACTGCAAGGCACTGCGCGCTAGGCCTAATGTTGCTGATTGCCCACACGGTTGGCGCAGTGGCTGAGCGATTGGCTGCTGCACTGCTTGTCGCGGGTTCAATTCCCGCACAGAACAAAAATTATTTGTACGGCCTACAGTAGTTGTTCCGGGTCTGGCTGTTTGTGAATGTGACTTTTGAACGTACCCACGATACTGGAGACTGTTACTATAAGTGAATGATTTTTTACAGATCCCTTGGATTTCTTCCTGTTGGACAGTCGAACAGGTGAACTAAGAACAGCAAAACCATTGGACAGGGAGGCGTTAGCTGACCCATCATCACCACTGAACCTTACCGTCAGGGTAAGTAACGGAAATGTAGCTGTTACAACTACAAATATCTGGTATTAGACTGATATCAGTAAATATTCTAGCAATTCAAAGTAACAGTTTGGTTTTAGGTGGTCGCATGAGATACCAATTAGCACCATCACTTATTTTTATTCCTTTGCTAAATGCTGAGTTCCTTGCATGTTTTTTTTATTTTGTAAGAAATGTAGGTCATCATCAAAGATGCTTAGCCTTTTCCCAAGTACGTTAGAATCGGCTTCCAGTCTAACCGGATACCCCTGCATATAACCAATCACACGGCTTCACACACACCCCCGCTACGCGGATGCAGCTGAATACCAGTATTTTACATAGACACCTGACCTCCACAACCCAGTTAGTAATGGATAATACGATACCCCTTGGTAAGACTGGTTGTCAGACTTTCGGGCAAATATCTACAATTAAAAGCCGGAAACAACGGCTTAACGAGCTTTCCGGGGCACGAAGGAAACTCGGTACGTAATGGGTGATCACCTATCCACGGACCAACCTAGGCAAGCGCGGCTTAACCTGAAGACCGACCCCAAACTGATGTTATTAGTTAACTAGGAGCTCCTCGGTAAAAAATGTAGGTACAGTAACAAAATTTCTCCTGCACAGGCAACTGAAGTAGTGAACGGCGCACCGCTGATCTCCGAGCTGACCTCGACCCTGGCGACGGTGACCATCACTATAAAGGACGTGAACGACGAACCGCCGCGGTTCAACCGTCGCGAGTACAGCGTGGAGATACCCGAGAGCCTGCCCATCGGGACTCCGCTGCCGAACTTGGATATGGTTGTCACTGATACTGATGTGGTAAGAGACTTATTTTGAAGAATTCTAGGATATTACTTTTATTTATTTTCATGTGTGACATACATTTTAGGAAGTGTGCGTCCCTGATGAACTCCTGGGCCCCCGACACATGGTAGTAGTAGGAATAGTGGGTTTTTAGTTGATTAGAGTTCGACACCCCAGACGGACAGGAATTTTCCCATTAAAAAAAGGGGTGTCCGTCCAAACTAATAAATATTAACTGACACAGAATAATGATTTCAAAATCAAAATCAAATCAAAGCATTTATTTCAAGTAGGCCAGTTACAGGCACTTTTGAACTGTCGAAACAAAGATAACGATTAAATGTAGCTACAGTCCCAGTCACAAGGCATAAAAACTGTGAAAGTACTGTAGATGCCCATTCCCTAGCGTAGATCTCTATGGAGAAGAACGGGCAAGAAACTCCATGGACACTCTTTTAAATCAGCATATTGTTACAAAACCTTGGTTACATCATTCATATTGAGATGGTACATTATGTGAGAACGATGTAGCAAGATGTGCACGTTAAAAGTGTCCATAGTAAAAACAAAAAAGACAATTCAAAAAATAAAATGAAATAATTAATTCAAATAAGCCGTGGCAACTAAGAGATGACCAGTCACAACTGACAGCGCCCGTTCACGAACATGACGCATGGATCAGCACCATTCAACTCAACCATTTTGAAGGGAACTAAATGATCCGACACACGCGCCACCATCAGCGAGACATTGAGTGAGCAAGATACTCGTAGGTACGTAGTAGTCTCAACGTCTAAAGTGTTTTGCGCTACTCAAGATTAACCTATAAGTAAATTAAGCGCAGTGAAAACCATAAAAAACGGTACTCGCGTAAATAATCAATTGCGTATCTTTGTAGGGTTCCGTATCTCAAAAGGAAAAAACGGAACCCTTTAAAGGATCACAAGTGTGTCTCTTCGTCTATCACAGCCAATTTACTCCGAAACTACTGGACCGATTGAGTTGAAATTTGGTACTCATATGTAAGTCGGTGACCCAAAGACGGACGTGTAACGTAAATTAAAGAAGTTTAAACATCGGGGAAACTTTTGCGGGTTAATAAGATGATGAAAAAAAAAAAGTTTACATACTATATCGGGTTACATATCAAATTAAAGGGCTTATTGTGAGCATCTCAAATGTATTTTTATAATTTTTAAATAAATAGTTTTGAAGTTATTTAAGGTGAAAATTTACCATTCCCCCTCCCCCTTAACTCCGACATAACAGGGCCGAACTTTTTAAAAATATACAAAAAATAGTTCTTCCCCCCCCCCCCCCCCCCTTTAACTTTGAAACTACAGGGCTGAAAATGTTGAAAAATATACAAAACATAGTTCTTCGCCTATTATAGGAAAACCATTATTGAAAGCTATAACGATAAAAATTATACTATGATGGTACGGTCAGCAACAGAAGTAGCTTAACATTTCGGAATTTTAATTATTTATTGTACAGGACTCCAGCTATTATTTTTAATGTTTCAGAAGATTATTCTTTAAAATATTCCATACTCTTCAATAGCTTGTTAGTAACGAGTAATATCTTACAAGTTTTATTAAAACCTGCTTTGAAACTTTGAGTAGTGTTAATCTACTTCTGATGCTGACTTTACCTACGGAAACCTTCATACGCGCGTCCGACTCGCACTTGGCCGTTTTTTTATAGTTCGTAAGAACTTTTTTATACAAACCTTCGACATCATCCTAACATCTAGATACAAAACGTCTTGCCAAAATTATCTCTGAGGAACTCGCTTTCGTCATAGTTTAAACCTTATTCTCATCTTTCCAGGGTCTAAACTCGGTGTTCACTCTACGTCTATCAGACGAGATGGGTGCCTTCATCGTGGAGCCTCCAACAGCAACTGGTACTGCCTCTGTGACGTTAAGACTCAACTCCAGCCTAGATTATGAGGACCCGAACCAGAGGAAGTTTATTTTGGAGGTGAGTTTTTCGTGCTCATTACAGCCTCGTTGGTCTAGTGGTTGCAAGCACGACTTCTGAGCATCATGGTCCTGGGTTCGATTTCTTTGTCGGGCAAAGGATTTTTCCATCAGGAATTTCTCAGCTACGGAGTCTGGAATTGTGTCCGGTTGATGGCAATAGGGTCACCTCCTTAGAAGAATCTAACGAACTTTTAGATTGTGACATTGACTGTGTTATGTTGATGTGGGTATAGAAATTCAGTTCATCAAGCTACTAATGGCATGCATAGTCTTCTTCCTCTTTTTAAGTCGATGGTGCTTTCTGTGGTGCTTTCATATTAATTAGACACCACATTAACTTAACCATCGTTAGGTATTGTTATGAACCATTCACTAACTTAACTATTGAGTTCGGCCTAACTGAGCTAACCAGGGGGGCTACTATGACGTCTTATACCAGGAGTAATTCCAGTGTGGGAAAGAGACAGAGCTATACAGGTTGACTAGCGCCATCTCTTTCCCACACTGGAATTACTCCTGTTCTAAGACGTCATGGTAAGACACCTGGAGAAAATTGTCAATGCCACCCTTTTTAGCTTATGTTTGGGCAATAAACCAATTGTCATGACTTAATGTCTTATATTTTATCGTTGGCTTAATTCTCCAGTCCATATTTTTTTATTGAGGCTTAAACTTCTTTTAATGTCTAAGTTATATTCCAGGTGATAGCCGAGGAGCTCCACACATCTCCCCGCCTCTCCTCCAAGGCCAGCGTCACCATATCGCTGACCGACGTGAACGACAACGCGCCGCAGTTCGCCGACGAGCCCTACTCCGCGACCGTGGCCGAGAGCGCCCCTGCCGGCTCCAGGGTCGCTAGCGTGAAGGCCACGGATAGGGATACTGGCAGGTAAGATATTGTGATGGTAACAGGAGACCATGTCCTGGCGCACAATGGCGGCACGGCATGGCAAGGTATTTTTAGGCGACGAATAAAAATATAACTTAACCGTATGGAAATAAAGTTGAAATTTCAATGTTAAGGCCGCCGACACGGCTAAACGAATGTGAACTTTAAACCACTGATTATCTTTATTAAAAACTCTTAAATCGTTAAGACAGTTGTCAACTACATCTTGAGTGCTTGTAATACAGTTGTTTACATTAAAAAATGCAAAAGAACATGACTAAGCATACCGCGGTATTACTTTTTAACATTGAAATTTCAACTTTATTTCCATACCATTAGTTATATTTGTTTGAAAATTGAATGTTCAATACCATCTTACGAGAAGGTTCTAGTTCATTACACAAGCAGCTTTATCGAGCTATGCAGATGCTTAGTTATAGATGACTATGATAATATTTATAAAATAGCCATCTGAAAGCGGCGCATACTCCGTTCACCTGGAAATGAAATCATTGATGACGTAGTTTATATTTTGGTAGATACCCAATTAGCACTACATGTCCTTCTATCTCCCAGATTCGGCACAGAAGGCATAGTGTACCACCTCTCAGGCAACGGTGCAGAACTGTTCAGGGTCGACAACCGCAGTGGAGTGATCACCGTGGCACCCTGTCCCACGCCTGGGCAGGCGCCCTGTCTAGACTATGAGACGAGGAAGGACTACTTCTTGCAGTACAAGGTATGATTCAAACTGCTCTTGACCTACACCAACAAGTTATAGTTCTTCTTTATCGTGTCTTTAGTGTCTAACCTGGTGTCAGAGTTTTTATGCCACCCATGGGCCTCAGACTTAGCTTTACATGCCGTCGAGGAATATGAGCTGGTTTCCTCACGATGTTTTCCTTTACTGAAGCAAGTGATAATTACACAATACATACCGAATGGATTCTAAAGATGTTTGATACATCTGCGGCAATGAGGGAATTTCGGAGAACAAGTAGAAGTGAACCTTTCCCAAAGATAATAATGTTTTCAGCCATTTTTGAACTGCTAGTTAGACTCGCGAGTTTATAGAATTAAGGGCATGTCTTTGTAACTTTAATTCCTTCAGACTCTGATGGAATTCATAGATAGAGGTTTTTTGCCATGCAAATGCGAGTGCTAAACATAATGCAGGTGTCTACACCACACAAGTATGGTTTCCATACCCTAATCTTATTTCATTTTACCATTCTCAGGCAACCGACGACGATGGTGCCGGTCAGATGACAGTGGTCTCCCTCCAGATATCTCTGACAGACTCCAACGATAACCCGCCAGTGTTCAACACTGCTGTCTACAAAGCTTCCATAGATGAAGATGCCGTGAAGTTTGAACCAGAGCTACAGGTACATAACTACAAGCCTAATACAGTCTGAAGAATAGATCTACATGTAAAAGAAGTCATAATACCTTCCTAGTCATAGTATCACCCCTGAGGGTGATACTATGACGTCTTATAGCAGGAGTCATTCAAGTGAGTGAAGGAAACAGAGCTATACAGGTCGTGTAGCGCCATGTCTTTTCCACACTGGAATTGCTCCTGCTTTAAGATGTCATGGTAGGTCATGTGATGGTAACAGTTTCCTAGCCTTTAGCGTGATTTTAGGATAAAGCAAATTTAACGCTAAACAAAGTTTCGCCGAACTGGTGAAGACATGTAGGTAGCTCTATTTCCGTATCGTCGGTTCTCTATCCTACTCATCGACAGAGATAGTGTCGTTCAACATCAGCCTGGCCACTTCCCAACTATACAAGAGTCGGCTTCCCGTTCAGTAGAATGCAGCTGAATACCAGTATTTTACATGAAGCGACAGTTTGTAATGACCTCCACTGTGACTGCTCAGTTACTGGATAAAACGATACCTCTTGGCTAGACTGAAAGTGTTGTCATAAATCAAATGATGACACCTTCATTTCCTCAGGTCCAAGCCCGAGACGTAGACGCAACATCAGACATCCGCTACTCGATCGCCTCGCCCGCGACGCACCCGTTCTGGATCGACCCCATCAACGGCAAGATATCCGTGCGCCCGGATACCGGCGGAGTTACTCCTCCTGAGGAAGGCAACAAGATTTACTTGACTGTGCTGGTAAGATCTAATTGGATGAACTCTTCTTTTTAGTCGTTCACTCTTGACAGAGTGGTCGTGGTCATGCCCCATGACCACGACCACTCCGCCCACAACTGCGGTCGCTGCTTTCGCAATCCTTTTACACTGGTTTCTATTGGCCGCGTGGCGAGCACATCTAATCTATGTACACCCAATTTTTATTTTTTATAAGCTTATTGTTTCCCCGCTTAATATCTATTGACGGAGTGACGATACTAGAACCCTTTTCATTTTATATTAAGTTTTTTGTTTTGGTTTGTTTTTTATTGTGTGTAGGTACTTGTGGCATGTGCTGAATAAAAATATATTCTTTCTTTTTATATCTACGCTAGCCTCAACACGGAAAGTGAAAATCCAATAGCGAACTATTGTTTGTTTGTTCATTTAGTTGCCTAGTGCTAATTAAAACGAGAGGAGTTTTCATTAAAAACACTGCTACCAACTGATTGGTAGCCACTAACTTTTCTCTTATAACTTGTGCCAATACGACAGAAGATGTAAAAATGTTTGTAAAGCTTCATTGTATTATATTATCTGCAAAGTTTTGCTTCGGGAAAACCGACCTTCTCATAACGTAACATCACGCCTGTATCCCCCGAAGGGTTAGGTAGAGGTGAACCTAACAAGTAAACCCACATTTCGCCAGTTATGTTTAAGTTCCATGTAGGGGGCGAGCCTATTGCCATCAACCGGCCAAAAATCATGACTTCGGGGCTGCTACTGGGAAAGTCCTAATGGAAAAACCCTTTGTAATAATAGCACTATAACACTTTACGCGACCCGAGAATCGAACCCTGGAATGCACAGCAGTACCACTAGATCAACGAGGTAATCCTCGTTGTCGTCGTGTTAATATAATTATATTAACCGACCTTAATACTAATGAATTAACATGATTTAGGAAAAACTAAAATTTAATCAGCCTATACAATTTACTTAAGTTAGGATGTCATTTCTGTATTTTGTCTGAAAACTTATCATCTCACGTATCCCAGGCAACAGATGGAGTCCACAACGCAACCTGCAGGGTGGAGATCGCAGTCCGTGATGTGAACAACCACGCGCCCGTGTTCGATACTGACAAGTATGACGCTGATATCTCTGAGGATGCACCCATTGGTAAGTCTACATCTAAAACCTTTATTCAGCTTCGTTCTGAAAAGTCATCATCATCATCATTTCAGCCGAAAGACGTCCACTGCTGGACATAGGCCAAGCCCAAGTGTCGCCACACTGACCGGTCCCGTGCAACTCGCATCCAGCGGATCCCCGCAACCTTCACCAGGTCATCGGTCCACCTAGTGGGAGGCCTTCCAACGCAACGTCTTCCGGTTCGCGGTCGCCACTCCAGAACTTTTCGGCCCCATCGGCCATCCGTTCTGCGAGCAATGTGCCCTGCCCACTGCCACTTCAGTTTGGCAATTCTTTGGGTTACGTCGGTAACCTTGGTTCTCTTGCGGATGTCTTCATTTCTGTTTCGATCACGCAAGGAAACTCCGAGCATAGCCCTCTCCATTGCCCTTTGGGTGACTTTAAGCCTTCGAGAGCAGCGGTGGCCCAGTGGTGGCGGCCCCGACTTACGAACAGTAATTCGTGGGTTCGAACCCAGGCAGGCGCATTACTTTGTGTAATTTATTTCATCACCACTGCTCTCAAAAACGGTGAAGGAAAACATCGTGAGGAAACCGGCATGTCCTAGAACCAAAAATTCGAAGACATGTGACATCTACCAACCCGCACTGGGCCCGCGTGGTGGATTATAGCCCATTCCCTCTCATAGAGAGGAGGCCGAGTGTCACAGCAGTGGGAAAATTAAAGGCTGATTATGCTAAGCCTTCGAATGAGGCCCATTGTAAGCGACCACGTTTCGGACCACGTTTCGTTTCTGAAAAGTAAAACTAAGTTTTGTTAAAAAACACAGACAGTTTGTTACAAACCGGTCAAGTACGAGTCGGACTCGCGCACGAAGGGTTCCGTACCATCGGCGGCGACCTCTCGCGTCCGGCCCTGGTTCAATCCATGGTCCGGAGCGAGACGGAATGGGACGCCGTCGCCTCCTTCTGCGAAGCAGTCATGCTAGCGAAGGAGGCGACGGAACGTGAGAGGGAGAGAACCTCACGTCCCAGCCGCCGCGGGAGACGCACCGGGCGTCGGCGCGGCCACCGTAGGCGCGGGCCTGTGGACGGTGAGCTATGGGCTAGCTCGCCGTCCGTCCGTCTTATGACGACAGGCCGTGTCGACGGCGCGCGAGTGTTCCACGCGCGCCTCAAAGAGATGTCAGCAATAGGAAGGGGTCCGCAAGGGCCGATGCCTGCCGGGGCTGCGGGACTGTTCGAAAGAGATACCGCGGCCCTGGCAAAAGGCAAAGGAAGGAACATGGATGGGTTTTAGTCAGTAAAAGTCTGACACTCCCTCCTGCTCAGCCCAGAGCGGAAGGGGTTATTTGATGATTCATCCGAAAAAAAAACAAAAAAAAGGCCTTGCTTTTTACCAAATTTCATGATTACCCTATAGGTAGGTAGGGAAGTACCCTATAGGTTTTGATTCCCTTTTGAAATCGCATAATATGCGACAGAAACATTCATATCTTTTGATCGCGTTGACTTACAAGTTTGTTTTTTTTCATTGCTCCAAGGGGTAGCAGACTTGAGTATTTGGTATTAATTTCAGCTTGATACCGCCACGCATTCCTGAGAAAAAAGGGTCTTGACAGACAGACGGACAACAAAGTGATCCTATAAGGGTTCCGTTTTGCCGATTGTGGTACGGAACCCTTAAAAATGACTATTCTCGTCTGTGATGATGTCACATCATGTGTCCCTTGACGTAATGGCTTTGTACTCATACTCATTCATCCTCAGGCACGGAAGTAGCAGCAGTTCGCGCAACAGACCTGGACAGCGGCATCAACTCGGAGCTCAAGTACTGGATCCAGAAGGGAGCCCTGGACTCCTTCGCGATACACAACGACACTGGAGTGGTGACCGTATCGTCTAAGCTGGATTATGATAAGCGGAACACGTACCGGATACAGATTGTGGCTACTGATTTGGGTTAGTGACTCCCTGCTTATTTATTTGAAGAACTGGTTGAACTGCCATGATCCGTGTCTGAAGCTAAACAGTATTTTTTTAATATTGTTCACGAGCACGTTAATCGTGTGAACTTTGACTTGCAAACGCTCACCGCTCACCGCTCTCGGTTGCTTTGGCATTGACCTCGCAAACGTTCACCTAGAAGACTTTCTCAATTTGACATGGAAGCTTTCCAAAATCACTCTTCAAATTTCTATGACAGCCTAGCGGAACCGCAAGTCATACTGAAGGTATTCTAGCATTTATCGTTTGTTGATTATTCTGGACAGCGAAAGAGTTTGAGATGAGAGACTACTAGCTATCACCCGGTGGTCGCAAGCGCGACTGTTGAGCATGAGGTCCTGGATTCGATTCCCGGATCGGGCAAAGTGTTATTGGGTTTTCCATCGGGAATCTCTCAGTAGCAGCCACGGAGTCTGGATGGGTGTACTAATAGGTACACACTACACCTCCGCCCAACCTTTCGGCAATTGTTATTGTTAAAAAAAAAACAAAACAAACAAAAAGGTTTATTGCAGAAACTTGTACAACTTTTACAGTAAATCTTACGTAGGGACCTCCTTTTAAGTAAAAGATATACCTGTGCTAGGAGATCCCGCTCTTCAATAACAAATTTTGAAATGGTAAAAATGGTGTACAAATAGAAAATAGAATTTAAATAAAAAAATTACAAGTAAAATCTAAAACTAAACAAAACAAAACATAGCGTGTGTGAGTGTGCATGAGTGTGTGTGTGTGCTTGTGTGTGTGAGTGTATGTGTGTGTGAGTGCATGTGTGTGTATGTAAATGTGTGCGTGTATGTGCGTGTGTGTAGGTGTGTGCGTGTGTGCATCTCTTACCTTCACATTTACGATGCTATTATATATTGTTATGTTTTGTATTTTTTTATAATTGTAAGTACATATCCCTCTCCAGGTATACCCAGCCTCACTGGCACAACTGAACTCACAGTCCACGTAATCAACGTGAACGATAAGAAGCCATACTTCACGCCGTCCATCCAGCGCGCGGAGGTGTCGGCAGACGCGGAGCTCGGCTCCGTGGTACACAACCTGATAGCTGTGGACCCGGATATCACGGATAATGGGTCGCTGGTGTATGAGATGGGGGATAGAGTGATAAGGGCGGTGGATAAGAATGGAAAAGAGGTAAGAATCATTTTTAAATTATCAAATTTTATGAGGATTTTCTAGGTTTTAAGGGTGAATTCAAACAAGTGCAAAACAAGTTCTTGAATGCCGTCTATTTGAGCTGATCAGCATTCAGTTACATCGGTAAAATCAGCTGTAAGTACCACTCTATGTCGAATGAATCAAACTGACTAATAGCCAAATCTAGCTCTTGAAAGAGGCCACAATTGATAATCAGCTATTTTACAATATTTTTACTAACTGACGTGCGTGGCTAAAAAAAGGGTTATGATGTATTAGGGCATGCGGAACTAACTTTTGGTCCTATAGTAAAACCGGTTTTTCCCGGGTTTTACTATTGGACCGAAAGCTCGTTGGGCATGCCCTGTGATGTATGTTCATCTTTTCCCTCATAACTTCTGAACTATTTATCATAATTTGACAAGTCGTCGGAGGCGCCTTGTCTCGTCAGCTGGTTTATATGCTATGTGACGGCACATTAAATTGGATATGGTGCCCCTTAGAGAACATAAAGTCAAGAACTACTAAAAAATATTAAATCTATGTGTACAAGGCGGTTGAGATTTCCGTAGTAAATCGAACAGATGCCTTTTGTATAGTATCATCACATCACATTAGAGCACACAGCAAAATTACGTATTTATCTCAATGACAAAACTAAGTCAAAAGCGACCTTTACTTTATTCTTTTTTTGTGATCTACAGGTTTCAGACGAAGGTATCTTCGGCTCCTGGTTTTTTGTGCACCCAAATGGCACGATAGTAGTATCACAGAAGTTGGACAGGAGTCGTGCAGCAGTATTGACCTTACCTGTCAGAGTTACTGATGCTTCGGCACCTACTCTGCAACAGGCGGATGGTAAGTTTTTCCAATGATTTTCTTCAATTACTTTCACTTTTTTTTAGTTTATGTTTAAAGTTATCCTGTAGTTTTATAAAAACACATAAATTTGGTACGTTGCTTAGGGAGTGACTAGACTTATCACTGCGGAATTAGTATTAGTTCATGCAATAAAAGCAAAGAAGATGTCATTCGCCATGATTTGGTTCGCGCGGCGCGATTTGAAACCGCAACTCATCGCTTCAAGCCGATTCGCACCGATAAGTGATGTTTGCAGGCCCCGACCAAAAAATAAAATATAATAAGTATTTATCCAATGAGGATTTGAAGCAAAGTCACGTAATATTAGTTTTTGAAAAATCTAAAATTCTGACTGACCTTATCTAAGCTAGAACACCGTAACTTTAAGCTCGTACATCATGTGGGCAGAAGATGGGTTTCGTGCAATGAAAACACGGTGCGATACACTGTTTGTAGCAAACTAACAAATTATTTGAAATTACAACTTAACACGAGGCACAATGAATCGGGTACAGTTCCAGCACGTCTCAACTCCGCTGCGATCAGACACTGAATGTCGTCCTCACCTCGAGCTGTAAACATCACGGCTCTGTAGAAGCACGCTGTGGTGTGGGTAGACTTGTAAGTAGGTCCCCTGATGTCACCACTGGCGTACTTGCTATTCATTCTATGTCCGTGCCAATGACCGGATCCGACATATTCAATATTAAATATTTTCTTTCCAGGCGAGCTAATAATCACCATCGTAGACGTGAACCGCCACGCCCCTGTCTTCTCCCAACCCTCGTACCTGGAGACCATGGTGGAGGAACAGCCGATAGGCACCGTGCTCAACACATACGTAGCCACTGACAAGGAGACGCCCGTGCAGGCCATTGTCATACACCCGCCCAACCCGTACTTTACCATTGATAATGTTACTGGTGAGTTTTAACTCTTTAAATTACGCTACAAGTTTATTTTCGAGCTACCTGTGTCAATTTCGCCTGCTTCTAGTGAACCCTGAAAAGCAAGACACAACGGCTTTGTGGAGAGAAGACCACTCTTTGGGTTGTCTATAGTTGGTGATGTGGTTATGGATATCTCAAAGGCTTCGCATGTGTGATACCAATTTTAGACTCGTAATATATGAACGTCGTCTATGTTTCACCGGACTGGAATCTACAGCGGTCAAAGTGGGCATCATCACAAAATCCTGCTTTACAGGTATAAGTATGAAAGATATAGGTACTTTACATCTTCATACTTATCATGAACCTAAGCATTTTCCTCATAATACTTCGTATGAGCCTAATTATTAGAATCAATAAAGTATTTGATACAATAACAACTTCATTGTACCCCCAGGTGTTGTAAAAACCGCCGCCCGCATAGACTACGAGAAGATCCACAGCATCAACTTCACGCTGGTGGCGTACGACTCCGGCGTGCCGCAGCTGAGCGCGGCGGCCGGCGTCACCGTGACGCTGCGCAACGCTAATGACGAGGAGCCCGTGTTCGCCGCCGCAGCGTACGACGCCGCCGTGCCGGAGCACTCTGCGGCGGGGACCAGTGTGCTTACTGTGTCGGCTGTGGATAAGGATGAAGGTTTGCGCGTATTATTAGTTTGTTTTTATTACAAGCTTTTATTTAATTTACCCTTGTTAGTATGTATGTATTGGTCAAATCTTGCAACTGAATTTCAAACCAGTTCCCTCAACCGATTGTGCTGAAATTTTGCAAACAACTTTGGTTCTGGTTACGAAACATTTTAAGACAGACATGACTTGATCGATGCCAGGATCGTGTCCTCACGAGAAAACTCCTCATCAGTTACATAACACGGACACGAAAATTTGTATACGCGTTCAATTTTGATATATAAAATTATTTTTCCTTTGTTTTTCATTTTAATAAAAGCTTCGCGCTTTTATTTCAATTTTTATTTTCATCTTACATCACGCCTGTAATGATGTTTTCCGAACAAGTGCCTTCGAAATGGCTTCATGATGTTGTTTTAACACCCATTAGACAACATCTATCAGAAAGGTGTGATCATAAATCTTAAGGGTGTGGTACAGAGCATCAAACTAAACAACTGACTAACTCTATGTAATGGGTCAATCATCGTAATCATAATCAGCCTTTTAATGTTCCCACTGCTGGGACACTCGGCCTCCTCTCTATAAGAGGGAATGGGCTATAATCCACCACGCGGGCCCAGTGCGGGTTGGTAGATGTCACATGTCTTCGAATTTTTGGTTCTAGGACATGCCGGTTTCCTCACGATGTTTTTCTTCGCCATTTTGAGAGCAGTGGTGATGAAATAAATTACACAAAGTAATGCGCCTGCCTGGGTTCGAACCTACTGTTCGTAAGTCGGGGCCGCCACCACTGGGCCACCGCTGCTCTATCATCATCGTCTTCATCATCGTAATCGCGTAATCATAATTATTAAGATGTCCCATAAAACCTTCCAATACTGGACCCAAATGGATAGCTGATTTTGTGCTGATCCCTTTGATAGATTAATGGGAGGCCGTGATGTTACCGTATTAATGATATTAAAAGAAAATCTCGACATATGCTTTACTCTTTTGGTATTTTTCAATCATTTGAGTTGTCTCTTTAAACTAAGCTGTTCTTTCCCAGATGAATTCGGCGAAGTAACCTACAGCCTATCAGGAGAATCATCACAACAGTTCACCATCGACCCTAAAACCGGCGTCATCACCGTAGCAGAGGGCGCTGACCTCGATAGAGAGGTGGCTGCGGATGTGCGGCTGAGAGCTATCGCTAGTGATAATGCGCCTGCACATCTTAGGAGAACGACCAGTGTTCCTGTAAGTAGTCCTATAGAAATTTTTTTTCTGATATTGGGGTAATTACTCGAAGGAAACAGTTTCACTCAAATATACACACATCAAAAGTGTCTAGGGATCAACATATATTTTTGCAATAACTTTTCTCCTGATTGATATTAATTAAAATTTTCTTTAAGGATTCATCAAATAAAGTGTTTTCGTTTGTCACAGTAACGATAAACCAAGTCACCTTTGCATTAATAAAGAAATTTGCCATTTTCCTAATAAAGGGATTTTTGACATTTGAACCACTAACACAAAAGTTCGAAAAAAAGACTGAAATAACAGTTTTCTTTAAAATTTTATTGGGTAACTTAAACAATTAATAATCCGTGTTTCTACCGCGAACACTAACAACACAAGAACATCGGTTTGGCATACTCAAAATGAGTTCATCCAAATCACGCTGTGGAATGGCCGCCCATGTTCGTTGCAACAACAAAAAAAGGTCTTCTTGCGACTGGATACCCTCCATATTCGGCAGAGCTCTTCTCTGTAGCATATCCCATGCATGCTCAATCGGATTCAAGTCTGGCGACTGAGCAGGCCAGGGCAGGACATTGATGTTAGCTGCGGCGAGAGTCTGTCTTACAACTCTTGCGGTGTGCGGTCGTGCATTATCATGCATTAACTGAAATAAGGGACCGATTTGCACTTGTAGAGGAACGATGACGTCTGATACAATCGTCTCAGCATAAATTTGAGCGTTGAGGTTGCCTCTGATCCAAATCAACTCAGTTCTTCCGCCGATCCAAATACCCGCCCATACCATGATGGTTCCACCACTATAAGGATGGACTTCCTGGCAGGATTTTAATCGCTGTTGGCGTCCAGGGGTTCTCCAGTGTCGTATACGTCTTGTATCCGGTCTCATACCAAAACGAGACTCATCAGAAAAGCACACGAAACGCCATTGTTCTTCTGCCCAATTTCTGTGTTCAAGAGCCCATTGATATCGTATCCTACGATTGTGCATTGCTATAGGTGGTACCCGTAGCGGTCTTCAGGAATGAAGGTTCACTTCATGCAAGCGGTTTCTGACTGTTTGGTCGCTAATTAAGTTCCCTGAAGAGTGATGAAGCCTCACGGCTAACATCATGGCGGTTATTGTTGGAGCTCTTCGAGTTAAGATTTGAATGTATCGGTCTTGTCTCCGTGTGGTGCAGCGATACCGTCCTCCATGGCGCTCAGCCACGGTACCAGTGCTTCGGTAACGTGTCCAAAGTCGACTGATAACACTCTGACTTGTATTCAGAGCTAAAGCCACAGTACGTTGCCGGGAACCAGCTTCTATCATTCCCACGGCTCTGAGCATTTCTTCCCTGCTTAAATGACGTCGCCGCTCCATAATAACGTTGGTTTTAATCAGTAGTAGGGAAACAGTAGCACTAATAATGTCTTCAATGCGTTGTATGTTTTTATAGGGAAAATATTGACAGCTGATTTTCATCTTTTACTCGAATTTGATTCACAGTTCCTGATTCAAATTATGAAATGCACCAAAAAGGATCCATATAAATTTATAAAATCATAAATTTATTACAAAGCTACATCTCAATCTCAAGAAATCCACATAAAAATGCTTGATCCCTAGACACTTTTGATGTGTGTATTTTTCCCGACCTCGATAATGTAGTTTCGGTACACAGGTAATTATCATGATCACTCTTTCGCTTACAATAAAAACACTTGGTAGTAGCTTGTTGTAATAATGGGTCCGTCGTCGTCACGTTCAAAAACTAGAGGGAGAACTTACGAAAGTTTTTGCGATGTTCGTGGCGTTTGATATTATGCTTTAAGCTTATGCCCGCGGCTTCGTGGAGTTCGATAATGGTCCACGATAATGGTCATACTACCGGAATAAAATGTATTCTATGTGTTTATCCAGGTTACAAACTATCGGTGTGCTAAATTTCATCCAAATCTCTTCAGTATTTTCGCGTGAAAGAGTAACAAACATCTATCTATCCTCACATACTTTCGCATTTATAATCCTACTAATATTGGAAATGAGAAAGTTTCAACATATGATTCATGACATGGTCGTATAAACTATTAATAAATTAATTGTGTCCTCAGGTCCACATAAAACTGCTAGACATAAACGACCACTCACCGATCTTCAGCCAGAAGGTGTACAAGAGCACGATTGCAGAGAACTTGCAGCTGAATCCTCCGGCGGCCATCTTGCAGGTGCTGGCCGATGATAAGGATGAGGGGATAAATGGGAAGATCGAGTATAAGATTGTGGAACAGAGTGAACCGGGTAAGGAAGCTTTAAACATTTAAGATAAGAAAAAAAATACAATTCTTTTTAAAATCTCGAAAAAAGAAAAAACATAATTTTTTTAAAGCACTGCTTCTTACAGTATTTTTTTTTCAGTATGTATTTCAGATAATCACCTTATTCAGATTCGTTTTATAGTGTTATTTTAAAGTTGGACTACTTTGGACCCATTTACGACTAGAATAATCATGTAACGCTATAAGTCTCTGATTACCTGTCTCAAATCGAGAAGCCTGGCAGACTATTCCTAATCATTGCGCTATTATACTAGTCTGGTTGAACTTACCTCTATAGAAATAGGTGTTTAATACTTATTTGTAAATTAATTGTGTGATATCTATACATCTATACAATAAAATAAAATTAAAATGTCTGTTTGTAACATCAAAATAACCACTTTTTATATGCATGTGAAAATTTATACGGCACTTATAACAAAAACACATTTTTTTCACTTTTTGTCTATTTGTTCCGGCTAATCTTCGAAACAGCTGGACCGATTTTGACGGGACTTTTACTGGCAGATAGCTGATGTTATAAGGTCTAACATAGGCTTTTATTTTAGAATAAGAATTAGGGTTCCGTAGAACAAAAACACAAAATTTGACTAAAAGGGACCTTTTTTATAATAAAATCACGCAAACGAACGTCGCAGGCAACAGCTAGTATTATATACAGTGTGAGTGAGTCTTTATATTGTGCACATGTTGAATTGAGGGAATCTATGCTTAATTTTATCGACGGAAAAAATATTTAAAAAAATCTAAATATTTTTTTAATTATATTTTCATTATATTATATTTTTATGTAATTTAAAAAAAAATGCTCGCTACTGTGACCCCAAGCTAAACAAACGTACACCGTTTGTTTAGCTTGGGGTTACTTTTAAACTAAATGATCTATTGCGATGAAATGAACTCCATAATCATTGGAAATAATTAGGCGTCTTCATAAAATTAAAATTGTGGTAAAAAAACTACCCTCAATTGAAAGTAAACATGTTTTTAGGAAAAATATACTTTTTTTTCCGTCTGTTTAATTTAGCACAGTTTCCCTCATTTCGATATGTGCACATTATGAACAATCACATAGTTGGTTAACCGATAGTCCAATGGCTTTACTTAGCCGATCGTAATATAATCGGTCTCTTTCAGGTGTATTCACAGTAGACCCAACGAATGGCATCATCTACCCCGCCGCGCCGGTGGCCGGCAACACGACGTACCAGCTCACGGTGAGCGCGCAGGACGAGGGGGGGCGCGGCCCGCACAGCGAGCGCGCGCGCGTCGACATCAGCGTGCTCAGCGTCAACCGGCACAGCCCCGTCCACACGCAGCCGCCGCGCGACCTGAGGCAGCTCGACATACCGGAGGTCAGTCAGCTCACGCGACTTCCATCAAGTGTCCGCGTGGATCGTCACAGATCGAATAATGCTGTAACCGACACGTTTGAAAATCGAATAGGCTCATGGCATCTATCTCTGCACAAAAGGTGCAGTTCTTTCCCATTCATCATCTGGCTTGCCTTTTCCCAAGTTTGCTCGGGTTGGCTTCCTGTCTTACCGGATTCAGCTGAATACCAGTATTTTACATGGAGCGACTGCCTACCTGACCTCCACAACCCAGTTAGTACTGGGTAAGTAATACGATACCCCTTGGTGAAACTGGTTGTAACAACTGTTAAAGATCTATAAATGAGAGCCAACGGCTTAGCGTACTTTCCGAGGCACGGAGGAAAGTCGGTGGTCTCCCATCCACGGACCAACCTAGGCGCGGCTTAACCTGAAGATTGCCCCGAGTGGCTTTCCTACTGTCTTCTCAGTTTACTGTAGGCCAGGAAGAGAGAGAAGGAGAGATTGTATACTTAAATATTATCTAAAAAACTTTTATTATTGTTATTTTTGATCTCACTTAGTGGATAGTGATTGATGAGGTGCACAATGAAACTTGTGTAATTTGGAAAGTGACCTTTATTAGCTTAGCTTAGTCATACGTAATGAAGGTCTCTCATTGAAATTGAGTCTAACGTTGCAAGAAGGTCCATAAAACGGTCGATCCACAATAAAAATACCGCAGCTTTCATGCAATGTCGTATAAAATTCTCAAATCAATTGTACATCCACAGAATGCAGCCCAATCCGATTACCTCATTACCACAATAAAGGCCACAGATGAAGACAGTGGGGAAAATGGCCGCGTGTCTTACTTCCTCAAGGTGGACAATCAGAACGTGGGGGAGACGCAAGAGTTCAGCCTGGACAAGGATACTGGGGAACTAAGGACCAAGACCTTCCTGGATAGGGAGCATAAGGCTGAGTATCAGGTTAGTTTGAAAACCAATTTTTACCGAATAAGCAAAACTGTTTCTTTATGTAGAATAAATAGTTAACAGGAAATCTTAAAGTGACATGCGCATGAGACTGCACAGCGAGCTTCTGTTCATTGAAATAAACGAGACCACTTGAGCAGTTCGTTCAGATGGTTTACTGTAGACAGTAATGGACAGTTGACAGTGTCTGCTTGATTGGTCAACTTAGGTTAATCAATGCATAAGACCGCAAATTCGGAGAGGCGTATCTTACATCTTGCACCGGGGAGTATAATAAAGCCTTGCTGCACGCTGCAAGACACGGTTGTCCGTATTTGTGGCCTAAATGTTAGAGCTTAGGTGTAGGTATTACATCGAAAACTTCTTTTTTTTCTGGATGATGGGGGTAACGCAATGACGTTTGATGGAGGAGTGGATTACATCAAAAATTTTTTTAGGCGCACACTTCATCTCTCCACTTCAAACAGATTTTGTTTGTTTCTTCCAGCTGGTAATAGCAGCAGTAGACAACGGCACTCCAGCTAAGTTCGAAAGCCTCCGTCTCCTGACTGTGGTGCTAGTTGACGACAACGACAACGCGCCGCGCTTCGCGTCGCCTCTCTATCAGTTTAGTATCAAGGAGAACTTGCTTCCAGGAGTTATTATTGGTAAGTTATGATAGTAACGATCCGCAAATAATATTGCCACTGCGGGACCTCCTGCTCTTCTGCCTGACCCTCTGTGATACCTATAGTCCATGCGGGCCTTGTGCGAGTAATGATGCAATCCGGTTACGCAATGTTTCTTTGACCTGTCACTATAATAATAAAAATAATATTGCGTATAAATTTAGGTTACATAGCATGTCAAGGAGTCTCCATTTAGGCAAATAATAAATGGATAATTGTTAAGATAATATCTATTTGATGATGTGTTTCACAATAAATAAGACATGAGATAATGTAGGTCATTAACCATGGTTTGTAACATAGTTACTTATAACAATTTAAGAAAAAATATTTCTTTGTCAAATCCCGGGATCATAGAGAATATCTTTGTCCGGGATTTTGCAAGGAGGAGCGGAAGTCACACGTTAGTCAAATGGAATGAGATACTTATTATGGTTACTAAATTAATTTATTTTTTAAACAGGTACAGTGAAGGCAACGGATAAAGACTCAGGTGAAAATGGCATGGTGTACTACCATGTGTTGGAAGGCAATCAAGAGGGGGGTTTTACGGTGGACAGAACGTCGGGTATTATCAGGGCTAACACCAGCTTTGATAGGTAAGGATTCGTTTCTACGAATTGCATAAACTTAGGAAATAGACATTTAAAACACGATTTATATTTTTCTTATCTTACAGCGGATTTTGGAGCAGTCCCAAGTACCGAAAGAAAGAGTACAATAACATTATTTTTTTAACTGATTACTAGTATTATTATATACGACCTTCATATTTCATGTTGAACTACATAAGTCAAAACGCCTTTTAATAAGTACCTAGAAATAAGAAAAATGATTACGAAATAATTTATGATACTTAATTCTGTTAATTTTGTTTTAATGTTTGTGCGCCGTTGACGGCAAAACATAGAAATATCTGAACTTTATATATACCTCTACACCTATGTTTACCAAATAAAAAGCTTTGACTTGGTGACTGGCCGATTATTAAACTGACTGGCTAAAATGAAAAAAACTCATCATGGCTAAATAACAAGAACTAACATAATAATTTTTGTCTTTCCAGAGAAAAGCAGTCTGAATACTCACTCACAATATACGCCAGCAACAACCCCATCTTGGAGCACGCGGCGGCCATCTTGAACTCGGTGGACAACGCGACGGACGGCCAGGAGCCCAGCGTCACCGGCGTCAGGATACGCATCTTGGACGAGAATGACAACGAGCCCAAGTTCCAGCATAAGGTCTATTATGCAGGTTAGTTCGACACCGAAAATCAGCATAGGTAGTTTGAGTAAAATTACAGAAGAGTTAATATTCGAACTACTTGAGATCTCATGGAAACTCACAAATAAAACTCAAAGAAGCCAGAAGCTTATTCTTTACCGCTCCTTTAATGCTGCTGCTTAGTCATGCATGACAAGTTCCGTACATCAAAAGCAAAAACGGAACCCCTTTGATCACTCGCGTGTCTGTCTGTCCGTCTGTCACAGCCAATTTACTCCGAAACTACTGGACCGATTGAGTTGAAATTTGGTACACGTAAGTCGGTGACCCAAATGCGGACGTGTAACGTAAATTATTGAATTTTAGACATGGGACCACTTTTGATGTGTAAATTAGAAAATGAAAACAAAAAAAAGGTTTGCTAACTATATCATGATACATTTCGAATGAAGGGGTCACTGTGAGCAATTGAGCATCTCAAATTTATTTTTTTTATAATTTAAAAATAAACAGTTTTGAAGTTATTTAACAAAATAGGCAAAAAGCCACCATTCCCCATTTTGAAAAAAAATACAAAAATTAGTTCTTTGCCTATAGATTACAGGAACGCCTATAAGAAATCTATAAACGTACGGAACCCTCATCACACGAGTCGAACTCCCACTTGTCCGGTTTTTTATATAAATAACCGTCTGGAGATTTCACTGCTTATGTATCTAGAATAATTTCTTCTTTTTCTTTGTCTTCTCCTCCCAGTATACTTTTCCTGAAGATTTGACTGTTTTTTTGTGTTGGTCGGCTCTCCAAACCATCTGGAAGGGCAGCCAGTAAAACTCTCTCCTATTGCTTTATCTCAAGTAAAATAAAAGTTAGCTCACATTTTACACAAATCGTTTTTTTTTTTCCCAAAAGGCATAAAACACACAGCGCGCGTCAACGAGCCAGTAATCTCAGTGATAGCTGAAGACCCGGACCTGGATGAGAATGGAACCGTTGTGTACATGGTGGCCGCCTCCAATCTGTACAAGTTTGGAGCGTCGCAGCCCAGTGGGAGTGTTGTACCTTCACCGTTCAATATTAGCCAGGATGGTGAGTCTTTGATGGTGGTATTTTCATTCTACGTCTTCTCGAATCGTTAGCTCAACTGTCTGACTTTTATATGCCAGCCTGGACAGCTTGATTTTCATTGCTGAATATCTTTACCGTCCTCTCAAAAATTAAGTTATCATGGCGGTCCATCTCCATCTTTAAGCGTCATCACAATCTATGACCAAATTGTTACAAGTCTGACTTTTAACATACTTTATCGCGTTTGCAAAAACTAAATTCTGCGAAACATACATTCTCAGGTATATTGATGACGGCACACTACATGGCAGAATACAACCAGGATCGATTTGTGTTGGATATCATCGCACAAGAACTTGCACCGCCACATAGACAGGCTAAGGCTCAAGTTTATGTAAGTCATTTATCGGATACCATATTAACAACTACATCAATGTAATTTATCACACGTTCGTAATCTCCGAACGGTGAGGCAGGAGTGTACTTATAGTATAGTTCGGTTAAAACTCTAAGACGGCAAGTTAGCTGCGAGTGACGGTCTGCGCAGGTATAACGGGTTCAAACTTTATGGCGCTCGGAACATTTAACGTAAAGCTGCACAAAACACAATTTCGGGTATCAGCGGGGCGCAGAGGACGCATCGTCTTGACTTTATAATGCGCAGACCGTCACTCGCAGCTAACTACCCGACTCTTCGGAGCTGTCATAAAGTTTGTATAGAACTATAATCGCAAAGTTCATGTTCAGGTTCTATATAACAGGGGTAAATCAAAGCAAATGAGGTAGTGATTTCATTAACCGGACACAAATCCAGACTCCGTGGCTGCTAATAAGAAATTCCTGATGGAAAATCCCAATAACACTACCCGATCTGGGTAACAAGCCCAAGACCTTATTTTCGGCGGTCACGTTTCCGACCATTACACAAACGAGGCAGTCAAAAAAATGGATTATTTCAGGAAAGAAAACAAGTATAACCCAAATTACAATATTTGTTTATTTCTATTGTCAGGTGTGGATCATCGACCGCTCGTCCCTGATCCGCATGGTGGTGTCGCGCAGCTGCAGCGCGGCCGTGCAGCCCGCCGCGCGCCGCCTGGCCGCGGCCGCGGGCGCGCGCCTCGTGCCGGCCCGGAGGCTGCCGCTCGTGCAGGCTGACCGCCGGTACGACGACTGGTAAGTTTCTATCATCTTTAAAAAGGTTGTTGTAATAATGGACTACCACTAAAGAAGTCTGCCATAATCAAGCTCGGGTGTCTTAGGGTCTAACCTGCTGTTCTTCCATTTTAATAGCATATAATATAATTCCACCTTTCCCTCAAATTCATCAACAAATTGAACTAGAATCTCCAGTTCGGCAACTTATTGTACTCATTTTGACATGAGACATAAAATGACTCCTGTGATCCCTGAAGGGTTAGACCAGTTATACAGGGTGTGACAAGACCCTTCACGAAGCCGTCAACCAAGCATTCTGTACATCAAACTAAGTAACTTTACGCAAAAATTATTGCTGGGAAACGACTTTTTTTTTAGTTCGGTAGTACTCAATGTAACACACTCAAAACATTGTGCTGATGGAGGGATTGAATAGTACGGGGGTCGTGGAGGTGTTTAAAGTAAAAATCTTACATTAAAAACATGTATTTAAAAAAGAACTTGTGAAAAGGTTGGACCTTTGACCCCCAATATCTCCGTAACTAGAAGATTCCCAGGTATGTTCTAGAACAAAAAAATGATTGCAATGACGGGGAGAACAAGTGTCTTTCGGCTTCGTTAAGGGTCTTGTTACACCCTTAGCATAGGTAGCGAGCCTTTTACCATCAACTACTACTCCGAGTTGCTGCTACCACTTAGAAAACTAGCCCTATCATTGAGATACACCGATCTTGGTAAATTTGTAAATGTATCATCAAAATGGCTTTTAAACAGGTGTTTGAACCAATAAAAGTTTTAAAAAATACTACTACTAAAACAACAATCATTTTGTCATCCCAGGTGTGAGATCCACCTCCACGCAGTAGACCCGACCACATACCAGGTGCTGCCCGTGGAGAAGGTGCTAGAAACGATCGATTCCAAGTACGACGAGCTCAAGGATGTCTACCAGGAGTACGGAGTGGAGACCCTGATCGCTGCCAGTGCTACTTCTAAAGGTATGACAAGTTATTTTTCTTGTTAATGTCATATTTAAATTATGCAGCAGCTTACTTATCACCGCTGTAATTACTTTGAAGGACTCAAAGAGCCACAATTTAATTTGAAATCCTCTTTATTGTTTATGTGTCACATATTTAGGTATATATCTCTCTTTTCTAGCACCGGACAGCTTTGACCCAGCATTAGCGGCGTTAATTGCACTACTAATCGTGCTATTCACTGGCATCGTGACATTTATTGTCGTATGCGCATGTCTGAAACACTGGTAAGTTAATTTTGTTTTTAATTACCGATTGTTGGTTGTCAGTCAGCCAACAAAACATTTTTTAACTTCTAAAAACCATTTACAAATTTTCAGTTGCAATGTAATGAATAACAAATATTGCCAACAGTACTGATATTGAATGGATAACTAAAAATCCATATCCGCCCTGTCTAAATGTGTGATTTACTTTATTTTTTAAGATTACCTATAAATCAATCCATTATCTTTTCCGCCAGGGTTATACCACCACCATCGCTCCAATCAAGCAAGGGCGACAGCCTGGCCCGGCGCCGCATCCTGGAGGAGCTGTCCACGACAGAGAACCCCCTGTGGCTGGAGACCAAGCTCCGGCCGTACGAGGAGCAGGAGCTCACTATGAACGTGTTCGGAGACCAGAACGAACAACCAGCCGCTGAGCCGGCACCGGTATGTAGTAATGCTTAGTATTTTCTAGAAGTAAAACTGGTTTGAAGGGCCTGTTCATCACATCAGCTTTATTTTCTGATGTCCATTGTCTTGCTTCTGATCCAGTCTGCTGTTGATACAACACAATCAATATGGCGAAACGGTGTGTACCGCCGCAGCCTAAACAACATCACCCTATTGGAAACCATGGCATCGCAACGAGTTTAAATAAAGAAAGATAATGCATTTGTTTAGCACAGACTAAACAGTCACCGTTGCATTTGGATCGCCGAAATAACGTGCTTGAAATCATTGTCAATGACAAGCAATCAGTATCTGACTCTTTACCATTTTTAATCCTGTATTTTTTTATAGACTGACAATACTTATGCCACGATACAAGGCAGTCGAACGACCGAGAGGTTTGGTGACTACGCGACGTTAGGTGGGGAGTCACCCACGCCACTCGAAGCTGCCCTAGGGTTCCAGGTATGGACATCTCTATACATTTTATTATTAAATCAGCCCATACCGTCCCAATGTTGGTCAAAGGGCTCCCTCCTCTTCATTTCTCACGCCGTTGATGATGTGGTCGAATCTTTTATGAAGGCGGCCAGTTCGTAGCGCATATTTGAAAAAATAAGTACACTAAACGGTATTCAACAGCATCCCCTCGATTCGAAGCTGATCCCGATATATATTTGAAAAGTAGCTACTGCCTAGCCTCATCATCTGATTAAATATATTTAAACCTGTAATGATTGTCCCCAGGGCAGCACGTTTAAGCCGCCATCACCAGACACGCCAGAACCACCACCTAGACCCTCAGGGTTGGGAGTACTCTGATGGTAAGTTTATGATATCATTGTTTTTTCCCAATGTAAATTATTTTTACGGTATTGAGTGTCCTCTCTCAAATCTGCCCCAGATTTGCCCATATTCTTTGGTCAATTTGAAAAATGTTTTGCTTATAAATTCAAAATGCATTTTCGGATTTTAAAAAGTAAAAAATTGTAGCCAATTATTTTTGTTCCAGATACGTCAACACAAAATGGTGGCAGATTTATAAGTATAAAGCTAAGTGTAAATATGCTGTAACTAATTAGTGCATGTTGGCAATGTATTACAATAAACAACGAAATTACTATTTTAGTAACATGTACTCTCAATGTAACATACAATGTTACAATATTTACAGCAAGAGTAAAACTTATGTTACAAAATAAGTAATTATCGTGACTCAAAGTAAGACTGTCTGAAGATATAACTTTTATTTTTGTTACCATTTTATAAAAACTATATTCGTGATACATTGACAACGTCCAATTTATTTTTATTTTAGGAACAAATTCCGTATATAATTATACTTAAATTGTTTATAATTATTTCAAGGTGTTCCTTTTTGGAATAGGTTGAATTTTTACTAGCTAGTTATAAACTATACAATATGTTAAAAATGTCTGTTCGATCCGAAAGATCCTTAAGTACCAATGACGATGAAAATGAAATCCTTATTTGTGGGCATGGGTGGATGATGAATTAAACGTATTAATGAATTTTAAAATGCATGATTTTTTCTGCCCAAATTACCACCATTTCCCTAAAATCTAACAAACTTTTAAACGTGACATCATCTTCGGCATTAGTATTTTTGATCATCAATTTGGTTTGAATAACATTGTTTGTTTATGACGTCACTACCCGAGAAGCGACCGGAGTGTCGCCGCCCGCGCACCCGAGTTGCCATGTAGGGGTTCCTCATTTTAATTTATTTTATTTTAACCTAATAATCCCTCACGGATCGGACAGGGTTTTTTGACATATTGTATATTTTGATTTCCTCTCCACGATGACTTACGGAATGACGCTTGAAACTCTTACGGAAAAAGGATACAGATACCTTTTTTAAGATTTACGTTAGACATTGCAATACGTTCAGCTTCAAAAAGGAAAATCTTGAAACTATCCAGTAGACTGTAAAAAAAGACCATCTTTAAATTTTTTTTTTTTTCTAAATATATGTGTTTAGAATCTTGTCTTGAATCTCATTAAAATCTTAGCCAATCTTTAGACTAACCTTAGATTTATAATCTAAATTATTTTCCCTGTTCTTGAGTTGACTACTGCCATATAAATATATTGTAAATTACAAAATATTGTACAAAATACAATATTATATAAGACATAACATTAAGACTAGTATTCTAAGGGACCAATTTCAGAGTATATAATATATTTTTATAATTTTTCTATTAAACCTACGTTAGTAGGAGGTATAAGCGCGGGCGCATTTTTATATGATGTAAAATGTTGATTGAGTGCTTGTGGTTTTAATTTTGTAAAAAAAACAGGAATTATGATCGTTTTTACTACATAAATCTTGTAAATAGCAAATCTAGTTGATTAATAATAATAATAGCCTTCGGAAAATCGACTGACCTCGGTTTTTTTTTTTATAATTATGAAAAACTTTAGTGATAATTTTGCATTGACTGTGCAGTAATTGTGTCAAAGGACGTAACTATTGTAACATAATTATATAGAAACAATTCTGAAAGAAATATATTAAATAAAGTTTGTAGCCTTTCACTTTTCAGGATAAGTTTTTATTTTCAAGTATCGCAACTTTATCCATCAGAAACAGCGATATCTATCTAGGTAATTAGCCTGGCATACATTTTTAGCCAGAAAAACTAAGATTAACGACGATCAGACGAATAGTCCCTTAGAGAATAAACTCAATAATACAAATAAATAGTCAGTAAGCTAAGTACCAAGATGTAAATATATATTTTTATACCTTCAAGTATTATTTAACAACGAAAGAGAAATAAAGAGATTTTATATCGAATGTCTTGTTTTGATTGATTACCTCCCCACCTAAAGCAGCGTTATAGCCTAACATAATAATATATACGAGTACGCTGAGAAGTCCTGCCTTCTTAATGGTATTTGTATAAACGTTAATTTTCTACAGGGTGGTAACACCGACGCACAGACGGCTTCCACGTATTCAGTATATCATTCTGAACTGCCACATCGGTAATTAAAAAAAACAGTGTTCCATACATTTTCATTGTGAAGGTTTTGCATTTTTGTTGGAAACAGCAGTTTTTTTTTAATTTTAAATACCATTAAGCCAAGTCAGAGGCCCATGCAGCATAAAAACTCTGCCACCAGGTTATGCATTAACTACAAAAAAAAATACAGTTCTTTGGTTTACAGGCAGAGAAATACATAATTTCTGAGGTATTAATTCCGCCAGTTCTTCTCCCCAACTACAACACTGAGAAGTGGTGATGGGCGGGAATTCTAGGGAACTGTCTTATGTAGGTACTCGTTTACAGCCTAATCATCTTCCTACCCTTGTCCCATTCTACTTGTGGTCGGTGCAACACGTTTTCTGCTTCCATTCTCCCCTGTCAGACGTCACGGCATCATTTACACCTTTCTCTTTCACATCATTCTTCACACAATTCATCCATCTTTTCTTTAGCCTTCCACTCCATCTCCATCTCATTCACAGCCTGATTTGAATAACTGACTTTTGTTCTACACAAGCTTATTGCACGCCGTTGTGATATACCAACGCTATCAACAGATGTCTGAAGTTGGGGCTCAATAGTATTCCATGCAGCGTCCTTACCTTCATGTCATAATTTACTCTTGGCACATGTTTATTCTTGGCTAGTAATTTACTGAACCTTAAACCAAAAACTCTTACTTGCTTTCTTGGTCAGTCATGTCACAACGATATTAAAAATAATCATGAAGAGACATAAAACTAATTTCAAAAATATAGAATACTCCGGGTCATGTATTGAAGCTGTAACATTTATTCAAAGTTTCCATGATAGATCTGATTCTGTCCAAATATCTGGATAGCTGGGATCTCAGGCATTCTTCCAGGTCGATGAGCGAGGAGTTGAAGTAGCCATACAGGTCGTCCATGGCACGCTGCTTGAGGATCATGAGTCTTTGGATCACTTCATCGTAGTTGTCGTTTCGCATCTGAAACATGGATGTTACAAAGTTACTTTTACTATTAATTATACAGCATGTTTGAGAAATACAATGTCAGCCGTTGGTCCCGACTGTCATTTGTAGATCTTTGACAGTCGTTACAGGTAGTCAGTGGCCCAAAAGTCTGACAACGAATCTTACCAAAGGGTATCGTATTACCCAGTACTAACTGAGTTGTGGAGGTCATATAGGCAGTCGCTCCATGTAAAATAGTATTCAGCTGAATCCGGCAAGATTGCAAGCCGACCCGAACATAGTTGGGAAAAGGCAAGGCTGATGTACGGGAAAGAACTGTACCTTTTGTGCAAAGATAGATGCCATTAGCCTATTCGATTTTCAAACGTGTCGGTTACAGCATTATTCGATGTGGGACTATCCACTGGAAGCCGACCACAACTTAGTTGGGGAACGGCTAGACAGATGATGATGATGTATCAAAAAACCAAAGCTTCAATAAAAATATGTATTTTCCTTCTTTCAATACATGATCGACCCAAATGTATGGAACAAATTATATTTTCGCGATTACGATGTAGGTCTTGTGGAGGACGTCGATTAGTTTGATGAACTAAATAACCCTTACGTATGACCACATTCTGATACATGCTGTATATCTTTGTATCTACTGTTCATCATTTAAAATGTTCGTTGGTTTATTGCTGAACCAATAGTCCCGTAGCTAACAAAGGGCTTATTTAGAAGAAATTCGTTCGTTTGGATTTAAGTCAAAATGACTTACATATTCAACCAGACAATGCTGGGACATCTTGTCATTTCTGGGGTATTCATCATTGCAGAGATTGATCAAATATCGATAGCCCTTCCTCCACTTGGATATCTGCAAACACATCTAAACCATAAACTAACACTATTAACATATTTCTATTCTTATAAACACCTGTTTTCGAATGATTATCATTACCTCCTTTTCCACTTGCTCCACATTTTCTTTTCTCTCGGTATCTTTCGAGCTGGCTGCCTTCAAGCATTCGTGCTCATTATCATGGTAGAACCTGGTGGTTCGTCTGATCTCTTTCCTATGAGTATAGAGGCAGTCGATCCACTGAATGCGAAATAAAAACAAAATTATTAAAATGATCAATATAGCAAAAAATATAAAAGAAAACATAAGTCCTGTACTAGGCCAAAAGGCCCCTATCTCATCATGGTGCTGTAACTTTTAACTCATGCCAAATAATCCTTTAACCTTTACTCTTATTTATTGAGAGCCTCATTTTTTATAGGATTCAAGTGTGTCATCCTTCATCTCCGTATTCACCGGAAGTCACACCTCATCAACTTGCACACATCCCACCACAATTTTCTTTCGGTCTCGATCAAAATTGTTAGCTGTTTTCTGCCAAGCGTACCTATCGATGGCAAAAAGTTCAAATTTCTTTAGTTGCGCAGGTGCAAGCAAGATGGGAGGTGGGCCATTGACTGTGGGGAGACGCCGCATACGCACTTCGCCGTCTATGAAACCCTATCTGCAGAGATTGTCTTTACTCCGGCCGACTTGGGTTCGAAGTCTGTTTAGAGATTTCCAAGGCGGCCATGGCAATGCAATAAAATAGAAAAAAAGTTAGCTGTCAATCATCACAAAAATGCTTAGCTGCACTTCTCACCTTAACATTCCCATTGCTCTTAAGGCTATGCTCCTGGTGCTTCACCATCTGCAACCTGTACTTCATGGTTACATCCAGCCGCCTGATCTGGTACTCATCAGCCCAGCTCAGCATCAGGTTCCTGTCATCCTTCTGCAGGACTTTGGATGCGTTGAGATCCCGTTTGTATTTCTGGATCAGATCATTTGTGTTGACTGGCTTTAAAATATGGTGCTGGAAGTGGAATAATGCTTGTATTTGGAGTTAGCTTAAACAAGGCATTTGTTAATGCATGCGTAGGAGGAGTTAGCTTGTTTACCAACTTAGATTAATGCTCAATCTTTACAATTGTCAAGGTTAAGTTTATAGCGACAAAAGGTGGTATTATTTTATAGTCAGTCACTATAGTCTCTGGCACCACGAGAAAAGAGTGAATCAGTTGATCACTCGATTCAGTGGTATTGGTGGACCTTTAAATGCGACCGTTGTCTACTGGCGAAATTGGAGTGAACACCGTGTCTGAATCCTCTTGATGTGTCCCTGGAATGGCGCCTTGGAGAAGAAATTAGGTCTTTGGATTCCTATAAACAAGTCGCACGCTGGATTTCGAACCGTTTTTCGTGAATAGGTAAGCAACTCAGCCCTGACAGACCCCTATACAACATGGTAGTATTATCTCTTATTATTGTCTAGTTATAACCACACCCACGGAAGGGTAGGGCATCCTATTCTTAGTCTAGACCACACTGCCAACAATAACACCAAATAACTTAGTCTAATCAAAGTGTCAAGAAGGAAGTGGACTTACCTCACAAGAAGCAGCCCCGCGCAGTAAGGGCAACAGAAAAATAAATAATTTTAATAAAAACATTTCTGAAAATTAATTTATTAATGGAATAATTATTATTTTCTCTTAGTGCAGCGAGCTAGTCGAGAGCACGATGTAAATTGCCTTATCTGAAGCAGGTTAAACTCGATTTGAAGTAAAGTTAGCAATTTATTTCGTAAATAAATAATTACTATTAGGATAATCTAAAAATGAGAAAGAACGAACAGAACAGTTATAAAGTTCAAAAGTTGTTTTACAACTTGCGTAAAAGATTAAAGACATCATGTAAGCAAATATGGAGAATTCAGCGAATTATGCTGAATTTCAGTATTCTGCATGTTGTCATGCTGTAGTTGGTTAGTTCGACGTCTTTGTGATCATAAATGCTGTTATAATTTTCAGATTTTATCAAAATTTATAAAAAGTTTATTTAAAGTTCATAATGTGGAAAAGGTGTCGGTTTATTACGACGACTCCAATAACTGCACCTTTTTTACAATAAATTATATCATTCTTGCATACCTTCTTTCTTGGGATTCTATAGATTTTTTTTGTTTCGTATTTCGCAGCACCGCGCGCCGTTCTTCTTTAGACACAAAATAATTGCCAATGGCTCTTTATTACACTATTATGTCTGAAGTTGGGGTTGGGGCTGAGTTTGGGGGAAGCCTATGTCCAGCAGTGGACGTCTTTCGGCTGAAATGATAATGATGATGGTCTGCCGTGGTTTTCCCCCATTTTCCAACAAAATAACAGTACTGTTGGTTTGTCTAACTCTACCCATGCAGCGACTTGATAACCCCGGGTTATCTGTCGACAGATTGATTCAATATTTATTTGCATGCAGTGACTGCACACCAAGGTCGTATTGAATAACTTGTGATTGTGTATCGAACACGTTTCTCTTCCTCAAACAATTTCTGTACTAATATTTAGCTTTCTGTAGTACATAATACTTATTAATAATAGCCTTTCGAAAAAAGAAAATTTAAACTCCCCTAAACAGGAGGACTAGCGTTCTCCCTATAAGGACACAGTCCTCCTCTATATGGGGACTATTATAAGTTAGATTATTTTTGCCTTGTTTTTGTAGCATGGTGAAAATCCTGCTTAACCTATCTATTTTATTTTTTTTGATGAAATAATCGTGGATACTTAAATTGCAAATAATTTGACAAAGAAAGCAAGAAAAAAAACAAAAAATAATAATGTTAAAATATTTATTACAAAAATAAATTGTCAAATACATTTTTACAATAACATTAACAACAAAGTTGGTGTATTAGTTCATAATTTTATTAAAAAAACAAACAATTGTACTGTTTACGTATTTAATTTTATTGTGCATCTGTCATTTTGGATTCTGTCTTCGATAAATTATTTTTTAAATAAACAATGGCCTAAGTAGCAATAATTTAAATTTATTATAAGAGACACTTGAATACACATCGGCAAGTAAATAGTTGAAGGTTTGTAGATTCAATTGTAAACTTTTGTGTATGAATGTGGTGTATCTAAAAGATTAATTTTAAAATTGTTTATTGCTGTGCCTTATCAGAGTCCTTAATTGTTCTTAGCTGTAAGCCTTTTGTAATACGGTTTAAAACTTATGGAAAGCAAAATAAAATGAAAATGAATGAAGACCTAAGAAACGATGGATGGTTTGGGTTTAAGAAGGCTAGAAAGGAGGTGACTAATGAGATAATAGAGAAGGATGGAAGAATAAGACTTGCTGCACCGACTTAATAAGTTGGAATAAGGGCAAAAGAATGATGATGATGGGTATTTAAGAATACGTAGTTATATTTTGAGGAGAGTATGTATTTAAGTTTGATACATCTGACTGAAAAAAATACAATCTTATATAATTTTAGCTAAAATTAAAAATGATAAACAAACCCAAAATACAGATGCATAAACAAAAATAAATACTACATGTAAAATACAGATGCATAAACGAAAATAGATACAAACATACAACAAATATTAAAATTACACGTTACATTTAAACTTAATTTTCAAATTAAATTATATTTATTTTATAAACTATCACAGTGCGTCTGTATACCGAATTTTAAACTATTAAAATACTGTAATGGCCCGTTAAACACGAAAAAAAAAGAATTTTAACAGTGGTATCGATACTGGCTTGAATGGCACTAATTGTTCCTATAAAGAAGCGGGTCTTATCCATAATCATAATGTGGATATTGGCAGAAACCATAACACTATACTGGTTTCATTCTTTTCAGTTGTGAATTAAGACAACCTTTACGTGTTTCGAAATACATTTTACGTGAAACGGGTCATAACAATTTTTTTAAAACACATTAAAAATTAAAAACTCGTAATGTCCCAATGGCATAACCCAATTTCATTTGTTATCTAAAATAAATTATATTTCTTTGTACAATAATTTTTAAGTCTAAGCAATTTTGAGTCTTAAAATTAAAGTTACACAATATAATTTTTGGATAAAGCGGTTTTTAGGATACAATATTAGGTACATCCTAATTATATGAATATAGAATAGGAAGTAGTAATCACGTATTTCCTGACTTTTATTTTCTTTTCGTTATGAACCTACTATTATTTTAAATCGATTTATGTAGGCACTAATTCGGATTTATAACGGAGTAAAATATTCAAATATTAACTAAAGGTAACAAATTGCGAACGCTACTCAGGACATAGCACTTCGATAGATTTTAATTTACTGAACTATCTGTCAGTGTCCGCAGCCGGTTCACTTTTTTCCGTACTGGTTTGAGCAACCCTCTAAAGATGTCCAACAGTGCTGCTGTCCAAACATGTCCCAAGTGTCTCAAATTCTCGGACAATTCAGAACCATATTATTATATCATAAGCCTGACTTCATATCGTAAACATAGTCAATAAAAAGAAACAATTTAATACTATAGTCACCAAACTACCTACAATCAATCTCATTAATTTCACTGGTGATCAATCAAAGTTGATCACTGACACAATTTTTCTATATATTAACTAATATGACACATAATTGAAATTATGGATCTTGTAAAATCTTGATTAAAGTCGAAAGTACACCAAACAATTTGTTCAATGATGTGGGGAATTTCTGATCTTAGTCTTTTTAAACCCTACGTGTACAGGTTGGCCTGAAAAGCTGCCTGGAGCCAACTTATATAATTTATGTTAACCTGACTTGATCTATCTGTATCCAGGGAGTTAATTCCTGAAATCAGAGTATAGGGAATTTTCTACTACTCAACCATCTCTAGTTTTTCGATCCGTGACATAATTACCTGTTTTCTTTTTCGTTTATTTAGATTACGTGCAGAAATTTATTTCTTTTTTTAATTTATTTAGATTTCGTGCTGTCTTGAAAAAAGTAAATCAGTATATTCTTCAAGGATTTCTATCATTTCATAAGCCACCGCTTTGGGACTATAATAAACCACGGGACATTGAAACAGCCTCGAAGGATAAAAAAGATCCCTATCCCTCTAATTCTTAATCACAGTTCCTGTAACTTTCGACTCCACCAAAACCAACAAGATCTATTCGTTCTAGCCTCTATTTATACAGTACTTATAGTCCTCAACGGCGTCACAGGACTTGCTGATGGCCTGCTTCTTCAGATGGTTCAGTTTCCGACGGGCATGGGACACCACGTCCCGGTAGGATCGCTCGGTGAACGGCATGTCCTCTCGTACTCGCTGGATCTCGGAGCGGGCGAGGCGTTGCCAGCGTCTGACCCGGGGTGTGAGCTGTGGAGGGAGAATTTGAGGAGTTAGTTTTGGTAATCACGTAATTCTGAAATCACGCATTTCTGTCAAATGCTGTAATTACTTTGTTTATATTGAGTTAATGGATTAAATTAACTCAAAGGTTTGAAACAAGGCATTATTATGCCAACTCAAAAGCAATCGAATCAAATGAAATGTCATTATCGTCAAGGAGTCAGTGAGTTATTCAGAAAGTTAAAGCTATATGCCTGTTCCAAAACGTAGATCTCTATGGTGAAGAATGGGAAAGAAACTCCATAGGTTCATAGGCCAACTATTCTATACCAACTGCTGGGATAAGGGCCTTTCGCAAAAGGAAATAGAAAAGTCAGCCACAAAATTGGCAATCAGAGAGGTCAATATTGTGTTATTGACAGCATAATCAGACTATAACACTCCTGGGACAGAGACGTTCTCTGTCTGCCGAAACTTTATAAAGTTAGTTCGTAACCTCAACTTTCGAAGAGTAATAAACTTTACAGAATCTTGGATTTGGATCTATCCAAAAATATCCGGAACAAGATAATCTAGTCTGCATGCGTTTCACTACTTACACAGCATGTCAATTAATTGATACACTTTCACTGTTAATCCCCGAGCAGCATAGGAATTATTCATTATTGTAATGATTACACAATAGGAGGAAGAAACAATAATGTTCTTTCTTATAAATACATACCTCGCACGGTCGATTACAGGCTCTGGTGACTTTGTCGCATCTCTTCAAGTAATCTTCGCTCTGAAAATATGTAAGGAAACGTCGTTAAAATGGGCTTAATAGGTGGGCGAATTTGATATGAAATACTATTATGTTAAACGTCCGACTACATTTATAATCATTGAAAAAAGTGCTCTTATAAGTACTAAAGTTTGTCTTGACACTAAAACAAGACCTGGAAATTTACACCGGAATAATACCCTGAAAGGTTAGCTGCTGAAAATCATATCAAATTCCAGTTCATGTGGCGATTAAGTTCTAGAAAAAATCAACTGGTTGGAAATTAGTACTAACTATCATCATATCAGGAATCACCCACTGCTGGGTATAGCTACTACTACTAGCTGGTACTAACTACAGTTATAAATATTTCCGCAATCCGAAGCACAAAATGCGGAAAATTAGAGTTTAATAAAATTCTCTACATGGCTGGTTCCATTCCTCGAACAAATAAACATGTCTAGATTTTTATCCTGGTAGTGTTGACCCCGAAATCCCTGTTAAACATAAATTCAGATTAAGGACTTGCATGCTACTGAGGAATTTTTAGTCACCTTATTTAGATGCATGCGGAACACAATCATGTGTCCCAGCAAGAACTTGTGGTGACAGTCGCAGCTGTACACGGCGGCGCGGCGCGCGTCATGCTCGATCTTCTTCACCCGGAACTCGAACTTCGTCCAGCACTCGTTTACCTGGGATGAGACATTATATTGATTAGTTCGAAAAAAAGACTTAGTAAATAGCGTGACGCTTGACAGGGAAGAATGGAAAAAAAACTTTTTTGCAAAAAATTTAACCGAGTCGGTGACTTTTGTTAGTTTTATTTTGTTTTTTTTTTTTCACCGACTTCTAATTTAAGGTTCACTTTTTAGTGGTTCACATCTGCTTACCCCTTCACAGCGTACCGGCGTGATGTTACGTTATATTAAACAATAGACAGACATGAGATATCAGCAATCCCAATCCACTTGCTATCATTTATTGAGGAGTTCCGTTGCCTATCTCCGAAATTCTTCCTCAGATCTTCACCAAATTGAAGTGGAACCACTCCGAGAAAGTAATCTTCTAAAAACTACCCAAATCGGTTCAAGTGTGCCTATAAAATTTTAAGAGTTCTCTCATTTCTCCAGGATTCCATCATCAGATCCTGACTTGATGATCATGGGACCACCTGGGAAGTATACCATTAGATATAAAAAAATAAAAATGCCAAATCGGTCCAGCTATCTTCGCGTAATCGGAGAACATACATAAAAAATTAAAAAAAAAGGTTCCGACGAATTGAGAACCTCCTCCTTTTTGAAGTCGGTTAAAAACATGTTTTGCCGACTCCGTGTGGGACGAGGGTAGGAAGACAATCGTTGATTAGTTTTCAATAGCCAAAGCAGCGGAGCAATGAGGACTCAGTAGTTATGTCGATTCCTTAAAGGCAACTCTACGGACGGCTCTAATAATATCGGCGAAAGAAAACTTTCTTAAAGAACAGGCATTTCCATGAAAAATTAGACGACATGCGACTTTTTTCTTCGGGTAGGCTGGTGACGTACCGCGAATGCGCCCGGACAGGTGGACAAAGATCGTCACTCACTGGGCCAATAATCTCTCACACCAGGTTAGGCACTAACTACATGATAAAGAAGAAGATTGGACGCCTAACAAAGGAAATTGCCGCCGAGGTAATGCGCGGCGAACATGGCCAGATATTGCACAAGATACTACGAAAAAAAATGCGACTTTTCTCAACCGGAAATTGGTTCCTGTTGTTTAATGGTCCACTCTCTCCCACAGATGGGGAGCTTTTGCCCAGTTGTGTAAATAATACAAGCTTATTTAAACATGCTAAACCAATTCGGTAAACTCAGAAGTGATGTGACATTATTAACTGTACTTAAGTATTCCAGAAATTCTAGTCGACTTACGAATAGCATTAAAATAATCCAGTTTATATCCTAACCTTCATTTAAATAATGTTATTTCAGCTCCGGTGGACATAACGGTGAGCTAAATATATCGACGACGAGGTTTACCAAACAGTATGGACGCAGGACCAAATTAAATAGTTAATAGACAGTACGCAAGACAGACGGTCGGTGTGACGTGGTGATCTCATTACTGAGGCCATGCGATGAGCGGAGCAGTTGTTAATCAGTTAGGTATTCATTCGTAATGCATTGCATTTGGTTTAGTGACGTGTTGACAAAATGTCAAACCATCGAGATTTCTGCGCTAAAGTTTTCCCAAATAAGTACACAATAATTTAACAGTAAATCAGTATTTGTTGAAACTGCAAAACAGTTTGTCGGTAATAAGTGAAGGATATTATTATGTCCAATTTAAATTGTGTTCATTTTCTTCGTGTCGCTGGCAAACAAGTATTAATATATTAGTATTATGTTGGAAACTACACATCGACCATGTTAAAACAAAATTAATATCACTATTAGGAGCTTTACGAAAAGTTACAAAATGTATCCCGAAAAAAGTACGTCTAATTATATATAACTCTCTAGTAAAATCAAACCTAGAATACCTTATCGAAGTGTGGGGCTCAGCCGCTAAGTCTAATCTTAAGCCGCTACAAAGAATACAAAACAAAATTATCAAAGTTCTATTTCACTACCAATATCTTTATCCAACAAAAAAACTATACAAACAAACTAAACTACTAAATCTCACACAACTGTACACTTATTACACCTGCATTCTTATTAAAAAAATCACTACGAACTCCGTGCAATCAAACATACAAATCCATAAAAAAACAATAACATACAACACAAGAAGTAAAAATAAATTCCAACTTAGGGCTGCCCGTGCACGGACTAATTACGGCAAAAAAACAGTGTTAGTGGAGGGAGCAAAACTGTTCAATGATTTACCAGAAGACTTAAAGAAATGCGATAATTTTAACATATTTAAAAGTAAACTTAAAAAACATGTATGTAGGTACCCTATAACGTCACCAACAACGCCCCAGAGGCAAATATTATATTATTATTAAGAAATAACTCTGTATCTCATTATAAGTGAACTGTTATTTATAAGTTCTTATGAGAAATAAATATCTTTAAACCGATGTTGGCCTAATACTTTGGCACCAATGTAGTCTTCACATAAGCTTTGACGCTCAGATTAGGCAGAATCTTAATGGTTTTTTCCATTTGATATGTCCCAGTAGCCGCTTCGTACCCATTAGTTATTTTTTTAACGCGACTTGAGCCCCCCATTCTAAAAGATTAAAATAATGATGTGCCAATACCAGAAAAAGAAGAAGTCATGTCATAATAGTAATGGTGTGCATACGTCTGTATTGACGTGTTTTGTTTTTGCATTAATAACGTGTGCACCGACAAATATCTCGCTAATTGTAAGGCCACACCGCATCTACTCATTGCCAAGGTTTCAACATTGATGGACGCGGGAACACCTATATAATTAGATTATGTATTAAAATTATTTATATTCTTCCGATACAGATTATTTTTAAATACTGTGGGATATGTTATCGGGTTGTAGCTCAACCGCTTTTGCGTTGATCCAAAATAAAGAATATTTAGTCATGGGAATATTTAGGCTGATCGAAGCCTATTTACGACTGGCTTCTTTAGATATGTTCAGGAACTATGCTATAGCCAACCTTCCATCTTACACCGCATGCCCTATCACCTGCGCCTGTGATGATCTATTCACTGCATCAGTGAGCGGGGTTCGCGTGGCTGAGTTTTGGGCTAAAGACATAATTTGAACTTTTTGCCGTCGATACGCTAAGACGAAGAAGGTACTGTGCTTCAGAAATCAAGTTAAGCAGTTAGTCCTGGTTATTATTCGTATATCTTTGACAGTCGTAACGGGCGGTCAGACGCCCGAAAGTTTGAAACCCAATCTTACCAAGTGGTTACGCAGTAACTTTATTGTGGATTTCAAAAAGACTATCGTTTGATGACAAATACTGGAATTCAGTTTCATATGGTTAGACTGGAAGCCGACCCCAACATAGGCAGATGATAATACGTCAATCAGTCTGCCTAATCTTTTCCCAATTTTCTTGGAGTCGGCTTCCAGACTAACAGGATGCAGCTGAATACAAATATTGGAGCGACTGCCTATCCGACTACCACAGAGTGATTGACGTAACATTCGTCAATAAATCATTATTGTAGAGTGCGACCTCTTGACCTCAACTTTACCGGTACATAAACATGAAGTCGTTTTTGTTTTTAGTTTACTCTTGAACTACATTGCAACAAACAGATGCACCTCTGATCTCATATGGTTGATGTATTGCAGGTGGTGTCACATAAAATATCAGATAACTGGCCAGTTGGAACGTGAAGCTGTTGCTGCCAAGGATTGAAAATGGATTGGTTGCATGAAATATTTATGTAATGGATTCATAATTACTTTACTGAAAATATTGATCTTGCGCATTATGTATGCCACTATCCAGATTGAATTCTAAACAGGCTAAAATAGTTTGAAAGAAGGCTTCTTAGAAGCCTACCTAAATAGCTGTCAAATCTCTTGTCCGAAATGCAAGACCGTCCATAATTCTACTCGCGAGGAAATTTATTAAGATGCATAAGATTAAGCTCTGGGCGATATTAGCATTTTTTTCTTTAATGTTCAGTATAGTTCTGGTTGTCATCAATCATTACGGGTTCTAGTCTCACCAAGGGGTATACACGTATAAGTGTTATTAACAGGGCTGTGGAGGTCGTGCATCCGATAAGACTGGAAGCCGACCCTAACATTTGAGGAAAGGCTAGGTAGACGATGATTAGATGGAGTCAGACACATGATATCTAGAGGCTTTCGAAGACTAAGGGTGATTTGCTAGCATTTCCAAAGAGCACAAATCTGATATAGGTATCACGGAAAGGATGATTGCTTGGTACCTCATGAGTATCTGCAGCTGGAAGCACTTGTGATAATATCAGCGTTATTATATCAAAAAGAATGTTTATCGTTATTAATAGTAATTAAAATGTTATTGAGTAGGAACGTGGTGTTTTTATGAAGCAAAGAGCTGTTGTAATTGAAGAATGCAGTCCAGGTCCTTCAAATAACTTAGTGATTTTATTGCTTGTATCAGGGCTACCGGTTTAGTATCATATCCACGGGTTGATTGACATAATGACTAAAGTTTATGAACCATTGCAATGTGTACCTACCTATGTAGTTTAACTAGGTCTATTTACGATTTAAGCTCCTATTTGCATATTGATTCAGATCCAGCGGCCATAAAAATATATGAATGGCACAAGGATCATCAGCCTAGAGCGTTTTCAATGCTGAGACCCCTAGGACTTCTCTTCTTCTTTTTAAAAGAACTGGACCATCATCATTCGTTGATAGATGTCACAATACTCACACTTTTTAGATTATTTAGTTCTAGAATATTTCACATGCGTGACTCAAAAACTGCTGGACACACATATCTTCCGTCATTATCAATTATTGTGAGCTCCCGATAGTCACCCGTCCCGTTAGCTGCTTCTCCAGTGATCCCGCGATCATGGCGCTTGCAACGAATATAGGGAGCTCAGAATAATTTAAGTTTAGGGTTTATTGAATTCACGACTGAACTTTTAAATTTGAAAAATAGTTTTTCCGCGTTTATCCGCAACGTAATTATTATCAAGCTGACTTGATAATAATTACTTTACTTTTTTACGTTTGAAGTTTTGCGTTAAATATAGCATAATTAGCCTATATCGTCCCCACTGCTGTGACACCGGCTTCCTCTGTGCGAGGCAGTGGACTGTAATCCACCACGCGGGCCCAGTGCAAATTGGTGGATATCAAATCTCAGATGCCTTCGAATTTCTGATTTTAGAACATACCGAAAGAAAATTGAATAAGTATGTTTGTTTGCATTGCATCTAATGCATCTTAAAAATATTTAAGGATTCCTTTGATCTCTATTTGCGACACAAATAAATAATAGAAGCTCTTGCCAAAGAATTCTATCGTTATAAATATTGGTAATTTAATACATAATAATAAACACCAAGCCTCTGCGGCCACTAAACTAATACATTCCACATATCCCCGAAGTATTACGCAGGGGTGAAGATACACCCACGGTATTTTTTAAGTCCCACATAACAGGAGACGAGCCTATCGCCATCACCCGGTGACAAACGGGCTGCCCCGAAAAAAAATCTGCTGGAAAAACCGAATAACACTTTGCCCAACCTACGAATGGAGGAGAGCAGCGGTGGCCCAGTGGTGGCAGCCCCGACTTAGGAGCAGTAAGTCGTGGGTTCGAACCCAGGCTGGCGCATTACTATGTGTAATTTATTTCATCACCACTGCTCTCAAAACGGTGAAAGAAAACATAGTGAGGAAACCGGCATGTCCTAGAACCAAAAATTCGAAGACATGTGACATCTACCAACCCGCACTGGGCCCGCGTGGTGGATTATAGCCCATTCCCTCTCATAGAGAGGAGGCCGGGTGTCCCAGCAGTGGGAACATTATAGGCTGATTATGCAACCTACGAATCAAGGCCTTCAGCAGAAGCGCTTGAAACTACTAGACCAGCGAGGCAGTCCAAAACTCAGTAAATGAATAAATCTATACTTATCTGTACTATAATATTAGATAGATAATAAAAGTTTGGATGTTTGTAAGTTTGTATGTAGGGGGTAATCTTCAGAACTGCTGATCCGATTCTGAAAATTCTTTTACTAATCGGAAGCTATATTATCGCTGAGTGTCATATTTTAGGATTAGGCCCGTGCTTTAGACCTGGATTGATCGATAGCTGGTATCAATACAGGCTGCCGCTTTGCATCCTGGTCAAATTCAAGGAGGTGTCTATACCAATGATTCTCGACCCTAATCTATAGTAAAAAAGGTAGTATTTTTAATTTTTTTTACGAAAATCGGTAAGTGTAAATCACCCACATTAAAACGCAGCCCGTCTGTTCCTAGCCATATAAACGCGCCGTCACACACACAAACGCAAACGTTTATTCTACGGTATAATTATGGACAGTATGAAAACTAGGGGGTGGTTTACGCTTACCGAATTCCGTAAAAAAAACCTACCCTTTTTAATATTGATTCGGGTCTAGAACCATTAGTATAGATACCTCCTTGAATTTGAACAGGATGCGAAGCGACAGCCTGAATAAGCAAGTTTTGAATGGTACATAATCTTCTAAAGCGTCACGTTTCCGGGATATGCGCCATCAAAGTACCAATCTTCGCCATCAGAACAACTCTGATAGCTTGTATTTCAGAAACGCGAAGTTTTAGAAGGTTTGTCTCGTACAAAACATGTTTGTTTTGATACCCGCGATGGATTAATACAGATTTTATGTGTGGCCGCTATTTTGATACTAAAATAAAATGGCGGAAGTTAGCATGGCCACGTTTTATACAAAAATCTTCCATCGCCTTCAAAACGTTCTAATCGGATAAATTCCGACCATAATTGAGCGAAGCTGTGGGCAAAAACTAGTTCTCTAAAAATTACGAGCCTATCCCGTCACAACTAAAGAGGATCCTAAAAATAAAGTACCTATTTCCTAAAAGTAATTCTCGGTAGCGCAACATTGGGCGCAGGTGATGGCATTATGCAATGTTGCACAATTAGTCATGTTGTACCCTTGAATGTGCGAGTGCGCAGAGTCAAGGTGTGCACTTATACTGCAGAAACTCACATCCGAGTAGGGGCACCATGCGATGGACTTTCGTAAGGATGGTGTTATTTTTTTGCATCAACAATAAAAATGCATATCTGACAAAAAAAAAACAATGTAAATATTTGTTATTTTTATGTCAGAGATGCAATTTTTGCTATTAGGTAAAAAAAAAACTTTGTTTCTTTAGAACTTTTAAGTTGTTATAACTTTTAGTGGTCGATGTTCGTGGTAAGATTAGTTATCTATTTTAAGACGTAGTAAATAGGTTCAGGTGATTTTAAATAAATCTAAAGCATTGATACTTATACCTACTTAACATTAAAGAAAATCTGAAAGACTTGATAAAATAACAGTTTTGTTACTTCTTTTTCACAAAGACACTTTTAACGACTATAACCAACGGAAATAATACAATGTAAACTACTTAGCACCTATGTACTTCAGAAATGAAAGTGCTCTCAAAATATGCAGTTTCCTGTAATCATAATATCAATTTATCCATGTTGCAACTGATAACCTTACTTACACTCTTGACAACAGGAAGAAATATTATTATTTAGATAACAAGTAATTAAACTAAGTATTAATTGTATTAATATTACATGTAAACAGTCTTTGAACTACTGAAACTCAAAATACCTATGCATCTTTTCAATAGGTACTATTATTTATTTTGTGATACATCAAATAAGCTGTTCACCCTGCGTTAAATTTCCTATTTATTGCTACTTTGTTTCTAAGAGGGTTAGCAAATCCTAACTATTTTAAAAGCTAGAAATGTGTAGCATTGCTGGCCAGGTTTCATTCATTTTATATGAATAATTTTAATTAGTTTCGAATGTAAGCATATCGGTGAAATCTAACTTTTCAATACATTTTGCCTTAACTCCGATTTTTAAGTAATTTTTGAAACTTCTCGACTTTTCTTGTGATCATAGGTGAAAAGTGGCGATAACGAGTTTGTTACGGAATTAGGATCTCGTACAACAACCATGAAAATCTGGCCATCCTAAAGGTTATTCAGTTCAAACGACATTTTATTTGTTATTTATGTAAACTAAGGAACTAGTCTCGCGGTTGTTTATGAGTACAGGACCGGTTCAAACCTATACCTATGCTAAATAGATCCTGGCAGTTACAGGATTGCGAAGTACTGCTGGATGAATGAGAATGCAAAAATAAAATTGTATTTCAACTGTTTCCAGAAGTATGCGTTTAAAATCATTTCTTTAAAACCTGTGTACGTCTTAGACAACTAAAGATTTATTTCACGGGTATAGGGAGTAGCGACTTTCTTCTGTTAATATTAAATCGTAGGGCACCTAAGATGGAGAAGTGGTGATTTGGAAAGCTATAATTTGTAGACTATTGAAGGACACTCTTTGGCAGAAGCAGTTTTTACAGCATTACCCAATTAATAATATTTTGGTGGTTTTTGTTTCTTAGTGTTAAATCTTATTACACTGAAAATAACATAACTGGGTATAGGTACACACCTCTGGCAAATACAGGCGCAATGTTATGATGTTAAATGATTTTCAAAATACTTATTAACAGGAATTAGATACTCGAAGGTAAAGAGGTGATAGCAACCAGGTACTTAAAATACAGTTTCTACTTGAAACCAAGTGCTGCTAACAATGTTTATCACAGTTGTTGTAAAGGGATCAGGTTTATCACAGTTGTTGTAAAGGGATCAGGTTTATCAAGTGCGTATCAGTCGAAGCTTTTATTTCAAGTGTTTCGGTAAGGAATGATTTGTAAGTACTTTTGAAATGCATTTTCTGAAGGACAAACCCGCGTTTAAAATTTTGCACTCAACAACAAAGAAATACAATGGATATACTGTTTGACTGTCCCTTTGGTTTAATGGTCGCAAATGTGATTGCTGAACATGAGGTCCTGGGCTCGATTACCGGGTCGAGCAAACTATAATTTTTTCCATGAGGAATTTCTCAGTAGACAGCCACGGAGCCTGGATGTGTGCCCAGTTGATGGCAATAGGTTCGCCCCATATTTTATGAGACTTAATCATAACTGGAGAAATAAGGGTGTATACAGGGTATACAAGGTATACAATATATATAGTGTATACAAGGGTGTGTACAGTAGGTCTACTAGTACCTCTGCCTAACCCTTCGGGGATGCGTGATATTATGATATATTGTTTATATATATAAATGAACTTTACAGTTAAAATTGCGGCCAGAGACATATCGGATCAGATTCTATACAAAAAGTATAATGATTGTGATCAACTTTAAAGAATTAGGAATTAGTACTTAATTGACCAACTAACGAAGCTAGTTAATTGGTTTAATTGGAGAAGGTTTTTTAGACTGATCATTTTCCTTAAAAAATATTTTAGCTACAAAAAAAAACATCTTTCCCTTACAGCTGATATGTTTGTTTTGCACGCGCTCCCACCAAAACAGCAAAACATTTTCTCTATTTGCACAACAACAGCTATGCCAAAACATAACATTATAGCAAAACACAAACTACCGGAACATCTCACACGTGTGCTCAGTGTGGTCTCCCTACTCTGACGTAGTGCACTTTGGCAGCAGCTCAACTGGCAAGCTAGTGACGCTTACAGTGACGAGCCCACCGCATACATTGAGGGACTGCTCGTATTTGTTTGTATTGCTTTTAGCTTTGATGGTGTTAATGCTGTATTTGATGTAATGTGTGTTTGTCTGTGGCATTATACATGAGAAAGGGATATCGCGCAAATTATTGCCATGCGTTCAACAGATAATTTTAGACCCCCAACATAGAAAAAGAAAGAAAAATAAAAGAGTTTGTCCCATGCATCATGTATATCCCATGGTTGTCGTGGTACCTCCTGTACATACAACATGCCCCAATTTCATCGATTTGCGAGACACTCCATAAGGAGGCTCCTAAAGTAACTGTAGATACGGGCAAAGAATTGACTTTTACCAGTAGAGATATGACAAGCAAAGAAGTAAGGGAGGAATAAATCCCCTCTAATATTATTAATACGAAAGTAATTGTCTAACCTCGCTTATTATGGACTTTTTATACTGGTAGTATATTTATATGCCCGTGGGATATGTTCCGATCTTTACCCGAGTGAAGCCGCGGGCAACAGCAAGACAGACTCCTAGCATGACTAAACCTAACCACCATGCATTCAGCAGACCATCAATCTAGTGGTCAAGTTTATTTTAATAGATACTAGCGACCCACCCCGGCTTCGCACGGGTGCAATATTTTACACATAAACCTTCCTCTTGAATCACTTTGTCTTTAAAAAAAAAACCGCATCAAAATTCGTTGCGTAGTTTTAAAGATTTAAGCATACATAGGGACAGCGGGAAGTGACTTTGTTTTATACTATGTAGTGAAGAGGACGTTCATCATCAGCTTACAGCAGTCCTCAGCTGACATAGGCCTCCCCAATCGCACGCCACTTAACTCGATTCTCAGCAACTCTCATCTAGTTGCTACCAGCCACCCTGCGAAAATTGTGGCCGCACCGAGCCTGAGGACGTCCCACCACGCTTGCCGCATAAGAGGACGTTGCTGATTCTATTTTATATGTTTTTTGGGAGAAAAATTTTAGTGGTAAGAATTGGCATTTTGCCTAGAAATGCAAAATACTACAACACGATAAATTATATGATCGTACCTCCTCCTACAAATCGTACATCCTTATCGTAATAGGTGCGACATACCGCATGTAACTGAGAAATCATTAGATTCATGTTTTACTAAGTGATAATATTTTAATGATGATACTAAAATCAACGCGTTGTCAATACGATAAACACAATTAATCCAATCTTCAAGCTTATGGAATGTTCGAAATTCGAATCCTCTCTATACGCTTTAGCTTATCCTAAATTGCATAGATGAATAATTTGTGGTTAAATACAATATACTTAACGTAAAACTATAGGGGGTATGAAGAATAGGGTGTAAAGTTCTCCATCCCCCATGGAAAAGGGAGGATCCTCCGATTAGTCAGGGGCTGTGTCTGGTGGGCTGCTACCCGACAGTTGTAGACATATTTCATGGATAACTTTAGTAGCGCAATTCAGTATTTTGATGTTAGTTCTTTATTTGTGTCATAGATGGCACTGTAGTGTTTCTTTGTACTATGTTGATGTAGTACTTTTTAACCCCCGACGCAAAGAAGGGGTGTTATAAGTTTGACCGCTATGTGTGTGTGTGTCTGTCTCTGGCACTGCTCTTAAACGAGTTAACTGATTTGGATGCAGTTATTTAAATTTGAAAACTAGTTTCTTGGCGATGGTTCTTAGATATGTTTTATCAAAAATTGGTGCAGCCATTTACTAGTTGGGGGTTTTTTAAATTTTAAATTTAATGATTATTGAAGTGTCGCTACTAAACTATTGAACATTCAAAAGCGAAATTTTTCGGTTTCTCTTTGCTACTGATAATTTAGAGATACCCCTATTTTAAGACGCTACATTAATTTTAACTAGTACTTGGTTGAAACACCTGACAAATTGCTGCCTAAATAAATGCGCTCTATTGGATTTGATTTAATTTCTCGGCAAGTTGAAATTCCAACAATACAATTTAGACATTAGTTTAGGAGACGCTTAGTGTTAGTGAAAATGAGCATTCAACATCATCATCGGCAACCTAGCCTTTTCCCAACGATGGGTCGGCTTCCAATCTAACTGCACAATCAGCCTTTTAATGTTCCCACTGCTGGGACACTCGGCCTCCTCACAATGAGAGGGAATAGGCTATAATCCACCACGCGGGCCCAGTGCGGGTTGGTAGCTGTCACATGTCTTCGAATTTTTGGTTCTAGGACATGCCGGTTTCCTCACGATGTTTTCCTTCACCGTTTTGAGAGCAGTGGTGATGAAATAAATTACACAAAGTAATGCGCCTGCCTGGGTTCGAACCCACGACTTACTGTTCGTAAGTCGGGGCCGCCACCACTGGGCCACCGCTGCTCTCAAAACCAATTGCTCGCCAATCTAACTGGATGCAGCTGAATACCAGTATTTTACATGGAGCGACTGCCTATATGACCATTGAACATTAATAAGTTGCAACTTATTTTATATTACTTAATCTGTCTTCGTTTCAACACAATATGAAATAACATGCAAACACATGACCAGATCGTTCACCTATTGCCAAGTTTCTAAGCTAAATATAGCAGTATCAGACTATCAGTAATGTATAAGCCACAGCCACTACACTTCCGATCTCCATGCCAACCATAAATGCATTAGAATCATCACTGAATAATCAACATAACATCACGGCAGAAATATACCCTATACTACCTACACACCCAGATTTCGACAGTTATGTTCAAGTTCATGTAAACAGGGGCGAACCCATTGCCATCAACCGGGCACAGCTGAGAAATTTCAAACACAAAATCAAAATCAGAAGATAAAATGAGAAACAGAACTTTTTGAATGTTGAAATTACTCAGGGCTGCGGCACATCTATTAGCACGGAATCGCATTGTTCCATGCTCCTCCTTTTCAGTCCATCAGAACCGTCATTTGCAAGGGGGAGAAAGAACGGGAGTGCTATAGCACGCGACAGCATCGGCAATGCGCTCGGCACCACGATCTGTTCCTCGCTCAGGATGAGGTTTAACTCAAAAGAGCGCTATAAAGGGACAAGACGATGCCGAAAGCCACTTGTTCTCCCCGCCAGTTTTTTTTTAAATACATGTTTTTAATGTTAAGATTTTTAATTTAAACACCTCCACGACCCCCTTACTATTCAATCCATCCATCAGCACAATGTTTTGATTGCGTAACATTGAGTCCTACTGTAAAAAGTGATTTTTCACTCCAAAAAAAAGTCTCCCAGCAATAATTTTAGCGTAAAGTTACTTAGTTTGATGTACCTACATAATGCTTGGTTGACGGCTTCGTGAAGGGTCTTGTTACATGCTGTATGCACACTCTTCTTCACTTCCTGGTGTCTGAACCTGGGACAAGAAGTGGCAACACATCTGTCTGCTAAAGACGATTACCTCATCTCCATAGCTACCTTGGCAATACTCTGGAGCTCCACGTGAAACTCATTAACGATTTAAACAAACAGTTTCTCTGTATTAGCAGCAAGGTTATGTCAGGAATTTAAAGACAGTCTGAAGTAGTTTGCTCATGCATTTATGTTGACAATATGTCGGTCGTTATTTAGAGTTACGATTGTTTTATTGGTCAGACATGATGGGTTCTTGGTTCTGGATGGGCGGCGTTTCTTCTCAAGTTTTTATTGCCGTTCGGCAGTGTGATGTGGTCAAGGGAATTTGTCTCCGAATCGTTTTCAGAGAATGAATGAATCATTCATGATTATTTTGGCTAGTAATGAAGCACGTGGACTGAGGAGCTCGCGGCTAAATTTTAACAGTCGCACGAGTTGGTCCTCAAGGTTGAGCAGCGTTGGTTACTTAACCGAGTTTCCTCCCGGAAAGCACGAGGAGCCATTGCAGATAGTCTGATAACCAGTCTTACCAAGGGGGATAGTGTTACCTAATAACTGAGTTGTGGAGGTCAGATAGGCAGTCATTCCAGGTAAAATACTGGTTATCTGATTCCAGTTGGACTTGAAGCGTACTCCAATGGAGTTGGGAAAGGCTGATATATATGATTGATGACTGTGACGGGTTGTTAAGTGGTTGGGGAATGTCGGCGTAGCTCCTAATTTTTATTGCCATTTGGCAAAGTGGGCTGGGTCAAGGGAACTTGAATCGTTTTCAGAGAATTAATGAATCATTTAAGCTTATTTTGGCTGGTAATGAAGAACGTGAACGCAACAGGGTGATTTCAATATTAAATAGACTATTTTAAATAGCCTTATACAATACAGGTGGTTCAATGTCACCGTGAAGTAATACGTTATGCACTTATGCATCGCAAAATATTTTTTATAGAATTGAATTTTTAAACTCAAGACACTGTCAGCTTATAAAGAAAAGAAAACTTAGAAAACGGAAGTACTAGTAGATAGAAGTAGACTTATCCAAAGGATTTGTCAATATTACTGACTATTTCACCAACTATGAATTAGCCCAAACTATTACTTCATGATTTATGATTATTTAATTAAGCATTGACTGTAGAAATGACTCCGACTCCATATTGTGACATTTATAATTTTTGATATTTATTATCTACTAGATGTTGCCCGCGGCTTCGGTCGCGTTTTGGTCGGAAGCTATTCCACGGGCCCGTTGTAAATATAGCCTATAGCACTCGGGGATAATGTAGCTTCCTATTAGTGAAAGAATTTTCAAAATCGGTTCTGTAGATCCAGAGATTAACCCCTACGTACAAACTTACAAACAAATGTTACCTCTTTAAAATATTAGTATAGATAATTAACCATCACTCTATTAATTTTGATAAAGCCCCCCGACCCCAAATAACTTGTGTTTACCTCTCGCATGATTGATAATTTCTTTATTTTATTTTATTTCGCATGCCACCATATATTTGTACGCTTCTTGGCATAACATAGCGACCTTCAATTTAAGAAGTATTCACTACCTATGTTACACAAATAAATTGATTTGATTTATAAGTTTAGCCGCCTGTGTATCTATGAACGAATGTTCGCATTTATTCTTACAGCACCTTTCTGTCTGCTAACCCCATAATCCCAACCAAACAAACGTTTAATCCCAGACTCTCCATCAATGTGCAAGTCGAGCGGTATTGCCAAATCCCCCACAAGCCCGTGAACGCATCTAGGCTACACATTCCGACGTGAAGGCATTCGTTTTGCATTATTTGCATCGATAGCGCTTCCATCTGTTGTTCATATAGGGCTGGCAGAGCTTTTAAAGCTTATTGACATTAGGAAATACTATTATATTGGGTATAATTTCTAAATAGTTTAAAACAAAGTCGCTTTTCGTCAGTTTTCGTGACTATTTATGGGACAAATTAATTATTCTAAACTGCACTATAACGCGGTTTTCACCACTACATATCGCGTCTAAGCAAAATACGTTACTACTTAACTCAAATGCACACTTATACTCACACACTCACACAAATATTGTATGTTTTATAAGATTATTTGATATGGAGGAGCGGTATCTCCTAATACAGGCATTACTTGCTTAAAGGGAGGCTCATCAATCACTTATTCTTTTCATGTAAAATACCTACACACGTTGAAGAAATAAATGTTTTTTTTTGGATGTAGAACAGATTAAATCTCGAAATTTTTACATGCCGCCACTTCAGTAGATTACACCCGCGCGAAGCTGATGACGTAGTAAGAAAAACAACTTGATGGAAATAATTCACTTGATAAATGGTTCTCTCCTATATTCAGAACTTTATCTAGATATTTCAAGAGCATCGTCAACACAGGCAGCGTTGTTCCACTAACTGCCCCACCCGTTTTTGCCAAGCTTCCCTGGTCTGCGCGAGTCTCAACCAGATCTTACTCGAGATCATCTGAATACCGTCCGCTCATCTGGCTGGTGGTCTGCCAGCACCTATCTATCAATCGATAGCTATCGTTTAACTGCAAGTATTTGCTTAATTGAAAATACTTATTTGATTTGTAAGCTAAATTTTAATGCTATCTACCCAAAGTACAGCTTGAAATAAGACACAATTGAATAATCAATGAAAGCTTATTATACATAAACATTACGCTTGTGATCCCCGAAGGGTTCGACAGAGGTGTACCTAATAGTACAGCCACATTTCGACAGTTATGTTATGTCCCATGGAATAGCGGGAAAATTGTAATTAAGCTTGTTTAAAGCACGCACTAAATCTTTACTTAGGGTACTTAGTAAACCTGTATATGCATCTAAAAGACACCATGTGAGAAAAAGATAGTCTTATCGATTGACGCCACTTCATGATCATTGTCAGTAGAATCCATTCAAACTCGTAGATTTACCAGCCCTACAATTCTGCATTGCAACTATGTACCCGCATATTTTCCCATTATGTTTTGATAAACACACATTTCTCCATACAAACTTACGAACAAACATTCTAAGTTCACGTCAAGGTTATTTTTAGAAAGTTTTCACGTATTCTTGGCAGTTTATTATTGTTAACTAATAATACAGAAATAGTTTGCTGAGAGAATGTTGTTAATCATCAACATTTTCGGACGTGATATCAAAGGAATGGGGGAAGAAAACAATGTTTGTTATGGTTTCGCCACACGTGGGGAAAATTGCTCATTTTTGGTGGTTGTGATAGCAATCTTCTAATAATACAAGTTCTGCAAATGTTGCGGGGGACGAAAGGGGCAACAAAAGAGCTCCATGGTGCTCTGTCTAAATATTAAATTCATGAGGCTAGGAACATTGTGGATTTAAGACGACAGGCAGGGAGTAACATACAAAGATACCTTGTGACTTGTGAGCCAGATCGAGCCAGTATTTCTTAATAAACATGAGTTTGTTTAGTAAACTACCACCAAAATCCACGCTCTACTGAAAAATCACGCTCTAATTAAAATCGTTTTTTTTTCATTTTGTAGCCGATGTTACCCGGGCCTTAATAACGAATCGATTGACCCTTATTCATCAAAATCGAATGAATAGTTTAGGCGCTACGGAGGACCATACGTAAATACACGCATAGATAAATGCATTATTTCGAAGCCAAAAGGAAGGGTTAAAAGAATCCCTTTCTTTTGGCTTCGCCGTAGTCGGGTAAAAAAAAAAAAATGTCTCATCGTTTTCAAGGATGACTTAAAAGATGGGTATCGTTTGTTGTCTCATTGCGGGGCACTAGACGCATTAGAGGTAATAAAATACAATTATAAAGAACATGGCATCTCGCCTGTAGTCCCAGAAGATTAGGCAGAGAAGCATTAAGTAGTCCGTATAAATATTCAACGATTGATATCAGCAGAAGTAATCGGATAGGACGGATACGGATCATCGATACGAACGAAGAAAACGTACAGCAGAAGTTGCTAATATTGCTTTTTCTCAGGAAAGCTAACAATGACTGTTTTATGGCTCTTTTATACAAAGCAGCTTTTTTATTCAAAACTGCATAGTTCACATAAACTAATAATAAACTATCGCTTGTTATTACTGAGCGACATGACGGTAACCCTACACTGACGATTGAACCGTCGATCACAGCAGTGGATCAACTTCAAGAGTCTGTAAATTCAAGTGTTGGAGAACAATGCTCGTCTATTTCATAGTAAGCATTTCATTACAGAGTAACGGATACATAGTATCTAATAAATTAAAATTAATGTTTGTTTGTTCGTATTTTATGAGCTGTTATACCGTTTATTTATCCGATTGCGATGAAACTTTGTCAAGTTATTGCTTGCACTCATAGCCGGAACCTAGTGTGGTGTTTAATTATGTTAAAAGATAGAATGGTTGCAAGTCATCATAATTTCAGCCCGGAATCACCAAATATTGAGTTTAGGTCTTCCCTTTTTTCTTCTATTCTTCCCAGTTCTGTGCGCCCCTCATTCATCAGTCCCGCGATATTGACGATATCGTCAACCCGCTTTCGGATGGCTCTGGTTTCTTAGGCCCAACCTTGGCCACCATTCGGTCAAAACCTTCCTCAATCGGCCATAACCAAGTATGTTGCAATTAAGTAATGAAAACTTTTCATTCCTATTGTGTTTTCATTGAAAACCACCCCGCAAAAAAACAACGATCTCATCAAACAATATTTGCCTTTCAGTTTCTCATTTAAACGACATATTTGATACTCACATCATTATAAGGCGGTCCCGAATGCAAATTCCGGATCACCCCATCAGCAAAGCCGGTGATATTCGTGAGGAATGTCTTCAAGTCGTTACCAGCTCGTGACGCGAAGTCGGTGTACAGCAGCAAGGCATCAGTCTTGGCTGAATGCAGTTCAGCTATGATGGCGGCGTACTGGTCGTCGCTAAACGTCACCTGGCGAGCGTGCGTCGGTTCTACTATGATTACGGCGTCCTGGAAAGGGAAAGGAGGTATTAAAATAAAGGAAAACATAGAAAAAACTTTCTGCGAAAACAAATTTAACTTGCAAGTATCACGCGACTTCGCATGACGTATATCAAAACGCCTTCACGCGACGTCGCGTGATGTGACAATTAACGTGATGAAAACAATCAAATTCCTAAACCGATTTTGATGAAATTTATATGGGACCGATCGGAAAGCATATCCTTTCAGATGAAAAAAGAGTTTTTCAAATCGGTTTACAAATGACATAGTTATGAGGTAACAAACACAAAAAAAAGTACGGCCGAATTGAGAACCTCCTCCTTTTTGAAGAAAGTCGGTTAAAAAGAACAAAGTTTCAGGATGGCAACCAATCGTCTATCTTTTAAAATTAAAGTTCGCGAGTACATTCGGAAAAAGCTGGCGGTTTCGTCACAACGTTAATGTTTTCTCCATTGTTTGTCTTTTTATTTTAGTTTACACATCTACAGGGTGTAACAGAAAGGGTATAACCATATGGAATACTGTGGTACGCGTACGGACCATCAAACTGAACAACTTTCTCTATGGGACCACCATCGAAATCGTAAAAAAATTATCAGCTGTCCCATAAATTTGGGTCGAGTAGGTATTGAAATTTTGTATAGGACAGCTGATTATTTTTTACGATTTCGATGGTGGTCCCATAGAGAAAGTTTTTCAGTTTGATGGTCCGTACCACAGTATTCCATATGGTTATACCCTTTCTGTTACACGCTGTATATATAATTTGATATATATGTATTTTGATATATTTTATAGTATGTTATATATATCCTTATAGTTTATTCATAGGTACACCTACTAATGTTTGTCTATGAATCACCCAAAGGTTGACTGGTAGAAAATGCCTATGGCATTAAGTCCACCTCTGTACTATGTGCTTGAAGTGTTAAATAAATAAATAAAGTTTCGGAAAAAAGAAGAAGTCCAAAACTTTACAAAATAGTGGCCAAAAGGACTAGCGATGGGTTTTTCTGGAGGTTCTCTTGTGTTCTGAATGATAATAATTGGTGTACGGTTGGATTCGCGCATGAAGGGTTCCGTATCATCGTAGTACCTTCGGAGCCCCTTTAATTTATTATGCTACATTGTGGTCTCCTCCTCATCATAGAGTTACAGACTAGTGAGGGGCACGCGTACTAGTGATGTTCCGTCTTCGCTTTGAATATGTGGCGCATAATCGACTAACCGGACGACACTATTTTATTATTTGTTGTTAATTATTTATTTATTAGGTTAGCCAACAATTGTTTACACGTTACATACAATTTAAAAGTATACATTTATAAGTGCAACAATTACTTACAGGCTAACACCACATGCACTATTATATTATATTGTACATTTTCATTAAGTATTGCAATTAATTGTGAATTAAGAATGATAAAAAAAAATGTGTAAAATTAAGCATAGATCCAGAAATTTAATAAACAAATCAAGACAGTCGAATTAAATTAAATTAAAAATATTATAATGTTTGGTGATAAAATAAATTAACAGATAAATTAATAAATTAAACTAAAATTAATAATTTGGTTTACACTAGATATTAATTAAGAATTAATTAGCGTTAAATTGGTACCTACATAAATTATCAAATTAGCATTACATTAGAATAATAATAATTTATTTGCATTATGTTTTATAGTTTTGCGAATAGTATTTAATAATTATTTTACAAAATTTTCCGAAGCTGTCGTGGTGAACGTCAATCAGGTCACTGCAGCTGTTTAAGATTTACTCATTTGCGGTAATTAATAATGCTGAGTATGAATGTAGATGGCTATAAGTGTACAGAAAGACCAAAGAAACGATGGATGGACTGTGGGAAGGATGATATGGCTAGAAATGAGATGACTGCTGAGATGACGAGTAATAGAGAAGTATTGATAAGAGACTTGAAACTAACGCGCATGCGCGGCTCCTTGCCGCGCAGTGCTGCGCCTCCCGCGCCCCAATGACGCCCGGTCCCTTCCGCCTCAGACCTCATACCGCTAAAGAGTCCTTAAAATCGTCTACTGCGCAAACCACGTGTTGTGTCAAGTCTCATCTCTGAAGATTGGTATTCGATGGCTCGATTCCGGCCGCTTGGCCAACTATACTACGGACTTAATAAGCAACAATTGTTCCGGGTCCTATTGATCGTGTTCAACCGATCGAAAGATTTCTATCTATTAATGCACGAAGCAATTAAAGATTTATTTTTATTTAATTATCCTTCTTAGCAATTGTGTAGGTAAGATGATGCCTTGAAACTACGTCATTATCTCGTTAACTTTTGTATCTAAAAATAAAAGAGAAACAAGTGTTGCAAAAAATGGATTGCCGGCCTCGGAAAATGTACTATTTTCACTTTAACAACGTTATGATCTAAATATTGTTCTTGGGTAATTAAATTATTAAAAGCGAACATTAAGTTCTTTTTCAAGGTCAGAATTTAAGTCTAGGTGTATGAAATAGACTGTTTGACGGAAATAGAACTAGATTATATAACAATTGCTGTTTTAACTATGCTTATTGCTTATGATGAACAACAGCTGTTTGCTGAATGATTGTCTGAAATGGTCATGAAAAATCCTATAGGACTTAGCAGAACATTCACTTTAGAGCAATGACATCTTCTAAGAATATTATTGATAACATATGTAAAACTAAAAAGCAGTGATAGTCTAGTGGTGTGACCGTCGGACTGCCAAGTCATAGGTCCCAAATTCGAAACCAAGACACGCACCTCTGATCTTTCGGATTCATGTGCGTATTGTATAATTATCACTTGCTTCGGTGAAGGAAAATATAGTGAGGAAACCAGCATGCCTGAGAGATATTTCTCAACGGCATATAGCCAAGTCAGAGGCCCATGGGTGGCATAAAACTCGGACATCCGGTTAGGCACTAACCACACGATAAAGAAACTAAGTGTAAAACATACTTCACTACATAGTATAAAACAAAGTCGCTTTCTCTGTCCCTATGTCCCTTTGTATGCTTAAATCTTTGAAACTACGCAACGGATTTTGATGCGGTTTTTTTTAATAGATAGAGTGATTCAAGAGGAAGGTTTATATGTATAACATTGCACCCGTGCGAAGCCGGGGCGGGTCGCTAGTCGTGAATAATAAAAATCTGTATTTTATAGGAGTTTCCTCACTATAGTTTCTGACAAATCATAAATCATAGTCTTTAATTTTTGCTTGTCAGCCATACAACACCGAATTTATAGTACCCATTATATTTTCTTTACAACAATGTTTCAGCTCAATCAATACAAACAATAATCATAACAACAGCACAATACTGTTCTCTTATAACCCACATTAAAAGTATAATAGACTGGTCTGTACATTGTAACACAAAGTTAACATTAACTGTCATCTGTCACTCATGTAGTCATGCCCCATGAGTCATGTGTTATAAACATGGTAACGAATATAGAAGTAGTACTGCAAGGACAAGGTACTGTAGTGTTGCAAGGACATGAAGCTGAGAAGACCATAGGTACAGTGCCAAAATGTATGGTATAAATGGCTAATGTACATCATGCATTACAGACATGTCTGCACGTTGTAACCTAAAGTTAACATGACCGGTCATCCGTCACTAATGTCATTGTGCCCCATGAGTCACGTAACCTCTTGGGTTACCCGGTTAAGGGTTACCCTGATAAGGTTTACCGTGTTTTCCATTCATTGTTGTGTAATGTTGAGGGTGTAAATAGTTTTATTTGTGTTAGGAGAATCCTAACTATAATATTATAAATGCAGAAGTAAGTTTGTTCGTTTGTTACCTTTTCACGCCTAAACCACTGAACCGATCATAGGTGTACAGAAACGGACTTAGGGTACCTTTCATCCTGAAAAAAAAGTACTGTTCCCGAACAATAACGTTCTTGTGATAATAGATGGAGCCACGATGGTGCCTTTCGAATCATGATTTAATTAAAAGCAGAGTAACTGTATAATCCGAATTGATTGTCAAATTCTAAATTAACGCGAGCGAAGCCGTGGGCAATAGCTAGTTAATCTTATAAATGAACAAGCTGATAACCGCCTATTTCATTTGCGTGATATTCGCGATAAGTTTATTTTTTTTACAGACTCAATGTCGGCCTTTGGTAAAGTTGGTATTTACGAACTTACGGAGGTTAATATCACTAGAAACAAGACAGAGTTAAAATTATAATTTATTTGAAAATGAAATCGAGAGCAAACTCGTAAATACCGCACTGCACTCAGTTCAAACATCAAAACAAACGTACCTATACAATAATGATAACTACAGTAAAGCTGGTTTTCCACCACTGCTGCTCAAAACTATGTATATTATAGTCGTGAAACCAATGTGGATTTTTCTTACATTGAAAAAATCATTGTATAGCAACCTTCCTCATTTAATTGTTGATTCTCTTAGGTACTTATTGGGTACTCAGCTCTGATTGAAAATCATTATATCAATTGCCACTGCAAACACAATCTGGCAAAATAAGGGACTATAGGGCTATCCGACGCCGTGGTTGAAATTATCCCCAAGTCCTGCAGATTTCAGGACCAAAAGTACGCTGTTGAAATCGCGATCAACGTTACACCTATTGTAATTATGGCAACTAATTTAATAACAACATCGTTTTTCCTTATTTTACTTGACTAACTTCTGTGGATCTAGTCAACAAGTCAACAAGACAAGTCAACTAGACGAATGCTATAGCATTTGTCTAGTTGACTAGTCCAGTCTAGTTCATCTAGTTCAAATCGTTGATATATTAACGATTTGAAAAAAAGAAGAATTAACATGGAAAGCCATATATAATATAAATGCTATAGCATTCGTCTAGTTGACTAGTCCAGTCTAGTTCGTCTAGTTCAAATCGTTGATAGATCAACGATTTGAAAAAAAGAAGAATTAACATGGAAAGCCATATTAATCAGTACTTCTTCTTGTAGCAGCATCTTAATGGTGGTGAGAGTTGCTTAAGCCTCCTGACGGTTTCATCGAGCCGTTTGAAAGCCTTCCACTTGGGCATGCTTTATGGTCAACTTGGAAATCTCTAAATAGACTTCGAAACTAAGTCGGCCGTAGCAAAGACATTCTCTACAGATGATGGGCGTTCATGGACGACTCAGATCTCGAATGTATATGCGGCGTGTCCCCACAGACTATGGTCCACCTTCCATCTTGCGCTGCATGCCCTGACGCCTGCGCATTTGACGATCTTATGACTGCATCAGCGAGCGAAGATCGCAAATCTGAATTTTGAGCCCAATATATTTAATGACAATTTGCTTTCGACACGCTAAGAAGAATTGTGGTCTTCCTAGCTTCGTCACTCCAGTGAAAAGCTAGAAGCTAACCCGGCCTCGCAGTGCACAACTAAGGTCGCCATAAAAATCTTATGGCAAAATTATTATTATGATGTCACAAAGGAAACCATAAACCATCTGCTGTTAGTATTTACAGTTCATTTAACGTGATGACGTCATTCATTCAATTTTACATGCCAATTTTCTGAACTGCCTAGCTGAATAATATTTTGTTTGAAAATGTAATTTATTTTCAGAAAACTATGTTTTAATTTGATGTGAGATTTAACGAGAGCAGTGGTAATGACCCCGAATTACGCGAGAAATACCACCAGGCTAAGCCCGATTTCATATCGGCTTAACTGGAGAATTTCGAAACAAATTCATCATCTATTTAAACCCTATAGAGGATTTTTTTTTTAATATTCACCAGGGTCACTAAACATTTCTCCAGTATCGTGGATGCGTTTACAAACATTAAAAAAATCACATACACAAACTACCAGACCAGCAACAACTACATACAAATATATTTTTTGTGCAAGAATCGAACCCGCGACACGCAGCGCAAAAGCCAATCGCTCAGACACTGCGCCAACCATGCCGTCAATTACAAGGAACAATTTTGCAAAACTGTGTGCTTTGAATTTCATATTTTATCAAGCTGACCGCGATCTCAATATAAACTGAAATCTCATGTACACGGAAGCGATTCTCATGAATTTCAGCAATGAATTCTCCTGAATTATGAAATAATGCATAACACTGACCTCATCCACTGCATCTATGCAATAATGATCTTTGACCCAGCACTTGCAGCTTGGATTTGCGCCAATACATCCGTATCGGCGGCCTCTAAGACTCTTCTCCTTAGTACCACTACCACTTGAAATTGTGCTTACCCATTTAAAGCGAAGAGGATGATGGTATCTAGTCGTTAGGGATTTGAATACGTGAGTACCTCTACTGAAATCTATTACATTTGCTTTTAAAAATGCTAAGTATTTGAAGAAAGAAGAAATCGATTTTTTTCTCGAAATTCGAAGTTGATAGGTTTCTAACCTATCAACCTCTAATTTAGCAATACAGATACACGAGATGATATCTTCTGAATTCAACATAAATTAATATAGACATCATGTGTCCATTTTTAACAAACTTCCTGTATGTATCGTAAACGACGTCGATCAAGATTGGAAAAGACAAAATAAAACTTTTTGCAAAAAATTAAACCGACTTTAAAAACACAAAAACGTAAAATAGTATATTTTATAACGAGGGAGTAAACGAAGCCATAATATACCAGAGGTGGTTTGACTCCCGAGCGTGCGAGGGAGTCAAACTGGAACTGGAACTAAAACTCTCAACATTTTCGCAATGAAGATGGTCCACACTCAATAGTATATTTACTGACTGTTTGAGTTTGTCTATGTCACATGAAGGAAATTAAAAAACGAATTACTTTTTACTCCCTAGGGACTAAAGTGGTAACATTAGTGGCTATAATGGCGTACTTTTAGAGCATGACAAGTGAAAAATAACTTTAGCTTCAGAAGTTGGTGACAAAAAAATAAAATCAAACTAACAAAAGTCACCGACTTCTGAAGCTAGTTATTTTTTACTTTTTTGTGTTTTTGAAGTATAATAAAAAATAACTTTAGCTTAGAAATGGGATCACTCCGTGAATGTACTCTTCCAAAAACTACCCAAATCGCTTCCAGTGTGCCTATAAAATTTGAAGAGTTCTCTCTATTTATCCAGGAAAAAAAAAAAGGATCCCATCATCAGATCGTTACTTGATGATCATGGGACTACCTGGGAAGTCATGGAATAGGCATCCAAATCGGTTCAGCTATCTTCGAGTAATCGGGGAACATACATAAAAAAAAGTTAAAAAAAAAAACGAATTGAGAACCTCCTTCTTTTTGAAGTCGTATAAAAATATACATATTTACATAAACGTTCTAAAAATAACAAAGACAACTGAACGCATGCAGTGATTACAAGTAGGCACCTGAAACTGCTGGAATCGACAGCAAAACAAATATTATTTCATCGTTACGTCGAAGCACTGTCGAACGTGCATTAGTGTAAATTGGCGAGGTTGACCCCTGAAGGGTTCTGTCAGCTTCTATGATGCCATTACTACTACCTTGGAGCTTGAACGATTTGTAAACAGTTATGTCCATTAGCTCATTTCCATTATAATTATAGAAGTTGAACCCAGCTGAGGGATGATGTATCAGTAATTTTAACAATGAAACCTAATAACTCTAACAAAACATACCATCACGCCTGTATCCCCCGAAGGGTTAGGTAGAGGTGTACCTAATAGTACACCCACATTTCGACTGTTATGTTTAAGTCCCATGTAATAGTGGGCTATTACAGTTGTCGACATAGCTCACAGAAAAAGTAAGCTGAAGTGGCAATCTGCCAGGGTTGCGGGACTATTCGAAAGAGATACCGCGGCCCTGGAACACAAAGGGCAAAGGAAGGAACGTGGATGGGTTTTAGTCAGTAAAAGTCTGGCACTCCCTCCTGCTCAGCCCAGAGCGGGAGGGGTTATATGATGATTTCCCATCCGAAAAAAAAAAGTGGCAATGGGCCGGTCATATTAGCCGTAAAACCGATGACCGTTGGGGTAGACGTGATCTTGAGTGGAGACCGCGAATCGGCAAACGTAAGGTGAGACTCCCTCAGGCTCGATGGAGCGACGACCATCGCAGGGTGGCTGGTAGCAAATGGATGAGAGTTGCTAAGAATCGAGTTGAGTGGCGTGCGATTGGGAAGGCCTATGTCCAGCAGTGGACTGCGGTAGGCTGATGAAGATGATGATGAGCCTATTGCCATCAACCGGGCACAAATCCAGACTCCATGGCTGCTATTGAGAAATTCTTATGGGACAACCCAATAACACTTTGCCCGCCCTGAGAATCGAACTCAGGACCTCATGCTCAGCAGTCGTGCTTGCGACCACTGGACTAAAGAGGCAGTCAACCATCAGTTATTTTAATCACCATGCAACTCATTAATATAGCGTAATGATACCAGAGTTATTTCTAAAGCCATGTCAATAAGAAAGGAATGCGCTATACGTACAATGTACTGAAATACTTATCATACCGCGTTTGAAGTATGACTCAACTTGTAATAGGTATCGTTATGCAAAATCATTGTTGTGACTAGTTCGCAGTAATTAGGAATTTATGGTTGCATTTCTTCTCGACGATGAACATGAGGTAAATAACTGAGAAATTTAGTGATACTGCCTCGTTGGTCACGTGGTCGAGGTCCTGGGTTCGATTCCCGGATCGGGCAAAAGTGTTGTTGAGTTTTTCCAACAAGAATTTCTCAGTAGCAGCCATGGAGACTAGATTTGTGCCCGGTTGATGGCAATAGGCTCTCCTTCTATCATACACGTACCTAAGTGGCGAAATGTGGGTGTAATATTAGGTACATCTCTGCTAAACCCTGAGCATATAAAATTAAATAGTAGCCTTTTCATAATTCACTATGGCATAACGTCTAGGTACCAATTGAAATCGGTTACCAGCATTCCACCGTTTTGGAGCAGAACAAAAAAAAACGCCTAATTCTCATGATAACCGCTGTAGATTCAATATGGCTAGATATAATCGGGCATAATCGCGCCATCTCGAACATAATGCGAGTGAGGAGCTCCAACACAAGATATGCCACACCTTCTGGTCATGCACAACTAACTACACACGACAACGACAGAGCTACCCAGGTAGCTACTTACTTGTTGGACAAAATCTGAGTCATCGATTCGAGGAGAAGACGATCATTCATCTTAAGAGTCAATCATCAGTATCTCTGGCTACCCTACTTTACATAGTAACATAAAACAGGTGTAACATTACAGCGTGTACACGATAGTACCTACAGCGATCACTGTGTGTTCTGTTTGTTTGTTCATCTCCAAGGATTTGTTAAGTAATATTATACTACATACATACATTCTTTATCTATTGTGTAAAGTGTAGTATTGTGTCGTGTTACGCTGGCTTGTTTTTCAGGCTACTGGAGGATAAGTTTGGTATGATTTAAATTGAAAGCCAGTAACCCACTTTTGAAAAAAATCTCTCTGTAACTAGAAAACTCCCAGCACATCCATTATTCTCTTGCCTATATCCCAATGTAATTGTAGTCGGCGCAGCACGTCTTCTTCCATTATATCTATCTATGAGCGTCAGCTCAGTAGACACCACCTTTCTATATTTATATCAGACATGCCGAGAATATCGAGAGGAAACCTGGACTTGTAAGTCTGAAATCGCCAACCCGTCTTAAGCAAGCGTGGTGATCAATGCTCGTTCCTTCTCTGTTGAGAAGAGGCCTTTACCCAGCAGTGGGACAGTAATGGGCTGGTATTATTATACCGAGAATCCCGGAATAAAATCGTTTTATGGTTCCGTTTTATAATCTTTATTATTTTTGTGTCTGTCACAGAGGTTTTTGTCGGGATCTGCATGCCACTTAGAATTTGAATATTGTAACGATGCTAGGTCTCGATGACACGTTCACAAATCGCCTGTCAAAGACTTATTTACTTATATTGTTTTATTGTAATACTCGTAAAATGGCAATGGCACTTGATTGAAAATAGAAATCGCTGGTTTTGATTCCCCTGACAAGCTTCACAAATTTAATTTAATTTTGTAATTTTAAGTTAGAAATTTACAAACTGTTTATACCAACCTGTAACTTCATTTTATATTAATATAAGGCTATTTGTTAAACGTTTTTTATTTTAATGTTGACTTGTATAGTTGTTTTAATATAATTTCGTTTGAAGGTTTACGAGTATACATAATATTTACGGTGTCCTTTTATTGTAGGTTTGTGTATGTTTTTAATATTCTTTATTTTATTGTATATTGTATAAATATGGTTTCAGCGAATATTTAGATGTGTTTATGGTGTAGGTGTTTCTGTATTATTGTTTTGTCTGATGGTTTAGATGTGTGTACCTATGGTAATATCCATGTAAGTATATATGTAATAGGTAACTAGCTACCTATGTTGTTTATTTTAATGTACATACCTAATATAAACTAAATTCTTTTAAATTTAAATGCTATTATTATGGCGGAATGTGTCCTGCTCTAATTTGTTTTTATAACATCCTGTATAAACCACATTTTATGCAAATAAATATACTTACAAGACTAACAGACTATACTCTAAAAAAAACCCCTGTTCTGAAAATCCTTACCTACCTCAACAAAATATCTCATCTCATGTATTAGCCCGATTAATCCCCACCTGCATCCCGCCACACAGATAGCCGAGCAGCCATGACCTAAATACCTGAAATTCCTGAAACATTTTCAGTGGGGTCTCTTATCTTGTGCACACTGAAGATAAGTGGCGACCTTGAAGTTATTACTGTTATGTCGTAAGGGATATAATATGTAGTTGGTTTTTCTATCAAGCTGATTTCTAGTTTTGGGATAAGTAGACTTTGACCTGGTTCATCTGGTGGTCGCAAGCACTCTGCCGACCGGGTTGTCTTGAGTTCGAAACCCAGGCCGGGCAAAGTGTTATTGGGTGTTACAGTCAGGAATTTCTGTTTTTATGCCCGAATGAGGCTCTCCCTAAGAGATTAAAACATTACTGGCGAAATGTAGGTTTACTATTATGTTCACCTCTGCTGTACCCTTCACGGATCACAAGCGTAATGTTATGTTGTCTATTAAAGTCCACGGCTACATGTTATTTGAAGTAGTGAGCGATGGGCGTATTATCAGTGCATTATAGGCTAAGAGCAATTGACTGAAATGATTAATTGCGGAAACACTTCATATTGTTAATTACCTAACAATGAATGATTATGCATAATTATTATTTCATAAATGGTTCGAAAGATGAGTGGATTTAGTATGTCATCATCTTTTGAAATACTATTTCCTAGAATGATAAGATTTTCATACTATCTACATTCTAGTGGACGGAGAAGGTAATCATCGGAACTATAATGATTCGATTCTGAAAACTCTTTCATAACCGCAAAGCTACATTATCCCCAGCGCGACGATCATAGGCTACATTTCGAAGGTTCCTAGTGGATAACTTCTTCAAGCATTCGCAACTTTCTAATATTTGTAAAATAGTAATTTTATAAATGCGAAAGTAACCTTTGTTTGTACTTAAATATGGAAGAAAATTACTGAGAGGTGCTAATCCTATCCTACTAATATTATAAGTGCCAAAGTTTGTATGGATGTTTCAGATGTTTGTCACTCTTTCACGCAAAAACTACTGACCGGATTTGGATGAAATTTGGCACACTTATAGTTTATTACCTGGATTAACACATAGGATATTTTTTATCCCACACAGGGTGTGTGACAGTTACCGAACTTAACGCGAGCATGAGCTGGTCCCAAATAAATTGAAAATGGCAGGACAATGATGATGAATAAAATCTTGTCCAATATCACTGTCGCTTCTGTTTTTTAGAAACAATTTTCGTTTATTCAGAATCAGTCCTCTAGATAATTATGAAACCTTCACAAGTTCAGCTCCTCATCGACAATATCGAGACATAAGCATTGAAATCTTAAAGACATTGACATGAACATAAATCTGAACGTTCCAGTGCAGTTTATTGCGATTGTGTGTAAACAGACACAAGGTTCGAGACAGAATAGGAGCATCACGTTGTATCGTGATGAAACACATAATATCTGACAAAAATTCAGATGTTTTAGTACTAATGATTTAGGCATGCTCTAAAATTAAATCACTAAATACATTTGAAACATTCAATTTCTAACAATCGTTTGAAGATGGGAGAGGAACTGGTTTTAAACATCGATTATGGATATTGGTGGAAGATTTTTGATGGACTAGATCTTTTAATTTTACATCCAGTAGTATTTTTAAGCGTAATGTAATTTAAACCCAGCTTTAGGTAACAGTAATCACAAACTAGAGGTGTTGATGGTAATGCAATTGTGGTGATCTAAGGATATCTTTGTTCATCCATTGTCAACTACCTATAGCACGAATTGTGTGGATATCAGTTCGCGTGTGACGATTAACCACTAAGATAAAATAAGATGAAATCTGATAGATTGCCATGCAAATAATAAATGTTATACTGGGAAGATAGATTTTAATAGGTAACACAATAATCCCGGATGATATCAATTAAAAAGTCGCAACCTAATCCCAGCTGTGGAATGCGAGAAGCTATAAATAAAATGTCTTTATCAACGTTTGTTGCATTCAATCAAACACAAGGACTGGGACACAACGAGAGCGTCACGGTACATCAGAGTATGATGACGTGATGTTATTACTATCACAAAGGGTGCTGTGGTTTTTATATGTATACGTTGTAACAAATCTACTAGATCCTGTTAAGAATTAAAGGATAAGAGTAGACTTGTACATTTAAAAATTTAATAGAGATATGGATGGTTTTACAAATGAGATAAAAAATACAAGTGTTTACAAAAAAGACGTATCAAACCCGCACTCTGGAAGCAGTTTTTGAGTATATTTACACGATTAAGTAGCACTGTTGAAGCACGATGAAATGTAGAGGTGGAGATGTAGGACGATGAATCAGGTCTGCTCCTCAGGAAGGCGGCATTTATAAGAACAGGAGTTGAGGTCCTGGTAGATCTTTAGAGTTGGATCACCAGCTTTTAGACCCAGGGCAGCTCCGCGAGATGATCAGCAAGGATGGCACAACGACAGTTTTTAATAATAAGATTGGGAGTAGTAGTCCCAGGTGTATCTTTAGATGGATCACCTTCAAGAATCTGTCTTGTCTCCAATTTTAAGAATTCTTCAGTCTCACATTTAAGAAAACGCTCTCTCGTCTAGTCTAGTCCAGTCTCGACTGCCTCGACAGCTCGTTTTCCACAGTAGTCTCCTTCCATTTTTGAATCTCAGATTTTCTTCTTGCGGCCATAAAATAATCTCATCTGACAAGTGTAGTCGGCCAGGACATAGCAGACTTACTTCATAAAACCATGAATGCGTAAATAATTTATAAATATAATTTAAAATTAAGTTATTAGTAAACAATCATTATTATCTATAAAATACAATATTTCAGCTAAACATTGAAAAATATAATTTAGATTAGATAAACCAAAAAGTATTCATCATAGACTAAGCTAGTAAGAAACTCTATGACAGAAAGAATGTACGTCAGTTTGGCAAATCTGACGTACATGTCACAACATTGAAAATTATGAAAATTGATATTTTATTTCAGCAAATATAATGAAAACGAATCGTATTTAGATCGATTCGCTGAGTATAAATAAACAAATCAATAAAAAAGGATGATAAATGGTATATGGTATGACAATTGTAAGTATAGTACAAAGTGTAAGTATAGCATATACTATAACGTATATAAATGAATATTGTTGTCCCTAGTAATTATTGGAGCAGTGGTGGCCCAATCGTAATGACTCCGAGTTACGATTTACGATCGTGAATACGAACTTAAGATGTGTTTTACTTTGTGTAATTTATTTCATCACCATTGCTCTCAAAACAGTGAAGGTGTTGAATGGTCATAGTGAGAAAACCGGCATGTCCTAACAACGTGATATTCACCTGGGCCCTTGTGTTAGATTACGACCTACTCATACATAACCAACCAGAAAAACACTGATCAGCAAAAAAACACTTTTTGTCTAGATATGTTTGTAAAAAACACAGTGATAATAAAAATGATATTAGAATATTACAAATAAGAATAGTTTTTTGATTTTTAAAGTTTTAATAAACTAAATCAAGTAAATTCCAGAGTCGAGTGCAATTAGACATAATATAGGTGGAACGAAGTTTGTAGTGTTCGGATTTTCATGGAACCTTTTTATTGAAAAAAAAAAATTCGCCACACGAGTTTTTCTCATATTTCCTTTTGAATTATTATTTTTTTGAAAATTGCCCGTTTTTTTTTTTTTTTTTAAATACCGAGTTTAGAGACAAAGATTTCTTTTTTTATTGGTAACTAATACTTTTTCACCGATAACTGAACATAAAAATGTTAAAAAAAAATCACAGTCATGAGTAAAGTGACTAAAAATTCATGCGTTTATCAGAAAATCGTCTAACTTAAAATCTAGACCTGATCAAATCAAAATAAATAATAGTGTTGTAATGAGGGTAGGTTAGGTTATTCCTCATTAGTACCCCCTTTCTTTTACCTCTGTTACAAAATTTTGTTGACCAGTGTTATGTAACGTTTGTATTGCATTCAATCGAATACAATGACTGGGACACAACGAGAGCGTCACGGCGCATCATGGTATGTTGCTACCATCACGATAACAGTGATGGCAAGCATCACAATAGAGGGTGCTGTCGTATTGTTATTTATTATGTCAGTCAAAGAATATTGTAATATCTTCAGCAGTTATTGGGGTTTTCATTTATCAGTCCCGCGTTAGTTTAGGAAGTGGTTGCAGTAGTATCTTGGGGTTTTGGGTTCGATCCCCGTGACGGGCAAAGCGCTATTAAAACTTCTCGGGCAACCATGAGTTTGGAATCAAACCTTGTTGATGTCAATAAGCTCTTCCCTTTTGTCGTGGGACTAAAACATAACTAGTGATTTGGGGGTGTATTCAATTCATACTGCTGCTGCCTACGCCAGGTACCGTTCGTTACAGACGTTCATTTTAACGCTTTATTCAATAGACGTTAATGGGTCTTTATTTTCAGTGTGGGTATTTCAGAAATGAACGTGATTGATAGGTTTGACGGCACGATTGGCGCAGTGGCTGAGCGATTGGCTAAGCTGCGCTGCGAGTTGCGGGTTAGATTCCCGAACGAAAAAATTTTTGTGTTTAGGTGTGTGGGGCAACGTTTTTCAAAATGAAAGAAATTGACCTGTAAAGTAAAAGGAACTTCCTATATTGTGTAATGTCCTGTTAAGTGTTTTGTGTTGTACATAAGTAAATAAATAAATAAGGAATTATTTGCATAATCATAATAATGATTGTATATCGCAATTTGTTATTTTAAGACACTTAGAATGTTATTTCTAACGGGCTTACACCTTAAAGGAGTTTATCAATGGTTTGCCTCTACCTCGGAAAAAGTAGTCTATTTTCTGCAGAATATTTGTGAAAATCGTCACCGTGACACAATTACAATTTAAGTTTGTCAATCTGGCGTTTATTATCACTTTGCTGTAGTTGACTGCTGCAACTAAGCGTGACGATTGAAATAAACGATATTACTTTTTTTGTTTAATTTTCATGTAATTTTTACAACTATTTTGTAAAGTACATAATTAATTGGACGTAAAGTTACGTACTTATGATTTTTTAGATATAAAGACTGAGTTTTTACAAAATACTTAATCCTCGTGTCATCTTATTCTACATAGAGGTAAAATTTGTTTGTAAGTTTGTATATAGTGGGTAATCTCAGGAACTAATGATCCAATTCTAAAAATTCTTTCACTGGCAGAAAGCTACATTATTAAATAAATTATATATAATAAGTTATATTTATATCATGCATATTAGCTGAGCTATCACAATTTTTGCGGACGAAGTCGCAGACGTAGTGCTAGTAAAGACAAGCGCTAATCTACTTATACTACCTACCACCCTCAGAATACAGAAAGAACTCTGTAATCTGAGCTACCACCTATATTTATTCACTGTACAAATTTGAATATTCGCTAACAACACATTTCAGTAAAAATCAATAGTTTAACCAATAGCATTGCCAATACCCACAAGGTCGGGGGCACAATGCGAACGTCATCCATTGCACGGTATGACAAATGCATATAGTGCATATAAGTGCATATGACGTCACTTTCAGGACATTACAATAGATGATTTCTGTTACGTTTAGTTTTAATTGTTGGGTTATTTCAGTTATTTTTAGTTTGTGTGTCATGTAAAGGCGTGTGCCATTGATGAAGTTAACCTTGCACTTGAAATTGAGGTAGGCTGGTGATGACTATGTATTTAAATAATTAATTTTCACAGACAAAAGAATGTCAGCGTTTCTGGTGGTAATGCTCGTTTTTACAATGATAATCTTAATTTTTTTTGGAATGTTGGAATTTCGATCGAACGGAGCGTTGATAATTTTATTTATGCAGTAATTTCCTAGTCGATTATGTACAGGTTAGGTTACGCTAGGTTAGTGTAAATAAGTGAGTAACTGATAAGTCTTTCCCGTAGTTTTAGATACTAGCAGAACCTGCGCTAGGCAAGCGTGAATTATGTGGTTTTCTGGGGTGGACTATTGAAAATTTCAGCCATCGAAAACGGACTTAATTTTAATGATCTGCTTTGAGTTTTGACACGAAGGTATATATAATAAATATATATATAAATGCACTACTGCATTGTTAAAACACAGAAACTGGAAAGTCGCACAGTACTCGCAACTTTACTTGTCTATGATGAAAGTAAGTCGCTGATTTTTACATGCATACTTTATCGTCTTTGAAACTGAAATATTTACTGTTTGGGAACAACTGATACTTATGGATGAATTATTTTCCTATAAATCATTTTAGATTATGGTTACAAGTGTTCGCTAGCTGCTATTCAATACAATAATTATATAGCTGTGTACATTAGCCTTTCTTATAAATAATTTGCCCTTGTCGTAAACTATTCATATAAATGATTAATGTTACATTTAGCATCTACATTAATTAGATTGTAATTAAATTACTGGACTTGGAAAAATTAGTTCTTCTAATAATAGTACATACCTTTTTGAAGAACTAATTTTTCTTTGTTTAAAAAAGTTATTTTTTTTATGAAACATGGGTATTTATGAAATTATTTTATTTCCTAGGTTCGCAGAGATTCAAAGACCTACAAAAATACAGGTACCCAAAAGTACCGCTTTCTGCATCAAGCCCTTGAATCCGTAGCCTAACAAGGGCCTCTTCAGGCGATGGTCAAGTTCACATTGATATATGTCAACAACTTAGTGTGTCATGTCAAGATACTTCGATCATGTTTATTATTTTAGTCTACTTGAACTATTATGTATATATGTATATGTTCACATGTGCAACTGTGCGTGATCCCTGATTTGGTCCTCGGGCATTGCTAACTTCTCATTACGTGGGGCTTGCTATGGTTACGTCTACAAGTCGGGAAAAATATTGATTCAATTGATTGTAATTATTTATTTTCCAGTTAACTGTAGGTACTCGTACTGGCAATACATAGTTGAATTACTTTACTACTATATTAACTTTTGTAGAATGAAAGAAATTACATTTTTTGCACTAAAGATGACGTATAAAGAAAAAAATTACGCAAACAAACGCACAAAAAAAAATTTGGAGGAAACTACACAGAATTGCAGATTGACACTTTTCGGTCTAACCGACCCTTTAAAATTCTAAAGTCGTGAAGCCAAGCCACCATTAAGGCCGACCTCTGGCAATCCCTCGCAAATTTTCCCACACATTCTCGCCAGTGAGCACTGTTTACTTATAAAATGCCGGCAAACGCGAGGTGTAGGGTTATGACAAGTGACTCTGCTGATACTAGACACGATGTTTTACAAGAGCTCACTTCAAAAGGTTATGTTTTGTGGGATCAGCAGAAAACTCTGACGAATGAGATTAGTTTTTCTTAACACTTGGAATGTTTCGCTTTATTCTTTAATGTTACTTTTAATCTCTTTAAGAGTGTTGATCTTGCTCCCAATTATTTTGAAAATACGAAAGCTTGGCAGGCTTTATTTTTATTCTCTTAGAAGTTAAGACGACGCAATATTCTTGTCAGTGAAATAATCAATCATGCCTTTAAAAAAAATCCATATTGATATTGCCGAGACACAATAGTATAGGCAATCAATAGGCATGATTATAATTAGTATAAGTAATTACGAAATTCCAACACTGATTGAAACACCTGCAGTTACATAAAAACACTCCTAGTTAATAAAGTTTTATAGTTTATGGTGACATTAAATATTAATTTCGTAATCACTAGCTTGATTCGCACACGTGAACAATTAACCGACACTATCAAACAATACCGACTTACTTTTACACAAATTTTAAATTGAGTCATCTTTTTATTTACTAAAAACAGATGTTTAACATTTTTAGTTTAGAATGTAAAAAAAACATTCTTATTACAAATTGAACCTTTACCGAGAAAAGTTAAAATTATTTATAGTAAAGATGACAAAACTTCTATAACAATATAAACTAAATATTTTTTTGTTTTACCATCCAGAACAAACCTAAATATTGTCAGTAAATAATTTTACCAGTATTAATCTCATTGATAGTCTAATTTAACTTAGAAAAACAAATACTAAAATCAACAGAAACAAAAAAACAAACGAATGTTGGTAAACAAAAACTTTAGAATTCAACCCAAATTTTACAAAATCAATATTCTGAAAAATTATGCCTTTACTGCATAACTTCTCTTTAAATAAAACTCTCACAATAATAATATAAAAATTAATACACCGACCTGCGCAAAAGCAGCGCCCGCGATCGCGAGTAACGCGCAAGACGCGACGAGAGCGCGCGGAACCATAGTGCACTGCGCGAACTGCACCGCGTTAGTGATAGTAGCGTGCGCACACCTGCGCGTGCGACGGACTGGCTGTGCACGCGATTGCTTAGCTCTGTTTATAGGCAATTGCATTGTAGTGCATCGAGGTATGTTAGTGTGTTGGTGTTGTTGGTTGGAAAAATGGGATGATCGTAGTATTCAAAAAAAAAACAAGTGATGTGAAAACTCACTTTTAATTTTACCAAATAAAAAAATCGAGCATTAATTACGTAAAAGTTGATGAGCAATTAGTAAAGGTGTCATTTTTCGTCAGAGATCTCATTGTAAGGCCATAACCCGGCGGGCCTGTGGACGGTGAGCTATGGGCTAGCTCGCCGTCCGTCCGTCTTATGACGACAGGCCGTGTCGACGGCGCGTTCGTGTTCCACGGGCGCCTCAAAGAGATGTCAGTAAACAGGAAGGGGTCCGTAAGGACCGATGCCTGCCAGGGTTGCGGGACTGTTCGGAAGAGATACCGCGGCCCTGGAACACAAAGGGCAAAGGAAGGAACATGGATGGGTTTTAGTCAGTAAAAGTTTGACACTCCCTCTTGCTCAGCCCAGAGCGGGAGGGGTTATTTGATGATTTCCCATCCGAAAAAAAAAAGACCATAACCCGAAATCAAATTCTGAAAATTATTTTAAAAAAAAACCTGTGTCTCTAACACAATTTGCTTGCTTTTTTTCATTGCTTCCGATTGTACCCTTGTCGGTCAGAAATGAGAGTTTATTAAAACACATTACCTATATCTTGCATTTCCCCCAAAGAGTCGCTGTAACTATGGACATGTGATCTATACATACAAATAAATTAAATGTATGTGTCTGCGTGTAATTTCAAAATAACAGCTTTTTACTGAATGCGTATGAAAGTGTATCCGCCTATCCGGTACTTTTAACAAAAAAAAACATTTTCTCTCTGTCTGTTTGTTTGTCCCGGCTAATCTCCGAAATGATTAGACCGAACGTGACGGGACTTTTAGTGGTAGTTAGCTGATTTTATAAGAAGTAACTAAGGCTACTTTTATTTTAGATAAAGGATAAGGGTCCGTGCAAAAATAATTTTCAACACTGTTTTAAACTGTCACGGTTTATAACTACACATAAACTGTCACTTACCCGCATTCTCCAGTCATCCCGCGATCATGGCGCTTGCAACAGCGTCGAAATATCGGGAGCTCAAAATTAAAGACAATCACGAAAGATATCCCGTAAGTGACAGTTTATGTGAAAATCATCATCACCTGCCTTTTCCCACTGTGTTGGGTATGTATGGTTTCTAACTGTGTTGGGGTCGACTTCCAGTCTAACCGGATGGAGCTGAATGCCAGTATTTTACATGGAGCGACTGCCTATCTGACCTCCACAACCCAGTTAGTACTGGGTAATACGATACCCCTTGGCAAGACTGGTTGTCAGACTTTTTGGGCCATTGATAATAAGCAAAAAAAATAATTAAACCCATGAAATTGTTAACAAAATCCAATTCAAATCGGGAAGTTATATTTATATAATAATTTCACGCGTACGAAGGTCGCGGGCAACAGCTAGTGAAAACTATAAATTAATAAACGAAGCATACAAATTACTTACATTCACGGTACCGCCTTCGTAGCTACACCAACTGAAAGCGGACATGGACTTCATTGTCACCATGGAGGACATCGAGGACATCGGTCGGCCCTCCGCCTATCCCAAGATTGCTTTTCATTTATGATACTACCAGCTTTTGGCCAGTCTTTGCGTTGTGGTGGGAAATCACCTTACGAATACCGGAATACCTACTACTTACTATCTGCCGGTGTGTGTTTCATCGAAATCCGTTTATTCGCGTGAAACGGTAACAGACAAACAGATAGACAGACTTTCGCATATCTAAAATCATGATAAATAGTAAATATAATTATAGCTTTGTTTAATATTGGTAAATAGCAAAGTGGTACCTAAGTGGTACACAAGGAGCAATGTGATACAAACAATCTGTCCCCTTGAAAAATACATTTAGCCAAGGGCCTTTCCATTGCTGCACCTAAGTACTTACTAGTAATGAAGACTTAAATACGAAAAATTAAATGTACCTAAGTCCACACTCCACGCACATACACCCGACCATATTTAATTTTATCAGTGAGTTCACATCACATCACATTACATAATACATTTATTTATATTTGTCATTCATTTTAGAAGCAGACAACTACGTTAGATATGTCCGACAAATATGACCTTTTAATTTAAAAAAAACCGACGTAACTTTCAGCCACGATTCTGGAAAAGCTACTCAAAAGGCCCGGAAATCGTGTTGTGAAAATAATTGCTTGTACTTCTTTGAGTTAATTATGTCGTGTTGTGTTTTCTTATATATTTGTATATCAAGAGTGCACATTACGTATTTTTTATTTTATTTTTTTCAAAGTAATGTTGTGGTGTCTGGTGAGATGATTAATGTTGTTTATTGCATTTTAGTGTAAGTTGTTAATAATAATTACAGGCGGTTTATGTTTCAGTTACTGATTGTCTTAGTTGTGGTCCTACAAATTTGTGAGTTCAATTAAGAATGCAGGTTAAGTCAAGGTGACATGATCACAACATGACTAAAGAAAGATCTGGCTAAACCAACGCGAATTCCGCGAGGGATAAGAGTCGAAAGTAGCTCCCGATATGCAAACTTGTATGTAGGTGTTCAAAATGGATCGAATACTCACGGGATTTCTTAATAAGCAAAGGTGGGACGCGGTATTTGCCTCGGTGTGGCGAGAGCTTTACTGACTTTTGCTGGAAAATGGCCTTTCCAATGATAGATCCTACCTGAGCCTGATAATTACTACCTATGTCCTATGTTCGAAATCTGACTGCGAATATGAAAAATCTGCACATCATTATCTTATGGGAGTGCAGTCTTTCGCAGAATGAACGCAATATTATGTTGGTTAGTGTACAGGTTACATTCGGAGTTATTTACTACACGAACCTTGTAGAAACTAGAACAATATCCGTGTGTACAAGCGTTTTTGCCATATCTATCTTTGGAATCAAATATGTATTACAGCTCACAACATAGGACCCATTAATGATAATATTTATCCGTGGTGCTAGGCAACTGGGTTTATCCCAGTTGTAAACGTCCCTTTGTGCCTATTGGTCTTGTTCTGTTCTGTCTCCTGCTGATATGAAGAGAAGTGGAAATTATGGTTTTCCTATTCCTCCGCTATTCTTTTCTGATTAATTTCGTTGCGGGATCCAAGACAGTTGGATTGTTTCTCTGAGACTTCGTCGAGCTTCATTGTCTCGGCGCTGTTCTGGTGGTCGCCACTGTTGATTCTGGCTTTAATAAGAATAGTGTGGCGGGCTTGTACCCATGTCCTATATTATATGCTAGGCAGTCGTGTAATGGATTATTTATAATTAATTGCAGCCAAGAGGTCACTGCTACCTGAGATAACGCCCAATCTATGGGCCAATGAATCGAATCACCACAGTAGTTAAAGCATTAGTTTAGTGATCCAGTTTATGTAAACTGAGTGTAGTGTCATCATCGTCTATGTTGGGGTCGGCTTCCAGTCTAAACGGATGCAGCTGAATGCCACTATTTTACATGGAGCGACTGCCTATCTGACCTCCACAACCCAGTTAGTACTGGGTAATACGATACCCCTTGGTAAGACTGGTTGTCAGAAATTTAGGCGACTGAGTACCTGTAATGACTGACAAAGATCTACAAATGACATACGGGGCGTGCTTTCCGAGACACGGAGGAAACTTGGCATATAACGGGTGGTCACCCATCCACGGACCAACCGAGTCAAGCGCGGCTTAACCTGAACATCGATTAGAGCGATTGTTATTATGTAGCCACGAGGTATGCAAACTGAGTGTGAGTACTTTACTATATACATATATTATTTTGTTTCCAGGGGAATCCCAGGAAAAAATATAATTGCACCTTTGGGTGGTCCTGTGTCATAGAAATGATGTCATCTTCTCAATGCTTGCAGCCCCCAGAGAGCGTAGAGCTGTGCATTACTAATTTAAACCTGTAGACAGCTGTAGGTCCTTGAATATACAGTCTGTCGCTTTACATCCTGGTCAAATTCAAAGAGGTATGATCTATACTAATGATTCTCGACCTGAATCTATAATAAAAAAGTAGGTTTTTTTTTATTTTTTACGGAAATCAAACCACCCGTATTAAAACGCAGCCCGTCTATTTCTAGCCTAAGAAACGCGCCGTCACACACACAAACGCAAACGTTTATTCCATGGTATAATTATGGACAGTATGGAAACTAGGGGGTGGTTTTACGATTACCAATTTCCGTAAAAAAAAAAACCGTTTTTATTATTGATTCGGGTCGAGAATCAGTAGTATAGATACCTCCTTGAATTTGACCAGGATGCAAAGCGACAGCATGTATATGTTTCTGCCTGCGACGGGTTTTCCTTTTCTCTTATGAAAACCTTTTCTGTGAACTATGAAGATGTTTTTGTAATGCACGATTGAAGATTTAAATGAAACAATAGAAACACAACAAAAGATCACTTACTGGGACTCATCTGCTTCGTGGAAAATACATCCTAGATTTACCTTAAACTAATTCTAAGATATGTATAACGTTTATTTATTTATTTTATCAATGCCAAAACATTATAACTGAATACATACGGTAATTATTTTATCATTACTTGAAGGTTTTAATTTTCTTGCTCACTGCTAAGACCTCGTTTGTGTTATAGCGATACTTTTTTAGCAGAATTATTATATAATCTACCTGCTTGGCCTTTTTTTTGTTTTCACAGGGGGGGACCTTTAAAAGGCGACCGGTCTCTGGGGATAAGACTGGGGAGTGTGGGATTTTCACCGCACTAAAACTCCACCCCGGTGGTCACAATCCGTATCCGCAAACATGAGAGGAGGCACCGTTTCGGCTTAAAAGAACCTACATGGCCTATTGATCGTATATGCTGCTGCTGCAAATGTGGTCAAGGAATCAATTCCTAGTTCGCGCGAATGTTAGTGGGTTGGTTTATGCTGGATTTGTACCGGGTTGATGGTAATTGGCTAGACCTCCTTTTTGCGATTCGATAGAAACCTAAATTGAATCAGGCAGATTTCGCGACGAATGGCACCTTTAGCAGCGTTCATAAATTTTTGTACACAATTTTTGTAATTTTTGGACAACAGCACTGTCCCATCATTTGTACAACACACCATATAATACACTCCAGGGCAGAGTCGACAATGAATCTTCGACACCTCTACCTATTCCTTTATACCACGACACACAGAATGTTCCCAACATTCTGTGTGTCGTGGTATCATTATAATAATGCTGACTATAGTAATCACATTTTAGTAGGTGTGTTTCCTAATGGTGCTTACTGATGATATAAACTTTTCTGGTACACGAGCTGTCGATGTCCGAAGTCCATAGCCCAAGTCGTGGTTAAGAGATTAGCCATAGCAGGACTGACTATTCCTAAGGTGCACCGGACGTATATTTCCATAAATATGGCCACTACTGCAAGCTATATTATACATGGAAGTATTTTTATGGTATAAGGAGGTATAAATGATAGTTTAATATAATATTATGCTGCCCATTCACAGCTTTATGGCATTCACTTCCAGCATGTTATATGATATGAATAACATGACAGGAATAGTGACAAAAAAACTAAAATTATGTCATACTATGACAAATCTGCTTCTACCAGTATGATGTATATATGATGCTCTGTGTCTGCTTCAATAATAAGGCTTGAGGAATAAAAATATATGTATGGCATTAAATGGAAGTGTAAATCATGAAATGATACCTCATAATCATCGTGGTGGATTGAGAAACAATTGTTCAAATATAATCGACTTTGAGTAGGGCTGGCAATAAGAAAATGAGTAGGTATCTCATTTAGCCTGAAACTCACTGTGACCATTCTGAAAATTATTATGAAACGAGACCGCGCCCGTTTATTTCAATACATTTTTTGAACGTGTTATTATTGTAGTTTACTACACCCGCATTTTGCTAATCTATACTGGTATTAAAAAGAGGTAAAATTTGTGACTTTGTGAGGTTGTAGGGGGTAATCTCTGGATCTATTGAACCGATTTTGAAAATTCTTTCACTAATAGGAAGTTACATTAACCCCGAGTGCCATAGGCTATATTTACAACGTGCCCGTGGCATAATTTCCAAAACGCAAGCGTAGCCACGGGCAACAGCTAGTTTTGTAATAAGAGAAGCCGTTCTTATTGTGATGATGAGGCAGTCAAAGAAAGATCGATTTTAAAACCAAAAGGTGAAAAACCGAGCCGAAATAATATCTGCATGTGGTCTTTGGGAAATCATCATCTGCGTCCGCAATCAATATACATATCATATCGCATATGTTGGGGTCGGCTTCCAGTCTAACCGGAAGCAGCTAAATAGCAGTATTTTACATGGAGCGACTGCCTATCTGACCTCCACAACCCGGTCAGTATTGGGTAATACGACACCCCTTATCAGACTTTCGGGCCACTGACTATAAGTATATACCTGTAACGAATATCAAAGATCTACAAATTACAGCCGAGACCATTTGTGCTTTCCAAGTCACGAAGGCAACTCGGTATGTAATGGGTGGTCACCCATCCACGGACCGACCTGCGGCTGCTATTTTTGACTGACTTTCTTCAAAAAGAAGGAGGTTCTCAATTCGGTCGTTTTTTTTATGTTCGTTACCTCAGAACTCCGTCATTTGTAAACCGATTTGAAAAATTATTTTTTTATCTGAAAGGATATGCTTCCCGATTGGTTCCATAGAAATTTCATAAAAATCGGTTTAGGAATTTGGTTGTTTTCCTCACGTTAATTGTCTCTGATGTACATCACGCGACGTCGCGTGATACTTGCTAGTTAAATTTGACACACTACCCGATTTCTGATTGAGCTAAAATTTTGCTCGCATGTGTATATCGCGAGACAATGCAATATTATGATGACATGGAGCTGATCTGATGATGGAGCTGGAAGGTGGCCATACGAACTCTGTAATAAAACGACGCAATGCCGTCGAGTTTGGACTCGTTTGATTTGTCTTGACAAGTACTGTAGTCCTAAATGGTAACCAGGGTCTGATGATGGAGCTGGAAGGTGGCCATAGGAACTCCATTAAAACGACATAACCCCTTCGAGTTTGGGTTCGTATAATTCATCTTGTCGAGTACTTTGTCTCTAGATGGTACCCAGGGTCTGGTGATGGAGCTGGAAGGTGGTCACAGGAAGTCCGAATTAAAATGACACAATCCTATCGAGTTTGGGCTCGTATGATTCGTCTTGACGAGTACTGTGGTCCTAAGTGTATCCAGTGTCTGATGATGGAGCTGGACGGTGGCCATAGGAACACCGTTATAAAACGACAAAACCTCATCGAGTTTGGGTTCGTCTTAACGAGTACTTTAACTAACTTCTAGGTATAATGTAAAAATTCATTCATGACAAGAATTTGTGTGGTTATACTACAACTTGTTTTTGAACTGCAATTGTATTGACATCTTGTGCATAACTGAACATTGGTTAAAATCTCACCAGTTTCTGTTTAGCTTTAATAACCACCAGATTGCCAGCTCGTTCAGCAGAGTGAATATGACACGTGGACGCTCCTTTATAATTGCACGTAATAATTTGAAATTCAAAGAACGTAGTGATATTGTGGATCTCTCTGTTGAGCGAGTAATCGAAGTAGCTTGCATAGAGCTTGAGCGGTACATTGTAATGAGCGTGTACAGGCCCCCAGGTGCGCCTTATGATATTTTTGAGCAACATATGGAGGAAATTTTATTAAAGACGTGCAACAATAATAAAATAGTTGTAGTCTGTGGAGATTTCAACATTAATTTACTTGAAAAATCGGTTACAGTAAATAAATTCTTGACATTATTAAAATCATATAACTTGCACAGTAATTTCGCTGAACCGACCAGAATAACTTCCACTAGTGCTACCTGTATAGACAATATCTTTACAAATCTAAAACCATTGATCCATTTAATTTTAAATGAGTTAGACTCGGATCATTGTGGCCAGTTAGTTGCTTTTCCTCGGCAAATAGTCAGAGCTCAGAAAAAACTTGTGAGTTTTGTGCCTGTAAACAAAAAACGTTTAGACCTATTTAGAAATAATTTAATGGAAAAACTTCCCGCTTTGCCATATCACGATAACGCAGATCGAGCATATACTTTGTTATTTAACTTGATTAATTTAGAATTTAATAAGGTGTTTACCTCCAAAACATTGTCTGTTTCTGATCGCGTTTTATTTAGTGACTGGGCAACACCGGGTATTTTTAAAAGTAGGCGGAGGCTATATGAACTATATAATGAAAAATTATATAACCATAATGAAAACTTTAAAGAATATGTTAAAAATTACTCAAAAATTTTTAGAAGAGCCTGCTCCTCAGCTAAAACCATTTATTTTAAAAATAAAATTAAAGTATCTGATAATAAAATAAAAACAACCTGGAATATTATAAACTCCGAAATGGGAAGGAACACAGCACGAAACCGTGACTTTCATCTAAAAATAAATGATCTAGATATTAAGGCAGACATGGAGGTTGCAGCAGAGTTTGACAATTTCTTTACTAATATCCCGATTGTAACAACTAAAACTCTTCCATCATCCTCCACTTCTGCTTACTCAATTTTGCAGGAATGTGTACCAGAATGTATTGAAACTTTTAAATTTATAGTTGTTACCCCAAAGGACATTATAGAATCTTTTAAAGATCTTGATGTCAAAAAAACCGCCGATCTTTGGGGATTATCAGTACATATCATGTCAACAATCATTGATATTATTTCACCTTTCCTGGCAATTATTTTTAACTCTTGTGTCGATTCCGGTGTATTTCCTGATTTGATGAAAATTAGCAAAGTGATTCCGCTGTTCAAATCTGGTAGCACAACCGACCCCACAAACTTTCGGCCTATTTCCATATTACCTACTTTGAGCAAAATTTTTGAAAAATTAATTCTAAAGCAAATGTTAAAACATTTCAATAAAAATAATTTACTTCACTTGAAACAGTTTGGCTTCACAAAGGGTCGGTCAACTACAGACGCGGGCGTGGAATTACTTAAGAGCATATTCGAGGCCTGGGAGGAATCGCAGGATGCTCTTGGTGTCTTCTGCGACTTGTCCAAGGCCTTCGATTGCGTGCAGCATGAAACGCTTATCAGGAAACTATACCACTATGGTATGAGGGACGAGGCTCTAGACCTTCTGACTTCTTATTTAAATAACAGAACTCATAGGGTTGATGTTAATGGCAAGAGATCTTCAGGGTCTGCAGTCACTATGGGCGTCCCACAGGGCTCAATTCTAGGTCCATTCTTATTTTTAATATATATAAATGACTTACCTTATCATGTAAGGGATAATCACAAGATTGTATTGTTCGCGGATGACACATCTCATCACTTTGACGAAGTGAACAATGCACTATCTAAGATTGTCCATTGGTTCAATGTAAATAATCTACTCCTGAATGGAAAAAAGACCAAGTTGATTAAATTCTCAACTCCAAATGTGAGGCAGTTATGAGCAAATGTTCAACTTAATGAAATAGAGTTGGATCCTGTTGAGTCAACGGTTTTTCTTGGAATAACTGTTGATTCAAAATTACAGTGGGGCCCACATATTGAAAAATTGTCAAAAAAACTTAGTTCGGCCGCCTACGCTGTCAAGAAAATTAGACAAGTTACTGATGTCGATACGGCCAGAATTGTTTATTTCAGTTATTTTCATAGCGTCATGTCGTATGGGATTCTTCTCTGGGGTGCCTGTGCGGACATCCACGCTATCTTTGTTCTACAGAAAAGGGCTGTTAGGGCCATTTACAATCTGGGTCCTAGGGATTCCCTCCGAGAGAAGTTCAGAGAGATGAATATTCTGACCGTAGCCTCTCAATACATTTTTGAAAATTTATTGTACGTTCATAAAAATATATCTAATTTTAAGAAAATGTCCGATATTCATAACTTGAATACTAGGAATAAGCACAACCTCGCTGCACATCGCACACGCCTCCACAGAATAGGCAACTCATTCATGGGCCAATGCATACGCTTTTACAATAAACTTCCCATTGACATTAGAAATTTATCAATCAATCGATTTAAAATTTGCATTAAAACCAAACTATGTAAGAAAGGCTACTATAAAATAATTGATTATTTAGATGACAAAAAGGCTTGGGATTGAACTGCTCGCTCTGCTAAGCTTTGTGTAATTCCCATACAATATTGACATAAAAATCTGATATAATATCCTATTGTATATTTCCTTTTTATAATTAATTCTTTTACAATTTTTGACATGTAAATTTGACATTACAATTATTATCTTATTTTGTATCTTCAAATTATTATTTAATTCATTACAAACCATGAAACATATTGTACATGCTTTAAAACAGACTTTGATCCCTGAGTTTGTTTCGCCATTTCTTCTCAGGGTAGTCAGATACGAAATGTAGACCCCATCTAGCTTAAGTTCAAATTATGATGACGTGTAAAAGTGATACCTACATCCTATTTACTGAATAAACAATTTCATTTCATTTCATTTCTAAAAAGGGTAAAATAAAAAAACTTTCTGCGAAAACAAAACTAACGACTTCTAAAAAAACACTAAAACGTCTAAAATAACTCTACTTTCGGAAGTCGGTGGCCAAAAGTCAATGATACAAACAAAGACATCGGCTTCCGAAAGTCAAGTTATTTTAGACTTTTTTAGTGTTTTTTTGGAAGTCGGTTTTTTTCTTTGGGAAATACAGGTGTGTTATAAATTTATTTCTAGTGGCAGCCCTAACTAGAACCTTCAGGCTATGTAATAGTCACAATGTTTACACAATGACGCATCTAGTAAGTAATGCTGAAAACATTCGTGCACGTCTTCGATGGAATTCAGTGCATCATGCAGGTGCTTTCATCATGATTACGTGAAGATGTGACCTAATTACTAGTCACCGGTCTAGTATAATTATTTGTAGGTTTTGTTTGGTTTTCTATTCACCCTGTGGTGATGTATGTATTTATGTAGTTTACTATGTGTTTTATCTCCAAACAATAAGCGACAGCTAAACCGTCTGCCCCACCCAATTTGCTCCGAATCCTTTAGACCGATGTTTGCTCATGAAATTAGGACAAGGCCTAACTACTTTAAAATTTTATATAGCACATGTTTCCCATTGAAATAAAATCGACCATACAATATGGTTTAAGCCATAAATAAGAACAGGTGCTAATCGGCAAGGTGTGTGGCTGGTTATCCGGGATGTGTCGCTAACAAATTTTCAGTGCACTCCTATAAATGGTTTTTCAGCACGAAAGAGCAATTCCAACTAGTTTTCTTACTTCGTATAGATCTTATTCTTGTTTGGTATGGGCATGTGATGCGGAGGAGTGAAGAAAATTCCGTAAGGACAGTTTTGTTTGAGCATGAATGTGGATGGGCATAAGAATGTAGGAAGATCAAATAAACGATGGATGGACTGTATGAAAGATGATTATGTTAAGAAAGGAGGTGTCTGATAAGGTGACAAGTAATAGAGAAGTATGGAAGAAGAAGACACGCTGCGCCGACCCCATATAAATTGAGATAAGGGCAAGAGAATTATGTAGGTACAGATCTCATTCTTTCGCAGAAAATATTATCGGCATCTTATCAGCAATGCTTCTTTGATTAGAACTCTGCTAATTTTAATAAAATTTAGCATCTCCAAATGCTTATAATTCATGCCTCAATAAGATGTTCCAGGATAAAATCTTATCTATAGTAGTAGAATCTTTACTCGTTAAACTACCATGATTTTGAAATTGTAATTGTTATTCATGAAATAAATAAATTAATTTATTGACCTTTCGTCCGCCCGCGAATCCTATTGTAAGTCACCCCTCAGAATATTCACCCGCCCTTTGTCCCGTGACGTCACAGATAGTTCCAACGTTGCAACTAGATGGCGGTTTACGTTCAGCGGCGTTTTCTGAATCGCGGTGTTAAGATTCTCCGGCGTCGAACGACCCTCGCGCGGTATTGTAGAGAATTCATACTTACCTGGCATAGGGGAAACCGTGATCAAGATGGCGGTTCCCCCAGGGCGAGGCCTTCCCATTGCACTGCGGTTAGGTTGACCCTTGCGATTATCCCTAATGTGGATAACTCGGATGCGTAATTTTTGGTAGTGAGAGACTGCGTTCGCGCTGTCTCTCTCAGAAACATGAAAAGTCGTAAAGTGATATGTGTTACTGTACTGATGGGAATGGGAACAAAGCGGGGTTTCTTTTCTACTTTATAAGGTTACGCTTAAGGTTTACGCTTCACGCACGAAGCCGTCAACCAAGCGTTCTATTCTGTACATCAAACAAACTGAGTAACTTTACGCAAAAATTATTGCCGGGTATGACTTTTTCTTTCGATGTAAAATCACGTTTTACGATACAAACCATTGTGCTGATGGATCGATTGAATAGGAGTCGTGGAGGGGTTTAATTACAGTGAAAATCTTACGTTAAAAACAAGTATTTTTTTAAAAAAACTTTGAAAAAGTTGGAGGGTGTGCTCTGGAACAAAAAAAATATCGCAATAACCGGGAAAACAAGTGCCTTTCGTCTTGGCTAAGGGTCTTGTTACACCCTTTATAATAACAAAGCAGTCTCAATACCGAGGTGAGGAGTGACGGCCGAATATCGGGTTCAGTTTCGTTTATTAAATTCACCCCGAGAAGTCAAGCGCGCCATTTTGAATATCTCTAAACAAGTCAATTAGCACAGACACTGCGAGACATTCGAGCACAGAATTCAGTTTGGCCAGAACTTTCATAAAAATACGAGTATACATAAAGACTCGATCACTTACTATGTTAAACCCTTATAACGAACTAGCTATTGCCCGCGGCTTCGCTCGCGTTTTTGTTGGAAATTATCCCAAGGGCATGTTGTGCCTAGCTGTAGCCTATAGCACTCAGGGATAATGTAGCTTCCTATTAGTGAAAGAATTTTTAAAATCGGTTCAATAGATCCACAGATTACCCCCTACAACCTCACAAACTTTACCTCTTTATAATATTAGTATAGATCATGTTACAAAAGTAATATACATCATAATAATGAATATTCAATGATATCATTAAATCACAAGCTATTAAAATAGATACTGCTCTGAAGTGCATTGTATTAACAATTATTAACAACATTAAAATGCATCACCATCCTGCAAAATTTTCCTTTGGAAGTACTCATATGCATCATTATGCGTTTTCTAAAGTGCCACCTGCCCTCATCACCTGACTAGTCTTTCCCCAACTATGTGGTATGTTGTCAGCTTCCAGCCTAACCGGATACAGCTGAATATCAGTATTTTATATGGACCGACTGCGTATCTGACCTCCACAACATAGTTAGTGCTGGGTAATACGATACCCCTTGGAAAGACTGGTTGTCAGCCGATCGGGCCACTGACTACCTGTAACGGCTGTCTAAGGTCTGCAAATGACAGACGGTATGAACGGCTTAGCATGTTTTCCGTGGCACGGAGGAAACACGGAGGAAGCTTCAATTTTTTATAATGTTATTATACCTCGTTACTCTAGTGGTCGCAAGTGCGACTGCTGAGCATGAGGTCTTGGGTTCGATTCCCGGGTCGTGCAAAGTGTTATTAGGTTTTTCCATCACGATTTTCTCAGGTGTAGCCACGATGTTTGGATTTGTGCCCGGTTGGTGGCAATAGGCTCGCTATTACATGGGACTTAAAACATAACCGGTGAAATGTGGGTGTACTATTTTGCGATATACACCATTTAGCTTAGTTTTATCAGGAGTTAATACATTAATGTGTGTTGGTGTTGGGTTGTCAGTGTATTCGCAGATCGGTGGGATTCCCCGATGGTGCGGAGGTGGATGCGGCTCCATGCTGAATTGTGATTGTACATTTTCATCTGTGTCTGTAACCTACTAACACTAGAACTTAAGTAAAATTGTTACTAACCCCTATGGACTCCGGTCTGAAATATAAACTTTATATTCTATTCTATTAAGTGAATAAAATCCACAACTTTTGCACCCAATGTGTATTGACGGGAAACTAACTGGAAAATCTTACAACACACTGCAATCTGTTGACTTCACTATTTTTTCAAAGGACCTTCATGCAAAGATTGATGCTTGGTACAAGGATAGGAAGAGGAAGCCGATCGCATAGACTACGAGGACTATATCCATGGCGGTGGCGAACAGGTCCCTGGCGATCTGGTCGTGCGCCAGCCGCCTGATGTAGGCACGGGCTTGTGCGATCAACCGTGTCAGTTGAACCAGGAGTACTTCTGTTGTGCGTAGGACGGCGCTGTAAAAGAAAAGTATTTTTGCTTTAGCCTGTGACATTCTGTGGTTAAAAAGTCTTAAGTCTCGTCTAGCAGGGACTAAGGCGGTAGCGGGGTTGGTGATTTCGACATTGGTGCGATAAGGACAGCTACAGATCCGACAAGTAAAAAGTCATAATTCGAGATTTGGCTGACGACTATTTCCTTCTCCAATATTCGACCAATTTAAAAGATATTTCATAAACTGAATAAGAAGGATATAGGTATACTGTGTACCTGTTTTTCTTTAGACTTAGTTGTCTATTTTGTTGTGTTAGATGTGTTATAATTTGTACACTAGGCCTCTGTTGACAGCGGTCCAAATAGGCAATTTTGAGCATATATGAAAGGTTCTAGCGCTGATACAGATTGTGTATCATCAAAAATGTAGGGACACAGTAGAGGTTTAGTAGTAGATATTTAATTAATTTAAAAAAAACATAGCTTTAAAGTCATAAACCAGAAAGAAAACAGGCGAGAGCGTTTATAAGGAGAAAAGAGTACCCGCATTTCCTCAAACCACCCGCGCTAGATTTCTTTCCCTAAACGAGGCCTTAGGTTAAATATCTTTTACCTTTCAAATGACCGCAAATCAATTGGCGGTCATCTGAAATTAGGAAGTGTTTAGGTAGATATTCTGATATAATATAAAGCACGGTTAGAAAAATCACACGTGTCTCGTCAAATTAGGTTCTTTTACATTCAATATTAGTTTACATAATCCTATATCTGTCAATCAAATCCATCATCGTGGAAAAGTGATTATTGACTCAATAATTTGCAGCGATGTCGCTTTGAGCGCCATCTACAAATAATGCATTGAACCACGCAGCGTAGCAACACAATAACGCTACGGAATGTTTCACTACGAAGTGCTACGCCTCCGTGGAACTTGTTCGTTTGTAAATGTTTCTTCAACATGTACACAGATGGCTGTAGGAGCAAGTTTTAATATTGTAAGTATAGTTATCATCACATATTACTTTTAGGTTGAATAATAACGACATTATGAATTTTATAATAAAGCTCAGTTTACCTTGGTGTGCATCTCCATTGGATATCAAAGTTGTTGACACTGATGAGAGGCAAGAGCAGTGCCATGACGTACATCATCCCGCTGTGGACCATAGATGATGAGGGGGCCAGAGTTGCAGCCTGGATTAGTGCTACCCTGTAAAATTTCAAAACATTGAATATTTAAGTATCCACCAATCTAATCTGATGGGCCCTCGTAGTGGATTACGTGCATTATAGGCTGATTATACTGGCTTTGCTGCTTTTCCAACGGGAAAATCCTAAGAATGGCAAAAAGGGGACAACGTGATTATGCCACATCTATTCGCCTCAGTTTGTGAAATTTAATCAAAATCAAAAGTCATAAATGTAAACAAAAACAAAAGTTGAAAATCTAGCAGAGAGCACCGGTGGGCCAGCGGTGGCGGCCCCGACTTACGAACGGTAAGTCGTGGGTTCGAACCCAGGCAGGTGCAATACATTGTGTAATTTATTTCATCACCACTGCTCTCAAAACAGTGAAGGAAAACATCGTGAGGAAACCGGCATGTACTAGAACCAAAAATTCGAAGACACGTGACATCTACCAACCCACACTGTGCCCGCGTGGTGGATTATTGCTCATTCCCTGTCATAGAGAGGAGGCCGTGTGTCCCAGCAGTGGTAACATTATAGGCTGATTGATTAGGCTAGGTTGAAAATCACCACTTTTTAAACGTCAAAGTCCTTCAAACGCCCACCCTTTGTCACTTCCTAGTGTTTCAGCAGGGGAGAAGAAGCGACGGAACAAACTCCTAAACAACCCATCTGCAATCTGTATGTTATGTAATAAGACTAGTCGTCTTCCTAGCTTGTCGATTACAATTCAAATGCCTGCCGGGGCTGCGGGACTGTTCGAAAGAGATACCGCGGCCCTGGAACTCAAAGGGCAAAAGAAGGAACATGGATGGGTGTAAGTCAGTAGAAGTCTGACACCCCCTTCCGCTCCGACCAGAGGGGTAATTTGTTGATTTACCGTCCGAAACAAAAAAGCCCAAAGTTTGGCCATGAGTTTGGCACTTTCAGTAGCGTCCATCAGTTCCTGTGCTATGCAAATAACAGGGCAGGCAGGTCTACTTATACCTGCTGTTCTGAACCCCAGTATCCTCAGTGCAACTGCTGCATCTCCTTGTTCCAGCGCGGTACCGGCTGTCGTCACTAGCCAGGGTGTATGATGAGGATGAACCTGCCTCATCAGTCTGCTGGCAAAGAGGTTTGGTCAGTTAGTATTTCCTAAATTTAAACCTAAGTTTATCCTGGACATCACAGACATCGGTGAAGGACAAAATCGTGAGGAAACCTGGACTTATAAAAGTCTGAAATCACCAACCCGTCTTGAGCAAGCGTGGTGATCAATGCTCGTGCCTTCTCTGTTGAGAAGAGGCCTTTGCGCAGCAGTTGGACAGTAATAGGCTGGTATTATTATATATATGTATAGTAATGCTGCCAACTTAAAGGTCACAGAAAGGAAAGAATATTTCACCAGACTTTAGAGCCTATGTAGGTAGATGGAGAGAGGCTTTTGGCTGCCTCACTGGTCTCGTGGTAGCACTACTGCTGGGCATAAGCTCCTGGGTCCGATAGCCAATGTGCTATTGGGTTTTCTAACCAGAAATTTCTCAGTAGCAGCCAGGCTCGCCCCCTATTGCATACGACTTAAACATAACACTTGGCGAAATATGAAAACATAACATAACTGCATAACTCCTAGTATGGGCGTGATTTTATGTTAAAATATAGTTTAACTAGCTGTTGCCCGCGGCTTCGCTCGCGTTTTTGTCGGAAATTATCCCACGGGCACGTTGTAAATATAGCCTATGGCACTCGGGGGTAATGTAGCTTCCTATTAGTGATAGAATTTTCAAAATTGGTTCAATAGATCCAGAGATTACCCCCTACATACAAACATACAAACTTACAAACAAATTTTACCTCTTTATAATATTAGTATAGATATACACGGTTGTTTTACAATATTTTGAAATCAACGCTGTGTTCATTGGTGGTCACTAACACTTATGTTAGATTCCCTGGACGACCTCGCGAAGGCTTCAGAGGAGAGAGCTATCAACCCGGGGGCTTGGTACAGCGCATGGCCGAACTGGCTGTTTATTATCTGCTCGTTGCAGCCCCTCTCTAGGTCAGACGCCATCTATGGGAAAGCGGATAGGTACAAAAACGTTATAAGCGTGATTGAACAGGGGTTTAAAAAGGTCGCCTAAACAGAATCATCCCTAAAGCGGCCTTTTTAGGCCTCCAGACATCTTTTGTCAACTTCTTCTTTTGAATGTTACTTGTATGGTGTTCATATTAAAGAATATTCTATTCTCTTGACTACGCTAAAATTTAAGCTAAGCTAGTTAAAGTTGATTGTGTGTCTGTAATCTATAGTTATAAAATTGATTTTCCTGATATATATATCTATAAGTTCTTGGATGTCATCCAAGAAACTTGTATAATATCCGAACGCGTACTACGCAGTCACGATCACGACTTTTGGTCGCTGAAGCTGCTACCAGGAATAAAGTTTGGTCGCACAAACGGTCGTCTGAACAGTTTCGAGCAAGATAGCAGCCGGTCATGCGACAAGTCGTGGTAGTGCACGATGTCCCTGCATTAGCATTACCTACTTACTATTTTATGTTCTTCAGTTTTCCTCCAACACGTGCCCAACTGGCGCAGCCAAGGTTTTTTCGTGGATTCTGTATTACATTTTAAATTGTATGAATGTTTTCTGACCAATTCTGGGTGCTTTTTTTTGTAGCTTTTACATTTTCTCGTAACGGAATGTCATTCGTTAATGACGTGATGTCACGTCGGGAGTTCTTTTTCTTTACGAAAGTCGGATATTTTGGTAAGTATTTGTAAAAAGGTTTTTCTTATACTCTTCAGGAGATAAGCAGAGCTGAAAAAAATGAGAAGGGGTGAGGCCACGTCCCAACTAAAATGAAAGCGACGTCGGTTGTGTGTTCACGAGACGATCGTTCTGCTTAGGCTGCGGCTATTAACTATGAGTCAAATGTTTAGAGGTCCAAACGGTGATTGTATTTAACTATTTGAATTAAATACGGATATCTGTTTCTAAAATTTTACTTATTGATTACAGTCTTCAAAACTGACACAAAGTTTCCATTAATTTCATTAAAATTTTAAAAGTAATTAACTTGTAAATTCAGTAGCCCGTATCAGAGCTGACATAAGTATAAAAGGATATTTTTTCTAATTTATCTATTTTTCTTTAAATGTTATTCTTTTAGGCGCGAACTGTTGGACGGCATTGTTCGAAATTCAAAAAGAACGCGGACGGCCCGCGGTGTCATTATTCGCGGTTGCCAAAGTAAAAAAAGGTTTTATTCAATTGATTGGGAACGTTTTTTTTATTAATTGACTTATTTTTATTATGTAAGACCTTAATTGAGGCTTGATCAAAGCCACCTACGGAGTCACTTACGTTGTAGGTGGTATGAGGGAAACTGTCTATTGGTCATAAGAACAAAGTATTGAGCAGTATTTTGAACATTTCTTCGATGTTAAAAGGGTAAATGTACCACGAAACATTTCATGCCATTTTCATATACAAAGACTGCATTATAAAATATAATTTCGGACAAGTGCGTCGTCATAAATTGCCATCTTCATCATAAAATCAAAATCATCTGCAAATGACTACAAACAAGATGTAGACTTAACAATACCACGTTGATTGTCACACATCAGTGGCATGTGTCATAATGACTTAATCAGGATTTCCTGTGACTTCTTCGCTGCATCGTGGGAGATATCATATTGCGAATTATACTCATTGCTTGTCATTTGTGATAATATTGTCCTGTATTTAATAATAATTTCATTTCTGTTTGTGAGGCAACCGCCGCCGCCGCTTGTTTAATCGCGACGATGTTAGTAGTAAACAGATTTTTATAAATAGGGATATAGAATTATATCACGCGGTTTTCCTGTTTATTTCATGCTGTGAAAAGTGGTTGTCATAGTCAATTGTCTTGTTTTACTTTCATTTAGAATAGTTTCAGTAACGTCAGTTTTTTCTGTGTTAAACAATATCTGTCAGAGTCAAGTACATTTTAATTTTAATTTATGCCAATAAAAGGCACTTTTGAACCTCAAACTGAACAATAAAATAGTGATGATTCCAGTTGCCAATTCACAAAGGTAGTTTCGTTCTGTCTGGATAAATTTCTATTCAGACATTCATTGTAAACACAATAAATACTTGAATTATGAGCTTCACAATTCTTGAGAAAAAATCGACATGACACTCAGTCATCAACACAAAAAAAAAACCGCATGGGATATCAAAATCACGATGCGTCCGCTGAGTGGGCGTGTAAAATCGAAAGCTCAGAAAGTGAAAAGGTCCGCCATTTTTTTTCGCAAATCAATCGTTTTTTTTTACTGTAGCAACCCCCGCGGTAGCCTACGCTGGCCACACCGCGGGATGTCGCGCTACCGTGTCCGGAAAATTGATGGATTTTGCCATTTTTTGAGTTATGGCACTTTTGATTTCTGCGCTGACACATTTTGGTGAGCGTTGTTGTTTATAAAGGTTTTTGGTGCAATCTTAGACAGTGAAAATCTCTGCATCTATTTACAAGAAACCAGTGTACCAACACTTATTCTCAGCTCTTTTCGGATTTTGGATAATTTAAAATTATTAAACAAATTCACAAGAAAAGAACTAATTAACTCATTTATAAAATAACAGTAAAACCAATTTTTTTTTCAACCCAATCTCTTCGGTATATTTATTTACACATCAAAATGTAATAGCCAAATATTTGTCGAAAAAACGTCCAAATGTTGACTTAATAAATTCGGAGTCAACCCTCTATTTACCATCGGCGGGTCGTTTAGGCCCCTATTATAATATTTAATGCTAAACAAACACGGGATTTTTGCTTTTAAATGACTTCATCCACTTTTGATTCGGGGCAATGATTTAACTGGTTTAACTTTGACTTTGGGGTTTGCGTTTACGTTAAGTTGCTGAGGACTTTTTAACTGACAGGAGTAAAAACTTGGTTATGTTTAGCGTTATACTAAAAGAAAAACAAAAAAAAAACATAGTAAAAATATGGATCAACCTAAAAAAAAGCATTTTTTTCCTATTTTAATAATTATTACATAATTACTGGACACGTCAAATACATAATTGCAAAGCTAAATAATAAGTTACCTTTAATTTTCTTTAAGTTCAACCAAAGCTTGATATACAGCTTTGTTATTGTTGAATAAGATTAACACATAAATTACTCTATCATAAATGTTACTTGTTCCTTAGCCTACTCAAAACGCAAACTCAAATTCGTCGCTACAGACTCGAAACGCATCGAAGGGTTAACCATCCATTTAGTCAACTATATTTAGTTCGCGCTTCGTTCTATAACGATCTACTATTTAGCCACATCGGGGCCTTTGATCAGGCTGATCACCCTTTTTTGTTTACCTTGATGATACTTTTTTCGTAAAATTAAAGTACTTTGTTTAAACTTTACCGATATTATAGCCTTTTTTTTAAACTTTCTCCTAAAGTTTATGCGTAGTTTAAAAGACGTTAAGTTACCCTTTTTATTGTGATTCTTGAATAAATATTTAACTAAAGGGTAAAATTACTACAAAAAAAGTAAAAGAAGTGCCGATGAGGAAATGACCTGTACAAAATTCAGGGCTGAGCAAAATTAAGTAATTTGTTTGCCACTAGCTGTGCCCCGCGACCGCCGTCCACATAAAATGATTATAAAAATGTAACTTCGCAATTTGAATCAGATTTTGTTAACAATTTCAAGGATTTTTTAAAAAATAAATGTAATTGGGATTAGGATAGATGGATGTTTCTTATTCTTTCACGCAAAAACTACTGAACGGATTTGGATGAAATTTAGCATACAGTTAGCTTCTATCCTGGATTAACACATAAGATGCTTTTTATCTCGGTAGCATGAGCTGCTTAAGATGCTTTTTATCTCGGTAGCATGAGCTACCGAGATAAAAAGCATCTTATGTGTTAATCCAGGATAGAAGCTAACTGTATGCTAAATTTCATCCAAATCCGTTCAGTAGTTTTTAGGAAAGGACCCAAGGGATTAGGGGGGGGGGAGGGGTTGTCCCAAGGGATCATTCCCTTGGGACAATTATCAAACTCCACGCGGGCGAAGCTGAATAAGCTAGTACTTTGATATACCTACATTCATTAAAAGCTTTTATTTTGAAATTACAAAGAGACACTTCAATTTTATTTATTTGTATTGAGATCTTGTTCTACATTATTCCGTTCAAAAATATTTAGGTATTAATTCGAAAACTAATGGACGAAAACCCTTAATGTACAGACGCCAGCATATCAAGCTACTACAAACTGTCAAATGTCTTTAATAGATATTCAACATTATTGCTAAAGCATTAGGTTCAAGTTTGATTGAGAAAATTTGACAGTTTCGGGTAGCTGGCGTCTGTACTTACCTAATTTTGTGTTTAGTATGTTTCATGTTACAGAAGACTGCAATCTCATTTAGATTTTTAAAGTGCCACACATCCCTCTCTGTAAAAATGCGATAATATCACGGATCGACGAATTATTCTATTTCTCATTATGCTTCCTTCAGAAAAAAAAACCAAAAACGCAAGTCTTACAACGGTTAAAACAAAAAAATATAAGTAGCCATTCAAGCCACGAAAACAAACAAAAATCATCAATTATAAAAATCCTTCCACATTTTTTTTACAAAAAAACAGAATCTTTTTTTCTATTTTTACCAATAACTGTGCATTGACACGAGCGGGTAATTTTCAATTCGATTCAGAACCATTCAAGGGTTGAAATAATTGTGTGTTTCGGTTGCATCATTACGTTAAATTGGTTATGGATCAAATAATAGAATAAATTAGACTATTTTTAATCTTTCAAGAATTTCATTGATTTGGATGAACTTTAGCGTCAGATTAAGGGCATTACATTGCCCAATGACCTTGAGCATGCTGCCCCGTACTACTTACGACGAAACGGCGAGAGAGAGAGGGACGAGTGCGGCAGTGACATAGTGCTTTTCGCGAAATTTCCGATTTTTATAATATATTTTAAAATATTAAAAGAAATATGAGAAAAAAATCAATACACATTGTTAAATACGTCATTACGTATTTTTTGGTATAAAATTCATGCCGAGTTATTGAGCCGTTATAGAGAAAATTTTCAATTTAGGTTGAAAAAGGACCTATTTGTTACAATTTTTCGATAAAATTTGGGTTAGTTTATTAAAATTTTAAACAATACAATGTATTTGTGATGACCTTTAGTTTAACATATATTTTTTATATTGAAAACGCACAAAAGGATTCATCTACAAACTTCTTTAAACACACGGTATTTTCAGGATTTGAGCGAGGTAATCCCCTTAAACTTAAGTGTTCTATATTATTTCATAGTTTTATTTTCAGTTCTTTGTGTGCTAAAGCAACTGTCGCGAATATAAGGCATCTCAATTTACATGGATTGAAATTGAATGTCAATATTACTGCTTAACTAAAATTGTAACCAATATTGATTGGAATTGAATTGAAATTAAAAAAAAAAATACCGTAATGCTGTGCCCCACAACTATCACCCTAGAGAAAATAATAAAATAGAATGTTTATGAGAATCATTTGGACCCGATTTTGAATTAGAATTAGCATATAATCTAGCAACAAATTCGCTGTATAGATAGTCTTCTGGAATGTTGCTTTAAGTAATGAAGAACTCAACTGTAACGCAAATAATTTCCTTGAACATCCTTTGTCAACATTTCCCAAAGAATAAACATGCACCATCAAATTTTCCTCCTTATAATTACTTTACACTTACATCAAATCCTTCGATAAATTACAAATTCTCAAAACCCTCACAATTTTACAAGGTCCGTCATCCCGATTAAGGTTCGCGTGTCATGCAAACTGTAATGAATAGACAAAACTGACGGATGTAAATATCGCCATTTTGAAAATGAACTGAGGGTAATTTTCGAAACCTCAAGCAACATATGGTAGCGGCAGACGCCATACGAAGCCAACTGTCATGGCTTCTATCCTTATCGCACTAAGGAGATGAAGGGTGGGAGAGAAAGGGATGGAAATAGGATTCATTAGTCGGTGGTACTATCATTTGAATGTCGTATCGCAAAAAAGTGTATTGTTTGGTGAGGACACGTGCGCAGACGCCGGAAGTAGGGTAGGCTTTGGCGCGAATTCGAGCATAATTCGAAAATTCGAATGACTGTATAAACAGGATATTGGAACGATAATCGGTATCCGAAACAACATATGGATTATGGGTAAAACTTAACCATTTTGGGGTTAACACAAGATTGTTGCCATGATTATTTTAGAGAAGTACTGAAAAAACGTTGAAATAAATAGCTTCCTTTTAACATTATTGAAGCCAGTGATTTAAGATTTGAAGGTCTTACAAGTTGTGCAGGATGTCGATATCTAGTAACCATTTACGTTTTATCTTAAGGGCCCTTTGCAATAAAATTGCTACCGAAAAAGTAAATCGACTTGAGGAAATGAATTATGAACCTTCTACGAAAACGTTTTTTTAGGAGGTTTTAGTTTTACAAGAAACGTTAAATCTGGATGGCTATTATTTAAATACAATGAAAATCTGAAAATGGGAAAGTCGTTTTTATTTCTTGGAACTACATTGCTCATAGTAAGTATTTGCACAAGAACAAAGCGAATCTTCCGGACCATTTGAACCCCTTATTCAATATCTAATCTAAAATACCTTACACCCCCTAAGTCCTAAGCTACTAAGAAAATAAATAAAAAAAAACCGATACATTTCCAACAGCCACCCCATCCTAACGAGGGCACGCGACATATGGACTCGTGCGCATCCCTTTGTGACGCCGCCATCCACGGCTCAAGGGTGGTTCTATTCTATTTATTTTTACTTGTTTTTAAATGTAAGGTGATCATGAGCGCTAGATGGAGGATTTTTTGGGGTGTTGTGATGCAGCACGTGTTTTATTTCGGCATGTAGATTTATATATGGAAGGAGGTTGTATGATCTTTTTCAAAGAACACGAACCAGTACTTAGGTGACTAATTGGAAAGCTTCGTTGGTCTAGTGATCGAAAGCGCTACAGCTGAGAATGAGGTTCTGGGTTCGATTCCCAGGTCGGGCAAAGTGTTATTCGGTTTTTCCATCGGGAATATCTCAGTAGCAGCCACGGAGTTTGGATTTGTGCCAATATTTTGATGAGATTTGTGCCCGGTTGATATAAATTTGCTCGCCCCCTATTATACAAGGAATTTAAACATATCTGGTGAAATGTAGGTGTACTATTAGGTACACCTCTGCCTAACCATTCTGATTTTACAGACTTGATGTTATGGTATGTACATGAGTGTATGTAATTAAATTGTTTTAGAATTGGTACGGACTTTTACTTAACAAAAAAAAAACAATGTCAACAATGTAGAGTTTGGTGCCAAAAGATACTCTACTCGAACAAATAACCTAAATAAGTCGAAAATCACTTCATGTAAAATACTAGTATTCAGCTGCAACCAAATAGACTGGAAGCCGGCTCCAACATAGATAGGAACAGGCTAGGCATGATGAATACCAATAAGTATTGCACTAGTTCGCCAAGGTTCGTCCATTTTACAAGCAGTTTATGCAACGGAAAGACGAAAGTCTACGTCGTTGGGGACCGGGCGGTGCGCCTCAAATGGACCTGGGCAGGACACCTGGCTAGACGCGGAGATGGCCGATGGAGCAAGGCTTTGACCGAGTGGTGGCCAAGGTTAGGCCATAGAAACCAGGGCCGTCCAAAAGCTCGTTGGGTCGACGACATCGTCAAAGTCGCGGGAAACACCTGGATAGGAGACGCACAGAACCGGGAAGTGTGGATGATTATGATGATTATGCAACGGGAGCCAGGCCTGTTGTTTCAACCCCAAGCTGATAACGACTGATAACATTTACCTACTCTTTGTTCAATCTAGGAATACAAACGTGAAAGTATCTCCACTACTAAGTAGATCAATTTCAATAATACCCACAAAAAGTGCCATAAAGTATCAACAAAAGTGCCGCACGCGTATATCATCTGTATTGGCGCGTGGGGCCGAGCCCGGGTGCTCCGCCCCCCATCGTAGTGTTTTATGACTTCACTTGTGTGGCCACAAACAATATTTAATTTTACCACCATGTTAGTAAACGATCGGTAGAGGAGCTCGTGGTTAAATATTAACAGCTGCTTGCTTTGATCTTTAGGTTAAGTCGTGCTTGCCTAAGTTGGTCAGTGGATAGGTGACCATTGATTACACACCGAGTTTCCTACGTGCCTCGGAAAGCACGTTAAGCCGTTGGTCCCGGCTGTCATTTGTAGATCTTTGACCGTCGTTACAGGTAGTCAGTGGCCCAGAAAGTCTGACAATCAGTCTTACCAAGGGGTATCGTATTACCCAGTACTGACTGGGTTGTGGAGGTCAGATAGGCAGCTGCTCCATGTAAAATACTGGTATTCAGCTGCATCCGGTGAGATGGATGGATGAGATGACGATGATGTCGGTAAACGATCGGTCAAACGTTCCATATGGTTTTCATGTCTTATTTAAATGAATGATTTCGAAAAAAAAATGCCCTTCATAGGTTTTAGATAAGTGACACCCGCTCATATACTTCGACCAACATATCTATGCAGGTGGTAAAACAAAGAACTAAAATATTGAAGCTTGACAAATTGTTGCAATTTTGACGTGAAACGTCATTAAAATGTCACCGAAACACACGGGTACTAGTCAGAAAAGTGAAGTTTAACGAAAAGGGTTAGGTATATCATCTCCCCTTTGTAACTATAAAATTAGAGATATAAATATAGTATCGTTATTTAGCTCATAATATAACCAGCTAACTGTTATAACCTACAGTTTTGTCTAGACAAACACCGCCACCGTGAACTGCAAATTCAAACTGGTCGTACTGTACAGTGTTTCGTATTTCTAGCATTTATAAGTCATGGATTGACGTAAGCACCGATAAGTTTAATACACATTGATTTTACCATCATCATTATCGCGTTGAATGTCATTTGCCTAGATTTCTAGACCCTCCTATCCATCTAAACTTGGATGTTTATTTAAACCATAAAGTAACGCCTGAAAAAAATTTCTTTAGGTAACTTTTAGGTAACTTTTAGGTAACTATATTTTTTTGCTGAAATCATGTTTTTACTCTAGACCCATTTGTTTTACTTGAGAACCATCTACAGGTGTACTCGTAGATATTTTGATTGTTTCACAAAAGAAAGTCAAAAGATCAACAATTGCACTTTTTTTCAGTGTCTCCTACAAATATCTTAACGACTCATCTGTACGGTAGTAGGCAGTATTTCACGGCCACCATTTAGATTTAGCGATAATAACAAATTTTATTGTTTAGGAAACTAATAAATTTCTCCGTTTTTTTCTTCACTAAACTGTGCGACGTTAATTTGTTTTAATAACCCATAAAAATTTGGCGAAAAAACCGTTTGGTTCCGCTTTTTTTTTGTAATGTCGCTAAAAAGGTTTATTGCTTTTTAGCTTCAGGGAATTTAGAGCAGATTCTAGCTAATCGCTTTTGTTTTTAGAAGTGGAGTGATTATGAGTTTTTTAAAGCGGCTTTAGGAACACATAATGAGTAGTGGCTAAAATACTGCAAATTGCACAAAGGTTTAATGAAAATATCGATTTTCAATAAATAAAAGAACAAAGATGCATGTTTTGAAACTGGGCACTGGGTAGGGTTGAAATTGGTTAAATGTACCTTATAAGTATAGTAATATACTAGGTATCAGAATGTACTTGTATCGCTGGGCATTTATTTTAGTCTGTTTTGTGATCATAAAAAAACAACAATGTTTTATTTTTACAAACAAAACTTATGACTTGCTAGCAATTGTCTAAATAATATATAAGGTCTATCTATTCATACACGAAATCTCTTAAGGGGTCATTATACTCATCATTATGAACAACTTTCACTATGGGACCAACCCCGACATCGCGAAAATAAAATCAGCTGTTCAGTACATTTTGTCGAGTTATGCGCAAAAAAATGAATGGGGCAGTCGATTTTTTTTTCGCGGTTTCAGTTTTGGTCCCATAGTAAAAGTTGTTCATACTGATGAGTACAATGACCCCTTAGGAGATTTCGCGTATGAACACTGAACAGATAGACCTTATATAGTACGTGCTTTTGCTTTTCAATTGTTAAAACAGACTCGTGCAACTTTTTCGAATTACTGACTAGCATAGCGACGCGTGTCGCCGTCGCTATGCTAGTATAGCGACGGCGACACGCGTTTCGACAAAAAAGGCGTAACTTTTTACACCTTTTAAGTAGCAAGTCTGTCGGTCAAGACAGTAAAATCAGTGACAAACTGATGTCAATAAAGATGTCTACTATCACTTTACAAAGCTTTTGAAGTCAGTTAAAATCAGTTAATAGATAAGTAGGCACTTTTATCAACCCTAAATTGACAACTTCATATAAACAAAGAATACTAAACTTTAGTACTTTAAGATAAAGTTTAGTTTTCAATAGTATCTAGTGAAAGTTACGATTGTCACTCGAAATGAAGATCAGTGAATTGTCAAGGCACTTAATTTGTATGGACACCATAAATTCTGTTTTATTGGTCTTTCGAACAGAAAAAGTGAGAATGGTCAGTCTTTTTACTGAAGCGACAATTTTTTTTGTGGCTAACCGTTTAATTGAGACAGACTTTTGATTTTATTTCTTCACATTTTGTTCTTTTTTATCAGGTTAAGTTTTCGGTAGATAAGTGGAATGGTCAGTTAAAATGCAAAAATAGTATTTTTCGTCAAAGTAGTTGTAAATTAGTGCTTTTGCAATCCACTGCAGGGCATGGGCATCTCCGAAACCGGGTTAGAACACCCTGTCCTTCACTTAATTATAAGGTGAGGTGAAACTGTCCCAGCTACTTTCAAAAGGTCGTGTCCAATGTCTATAAAAAATTGGATGCAAAAGGTGCCGCTTAAGTATTTTTAAGGCCATTTATAGCAACAATTATAAAATATAACCAGCAATAACAATAAAAATCACAGCCACTTTTTAAAAGAGGTTGATTGACAGCTGTAGATCAAAACAGTGCTAAATCTCTCTTGACAATGTAGGTGGTAAAATTCTCGCCAAAATACAATGCAACTCGGAAAAAATACACAAAGGAATTAGAAACATCGATTTATCGCTCTATTGAGCTTTTGCACTAAATATCTTTTTAATTATACGTTAAAATACACTAGTAATTATGTGGTAGATATTTTGCTAAACATCAAAATAAATGTATCTTTTTTCTTTTGCATTTCTGATGCGTAGGCGGGGAGGCACCTCCCTTAGGTCTATGGATTTATTTCAATTTCTACCTAATGGCTAATGGTAGCATTTTGTTTAATTATAGGTATTAAATCTTTTGTAATAAAGTTGAGCGAACTTTTGACGTTTGTGCATTCCGAATGCTGTTCTGTTATTGATTGAACTTTAACTCCCCAATTCCCATGTCCAAGTTCATCATTTTTTTCCTTTAACTCAACAGAATAAGTTACATTTAGTTAGGATAAAAATCTACCCCCTTTTTAATTCGCCTTACAAGCCAAGCTTACTATGGGTATTATCATTGTTTATTGTTTAAACTTAAGACTTTAAAGGACACATTGTGATTTTTATTATTTTAGGTAGAAAATAAAAGAAAATTGCCCTGTGTGGTAGAAAAAAAAACTTTAAACTTCTGCCACCTACAACTGAACCTGGGAATTGAAGGGTTAAATTGTGGGTAATGGTGGGTCTTTCGTTGGAAACACAAAAAAATCTTGGATTTCGTAATCAACATGGATGTTGAAGGGTTAAGTGAAACCAAAGCAATAACCTTATACAAAGTGTCCTGAAACATCATTCTCTCACACCTAAGCACTATCTATCAGTTGAATAATGGAATTGAGAATTGTGACGTCATTTTAAAAGACAAATTATTTTTTATGGAGAGGATCTTGCTGGCTCTTCTCCATATAAACTGACAATTTCATTCTGTGCACTTAGATTTTGACGTTTCATAAAGTGTGCACTATGTAGGTTTATCACTACATAGTATAAAACAAAGTCGCTTCCCGCTGTCTGTCCCTATGTATGCTTAGATCTTTAAAACTACGCAACGGATTTTGATGCGGTTTTTTTAATAGATTCAAGAGAAAGGTTTATATGTAAAACATTGCACCCGTGCGAAGCCGGGGCGGGTCGCTAGTTTGAGAATATGTTAAAGTTAAATATAAGTTTTGGCACAACTTGGCAATATTTCTATAACTTCTCTCTTCTCACAGACAACACACTCTTTATTTTACACACAAAATTAAAATTCGTTATTTTTTCCACAAAGACATTCATAAAATCACCGCAGGTTAAAAAAATCCGTCAACCCTTAGCCAACTCAAGGGGTCCACTTGACCCATCGATTAAGTTTTTGCCTCGCGCTTCCAAATAAAATCATAAATTTTAAGATGGCGGGCAGTGGCAAAAAATCACACTATATCATATTATTCTGCTGCAGGCGTGGTGTGGTCAATTTATGACTAAATTTTAAGCGGTTTTTTTGACCCCGAAGCGGTTACATTGTTATTATTTGATGTAGTACTCGAAAATGGAGCAACTGGTATTTTTTTATGGGGTTAGTAAACCATAGAAACATGTGAAAAGATTTTTAATGTTTGTTTTTAAAAGGTATAATAATTTTAGAAATTAAATAGCCTGAGAAAAGTCTAATTATGCAAGGAGCCATACAAAAAAAAACGTTTTTTAAGTTCGTATTTACTTAAGAATAGAGTCTACAACAAATCTTGGAATGTATCCTGAAATGTTAAGAATTTAATTTTGCAAGGTTTGACTACCAGGTCTGTTCGAAAAAATAACTATAAATCCCAAGGAAACACAAGCCAGAACTACAATTAATTTTCCAATGCTAAATATTTTTTCTGACCTATCAAAACAATAAATACAGGAAGTTCTAATGAATAAACCGAATGTCACAAATCGCGTATAATCCCGCAAAATTGCATTAAATTAAATTCTATTAGTGAATTAGAGGTGTTCGCAAAAAAACAAACGAGACTTGTCATCAAATCGCGATCAACCTGTTGACGTGCCCAACAGGGTGCTTCTCGAAAATCGCCGACGATTTATAAAAACGGTTTGAAAGACATGTCGCTCGGAGATTTTTCGTTTTGGGATTTTGCTAAAGTCAGTCAAAACTTAAACTTACAAATACATTTTTAAACTATAATGCTATTGGATGGTATTCAAAAAAAAAAACAAAAAAAACATCCAATAGGTACAGTTTCTTCAAAATTCTGGTTGTTGGTCCAAAACAAAATCAAAGCATTTATTCCAAGTAGGCCAGTTACAGGCACTTTTGAAATGTTGAAACAAAAATAACAATGAAATGTAGCTACAGTCCCAGTCACAAGGCATAAAAACTGAGAAAGTACTGTATAGTTGCCCATTTCCTATCGTAGATCTCTATGGAGAAGAACGGGCAAGAAACTCCATGGACACTCTTTTAAATCAGCATATTATTACAAAACCTTGGTTACATCATTCATGTTGAGATGGTACACTATGTGAAAACGATGTAGCAAGATGTGCACGTTAAAAGTGTCCATAGTAAAAAACAAAAAAGATAATTCAAAAAAATTAAAATAATTAGTTCAAATAAGTCGTGGCCACTAAGAGATGACCAGTCCAACGTCCATTCCTGCTTAAAACACGTCTAAATTAAAGAAAAGCCGAGTTCATAATTAATAGATACATAGTCATTTACTCGAAAGTTCAACAGTAAAGATATGTCGGATATGGACGTTAGTACGGACATAAAAAAATCGGCAAGCGCACCAGTGTGCACTGGTGAAATCACGCGACCTACTTACCAGTCTACCGACAACACAGCGTGCTTCTACAGAGTCGTGGTGTTTACAGCTCGCGGCGAGGACGAGATGGAGTGTCTGATTGCAGCGGAGTTGAGACATCCCGGAACTGTACCCGATTAATTGTGCCCCGTGTTATTGTGTTAATTTGTAATTTTGTTTGTTTATGTGTGTATGCAGTGTATTTTCGTTGGACGAAACCCATCTGCTGCCCACATGATTCAAGCTTAACGGAATAAATCCCGATAATAGTAAATATAAGTTTTAAAAGTAAGTATCCGTATTCAAAATTAGAAGTCGAACATCGAAAACCGTAGCACCCTCTAACACCGAAACCGTCTAATTGAATTAGAGTTTCGCAAGCATTAGTCCGAAACCGTAAAGTCGAAAATTATAGCCTTACGGCTACTAAGTGTAGCCGCAGCGGCTAAGTATAGCCAATGTGGTTAATTTGACAAAAACTTAGATGTCGCCGCTTACTTTAGGCTTGTTAAGACTGGCCAAAGTGACGACGGAGAGGAAGAAACTAGCAATTTTGTGTAGACAAAAAAGTTCCTCACGCTTTTCAAGGTTGTCATAGCTAATAGTAAATCAAGTCAAGTAATAAGTCACTCCTTTTCACAGATAAATGGCCTATGTCTCAGTAGTTGAAACCTTATTTTGCAGTAGTAAGTGTTACTCAGAGTGTTTTTGTTCAAAACTGCTTATTTCTTGCTGTAGGTATACGGTTTCGGCTCTGAGATAGGAACGTATCTGCGATGCCTCTGGCGGGTTACTATGACGCCTTAAAGCAGAAGTAATTCCAGTGAGGGAAAGAGACAGAGTTATACAGGTCGTCTAGCGCCATCTCTTTCCCACACTGCAATTACTCCTCCTTTAAGACGTCATGGTAGGCCACCTGGTGTTAGAAATATCCAAAGGCAGCAGGGTCACCTTACCTTCAGGTGAACACCTGAATATCTGAAGCTAAGGTGCCAAATTTGGCGTTAATGACATTATAAGACCCTAAGGTAGACTGGTAGAAAATGCCCAAGGCATTAAGTCCGCCTTTGTACAGTGTTTTTACATTATGTGCATAAAGTTTAATAAACAAAATAAAAAAATAAAAATAAGATAGTTCAAGTAAAAGGTATTAGTAGATAGTCCAGTGATAGCTGCAGCTCTGTGCGGTTCAGGCAACATCTCTACAACATAGTATAAAACAAAGTCGCTTCCCGCTGTCTGTTCCTATGTATGCTTAGATCTTTAAAATTACACAACAGATTTTGATCCGGTTTTTTTTCTAATAGATAGAGTGATTCAAGAGGAAGGTTTATATGTATAACATTGCACCCGTGCGACGCCAGGGCGGGTCGCTAGTTAAATACATATTTTTTTTAAAAGAGGAATTTATTTTCTGCTTTGAATCCACAGCAAAACATGTTCAAAAATAGTAAGTACTTAAGTATCATAATATTGCAGTTGCCATTTTTTTGCGTCCACGTTGATGTCCGGTTCAGTGGCGCATGCAAACTGCTCATAGCTGGACGTCCGCTGTTGAGATGTCTCGGACGGACATGTAGCTTCCGATCGAAGGGTCTTGATAGTTTTGTTAGGCTGGTTGTTATGACTTGGTATACAAAGATGGTTGCTATTTTTTGGAACTGCAAATGTAATGATTGATTTTTAGAACATCAATATTATAAGTTATTAAACATACATAACGAGTTTCCTCCATGACTCGGAAAGCACATTATGCCGTTGATCCCGGCTGTCATTTGTAGATCTTTGACAGTCGTTACAGGCAGTCAGTAGCTCGAAAGTCTGACAACCAGTCTTACCAAGGGGTATCGTATTGCCCAGTACTAACTAGGTTGTGGAGGTCAGATAGGCAGTCGCTCCATGTAAATACTGGTATTCAGCTGCATCCGGTTAGACTGGAAGCCGACCCGAACATAGCTAGGAAAAGCATAGGCAGATGAATGGTCACTAACACTATCATAAAAACTCTTAACGAGATATTTGCCATGTTCCAGAAAATCCATTATCATACATCATTCGTTCCATGTTCTAGAATATTTACGACCCTATCGATGAAATTTGTCATGTGACTGGCGTCAATCAATACGCGTGTGACCACCTTGCATCACAAGTTGCAGCTCGTCAAATGGTTAGACCGTTACCAATAACAATAATGCTCAAATTGAAACTTTATTTTTATTTATTTATTTCAATGAACTTTGGATCATACAATTACCAAAAATAATTAAAAATTTAAAAATATTACAAAAGTTACATTTAAAATGAACATATTAAGTACACTAAGTTAAACACAAAAACAAAAAGTTAAACATTAAATTAAATTTGATAAAAATAACCCACAGTTAAAATTAAATTTATGCTCTGAGTTTTTATTTAGATACTACTAAAGTTCCTAAAACTGTTCTGTTTTCCTGCTCAAATAATCGCTTCTCATAAACTGATTTGCCATTTTGGAAACCCAATAATTTTACCACAATCATGTTCTATCAGGAGAGGATTAAAATAAAACAAGTATCAAGACTATTATAATGCCGTATATATTATTGTGTGACAATATTATGGACTACCCGGAAGCGCGATATCTTACAAATTCTGCCAACTTCCGCCCATGAAACCTTGTTTAGGAAATTATGGGAAGTCTCAATTCGATCCGCCCTTTTGTAACGTACACCTTTGTTAACGCTACATTCACTTTAAATTAGAATTTATTGTAGGAGCTACGACATCATCATCATTAGTCTTGTATGAAGACTACTATGAGTTGACAAAAAATGTCTTATCACTCAAAAGTCCATAGTTTAAAACGAAGTTCCTTTTCGAGCCTGTCTTTGTGACCGCTTAGATCTCATTGCTGTCTTCACCAGCATTTAGAGCCCTTACTCAGGGAGGTTCATGTGTGTTTTTGACTGAACCTCATAGGAGACAGTTTTTTTTTTAATTTATTTATTTATTTCATCAAAAGTTACACAAGAGTATTTTACAAATCTTCTGCCAAACTGCAGGAGAGTTTGTCGGCAGTGTTCTCGTGGACACAGCTCTTAAGTTTTCTTAACACTAATGCATCATTATAAAAGGTGAAAGGTAAGGGACACATAGTTTTATTACATAGACGTACGCATTACACCACACCCAACTTCACACATACTCGAGCTGCTCAGTGTTTTATTGAAAAGAAACGTAGGTACATAATTAAAATGATCTACAGCTCGAGTATCCGTACATTTGTAGTTACTATACCTCGGCTATATTTTTTGTTTGAGAACCTTATATGAATCCAGATAAAACCTGAGGGTTTTAGCAAGTCGCCATCCCATTTAAAGCGTGCAATATTTCGAGACTTCCACATCATTAACATAAACTTTTCGATAGCTTGTTTCAATCCAATTCAATTTTGACTTTTCCATTCGTATCAACTTTGTCTATGCCCTGTGAACCTTATAAAAATATTCGCTGGGCTGATCTAAAACTAGATATTAAAAAATAGAACTACGCCAAGATGTGGACATGACCTGCATCTGTCGCAGAGTTCACACGGTAAATTCCTGGGTTCACTCATGATGTAGACACACCGCTAATTGAACTCATTAACCTGCTGAGATTGTGCATAAAAATCCTCCATCTGGTAGTTATTTCGTGTGAAAATTATTCGAGCGCTATCTCGAGAAATGAACTGTAAGTAATTTTCATAAAATAATGAACAATTACCTACTTAATAAATAATAACATAATGATTGCTGCCATCATTAAAAACTTTTTTTTTGGTATTGTTTCTGAAACATCTAGTACGTGAAACATAAAGCTTGATTATAAGCTGTGTGGCAAATTAAAATACAATACAATACAATTCTATTTGTAAAAAACCTTCTAGTTGTCTAATTAAACTAATTTCTTCTGTTACATATATATGTTAGAGGTTGCAAACCTCTAAGTTTAATATAAACTACATCTTGTATACTGCTTGATGTGTCCTAGCAACCGTAGTAACGTTTGTCTAAAAATATATTTTTCTGTTGCTCTACAAATAAGTATTTGTCTCCTGCAAACGTATCCTATTCTCTAATAATATATACTTTGGCTAACAGCATGGAACTAGTAAGCACCAAGCACAATGTCACTGATTTCAATCAGTGATATTCTTAGTGTTAAAAAAGTTGAATTCGTAAATTAAGTGTTTTTTTTTCGTTTTAGTTAGTTAATTATAACGCAACTAGTTTCAACATTTTGACCTACATCTGCTACAAAATTCACAAGATTCATAACTTACACCAATTACACAACAAATTAAACACCTAATTAACTGATCAGCTGATATTTTGCATAAAAACACACGCATCTGGGGGCCATCTTGAATTAAACATAACATAAAGGGCGAGAAAAGTGACAGTTGTGAGTCGACCGCAATGGCAGCAGTTGGGAGGCTTCTCGCGCATGCGCGGGCAGGTGGCCTACAATTGGTCCAAGTTTGAATGTGGAATCGCGAATTAGGTATTTCGTTTGTAGGTAGATAGAATATAATGATGACTGGGTTCTACTTCGAATATTAATTCTATGTCATTACTGATCGTGAACGTAATGGTGTAAACAATTTGCAACTGAATTCTAGTATATTAGTAACATAAATAAAGTTTTACCAGCAACCTGCTCCTGCTTTACACGAGTGCTATGGCAATATGTTACACAATACTGAATTTCTGTGATATATTTTAGCAAAAACGAAACATAATGCATTCATACAAATAACGGATACGAAGGCGTTTTGGGTACCTTATGGGGTCCTGTATGTGTTTAGGGGTCTCATGTAATTTTATCATAACTTGATTGTCTTTTTGGTTTGGCTCGTCTTCCATCTCTTCGTTTTCCAATCAATATTCTCTCTTTCCAAAACATGAATATGACCGCAAAACCAACTTCAATCAATGTATGACATCAGGTCACCACATATTAAACCACACAGGTCAAACCTCGCGACAAAACAAAAAGGCGTGAGTAATGAGGCGTGATGCGCCTGCGACGATGTGTGGTCGAAGCCCCACGGTTACCCACTGGCCTACTGTTTGTGTACTAGTGAGTGACTCTGGTGTTACTAATGGTTTATTAGAACGCACAAGAAGCTTTCTCTACACAAAATACAAAATGTATTAACTCGAGTTACATTTGGTGTCATGAAGAAAATCCGACTAATATTATATAAAATGCGAAAGTTTGTGAGGATGGATGGATGGACGGATGTATCTTTCACGCAAAACTACTGAACGGATTTGGATGAAATTTTGCGTACACATAGTTTATAATCTGGATTAACACATATGATACTTTTTAACCCGTGGCACAATTATAGAACTACACGCGGGCGAAGCCGCGGGCATAAGCTAGTTAATAATTATTATTTCTCTACCAGAAAAACTTAAGACGCCTAAGGCTTTCATTCATGAAATTGAACGCGGCTTAGATGTGAAGATCACGATCAACTTTAAGGGTAAAATCCGACTTAAGAATCCAATCATGATAATATTTCCAATCGAGGTCGTCAAATCAGATTTAAATATTCAAGAAACGAAAGATCTCCGTCATTTTTAATTGAAATTGGTTTTGTTCTATAAAATAGGCCTAATTACCTCTGAGACCCCGTCACCCCGACTAGATACCATCGGACCCTTCATGAAGCCGTCAAACATTTACACCAAACTAGGAAACTACGCAAAAAATATTGTTGGGAAAGGTTTATTTTTTTTGAGGTGTAGTCAATGCAACGCACTCAAAATTATGCTGATCGATGCATTGAATAGTACGGGGATCGTGAAAGTATTTTAAGTAAAGCTACAACAACAAAAAAACTTGTGTTAAAGTTGGTCCTTTGACCCCCAATATCTCCGAAACTAGAAGGTTCCCAGGTATGGTCTTAAACAAAAAAATGATCGCAATGACGGGAAGAACAAGTGCCTTTCGGCTTCATTAAGAGTAATTTTACACCCTTTGTACTTAAGAAAAGTCTAGGATAAATCAACAGACAGATCTTCAACCTATAAATAAGAAAGCGTGCTTCCACTCTGGGATCCACAAGATCTCTCTCTCCCACACAACGGTGGCTGTGGGAAAGTATTTTTTCTGCTATTATTTTTTACTGCGACTCAAAAACTCTTGTAATCATTAACATATAAAGGGCAAGGAAGAGTTCCGAGTACATCCGGCCTTTAGGGCAGTGGTACACCGGGACGGAGGAGAAGATACGGTAAGAATTTTAGATTTTCTGATTATGGACTGATACGAGTAGTATAAGAATAAAAATATTTTTTCAAAAAAGTATTACAAAAGAGTATATTGAAGCACAGTAGTGTTATTTCGCATACAATGGTATAATTATTGCTTAAAGTAAACTTAAAAAAAAAGATTGAATTTAAAAAGGTTGTAATTCTGAGTATTGAATTATGTCAGAGTGATTCTATTCCAGGTGTGAATAGTCTGAAGGAAATGAATAATAAGAAAACTTTTTAGGCTCAAGTTGAACATTTCAGGGGAACCGAACTATTTATAATGAGAGGGAGTAACATGACTTTCTGGTTTTCAAAAAGTGGCTATAGATCCCTGACCACTTGCTATTCAACAATACGTATGCATTATTAAAAAGCCTTAAGTACCAAATAGGTTTTGTAAATCACATTAAAAGAGTCTCCATGGAGTTTCTTGCCCGTTCTTCTCCATAAAGATCTACGCTAGGGAATGGGCAGTACTTTTACAGTTTTTATGTCTTGTGACTGGAAATGTAGCTACATTTGTGTGTTATCTTTGTTTCGACAGTTCAAAAGTGCCTGTAACTGGCCTATTTGAAATAAATGCTTCGATTTTGATTTTGACATGCTGCAGGATTGTTTCAATAGTAGCCGTGTTTGATCTCGGTGTGGCTCTCACCCTAGCACCTCGATGTACCTGCACATAATGACATCCTGTGTCCGAACTCAAAAGTCTCAGCTACTCATAAGAAACTATTACTTACTCTTTCTGATTAATTTGCCTTATTGTATTATTATTGACTCGTTATAATATCACATTGTTATGGTTCTTGGATAAAAGAACTCTAGATTAAACTTGATTATTTTTTATGTATATGTATTGTATTTTATGTATATGTATTGTACTTAGGTAGGTTTTTATTATTTTGACTTTACTCATTTGTTTTGGAGTGGTCAGACAGAAAATATCGACTGAGTGTATCCGTGTAAAAATACTTACGATACCTAGCCTATTTCATGAAAAAATAAATAACTGCCTTTAAGTATAGTCTGTAAAATGACTATGCTACATAACTTGCTTGCGTAAGTGCTATATAACTTAGACGAAAGCTTAAAAAACACCCCGAAATGACCTCTAATAATTAACACAAAAAACGGCCACCCTGAAATACGCCAAAAAATCTAAAAAATGTATTAACCTCAATCAAAATAAAGGGCTATAACTTGCCAAAAATGGCTCCCAAAAAACCCCTAATGTCCAATTTTTAGGCGCCAAATCGACCACCCTTTTCGTCACACTCAATAAAAGCAATGAAAAAGTTACGAAATATCTGGTAGAAGTAATTAAAGTAAATTAAGTTATAACTTGGGGCCAAATATTGGTCACAGATGATATTTTTTTTTTTTGTAAAACGTGGGTGCGATATTTTTATGTAAAAAAGTTGCCACTTCAAATGGTCAAGTCGCAAAACAAAAAAAACTATGGGCTTCCATTACGTATTTGGGAGGAATCGACCAGTACTGAAAAATAAGCAACCGCAATAATAACTTCAGCAGAACAATACAGATTTGTCCTGTATATTTACTTAGCTGCTTGTTTGAGTGGGAAGGACTGATAAAGTCCAAGGAGTTCTGAAAATAAGATTCCGATTCCGTGTGAGTGATACAGACGATATTATCATTCACTTTCTTATTATCTGTCACTGTCAGAAAAGAACCTCATAAGAATATCAAAGTGATACATAAACAAATTCAACATAACCAATACATGCTGAATCCAGCACCCATTCGTTTTACATTTTCAATAAGGATTCCTAAATAAAACAACTTTATAGGAAGGGAGCTTCTTTACCTTTGCCGACACTGACTTGCAGTTTCTGAAGTTAAATAAAAACTCCCATGGTGTGTCTATGGTGTGGTGATGGTAAAAAACCCACCCAGGCACCATGACTGTGAGGATTTGTGCTAAAAAGTGTAAGCTTAACGAGTGATGGCTGATGAATTAATTTGTGCTTGACAGGTTCATTTTGGGAGTTGATAGAGAGTATGGTGGTCCTAGGACTAAGGACTTAGAACGAATGAGAAATAAATAATAATAAAATATAGATAATTATTTGTTTCTCATTCGTCTCAGAATTGGAAAAATAAGTAAAGGGCACCAAACAAAGCTATGGGAAGGTGACCTCAAAAATGTGGCTGGTCCTAAGTGGACGAGTACAGCTAGAGACAGGCAGAAATGGAAAACTTTAGAGGAGGCCTTCGTCGAAGGACAAGCTGTTGATTAAAACCGATCGTCTGAGATAAATTAATATACAGTGTATATACACTGATAGCATTGTAAAACAATATTAAAGGCTTATTTTATTTGTGATGGTCCTAGAAATTGGACTAGCTAACAATTCACTTCAACTGTAATGATAGGTAAACTTTATAAAATTCATATTCTATTTATTACTTCGCGATGACCTCGTCATCTTTGAAAACCAATACTGTGATGAGTAACTTCAGTTAAAGGAAGTTATGGACCTCATTTTTTTTGTAAGAAACTACGTAATTTTTTGTACTAGTTACTATGTAGTTTTTATGCAATATCTAACATCATGTACCTATAAGGAATGATAGAGATCAAGTAGGTACTACGACTTATTATAGAGAGAGATAGAGCAATTTAGATTTAGCTACAAATAAATATTGATAATCAAATAATATATTCCAACTAAATTAAGAAATGTTTTTTTGACACGATAATAAAAAGCTCAAGGGTGCGTAGTGTGAGGGTGGCAAAAACTCCGGTAGCCAAACTAAACAGCGGTGCCACTTGACACCGTCGAGTGTTTTGTTAACAAAATACCAAATATTTGAAGTTATTTAGAATGTTCTAACGTGTTAACAGATGATGGGAAACTTTGGGAATCAATTAAAATGTAGCAGTTTCAACGTAGCAGTCCGATTGATGGTAATAGGCTCGCCTGCTATTACAAGGGTCTTGATCATAACTGGCGAAATGTGGGTGTACCAATAGGGTACACTTTACCCTTACCCATCGATTGCTGGCGTCAAGTATAATTCATGGTGATCTTTCTGTTTACTGTGTGGTCAGTGAAATATAAGTTTCCTTTGCCAGGGGGCCTAAAATGGAAGCTTTATCAGAATCATAATATGAATTACGTTAAAAATTAAATTAAATGGTCTTTATGGTTATGACCACAAAGTCCATTTTAAGAGTTCTAAATTTTTCTAAATTTTAACGTGATTCGTATTATGATTCTGATAACGCAGCCATTTTAGGCCACCAGATCAGCACTAGCAAAATGATGCACATAATCTGACTATTATTCCAAGAAATTGATATCAGTCAGATATTTTTTTCATCAACTTAGCAGTTGTTGAAAAAAGGTATATCTGGCTGACATTTCAGACTGAAATCTCTGTATCTTAGACTGAAATCTATATCTATAATAATATTATATAGAGGTAATATTTGCTTGTAAGTTTGTATGTGTTGTTTTTTTGTTTGTAATTTTCAATCCAATCCAATCTAACTGATCCAATTCTACATTTTTTATATAAATTATATTTATATCATCCATATTAACCGAGCTATCACAGTTTTTACGGACGAAGTCGCCGGAGAAGCGTTAGTGGAATAAAAGGATCTACGTTTATGATTTAAATTAATGAATTCCGTGCGATCTGTTTAATCTCGAAATAAAAATGGCAAAAAAACATCCTCTATCAAAACCTCACAAAATTTATCAAATAAACATTGCTAATTAAAAACTTTTGTTACAGTAAAAGCGTTAAAAATCATCCTTTTTCAGACAGAAATCCTTTACAAAGAAATTAATTCGCCTAAACTACAATAGGACAATAATATTCACTATTGTAGTGATACAAAAGACAGTTTTACCGCCAAAAACCTTTATTGACAGGACATACAAGAAAACCACAAAGTATACACAGTTAGAGAATTGAGAATTGAACCTTGTGGCAAGCAAATAAAGACTAAAGATCAGTTTTTGGAACGAAGCTAAAAGGTTGTCTGGGAAATGTCCCGCAGAGCGAAAGAGTGCCCTGAAAAAGTTTTACTATTGTTTTCGTTTAGTCGCTGATAGGGGGTATTTTTGTGAAAAAAAAAAATGATTTATTATTGCCAATTGATAAAAAGGATGAACTTTTTGGTTCTTCCGGTGTGAATAAAAATGTTGAAGCAAGAAAAAAATTATCAAAGATTTTATTAATTAGGTTGTGAACATGTTCAAAGAAAAGTTTAAAGAATAGCATGGAGATGTATAGGAACGTATAGTTGGATCGTGAAGAGAAATAAACAAGATCCACAAATGATTAAACTACAAAATTACTACAGCAGCAGCTGCGGTTGCAGAGAACCTCAAGCGGCGTAAATATAGTAACCTTATTGGTAACTATATTTTCGAGCCGTTTGGGATTGAAACTCTAGGACCGTGGGGTCTGAGTGCTCACAGTCTTTTCAAGGATATTTTAAAACGATTAGTTGACACATCTAGTGACCCAAGGGCTGGCTTTTACCTTGGCAAAACCAAAGGCTTAGCGTGGCCATACAACGTGGCAACGCCCCGCCAGTCTTTTGGGTACATTACCAGTTGACAGCGTTGAGGTGGAGTTTTTTGACGTAATTTTTTAAGTTTGTTGCTAGGTTATTTACTTTATTTTAATTTATAAAACGTAATTCGAAAAATCTTGTAAACCCTAATGATTAAAAATTTATGAGGCATTTGTCAAAACATTGAATAACATTATCCCACATCAACGTGGCCAAACCCATGCATTCCAGAAACAAACCGTTTTATTAATTTGCCATCATTAACCCTCAAAAACAACATGAATACTGACTCCATCGAAGATGACAAACATATTACTATTAAAAATTTAACAGTTACCTATTTCTCATAGGCATGAAAAAAAATGATATGCCTTGCTGTTTTTGTTACAAAATAATAATAAACGGATTAGGCAGTATCACGAGTTTACATGTTTAATCTCAATCGTTAAGTGATAGTGTTTACTGGTCCACACACCCACACCAACACGAGTCGGTCCTTAAGGTTAAGCACACTTTGCCAAGGTCATTCCGTGGATAGGTGACCATGCGTTACATATCGAGTGCCTCGGAAAAGACATGGAGCCGTTGGTCCCGGATGTCATTTGTAGATCTTTGACAGTTGTTACAGATAGTCAGTAGTCTGGAAGTCTAATACTAGCTGCGGGTTTTGGAAATCTGATTGGATAATTATGTATAAGTATACAATTCTAGTATTCAGCTGTGTCCAGTTAGACTGGAAGGTGACTACAACATATTTAGTTGAAAAGGCTAGGCGGATGAATCCTAATCAGTGATCGGAATAGGTAGAGCTAATGTGCCTAAAGTTCAAGGAACAGAAACGAAAGTGGAGACATCCTTACAACAATTTTGTTTTTTCGGTATATTTGTTCCGAATGGTCGACATTCGAAACAAATATTCTGAAAAAAAAATCAACTAAAATTAATAAAGTAAAACAACTATCGAATTAATTTAATGGTTCTGTTAAAAAAAAAAAGTTCACGATTTTTATTGTTTAAAAATAAAAATAATCTTCTTATCTTCGTTTCAACGCCAGAAGTAAGTGCGGAAGCTAATTTAATTTTCATATCAACTTTAATAGTTAGAACTAACAAGGTAATAAAAATCAATTTATTTGTTTTCATACCATTTATTTATTTTGTACAATTATTGGAACTAAACGTAAACAACTAACCGTTACGTTACTTTTTGAGAACGTTCACCTTGTTGTCGAAGTCAGTTAAAAAGGCAAAATAATGAATCAAATTAGTTTACTGCACTGATTAATAAATAACATTATTATTAAATGTACTTAACTGATTCCGAGACATTTCCGAGTTTCAGAAAATTATATTCGGAAAAGAAATTATAGTCGTAAGGAACAATTTTCGTTTCTGTTCTTTGCTTGAACTTTAGGTACATTAGCTCTACCTATTCCGACCACTGATCATAATCAATGCAATACTGAAGGAATCCCAACTTCAACTCAATAGTACAACATCAAAAAATTCAATCAGTTGCCAGTATAAAATCGAAAATTCAAAATGTTTCAACCCCCTGCTGCGCAAGAGCAGTTATAGAAACATTTCACCAGATTTAACGCTCAAAAGGCGGCGTTATAGGGTTTGCATAAATTTTATATGAAATACGAAATTATTATGTCTTGGGAAACGTTATGGGCGGTAGAGGTTATCGTTTCTTTTTTATATTTATGACTTTTATGATGTCATTCTTTTGATAGTTACGAAATTGGGTTGAAAATAAAAATAAGAAATATATAGATCTTGCTTGCTAGCGCCAGGTTATCCCAATCCAGCGACTGGGCGCTTAGACTTTTTTTTTGTAGTTATATCATATTCTTTGTATAGGACCTTGAACCTTGAAGGAAAGATACATGGGTAGGAATCCGCATAGCCGCGCACAGAGAAAAACAATCTCCAATAGTGAAACTACATATCACAGTAAAAAGAACCCAAGTTACCCATTGTTATCTCCTAAGAAGCATATAAAACGGAAGTCCAAACAACCGGATACACCACTATAAATAAAAACAACCAATCAAAACAAATTAGAAATTAAACTGAACTTAACCCAAACACATGTTTATCAAAAGGGTTAACAATTACATAAATTAATACATCCTTTTTATATAAAAACGTATATGTTTTTATATTATTGTACGCGTAAAATCACTTCCTCTATCATTTGAGTGTTTTTTCCCGCCATCTGACGCCATTTTTTCTTCCAAGATGGCGGCCACATATGTCGTTGGTAGCACGTGTTTAAAAAGTTATGTTTTTTGAGCGAGTAGCTTATTAGGCTTCATTTTAATGTGAAAATATCTTAACCAAATTGCAATTGACACGCTCTGGACTGACACCTCATGGCAAATTGATGCAGTGCAATATGTTGACGAGTAAGTGACAGATTGGGTATCGCTTATTAAGCCAGATCACACTCAAGTGTATTAAAGGCCATTGTCCATATTATATCTAGACACTCTGATAACCTGGAATCGTTTTAACAATCTTTTGAGTCTTTAAGGTTCGATCGAAACGGTACAGACAAATTTCAAACTCGGCTCACGACATTGATAGACCACCATCTATTGGTCTTGTTTTGTTCTGTTTCCTGCTGAAATGAAGGGAAGTGGAAATTATGTATTTCCTACTCCTCCGCTATTATTTTCTGATTAATTTCGTTGCGGGATCCAAGACAGTTAAATTGTTTCTCTGGAACTTCGTCGAGCTTCATTGTCTCAGCGCTTTTTTGGTGGTCGCCACTGTTGATTCTGGCTTTCAAGAGTTGCAGTGGTTTGAGAATAGTGTTTCGGGCTTGTCCCAAATATTAAAAAAAGCGGCAAAGTGAGAGTTGAAAACGCGTAGAGAGGGTCCCGTACAATGCAAAACAAAAATATATTTAAGATCCCCAAAATGAGCCCTTTCATTTGATATAAGACACAGTAAGGTTTGAAAAAGGATTTTTTTTAATTTCCTCGTTTGCCCTCTTTATTTTCAATTGATAGAATTCTTATAAGTTTTCCTGTAATCTACAAGCAATGAAATATATTTTGTATTTTTTTTCAAAATTTTAGGCTCAGCAGTATCGGAGATCAGGTGGGGTATGGTTAATTTTCGTCTTCTTTCATGAATAAAATCAAAACTATTTATTTTACAATAATAACAAAAATATATTTGAGATCCTCATAATGAGTACTTTCATTTGATTTATGTCACAGTAAGGTTTGCTAAAGTTTTTATTAATTTCCCTATTTGTTCCCCGAAAACGACCCTTATTAAAAAAAAATATATTTACTTTGCACATCTGTGTTTGGATTACAAGATTACCCCATCCTACCAAATTTCACCTGATTTGGTATAGTGCATTTGGAGCAAATTGGCTGTTCCGGTTTTTCAGTTTTTGTACGGAACCCTAAAAAATAATATGATCTCTCTTTTGTCATCGGATAGAGAATAGCGCTAACTTAGCCTCAATCTAGGCTTCTTACTGATTAAAATCGAGGAGCGTAGTATTCACAAATGCACGCTACTCCGAATAATTTTCCTCACACACACACTCCCCTAAATCACTCCTTTAGCACAGCAGTTCAAAAAACACGTCGTTTTTGTCGATCGTGACAAATCATCGTCATTATCACTGCCTTCACAATTAACGAGGAATGTTAAAGAGTCACGATTCCAAGGTGTGAGGAATGTCCTTAAACATTTGATGACTAACTTTAGGCGATATCCACTTAAAGACCTATTAGCTTCTGTCTCTTACATAATAATTTCATTTAGGGAGTTAAGACAAAGGTGCCGATGCCCTAGGGTGTCGTGTGGGGTATGCAAATTGAAGGTCTGCGCACGAGCAAGGCAGTACATGTGAATCTGGATCTACAGTTTTGTTTAACAAAATATGACTCATTTTATTTTATATAGCACATACTATGCTTACGACTACGCCTGCTACGGTTGCTTACGGCTTATGCTTGTGACTTATGCTTTGACTAAGTTACCATTTAGACTGACAGCTATTATGATATGCTTTAACTAAGTTACCATTTAGACTGACAGCTATTATGATATGCTTTGACTAAGTTACCATTTAGACTGACAGCTATTATGATATGCTTTGACTAAGTTACCATTTAGACTGACAGCTATTATGATCCTTCTTAAAAGAGTGAAACTGCACCGCCTGGAACTAAAATATCGAAGACTTGTGCCATACACATGGTTTGCGGTCTGCTCAGTCTGACTCTCAGCCAGGAGGACAGTTTCCAAGCAGTGGAAATGTTGCTGCCTAATTATGCTTGCGATCCTTCAAACCAAATGAGCGTTAAAAAATTAAAGAGCAATTTTTTCTTAACAATTATAATCTCTTGAAATGTCTTTTAGGGAGTTTCCTCCGTGCCTCGGAAAGCACATTAAGCTGTTGGTCTCAGCTATCAATTGTAGATCTTTGACAGTCTTTACAGGTAGTCAGTGGCCCGAAAGTCTGACAACTAGTCATGCCAAGGGGTATTGTATTAACCAGTAATAACTGGGTTGTGGAGGTCAGAGAGGCAGTCGTTCCATGTAAAATACTGGTATTCAGCTGCATCTGGTTAGACTGGAAGCCAACCCCAATTATTTTGGGGCAAGGCTAGGCAGATGATGATGAATTGTATTTTGACGAATATGAGTTCTCATCGGCAGTCTTGTTCGACCCACCGCACCGTTTCGAGAGCAGTGGTGATGAAATAAATTACATAGAGTACTATAGGGCCTGCCTTTGTATGAACCCACAAGCTAAGGGGTCTATGAAATCAACATAATGCGTTGAAGTCTTTTGACTGTACAATCATCCATCACCCATTTGTAATCATACCCTTAATGAAGGCTCGATGAGGTCGATCTAGCCGTTACGGACAGATAGGTTAGGGAAGCTGGATAGCTGGACACCGACTATTAGTTAAATTATCTATCAGAGTCCTATGCTCCCCTAAACTACAGTACAGTTACAGTTGTTCTACATTACGCCAGGGAAGATTTGCAAAAATAAATCTGTAAAAAAGGCACTGCAACGCTTGCTGGGGCCCAGCTAGCATATATATATATGCATAAATCAATGTCTGTTCGTTCGTGCGTACCTTATAGACTCTTAAACTACTGAATCGATTTTACTGAAACTTTGGACATTTGTTCTACATAACCCGGGGATGGTTTCTGAAAATAAAATCTAAAAAAGCCATTGCAACGCATGCCGTGCACAACTAGTCCTTAATAAAAATATGATACACTTCCTCAAATTATCCACTCATTTTTAACACACACTAACATCGATTACTTCTATTTAAAAACATTTAAACACGTCGCAGTGCAAGTGGCTCAGGCAGGCGTCGAACTTCGGCCCGCACGGTGTAATTTAAGCCCCGCCGGCAATAAGGCTATAATAACGCCACTTGATATTAAATCAACACGCTAACGAGGTACAGAGGTGAACAGGGTGTGTGGCTTTTGTGAACCTTTATACATTTATGATATTCTGAAGATTGTCAGATAGTAAATGTACATTATTGAAGATTTAAAATAAAAATATAACATTTACAAGGCAACATAACGCCTGGGATCCCCGACGGTTTAGGCAGAGGTGTACCCAATTATAGTACACCCACATTTCACCAGTTATGTTTCAGTCCCATGTAATAGGGGGCGAGCCTATTGCCATCAACCGGGCACACATCCATACTCCGTGATTGCTAAGCAGTCGCACTTCCGACCACTCGACCAACGAGGCATTTTACACAGAGTAAAATTCAATTACCGTTTCTGCCTGTCCCCGTGAGAAAAGACGTGACTTTATATATTATTATTATTTATTTAAATCGAACACAAATGATTATTATTGTGGTTAGTAACACTTATAAGTAACATTTGTCGTTAAAATACAATTAAATTAAACTCAATAAAATAAAATAAAACTAATTCAAAAACCTATACCTATAACTAAGTCCGCTTCTCGCTGCTATGTGAAGGTTACCTCTCTGCTAAACCTGCCTAGCGACTCATCAAACTTGTAAAACGACTGACATTTAAGGACATCTGAAAATGATTAAAAAGAGCCCGAAAGCAGAAGAGATGAGGCTAACTGTCCAAGACGATAGATTAACTTTGCAGGACTACTAAAAAAGTACAAGTTTAGTACTATAAGAAATGGAACATTTTGGATGATTGGTATTCAGCTGCATCTAAAAGGCTAGGTAGATAATGATTTAGGACCAAATTGACCATTTGTTTAATTACTTAGTAGAGCAAAGGTTCCAACGAAAACTAAGTTCGTTAGTAATTCAAGTATTTTTGTTCAAAGCATTTCTGACCACCAAAAGAACACCACCCACTATGTAACTTAGCTAATCATTTTCAAAGAGACAAAATAAAAACATATTTTCACGCGTTAAAATTATAATCGCGAGAATCTTAATGTCAATAATTGTTTACCTCCACGGAAGTCGCGTGCTGCCCGATAAATATACGGTACCGGTTCGGTTCCCGCGTCAAGAAATTAGCCAAAAGTGTCGAAAATCATCCCATCTGACGACCTTTCGACAGCTTGGTTATGACTAATTTGAAAAAGTGCCAAAGTGTGAAACACGTTTCTTTATGAAATTGCTTATTTTTACGGTTTAACTTTATAATGGCGTGAAGCTGGTGTTAACGGTGGCTGAACAAGATTTTAAGTGATGTGTATGAAAGAGATAATATACCTAATCATAAGACGAACTTGGGCACAAGCTACTCTTCCCATTCGTATGGGTGGACTGGTCCGCAAAATTTCTAGTATTAGTTTACCGGCTTTTATATCCTCGGTCCACGGCACTGAGAAATTAATCAGGAATATCCTGGCTTCCACACTGATTGATTTTGATGTGCCGTGCTTCTCCGAGGCTATCAATGCCTGGAAACTCGCTTGCCCCAATTCTGAAGAACCCGACCATCCATTTTCCCAGAGACGGTGGGACGAGCCGCTCTGCATAGTAGTTCAGAATAATTTACTGAACACGTCTGCTACTACTGCTGAGCGTGCACGTCTGCTGGCTGTGGGTGAGTGGGAGTCAGGTCTTTGGCTTCACGCACTACCGTCGTCGAACATATAGGTACGTTGTTCGACGACACTACTTTCCGCCTCGCTGCTTCTCTTCGCTTAGGTGCCCCATGTTGTTCTCCTCATTGCTGTCACTGTGGTGAAATTGTCAACAGCCTTGGACACCACGGCCTATCATGCAGCCGAAGTGCGGGCCGTTTTGCACGGCACGCGAATTTAAATGACATCATCCGACGAGCTCTGGTCACCGTCGGCGTTCCAGCTATTTTAGAACCCAATGGCTTGGCACGCGACGACGGCAAGAGAGAGGACGGCATGTCTTTGTTTCCTTGGAAGATGGGTAGGCGTAGTGTGGGACGCAACTTGCGTCGATACTCGTGCGCCGTCCCATCTTCCAAGCTCATCGTGCTGTGCTGGCGCTGCCGCTGCGGCTGCAGAGAACCTCAAGCGGCGTAAATATAGCAACCTAATTGGTAACTTTATTTTCGAGCCGTTTGGGGTTCAAACTCTAGGTCCGTGGGGTCCAAGTGCTCACAGCCTTTTCAAGGACATTTCCAAAAGCTTAGTTGACACTTCCCGTGACCCAAGGGCTGGCTTTTACCTTGGCCAAAGGCTTAGTATTGCCATACAAAGTGGCAACGCCGCCAGTCTCTTGGGTACATTACCAGTTGACTGCGTTGAGGAGGAGTTTTTTGACGCCATTTTTTAATTTTATTAATAAGTTAGTTACTTTAGGTTATTTTAATTTATAAATTTTAATGAATATTATAGTATAAATAAACTTCAAAAATATCATAAGACTTGACATAGTATAGCATATATTTTCCTGAAGAGCGCTCGTCATCCACATTTCTAAAACGGAAACGGAGATTATAGCCATCAGCCGGGCCCGAATTCAAACTCTATAACACTTTTTCGAACTAGGAATCGCAGCCAGGCCCTTATGCTGAGCAGCACGTTTACTGCACAGCACATATCAGGAACGTCTGGTCAAGGGTGTGGTCTATTCAAATGAACCACTTTCTACATGAGACCATCATCAGAACTGCGAAAACATTAATTAGCTGCTCATACATGTTGGTTGAGCGGTTATTGAAGTTTTATATGGGACAAGTGTTTATTTTATCAAAACCATATCTTTGATACACGCTGTAGAGGTCTTCACTTAAGAGTCCAGGATCAAGTTAAGCCGCGCTTGCCTAGGTTGGTACGTGAATGGATGACCACCCATTATAACAATAATAAACCATTTATTTCGGACAGAATCCATTTGTGTTAGTAACAATTTTCTTATGATCTATGTTAGTAGGTTCATAATATAAAAGTCACAATCTTCCCGTAACTATTCCCACCCAGCCACACTATTCCACCCATTATATTATATACCGAGTTTATTCCGTACTTCGGAAAGCACGTTAAGCCTTTGGTCCCGGTTATCATTTGTAGACCTTTGACAATCGTTACAGGTAGTCAGTGGGCCGAAAGTCTGACCAACCAGTCTTAACAAGGGGTTTCGTATAGCCCAGTGCTAACTGGGTTGTGGAGGTAAGATAGGCAGTCGGTCCATGTAAAATACTGGTATTCAGCTGTATCTGGTTAGACTAAAAGCCGAGCCCAACATAGTTGGGAAATGCCTAGGCAGATGATGATCGCCAGTATCGTGATGCTGTTGCCGTGTCGCGTTTCAGTTGCGCATTTGCATTGGTTCCGTCGCACGTTACAAATGCAACTAACGCACAATATCAGTGACACTGATGTGGCAGTATTGCTACAAAAAGGCGAACGTCCTGGACATGGTTTTGCTGCTAAAAACACAAAAATATCTTCTACACTTTCCGAATTACCCCGCTTGGCATCACTCCAACTTCATACACCAAAAATCTGATAAAACCTAAAAAAGAGCCTACCGCACGGGAACAGGGCCGGGAGGCAGGTCATCCAATACTGCAACAATAGCGGTGTTGGCACAACTGATGACGTCACCGGGACAAAGCGCGATGCGAACACTGTTTGTTCAATGTTCGCTTTGTTGGTTAAGGGGAAGCGTGGTCGGTGGTAGTCGTGGAAATGGTTTTATGAAGAACTAGCTGTTGCCCATGGCTTCGCTCGCGTTTTGGTCGGAAATCATCCCACAGGCACGTTGTAATATAGCCTACGGCACTCGGGGATAATGTAGCTTCCTATTAGTGAAAAAATTTCCAAAATCGGTTCGGTATATCCAGAGATTACCCCCTACAACCTCACAAACTCACACACTTTACATAGTATACTATACTGTGATTGTCAAATTCAAAGTCAAAGATTTATTTGCAGATATGTAGATGTGTTTAAGAAACGCAGCAGTGAAGTCGAAAACTCCAGAACTGTGTAAAATATAATGTGGAAAGGGCCTTCTTGATTGTATTCTAAATTCAGTATCATGCATTCTCCTTCCCTTATACCTATTCTATTAGGTACTTGTCTTACTACTTATTAAATTCTAAATTCTCTATGCTGTACTGAAAAACAGAACCTTTTAACGCGTTGCGTCCGCTTCTGAAGGTTTTCCAGGAGCTATTGAAAGTGTTTAAATCAGTATATCCCTTTTAAGTCATCCGCGTCATCGATCAAGAATCTTAGAACTATACTTTATATTGACTGCCTACAGGCAGTCTATCATCAAAATCTAAAATACTAAGTGATTGCTATACTTTGTCAATTCATATGTTCTTTCTAAGTTTCTCTTGGACATCACAGACACTGGTGAAGGAAAACATCGTGAGGAAACCTGGATTATAAAAAATAAAAAAAAAGTCTGAAATCGCCAACCCGTCTTGAGCAAACGTGGTGATCAATGCTCGTGCCTTCTCTGTTGAGAAGAGGCCTTTGCCCAGCAGTGGGACAGTAATAGGCTGGTATTATTACTTCCTTTATTTATTGCTATACGGTTTATGTAATTGAGATATAAACAACCTCCGTGAATAGGTATATTCTTTTATCAATATGGGAACGGGGAAAGCTCCATTAAAAAAAAATTAAGCCCTTTGCAAAGCTAACTCTTAACACAGCTGTTTATATTTTCAGCGGCCGGACACTGTTTGACGAGAGCTGCTTTTATCGCGACTCTGTGCTAGCAGGGGCACACAACATTTTGGCAGGGCTTATATAAGTATTATTGACTCCACAGCGGCAAATGCTGAACAGGACACGAATGCAGATTTGTTTCGAAAAATTCGGATTATTGTACCTTTCCCAAAACGAACACGAGGTGTATATTAGTCGTTGCAGCTGCAAGTCTCAACATAATAAACATAGTCAGCGTCTAAGGTTTCTACTGCTACGAAACAGACGTCCTTTTTGTTAGAGAAAAGTAAAATAATTGCTAAATAAAAATCTAAAAAGGAACAATCACTATTTCAAATAAAAGAAGGAAGCACGTACTGCTAAAGTTCCAGGGGTCTAAAATGGACGTTTTAACAAAATCTTATTAGGATAATAATATATATGAATACGTTACAATTCGTAATAGGGTCATACAATGAGAATTCATAATTTTAACTGAATAAGTGACCATTTTAGGAATTGTAACGTGATTCATATTATTATCCTGTTAAAAATTCTGCTGATGGATTGGTCTAAAATCGCCACTTTAGCACCCGACGCTTAATTTCGAATGTTTTCGACCCCTGCGTATTGCCTACAATATTTGCGTGGGTATTGTGCAGCTAATTGGTAGGAACATGTTACAATGTTGTCACAACGGATTTATTTTGTTTATTGTTTATTTTGATGGTTTAATCCAATCGTGGATTACGCGATTTTAAAGTCGAGTATGTTTATGATACGAAACCGAGTGAAATGAAACACGCTCAAGGCAGAGAAAGAGAGATTCTCCATGTTCTGCCTTGAGAGCGTGATGGTCAATCAAGATAATGAAGGCTCAGAGAGAGCGGCCCACACTGCGGGAGACCGCATAGCTGGAGAGACGGATCGTATGAGGTCGCGATCCTGAGCATTGAAGAGACGATCATGTGTATTCAGACACTTACGCGATCGATCACAAATAGGCAACGAGTGACTCCGCAGGGAAACAGAAAGCAGAAAGAGTAACAGCGAGTAACAACAGTTAGGCATTCTCTTGACTAAAAATAGGCAATCTTATTTTATTTAGACCTTTAAATATGAAACTTTACAAGGAAATAAAGGGTGTAAAAAGACCCTTAACGAAGCCGAAAGGTTCTTGTTCTCCCCGTCATTGCGATCATTTTTTTGTTCTAGACCATACCTGGCAACCTTCTAGTTACGGAGATATTGGGGGTCAAAGTTCCAACTTTTTCACAACTTTTTTTTAAATACATGCTTTTAACGTAAGACTTTTGCTGTGAACACCTCCATGACCCCGTTATATTCAAACCATCCATCAGCACAATGTTTTGAGTGCGTTACATGGAGTCCTACCGTAAAACGTGATTTTCCACCCCAAAAAAAAGTCGTTTCCCAGCAATTATTCCCATTAATTAGTTCGATGAACCTGCTAATGCTCGTTTGACGGCTTCGTTAAGGGTCTTGTTACACCCTGTATAATTGATTCTAGGTGGGATAAGTTCTGTATTGTGAATAAAATTGGCACTGATAATAACTTAGTACCTGAACGACCGACCTCTGCTCGCCCCAGTAATCCGCTATACTGTAACTTTCACCGAAATCTTTAGAGCCATTTTCGAGATCGTGATTACGAGTATTCAAATATTGCTCATTAAATTATCATAAATGTTGGGCGGCAAAATCACTGTGTTTATTGAAACCTTCACAATAACACGGAAGCATAATTAAAAGAAACTCCCATTGAGAATAAATGTAGTACCATATTAATATTCCTTAATATAACATTTTCTCTGTACTTTACCCCTTAAAACACACTAATAATTACAATTAGATGCCCAATATGCTTCAAAGAGAAATTTGCATGCAAATACAAGGTTCTTTTCAATCTGAGTAACCACAATCGATTAGCAACCGTAGCAACCACGCTGAGGTTGCCAACGTTGTCATTACCCTTTGTTTGGCTAAACACCGGCTAAGCTTTGAATGTGTTACCATTACGGCGAATTGTGAAGTAACTGAGTTGTTACATGTGATGGTTAAATTATACTTAATGGTTAATTTTGAGTGCGGTATAGTACAATTGTATACTTCCGACAATACTCGTATAACTGGATCGATACTTGTTTCCTTCTCATTTTCTCTATTAATGTGCCTAAATCTTGCTTCGTATTTTTGAAATTTACTTGGGTACTTCTCCAGGCTGCAGTCAAAATAAGTGTAAATTTTTTTTTTCTCATTTCATGTCCAAATACAAAAAACCAGAGGCAATCTTTGTTTTTGATCATTATTTCAGTAAATCAGTTTGACGGTACTCTTCTGAAATACAGTGAGTTTATAAATATGCGATTTCTACCGACACCGGATTATCTTAAAAACTTAAGGCAGTTTTTGATATTGGTCTCAGTTTTAGTGACCGTCCTAAGGTTCAGTTTCGGTTTCGGCCCGTTTCAACCTTAGTTTCGGTTTTGGTCAATTATTTATATGCCGAAACTCGATATTTGTGAAACTGTCGTTCTGCTAACTTCAGCTGATTTCGTTGCTTGGCTTTAAATTGTCAATAATTATCATAAGCCAGCTGTCTTAGAACCAACTGGCTTGGCACGCGTCGATGGGAAGAGACCAGATGGTATGACCATAATGCCTTGGAAGTTGGGTAGGCCTTTGGTGTGGGATCCAACTTGCGTCGACACCCTTGCGCCATCCCATCTTCCTAGCACAGTGAGCTGCGCTGGGGCGGCTGCTGCAGGTGCTGAAAACCTCAAACGGCGCAAATACAATAATTTAATTGGTAGTTACGTGTTTGAGCCGTTTGGGGTTGAAACACTAGGCCCATGGGGTCCGAGTGCCCACCTAGTATTTCGGGAAATCGCCAAGCGGTTGGTCGACTCTTCACGTGACCAGAGGGCGGGCCTATTTTTTGGCCAAAGAATCAGCATTGCCATACAACGTGCAATGCTGCCAGCCTTCTGGGCACTTTTCCTGTTGACAGCGATGTGGACGAATTTTTTGACGCCCTGTAGCCCTTTTGATACTTGCACATATTTTTATTACTATTATAGATTTGTAGTTTGTAAATAATGTAAATAACTTGATTGAAATAAAATTATTATCATAAATAAACCACAATTTTTGTTACATACGTTAATTATTGGTTTCTATTTTACACGTGGTAACTGTCTGTTCATGTGTAACACTACAATTGTATATGTTTAGTTAAATATGTTTTGGTTTCGGCTGAAAGTGGGAAAGGGCCGAAAGTTCGGTTTTGGTTTCGGCCGAAAGTGAGAAATATCCGAAGGTTCGGTTTTGGTTTCGGCTAAAAATCCTGTTTCGCGGTCGGACATTACAATTTTTTCTTATACCATTTCATGTATGTAACAACAATATTCAAACACTCGTTTTTATTCAGCGACATGAAACTTTCACTTCTTTACAACAAAACAAAAAGTACGTTAAAAATATTGTAGGTAAAGAAGATAAGACAGTACAAATCCTAATCGTTGGATCTGCCCAGGTGTGGGCAACAGTGGGCAACTGGGCACGGACGAGCGAGCGGAACAGCACCTGCGCTTGCGCCTCGCCCTGTGACACGAGCCATCATAGAGATGGGGCTTAATTTTTATCGATAGTCGATAAAAGATGGTCATCGAAATTGAATTTTGTTCTGCATTAATTTTTGTGCTGAAATGGGTATTGTAAGATAGTTTATCGGATTGATATCTAGATGAACATAGTATACATTATTGTACACCAAAATTGTTACACAGCTTTATTACAATATTCTAGAATCTATGGAAACAATCACGGTATTATCGCTGATATTGCAAAAGTGTTCGTATTATTGTTTTTCTTTTTGTTCTTTTAGTAAAATAAGGTAAGTAAAAGCAGTCTATTGATATGTAAAAATTCAGCGTGGGCATTAATTTCAATTGATTTCTGAGACAAATGATATTAAAAACCACTAAAAGAAAACGGCTATGTAGCTAGACCTCTTTAATTTTCTTGTTCATAGAGAACACTATACTTGGTTTAAAAAACTGTCCACTGTACTCTGGCCCATTGAAACTATACATCTAGTTGGCCACTAAATGCTTTCACTCTTTATTTAATATCGATACAACTTCAGTGACATCCCTACCCCACCCTCCGATGGTTAGGGAAGATACCCCGTACTTGCGCGTACGCAGGGCGCGTGCCACCTTTTTGCTTCATATTGACTTGCATCACTTTACAACCGACACCACCCCACTCAATCTAAAGAAAAACTAACCCTAAAACACATACACCACGGTCCAATTCCTTTTGAAAGCAGTGGTATTCATCTGGCTGATGAAAAATTAACTTTATACCTAGAGATAGATGGTTAGTTTTGGATTGTACGAGTAAGTGAAAAGTAGGGGGATTTTTTCAACAAACGCGAATAAAATAATTGTAGCAGGAATACACAGTAATGTTTTGTTAATTTGAATACGAAGGGTTTTTTGAAGAGGGGTGCAGCGCACGCGCCGATAGCAGAAGATACGGAGTTAATTATTTAGAACTAATTCATGGCACCGAAGGAATTCCTTTGTTTTTGAATATTGAAATTAGAACGTTTGAATTTTTAAGGTTTTGGAATATTTTTACGCTTTTTTAGTTCATTTAATTTGTGAAAGAATTTAAATTGAACAACTGCTCCACATTTATTCTTAAAACATCTGCATTAGGGCTTACATTGATAGTTCTTCTTTTAAGCTTTAAAGCTGGTTTAATATACACTGTAAGCATTGAGCAGTACCTTTTCAGTGTTCCGGTATGAACTTACAACAAATTTTTCTCAAAGGAGAAGCTTGACAAGTATGGATGGAAGTTCTGCTATATGACGCCGTGTTAGAAACATAAGAGTTCCTAGACAGTAATGATGAGTAGACGATAACATAAGGTACGAGACTTTCAATGGGCTTCCACAAAAACCCATAGTTATAGATCGTGGACACCCATCCCCCTCCTGCCCTTATTATAATGTATTTGGCGACGGCGCAGCATATCTTTTTCTCCCATACTTCTCTATTAATCGTCATTTCATCAAATACCTCTTTTCTAGCCATATCATCCTTCACACAGTCCATCCATCGAGAACACTGTGAACAGAAAAACCAAATAAGTAAGTGAAAAACCAAAAAAAAGTGCTGCCTATGTAAATAGCCATTTTAACAACCAAATGAATTCCATACGCACCATCAATTGATGAGCTTCGAACGGCCGCGATAATTTATAGCCAATACAGGGGCTGTCACCCCATCTTGTTGAGTCAATGAGCCGGAAATAATGTGGACACACCCTTAGCGTGGCTAATAACTGCGACGTGGTGATATATTGAAATTTATGTACTGTGTTCAATTTATGTAGTACCTAGTAGTGTATTGAATTTTTCGAAGGGGTTGGCACCTTGGGCACCAGTCACAACTACAACTTCTACCTATGGCTTTTTACCGGTCTCGTTTTGTTCTCAACAAAGGATGAAACATGGTAGCTATCTATACAAACAAATAACATTGAAGAATCTGTTTGTTTGCAATTTCACAGCTTTTTACTGAACGCATATGAAAGTAGTACACGGTACTCATAACATTAAAAAAATTGTCTGTCTGTTTGTTCCGACTCCCGGCTAATGTCTGTGTTTTTAAAACAACCGTACCTGCGATCGCCAATCCGTCTGACAAGCGTGGCGATTATGGCAAATCCTCTTCTTTGGGGGAGGCCTACGTACGTACAGCAGTGGACGTCTTTCGGCTGAAATGATGATGATGACGAATTTCCGAAACGGCTGAATCCATTTTCACGGAACTTTTACTAGTTTCTTTCTTTTTATTTTAGAAAAAGCATGCCGTGGCAGCCTTTAATTTTAAGGCTACACTATAAAATTTAAAAAAAGAATTTAAAATGAGTGGTTTAATATGTATTTTTGGTGTAAGCATGTAGTTTTGGTTGTCCTAAAATAAACAAATAAATAAAAATATAACAATTTCACGCGGACGTAGGTCGCGGATGGTCGTGTGCAACAGCTAGTTCATAAATATGATGACGTTGCTCTTGCTAGTCACAAATAATGAGCAGCTATACATAAAGGGTGTAACAAGACCCTTAACGAAGCCGAAAGGCACTTGTTCTCCCCGTCATTGGGATCATTTTTTTGTTCTAGACCATATCTGGGAACCTTCTAGTTACGGAGATATTGGGGGTCAAATTTCCAACTTCTTAATAAGTTTTCTTTTAAGACATGTTTTTAAAATAAGATTGTTACTTTAAACACCACCACGGTCCCCGTACTATTTAATCTATCCATCAGTACAATGTTTTGAGTGCGTTGCGCCATTTTGTGCCATTGAGTCTTACCGTAAAACGTGATTTTTCACCCCAAAAAAAAAGTCGTATCCTAGCAATAGTTTTTGCGTAAGGTTACTTAGTTTGATGTACAGAATGCTTGGTTGACGGCTTCGTGAAGGGTCCTGTTACACCCTGTATATATAAGGCGTCTGGTAGCCCGCGATATTCAAACTTTCTACGTTTTTGCAATTTGCAGGGCAGTGTCCGGTTGTTCGTTGATAATTGACGCCCGTCAAAAATACGAGTTTGTATTTACAGAATTAGACGCTTAAGTAAAATCATCAGCATTTGAAGTTTGTGGGCTAATGTGGCGCTTTTGGCTTGACTGTCTAAATGCTAAACACTATTTCAAAATGGATAACATGAAATTGACAGGAACCCCTTACTTTACGTTAACGTACCCATTACACAATTTTAATCAGTATATGAGGCACGTGCACACTGATCCGGTCACGCGAGCAGCCAATGATGAGCATTTTGAAGGGAGAGCACAAATTTAATGGTCAGTATTTTGGAGGGAGCACAAAATTGATGAGATGATGTCATCTATCATTACTGCAATGTCAATATTGAGCTTGATTAGCTTCGGGAAGGGGATTGGCTTATTATAACGTGATGAATATTATAAAACTATTTATTAGTATACTGTTGTTAGTATACTCGTTGATGTAGTTAGTGGTCGCAATCGCGACTGCCGAGCATGAGGTCCTGGGTTCAATTCCCAAGTCGGGCAAATTGTTAATGGGTTTTTCCATTAGGAATTTCTCTGTCTTGGATTTTTGGCCGGTTGGTGGCATATGCTCGCCCCCTATTGCAGTGGGTGTACTATTAGGCACACCTCTGCCTAGCCCTTCGGGGATTACAAGCGTGATGTTATGAATATTTTAATAATATGCTTTTTGGTGAGCATTTAGCGTTGCCACTGCTATTATACGGCCTTCCTCAATGAGATTTAGTGAGCCATAATCGCACGCATAGATTATGAGGTTCTCACTGGCCACCCCCCGGGGACAGTGGGAATTATTTTTAAAAGTTGTGACACTGTCCACCCGGGGTGGACAAGCATAGGGTAGACAGCGGGAATAATCGACTAAAAAAGCTGGCTTAGTTCAAGTTAGTAGATATCTTTCTTCGACAATTCTAGGGCATGCCAGTTTCTTTACAATGTTTAATTCCACATTATAATAACGTATTTCACTTTACATTCTTTTTCTAAGTAAAAATGCATTTAGGTAGCAAATCCAAGCAACCCTAAAGGACCAGCAAATTACTGTATAATTTAGATACTCTAATATAATAACATAATGTTAAATACGCACACAAATTTAATTTTTCTTTAATATCACATTAGTTAAATGAAAATGACCGTTGTATATGTATTATATTTTGTGTTGTTACTAGCTAGTTTTTACAAATACTTTAAATTGTAATCTGTGGAGAACGTAGTGGGTAGCATAATTGTTCTAAAATTTAATATTTTAAATATTGTTACTAATATTCTTATTGTGCTACTGTTTGTTTTTCCTTAAATAAATAAATAAATTTCTTTGTCAGTCATAATCAGGGAGAGAAAGCACTTTTCACTCAAGAAGAGCCGATACAATGGTATTGTAAATTATACAGTGTGTTACAGTATTACATACATTAGGGACTCCAACCCGGCCTTTCGAGAAAGTTCTTGCGGTTGAACCACAGTGCTCCTTGTCGCTAGGCTATGGAAATAACGTTTTTATATAAGTAATAGCCATGTTGGTCTTGTAGAATACTCATTTATATTTACTGCTTTTAGAAGTGGGATATAATTTATTGAAAAAACACTTCGTCATGATAGTTTGTAGTTAATGGGCCAGATAGTCCTTGAAAAAGTCTTATATTCCATTGTGTTTCGTTCAACAAATACGGGTGAGTCTGTTTGAATTACATCTTCTATACAAATAAATAAAATTTAAGTGTCTCTTTGTAATTTCAAAGGAACATTTTGTTACTGAATCCTAATTACGAAAGTATATACGGTACTTATAACATTTTTTTTAATTTTTTGTCTGCCTGACAGTCCGATTGTTTATCTGTTTGTTTGTTTCGGCTAATCTGCGAAACGGCTGGACTGATTTTTACCGGACTTTTACTGGCAGATAACTAATGTCACTGTAATTGATAAAAAGGCAGAGAAACTTAGGCTACTTTTATTTTAGAAAAAGAATTAGGGTTTCGTGCAACGAGAAGGGGCCACGGAATTTTCCAGTATTATAGGAACCTTGAAGAAAAAAAGCTCCGTGGTCCCTTCCAGGGACTACGAGAAGGGACCACGGGCGAAAAAGGAAAATTAAAACCCTTGAAATTATTAACAAAACTTGATTCAAAAAGAACAGTCATATATTTATAAAAAATTCACGCGGACGAAGGTCGCGGGCAACAACTAGTTCTAAATAAGTTGAAATATGAGTTTTGAGGGAATATTACTGTTCTAACCTCGAATCATCATCATCATCTTCCTACCCTTGTCCCATTCTACTTGAGGTCGGCGCAACACGTTTTGTTCTTCCATTCTCCCCTGTCAGACGTCACGGCATCATTTACTGCTTTCTCTTTCATATCACTCCTCACACATTCCGTCCCTCTTTTCTTTGGCCTTCCTCTCTCTTTCCATCCATCAACATTCATGTCCATCACTCTTTTAGTCATATTATGCGTCTCATCTATCCTCATTTTACAGACCACACAAAGTTAAACGACAACGTTATAACCTCGAATCAAACTATACAAGATGTAACAAGGCCCTTCACGAAGCCGTCAACCAAGCATTGTGTACATCAAACTAAGTAACTTTACGCAAAAATTATTGCTGGGAAACGACTTTTTTTTTGGGGTGAAAAATTACGTTTTACGGTAGGACTCATTGTAACGCACTCAAAATATTGTGCTAATGGATGGATTGAATAGTACGGGGGTCGTGGAGGTGTTTAAAGTAAAAATCTTGCATTAAAAACATATATTTAAGAAAAAAGTTGTAAAAAAGATGGAACTTTGACCCGGAATATCTCCGTAACTAGAAGGTTCCCAGGTATGGTCTAGAAATAAAAAAATATCGCAATGACGGGGAAAACAAGTGGCATTCGGCTTCGTTAAGGGTCTTGTTACACCCTTTATAATTCAGTAAAAGTAAAGTTTGATCCTGAATTCAGTTATTGAAATAATTCCTCACAGATAAAGATACGGCATGGCCGCATGGCTGATAAGATGAAGACGATGACCAAAGACACAATTTTGTAGGAAGTTAACTGCAGTTTTCAGGAAACCACATGGTAAAATGATTCATATTATAAGTTGGTAGCAAGTCAACGTGTGCTCCTTCTCTGTGGGCGGTTAGCAGGCGGCGCGGCGCCGCGGGCGACGGCTATAGCACGCATTTCGGAACGCGTGCCGACCTACTATTACTAGCCACAGAGTATAGTTATATTAAAAGAGGTATCACGATATCAAGTAGGAAGTGAATGAAAGTATGAAATCAATGTAAAAAATATTGAGTTAAGATAATAATATTATGGTGTTTAAACAGACACTTCTAAGGTCCGTATTTAGCGATGAGATGTGCTTGGACATCGTTTTTTGGCGCAAAATACTCAATTGATTTTCAGTTAATCTTGACCATTCGAAGCCAGCTATTTAATACGAAAGGTTATCGATCTCATAAATCATATATCATATTTATATTTGTAAATTGATTTTACAAAACACTTTTACACGTCGATTTTAAAACTAGATATATCTACTTCTTCTAAGTGATATGTTGTGCATCATAAATAGTATTCTACTCTATTCCGTCGTCTACTTAGCAAGTCTAAAACAGAACCTAGGAATATTATACAGTAATATCCCCAACACATATAACATGAATTGAGGTATTCCCTAATATCCCAAGTTATAAAGTCTATACATAAACATTCTAATCTGCCTTTTTTAGCGACACGCGCGGCCCATCTTTTGGACCGACAGACGGACAGGCGGACAGCCGGACCACCCGATCTCTAATCAAATCAAAATCGTGCAGACTTTATACAGTAAAACTGGACAATGGGATCAACAATATAGTTATGGCTCGCAGATTCGCTTGGGATTATTTTAATGATTGTGGTTTTAATTTCTGTGACCATTTTCAGAACTTGGATTTAATGAAAATATGAAAATGACATTTTTCGTCTGATTATGACAGGTATGTATGGATTTGAAACAATTTCAGTGCCCTAAGAAACGGAAAGTCAAACCCCTAATTATTCTATGAGTATAATCATTTCGCTTGCCCTTATTCCAATTTATTTGGGCTGCATGTCCTTTGCTCGGATACATTTCTATTAGTCGGTAAAAGAAAAGTTCAAAAGCGATCATGAGAGAGAACTCATCCCAAAACAATATTCTTCGAGGTAAACCCATAATAAAGCGTAAAATATTACTGTATAAGTGTTAAGTTGCCAATTCATACACACAGACCGAGCCCTCCATATAGATTTGATTGGTAGCAGCGCGTGAGTGCCCCCACTTAATTCAACTTAATATCAAATTACTTAATGGCTGGCCAATGAGGATGATTAGGATGCTAACAAGTCTTATTTCCTACAAATTACATCCAGATAAACTTATAAAATTATTTTATTTTTTGATGGAGAACTATACAAAGTATCAGCTGCTTGTTAGCCAGCGCAAGTGGGAGACAGTTGTGGGGACTGGTAATCGGTAGTTGAACCGTTGCGCACCTGGGGATTGGCGTGTGTCAATCTTTTCCTACAAAAGATTTTTGTCACAAAAATGGAAGTATGTATGTGTGACCTAGGCAGTATAATTGCCTCATATTAAGAGGAGGCCTGTTCCATTAGAGGGAACATAATAGGTTTATTGGATGTATGCAGTCATTGATTTAGGAGCTGTTGATGGTTTGATGCAAATAGAGCAAGGTTGTTTATCCCCAGGTCAACGGCATTGAAGTGGCCGCCAACTACGATCATCTAACGATAGTTTTTTGAGAACAGCTTTAGGAATACAACTTTTTCTGAAATATCTTCACAATTTATATGTGACAGTGGCATATTTTTAACCTTAGGCGCGGCCATGGCCCTGGGCCTCAAACTGAATGGGCCAGACACCGCTCTTTTTTATTTTCTAGCCAGTTATCCCGTATTTACTTGAAATTAACACTCTTTTAGCTTAATTAATGGTGAAAAAGCAAATCTAATATTTTTCGGGCTAGGTGTTTAAAATTTTCGAGATGGCTTCGCTCGCTAACGCATCAAGACTTTTAAGTTATAATGTAAAAATCGAGAAAGTCATGAAAAATATTGATAAATTATGATCGCAAAAACGTCTTCAAAGTTTTTTTTACGAGATGGCCCGCCGCGCCGGCCGGTTAATACGGAATCGCTTGCAACAGCGTCGAAATATCGGGAGCTCAAAATAAAAGACAATCACGGAAGATATAGTAAGTGACAGTTTATGTGTAGTTGTAAACCGTGAAAGTTTAAAACAGTGTTTAATCTATTCTAATTTAATCTAATCTACGTTATTTAATTTAATTCAGTGTAATAAATTTAGCTTCTAAAAGTTTTATTTTTATTGTTTTCAGTGTATTTCTTGTTTTAATTATTTAATTGTGTAATTATCTGCGCATAATGTGCTTTTATGTAAGTAATGAGGCGCTTAGACTTAAGTTTGTAATGACACAAATTTTAATGTTCCAGTGTACTCATTGTTGAGAAGCCTAATAAGAAATAATATTTTTTTACATATATATTTTAATGTCTTTAATTTATGTTTTTTTAAAGAAATATTTTAAAATGTTAATTAAATATGTCTAGAAAGTGAATAGGGATAATAAATAAATAATCTAGAGAGCACAGACAATATCTCCCACTTCAGCTCTGATTTAACAGTAAATAATTACCAAAACCATTGACAAGAATTCATAAAAAAAAACACTTTATATTCATTTCATAACAACACCGGATATCTTCACGACTTTCTGACAAGCAGTTTTATTTTCAGCGGCCCATCGCACCGGAAGTCGTCTCGATGCGTAAGCTTCGACAAATTGCGCCACTTCCGGATAAAGATGGACGCTCGTTTCAATGTAATTTATGTCGTGAGAAGTTTTTAAGCATCTGATTTAACTCTTGTTTGATTTTGCATATCTTTTTGCTTTATTTTCTGGGCGATGGACTATAAATTAGTTTTTGAGGAGGGGAAACTTTTTTGTTCTTCCTTTGATACCCTTTTGAGCAAGTTTTCTACATTTATATTGACTTCGCAGGTTTTTTAAGTATGAGGTTGCACTTCTATATTCCACGACAGCTCCAGCTTCCAGCTTTGCCCGGAAGAACCTATAGCATAAGCATAATCAGCCTTTAATGTTCCCACTGCTGGGACACTCGGCCTCCTCTCTATGAGAGGGAATGGGCTATAATCCACCACGCGGGCCCAGTGCGGGTTGGTAGATGTCACGTCTTCGAATTTTTGGTTCTAGGACATGCCGGTTTCCTCACCATGTATTCTTCACCGTTTTTGAGTGCAGTGGTGATGAAATAAATAACACTAAGTAATGCGCCTGCCTTGGGTTCGAACCCACGACTTATTGTTCGTAAGTCGGGGCCGCCACCACTGGGACACCGCTGCTCTCCACTGGAAGAACCTATAACTTGCTTAATAATATTAAGTTTTTTTTTTTAACTACATTCTAAGTTATTAGTTAAAATTAAATTGTTGATAATAACTTACCAGAATCTCCATTAAGTACTAACATTTTACAAGACCAGCTGATTCTCATTATCTTTCTTAAATTCCCAGCCTAATATAAAAAATATATAATATTATTGTAATAAATAATCTAAAACTAATAACATCCCAATCATCCAAAATTCAAATCAGCTACTTTAAACATTTTCAAAAAACTCAGGGGACATTTTTTCCCAAAAAAAGACTCGATTCCCAACAAAAGGGTTGCATTTTATATCATTTTAAGTGGTTTTAATTTGTCACCCGTGACGAAATTAATATAAACGATAGAAATATGTTAATTTAGTATTAAATAATATGTTTTTCATACATTTTTTATCATCGGCGTATGAAATATGCCTGTATTTTGTTTTTTGAAGAAGCTGTTCTTCTCTGTGGGGTGTTCTTGACTACCTACGATTAAAATGTCGTTTAGAGTAGAGAATAGATAGAAATGATAGATATATTGGTGATACATTTTATTGGAATTGATATCAATACGGTGAGAATATTTGAAGAACATAACAAAGGCTATACAGGAGAACCAAACCTAAGTAAGAAATGAAAATTCCTTAAAATATTGGGTGATTTTCGAAACTTTGGCAATACTTTAAGAGCGTTTAGTACTTAAGAAATTGAACAACTTTTATTATGGGACAGACCATGAAATCCCGAAAAAAATATCAGCTTCTCCATAAATCGGTCGCGTAACTCGAAAAAATGTAGACAACAGGAGATTTTTTTGTCATAATTGATAGTTAGCCCCTTAATAAAAGTATTCTTACGTAGAATCTATTACTGTAATGAAAAGGTACTGAAGGGAAGAATACATAAGCAGTTTGTGGTGAATATATGCCTTTATTTGGTACTACTACACTTCAGCAGTAAATTGGATCATTATGATTTTGATTGCTTTCTAATGAAATTCAAATCCATTAAAGAACAAATAAAAAATACGATTCGGACAAACAATAATTCAAGATAGAAACAGCGTAGATTATTTTTAAATCAATAAATCTCTTTCCTGCAAAGTTAGTTGACACCACCTATCAAAACGTTTTGTGTACCTGTCAAAACCGCAAAACAAAAGCCAAAGCATAACATTCTTCTCACAAAAACTTCAATAATCTCATACCTATATCGGAGTTTGAATTTACGAGTTCCCAGTGAAGCTGAAAGTGCGAGGGACCCGCGATAACTCAACTTTGATTTATTTATAGTCTAGAGATGTGTATTGAGAAATGAATGCAACTATATTTTTAATGGTAGACTTTTTAATCAAAATTATGCTAAAATATTGAAAAAGATATATGTGTAGATTAATCAAACAATAATAGAAATAAAAATCTTTTCAGCTGTAGCTATTTACGAAAAATATTCTTTTTTATCTTTTCTTTCATTAATCATCATCATCATTTCAGCCGAATGACGTCCACTGCTGGGCCTAGACCTCCCCCAAGTGTCGCCACATTGCCCGGTCCCGTGCGACTCGCATCCAGCGGATCCCCGCAACCTTCACCAGGTCATCGGTCCACCTAGTGTGGGGCCTTCCAATGCAACGTCTCTTCGTCGTTTCATTCATTATCTAAGCCAAATAACAGAATGTTGGCTTTTTTAAACCTAATTAAAAAAAGTAAGTAGGTAGATATTTATTGAAACGGTAGGTGCTTTAGCACTAGACCACTCTGACGTTACAAATGCCTGTAGCCCAGCATGATATCTACCTAATCAAATGCTACGGCGTCACCCGCACGGAGAGCCACCATTATTTTTCCATAAATCAAATACCTTTTTATAACCTCGACGACAAATATAAAAATGTCAAGCGTTGCCGCCGTATAAAGGATGTCCATATTTAAAAAGCCGTTTGCATCCCATATAATATATATTTCGGTTTTCAAATTCGGAATAAATTTTGTGTCACCTGCGCCGACGCAACCGGAAGAAGATGTATCTCTCTCTCTTTTACGTGTATGACTCTGTCTCGTTCTCACCTGTTCTTTTATTATTTGTTTTACTATTGAGATTCGTATCCAGATAATCTTTATGCTAGTTTTAAATGCGATAAATTACTATAAGCAAAACTTTGGTGATCAATTCGTAGATAAATGTTGTAGTAATTTGTAAGGACACCGTTGACAGGTGAAGAAAGTCTTAATAAAAAAAACTTTGTATGCATTTTTAATTGCAAAGAAAACTGAGAGTGGTAGGACTTGATAAGGACCAGAATTATGCATTTCAAATTCACTTCGATTTTTGACCTGTCAGGCAAAGTGCAAGTTTTTAAGAAATGTGCGGTGGTCAAGAACGTCAGTCTATAATTATAATAATGCGCTTGATAAAGAAAGATCCTCGATATTTATAAAAAAATCAAACTAAATAGCACGAGAGAAGACGTAAAGAAAAAAATGTATTCCCTACGAACAAACTTTCGAAAAGAAATAAAGAAGATTCACAAATCGAAATCATCGGGAAGGGGAGGGAGGTATTATGAATTGTTGTTTTTATCAAATGATGAACAACCAGTAAAGCAACTAGTAAAGAAAACTATTAGAGGTTATATAATTTTTGAAATCATTTTCTTCTGTAACTCGTAGTTCATTTATTAGATTAAAGTGATTTAACTCGGCTTTATCTAATACGGTCCTTAATCGTTTCTTTCTTGATTGCCTTTTTTAGTTAGTAAAATTAATGCAGTACTCAATGATACGGTTTTTTTTCTAGCTGCAGAGCGATTGAGTCAGAATGTACCATGAAAAATTGCCAACAATATTGTGTAGTCAGCGGGATCATATATTGATGAAGATTTTTGACAATCTTGCATTGACAATATTATTTTGTGTTTGCGGCTAGCTTATGGATTTAAAAACCTCTAGCAATGGAGTCAAGCTAAAGCGAGGACAATCCATCACCAGGTTGAGTCACAATCCTCAGCACTAGGGGACCAAGTATAAAAAAGAAAGCAATGACAGTAACCAGACCATAACTCTTAAGTTTACAATTAAAACAAATTCATTATAAAACAATATCAAAAGTAATAACTCATCTTTAATTAAGAGGTTCTACCTTTTCAATCTTCCTAATTTAGTTTCTCCATTTTTTACTAATTCAGTTTACGAAATATTATCTTTTTGAACAAAAACTCTTTTTCCTTTTTAATTCATACAATATTGATGTTAGTTGTCCCGCCTCTCTTCCGTTTGGTGAATTAATTCTAACATCTTCATCATAACTCATTTTTGCTACCGAATGGGTGTTGCTCATAAAACCATTATTTCTTTTTGTGATCAGAGGTAGTACTTTTTTAATAGATCACTTTTTGAACATTCTTAAAGCAATTGTTGTGTGCAATATTTTAAATAGTTGGATTGACCTTGTTGAGACACACATATACACGTGAGCTCTCACCCATTTCCCATGAGAATGGTCAGGAACTACAGAACTCCATCAACTGCAATTGGCAGTGTCGTCGTTGGGAATGTTGTCCCGTTTACAAAACTTGTGAAAATGTTCCTTACCTACCTACCTTATAATAAAAATGAATTGTATAGTTTGTTCACTTGACGATACTTTAGCATCGATGACGAATCGGTACTATGAAAACATTTTTTTTTTTTGAAACAGTTGTGTTGTGAATCGTGATCTTTTGTTTTTCGATGCCAAGTTAGAGCAGTGACGAGTCGGGCATAAACCTCCTTAGGTACATAGTTTACTCTTTTTGCTTCGATTTCATTGATCTACCGGAGTAAATAAAAATGGATTACTAAATCACCCAAACAAAGATTTATGGCATTCTTTCAAACTTGTAGCAACCGTCTTCAATTTCAAAATAAGAAATGTAGAATTTCGTTAATTTCATTTAAAAGTTTTAAAATATGCTTCACTGTACAGTGTTCACAGACATTTGCGAATTAAGTTCTCATCACTGTTGACTTCTATTTGTTTCTATTATTACCAATACTATCTAGTTTATAAGGATAAACTGGTTCACAAGACAAACACCGACCATTCTCAACGACTTTACAACATTAGCAACTCGTCTAATTGTGAAGTTTCACTTGCATTCGCTTTTAAAAGAATACAGACAAGGTAATAGCCCTGTATCCTGTCCGTCTGTCTGTGTCTGTACCTTGGGTTCGGGATTAAGTTCAATTTTCTTATCGCAGTTCGTAATTGTTCCCATCGATTTGGTTACTTCAATTTATTTCGGAGTCGGTTAATTCTTTAAATACTTAGGTAAAAGGGATTGTAGTGTTTATGTTCGCACTTCGTTGTGCTTTGTCTGTGGGTTCCAAGTAGCGTGAATATAATATATAGGTAATATTATTATATTATAATATAATACTCAAAAATATTTTTATTATTTTAAAGTCCAAGAATGTTCAACATTCCTAATTGGAACTGAGTCTGATAAGTTTCCTTGCCAATTAGTACCGTGTTGTCTCGTCACTGAGTTCCACTCCACAACCCAGTCATCGGTCAGATAGGCAGTCGCTCCTTGTAATATACTGGTGTTCGGATGCACCTGGTTAGACTGCCGACCAAAAAGCAGATGAGAAATAGTAGATGATGATGCCTTATAAAAACGGTGCCTGCTATTACATACTACTTTTTTTTATTTATTTTTTGTATGAAAGATCAACTCTATTTCTTCCTGACCAACCTAGGATTTGAGAGTAGTTTTCAGAAGGAGTCCCAGGGAAGAGCGAACCCTTTATAGACTCACATGGAATAAAAGAACTTTGCACCCCAGTGAGATGATCAAGTAAGTTGTAATTATCAAACAATCCAAAATGTCAGCAATTATAAAACTAAAAATTATAATTCAGCAATAATTAACACATTTTGGTGTCAAAAGAAGATGAAAGGGATGTATGTTATTAAAACAAGGGATGAAATAATTAAGTTATTATGAGAATGGGTGTTTTAAAACCATAACGTCACATCTGTATTCCCAGAAGGGTAAGGCAGAGGTGTACATAATAGCACACATACATTTCGCCAGTTATGTTTGAAGTCCCATGTAATAGGGGGCGAGCCTATTGCCATCAACTGAGCACAAATCCGGACTCCGTGGCTGCTACTGAGAAATTCCTGATGGAAAATCCCGATAACACTTTGCCCGACCTGGGAATCGAACCAAGGACAACATGCTCAGCAGTTGCGCTTGCAACCACTAGATCAACGAGGCAGTCTGGCAGGCAGTATTTTGAAACCAAAATAGGGTAAACCCTTGTAAAAACTTACAAAATATAGGGTTCCTACTCTCTGGAATTGAAGAAATACATAAGATCTAATGATGACTGAAATCGTACAGGAAAGCCTTTTATAACATAGTTAGTTCCAGCAAAGCATCCTATCCCACCTTTACCAAAAGAAAAATATAACCAGTATTTATACCCACCACAAAACGAACAATAAAACTCCTTAATCTATGTACTCATTCGACAATTGAATTCAAATCGTGCTCTATGAGCCGGACGCTGATTGGTCGACAGTTAACCAATGGCATCGTTTGCATTCATAGATCTGACGCGCATGCGCTGGTAATGTCAAATAGGGGAGTGAACTTTACTTTTTTTTGAGCAAAGATTATTGAAGTTTTATTCCTTTGTCTTCTTTGAAGGTTCTGTGAGCTGAAAGCAAATTGTAAGTTGGAGTTTCGTATGCTCGTATGATAATTACAGAATTATTAGGGTTTGGCTTTGCGTAAGCTATAATATTTCAGTTTTACATGATTATATATATGCAACGACCTTTAAAGCAATGTTTTCTGTCTTACAAGGTTAATATTTAAAAAAAAAACAGGGTTTATTGTGAAGTTCAAAAAGATAAATTTTAATTTCGCACCCACACAATTAACCAACGTTAACTATATCAAAATGTATCCTTTAAAACTACTTTCTCATGCAAAAAATCTCATCGGCATCAAATTAACAATATAAATGACACTTATAATGATAGCTTATCATTCCGCCAACGATCTTGGCAAAGAATCGCGCATGACATTGCAGTCTTGCGCATGACATCCCACATGTCAAATCTGACATTTGACATGTGGAATTAAGACGTTACGTTTAACTGTTAAAAAGTCGACGGAACCTGATATTACGTTCACACGTTTCGTTGATTTTAATTATACACCGGTGTGTTTTATTAAAATTGTTAGAAGTTCTTAGTTTTTGGTGCAGTTTTTTAGAAATTATAGAGTTATTTATTAAATTTTTAGTTATTTATCCCTGTGAGTATCCCTTCCCTAAAAAAAATACTGTAACTATACTTGACAGACTTGTTTGACGACAGTGAATAAATACATAAAAACTTAAAAAAAGCAAGACCATCTCCGCCGTAGGTTGTGAAACGTTTGCGAAGTCAGCATAATGTGAAGACTTCGATACTGAAGAATTAGGTAGGAGAAGAGATATTTCTGATAGCTGGTACTTAGCACACCGAAAAGGGAACCACGTTAGATAAATAATGAACTTAATTTAACAAATTGGCAGCTGGTGGATTGGATTCTATGTCAGGGCCTATTGCCAGTCGCTGTACACGTGTGCCCTGTGGGTCAGTTATACACAGGGCTCGTACGGTGCTCTACGAGTCCAATATAATAACGCGTTCCGGGTGTTGTTGGGGCTGCCGCGCTTCTGTAGCGCGTCGGGGATGTTCGCGGACGCACGCGTTCCGGATTTTGGCTCGCTGCTACGTCTGCGAATCGCATCGCTGATGCGTCGGGTGCGCGGCAGCCCCAACAGCCTTGTGGCTACTGTAGCCGGCCGAGTGGATGGCAAAATAATGTGCCACTGGGTGGCGGCACACAGACCGTCATTCAGATATGTGTTTTAAGTTTTATTTTATTTTATTTAGTTAGTGCCAAGCTGTTTTGTATTTGTATTTTTATCCTATGGATCTCTGATCTGAAAATAAAGATTTATTATTATTATTATTATTATGTTCTATCATAGCATAATCAGCCTTTAATGTTCCCACTGCTGGGACACTCGGCCTCCTCTCTATGAGAGGGAATGGGCTATAATCCACCACGCGGGCCCAGTGCCGGTTGGTAATGTCACAAGTCCTCGACTTTTTTTTTTTTGGTTCTAGGACATGCCGGTTTCCTCACGACGATTTCCTTCACCCTTTTTGAGAGCAGAAGTGAATAGAATAGAATAGAATAGAATAATCATTTATTTGCTCCGAAAGTAGGTAATTACAATAAGGTCGTTAAATAATGTTAGAGAATCCTTGTACATTCTACCATTTTGGCATGCAAACATTGATGCAGTTTATCATCAAACACACAAACATGAAACACAACTAAAATTTATCAGCTAGGAAATCCGATACGGAGTAATAACATTTATTCAACAAAAGTTCAGTTAGTTTTTTTTTGAATATTGTTACGGGTTCCTCTTTTATGTTAATAGGAATGTGGTTAAAAATAGCTGGTGCCATACCAAAAATATTTTTCCTCAATAAAGCAGTCCTATAGCCACCTATGCGTAGCAAATTTTGGTATTGTGATCGTAAAGTTACGTCTCGGTATCTGCTTTCCGATAAAGTTAAGAAAAGCTGCCGATTACATTTAACAAAAAGAGCAATTTCTAAAATGTAAAGACATGGAAATGTCAATAAATTATGTTTTTTAAACATTGGAACACAGCTGTCCGTAACTTTCAAGCTAAATATTGCTCGTAAGCATCGTTTTTGGGCCTTAAAAATACTCTCTCTTTCGGTACAGTTGCCCCAATATATGATACCAAACCTTAAAATGGAAACGACAAGACTATGATATGCTAGTAATACTGTTTTGATATTAACTTTTTTTTTGAGGTTATAGAGTGCATAAGCAGATGCGCTAAGTTTTTTACAGATTGCTTCTGCCTGTGCCTTCCATGTCAGTTGACTGTCAATTAAAATTCCTAGAAATTTTGTCACATCTACCCTGTCTACATTTTGACCGTTATAATTAATATTTAGATCATTGATGCGAAGTCTTTGGTAAAAATGCATAATCTTTGTTTTCTGTATGTTTATTTGTAAGTTGTTACTATTTAGCCAATTAATTATAATTTTAATGGTGTCGTTTATATTGTTTTCATAATTTTCATTGTTGTCATACTTTAAGAGAGCTGTACTATCGTCGGCAAACAGTACCATAGGATGGTGGATTTGGCGTGGAAGGTCGTTAATATAAATTAAAAATAACAATGGCCCAAGGACGCTACCCTGTGGTACACCGAATTTAATTTCTCTACTGGAAGACACATATTTTCGTCCTAATTTAGACTTGGCACATATTTTGTAAATTTCTGTCATCTGTTTGCGACCAGATAAGTATGTTTTTATTAGGTTCAGGATATTACCTCGAATGCCATAGGCGTTTAGTTTCTGAAGTAGTATGTTATGGTTGACAAAATCGAAAGCTTTCGACATATCCGTATAAATAGCACATATAGGCGTTTTAGTATCAACATTCGACATAATATTATTCAGCAGGTCAAAAATTGCCATGTTTATATTCCTGTTTTTCCTGAACCCGTATTGCTCATGGCAAAGTATATTAAATTTGGTCAGAAAAGATGACAGTGCTTCATATATGACTTTTTCAATAATTTTTGAAAAAACGGGGATTAAAGAGATCGGCCTATAGTTCGCCATATCATCTTTACTGTTCTTTTTATGAATTGGTTTAACAATTACTGTTTTTAAGTTGTCAGGAAATGTTCCTGATGATATGCTTGAGTTGATAATATGGGTTAAAGGACCAACTATACTATTAGCAACAAATTTTATGACTTGAGTGGAAATCCCGTCATAACCAGAGCTCTTTTTGTTTTTTAGTGATTTAATTATTCTCATCACATCTTGAGGTACGACTGGTGGCATAAACATTGAGTTAGGGTTCTGGTCTATTTTCTTAACGTCCTGCATTGGGTTATTAGGTATACTTGTAATTAGGTTTATGAAAAAATTATTGAATGACTCTGCTATTTCTTTCGGATCTGTTATTGTCTGATTATTATTCTTTATCTGTGAAATTGGTTCCCTATTAATTTTGCTGTTGTTAATTATTTGCCATGAGGTTTTTGATTTATTCTTTGAGTTCTTGATCAAGTAATTATTTTGGGCTTTCTGAGTTAATTGAATTATTTTTTTAAACCTCTTAGAGTAATTAACGAAAGCGTTTTTATTTTCTGGTGACGGCCTTAGTCTATGTTTCCAAAGTAAATTTCGTTTCCTTTTACTACATAATCTTATGCCACGCGATATCCACCTAATGGGTTTTTCTGATTTTACTGTCACTAGCTTGTAGGGAAAGCATAGGTCATATAAGAGCTTAAATATTTCAAAAAAGTTATCATACGCTTTGTTCGAATCCTCTGTATTATATACGTCAGAAAACGATAAATTTTGCAGGTAGTTATTAAATTTAATGAGATTTTCTTCACACGTATCTTGTATTTTAGTTCTCCAAGTTTTTATAATGCACGATTTATTCACTTTCATCTTAATTATTTGAGCTGTATGATCTGAAAGCCCAAAGTCTATTACTTGACAATGAGGTTTTTGTCTGGTATTGTGTGCAATATTATCTAAACAGGTATTACTAGTTGGACGTGTCGCTTCATTAATTTCTAAATTGAGGTTGTAACTCTGGAGAAAGCATTTAAATTCCAAAGTTAACCTATTATTTTTTAAAATGTCTATATTAAAATCGCCACATACAATTATTTTAGTGTGATGATTAGTGCATATATTTTTTAGAATAGTATCTAAATTTTCATAAAATTTACTTAAGTTGGACAGCTTAGGCGGTCTATAGATACATAATATAATTAAATTATGTTGTTTCATTTTAATGGCACAACATTCAATTATTCCTGGAACCGAGTGTTTCATTATGTCGGGTAATTCTTTAAACTCATGACCCTTTTTGACTAAAATACAGGCTCCACCGCGTTTTATGTTGCCTCTTGCATAACATGCAGCGAGCCTATAATTAGGTATATAAAGAAGATGTTCCTGGCCCGACATTATAAAGTGCTCGGTTATGCATATAACATCTACAATTATTTGCTTGCCTATTAGATCCTGAATATGCACGGTTAATAGATCAGATTTATTTATGAGTCCGGCAATATTCTGATGCATAACATACATGTGATCAAAGAAAAAACTCCGTATGTGTGACCGCATTCGTGTTTACATTATTTATCAGATCAGATTCAAGTTCAAGGGGTGCCATTGAAAGATTATCATTTATAAGTAACAGCAAATTTTGAAAAATATTTTTCATTCCTTTGTTATTTAATTTTCTGGTTAATTTTGAAAAACATAGTAAAATCGTAAAATAAGTTTAAATTAGAGTCTAATACTGTTACATAATTATGTGAAAATAAATCTAGTTGAAGTAAGTTATTAAACGTTTCGATACGCCAGTTGAATAACGTTGAATAATCGCTTAGTTTGAATGTAGGTAGGCACAAAATAATATTTGTATGCTGAATTTTTTCCAGTGTTTTCCTTAATCCTATTATGATTTCTACATAGTTTTTGGTGTTTTGAAAATCTTCTTCTCCAATTAAAATTACACAGTAATCGCTAAACGTGTAATCCACTACTTTTTGATGCAAATTGCTGATAAGTTGTAACAATCCGCATTCCGGCGAAACATAGTGACAGGTTTGCAAGTTTTGGAAAGTCTCTTTTGCGATGGACAGAATATTATTTGTTTTGTTAGCACTAACAATGCATAGCCTATTCCTGGTAGATTTCACATTATTCGTGTTTGCAGTGCATAAAGTATTTGTTTGCGGTTTTTCTGTTGTGTTTCTGGTTTTGTTCTCGGCTTTATTTTGCTTTGGAGACAAGTCGTCTTCATGGGAAAAATTTAGTTTGCCTTTATTTATACTTTTCCTCCTAGTTGCGGTTGAAATTTTGGGTGTACTATTACATATTTTTTTAAGGTTGTTTATAGTTTTCTCATTGTTTGATATGATATTTTTAAGTGAAGTATTCTCTGTTAGTAAGTTTTCAATTTCTCTATCCGCAGATGCCAATTTCCTCCTCAGGGTGTTAACTAATGCCCCTAATTCTGTTATTGTTTCATTTTCATTAAGTTGTAATTGTGGGCAACTTATGTTATGCTTGTCGTAAGACGTAATAGATGAGTATTCGTTATCATCGTCAACAGACAAAGACGCAAAAGAATTTTCTGTACTTATGGTTACTTTGCTTTGCTGTTTTCTAATGGTTACGTTATCATTTTCCATTGAAAACAATTGTAAGTCAGATTTGTTTGACATGGCAAGTACGGCGAGACTCACTCAGTTGTATAATAGATCGTAGAATAAAGATCACAGGTCGACACGGAACGCGATCCTTTCCAGCAGTCGTTCACTGTGCGTCACAGTGTTGGTGGGCGGGCGCTGCGCTGCGGTCACTCGCCGCGATGACACGGTGAGACACAGATCGACACAGAACGCGGTCCTTTCCAACTACGCGACACTGTGCTTTTTCTTTATAGTTCGTTATTTAAAATTGAAGATTAGTTTTGAAGGATAACTTGATTTCCACTAATTATTTTTTAGTTCTGATTTCACAATCACTTGGATAGTCTTATGAAGCACACCACAGTATATTTCACTTAATCATTAATTGTTTTTATTACGCAAAATTGAATTTAAAATCTCAGTACTTGTTTCACTCGTGTTCAACGTGATATCGCTTGCTTGGCTCCGCAGACTCCGCAATACTCGTGATGAAATAAATTACACAAAGTAATGCGCCTGCCTGGGTTCGAACCGACGACTTACTGTTCGTAAGTCGGGGCCGCCACCACTGGGCCACCGCTGCTCTCCTGGATTGGATTTGCCTAACTAAAAATCAGACTGAGTATATTGTGAACCTTCAAATAATTGCTGGAATCATAGTTTATGCAATTTGTATTAAGTCCAGCAATTTATATTCATAGATTTTTATCAATAGAATAAAATAATCAGCATTATTCTCCAAAATACCTACCTATAGACAAACGCTGCCCTATTTCTGTTAAAAAACAATGTCACCCACCGGACACCGCTCAAAAGTCCCTTTTCAAACCCTTCCCTCCACCTTACGCCCCCCAATCTCAAAGCTTTAGAGTTCACAATCGCATATTTTTTACCGTTTCGTAGGTCTAGTTAGGTTGGTTTTCAAAAACATCTGCTTCATTTGCATACCCTGGATCTTGACTGATTGTCCTGCCACTCTGGGGTTGGCACCACCGATAGACTGGTTAGTGCTGAATGGGAAGCAAAAGCTGGTATGGTTAATATGTTTAGGAATTGTGGGATTCGGGGGAAAAGTGCAGTGGGGTAATTCAAACTCAAACTCAAAGCATTTATTTCAATTAGACCATTACAAACACTTTTGAATGTCACATACAAAAGGATGAAGCGGCAGTCTTTAATAACTAATGAAAGTACTGTAATTGCCCATTCCAAAGTATAGATCTCTATGAAAAAGAATTGGAAAGAAACTCCATGAACTCTCTTTTAAATCAAATTTTTTTCAAGATCTTGGTTACATCATTCATGTTGTTACATTATACTTATATTTGAGAACGCTGTAGAAATACGACACAATAAGAGCGTCTATACTAAAAAGATTAATTCAACAGTATAATCGTGTTAGTTCGTTTCTTTTTACTTTTGTTACATACAATGCAGAGTAGATATTCTTTAATGTACACCATCAAAAACTAAAAATAAAAACATAACACTAATATAGCTTGTTACAAAGGGAGACAGATAAGTAGAGTAGGAAAAGGTGATACTAATAAAAAAAAAATAGGTCAGTTTATACAGGTAATGTGAGTTGTCTGATCAGGGGCCTTAGGCTGCTATTGCAATAGTGTCAGAATGGTCTATCATTGATTTAATAAGGCCCCGCGCAGACGAATTACCCTTTGTACGCACGTCAAACGAGTTTCGAACGCGCTTCAATACGCCGTGGGCTAGGGGCCTTATTAAATCAATTATAGACCATTCTGACACTATTGCAATAGCAGACTAAGGCCCCTGGTGTTCTGCAGTATCCGAAAAATAAAACTATAAAAGAACATTTTACCTTGGTCGTAACAAAGACCCTTAACGAAGCCGAAAGGTACTTGTTCTCTCCGTCATTGTGATCATTTTTTTTTTGTTCTAGACCATACCTGGGAACCTTCTAGTTACGGAGATATTGGGGGTCAAAGTTCCAAATTTTTCTCAGTTTTTTTTTTAAGTACATGTTTTTGATGTAAGATTTTTACTATAAACACCTCCACGACCCCTGTACTATTCAATCCATCCATCAGCAATGTTTTGAGTGCGTTACATTGAGTCCTACCGAAAAACGTGATTTTTCACCCAAAAAAAAAAAGTCGTATCTCAGCAGTAATTTTTGCGTACAGTTACTTAGTTTGATGTAAGTACATAAGGCTTGGTTGACAGCTTCGTTAAGGGTCTTGTTATATCCTGTATACTTGCTGGACAGTAGGTATTGTTATTTAACATCTAAAAATTGTTAACGTAAAAAAAACGGCTTAGTCGAATAATGCCCATTTCTTAAAATGCCTAGCATTCTACAAATGCATAGTTCTTAAAATGACCAATTCGTCAAAAAACCAATTCTTAAAATGGCCAATTCGCAAAAGGACTAATTCTTAAAATGGCTAATTCGCAAAAGGATTAATTCTTATAATGGCCAATTCTAAAAAGGACTAGAACAGCGCGCAGCGGGTTACACTGAGAACGTTGACTGAAAAAAAGTTTCAGAAAAAGCATTGGTTAAATGCATACTTCACCATCATCTGCCTAGCCTTTTCCCAACTATGTTGGAGTCGGCTTCTAATCTGACCGGCTGCAGCTGAATACCAGTATTTTCCATGGAGCCACTGCCTATCTGACCTCCACAACTCAGTTAGTACTGGGTAATACGATACCCCTTGGTAAGACTGGTTGTCAGACTTTCGGGCCACTGACTATCTGTAACGACTGTCAAAGATCTACAAATGATAGCCGGGACCAACGGCTTAACGGATAGATGCATACTTATTTGGACATAAAGAACAACAAAATATGTTATGGCCATATTAAAGTTTCATAATTCTGAATCCTGATGATGTGAGCCCGTCCTCGAAAAGATTTGGAGACGGTTGGGAAAGTAAGAAACTCATATCCTCTATGTCTTCACCTGCGAACTTTTTAAGTCGATTCTTATGTTACTTAAACTTTAAAAAAACAGCATGGATTCCTAAGTTTTGTTATATTGTGTGGGTATTTAATATAATAAGTTTAGTTCAGTACATACGAGTACATAAAGGATGTAAAAGTACCTTTAACGAAGTCAAAAGGCACATGTTCTCCCTGCCATCGTCATTGTGATCTTTTGTCAGATTTTTTGTTCTAGACCATACATGGGAACCTTCTAGTTACGGAAATATTGGGGGTCAAAGTTCCAACTGAATGAAAGTTTTTTTTTTTAAATACGTGTTCTTAATGTATGATTTTTACTTTAAACACCTCCACGACGGGCGTACTATTCAATGCAATCAGCACAATGTTTTGAGTGCTTTACATCGAGAACTACCGTAAAACGTGATTTTTCACCCCAAAAAAAACTACATTTCTCAACAATCATTTTTGAGTAGAGAGATATACTTAGTTTGATGTACAGAACGCTTGGATAACGGCTTTGTTAAAGATCAGCTTACACCTTCAGAGTATGAAGAGTTTCTTCTGTCTATAACCTTCATAAGTCATAATCAGATCAATATTGTTTTGATTATGGTTTGTGAAGTCTTATTCTGTGTAATAGTGTTTTGTTTATATTATGAGAACCAGTTTACAGGATAGGTGTGCAAGTGAAAAAAAATTGTATGGTAAAGGAAAACACCAAAATTTTTAAACATAATTTGTATATTTACACATGAAAAAACATTTTGAAGCTACTTATAATTACGTAAACAATCTACAATCTAGTTATTAACAATTTTTAATACTGTTTCAAGCTCTCGTATTGACACGTACTCATTAAAGTGACAAACTTTAAAAAAAAAACGCAGAAATTATGAAAAAGTAAGAAATCATTTACATAGTGAAGACTTTTAAACAATATAAACTGGTAACTTAATTAATACTTCCAAACTTAATATTCTTTGAGTTAGTCTCCTAATTTGCCACTTTGCTACAGGCAAAACTGAACTCACAAAATTATTTGAATCTTCAGTAATATTCTTCGACGACACAATCAAACTTACAACTATTTAATACAAACAATTTATACGAGTATATACAATGTTCTGCGTTTTGTCACTTCAATAAGTATTCAAATGTACACTTTAAGCGGCTGAAAATACGAGTGATAAACATAATACTTTCACAGGCAAAGATGAAAATCTCGAAAGAACTAACTTAAGATCTAATGCTAAATCGGTAGGACGGATTACACTGGTGACATGTGCTTATAAATTAAATCTAGACTTGTGTATATTAACTAATTTGAGATTTAGGTGTGCTAAACTAAGGAGTATAAAAGTTTTACAGAAATATGTATAAACAAATCAAATAAAATATTGAAATCATTCAATCAAAAGTTACAATGTTGACAAACTACTGAATTCTATTTAATATGGCTCTAATAAAATCAAATTGTTAGTTACTAAAAATAACTTTCTTTCACTAATTTAAATAGACAATTTAATGTAAACACTGTCTTTAAGAATAAAAAAAAGGAAAAAAGTGACACGTAATATGCAAAAAATAATAAGCGTAAGATTTAAACGTAACACGATACAGACAGTCGACACTTTAAAAGTTAATTTTGAAATCGGAAAACTTGAAGCAGATTAACCTAAGTGGTAACGAGTATTAAGGTACTTAAACTTAAAATAAATATCCCTGTAGTTAAAATCTAATTTGGCAAATAGCGGCGGTATGTGATGCAACTTACTGGAGTAGTTCATAGAGTGCTGATATGTAGGTTTGTGCCATTTGTAGGGTTTCATACTTGGAGAGCTGACGATCAGCGCCCAGAGATGGAAGGTGACCTCGGAGTCTGTCAAAAGCCTTGTTCAAGTTCTGCATCCTCCTCCTTTCCCTCGCATTGGCAGCCAAGCGTCTCCTCCTCAACACTGCGGCACTCGTCGCCCGTCCACGCCTCTTTCCTGACTCCAGAACTTCATTATCTTCAGCACTGTCTTCTAGAATTTCTCGCGACAATCCTCTGTACGCAATGTGTGACGAATCTTGATTGATACTCCCATCAATAGAAGGCGTCGGCTCCAAACTGGACCTCCCAGAGTCAGGAGACCTCGGCCAGGATAGATAGCACTCCTCAGTCGAATACTCCAGCATCACATCCGACGCGAACATGTCCTTCTCGTAGACAAGCCGGTGTCCGTAAGTTTCGGCGGTCATTTTTGATCACGGTTGGTACAGGTGCGAACGATTCGGCGTCCCACAGGGGTCTACTGTCGGCGCCTACCTGTGGGGCTTATATAGGTTCCCTGTTTGTGCGAAAAGGTTCCTCGGGATAGGCTGTGGGGGTGCGAGAGGGACGGGTGAGGTCCCGAGAGGGTAATTTAAGGCCAATCATCATTAATTATTTTCTCCCTCGGGCGCCGTGCATTGTAGGTAGCGTTTGACTCCGCGACTCTGTTTTTACGGCACAATGCTTGTTGTTAACCTTGTAACTATTCAATGTTTTGTAAATAAATATTACAATGGTTGCAACCACATGTCAATTGATGTGAATCAAGTCGTACTTATAAAGATACAATTTCGTTTTTCAGTTAGTTTAATGATGAAAATGGCTTACTTCTTACAATAAAACAATGAATAGGTAATTATGTAGAAATAAGAATCTGTCAGTAGTAGTTTCCTTCAGGCAAACATTATAATGAAGAATTTATTGAAACCCCTTTTCTATGAAGTTTTAGTAGAAGTATTCATTTGTATGAATACTTAATATTTGAAGAATTAAAATAATGTATTTAATTTTACAGCTATGTTTCTTTTCTTACACAGAATGGCTAGCTCCTTACAATTTCCCATTTGTAGGTATGCATATACCCGGGCCCGCGTGGTATCCAGCATTACCCATCCACCCCACCCATCCTCTCTATGAGGCCTATTTCACATAAACATACATTAGGAACCGTCAATAGATAGGTTCGGGTTGGTATTTTCCTATAGAAAAGAACCGACAAGGAACTCCATGGTTGCTATTTGAAACATAAACGAATAAGTTGTTCATTTTGATTACAGTGATTAATTCTTCGTTACGAATAAATATGTGCAAACTGCAGTTTCCCAGCAATTTCAACCTTCCTTACTTTCCATAGCTTTTTTACCATCAATGTGTGCGCAGATCATACATTTTAATTCATGCCCATCCTCGTGGAATACCAGGACGGAGTGAACCAGTCACCACTCGACACCGTCCCGACGGAACCGAACCCGCGATACTCTTCACGAGATGCACCCACTGGGTGAAACTCAAAACTGTCGTGTTGGTGGGCTGGTTGGCAAGCGAAGTGGGAAGATTGGATGCGGTATTTAGAGAGTGGACAGATTTATGTGGCGCATTATTTTGTAAACTGCATGGATTCTAAGTGGAAGAGCTGAGTCTCCTAACACAAGCATTTCCTTGCTTTAATGGTGATCACCAGCAATTGAAATAAGTTTTTTTTTTTAACTTGAAATGAATGAGATCTATGCAGTTTTTGTTTTGGACTTCCTCTTGGCTATAATTAACTCAAAACTCATTAATTTGACTGTCAGATTAAAGAAACAGTAATCTTACCAACCAAAAAGACGTTGATAATGAATTTCATGAACAACTAAAAGATAAATACAATTTAATAAAAAAATATATATAGATAATAATATTAATATTGTATAATATATTATTTAATTGACTCACAAAATCTTGGATCTGAGAATGCCTACAAATCTCAATTTCGAAAAGGTAGATACCGTATCAAAAATGCCATGCTCTTATTTACATCCATGTCTCCTTGTCCGTGTACCCCAGGTGTGGTCCAATCGTTTTCGCGACTCGCCTTCCCGTACGCAAATCACAGCTCGTTGGTGAAGGCATTCACTAACCTAGCTACTGGTCACTGGTTCAACTATCCTAACAGTTCCTAACTATTTACGATTTGAAAAAGACATTGGTTCAATGAAAACTGTGATTTACGGCATAAAAATGGCTGAGTTGTATTGACTTCTATGGTCACCGGTTTAAAGTCCGCATTTATTTACTGTAATACAGAGAGTGCTTTGTGTCTGTTAATAAACGCAAGATAAACTTCTCAAATATTAGGAAAAGTGTTAAATAACTCGCAGTCCGTAAGTGTAAGATGCTGGCAAATAAATCCTTTTGAAATAATGCGTACTATAATTCCATCTCGATCTATAATAGGTATCACAAAATAATACAATCTCCTCCTCCTTTTTGATGTTTGCGACAGATATTTAACTTTGGAAGACTATTATTTTTACCTACCGCTAATAATGTCAGCCTCAATTACAACAAACTAGACCTCTACCTACCCTCGACATAAACTAGAAACTAGCTTGAACATAATAAATTCTCAAACCCCCATGAGGTCAAGAACATTGCTTTTTTCACCGATCATTTTACACGTCATTAACCCTTCAATGCGGCTCAGATTTCGCGACCCATAAAAAATGCTAAGGGTCTACCGTACCCTTGTCTTTTTGTCTTGCTATAATGAAATTACTTAATCAGGATAGTTAGTTTGATGATCGCCATTTGTTTGGATTAAGTTGTAATGTGAATTTTGCATAAAAGAAGCATGTTTTGGATAATCTCTTGTTGTGAAAGGTAATTTTGTGGGTTGAGTTTTAGCTTGTTTCCTAAATTTTAACATTGTAATTTTGGGTGAATGAATGTTTGTAATTTTACAAATTTAAACATTTTTAAGGCATTGTCCGACTCTTTTGGTAGATGCTTGATTAGTTTTCCCAATAATTTAAAGCGTAATTAGAGCCAGCCACAGAAAAGTAAGTTTTGTTATGATACGTACTATTGCCGCATACTAAGAGAAATCGAGCAAAGATCGAAATAGAATTTCAAAAGCACAAGTGATTATTTTTATTAGATCTAAAAGTTTAAAATAAAACGTCGAGCGAGTAGGATATTTCCTCTAAATTCTGCTTTTGTCTGCCTTATTTTTCCTTCATATCCTATTTCAATGTTTACCGGTATACAATAACAAATCGAAACAACAAACGTAACGGAACACCAAATCAAGTTGACTGTGAAAAATTTAATCAACAAAAAAGATACAAAAAAACTCCAAAAAGTAACAGAAAAGATCCTATTGGTAACGGGATCGCGGTGCAAGGGTTGGTCCCGTTACAGGAGATGTGCCTTCGTTCCGGAGTCACTTCCGATTGGGTTGTTGTAATTGCTGATCGACTGTCAAAAGGTATTTTTACACCTGTATAAGATGTTAATTTAAAAAAAAAAGCGAGTTATAAATGGTTGGTAATAACACTTGCTAGTTTAAAAGGATAAGGGATATCGTTATCATGATGATAAACTTATAGGTGAGACTTAGATTACAGTGATTGAAAATATTTCTGATCCGAGAATAGAACTTCTACATCGTGAATAATATGATATTATATCGCACCCTAACATAAAGTTAGCATAATCAGCCTATAATGTTCCCACTGCTGGGACACACGGCCTCCTCTCTATGAGAGAGAATTGGCTATAATCGACCACGCGGGCCCAGTGCGGTTTGGTAGATATCACATGTCTTCGAATTTTTGGTTCTGGGACATGCCAGGCCATTTTTGAGAGCAGTGGTGATGAAATAAATTACACAAAGTAACGCGCCTACCTGGGTTCGAACCTACGACTTACTGCTCGTATGTCGGGGCCACCACCATGGGCCACCGCGGCTCTCAACATAAAGTTGTTGGCCGTAGAATATAAGTAAGTACCGTAATTTGTGTAATTTATTCCAACACCATAACCTACTCTCAAAATGGTGACAGATAACCTCGTGAGGAAAACTGCATGTCCTAGAAGCAAAAGTATGTGATATCCACCGACCCACATGAGGCTCGCATGGTGGATATACGGTGGAGATATGGCCTACTACTTCTCACAGAGAGTAGACCTTAGTCCCAGCAGTGGGAACCTAATAAGCTCATTATTGAATTTACTTATATCAACCAAAATAACAAACGGAAGCTTCACTCTAGAACAACTTAATTCCACAAAAATAAATCCCTCCACTCAGTGTGTGGCCAAACTTTAACAATCGTTGATTGATAACATTTGCATAATTTTATAACAACATAACTATAACATTTATAAATTATAATAAATAAATGGGCCAAATTCGCCCCCTACGCGGTTTAGGGTTATTATGAATATTTATAAAAGTATTGTTTATTGGAACCAATCAATTTTACTGGAATAAGACATATTTAACAAATCATGCTTTGTTTTTGCTTTGTAATATTCGATGGGATACATTTTTTGAAAAGATCAGAATTCATCATCTGCCTAGCCATTTCCCAATCATGTTGGGGTCGGCTTCCAGTCTAACCGGATGCAGCTGAATACCAGTATTTTACACGGAGCGACTGCCAATCTGACCTCCACAACCCAGTTAGTACTGAAGAGATCAGAATTAAAAAACTTAAACGCAACTTTACAATCGCTTTATTCAAGACTAGCTTCTGCCCGCGACTTCGTACGCGGATCCTGTTGCTTTTGCCAGCGACAACGGGGTCGTCAAGAAAATCGAAGATCTGAAACGTTTGATGTAGAATTCTGAGGCCCGGGGACGGGAAAACAACTGGATGAGCGAGACGATTGAAGACGTTCCAGATCTTTCATTTTCGTAAGTCCACAGGAAATGCCCATCAGACTAAACAGCTTTTGCTAAGACGTCATTCCTTAATATGTTATAGTGTCGCTGGGCTTTGGAGATCCACAACAGGGTTCCAGATCTCCAAATTTATTTAAATTTATGTTTAAAAAGATCGCAATTGACCGTTTCTAGGTAAAAATATTTTCCATGAGTATTTTTTTCCCAAGTTTTCATTTACTCCAGACCTGTTTTAAGAAGGTAAAAACATTCCGTACACTATTAGAAAACCCTTTTACCCCACACAGCGTCACCCAATGACATTATAAACCAACGCGTCATTTATCAACCCAAACATAAACCACACAGGGTGACATAGAACAGGAAATCAAAATCCATAGACAAACGGAAGCTCCGCCATCTTGGTGGCGTTTACAGTTAAACACAAAATGATAGAGTTTAGCGAAATTATAGAGCGGCGCGATATAAAACTGTTATATTTGACGGTATTCATGCGGTTTTTAAATCGTATCATTTAGTAACACCGTTAATCGCCTCGGGAGGTATATTTTTGAGAGTTTTTTGGAAATGGTTGCAACTTAAATCAAGGTTAAATTGCTACCTAGTATTTGCACGAAATAATTGAGATTTTTAGTTTACTATACCAGCACTGTCTTACTCAATTTACGAAGACCTAAATGATTAATTACTTTTTTAGATGCAGACTATTCCGTTGTTTACTTTAAAATATCAGGCGCCTTCGGAATTGTACAGACGCACATCAAGCAACCACAATCTGTCAAATTTCTTTAGTTAATTTTCAATTTTATCGCTAAAGCACTAGGTTCAAGGTTGATTGGGAAAAAATTGTCAGTACCTTATGTCATGATAAAAATAATATTCACAAAGAAGAACTTTCACTATAACACATAGATATACTGCCTTTTGCTTGTATTCGGATATCCTCGTAAGGCCCAATGACCTAATTTAATGACAATAATATTTAGTCACTCCGGCCCAAGTCACTTTTTAAAATCATTAAATTACGGCCCAGCGACCTAAAATTATGACATGATAGTTAAACGTAATTTTTGGTTTAAATAATCCCGCTAATTTAAATCTGCCATCAAAAATTATTAATCTTGAACGCATCTCTAATTTTGAAAATGTCAACTTGACATTTATGAACCAAGAATCTGTCTTTTTGACATTTCATCTCGTGTGAATGGAAGTCTCGTGGAGATAGGTAAGTAAATCCATCTATATCTTTAAAATCATTACATGGTGATATCTGAAATGTATTGCAAACAGTTGCGGAAATGTTATATTTTGTTCCGACACATTTTTTTCATATCAAAGTCATTTTAATTCCGTAATATACGAACGATAAAAACTATGTCCCAAAATAAGGTCGGTGGGTTTTTATTGTAAAAGTTAGCCTAACTTCTATGTCATAATTTTAGGACATTGGGTGTTTACTTTAATTTTCCTTTGTTTAAGCCATGGACGACGAAGCTATAGAAAATCAGCTTAATCTGGACATATCCGAGTTTGAAGATGATGAAGACGACGACGATATCGATGATGTGGATTATCGTCCTCAGGGCCGAAATCATCAATCGGATAATTCAGAATCGTCTTCTGATTCTGAAGGTGAGCTTTCAGTTTCAAGTCCTGCGATTTCTAATTCTTCTGTTCCGCGAGGGAGGAGCTTACAGCGTCAAGGTGGCCGTCGTGGTCGAAGAATTTCTTCTGATTATTAATATGATTAACAAGTGTAATGCGAATGATAAATTGTTTTCTAAAAAATGAGACTGATTTAGAAAATTTTGTTACATAAAATTAATAATTAATAATTAATAAATATTAATTAAATAAAAAATGGAAGGAGAAATAATAAATATTTTTTTTCACAATGTTTATTTTTATTTCTGGTAAAATTTGCAAATCCATGATAAATAACTGAATAGATTTGATTTATTCAAACTAATATTAAATATAAAACTATGGCCCAGTGACCTAAAAAAAGGACAACCTATTTCAACATATTTTTTGCGTGAAATAGTTAACTTAAGGTATAGGAAATACCTCTTAAAAGAATTTAACCCAAAACATTACATTTAAACACTTTTGTACGATACCAAAGTTCTGGGCCGCAACTACTTGTACCTATTTTTAGTACGTTGGGTCGTAATGAAAATCGACCTAAATTTAGGTTGGGCCTTACGAGGTTAAATGATCTAGGTTCGATTTCCGGGTTGCGCAAAGTGTTATTGTTTTTTTTTTTCATAAGGATTTTGTATCATCATCCTGAGATAGGGATTTGTTCCCGGTTGACGCCAATAGGCTCGCCCCTATTACATCGAAATTAAACGAAAAATGTGGTTATACTTCAGCCTTTCCTGGGCGTAATATGGTACCTATTATTAAAAGTGTTCTATTAGGTACACCTCTGCCTTACCCTTTGAGTACTACAGGCGTGATTTTATGATATTATGTTATAAATAAACTTACTTCCAAGACACTTACCAGTAGTACCGATAGCACATAAGTGCCTCAATGTCACGGTGGCCGGCCACTGGCCAGTGATTGTGCACAACGAGCGGCCATTGCGCAGGAATGCTATTGTGTGCACTACATACGACAAATTGACGATAACGGGAGCAAATGGCGAGATTTAATGACTTGCTGGCTATGTGGGTAATGTGGCGGTAGTTTTTGTAACGGGGTAAGTAGGAGTTTAATTTCTCTTAATTTTGTTAGACGAAGTCCAAAGAAGATACCCAACGCACCTACGACTGACGAGACTGAGGCAAATATCATCAATGATGATGCTGAAACATTATCATTAACACTGAACAATATTTACCGTGTTTACTATTTGTTTCGTGTTCCCGATATTTCGGCGCTGTTGCAAGCACCGCGATCACGGGTAAGTCCAAAACTGCTCTAGACAAATAATAAACATTTTAAATAGTTTTCAGTTAGATTTTAGTGACCGTTTCAGCTAAAAACCTTATGATGCTGAAACATTCAAAAATGTATTTGATTAAAATAACAGCCGCTCGGGTCGAGATAGATAGAGGTTAAGCCGTGCTTACGTAGGTTGGTTTGTGGATGGGTGACCGCCCATTACTTACCGAGTTCCCTCCGTGCCTCGGAAAGCACGTTAAGCCGTTGGTCTTGGCTGTCATTTGTAGATCTTTGACAGTCGTTACAGGTAGTCGGTGACCCAAAAAGTGTGACAACCAGTCTTACCAAGGGGTATCGTATTACCCAGTACTAACTGGGTTGTGGAGGTCAGATAGGCAGTCGCCCCATGAAGATTTAAATGTGATTGCAACTAATCTTGGCTTTTACAAGACACCTTCTACATGACGCTTTTCCCCTTCGACTTCGGTTAGTTTCGTTCATACGTGTGCGAGAGAAACATGGCTATGACAGCAATATTAATGCAGTTTACACCAGGCAGGTCTCTCACCAGATTCCAACTCAATTTCAAAACATGAAATGTTTTCCAGCGTCACTTAATTGCTACTCATTAAAACAAGTAGCCTCTAAAATAATAACCCACTTTTGATGAAAAACACATTTTAAAGAATATCTTCACGGCAACATAAAGTATGAACTCCTTTCCATGTCCTTCAATCACTGTTTAAAGACCCAGAGCTCCTGGCAAGCCTTAAACGTTTTTCTTTCAGAACAGTTATGTTTTGTAACTGAACAATAATGAATAAAAGCGATTGATTATGTTTTTGTGAATACCAAGACACGCGACCGGGAAAACTGAATGCTTTTACAAAAAAGCAACTGTTACGTAATATTTCGGTCTCCGAGTTCCTACCACACGAACACGCGTCCTACGTGTAAAGTAAATTCGAATGATTTTAAGATCGAAAATACAACTATAATTGTAGTTTTGTTGACTTTTTACAAGATTTTATGTAAATTGCAATGTGTGTGTGTTTGTTTGTTTGTGTAGGTCAAATCTTGCAACTGAATTATAAGATAGTTATCTCCAATCGATTGAGCTATACGACCGTTTAGTTTCGATGACAATGCATGGTTAGCTAAGTGACGTCATTCTAAATCCAATATGGCGGACTCCAAGAGATGGCTGACTAGATATTTTTTATGCACCCCCATGATATGTGTATCAATTGAAAGGGTTTACAGAGAAGAATAAGAAAAAAAAGTCGAGACGTCACACCTATGAATGTATATTATTATTATTTTTCATTTTTATTTAAGCTTGTTTGAAATATAGATATGAATAAAATCTTGGAAGTAAAGAAATATTACGAGCGAAACGACTATTTTCAATTTGAAAAATCTTTTGTCTAAACGTTACATCTACGCCTCGCTTTCGTTGTAAGCCCGCTAGTCAAAACTTGCAATGTTTACAAACAGGCTTTAAGCCTTTTGAATATTTGTATGAAAAGAAAACAATTTTCCATTATTAACGAAAATTAAGCTTCTTCTTTTTGTATTCAAGTTCAGGTCCTATGTATGAGGAGTTAGGTTTAAACTCGATTGGAAATTGGTTTTGTAGCAGCAAGTGTTGATGTGCTTCGGTTGGTACTGAATTATGGGTGAGGCTACTGAGGTAGCGGGGGACGAACTACAACTTCAAAGTACATATCTCAGATTAACCCATTGCAACACAACAGTGCTTATGGTTGCCGGTACCCATACAACCATCAACCATTGGAGCCTGCACTTAATACTTATGACATTTATCTACAAAAAAAAGAAAAAAAAATGTTAAATGTACTTATCAGATTCCTTAACAGATAAAATTTAACTGTATTATTACGTTACTTTAATTTTTTTTTTTTTTTTTATTGTAAAAGCTTTTAAAATGTTTTATAATTATTTAAAAGTATAAATTTTTGCAATCCAAAAGAGGAAAGATTGTATGTTTGTAACGATTAAACTCAAAAACCACTGGACCGATTTCAAAAATTCTTTCACCATTAGAATGCTACATTATTCCCTTATTAACATCAGCTATATTTTTTTTAATGTCCACCCATGCGATGCCGGGACGGGCCGCTAGTATATTAATTACTCGAGATCCTCAAGGAATACCTATATGTTTTTTTATTTAATATTTTATATAAGTACAGACGAAAGGAGTATTTAAGGATCGTAGCAGGTGGCGTTCTGTGTTTTCTACTTACCCCCATGGGAAAACGGTGTGAGTATAAGTATTTATTCTATGTACACACTAATTTAATGTACCTATAACTTTGACACCCAAGTCAATTTAAGAAAACAGTAAAGTATGACCATCGCTTATTTTCTCTTCTTTAAGCTTGACCGTTAACCTAAATCGCCATATACCTCGCTAACATCATCTCCCAGTACTCTACCTTACCCATTACGAGTCAGCATTAACCCAACCGGAGGCTTTTCACAGATCTTTTGTATGAACACCGCGAAACGGGAACGCGCTTTGTATGGTACAATGGTATGGTCAAATACTGGCCGAGTATGAGGTCATACAATATTACGTGTCTTGATTTTTTTGTTCCAAATTATGGCTTGCTTGTTTTGGTAGTACATTTTTGCCAAAATGTGCAACTAGCAATTGTGGGGGTTACACATGGCATACTGGGCCCACGGACGCTTTCGTCTACGCATTAACGAATAAAAAAAATTTTTTTTTTCTTTTTGCTAGAGATAAAATAAAATCATAGTCACAGAGAAGAAAAAACTATTTCAAAAATGGTAACCATTACAAAATTAATTTTATAATGGATTTTAATAATATAGAGTGTGTTCAGGTGACGTGATCTACCAAATAAGCTCAAAAAAGTTAACATCTATTAAATTCAATATAATTTTAATGTAAACCTTTGCACCCTCCAGCATTTTATAAGAATCAAACACCAGAAGATTAGATAAACATTTGGTTATCGATTATTTTAATAATACAAAATCACTTTGATCCATCACAATTATGTTTTTATATCCAAACGAAAGTGTTGATTTTACCCTAAGGGGACAATTCACACCTCGATCTGACGAAACGTAATAAATCACGTTACGTTTGCGTTATCAGTCCCTATAAATTCCTATAGGTTGTGTTAGAAAACGTTCAGGGAGGTTTAAATAGGCTTAAAGAATATGAGGTTACAGCAGTTGCTGAAAAGTAAATGGGCTAATTTAAATGAATTTTAAAATATCTAATCTTGTACACGGGAGCTAGATTATAATAAAATATACAAACAAGCTGAGCCGACTGCTGTATTTATTTAGTATATTTATATTTATATATTTTAGTTTATTTGCATAAACACACATATCCCAAAGTAAAAATAAATAAGTTTTGAAACAAACAAGAAGAATCACGCAATGAGCTACGAAAGTTTCGTAACCAAAACATAGTTCGTAGACCTACGATATTGTCGTAGCTCGTAGCATTGTCGCATAAAATGTTGCAGTTTGTCACAAGTGTAAATTGTAAAACCGTCTACCAAATAAACTCATAATCATGTTTAGTTTTTGCATTCCCTGTGTATTGAAGACGAAATAAACTGTGTATTTAGTTTTTTGTAATAAACATAGTATGAAATTAAAATTGGTGACTTTGTTTATTTAAATCCCGAACTGATTCGTTGATTCGATTTATTCTTCGTTCGTCCTAAATTCAGAGTAGTCGCGAACGGTATCTTGGATCACGGAGACCTTGAGTTAGATTCCCAGTTCAGACTTATTCACTAAGTTTTCCATCAGGAATTTCCCTTGTGCCCCGTTAATGTTTATAGGATCACCCCTGTTACATGTGATTTTATGCCACTTTACTCAAGAATTTTGGATGAAGTACAGTTCTTCTCTGCCTAACTTTCGGAAAAAAAATATGTTATTGTGTTGCTAAAATAATCTATCATTCAATTCAGCCTATCCCAGCCCTCAGCTAGTAGTAGACCTCTCTTAACCTGCGCTACGACACTGTGTCCTCTGCCATGCAAAAATGCGAGCTCAACAAAATTACAGAAACAATTTGACGAGGAATGGTAAGAAATGTATTTAAGTACTTTATCTTACCCTGAATTCTCAACTCCAGATCTCTGACCTTACCTTCAAACTACACAAAACGGTACAGTTGCCCTTGCCACAGGTAAAAGTATATCAATGAATAGTGCCACTTATTTCCCAAGGATGTACCGATCACGCGATCCCACAAAAGAAGCTTTTGAATTCAAAAAACTTGGTGGTTTTTGTGTAGCTTCATTTAGCTACAGCCTGTATAAAGAAAGACTTTGGAACACGCTTTGTATGGTAAAATTGGAGCAAGCATACATGTGCTTGCTCCATCCGTGTTCACATACGGTGTGGATGCAGAAGTACTCAGCGCATGTAAGTAGGTACATGAAAGCAGTACTTCGAATTGGGTTGGTCAAAATCCTTACTTACAGAAGAAATTCTGTTCTGTCCTTGAGACAGAACAGAATTTCCTCTGCCAAAGATCAGTTCCTTAGATTCGCCCTACCGCATCCAAAAACGTTCACATTTTGGTGTTGTTGACAATTTGAACATCTATCCATCATTCAATTTGTGAGGAGGCCGTAGCTAAATAATGCACAAAAACATAATAATGCACTGAGAGTGCTGCTGCGGCTGCCGTGGCTTAGTAGTGCGTCGGGGATGTTTGCAGATAATAATATTGATGGTTTTGCCGCCATTATTAGAAATAGATGTGCATCCCTGATGACTCGTGTTCGCGGCAGCACCAACAGTATTCTCAGTGTATTCGCAGATCGGTGGGATTCCCCGATGGTGCGGAGGTGGATGCGGCTTAATGCTGAATTGTGATTGTGCATTTTCATCTGTGTCTGTAACCTACTAACATTAGAACTTAAGTAAAATTGTTACTAACCCTATGGACTCCGGTCTGAAATATAAACTTTCTATTCTATTCTAATCTAAATAATTATAACAGCTCGAATCAATCTTCAGGCTGTCATTTGTGGATCGATGACAGTCGTTACAGGTATTCACTAGCCCAAAAGTCTCGGCAACCAGTCTTACCAAGGGGTATCGTACTGACTGGGCTATGGAGGTTAGATAGGCAGTCGCTCCATGTAAAATACTGGTATTCAGCTGCATTCGGTTAGACTGGAAGCTGACTCAGTTGGGAAAAGACTCGGCAGATAATGATTCAATTTATGAATTTCAAGCCTGCTTCTTCTGTGTAAGCCCTTTCACACGCGACTGAATATAATAATTTGAATCTTCACCTACTGGTAATGTTATCGTTGATGTCTTTTGTATTGACACAAAAGAGGGCTTTCGATAATCTATACTATAACATTATAAAGAGGTAAAATTTGTTTGTATGTTTGTATATGTAGGGGGTAATCTCAGGATCTACAGAACCGATTTTGTAAATTATTTCACTAATAGGAAGCTACGTTATCCCCGAGTGCCATAGGCTATATTTACAACGTGCTCGTGGGATGATTTCCGACCAAAACGCGAGCGAAGCCGCGAGCAACAGTTAGTATAAAATAAAACCGCTTCAATTTTTGAGGTAACTGATTTACTATCAAGTCTATTCCAAACTACACTCGGTTCCAAAAATAACGGGTCAGTCACATAAACCCGAATATCTCCCGAACTACGTATGCTATCCTAATGAAACGAGGACTGTTCAATTGATACAGATAAAAAATAAAATAAAACTTAGTTGCACCCACAATATTAATCTCTAAATTGAAAAACAACTAAAGTAGTCATATTTTTCTTAATTGAACAGTCTTCGTTTCATTAGGATGGCATACGTAGTTCGGGAGATATTCGGGTTTATGTGACTGACCCGTTATTTTTGGAACCGAGTGTACTTCATTCTGAAGACAATTATAATGATAGAAGTAGGTATTTGGAAAACGAGTGATTCTAGAAGTTTAGAGAATCATCTTTAATTATATTGATGGTCATCCCATAAACGTTGAGTGTCTAAACTGGGAAGTTAGCCAACTTAGTTTCATATACAGTGAGAATATAGAGTTTCAATCGCAATAACAAACAACTGTGTGTTACAAATAATTTGTCTAAAGTGCTATAGGATAATATTGTGTTTTCGATAAAAAAAAATCGACATATTTATGTGGGTTACGTTTACACCGCGCCAGAGCCGGTTATGTTGATTCCCTAGATCTGACTTAGATACTTGAGATTTGAGCCTTTCGAAAACCTCACAAATACCCTAAAACTGCATGTCATTTCACTGACGACGAACCCACACTAACGGATCCTCCCATAATTGTTCCTAATACGGAAACCAGAGGAAACTATGCAAAAATCATAACTACAATAATTATGACTAAGAAAAAAGAAGACAAAAGGCATCGAGCACACTAATATGACAAATAGATCAAACAATGGTCGCACCGCAATCAGTGCGGGCGCAGCCTACCGCAAAGATTTCAGAAAAAAAATGTCTTTGTCGCAAACCGCAAAAAGGTATATTGCAAACACGTTTTTTTTGTATTGTTTTAACGTGTCCCTTCAAAAATAGACCTTATTTCTATCAGCGATAATATTGAAATTCGCTAAAGTTGTGACGTTGCAAAAATTTTGTGCGAAATCAGTCCTCAATTTTTGGCATCGTTAGGTTTGATTCATATTAAACTTTATTTGGTTGGGAATTAGAATACGTTAACTGTAAAATTAACTTTGTAAATCACAGATAATCATAACGCTTCAGCTAACATCAATTTGTCATAGAGTAGAAAAAAAAACAAATTAGAATAGTTTCTATAGTTATTACAAAAATATTGGTTTTAATAACTAATATTAGGATAATATTTGTTTTGGTAAACTTGGGTAGTATTTTAGATAATTACGCACGGGATATTGGTTTAGAACTTTCGAAGATTAGCGAGGTTTTTTTAAAAGATTTCGAGCTTTTGAAGATGTAGACTTTGCTCAGTTTGTTCAACTGGATAATTGAGGTTGAGGCCCTCATATTTCAAATCAAATCATTTATTGCTATATCCGTGTACACTTACAGGTGGTAAATAGAAAATAAAAATAGGAACAATTATGGACTTGTCGGGCACAGCACATTTTTTAAATAAGTAGAGACGAAGAGCGCTTTTCTACTTTTCCTTGTTATTAAGTTTGATTTCCAGTTGACAGAGGATAAAATATGTACTAAATCAAAATATTTTCATTTCACATAGGCCTAGATGGGCACTTATAAAACGTCGACAAAAAGGTGCACGGTTCAGGTTGGTCTTTCCTATGGAGAAGAACCAGCAAGAAACTCCATGGTTACTATTTCCAAATCATTTGGTGTTACAATATTATCATGTTACAGCATTAGTACGGGTATGGGGGACAGCATAGGCCCGACAATAAGTCGTTGCTTACTACACAAAAAATGTAAAACAAGATAAAAAGTTAACAAAAGTTAACAAGCATCTGGGAATCTACAAAGCCTACAATGTTCACACATTTACAAACAATCGGTAAAAAAGAATCTATACAAAGGTAAGAAAATATAGTAAAATGGTAAATTAAACAAGTGACACAAATATTGTCATCAGTGCTATAACTATTCTGAGCAAAAAAATGTATTAAATGATTTGAAAACTATTGTAAAAATCTGGTTAGAAAGATGAGAAAAAATCAGATTGAGAATAGTTAGAGACATCCACATATTTGTGCCGTATATGAGCTACCAGGGAAGCCGCATGCGCAGAAGGAACTAAAGTCAAACTTCTTTGTCTACGACGACGTCGTCCTTGAATTTACTTTGTTTTTGTTTTCAATTTTTTTGGAATTCCGGAAGTTTTAGAAATCCCCCCCGTATTCCGGACGCTGAGCTAAAATTCCTGACTGGTCTGGAAAATTGCGGACGTATGACAATCATATTGAAGAAACACATCGAAAGCGATAGGCACTTGTCAAGGTCTTAGGGAAATCTTATCGTTATCACATACGTGGTAACATTTTTGAGTTTATTGCAATAAGTTCCAAGTAAAATTAGGTATAAAAAGCAAGGTTAATTTAATTTGAAAAACAATATGTTAAAAATAATATGTAGAAAACGAAGATCACCTAAATATTTTTTATTATGCTTAACACGATTTTGAGCAAACAAGCTCGTCGGTGATTAAGCCTGATTATTGGGTGCGCCTTCGATTCCCGATTATAGATATTTTTCGGTTAGAATTTGGCGGTTAGCAATATAGCTTTGGCGTGTAATAATGAATTATAGTTTGTCGGTTTGTTTGTTTTCGGTCAAATTTGTTTTTTATTGAGTAAAAAAATTGAAGCCTGCACTTTTGATCTTATTAAACTTAATCGGTAGGACTAGTGGTCATTAGAACCATGCCTATAGCAACCGCACAAGATAAAAAAACTTACTATTTATTGAAAGAAAAGTGTTGAACTAGACTAGACGATAGGGATTTTTTCGCACATACTCGTATAAGGTAGTGAAAAAAAATCTAATGAAAGATCTTATTATGAGATCTGATGATTTTTTTTTTAACGTACCTGAATCGACCAACGACGAAGTTCTATATTATGGATTGATCCATTAACCAGTTAGTCTAGAAAAAATCTAACATCTCCTCAACACAATGTATCTCACCTCGTACCAAATATTATCAAAAACTAATTTTCCCAAAATTTCATCGTAACTGACCTGACCTAACAGCCTATAATGACTTAATGCTAACCTTATGAGGCGCCAAACACATTTTTTCCCAAAAAACATAACATTTTACGCCCACTGTTGGTTTTACAATATTACTTAATCTCCTCGTTATAAAAATAAAATAAAAAATGGCGCCAAAACAACGCTTTGCCGTGCTGTTTATTGCCGCCATCTTGAAAAAAAACTATTTTATTGGTTATGGGTGATTTTTATTGCTTGTTTCGGTCAATTTCGACTGCCGTGTGCTGTAATCATAGGTTTACTGTAAAATGACTAGGTTGTAAATAATTTTGTTGAAATAATTGGCAAATGCTACTAAATAGTAGGCTCCCAGTCGGTGTTACGTTAGGCGGTAGTGGATCTCAATCATCCTTCTTCGTCTTCTTCGTCAACTTTCTCTACTTACAAGAGAACACACTTTGTTTAGCCTTTGTTTAGCGTAACCTTCCGGTTACGGCTAAACAAAGACCTTTAGAAAACGTTTATCGGGGATAAATCTTAACGTTGTTGAAATTGGCCTCAAGCAAGATCAAGAGTTAAAAATGTCTCAAAAATTAAGTTCTCAAGAAAATTCTGGATCTGAAGGATCGTTCTTTTCCTAGGTCCCTAGTCCTTCCCGAATATGCTGATTTCTTCGTTTAATCAGGTTTAAGACAGGACCACCATTAAAATTTAAAACAAACCTTATCCGTATTCCTTTCACACATCGTCCCAATGCTTTACAACCTTATTATTTGGCCTTAAACTAAAGCACCACATTATTAAGTTAAATGAGAGGCTATATACCTGCTACACTGCAACACTGGGCTGATACGATATAGCACCGATCGTGGGGACCGTTTAATTGGGTTGGCGAAACTGGGAGCGGCGCGCGCGCACACGGACATAGATCAAGTTTTTTAGGAGCACACACATTAGTCTATACTTAGCAGAAGTTCACCTAATTTTGGGGTCCTTCATTTTCTACAAAGGTACCTTGCAAAGTTATCTTGGGTATTCTAGGCTAAGTATGGCTAAGTATTATACCTGTCACTGTCGCTCAGCTGTCGAACTGTAAGTGTAAGAGAGAGACAGAAACATATACTAAGCCAAAATATTTGTGAAATAACGGTTCAATCCATAAACATTATTTAGCACGATCTTTAGTTTGTACACACGGCCACACATCAAGCTATACATTTCCAGTATAAACTGACGTCGCATTGTACGGAAATCTCATACAATGCGAGATCAGCATAAACTGGAAATGTATAGCTTGATGTGTAGCCGTGTGTACTTCTTTAGCTTTAGTAACAATTATAAGCCCTATTTTTTGTCGGATTTGAGCAGTATTCCTAAAGTTATAGTAGGTACCAAACTAAATATACCGCAAGATAATTGTAAAGTCATGATTAGATTCCCCAAATCTTATCTAAGTTTTAGAAATGCCTTCATTAATATTTTATCAAAACATTTTTAAAGTTTTCCTCACAGAGGACATCACCGATCCTTAGGCACAAACATCACCATCCACTCTCCCCCGACTCCATGCCCGCACATCCAATCAATGTATGATTTATGGCACAAAGCAGAGCGGATGTTTGTTTAATCGATTACCTTTATGGTGATGACGGTAGCGCCTCAACTCCTCAGTTGAGCTTGATTGCGCCTTTCTGGCGAGAAAAAGGTTTTTTTAGTGTTTTGGGTTTCTGTAAATGGGTCAATTGGTATTGGTGTTATTTGGGGACGGACTTTATCCTGTTGATGTTGGTGGAGAGTACGATGTAGTGATTGGTTTTTATTTAATGAGACTTTTAGCATGACGTCCTGGGTTCGATTCCCGGGTCGAGCAAATTCATACTGGGGCTTTCCATTAGGAATTTCTCAGTAGCAGCCACAGAGTCTTGTTTTGTGTCCGGTTGATGCCAATAGACTCGCCCTCTATTACATAGGACTTAAAACACAACGGGTGAAATGTAGGTGTACTATTAGATGCATCTCTGCCTAGCCCTTCGGGGATTACAGGCGTGGTGTTATGTTATATTACAAAGAATGAGTCTAAGGAAAAAAAGAAACGCAAACGCAATTGGTTCTTGTTGCAAATAGAACGCTTCTTAATGTAGCTCGATTCATCCTTCTTTTGATCATTATTTCACTACCCGATGTTATCTGCAGTTTGTAAAATCTGGTGAAACCATCTGCCAAACCTGTTTATCACCATGGTGGAATCGACAGCCAATTTAACCGGATGCGACAGCGCAGCTTCCTAGATTAGCGTGTGCTTAACAGGGCGATAAAATGAAAACATGCTGAAATACTCGAATTAAAAAGTACTGTCTGTAATTGTCAATTCGACATAAAACTCACATTTAAGAGCGGCCAACCCGTCATACTTTTCATACAAATTCAGTATAAGCCTCCAAAAATGGCTGTTTTGCACAAATTTTACCTGAACTTTGGCCGTTCATAATGTACTCATAAACTCTAAAAGTAAAGAAAACATCATGATAGAAACCTTGCACATGTAATGGAGATTTTTAATAACAAATATTTATTTCACACACTTGTAAGACTTATTCAAAAACACGTATTTCCTGGAACAAGTTTAAGAAATTTTCGAACACTATTTTTCGTTCAATGTTATCGCGTTAGGCGGTATGAGGTGCGCGGGAGACGAGTTGTGCGGGGTCGGGGCGGGGTAAAACGGGGGAGTTGAAAGAAAATCGCCGCTATGGCTCTGGATGAAACAACAAGCTTTTCGACCATGCTCGCGTTGACGATAGACGGGCCGGAAAGGGCCCTCTTAAGTCGCTCACCATGGCATCTCCTTAAAAATCTTATCCACAAAAATCAGAAAACTTGAAAAAAAAAATCAATTCCAGACATTCAAGCAGGCGCAATTTTTTCACAGGCCTATAAACGTAACCTAAATTCTGACCTTACGACCAGCTGATGCCGTAACAGGCTGCAATTACAAACAGGGTGAGTTCACGGTGGGTGAACGTGCCTTATGGGAAAGTCGCTGAAGATGTTTGGGACAGGTGTTGGGGTTCCCACGGGCGGTCAGTAGTAGCGAGTCGTCTGTACTTGACTTTATAATTATAGAGGTGTGTGAATAATTAGGCTAAGGTTAGGTAGGACTAAAAACTAAACAAAATTTAGAAAAGAAAATACTACTAATACTAATATTATAAAGAGGTAAAGTTTCTGAGTTTGTGTTGTTTATGGGGTAATCTCTGGATCTACTGAACCGATTTTGAAAATTCCTTCACTAATAGGAAGCTACATTATCCCCGAGTGTCATAGGCAATTTCCGACAAAAACGAGAGCGAAATCGCGGGCAACAGCTAGTACATAATATGACAAAGAGTTAAATCGTAAGATGTGCCCTCATCTTAGTTATGTTCCGTGAAGTGTAAGGTTACACGGTGAACAGTGAGCTCGTAGATCCCAAATGGAATGACAAATACAACTTTTTAGTATAAAATTGTGAAATAATTCCATTCAAATGTAATAACATTTAAATAATTAATAATATAAAAATAGAATAATATTAATATATATTAAGATTTTTATTATTAATATTTTATATAATTGGTAATAGTATTTATTTTCATTTTATTTCTTTTTTGTTCTTGTAGGGCGAATTTAACGATTTAAATCTTTATAGAAAGTCAAGTTTTGCTGATCGTATTTACTTCTCTACTCACCCCTTACGGTAAAACGGCCGCACAACCCCGCCAGTGGGCAATACCGTTGATATGCTAATGTGAGTAATGTGTCACGGTCTGGTGACGTCATTCGAGGTACATTACTGGTGTAAATCGCGATACCATCAGTAATTCAGTAACAGATGCGTAATGAGCATTTGAATATCTTTAGTAGGGATGAACGTGCGATATTGATCTTGAAACTTTGGCACCTCTGTTGGAAGTGTTGGTACCTACAAAATGCATGCACTAATGCATGGTTGACGGTACACAACGGTGTACCGTCAACCATGCATTAGGAGGCACTAACCACACGATAAAGAAAGAAGAACCAAGCATTATGTAGTACATCAAAATAAGTAACTTTGCGCAATAATTTTTGCTGGGAAACGACTTTTTTTTTTGCGGTGAAAAATCACGCTTTGCAGTAGGACTCAATGTAACGCACTCAAAACATTGTGCATTGATGAATAGTACGGGGGTCGTAAATCTTACATTAAAAATATGTATTTAAAAAAAAAAAACTTGTGAAAAAGTTGGAGCTTTGACCCTTAATATCTCCGTAACTTGAAAGTTCCCAGGTATGGACTAAAACAAAAAAAATGATCGCAATAAAGGGGAGAACAAGTGCCTTTCGACCTCGTTAAGGGTCTTGTTACACCATTTATATCAGATGATCAGTTCTAGTTCTTTTCGCTATGCAAATATTTTTTTTTTAAAAGAAACACGCACTTACCTATTCACAAATACCTACATTATCTCCCGCCTTTTTTCCTATGTTTGCCCTGTTCATTCTCCCAAACTTCCAGTAAGAACATGTCAAAGATTAATTGACTTAAATGTTCAGATATTTACGTCTTCTGCAATTGTCCAGTTTTTGGTGATGGTAAATTTTGTCATATCCAAAATCTCTTTTCAAATACCGGTAATCCGTCAAACGTTTTGCAGGGCAGTATCAGACTATCGAATATTTCGGATTATAGAGTGCCTTGCAATCCGACAAATTAGGTACAGATAAAAAATATAAGATTCATGCAACCTGTTCAATCATGCATTACCTATATTAGTGAAAATTTGCCGAAATAATGTTTATGTGAACATTCAAAATTGATAGGCATGCCGATTACAGGATGCGCTGGATTAGACAGGGGCCGGATTACCGGGGGTCCACTGTAGTTGCAATTCTCGAACTCCTAACTTGAAACACTACCTATCACCACCAATTCAAATCATCCAATCATCAAACAGACTCAATTTTTCCAGAAACCCGTAAACTGACCAACTGGGAGTCGAACCAGTGACATATGGCGGGTCGGTTACCACGTGACGCCCACCTGAGCGTGCACGTGCTATCCACGGGTTTTTGTAACCAATATAAACCATCAAACGATTTGTTGGGAGCTGGCAGATTGGTTACTGTTTACCTTTTGTGTTTGGGAGTCTGGGTCTACTTCTTAGTTAGGAAAAGGTGTATTTATAAGTCTTTATTGTGTGAATTTGGGACATAATATGCCAAATAAGCATATTTCCCAAATTCACACAATATCATATAATCTATATTATATATATATCAATATGTATATCACGAGCTGTTGCCCGCGGCTTCTCTCGCGTTTTTGTCGGAAATTACCCCACGGGCACGTTGTAAATATAGCCTATGGCACTCGGGGATAATGCAGCTTCCTATTTAGTGAAAGAATTTTCAAAATCGGTTCAGTAGATCCAGAGATTACCCCGTACATACAAACTTACAAACAAATTTTACCTCTTTATAATATTAGTATAGATATATCTTATTTTCTTTCTTTATGGGCTTCTCGAAAGTTTTCCGACAATGCCTCTATCTTCAAAGTGAAATTGACAATGGGAATGGATTCTACATAATAAAAAAGTCCACATAGACTATCGATTTGAATTTTTTCGGAACAATTGGCATATATTATATAATACTTCGCTCGCGTTTTGGTCGGAAATTATCCCACGGGCACGTTGTAAATATAGCCTATGGCACTCTGGGATAATGTAGCTTCCTTTTAGTGAAAGAATTTTCAAAATCGATTCAGTATTACCCCTACATACAAACTTACAAACAAATTTTACCTACTAATTTTACCTTTATAATAAATTAGTTTAAATAAACTCAAAATAACTTCAATCAAGTCAAACATAAAATCGATTCATATGAAAACGCGCTGCAACCTTTACTATTGATGATGACTTCCAATCATCGCCTTCAAAGGTAAATCAGTGTCTTTTTAGAACACGCAAACTGGAGGAGACGTTTTGTTTTCGTAGTTCAGCTAATACATAAAGATTCACAGGTACACATTAAACAGTGTCAAAGTCACAAGCAAAAGTCAAAACACATTGTAATTGAACACAGAGGGGTAAATTCAGGGTCAATAGTAAGTCACAGGGGGGCAAGGGGTGGTACATCACCCCCTGGTGTATGTTCAACAATTTTAATTAGCAACCGACAGACAACCGTTAGTAACATATGCGTGGCTTATGGGACGGTTTGTAAATAACTATGGTAGGACAAATAAAATTATTATTTTGTAAATTAAAGTTTGATTTGTGAAGGGGTGTAATTGGGCTAAATAAAATGTTGCAAATGTAATTGGAAAATAATCAGATTAGATAACCATAAATCGAAATAAAAGAAAGATGAATACAAAGAGCTATGCGAGTAGGGGCTCCTAGGAAAGTAGGTACATCATCATCTGCCTAGCCTTTTCCCAACTATGTTAGGGTCGGCTTCCAGTCTAACTGGATGCAGCTGAAATACCAGTACTTCACATGGAACGACTGCCTATCTGACCTCCACAACCCAGTTAGTACTGGGTAATACAATACTATAATTGTCAGACTTTTCGGGCCACTACCTGTAACGACTGTCAAAGATCTACAAATGACAGCCGGGACCAAAGGCTTAACGTGCTTTCCGAGGCACGGAGGAAACTCGGTATGTAATGGGTGGTCACCCATCCACAGACTAACCTAGGCAAGCACGGCTTAACCTAAAGATCGAACCGAGTGGCTGTTATTATTTTGCCACGAGCTCCTCCCGAAAGTGCGTACCCAAGTAATTGGAAAAAAAAAAAAAAACGCAAAGACTTTGTTATGCACAATATTTAGGATTACATGAACTAAACAGAACGCAAGTCTTAGTCGAATGTCAATCGGAATTTCTTAACTTTCTAAAAATTCTAGACATTTCTTCTTTACCAAGCAAAAATCTTTATCAGAAACCTAACTCCCAACCCCAAATCTCATCAAATCAGCCAAATTCCGACCCCCGTAGAAACATTACGAATATTTCAACGCCCTACCTGAGATCCGAACTTTTTCGAAAACAATTCGTCCATTTTTTTCTCACAGTGATACTTTGGCTATTATTTTGTCATAAAATACTCTATCAAAACATTTTTTGGGGATACGAGACGGATTCGGGTGATTGGACGAGAGTTTTTTGTGGAAATAGCAAGCCGACACGGTTTGTTGTGGGGAGATTAGGCCGTGGGTATTTGCATTGGAGGAGTGAGGCTTTTGGATGAAAGCAACAAACGCTTGTTTCCGACAATAATGTCATTACTCGAAAAATAAGAAATACATGACAGCGTTTTTTTTTTTTAAGTAAGTCTTATTATATTTTCATTTTATTGCCGTTTCTTTTTTCTAAACTTTATACGTATAAAAAAGTTTGGGGAAACAAACATCTGCCGCCCGGATACGAACTGCAGTGGCCAATCTGGAAATCCCTTAACCGATTGCGAGCCCGGGTTGGCCGCTGTAGATATAATCTGGCCAAATGAGGTATCCTCGTTTCATCCCAAACAGATTGCCAGTGTGGAGCCTCTCTGCAGGATATGCTCCACCTCCTGTCCTGCACAACCACTTGGACCTACCAAGATTTAATCGAAGCTAATGTTGGAGCTGTGCAGGCAGGTGGCTATATACTGGTCTAACACAATTTGAGTTCTTGGACATGTAAAAGGAAGTAAAAAAAATTAAAGGTTTATTTCCTAAGTATTTAACTACAAACAACATAAAAAAATCAACATTTTTGAGTTAAGTATGTAATTTTTTTTCTAGCAAACGAGTGAAATGTTTTCTGCATTTGTTTTTGCTTAACATTCACTGTTTCCTATGAAAACCAAAAACGTTGAAGTTGAAAGAGTTTCGTCTGTAAGGAGTCCGATTTGTTGGCACCAGCTTTGCACAGATTCTGCTGATCATCATCAATATTAGCTCTCAGTGTCAGAGCGCCTGAATAGTGCAAATCTTGTGCAGAAGACCAAAGCGACCGCGTCAAAAGTCATCTGAAAGCCGTACGTCAGTACAAGACTGATTGATTTATATTTATCAATGTTTACTTTTTTGGCTACATGATGAAGCCATTACTCTGCAGCAGAACTTTATAATGCCAATATTAGATAATCTGTTTTTCTGAGGGTACTTTGGAAATAAATCCAAACAGAATAAGGAGCCTGTGAGCTCTGCCCAAGCCGTAAAATTAGGTGACAGGCACGCTTATTTCGCAGACCGCGGCGCCTAGATGGAATGCTCCACTTTTTTTGGTCAACCCCTAACAAGGGGTGACAAAAACGTGTCAACGGGTTGCGCAAGCGATGAGTGTGATGAACGACTAACGGATAAGCATTAACTAAATCGATAAATAATGATGCTACATTTGTCACTTCACCCTTTTGGCACCCTTTGATTTGGATGCTTATAATCTTGTCCTTCTACCTAAGATGGTTATTATTTCGAGATAAAGTTTGGGTCTGGTCAGCTGATGACTTTCTTGAAAAGTTCGAGCAGCCGAAAAAAATTGTTGCTCATGTTAAAGCAACCACTGCGAATTGTGGCTTGTGTTCGTACAGTACGAAGATTATAAAATCTGTGGTACAGTCAAGTATTATGACTTGCATAATTAACTACAAAATATTGTCTGAAGACCGGTAGACCTTTACCCGTGCCTTTTGTTCAGCAATAGGTGCAATTTCTAAATAAAAGACCAAAGAATGTTAGAAAGTACAAATAACAATATAGGCGTTAGTTTTATCTGTAGATTTTTCAAGTTGGAAAAGCCGGTCAACTTTTATTCGCTAACATAACTTTTGCAAGTTTCATCCAAGACTTCTTGTTTTATTTCGAAGTTTGTTACAGGTATCGACATCTATTGTATATTTTGGAAAAGTGCAGCTTGCAACAGTAGCGCCACATTGTTGTCACGAACTTAGTTTTGCTAGTTCATTGCCATTTTAATAGATGGCGCTGTTCTTAACGGTTTCGGGTATTATCGGATTCCGAATGTGCCAGTGAGTTCGCTCGGTTTTTTCAGTCTGTATACAATCCGGAACCTCCTGAACTGAGTGTGGCGGCGGCGAGTGCGGGCGAGGTGGCGGGCACGTGGCCGGGCGCGCGGGTGCACCTAGCGAGCGTGGGTCCTGCTGACGTTCAGAGCGCACTCGCTCGCTTGCCGCCTAAGCGCTCAGCCGGGCCGGATGGTATTCCGGCGTACATTTTTAGAGATTGTCGTGCGGTGTTGGTTAAGCCGTTGCAACACTTGTTCAACGTCTGTATCAAGGCCGCAACTTTTCCGGAGCGCTGGAAACTTACCCGGGTTGTACCCGTGCCTAAATGCAGCAGAGGTTCAGCACCCTGCGACTATAGACCTGTAGCGGTATTATGCACTCCAGCCAAAGTATTTGAGTCGACTATTAACGGTAGCCTGTATCCACAGATTAGCGCTCTGTTGTCCGACGCACAGCATGGTTTCCGTCCTGGGCGGGGGACAACGGGCAACTTACTGGATCTTATGACACAAATAGTACCGTCGGTGGATGCGGGTCAACAGGTAGATGTTGCCTACTTCGATTTCAGGAAAGCTTTTGACACAGTAGATAACGACGTCCTTTTGGCTAAATTGGCTGGTGTAGGCTGTACACCTCACACATTGACATTTTTCGCCTGCTATTTACGAGACCGTTGTCAGTACGTCGACTGCAGTGGACAGCTCTCGGAGCCCTATTTCACGAGGTCAGGAGTCAGTCAGGGCACTAATTTAGGGCCTTTTCTCTTCATTTTAACAACTAACGACCTGCCGAGAGTAGTCAATAAATCCATACCATTGTTATTCGCGGATGACTTGAAATTGGTGCTTGAAATAAAGCAGGAAACTGATCATGACATACTGCAGCAGGATATTAATAGGGTGATAGAGTGGAGCCGTAGCAATAAGTTGTATTTCAATGTGGCCAAATGTTCGGTGTTATCATTTTCCCGTGCCCGCGACCCGAGTCATTATCCTTATTGCATGGACGGAATCCGACTGCAACGTGTCTCAGAGGTTAAGGACTTAGGCGTGCGCTTTACAGCGGACTTAAATTTCCGTAAGCATATCACGGATGTTTGTAAAAAAGCATACCGCAATTTAGGGTTGGTCTTACGGCTAGGAAACCAGTTCACGAACTTCAGTGCTCTGAGATCGTTGTACGAAGCGCTTGTAAAAAGTCATTTGGAATGCAATGCTGTCGTCTGGTCGCCACATGAAGCCAAGTACAAACTAATGCTAGAACGTATCCAGAACAAGTTTGTGAGATTCCTGTACTTAAGGCTGTATGGTGTGTATCCAGGGTATCCACTGCTATATCCCACTCTATTTGTACTGGGCATGGTAGGCTACTATAAACTGGAAGTTAGAAGGGAAGTAGCTCTCGCCACTTACTTATTCAAGATTATGCGTGGTAAAATACACAACCCAAGCGTTCTAAGTACGGTTGGGTTGTGTGTGCCTGATGGGTACGTGGGGCGACGGAGGCGGCCACCGCTGCTGTGGGTGCCGCCCGCTCGCACCAACCTGCTGCAGCACGCGCCGCTGTCGCGCGCGCTGCGTGCACTCAATATGGTGTCACAACAGATTGACTGCTTCAATTGTACTCTGAGTGAATTCACACGGGCCGCATTTTGTAAAATCAGTCTTGGTTGGTAAATAATATAAATGTTATACTAATCTTTGTAGGCGAGCTTGATAAATGTAACTATAACTACACTATTGTATTAGGTAAGCCTGTGATGATAGTTGTATGTGTTTAAATAAATAAATAAAAAAAAAAAAAAAAAAAAAAAAAAATAATTTTAGCATGAATGAAAAACATTTTCATTAACATTTTTTTAATTAATTTAATAAAATAATAATCTAAATGCCTCATAAAATATTACAAATGCATAAACTGTCTTCTATCAGTCTCTTTTTGGAACAATTGTGAGTAGGTATTCTATTACCACATAGAATTTAGTAGGTGAAGCCTTTTTCTTCCAATTCTTCTCGAACTTTTTGAGGATTTGGCCAGAAGACCATTAGGATTGTTGACCCTGGAATAAGAAATAATAGTTTAAGTCATTAAAATTATTGTTGTAGGTTACCATCAGCCTTTTGTCCAGCGTCTTGAAAGTCGACAACCAAAAATGTGTTCAAAATGCTTCCAAAGTTAGAGGCAAAAATTATTTCACACCACTGTAATGATTAAACTTATTGTGGAGTTTCTTGCTTGCTCTTCTTCATAATATATAATACCAATTAGAACAGCTATGATGTAGCTTCTGGGTGACACTGACGTTTCACAAGGGTCTATTTAGTTTTATGCAAATTAAAAATTAAACTGAATTCGAATAAAAAATGTCTCTGAGATAGGTTAGTAACTATTTCTTCCTATCTTTCAAAATTATCATAAGCATAACCAATAAGCGTCAGCTTAACCAGCCTATAATGTTCCCACCGCTGGGACAAAGGCCTCCTCTCTATTAGAGGGAATAGGCTAGGATCTATCAAACGGGCCCAGTTCGAAATTTTGGTTCTAGGACACGCCGGTTTCCCCACGATGCTAAATTAACGAATCATAGGACACCATACAGTCTACATATGAAGAGATAAAGATACACAAAATGAAGTTGTTAAAAAAAGTAAACAAAAAAATACAAGTCAATCTTACCTGCAGTAAAAACTCCGAACACAGTGAATGCCTCATGGCAGTGTAGGTCGAGCGTGGCTCCAAGGAAGTTGGAGCCCACGGCGGCACCCGTCCGCCCCACCATGTACATCACGCACATCGCCATAGCCCTGGGGACATGGAGTTATTACAGGCTTTTGTAAGGATTCTTTAGTTTGCTTGAAGAACAGGACTATCAGTTAAAGTAGGTACATAAAAAACCTTTAAACAAAGGAAAAGGTTGCTGGATGATATCGTGGGTGGCGGCAATCCAATAGCAACCTTACAGTCATGAGAATAAAGAGCAGTCATTTAGACTGTGATGCAGAATCAGAGATAAAAATAATTACTGTTCATGTTCGCGGATATCAATTCGTTGTGAATGCGTGATTATTGAAATAAAAACTGTCACTATAAATGACGTCACCCACTGCTCGTAGTTATAGATTGATAATTTCAAAATAGCATTCGCCAACGTCCATACTACGTTGAATACACCGGTTCTCGTCCGATCACCGAAGTTAAGCAACATCGGGCGCGGTCAGTACTTGGATGGGTGACCGCCTGGGAACACCGCGTGACGTTGGCTTTTTGTTTTAATTACATTTTTTTTTAATGTATAATTTGTAAATGAATTGCTATTAACTAATAATGCATATGAAATTACTTTTAGTCTTCTTTTTAGCATTATTTTAGTTCTTTTTGTAATCTAATAAATATAATATACATATAATGCATAGAAGTAGTAATTATGTTTTAAATCTATTATTTTAGGTCAATTTGTGGCAAAAAAAAAATTATAGCAGTTTTCAGTTAGACGTATTTTAAAGTTTTTTGTCCGTCGTTAAAACTTTCGCATGTGCCATTCGGTGACTTAGTTTGCTGTACACGGGTGGATTTTTTTAAATTTTAGAGCAAGGACAAATTGAAGTTGAGTGGGTAATAACTAATTATCCTAATATTTTTCAGTTATAGGTAAGATTTTTACATGACATGCGAAATATCTTTGTTTTGAAACGATGCATGGACTGTGTGAAAAAATATAATTTAAAACTACTGAAATCACGACTAATAGAGAAGTATGGAATAAGAAGATATGCTGCAGTGTCCCCATATACATCAGTTTATGAGCAGGACCTTGATGATGATGAGCTATCTCCTACTAACCTCAGTTGTGTAGGAAACACATCAACGGCTATAGCCGCCAGTATAGAGGCGGCACAGCCTGAACACAGGGAGATTATAAGCAGTACTGTCGCCGTGATACCCTCGGGTACGAAGGCTGCTCCCACCGTCGCGATGCCACAGATAAACATTATACCACCTGGAAGAATGGAAGAAAATGTAATTCTGGTGTTAGGTAAACAAAAAGAGGATTAGTTTAGGTTCAGTCGAATTATGGACACGGACACCTTTGTCAGTGTGCAGGTGTCCGCAGCTGGTCTGCACAATGTCCGTATCAGTTTGACTGTTCCTAAATAATAATAATTGAATTGAGTAATTTATATAATTTTTATTTTATTGCAAATAATGTATTTTTATGTTGGTAATGATAGGTAGTATTGTACAAATAGATTTAATGTTACTAAAAATGTGCATGTTGATTTTAATATAATGTATTGTATGGATTATAATTATCTGAAATAAATGAATTAATAATAAATAGGTGTTTTATGGGTCTACATAATATATTGCGAACTTTTCTTAATTACAACAGACAGTCTATTAGTTTGCCGATGTGATGAGAAACGTATGGCTGGAGTACTGACGAGGTAATATCAAAATGTTATAAGCCTAAAAATACTTACTAGAACAACACACATTTGTTTCCTGAAATGGCAGATGAAGGGTGCATTATTACACCTATCTAAACGTTTCACCATTACGTTTAACTACCTCCTAGTTTGTGCAAGCCTATTGGCATCAACTGGGCACAATTCCAGATTGACGGTTAGTACATGGAATCTTATATTGGCCCAAACTCATTAAAGACTGGCAGGCCGGGAAATTTCAAAACAAGCCTATATTGCTATCAACCGGGCGCAAATCTAGCTAGACATGGGGTGGCTACCAGTGGCGAAGGTTCCGCACAAGTCGATTCCTACCGGCGTCCCTTTGAAAAATGGCACAGTCAGTATTTTATAGACAAATAATGAAATCACATTAAAGATAATGTAGTCAGGCTGACCTCTTACAAAAATTGACTCTTCGCTACTGGTGGCTACTGAGAATTGTACAGACAAAAACTCAATAAAAACTGGCAGGCCAATAAGGTCTGAAGGAATGAGAAATTCCACTAAGCTACCATCAACCACCATCGCGACAACCAACGTAAAAAACTTCAAAAACAATTTAAATAAAGTAAACTTACTGTATAACGTCTTCTTGCCAACTTTGTTGATGAGGAAGCCGATGGCTAAGTACGTGAGCGCGAACACGGCCCCCATCGACATGGAGATGGGGAACACTGCCACTGACACCTCCGACTCGCAAACTGCCTCATCGGAAGACAACATCTGGAAGGAGAACATAAAGCTCATAAATTATAAAGAAAAGGATTTTTTTTCTGGAAGGATTTTTTGAAGGAAGACATAACAACATCACGGTTGTAATCGCGGAAAGGTTAGGCAGAGCTGTACCTAAAAGTACACCAACATTTCACCAGTTATTTTTAAGTCCCATGTAATAGGGGGCGAGCCTATTGCCATCAACCGGGCAAGTCTCCGTGGCTGCTACTGAGAAATTCCTGATGAAAAAAACCCAATAACACTTTGCCCGACCTGGGAATCGAACCCAGGACCTCATGCTCTTGCGACCACAAGACCAAGAAACAGAATGTGTATTGTAGTCGCCATATAAATTGACTGTTGTAACATATCCGAAAGTATTGAAACTGGCTATTAGAACTGCGTTTTTTATTTGAGAAAAACAGGCCAAACTGATTCTTATTTACGCGGTATCTGGTATTGATATTGCTTAAAAGATACGCAAATAAATATATTATTATTATTTCCTTTATTCATATATATACATATAAATTACATTTTTAAATATTTCTAAACAAATTAATATTAAAAAAAACATTTAAAAATATAAAAAATAGTGGTCCGCCGGTATCGGGAGCAGGGTCCAAGCTACCGGTGGTTAGGGCTCCAGAGACAGGAACCTCCTCACAATGCGAGCCGTATCGAGGAGTACTGCCTTCTGAATCAGGCCCTTGATCCAACCGCCTAAGGAGAGCCTCGAAAGGTGGTCGTCGAGGCTTTTGGCCATAAGGCCATTGGCCGTCACGACAATCGGCACAATGATAGCCGAGTTCACATTCCACATGTCGACAACCTCGTGTGCCAAGTCGAGATATTTTATTTGTTTCTCCTTCTCAGCTTTCACGAGGTTCTCGTCATGCGGAATGGTAACATCGATTATCATTACGCGGCGCGCTGATCGGTCTATCACCACTATGTCAGGCTTATTGGCGACAATAGTCCTGTCAGTGATGATAGACCGATCCCAGTACAGCGTGACATGGTCTTTCTCGAGAACTGGGTCGGGCACATACTTGTAGTACGGTACCTCAGATTCCACAAATTTATATTTCAAGGCAAGTTGCTGGTGAATAATCCTGGCTACTTGGTTATGCCTGTGCAAGTACTCGCCGTTAGCCAGACGAGAACAACCAGAAATAATATGTCTGATGGACTCACCCGGACGGTGGCATGCCCGACACACGTCAACCGTCCCGTCCTTCATAATATATTTCCGGTAGTTGTTCGTCAACATAACTTCATCCATAATCGCACAGACAAAACCTTCAGTTTCCCCAAAGAGGTCACCGAAACGTAGCCAGGACACGGATGCTAGAAAATCTACATCGGGCCCATGAAGAGCCCGGTAGAAGCGCCCGTGAAGCTCCTTGCCTTGCCATACTTCCTTGCGGTCATCGGTAGTAAGTACTACAGGTTTGCGCCAGTTCTCTTTAGCCATGGACAGCGGGGTGAGGCCCTTGTCCACTGCGACCACATCTCGGTGCATACCCACCTCGGCTTTTAAAAAATATTCTCTGAGACTGCATACCTCGCGGTTGTGGAGCGTCTTCGCGTTTAAAAAGCCTCGACCCCCGCACTTCCGCGGGATATACAGTCTCATCACCGATGATCGTGGGTGATGCATCCGGTTTGCAGTCAGCAGTGTACGGACTCTCCTATCCAGGGTATCGAGTTCGGTCTGAGTCCATTTGAGTATGCCGAAAGAGTACATTAAAACCGGCATGACCCAACCGTTGAAGGCGCGCACCTTGTTCCCGCCCGAAAGAAGGCTATTGAATACCTTCTTCAGGCGACCGAAGAAGCGCTCCTTCAACGATTGCTTCATGTCAGTTACGTTAATGCCTAACGCTTCCGACATACCCAAATATTTATAGCTTTCGGATGAGGAGAGGGATCTCAGGTGTATGGAATCCGAGAGCTGAATTCCTTCGGATTCCATAATCTCCCCTCGCTTTACATACATGACTGCACATTTGTCCACACCAAATTCCATCCTGATGGCGCTACTAAAAGTTTCAGTTACTTTCAGTAGCTTCATCAGTTGCAATTTGTTGGGGGCAAAGAGTTTCAGATCATCCATGTAAAGAAGGTGAGATATGACCTGACCATCTCTCCTCAACCGATAGCCTAGACCTGAATCCTCCAGCAATGTACTTAGAGGATTCAGGGCTAGATAGAACCAAAGTGGACTCAAACTGTCGCCCTGGAATATTCCCCGTTTAATCCATACAGGCTCATCGTTCCCCTGAATCTGTCGACATCCTGGATATCGAAGGACCGTCCTCCATTGCCCCATACACGACTCAAGGAAGGCGCGTAGAGTTGCATCTATCTTGTACAACTCCAGCACCCTCATGAGCCATGTATGTGGAATCGAGTCGTAGGCCTTCTTATAATCTATCCAACATGTCGACAGATCCTTGCGGGATCGATGAACCTGTTGGCTAATGGCCATGTCGATGAGGAGTAGCTCCTTAGTACCGCGGGACCCGTTCCTACATCCATTTTGAGAGGCAGACATAATGGAGTTTTTGTCAATGTGTGTATTGATTTTCGCTCTCAAAATGGATGTAAGAAGCTTATAGACCGTCGACAAACACGTGATCGGTCTATAATTCTTGGGTTCCGCGGGACTACCTGACTTATGGAGCAGGTGGGTAACGCCTGTTGTTAAAAACTGCGGTAGAGACCCAGACTCTAAGGATGACTGAAATTGAGATGCCAGACAAGTGTGTGAACTACTAAACCATTTGAGCCAGAAATTGTGCAGTCCGTCCGGTCCCGGTGATTTCCAGTTCGGTAACGGACGAACTGCTCTGGCTACATCCAAAGGTGTTATTAATATTGGTTCCATTTCTGGGATAGGTTCACACACTTGCTCGACATCACGCATCCAGTCAGCCTCAGTATGACGGACGGGCACCGACCAGATGCTGTGCCAGAAAGAACTCGTGGTGGCATCATCCGGGCGGCATACGTCCGTCATACTTTGCTCGGGTCGCTCCCAAGCTCTGTACACCCACCTCTCATCGCTCTGGAACATGCGATTCTGCGAGTACCGATCAACCCGCCGCTTATACCGCCGAATACGGCTCGCCCATGCATAAACTTTCTGCTTCAGGAAGTCGATGCGCTCTGTAACACGAGACATGAATTCTTGAGGACTGATTTCAGTCCCCGAGAATGCCCGCCTCACAAAGCGCATCACACGTGGTCGTGTATTACCCTCCCTGAAGCAGTATAGTTTGCCAATGAGTACCCTGGCCCCGTCGATACGGCGCTCGATCCTGCGCTGCCAGGCCGGTACGGTTGGTTTTGGTCGAGTAGCTACGTCACAATTTGGGAACTTGACATTAGCTACACGACATGCCGCAACAGCCCCACAGTACAAGATCGAGTGTGCATCAACGAGGTTCTCGCTACTCTCGAAAAGATTCTTGAGTTGCGAGTCCAGGGCACACACCAACGCCCTATTTTTCTTATGCATGGGTAACCGTGGTAATCGGGGCCTAAGTTCGGTAGGAGTGGATCGATATTCGCGAAGCGCATCCTCCAGTGCGCTCCTCAATCGGTCGTTGCACTGGCTACTTACCGTGGCAACCCTATCATCCTCCTCTACAACAGCAGGGTTTGACCGCGGTGGGGTTGCGTCAATAGCTAACGCTTGCACCGCGGTTTGTGCCGGAGTTAAGACGATACGGTTGCTCAGTACCACTGAGCGCAGCCTATCAAGTGCGGCGTCGTCCAACATGTGATTGCGTTGGATGACCCGCACCTGATATTATTATTATATTATTATTATTTCCTTTATTCGTATATATACATATAAATTACATTTTTAAATATTTCTAAACAAATTAATATTAAAAAAACATTTAAAAATATAAAAAATAGTGGTCCGCCGGTATCGGGAGCAGGGTCCAAGCTACCGGTGGTTAGGGCTCCAGAGACAGGAACCTCCTCACAATGCGAGCCGTATCGAGGAGTACTGCCTTCTGAATCAGGCCCTTGATCCAACCGCCTAAGGAGAGCCTCGAAAGGTGGTCGTCGAGGCTTTTGGCCATAAGGCCATTGGCCGTCACGACAATCGGCACAATGATAGCCGAGTTCACATTCCACATGTCGACAACCTCGTGTGCCAAGTCGAGATATTTTATTTGTTTCTCCTTCTCAGCTTTCACGAGGTTCTCGTCATGCGGAATGGTAACATCGATTATCATTACGCGGCGCGCTGATCGGTCTATCACCACTATGTCAGGCTTATTGGCGACAATAGTCCTGTCAGTGATGATAGACCGATCCCAGTACAGCGTGACATGGTCTTTCTCGAGAACTGGGTCGGGCACATACTTGTAGTACGGTACCTCTGATTCCACAAGTTTATATTTCAATGCAAGTTGCTGGTGGATAATCCTGGCTACTTGGTTATGCCTGTGCAAGTACTCGCCGTTAGCCAGACGAGAACAACCAGAAATAATATGTCTGATGGACTCACCCGGACGGTGGCATGCCCGACACACGTCAACCGTCCCGTCCTTCATAATATATTTCCGGTAGTTGTTCGTCAACATAACTTCGTCCATAATCGCACAGACAAAACCTTCAGTTTCCCCAAAGAGGTCACCGAAACGTAGCCAGGACACGGATGCTAGAAAATCTACATCGGGCCCATGAAGAGCCCGGTAGAAGCGCCCGTGAAGCTCCTTGCCTTGCCATACTTCCTTGCGGTCATCGGTAGTAAGTACTACAGGTTTGCGCCAGTTCTCTTTAGCCATGGACAGCGGGGTGAGGCCCTTGTCCACTGCGACCACATCTCGGTGCATACCCACCTCGGCTTTTAAAAAATATTCTCTGAGACTGCATACCTCGCGGTTGTGGAGCGTCTTCGCGTTTAAAAAGCCTCGACCCCCGCACTTCCGCGGGATATACAGTCTCATCACCGATGATCGTGGGTGATGCATCCGGTTTGCAGTCAGCAGTGTACGGACTCTCCTATCCAGGGTATCGAGTTCGGTCTGAGTCCATTTGAGTATGCCGAAAGAGTACATTAAAACCGGCATGACCCAACCGTTGAAGGCGCGCACCTTGTTCCCGCCCGAAAGAAGGCTATTTAATACCTTCTTCAGGCGACCGAAGAAGCGCTCCTTCAACGATTGCTTCATGTCAGTTACGTTAATGCCTAATGCTTCCGACATACCCAAATATTTATAGCTTTCGGATGAGGAGAGGGATCTCAGGTGTATGGAATCCGAGAGCTGAATTCCTTCGGATTCCATAATCTCCCCTCGCTTTACATACATGACTGCACATTTGTCCACACCAAATTCCATCCTGATGGCGCTACTAAAAGTTTCAGTTACTTTCAGTAGCTTCATCAGTTGCAATTTGTTGGGGGCAAAGAGTTTCAGATCATCCATGTAAAGAAGGTGAGATATGACCTGACCACCTCTCCTCAACCGATAGCCTAGACCTGAATCCTCCAGCAATGTACTTAGAGGATTCAGGGCTAGACAGAACCAAAGTGGACTCAAACTGTCGCCCTGGAATATTCCCCGTTTAATCCATACGGGCTCATCGTTCCCCTGAATCTGTCCACATCCTGGATATCGAAGGACCGTCTTCCATTGCCCCATACACGACTCAAGGAAGGCGCGTAGAGTTGCATCTATCTTGTACAACTCCAGCACCCTCATGAGCCATGTATGTGGAACGGAGTCGTAGGCCTTCTTATAATCTATCCAACATGTCGACAGATCCTTGCGAGATCGACGAACCTGTTGGCTAATGGCCATGTCTATGAGGAGTAGCTCCTTAGTACCGCGGGACCCGTTCCTACATCCATTCTGAGAGGCAGACATAATGGAGTTATTGTCAATGTGTCTATTAATTTTCACTCTCAAAATGGATGTAAGAAGTTTATAGACCGTTGACAAACATGTTATCGGTCTATAATTCTTGGGTTCCGCAGGACTACCTGACTTATGGAGCAGGTGGGTAATACCTGTTGTTAGAAATTGCGGTAGCGACCCAGACTCTAAGGATGACTGGAATTGAGATGCTAGGCAAGTGTGTGAACTACTTAGCCATTTAAGCCAGAAGTTGTGCAGTCCGTCCGGTCCCGGTGATTTCCAGTTCGGTAACGGACGAACTGCTCTGGCTACGTCTATCGGCGTAATTGAAATTGGTTCCATTTCTGGAATAGATTCACACACTCGCTCAACATGTCGCATCCAGTCAACCTCAGTATGACAGACGGGTACCGACCAGATGCTGCGCCAGAAAGAACTCGTGGTGGCATCATCCGGGCGGCACACGTCCATCATATTTTGATCAGGTCGCTCCCAAGTTCTGTATACCCACCTCTCATCGCTCTGGAACATGCGATTCTGCGAGTATCGATCAACCCGCCGCTTATACCGCCGAATACGGTTGGCCCATGCATAAACTTTCTGCTTCAGGAAGTCGATGCGCTCTGTAACACGGGACATGAATTCTTGAGGACTGATTTCAGTCCCCGAGAATGCCCGCTTCACAAAGCGCATCACACGTGGACGTGTGTTGCCCTCCCTGAAGCAGTGTAGTTTGCCGATAAGTACCCTGGCCCCGTCGATACGGCGCTCAATCCTGCGTTGCCAGGCTGGTACGGCTGGTTTTGGTCGAGTAGCTAAGTCACAATTTGGGAACTTGACTTTAGCTAAACGACATGCCGCAACAGCCCCGCAGTACAGGATCGAGTGTGTATCAACAAGGTCCTCGCTACTCTCGAATATATTCTTGAGTTGCGAGTCCAGGGCACACATCAGCGCCCTATTTTTTTTATGCATGGGTAACCGTGGTAATCGGGGCCTAAGTTCGGTAGGAGTGGACCGATATTCGCGAAGCGCATCCTCCAAAGCGCTCCTCAATCGGTCGTTGCACTGGCTACTTACCATAGCAACCCTATCATCCTCCTCTTCAACAGTAGGACTAGAACGCATTGGGATTGCATCAATAGCTGACGTTGCACGCGTTGGTGACTGAGGCAAGATGATACGATTGCTAAGTACCTCTGAGCGCAGCCTATCAAGTGCGGCATCGTCCAACATGTGATTGCGTTGGATGACCCGCACCTGATCCGACAGTCGTTGGGTCGAGACGTTAACGGTTGGTTCTAGATCCTGAAACAGAGACAGCATCCTAACACGGTACGCGGTGAGGTTAGTTCCCCCCTCTGTAGACCCGTAGTATGCGCGCATGACATTTTCGTTTATGGACTGAGTCCATCTCATGCGCTGCACACAACCACCGGAAGCGGGGACCCGGCTCGGGGCCTGTTGGCCCCTAAGTCCCAAGCTCTTCGGTGGCCGGCCTCTCCCCGGCCGACGCACAGGTGTTGGCGACGTCGGCGGAGAGAAATACTCGTCGCTTGAGCTCGACGCAACTGCCACGGCCGGTGTCACAGCACTCACGACGGGGCTGGATTCCGGCGGCGGCGAGGCGGAGCTCAGCGACGGGTCCGGGGTTGGTTGGCGTGCGCGTTGGGAGGCAGCTCTCGTAATCATTTGGTTATCATCATGAACTTGTGTTATTTTCTATGTTTTTCATTGTTGATGCCGTTGACAGACGTCATTTTCATAAAACTGTATTTAAATTTTTCGCTGTTTGGTTTTCCAATTTTCTAGTATTTGCTTTGTTAAAAAAATCTATTTTTAAATGTTTTTATATAACTATTGTAAATACCTTTGTGTTCAAACCAATATTTGTATTAAAATAAAAATTCCGATGATATAACCGATGATTGACATTCGGTGTATATATTATTATTATTATTATTTATTATTATTATTCTTTTCATACTTTTACGTAGCTCGGCTTTATGCCGGATTAGTAGGATAGTACGGGCCGAAGCCAAGTACTAACCCGAGAGAGTGGTGATATGATGAGATGATGATATGGTCGGGTTGTGTGATGATGAGTCAAACTGTGTCTGTGCGGTGATTGTGGATCGAGTGTGTGAGGTGGAGATTACTATCTCATTTTCATTTTGTAAAAAATTTCTGACAATCCTGCAAGTATTAAGGATTGCAGCCTTCTGAAGGCTTTGATAGGTGTATGGTGGTAAATCAAGTGTTTTTAAAGACTGGTGGAGCTGTTTAGGTATAACACCTGTTGTTGATAACACAACAGGGATTATGGCTGCATTGTTAATACGCCACATTCGGCTGATTTCAATTTTAAGATCATGATATTTTGCGAGTTTTTCCGCTATTGTGTTTTGAAGGTTGTGCGTGTTTGGTACGGCGATGTCTATAATTTGGGCGGTTTTGTTACATTTGTCTAATAAAGTGATGTCTGGTCTATTGTAATGTATTGTTTTATCGGTGAAGATACCTCGATCGAAGTACAATTTGTGAGTAGCGTTTTCAAGAATAGTTTCGGGCTGGTATTTATAATAAGGTACCGGAGGTGTGGAGATTAAGTTATATTTGATTGCTAATTTTTGATGGATTATGTTCGCTATTTGATCATGCCTGTGCTTATAATCAGTCTGGACTATTGCTTTACACGCACCTGTAATGTGCTGAATAGTTTCCGAAGAACTATTGCATCGCCTACATATATCTATTGTTTGAGGAACTCTCATTATGTGTTTCTGGTAATTGCGGGTTTCTATGACTTGGTCCTGAATCGCTATCATAAACCCTTCCGTCTCAGGGAACAGTTCTCCACGCCTTAACCATTCGTTCGACGCTAACTTGTCGACGTTAGGTAGATTAAGGTCGTGTCGGTGTCTTCCATGCAGTGACTTTTGGGTCCATTCAGCGATTTTAGTCTGTCGGTCAGTCTGTTGTTCGTTACTCTGTGTTGTTCTGTCATACATGTTCAAAGGGGTAAGTTTTCGGTCATTATACGCTATTGCTTTGTGTAGGGTTGAAGTGGAGCTTTTATTTTCAAAGTATGTTCTCAACGTTGTTATTTGTTTGTTATGTAGGTTAGTGATATCTATTATTCCCCTTCCGCCGTCGTTCCTTGGTAGTGTGAGTCTCTGTACACATGACCTAGGATGGTGTCTCCTGTGTTTAGTGAGAGTGGTGTTTATAATCCTTTGTAAGTTTTTGAGGTCGGTCTTGTTCCATTTTATGATGCCAAAGGAGTAAGTGAGAACAGGTATGGCATAGGTATTAATAGCTTTAATGGTGTTTTTAGCTTTTATCTGAGTGTTAAATATTGTTTTTAACCTATGCCTAAATTGCTTAGTGAGTGTAGTTTTGATTTCTTTATGCAGAATCTGTTTATTCTGTATATACCCAAGATATTTGTACATCCCTGTTTCATCTAATGAATCTATTGTCGCGCCTGTCTGCATTTGGTATGAATGTGTATATGTTTTACCTGCTCTTATTGAATTAATTTTACATTTATCAATCCCAAACTCCATAGCTATATCTTTTGAGAATTGTTCAGTTACATCAGCTAGTTCATATAAGTCATCAGGGGACGATGCATACAATTTGATGTCATCCATATAGAGGAGATGGTTTACTTTACAATAATGTTGGTCAGTCAGTATGTTAGTCATTGTATCACTATATTTGAGTGAGTAACCGGGTAATAACGCATTAAGTTTGTTTGAAAGAGGGTTTAATGCTAGACAGAACCATAGTGGGCTGAGTGAGTCTCCTTGGAATATTCCTCGCTGGATTTTAATGGGTTCGGTTTCGACTATTCCTGTCGATGTGTTCAGTTGTAATCGTGTCTTCCATTTTTCTACAATAGTACCTAAACAATTAATTAGTTGTGGGTGTATTTTATATATTTTTGAAACTTCGAGTAACCACGAGTGGGGTACTGAATCGTATGCTTTCCTATAATCTATATACATAGTGTGTAAATCTTTTTTGGTACGTTCAACATGTCTATGTATTACTGCATCTATTGTCAACTGTTCTTTACATCCTTGGCTTAACTTTTTACACCCCTTCTGTTCTTCTGTTAGTATTTTCTGTGTTTCAAGATGTTTATAAATTATGTGACTAATGCATGATGTCATTATTTTATATATGGTTTGCAGACAAGTAATTGGCCTATATTTTGCTGGATTTGCTGAGTCACTAGGATCTTTTGGTAGCATATAGGTCTTGCCCTCTGTCATATATGTAGGGATCGTTGCGGGGTCTTTTATGAAATTGTTAATGTGGTTGAATATGTGTGGGTGTGTGTGTGTAAATTTTTTGTACCAGAAGTTGTGTATGTAATCTGAACCAGGCGCTTTCCAATTATGTATTTTTGTTAGGACGTCATGAAAAGTTGCTACTTCAACCTGATCGAAGATCATCGCTTCTGTGTTAGTATGAATGACCTGCTCTGTTTCAATCCATTCTGCTTCAGTGTTATGGCAGACAGGGTTTTCCCAAATCCCAGCCCAAAATTGCTGTAACTCTTCTGTAGTTGGAAATGCTGTATGTGTATTGTTATTAGACATTGTTTCATTTGTTGTTGACTTCTTTAGGGATCGATAAAATTGTTTTTCGTTATTCCTGAACTGGTTATTTTGTGTTTTACGAAGGGTGCATTTAGTGTATCGATTTAGTCTACTTTTTACTACTGTTAGTTTCTGTTTTAGAGTATCTAGAAAATGCTCAAGTTTTGTGTTAGGTTGTTCGTGTAATGTATGGATTCTGTAGTTTTTTAATATTATCTCAACTGCTTTGATTAGTTTTCTGCTTCTATGGCCTTGGATATACTGAGTTAATCTTCCAATTTTGGCCCTGATACATTCTATTTTGTTTTCTAGCCTTTTTTGCCATTTAGGTTTGTAGACTTGTTGAAGTCTACTACTACTATCTACAGGAGGAGCGAGAGAAATTTTACTACCGTTGGCTTTTGCAGCTGTCCACGCAGCGCAGTATATTACTGTCTGGAGATGATTGAAATTTGTATCACTGGTAACTTGTTCTGGCAAAATTACATTGTTTATGTAACTAACTATATTCGCTAACTTTTTTGATGACTTTTGTTTGGGATTATTAAACAAAGTGCGAGTACTTACGCTAGTATTATCGAATTTATCACGTATGATCTGACATATCGTGATGCTTCGATTTGTATGACTAGTTAAAATACTGTTCAGTATATCTGGTACCCAAACGTAGAGACCACTCGATCTGAAAACCAAAAAAAAAAACATTTTTTTCAGCCGTAAAAAATCCTGTCTGCCTGCGGGGCTTAAAATGCAACGAACAATCAAGGGATACCCTAATATTTCAAGCTGTATAGGTTGTTCGTGAGATCAAGACAAGGATCTATTTATTGTAAATACGTGCTAATGAATTTTGGCTTAGCGTTATTCCTGTCACCGGTCCTAGCGCACTGTCTAACAAATTTTTGCGAGACAGAGAGGAACACGTATAAGTCAAAGTTTATAGATCTTGGCAAAAGACATCCTTTCTGGGTATTGTATAATAAGGCCGCGGTGTCCGCAACTCCACGTCCAAGCGCATATTTTGCGTGCGGTCCTTTCTGGGTATTGTATAATAAGGCCGCGGTGTCCGCAACTCCACGTCCAAGCGCGTATTTTGCGTGCGGTCCTTTCTGGGTATTTCAAGTATCAGGATCCGGCCGAGCCGGATATTTCATTGTATCCGTATAGTCTTACTGTTCAGTTCTACTAGTAGGACTAAACTGAGAAAAAAAAACCATTAATTTCTTCGACTAAAATTGAGTGTTCGAAGACCAAGATCATGTTTAACAAAAAGGTTTCCAAAACTATCAATTGGTCCTTCGTAGGTATAATACTAGCACTTACACCATAAATACTGCGAACATCGATATGTGTGAGATGAACACACATCTGAGGAGTGGCACTTTGAACATCAGCCCCACGTTCTTGACGGCACCAGCGAAGCCTCCAGTCTTGATCTCTTCACTACCTGTTATTAGTTTCTGCACCTGGAAAGAATAAGTAGAATAAAACTATGCGTCAGGAAAAGATTTTATAAGAAGAAGTATTGAGTTGCATAATCAATAATTAAAACCGTTGGTACTACATACAAGAAAATTTCTCGGATCCACAAGATGGAATCAGGACAGGAAGTAAATGATAAAAGATGCCTATAAATTAGACATCAACTTCTTCCAAGATTTAAGTTACATAATTTAAAACCTTGAAATGCATACCTACTTACTACGTATACTTTTTTCGAGGGTCATAAACATTGATAATTATTTGATTTATAAAAACCCAGCGTCTGAAAAATGTAAAGTATAAAAGTATGCACTATTTCGAATTGTGCGCACTTTTCACAGCCATTGTTTTTCGGGACTTATATTACAAATGGGATATAACGTGCGATGCTCACGTTTCAAAAACAACTTCATGTGGTTCGAATTTGTGTTTAGTCAATCAGATCTTGTGATTTTCTGTTTTATTTTTTAGTTTCATTTATCAACGACACTCTCTGATGTGACATGTGCAAGGAACTGCGCATGTAGGTTTTCAGGGGTTCGCACCCGAAGGGTAACCAACGGCACCAATTAGGGTCTCGTTAGTTACCCTTCGGGTTATTAAGCCTCCGCTGTCCGTCCATCCGTCTGTCAGCGGGCTGTATCTCATGATACGTAATATGTAGGCCATTGAAATTTCAACAGAATCTAAAACACATTCTGTGAAAAATTCAGTTACTTATATCAACAAATAATAAATTAAAGGGGGCTCCCGTACTATGATGGTACGGAACACATCATGCGCGACTCCAACTCGCACTTGGCAGGTTTTTTTTATATTTAATGTATCAATCAATGGTCATAAAGAATATAGGGCTGGTTTAAAGTAGAGCAGTCCTGGAAGGACTTAGGTAGGCCATTGCCAAGCAGTGTTCCACTATAGGCTAAAAACAAATAATATAATTTTGAAGACATGTAGTTTCATATCGTAGGTAAATCAGTCTACTTTCTTTGACTTAAGTTTGCATGTATCTGAAATCATGCGATAACATCATGATTACGTCATACTATACACTGCGCTTCATTATATAAACATAGTAAATACTACTATTGCTATTCATTTGCATCTAGTTTTAACCGGAACCACTCATGTATGAAACTACAGAATAATTATTACTAATGAGCGTTTCAACATTATCTTTACGCTGGGTTAATGTTAATCTATCGCTAATTATGAACATAATGTCTAATGAGTCTAATCGATTGGCAGTGTGCTCTTTGATTCGTTTACATCAAACTATCCGAAACTATTCAATTTTCCCAATCAACCTTTAACATAATGCTTTGGCGATATAGTTGAAATCTATTAAAGAAATTTGACAGATTGTAGCAGCTTGATCTGATGGCGTCTGTACATAAAACGACGCAAGAAGGTACCTAGTTGAGAACTCAATGTAGTCGAATAGATATAAACAGAAATCCAAGTACGGGTAAATTGAAAACAATAAATTGCAGTGAAGGATGCATTGCTAAATTGCCGTGAAGGATGCATTGCTAAATTGCAGTGAAAGATGCATTGCTAAATTGCCGTGAAGGATGCATTGCTAAATTGCAGTGAAGGATGCATTGCTAAATTGCCGTGAAGGATGCATTGCTAAATTGCAGTGAAGGATGCATTGCTAAATTGCCGTGAAAGATGCATTGCTAAATTGCAGTGAAGGATGCATTGCTAAATTGCCGTGAAGGATGCATTGCTAAATTGCAGTGAAGGATGCATTGCTAAATTGCAGTGAAGGATGCATTGCTAAATTGCAGTGAAAGATGCATTGCTAAATTGCAGTGAAGGATGCATTGCTAAATTGCAGTGAAAGATGCATTGCTAAATTGCAGTGAAGGATGCATTTCTGAATGCCGCGCCTGCTCTATATGCACCTACATAACATCACATTACATCACGCCTGTAAACCCTGAAGGGTTAGTCAAAGGTGTAGGTACGTAATAGTACACCCCCATTACGCCAAACTCCCATGTAATAGGGGGCGAGCTTATTGCCATCAACCGGACACAGATCCAGACTTCGTGACTGCTACCGAGAACTTCACCTCCTGCTTTTAAAGGTTCCTCGAAGTTCGTTAGGCACCTTATAAAAGATTTAAATGCATTTTTTCGTGGAAGAAAAAGTCCAAGCTTTGCTGCCCCAAAAAATAAGTTAGGGGCTGGGTGATTGAAGCCAGGGGGTAACAGACAAACTTCGTGATGAAATCTGGACTTTCGGTAATTAATCTAAGTCTGAAATTGTCAATTCGCATGAGGAGCTCATGTCTAAATATTAAAAGCCCCTCGGGTAGATATTCAGGTTAAGCTACTAGATCTTTGGCAGTCGTTACAGGTAATCAGTCGCCCGAAAGTCTGACAACCAATCTTAGCAAGGGGTCTCGTATTACCCAGTACTAATTAACTGGGTTGTTGTGCACCCGGTAAGACTGGAAGCTGACCCCAACATAGTTGAGGAAAGGCTAGGCAGATGATGATGTTCAGCGCACATGCCTTCTCTGTATAAGAAGAAGATTTTGCCCTGCAGTGGGACAGTACTAGGTTCTATTTGTTTGAAGTGATTACATTACCTCCACTAACTGGAAAAGGCAAATTGATAAGTCACCCAAAAACTTAAGTAGATACTTACAGGAAAATCTTCAGGACTTCTCCCATTATTCCAGGCATACATCATAGCTAGAACTGGTAAGGCGGCATCCGGGCCTTTAGCAGCTAGTAGATACCGTGGGCTTTCTGGCAGGAACAGCAGGATGGCTGCGGCTGCTAGCCCTGGGGCGCACCATAGCCAGACGAAGGCCCTCCATGGAACTATCTCCATGTACGCGAACGTGAAGGACCATTTTCCTGGGATTATTAGCCAGGCGAGACCTGGAATGCAAGGTTGGTATAAATTTAAGTGGGCTTACTTCTCGCAATGAAATTAACCAATTTACATTTTTTGGCGGATATGGAACATAAATAAACGGTCCGCTGTTGAATGTTGTTATGATTTTGCATTTTAACAATGATTTGTCAACTTTTAGATCTATTTGAAGATTTTATCATGATACTATCGGACGGATGTTTAAATTATTTCGTTAAATAGCAACACATGTTTTTATATTGATCTAGTTCCTACAAATAGTTAACGTATGAATAATATTTATTACAAATACATCACACATTACATTGACTGCCTCGTTAGTCTAGTGGTCGCAAGCACCACTACTGAGCATGAGATGCTGGGTTCGATTCCCAGGTCGGGCAAAGTGTTACTGGGTTTTTCCATCAAGAATTTCTCACTAGCAGCCATGGAGTATGGATTTTTGCCCGGTTGATGGCAATAGCCTCGCTCCCTATTACATGGACTTAAACTAACTGGCGAAATGTGGGTGTAGGTACTATTAGGTACAAGTCTGCCTAACCCATGGGGGATTACAGGCGTTATGTAATGGACCACATACGTATGTTTTTCTCTCAAAAACAGGTTAAAATAATATTTTCAATACAGTTGATAAACATGGCGTACTTTCAGGGGCTATAAATAAGATTCGATTTTTTTTTTCGAGCTGGACATTACTTTTGCAGTTATGTTAAAATTAAATCTTTTGCATAGGCATCTTTCTGTTACCCGGTCGTGACTTTTTTACGAGCTGGATCATTACTTTTGCAGTCAAGTTTTGATTTGTTATTTTACTATTTCCCACAACTGTATTGAAAAACGTCGTGTGATACACGGGTGTGTAGGTTATTGCAAACGCGGTGTCATTAACAAGCCCGAGCCGAAGGCGAGGGTTTTTAATAACACGAGTTTTACTTTCCACCCTTGTATCACAACGTACTATTATAATTGCGTTAAACATCTGTTGACGATGTTAGTCCCACGACCTACGTGTTTATAAAACGGCTAGAACTAAAATTATACCTAGATAAGTTAGCCTAAGTATTTAATTTAATTACAGTTAATTGGCCGTTCAGTGACTGGTATATAACTTCAAGTTAACTCCGCAGTAATATAATTATGTTAGTTAAGGTACGGTAATTATGTAATTAGTTTTAATGTATGTGTTTGCCTCGATGCAAATTAACCGATTTCGATTGGGTATTAATCACTGGAAGAAGAGCTAATTAGACTTCATCTACGTCGTCTTGGGTAGGTTATTCATGCCTGTGAATGTAGATTTCGAGAAAAATATCAAGAAGATGAGTAGCAGTTCCCTTACATCATCATCACCCAGGGCAGCACCTAAAGAGTGACGACACTTAGAAGATTTAGTATACAAGGTGTAAACAAGCCCTTCACGAAGCCGTGAACCAAGTATTCTGTACATCAAACTAAGTAACTCTAAACCAATAAGTCAATGGGATATAAGGTAGCACTTTTACTCAAAGGTCTATTCAATACTTTCCCTCCAAGTGGCGTTGAAAAATTCCACCCTGTTTATATAATTCCCCTCTTAAGCCAACACAAGTGCAAAAGAACAAGCCGATACTAAAGTTCGGTAATGATAGAGAGGTAGGAGATGGTATAATCATAAAGCATAGGAACAAACCTGGTAATATAATAAACGAGAAGGAGATGAAGGCGGAACTCCACGCGATGGCAGCAGCTCGCTTGGAGTTGGCGTGCATCTCTCCTAAGTACGCGTACACTGTGGCGCTGGATGCTGATATCCTGGAAAAGAGAGATTCTCTTTTATTCATCTTAGATGGAACTGAGGAAATATTGTTTAAGGAATGCGAAAGACCAAAGAGGGCTGGAGGGTTTGAAGACTTCCTGTGAAATACTTCGACTGAAGAAAGTACTTCCTATGGTTCCGTATCCAAGGGGTCAAAACAGAACAATATTCCTAAGACTCCTCTGTCCGTCTGTCTGTCTGACTGTCTATCACCAGGTTGTATCTCATGAACCTAGACAGTTGAAAATTACACAGACGATGTCCCACTCGCACTTAGCCGGCTTTTTTTTGATAATTTTAGTTATTCTGAGTTTAAGTTAAAAGCTTTGGGTCTTATCTAACTTTTTCTTGTGAACACACATTAACGAAGGTGTTTGATTTTTTCAGAGTCAACTATCTTTGGAGTAAGGGCTTTTTCTCAAATACAACTAAGGGTACAAGCTTGTGCATTGACTATACAAAGGTGATCTACCTGTTGGGTACGCACGGTATGAAAATGAGAATCAGGGTGAGGCTGAGTATGGAATGAATGTATTTTCAAAAATCGATTCCTTATGCAAAATCTGTTACAAAAAGTTAATAGATAGTGGGAGCATATAGCATATTTACATGCTGTATTATATCTATGAGGATGATATTCCGCTACATAACTATGTGACCTTTACAAGTAGACCTATAGAATGACTGCATGAGTGCAGCTGTACTGTCCATGACCTAGTTTGAAACCTAGAGTTCTATAATAATTTGTAGAGGTGTGTTTTCTTAGGTTTATAATAAATTCCTAAAGGTCATACAGTACAGAAAAGGCCCACGTATGGGCATTGAACCCGCGACATTCTGCACATGCAGAGTTCGCTGCATGGTGTAAAGTATTGGTACGCCTACAATCTCATAATAGTAAAAACAAATAATAATATAAAAGTTTTATTACTGGCTTATCATTTTATTGCAATGAATAAATAATAATGGATTATTACGGCTAGGGCGTTACACCTGGGTCAATGACCCAAATCAATTAACATCTAATGTTTATTATAATAATGTTTATTCATGCGTAATTATTAATTAAATTAGCGTCTGGTTTTTAGTTCATTCGATTAAGGCCTTGTACGACAAATCTATAACCAATCGGTAGGTAATAAATTACGATGTATGTTTCTGTGAAGTTGATAGCTGCTCATAGGGCCTGGTACACACGATTTTTTTTGATTAGGTACACACGGCTACACATCAAGCTATACATTTCCAGTATAACCTGATCTCGCATTGTACGGTAATTCTATATAATGCGAGGTCAGCATAAACTGGAAATGTATAGCTTGATGTGTAGCCGTGTGTACATGAAAAATATGCGTGTGCGTTCTTTAAAAGCGCATATTCTATTGCCTGGGTACTTGTCGATCTACTGTGTAACCATAAAAAAACTATCGTGTTATGAAGGGATTTAGTTTCCCATCTTTTTTTTTTGTTTTTCGTTAATCTTGTGCATCCTTTGCTCGAATAAATAACGCGGCACAACGCACAACTTAAAACCGTATAAAGTTACGCAGAAAATACAAACAGCATGCTACGGATTGTAACACACTCCTTTTACCTCGACACGCGTCGTAACCGTCCTTAACACCACCGTCAATTAAGTCAGTGTCCTTCATAAAAACTTCAACTTACAAGCATCCAGTTAAGAACCTGAAGACCAGCAGCATCCACACGTTGGTTGAAAACGAGGACACGACGGAGAAGACGGCAGACAGCAGGATGGCTGGCAGCATCACCGCGCGCCGCCCGATGCGGTCACCCAGGTAGCCCCAGAGAAAGGAAGTGCTGATTATGCCTGTTAGAAAAAAATGGTTAGTTAGGGTATGGCATCGGACACATCTTTGGAAAGGCCGAATGCCTAACTTAGCCAATTATAGATGTAGACTAGACATATCTCACTATTTGCATATTCAACGAGCATTTTTTTTTTTCAAGAAAATGTTAATATTACTGATACGGAAGAATAATGGGTAATTATTGAAAACAGAGAATTTTACACCTAGGTTAATCATAAGTTACTATTATGAAATCTGTAATTTTTTGCCCTTTGTAAATTAATGACTCTTTTAGTCATAAGTACATGCGCGACCGATCTCTGCTCGGGTGAAAATAGAAAAAACGATTTTTCATAGTTAAAAGACCTAGCTAGATCGATTTTTCGGCCCCGTAAATCCCTATATTGCAACTTTCATCGAAATCGTTAGAGCCGTTATCGAGAACGTGATTAAAAATATACGTAGCTCATTGAATAGTACTGGATTTACAAGAACTTACCTACTAAATAGGTATCAAGTCAAGATCGATAGAAATAAATTATCGAGCGTAAGAATTTAGAAGAAATATTAATACCCAAATCATCAATAGCCGTTGCGACGTATAAAGGTGCTCAATCGATCTCAAAGTTATCTTCATAAATCTTCGAATTCAATAGGAATTTATCGATTTATGTACCAATTGGCTTTAATGTCAAACCCGGTTTCGAAATATATCTGATGATGGATTAATAATTTAATATTCGTTTTTGTAGCAGACGATGTGGTAATAAACATAAATTTCTATCTGTATAATAACTCTTTTATCTAATCCTACCTACTTATCTACGTACACACATCAAAAGTGTCTAGGGATCAAGCATTTTTATGTGGATTTCTTGAGATTGAGATGTGGCTTTGTAATAAATTTATGATTTTATAAATTTATATGGATCCTTTTTGGTGCATTTCATAATTTGAATCAGGAACTGTGAATCAAATTCGAGTAAAAGATGAAAATCTGCTGTCAATATTTTCCCTATAAAAACATAAAACGCATTGAAGACATTATTAGTGCTACTGTTTCCCTACTACTGATTAAAACCAACGTTATTATGGAGCGGCGACGTCATTTAAGCAGGGAAGAAATGCTCAGAGCCGTGGGAATGATAGAAGCTGGTTCCCGGCAACGTACTGTGGCTTTAGCTCTGAATACAAGTCAGAGTGTTATCAGTCGACTTTGGACACGTTACCGAAGCACTGGTACCGTGGCTGAGCGCCATGGAGGACGGTATCGCTGCACCACACGGAGACAAGACCGATACATTCAAATCTTAACTCGAAGAGCTCCAACAATAACCGCCATGATGTTAGCCGTGAGGCTTCATCACTCTTCAGGGAACTTAATTAGCGACCAAACAGTCAGAAACCGCTTGCATGAAGTGAACCTTCATTCCCGAAGACCGCTACGGGTACCACCTATAGCAATGCACAATCGTAGGATACGATATCAATGGGCTCTTGAACACAGAAATTGGGCAGAAGAACAATGGCGTTTCGTGTGCTTTTCTGATGAGTCTCGTTTTGGTATGAGACCGGATACAAGACGTATACGACACTGGAGAACCCCTGGACGCCAACAGCGATTAAAATCCTGCCAGGAAGTCCATCCTTATAGTGGTGGAACCATCATGGTATGGGCGGGTATTTGGATCGGCGGAAGAACTGAGTTGATTTGGATCAGAGGCAACCTCAACGCTCAAATTTATGCTGAGACGATTGTATCAGACGTCATCGTTCCTCTACAAGTGCAAATCGGTCCCTTATTTCAGTTAATGCATGATAATGCACGACCGCACACCGCAAGAGTTGTAAGACAGACTCTCGCCGCAGCTAACATCAATGTCCTGCCCTGGCCTGCTCAGTCGCCAGACTTGAATCCGATTGAGCATGCATGGGATATGCTACAGAGAAGAGCTCTGCCGAATATGGAGGGTATCCAGTCGCAAGAAGACCTTTTTTTGTTGTTGCAACGAACATGGGCGGCCATTCCACAGCGTGATTTGGATGAACTCATTTTGAGTATGCCAAACCGATGTTCTTGTGTTGTTAGTGTTCGCGGTAGAAACACGGATTATTAATTGTTTAAGTTACCCAATAAAATTTTAAAGAAAACTGTTATTTCAGTCTTTTTTTCGAACTTTTGTGTTAGTGGTTCAAATGTCAAAAATCCCTTTATTAGGAAAATGGCAAATTTCTTTATTAATGCAAAGGTGACTTGGTTTATCGTTACTGTGACAAACGAAAACACTTTATTTGATGAATCCTTAAAGAAAATTTTAATTAATATCAATCAGGAGAAAAGTTATTGCAAAAATATATGTTGATCCCTAGACACTTTTGATGTGTGTAATAAATATTGTGGTAATAATTTACTTCGTCAGACAGGTGCTTCGAATATTAGTAGACAAAAACATAAAATATATCAGCAGCTACATACCTACGAATGCCTAGGTTAATTTCGGCTATAACTTCGCCAACGTCCATACTACGTTGAATACACCGGTTCTCGTCCGATCACCGAAGTTAAGCAACATCGGGCGCGGTCAGTACTTGGATGGGTGACCGCCTGGGAACACCGCGTGACGTTGGCTTTTTGTTATTTGTCAGTCGTGACAATAAGGTAGTTTTTATTTCATAATTGTGCCGAAAAAGTGTTTTATTTTTCTTTTCTTTTCGAGTCGGAGAGCATTAATGTTGTAAAATACAAAAGCTCTACAAAAGATTTTTTTCCGTTTTCTTCTTCTTCTTTATCGTGTGGTTAGTGCCTAACCTGGTGTCTGAGTTTTTATGCCGCCCATGGGCCTCAGACTTGGCTTTACATGCCCTCAAGAAATATCTCTCAAGCATGCTGGTTTCCTCACGATGTTTTCCTTTACCGATGCAAGTGATAACATACAATACGCACATGAATCCGAAAAATCAGAAGTGCGGGCCTAGGGTTCGAACTTATAATTCCTAACACACAACCTAACACATAACCCCCAACCCCTCCCTTATCACATAACCTCTTTTATAAAGACAACCAAACAAATAGAGCATTTGTGATGGCGACGTCTAACGCAGACCCCATTCGTTGCTTTCCTCGCTCGAGATCGAAGTCAAGACCAGGTCCATCATACAAAAAAACTAAATGTCTTACCAATAAAAGCAGCAGCATTAACCAGCCCCTTGTCCTTGCTGGTGAGCTTGAGTTCGCACTCGGCGGCTGTGATGGCGTAGCTCATGCCGACGGATTCCATGGACACGTTCAGCATGATCAGGCCGCTAGTGAACAGGACTAGGTGGTTCAGTCTGCCGTGGCCTGACGAGATGAACGTGGAGTTTTATCAATAACCTTTTGTAACCTGACTGAGTTAATTTGCTTCAACACCGTCCTTTCAATAGGACCGCATGTAGTGTTACAACTCTGGATGAAAGTAAATTTTTATGCAACTATGTTTTTAGATTCGTTCCGTAATAGTCTAGCATGTTTCAGCAATTCATACACAATGAGCGCATTATTATTTACGCACTTTATCGCGTATCAATGTTTCTAATTTGGGCCGTTTTCCACTGAAGTATATTTAATTTTAAAAGTCACTCGATACGCAATATTATGGGGTAAGGAGTAAGGATTGGTTCCATTTAATTGCACGCGACTTGGCAAATATAAGATTATTACAAATTATGGAGCTTTTATATCGATAAGTGATAACTTGATAAGAATGTTAATAAAAATAACCGCGACCGATTCGAGCGGTTAAGTCCCGCCAATCTAGACCAACCTGTAAAGCAGTGACAAAAACATTGTAGTCAGCAGACTTTGAAATAACAACTTCAGTAGCTTCAGCTGTACTAGAATCTACTGGCGCGTGGCCTTATTTGGAACAAACGTCCGGCATTTTTGCTTTTTCAGTACATATCTCCCAAAACAATTTCAATTTTTTTTTTAACAACAGCGTCCCTGTCAATGTCGATCGATCGCAAAAAGATTGTTTACATTGTATTGTATACCTGTGTGTTCGAAGGCATCTTCAAAACTGTACTCAGTCGCTGGATTCAGCTTTTCTGCGCTTTCTGCATCTCCTTCCGCCTTGTATTTGGTCTTGTCTGTCATTTTTCTTGACGTTTCTCTCTATGACTCTTTCTCTGTTTAATTTGACATCACTATTCTCACCTCTTCTTTCTTTGATACGTTTGGTAGCGAAACGAGACGATTAGATTGTGATGTATTTTCGTACGGGTTTGGTCATCAGAGTCTAATGATTCTGATACATTGACGATGTTCTTAAGCCTGAAAAAATAAAATATTTGGTTGTATACGCATGTTTGTTGCCATAGCTACAATAAAGAGGGATGTTTATGAAGAACAAGTATTTTAGTGCAGAGCCAATGGAGAGGGTACATCCAGGTGTGGTACTGTACCTAACAGAAGAGGAAATGCCTCAGTATATTCAATTTCGTGGATACCATTATTCGATCCATAGTAGGTACACTTTGAAATGCGTAGACAGACACGAGGAAAAATAGATATCACAAGCATTATTTTATGACATTTTTGATCTTGCTTGTAATATTGTTTTAAGCACATATATTGTGGATTTTGATGTCTTGAGTTTTGATAAAAACTTTATTTTTGTCGCGATGATGATATTTTAACTAGATACTTCTTAAGTTTGTTTAATGTTTTTTATGCCGTAATCGGAGTTGAAGTTCTTTGGCCAAGAAAATATTTTGCCCATCGATTGATACTATTGCAAATGACGTACAGTCCAACAGTTTATTTATTTCCTTGCCAAAATATCTTTGAACAGTTATGTAAACGGCTACTAACAACAATAATAATTATCTAACTGTCAACAAAAATCTTATCATTGAAATAACACTTCTGAGATGTGCAAATACTTCTCAGAATACTTTGAAAAAAAATGTTTGGTTTTATAAGTGAACGAGGAAAGAGTGCAGATAGCAATTACGACGAGTTTCCAGAATGAACCTTGGCACTAAACCTTACTTGTCCATCTTTTACTTTTATTATGCAATTAACTATTTGCTGTCCTTACAATTACTTTACTGTTGACAGTTTAATCCTAACAGCGACCTTATTGAGGTCAGTTTCCAGTCCTACCAGATGCAGCTGAATACTAGTATTATACATGAAGCGACTGCCTATCTGACCTCCACAACTCAATTAGTACTGGATAATACGGTACCCTTTGGTAAGACTGGTAGTCAGTTTCGGGCCACTGACTACCTGTAAGGCCTGTCAAAGATCTACAAATGACAGTCGGAACCAGGCACGGAGGGAACTCGGTATGTAATGAGTGGTCAGTATCCACGGTCAAACTAGGCAAGGTTTACTTAGGCACTTCTAATTTTTTGCTTGGCCAATTAATTAGTTAATTTGCTGCTCTGATTGTTTGAAACAATACTACTATCAATCAAGTAACTTGTCTACTATCGCGTGATGTAATTACCAGGTATCCATGGCATCACATAAATATTGATAAAGTGGCAATACCTTGCTCTTTTTATTAATGATTTAGTTTTTTGGCTGTCGTTTTTCTGATCTTATCAGTACAATTGTAGCTACTTTTTACGTAGGTACTTTGTATTTTCTTTACCTAATTTACATAGCCAGTAAATTCGTTTTTTACCTACTAGAAGTAGCTATTTATTTTACTCTTACTAGGAAAATTGGTGCAGTAAATCTATATTTTGGAAATGTTCACTTTTAAGGTGTCAGAAGAGTGCTTTGACACTCGTATTAAGATTGCCTTAGAAGACGTGGATCACAAATGCCATAAATAAAGCTTTTGAACTAATTTTTTGTGTATTTTTCAAGGTGAGCTTTTTATGCCTTCATACCTTTGTACCACTTAAAGATTCATCAGTTTTTTCCAAAGACGAATGAGGTTATTATTCTATGGTTGTTTCTGTCTTATCCTTCAGGGATTCGGTATAGGTGTGATGTTATACATTGTTTATTGCTTGTTAGGGTTCCGTACCTCAATCGGCAAAACGGAACCCTTAAGTATAGGATCACTTTGTTGTCCGTCTGTCTGTCTGTCAAGACCCTTTTTCTCAGGAATGTGTGGCGGTATCAAGCTGAAATTAATACCAAATACTCAGGTCTGCTGCTACACTCACCGGCACGGAAACTTGGGCACATGTGAATTTATCGATAATTCGTATTTCAATTTTTTTTTAACACTGAATTAAGGGTAGGTGCACTCTAGAGGTATTTCTTATGCTTTTAGAACTTAGTAATAAGTAAATGACTACACAATTAAGCATGTTTTCAAAATTAAGCACTTTTCCAGGATAAAAAGGATTTTGCACTATCAATTTAAAAACACTATAAAATTAAAAAAGTACCAAATTTCTTAATTATCTCTACGTTTGAATATCGGATGTTTCCTCCTCTAGCCCTAATAACCGCTTGCATACGATCTGGCATGCTTTGAATGATGTTTCTGACATCAACTTGCAGTATGTCTTCCCAAGCGGTCAGTGCCGCACTTCGAAGTTGGTTTAAAATTTCTGGCGGGTTGGAGGTGGACTTTATCTTTCTTTTGAGCATGTCCCAGATATGCTCTATTGGGTTTAAGTCCGGACTACGTGCTGGCCACTGCAATTTTGTAATGCCAACGTCTTGAAGGTATTCTTCAACGCAGCGTGCAACGTGTGGACGAGCATTATCGTGCATAAGGAGGAATTGGTCGTGCCCAATGAACCCCGAATATGGCAAAACATGTTCTTGAAGGACCTCTTCGATGTAACGGGTTGCATTTAAGCGGTTGCTAACAATAACCAACTCCGTACGAGCGTCGGAACTTATTCCTCCCCGAACCATTATAGAGCCTCCATGAAAACTCACTGTTTGTGTGGTCGTAATGGGTAGAAATCTCTCTCCTCTTCTTCTCCACACTTGCTCCCGACCATCTGGAGCACGCAAAGCGATTCGACACTCATCTCATCACTAACATTTACACCTCTTGCGATTTGGAGCCGCTGACGTATCTCAACCGCGGTAAGGTAGCGGTTTTTAATAAACCGGTCGTCCCGGGCCGATGTGCATCGAACTCCTCCGCTGCCTGGTCTGCGGGAGTAGTGGCCTGTCTCCTGGTAACGTTTCAGGTTTCTGCATTGACGAACGTGGTACGTTAAGCACCACAGCGACTTCGCGCTGTGTAAAGCCTTGGTCGATTAAGGCTACAGCCTGTGCAACTTGTGCTGGTGTTAATGGCATTTTTTTTGGTTATAAACACAATAATTGAATAACTTAACCGTAAACTTTCACAACACACAAATTTAAACTTGTAACTTAGTCGCTCAAGAAACCCGATTCAACTAAAAATTAAAAGTTACGCTACAGTGCACTTAAACATAATGAATTACCCTCTTCAAGTAAGGGTAAGCATTTTTTGACCTACCTCCATAAGAAACAACCGTTAGAAACACTTAAAGCTTTTGTTATCGCAAGTATTTGCGAGATAAGCGCTTGGCCAAGATTCCGTGCCGCTGAGTGTACTTGGAGCAATGACGCGCGATCAGAAGATATGACTGTTTACGTCGCATATTATGCGATTTCACAATCGAATCAAAACCTACAGGGTACTTCGACTAGAATCATGAAATTTGGCAAAAAGCAAGGCCTTACAGAACAAATAAAGGAAAAATTTCAAAAAATAAAAAAGTTGAAAACTAGAGGGTGTCGCCATGCCATTTCGCAGACAGAAATTTCATAGAATTTCGATTCTTGTATTTGTTTCTTGTATTTTTATGTCGAATATTTTTGTTTTAACGACTATTTACTTGAATGAAACATATTTCACAGAAATACAGTGCCGCGGCAGCGGCCGGCGAGCGCTACGTCGAAATTGGTCGCAGTAACAAAATTAGGGCACTCCGACAATTATGAAAACCTTTCATATAACTATACTACGGTATATAGTTTTATCAATTATAACATAGTCCAAGTAAATTTCATGGTTATTTAATTTTATTGGAGGGTATGCATTTTATCAAAGGTATGAATTGAAACATTTTAGAAACTGTCACTCGATAATATGTTTTTCTTGGTAATAAGTTTTATATTAATTAAACAATATGAGTATAAAGAATATTTGATTTCTTATTCTATGATATGAATTATCGAAACATTAAATTTTATTTGTAACAAAAATCTATGATTTAAGTTTTTTCGAAGCAAGTTTTCTGCGTATTGATTATTCTGTGAAATGAAAATATGAGTTTTTTTTTTATATCAAACTAAAATCTTTTGAACTTCTCTGTCTGTAAAACAGTGTACAACCGTGTCGCCATACATACATAGTTGACGCCAATTAAGAAACATATATTTTTTTAGATAATGGTAAGGAGCCCCTCGTGCGCGACACGCACTTTGCCGGTTTGTTGTTTTTTAAATCCTTTTTTATCCTGTGCTGCCTCTATCTACAGTTAATTTCAACTAGCCAACCTTGGCTCATGCAAAACCTTCGTTTCTCTTCAACCGATCATCGTTCTAGGTATGCTAATCACCGATACGTGATGTCAGGACTGTAGCTACTAAGTACGGAATGAATTTCAGGTCATTGACCCCTGTATCTATTAATGTAGTAACCTACATCCTTCAGTCATATTTCACGACTCGAGATAGCAGTATTATCATATTGACATGACAAGGACATAATATTATGTTTAGGAGATAAGGTCTAAAATCGACTGGCAGAGATAAGATACATTGTATTGGATGGGTGTAAGAATTGTAAGTTAGTTTTATGATCGAAATATAGGTACTTGATAATGACTATTTAATGATAGAAATAGTGAAGTAGATTTTAAATTGCATAATTAATTGTTAGGAAGGAGTTTCTGCCTGACCGGAACGCGGAAGTGCGGAACAGGAAATAGCTTATTTGAAATGCACCTAATATCAAGATTGTGGTCTCGCCACCGAGATCCTGATGAGGTGGCTGAGCGGCACTCGGGGAATATTCGGGTAGCCACCGCCAGAAAATACCGATTTCTAGAGATCCGTACCCAAGTAACGCGCGCCTCAAAGAGATGTCAGCAAACAAGAAGGGGTCCGTAAGGACCGACGCCTGCCAGGGTTGCGGGACTGTTCGAAAGAGATACCGCGGCCCTGGAACACAAAGGGCAAAGGAAGGAACATGGATGGGTTTTAGTCAGTAAAAGTCTGACACTCCCTCCTGCTCAGCCCAGAGCGGGAGGGGTTATTTGATGATTTCCCATCCGAAAAAAAAGGGGTAGTAAAAAGGGAACCCTATTACTAAGACTCCACTGTCCGTTCGTCTGTCTGTCAGTCTGTACCTACCTATGTCTGTCTCCAGGCTGTATCTCATGAACCGTGATAGCTAAACAGTTGAAAATTTCACAGGTGATGTAGGTAGGTATTTATGTTACCGCTTCAACAACAAATACTTACTAAAAATAGAATAAAGTAAATATTTAAGGGGGCTCCCATACAAAAAATGTGTTTTTTTTTTTTAGATCATTGTACTGAACCCATCGCGCGCTAGTCCGACTCGCATTTGGCCGGTTTTACAAATTACGGCGAGTTATTGGTTTTAAAGTAACAGTCGGAACACCAGCTATTTGTTAGCGACCAAACTGGCAGCAGAAGACCGCATGAAGTAAACCTTCATGCCCGTATGAGCCTCGTAGTAGTGCTGGAATCGGTAATCGGCTGGAAAGCACTACTACGAGGCAATTTACGGCATTTTACGGTCAACGAGCTGAGACTTTAGGGTGTTTCTCTCAGATGAATCTCAGTTCGGCTTCGGAGATATGTACCTAGCAAATTCAGGAATTTGGCTACCTATCTACCTACCTTTACCATTACGTTGTGGGAGATATTTGCCCAATAGTGGAATAACACAGGGTGAATATATTGAAGAATGTGGGTAGGGAGGCTATTTTTTTGCAAAGATCATCATCAGACGGCTCAGTCGCAAAAGATTGATAAGCAGACAACAGATTGACTTTAGAACAGGAAAAGACAACATACTAACGTTGATAACAACTGTGTTATCAACGTGACACTGCAAAAAAATATACTGCAACTAGAATCATCAGATTCTCATAGCTATTTATATTAAATAATAGGTTCCTTGTAGGTAAAAGAAATTGTACTAAATTACACGTGTTATTTTCTTTTATCTAGGTAGGTAGGTCAAAATTTGTGTCTTTTCCGTAACAATTTTAGCCGGTCTTGCATCAGCCAGCCACTTTCATCATTTCATTGACAGACATAGGTACACGATTTATCAATCCATGAAGAATTAAATTCTTGACTTATTCTATGGTTTTGGAAAGTGCTGGATCACCACGATTCTACGTACAAGCAGGTAAAAAGCAGTCGATGTTGAACACAAATGAAAAAACAAATAATAAAAGAAATAACTAACAAAAACAAGTGAAGGTAAAAATGAAAGTTTACTCACGCAAGACGCGGTTAAAACTTAAACGTTTCAACTGCACTTATCAATGCACTATGATTACAAAGTCAAACAGCTAAAACACCACTTTTCACTACAAAATAAACTAAAAAAACACTAAATATAAACTATAACCTTATAGTTAACACATTTTAATTCAGCCAACCACGTTTTAAGAAACAAAACGGATTTTTTGAAGAGGATAAAACGACACTACCTTCCTCAGTCGCGGTTACTGATGTACTGAATGAACTAGTGACTAAAATTAGGCATGGGATCGACGCACACGCATTTTGCAGTATTTATATAGAGCTGCCAGGCCAGGTCATTCCGAAATGTTTGTTTATAATTAGTTAGTCTCGATAATGGTTTTTTTTTGTGTTCGGGAATTTTAATGAACGAGAAACAATAATAAGAAATTATAACACAAAAGAAACCGACAGTGATTTAGAAATGTACCAACAACATTGTGAATTATTTTGTTTTTGTAAGATGCGAATGATAACAAAAATAACTTCTAGTATCGGACAACATACTCATGATTCAGTCAAGAAGTAGGTATTGATCGCAACAGATACCTAATCTTTACAAGTGTAAGTACTTACATAAGCACTAGTGCTCATGTAGTAGGTACACATGTGCACTAGTGCTCATGTAGTAGGTACACATGTTTACTAGTAATTACGTTGGTATTTACAGTCACCACAACTCAACCGCAGATTTAATGGCGAACAAAAGAGTAAGGACAAAATGAGGAAAATATCTTCATTTTGTCCTTCAAAAGACTTGGACAATGGTCAATATTATTATTGTACTTGCCTTTAACAGTTTACTTTATTTAACAGTTACCATGTATTCAGTACTGAAACAGCATTCTGGGCCCTGAACATATAAATTATTCATCGGTTATTTTATTATTTATTCGGTGACACTTCCAGCCCGTACAGCCCAAATCAAATTCACTACTCTTCTCGGAAGTCCTAATAACTATAAACCAGATACGTCTAAATTAGTTTTAATGCACTTAGAAAACTCCAAATGGCTTTGATGGTTCGAACGGGAAAGAACTAACCAACGTAACCTAGGCCGCATTCCGAATTACGCTGTAATCGCTTTGAGCGTCCATAAGCCCGTTCCGAAATACCGTGAGCGCGATATTGATGTCCCTTGAATCGTCATCGATGACGTCATGACATGCGCCATCTTGCGATTACACCAACCATGCCCCAAATAAATATCACCGTGAGCGCTGTCAAAAATGACAGTTCTGTTCACAGGTTGTGTTGTTTTGCTAAGGTGGAAGCGCAAGAGTTGCCCGCGAAATTTAAATTTTCTTACAATTTGCAGATCAGTGTAAAGTTGTATGTTGCTGAAAATAGCAATCGCACCAGAAACACGTATGAAGTTACAGAATTATAATCATTCAAATCATCAATACAACCCTCCAAGATCATTTAACCCCATTAAGTGACTTTTTCATGAAATAGTTATTGAATGGGGTTAATTGAACTTGGAGGGTTGTATGTGCAGCAGAGTCAACCAACATATCGTCCATTTTCAAAAATAGGTCTTGTCAAAGGTTTTGGTTTGGGGTTATGTTCACTGTGAACGCGTTCACGAGCGTTCCAAATTGATGACAGCTCTCAGCTGTCATAATCGTGATATCTAAAACGGAACGCAAAATATAGATGTGAGCGCTGTGAGTGATAATTTTGTAATTCGGAATGCAGCCCTAATTTCTGTTGTCAAATAATTGAAAGTCTCTAAAATAAAAGATAACATTCTCAACGCTTATTGTTCCACGAAGACGCATCCATCCCAGAAACAACCCAACTTCCTTGCGCAAAAAATATTTGTATCATCGGCACAACATTCAAATATTGTAGCCTAAAACTTGGTCAGTTCCACGTGGCAACGCAGACGTCACTAAACTTTTAGTGTGTCTTTCAGCTTGCTCAGCACGAGCGTAATACTGGTAGGTGTTATGTTATTCATATTAAGAATTCGTGTTCAAGAAGACTATAACCAGTCGCGCAAGCCTTAAGTTTCCCGCATGATAAATCATAAATTAAAATGCCCGAAACCATATTATTATTGACGTGATTTTCGCTCATCATAACATAGGTTATCACACCAGGTCATTTAATGATGATAAGCGGGTGTTATTATCACATTATTATAACGAAATACTTCGTGATAGTGGAATTACGTCATCATATCCGTTTATTATTATGCGTAATTTTGTTCGTGAACTTATGTATGATTTAATATGGGTCGTAATCAGCCGTCCTTGGGGCCTCCAGATTATTTTATTGCAGTACTGCAGCTCCGTGAATAGGTCTATAGTTCTTATTAAAGCTGACCTTCTTTAAAAGCGACATCTTTGGCATAACATCAAATAGCTTATGGAATCTAAATCTTATAAAAATCTTCTTACGTAGTCAAAACCGCAGCCTCCAGCTCCTTGGCTTTCTAGTTTCTTCTCTTCAGGAGTGTCTGCTGCTAAACAAAATCTTATAAGTACTTATACTAACTCGTAGTCTTAGCGTTAAAATCATCCATACAGACTCCTTGTCTCACCAGGACAGAGGATCCAGAAACGCTGCATGTAAAACTTTAGCCCACCGGGATGTGAAGTCCCAAAGCCCTTTTTTTTATGCAATTCGCCTACAGCAGCATACTTGCTCATGCCAGCTGTAGACCGATAGACGATAGATTATACATACACAGGCTTGTCTGTACAGGTAAACTGTACAGATATGTAAACGTGTAGGAGAAAACGGTATAATTATCCTTGGAATAGCATGCATTTAAACCTAACGCGTATGGCTGGCTACTGTACCTTGCTTTGACTACTCGGACATTTTAGAATGTCCGAAACCCGAGAATACTTAGGTATTCTACGTGAAACAATCGACAGGGAAAAAACGTTTCAGCACGTCTTCAAAAATCGAAAAACTTCAAAGAATCCCGGTACCATGGCAACACGGTATTATGAGCAAATTATCTAGACCGAGTTTGACACGAATAACTAAACGATTAGCATATTCTGATATGAATGAGCGACGAGCGTGTCAAGGATGAATATTGGTTACAATTTGAGACAAGATTGTTATTAGTTCAGAGGTGCAAACGAAACTGATACTGATTCGGTTACACGATGACCTGAAGTACTTAACAGATGCACCAATTTTAATCCATATCTCTCTTGTCAGACTATGATGCCTGATTTAATTTAGTTTGTGGTAGAACTGCCTGGTTGTCTTCTTCGTCTTCTGCCCTTATCCCAATTTATTTGGTGTCATCGCAGCATGTAACCATGGAGTTTCTTGCCGGTTCTTCTCCATAGGAAACGACCAACCCGAACCGTGCACCTTTTTGTCGACGTTTTATAAGTGCCCTAAGACGCCTTAGTAAGACTAAGGCGTCCTTAGTAAGACTAAGGCGTCTACCACAAACTAAATTAAATCAGGCCTTAGTCTAAGGCGTCTAACCCAAATTTCCATACAGAATGTCCACTGGATATGTCTTTAGGGTTCCTTACCCGAAGCGTAACCAATGGGACCTTATAACTAAGCGTCCGCTGTCCATCCGTCCGTCTATCAGCGGGCTGTATTGTATCTCATGATCCGTAATAAGTAGACAGTTGAAACTTTAACAGAATGTGTATTTCTGTTGCCGCTATAACAACAAATATTAAAAACCAATTACAGATTAAAGGGGGTTCCCCTAATCGATGGTAGGGAACCCTTCATGCGCGAGTCCGACTCGCTGTCGTCGGTTTTTTGAATAATCACTCCTAGCAGTAGTTTGTATGTATTCGCAACTCTAAGCGTATAACAAAGATACAACTTAGTTCTCACATGTGCCGCCCCTTGCGGCTCACATAAATGACAAGTGCTGTATTATTACATGTCAATCATTCATCCACGGGCCGCCAAAGACAATGCAATTTAACTCTCTGCACTTTTGTTAGAAGTGGGAGTTCGAGGCTAAGTTATAACAGCCGCGAGGTTAAGCCGCGCTTGCCAAGGTAGACCACCAACCAAGGTAGGTTGCCAACGGCTTAACGTGCTTGAAAACTCGATAATTCGAGTTTCCGAACACGTTAAGCCGTTGGTCTCGGCTGTTAAGTTGACAGTCGTTACAGACAGTCAGCGATCTGAAATCTTAATAACCGGTCTTACCAAGGGTTACTTACCAGGGTTGTGCATTACTGTCGCTATTTCCTCGACCACCTCCTATGGAACAGTCAGTCACATGAGACACTTCGTATTATAGACCAAGCGCAAGAAAAATTTTAGTACAGTGTCTGAGATGGCTATGCGCCTTGCTTTGCTTCTGGTAGACTAGTAACGTATGTACAATCAGAGGGCCTGGACAAGTAATCAGCTTGCAAAGCGTTTTGTATTTCTAAGACTTTCAGGGGCCGATTAATCGGGTTAAAAGGTTAACCGGTTAGACCCATTTGTTTAAATAACAACATTATAGGGGTTAATTCTTGTAATAAATGGGTTAACAATTTAAATATTGCTGATTCACCGGAATAAAAGAGACAAAGCACCGAGCGGGGCTAACTCTGTTACTTTTTTTGCATATTTTTATGTACACTAAACCGGTTATTATAGACTGATTAACCCTCTAGTGCGTTAACGTTTACCCTTGGATTTTTCACCTACTTACCCTTATTATTTTTTGTTCGTTATTCAAAGTTTCAAAGATGAACATGCGATTTTAAGCTAAATTTGTAAAGAATAATTCGCACTTCGAATTAAGTCCAATGCACAGGCACACAAATCAAAAGCGAACTAATTTGTTTTATTAAAATTGACAACGCTGATTCACACCTCGACACAGTTTGGGTTCGAAGTGAGAGATAGCACCACTGGTATGCAAATATATGTAGTAAATTGGGGCATTTGTTAAGACAATGGGTGGACAAACCTATATTTTCACTTGACTCTGTGGCAGCATCTACACCCGCCAAATAATATGAACCATTATGTTTGAGGTCACGCAAATTCTACATCGCGCAAATAGAACTGTTATCAGCGAGATTAGTTTTATTTAACTTTTAGAAATACACCCACAAAATTAATACTACACCGTGCCTAGTACGAAGATAGCCAGATTTTTTTTAAATTTAGGAAGTTGTAGATTTGAGAGGCAATGCTACAAGCCAAGACCTCAGATTATCGACATAACATAACTCCTGTAATTCCCGAAGCATTAGGCAGAGGTGTAAAGTGTACACGCCACATTTCGCCAGTTGTAAGGAGCGAGACCATTGCCATCATGGCTGCTACAGAGAAATCCAGGCACACACGCACACGTAGAGAAAGATCTGGGATAGTAGAACGTAGGTATGTATACGTTTTCCGTGGTAGGTGGTAGTACAATCCCGTGGGATAATATTAGACCTTCGCGAGCTAACCAATGAATGGGTATAAACTAGGTAGGTACTTAGTTTAAATATAAATGAAATAATTAACATGTTTTATTCATTAAGTAAGTTTACACTGGTTCATATGCAAATTAACTTCGTGTCAACACCCAATATGCTCTTGAATTATTTAATGGGACCGACGATAAATAGGTATGCCTAAATGGAATTCAATTTATCAACTGATTTTTTTCATTAATGTTAATTTTAGTTCGTTTTTTGACGGTTTTTACAGTTAAATTAATGCTTAATAATATGCCTGTTGGAATTTCAACGCTCGGTTCAGCGCCGATAATTGAAATTCAGTTAGATGTAACTTAGTGATCTTGATCCGTGATGAGAACGGAAATGTCTTGGTATCAAGAGAAGTAGTTTTTAACAGAAAGGGTATAATCATATGGAATACTGTGGTACGGACCATCAAACTGAACAACTTTCTATATGGGACCACCATCGAAATCGTAAAAAAATAATCAGCTGTCCCACACATTTGGGTCGAGTAGGTACTTAAATTTAGTATAGGACAGCTTTTTTTTTTACGATTTCTATCGTGGTCCCATATAGAAAGTTGTTCAGTTTGATGGTCCGTACCACAGTATTCCTTATGATTATACCCTTTCTGTTACACCCTGTATACTGACTATAAATGACTACCTACGGGGTTTTTATTATGATATAAGTGCATACATTATTATGATATAAGTGCGGTTAGTTGAAAATTACAGCCGAGGCGATATTGCTAGCCCGAGCCGTAGGCGAGGGCTACAAGAAAGCAGAGGCTGTAATTATCAAAGCGCACGTAGGTATGTCATACGTTTTATTTGCGAGAAATTAAATAAAACTCGGACATTTTTAAACGAATAAATTGAACAATTTTAAAATTGATTATTTTGTGTTTTTGTTACAGATGAATGGTTGTAATTTATTGTCAAAATTAATTAAATTAAAGAATGAAATGTTTATTTATTATATTTTATCTACCAAAGTTAATTTTATTAATACAATATTGACCACTTTTCTGACATAAAAACTCTTTCCTAAGATTTAAAATAGTACCGTTCCTTTTAGACGGAGCATCTTGATAAATCGTGCGTTTTACCTTATTAAAAAGAAACTCGTGCGTTTTACATTACAATAACGCACAAGTAACTACGTAATGAGATACAATACGATATTGAAATTAGTTGTTACGAGCAAATGTGTTATAAAATACCTATAAGAACTTGGGCGACCCTAAAAGGTTATGGAAGGATCTTCAAGGATCATTTTAGTATACTTTTTTGTTAACCTAAACTGTCCCACTCCTGGGCAATAGCCTCCCCACATTACTTACACCGCGAATCATATTTTAATCAACATACAGCCTGAGGCTGAGCTGCTAATTGCAAAAACGAAAGAAAAATTGAATACCTATCTATCGCGGGCTATCTGGCGCTTCCCTCTTTGAGACACATCGGCCAATCTATCCAATAAGGTGCTCGGTATCTTGATTGGTGGCCATCAGATTCTATCTACAAGGTAACTACCTGCATAATTATATACTTTCAACTCCTATTACGGGATAAGCCAGTCAGTACTCCGTACTGCCGAACTAGTACGGAACTGCCCAGTTCCGCTATGTATCTAGCGAAACTGGGCAGTACCGTATTGCAGGCCGCATTTCCAGGCTTCTAAGAGGAATTCTCGGCACTAAAACTGTACCTATCAACGACAAAAAAAACTTGCGATAGTAGGTACCCAAGGTTTATTTGAATGAACAAAATTGGTTTGATGTAGCCACTCTTTTTCTACAATTTTTCTTTTTGTTGATACACCGTTTATTTATTTATTCTATTAGTCAGAAAATATATTTATTTATCACATGCCATAAGTACACACACTAAAAAAATAAAATAAAAAAAAACTTAAATCTAAACAAAAAATTAAATAATGTGACACACGGCTTAGCAAAATGCCGGACACACGAATTTATAGACACGAGAAATATTGTCTAGGCCTACAAACATTAAAATTTTCGTCGGTTATTAAAAAGAAACTGCTCATTCATTTTGACCGTGTAGCTATTGTCACTTTTATAAGGAACAGCTGTTTTGTTTAAACCGGTTTAAACCGCATGCCTAACCTACTAAATTCTTGGTTAAAGTTTATGTCACGAACTTGCCATATCTTCACCGTGTATAACTATAATCTATACTCGTATATCCTGCGAGAGCGAGCGAGAGGTTCGATGGACGGCGCACACGCAAGGTTCATGGCCAGCCTAACGGTATGTTTACGTAACAGGTAGTCTTTGACACGAGGTATTATGTGACTGTATTGTGTTTTGTTCTATAGTTGCGTAAGTTCATGGCTACTTGGAGTTAGTTGAAGGCATCTAAATATAGGCAAATTAGGTGTTGTTTAGTATTCGTGAAAGCGGGCATAAGACCTTAGTTTCAAATTCACAACAGGTTTTAACCTGTGTGTGCGTGCCTAAATAATAATAATGATATTTTTTTTATACTTTTTAATGTTTTTTTTTATACTGAAATTATCACATGCTAAGATGAAATTTAAAAAAAAAATGTAAGTAATTTATATGTATACATAGTTACGAATAATGGAAATAGCAATAATCAATTATTTATTCAAGTAAGATAACTCATAGTGTTAGTAACAATTTGACATATGTATATCTATTAATAAACTAAATTACATACAAATAATGAAATTAACGTAATAATGGGGCACATCACACCGTTGCTAAGCTGCAGGTCCAGCAGAAAAATCCATTCGGCCTGAGATCATTTTTAAAGCCAGCACTATTTTAAGATTCGTTTTCTTTCGTTTGAATCTACTAACCCACTCGAAGTTGTGAATTAAATACCATGAAACGTTTTCCAGACGTGTATCTTGATTGCGTCCATGAAGGTCAATGATATTAAAACATGACGTCACACATTGTTCATGGATTAAAATCGATAATTTTAGATCTTCAATCGCCAACATCCATACTACGTTGAATACACCGGTTCTCGTCCGATCACCGAAGTTAAGCAACATCGGGCGCGGTCAGTACTTGGATGGGTGACCGCCTGGGAACACCGCGTGACGTTGGCTTTTTGCTGTTTTCAATTTGAAATTGGAATTGTGTTTGAGTTTTAAAATTGTCTTTGGCAAAAATGGAAGCCAGTTGACGGTTTATTTTTTACGTTTGTTTATTAATAAAAAAATATTTTGTCTTACGTTTGAAGTGTTCGTTATCTTATCATTATACCGATAGTTTACTGGCAGATGATTAGGTTAACGACGTTATTTAAAGGTGAACTAGTGGGTCATTCTTCCATAAAACTTAGTATGGCGATTACTCCACTGTTTTGTGGTGTACGTTCAAAATAAAAATTACATCAATTCGTCTTATTCTAGCCCTGTATGGAAAAAAAAACATGTTTTTGAAAGTTAATCAATTAAGGTAAACATTTTATCTGAAAGAAAAACTAGAAAAAACAGCAAAAAGCCAACGTCACGCGGTGTTCCCAGGCGGTCACCCATCCAAGTACTGACCGCGCCCGATGTTGCTTAACTTCGGTGATCGGACGAGAACCGGTGTATTCAACGTAGTATGGACGTTGGCGAATGTTAAGTTGAAATTATTGAACTGTTTTCATGGCAATGACGTCATTTATTAAAGTAGAGAAAATGGTTGAAGCTCTTTTGGGACCATGTTAAAAAATGGTGGTATATAATGATGGTAGATACTAACAAAAAATGGTAATTTCATGTACAGACGCCAGCACATCTAGCTACCCAAAACTATCAAATTTTCCCAATCAACCTTGAACCTTATGCCTTGGCGATAAATTTGAAATCTATTCAAGAAATTTCACAGATTGTAGTATCTTGATGTGCTGGCGTCTATACCTACGCCTCATTTGTGTTTTTTTTCTTTTGGATGTTGTCCCACAAACGAGACTCATTAATATCGGATAAAATATTTGTTTACATTGCAGTTACTAGGTACCTAGGTATACTTGAATAGTAGGTAATTAATAAATAAGTACCTAATTATTTAAATGAATACAATAAGTAAATAATTGGCATGTAAGTAATAGCGGTAAATTATGCATTTTCATATAAACATTAAATAAAATTAAATGTTTGTGTTGTTCTAAAATAATCAGTTTACTTAAGTATGTCCATAGAAGACTCCTCATACGTTCATCGAACGCCTACATACGCTGGACAAACGCTAGGTGTGAAGGGGCCTCTTATAATATAATTATAAAGTTGTATAGGTCAGGTACACCTTTTTCTAGTGCATCCCAGAGCAGAAACTATGTGCATTTAATTTTGTGCTCCCAGTGAGTGAAGTAGTGAACTAGTGACCACCCAAAAAGTTATTGCCTATAATCATCCAATAAGATCACCAATAATTTCAAGGAAGTACTTAATGTTGATATATGGGTCGAGGTACTTAGTCAATCTTTTGGAGGAAGTTTTCATTAAAAAATAATATGCAAAGAGGAAACAAGATTGTAGATTCGTTCATTAGGTCCATTTTCATGTGGCCACGTCGTTTTTGTGAAAAAAAGACCGCCATGTGAGCTCTCGTGGTCAATCAATCCGGTCATATAGGATGTAAAATGATTTTTGTTACCAAATGATAAGTTCTAATCTCAAGGTTTGCTAGTGAGTGCAGTATCCTAGGCGTTAAACTAACCGACCGTAAGACGCAACACCACACTGCGCGATCCAAAACATCTGACGTTGCTCAAAAAGCCGCTAAGCTGAAGCGGAACTGAGGTGGCCATGTCTGCCGTATGCCCGACGAGCTGTGGCCAAAACCAAAACGTTGTGGAACCCTGACACATCCAGAAGGCGAACGATGAATTGAAATTGCGACGCGGTAGATCTCGGAGGTGATGGCGGGATCAGCTGGACAGAACCAACGGCCAGTAGTCCACATTGGCCCTGGATCGAAAGGTTTAGAGGTCATGGGGGGAGGCCTTGGCCCAGCAATGAGATGATATAGGCTAACAGTACTTAACAGTAATTTGATGTTGCAGGATTGCTTAAGTTGCTCAAAAAGTCGATGCTGAAGTTTAGAAGCCCGGTCCAACTTCAGCTTAGTGACTTTTTGAGCAACGAGCAAATGTGACCAGGTCTGCCGTATGTCCAATGAGCTGTGCACCAAAGAACCACTATGTGAATATGTGACACATCCGGAAACATCGAGGCAGACCCCGTAGAAAATAACGGGACGAAATGACAAAACCAAACGACTTGTGACTTAGATGTATAAGTCCTGGATCAAAAGAACTAGAAGTCATGAGGCCTTTGCCTATTAGTTGGATGAAGCAGAATAGGCCAACAATAAATGAAAATGCAACGTTTTATTTTCAAAACCTAATAATAAATTATACGCCGAAAAATAAAAGCATACGTATGCTCTATCATCTCCATGTTAACTTGTAAACTATCTCAATATTATTATGTCTTCCTGCGGGGATCCTGCCGTTTTGCCGAAAAGATTTTGACAAAATTTCATTACCCAAACAAATTTTAGCAACCTTTTTTTATACCATTGCAATATTTCGAATGATTTTAGTACGCATATTATTATTTGTTCAAATTTTTACTTGGCAAAAGATTACAAAGTATAATGTCATTTTGGATTAGGTCTTTAATCAAATGATTTATTACAGCGAACAATCTTCAGACAATAAACGTTTGGTGAAATGATTGGTTTAGACAAAAAATATTAACGCAAAATAAGTTTTTTTGGGAATTATATCATTAAAACTAATAAAAAAAAAACTAAAAGAAAGAATTAAAAGATATTGTTTTTAGTAGAATACCCGGAACTCACTATTTAGATTATGTTAATTTCTTCTTTAAACAAAATGGGTAGGTCAGGTTAGGTTAAAACTGTGACCTCCTACGCACGAGCCGTTCACATTTTTGTCATTAAAGCATTTGACTGAATAGGAAAGGGTGAATTGAAAACTGACGATACTAAATATTTGACTTATTTGATTTTGCGTAAAAACTGTTATTCCAACTGAAATATTTGACTAAATAAAAAATGTTAAAAGTAAACAAGTAGTTGGTAAACAAGTTATAGTTTAAACGTTCATTTCCCAAACATTAGGTTTGCGTTACATTTTTTTGTGAATAGATTTTTTGATAAGTAATAATTTGGCAAATGAAATTATGCGAAAAATTTTTTGGGAAGTGAAAATTTGTCAAATTCCTTTCGGTCAAACAAGGGAGACCCCTTCCTGTCATAAAACAAAATAAATATTAAATCAATTTACTACTTAAGTGATTAAAGATTGGGCCTTATCTTATGGGTTCACCGGAGGAAAGTGCTACTCATCTCATGGTATCGTCTTGGAGTAATGTCTTAGGCCGTAGCACGTGTAACGTGGAATTGTCTAAAACTAGGTGAACGTAGCCCCTAGGTTTGCGAATAGTAGTCGCTGTGCTAGATCGTGCTATATGATGTATTACAGGGTGGGAAGGCCACCGACGATGCACACACGGTTACCACGTACTCGTATTAACTACAATATTGTGAACATCCCCCCACATAGTTTTCATCGGTAATTAAAAAAAAGCTATAACTTTTATATTTTTTGACCTTGTGGATATTGCACTTTTGTAGAAAACAGCATAATAAATAAAAATACCGATGAAAAAATTAAATGTCCAGTCCAATCCAGTCTGACCCAACCAGACCCAGCACCTTTTTGAGGTCATCGGGGTTCCAAATGAATGGTTGGAATGCGCAAAAAGTAAAAAGCTTAGTCATCAGCATCGCACAATAGAGCTTAATGATTGAGAAAATAAACGCCTGATGAAAAGCTGTTAGCAAGGTGAGGTCTAAACGCATGGCACTCAATAATAATGTGAAGGCGTTCTGATGACCATATCTGCGACAAAAATGTGGAAATATCGTAGTTAGCATAATTAGCCTATAATGTTACCACTGCTGGGACATACGGCCTCCTCTCTATGAGAGGGAATGGGCTATAATCCACCAGGCGGGCCCAGTGCGGGTTGGTAGATGTCACATGTCATCGAATTTTGGTTATAGGACATGCCGGTTTCCTCACGATGTTTCCTTTGCCGTTTTTGAGAGCAGGGGTGATGAAATAAATTACACAAAGTAATGTGCCTACCTGGGTTAGAACCCACGACTTACTGTTCGTAAGTTGGAGCCGCCACCACTGGCCCACCGCTGCTCTCACTCTCTCAATATCGTAGTTACTCTAACTTTTAATGATTATTCAAAATGAACAGAAGTTTTTTTATGGAATACATAGTTTATTTGATTTGTTATATTTACGCCCATTTCAAGCAACGGGTTCTCTTATATCAGTTTCAAACTGTCAGGTGCAGTTAAGGACCCATGCGAAGGAAATCCTGTCATCTTGTGGATTGTCAATGTCTTCACAAAACCCTGGAAAGAAAAACATTATTTAGTTTTTCTTGAACACATGCACGTGCAAACTATTTTAATTCATTGCCCAGAGGTTTAATTACTGAAACAAAACAAGTAAATTAATCCCATGTGTTCTAATGAATGCCTTGACAGTTATTATTTATGGACACAATTGACGTTCCGTGAACCGGGAACAATTTTATTTGTGATGACAGAAAGAACCATTATTTTAGCTATCGACTCTATTGTTTAAATTCTGAATTTCATATAAAGGGTGTAACAAGACCCTTAGCGAAGCCGAAAGCCACTTGTTCTTCCCACCAATTCGGTCATTATTTTGAGAGACCATTACGGAGATATTGGGGGTCAAAGTTCAGACTTATTCACAAGTTTTTTTTTTTAAATACGTGTTTTAATATAAGATTTTTACTTTAAACACCTCCACGACCCCCGTACTATTAAATGCATCCATCAACACAATGTTTTGAGTGCGTTACATTGAGTCCTACCGTAAAACGTGACTTTTCACCCCAAAAGAAAAAGTCTTTCCCCAGCAAAACTTTTTGCGTAAAGTTACTTATTTTGATGTACAGAATGCTTGGTTGACAGCTTCGTGATGGGTCTTATTACACCCTGTAGTTTATCCAACTAATTATTTGGTCTCAAAGCAAGATACTTGATTGGTTAAACCTAAGACAGCATTGCACTGAAAGTTGATGTGACAGCGGGCTGGCCATTTCTTGAAGGATCAAATGGGCTAATATAAGTCCTAGAATGGAGCGCTTGCCTAGGGTGGTCCATGGAAGGCTGACCACCAATTACATACCGAGTTTCCTCCGTGCCTCGGAAAGCACGTTAAGCATGTTGGTCCCGGCTGCCAATTCGGTTGTCAGACGGCACGGTGGGCGCAGTGACTGAGCGATTGGCTGCTGCGCTGCGTGTCGCGGGTTCGATCCCCGCACGGAACAAATATTTAGATGATCTACAGGTAGTTGTTCCGGGTCTGGCTGTTTGTGTATGTGAGCTTAAATGTTTGTAAACGCACCCACGTTTTAAAAATTAACAAATAAAAATGGTAGATCTTTGGCAATCGTTACAGGTGTCAGTGGCCGGAAAGTCTGACAACCAGTCAGACCAAGGATACCATGGGGTATCGTTTTACCCAAAGAGATTAAATATATACTAAGTATAATTTAATGTCTTTGGTTTTACCCATGCAGTACTAACTGTATTGTGGAGGCCGTGCAGTCGCTCCATGTAAAATACTGGTATTCAGCTGCATCCGGTTAGACTGGAAGCTGACCCCAAATATAGTTGGGAGAAGGCTAGGTAGATGATGAGTATGGGATCCCCCAACTACATGAACCAACCTTCAAAAGATGGCTGGGACAAACTGATGCGGATGGTTGAGGGCAGGGTGTTGTGGCAAAGCTTAAGGGACGCCTATGACCAGCAGCCTAGAGGATTGCAGTATAGGCTGAGTTTTTTGATTGATTAAGTCATCTCAATCAATCAGCCATGAATGCTTATTTAGCCATTATGATCCCAATGCGGCGGACACAGCCGCAGCGAGAGCGAGCGGGACACGAGGACACAGTGTGGGTCGATGAAAATATAATTTACCTTTTGTGTTCGGTTGACCTGAATATACCAAAACTAATCACTTACTGAGCAGTTATTTTTCCGCATTTGGCCACGACTTACGACTTACTCCACGAGTTTATTGGTCGTGGTATCAAAAATATGGCACTTTAATTTGTGTAAAATATTTCTATCTAAAAACTGAGAAAGAAAACATAATGAGGACACTAAAGTATCGTACCAAACCTATGTCCTCTCTCAAAAAGAATACTCGTGACCCAGCTGTGGGATTCAGAAGATTCTCTGCTCTGGGAGTGAGGTGGATTATCATTATAAAGTGTAACTTATGGACGATATTTCATCAAGGTATACAGTGCCGTGTCAAGTAACACAACGAGGCATAGCAAATATTATTCAAATCAAAGGTAATTTATTCTTATTTATTAAAGTAGACGTCTCGTGGATGTCGCTTAAACATTTCGTCAGTAGACTCGAAGAAGTACCTGAGACACCGCAACAATGATGTTGCAATTACAAAGAACGACCTCTAACTACAGATAAAGACAGAGGTCTTTATCTGTAGTCCACTCCAACTCCAAAATTTTTAGTCTAACATCCACCATCCCGCATTCGGCCTGCTTGATGGGTTAAGGGCCGCTCCCTGCCCGGTCTATCTCGATCTTTGCCCCAGCAGTTGGAACATAAACAGGCAGAATATGCTAAAATACTACAGTACTGTGCCTTACGCCACACGGGTGTAAAATTGACTTTTGCATTGATCCATTCCAAGTTGGTAGCTTCCAACCGTTGAGTAAATAAAAATGACAAAAAACTTTGTATGAATACAACAAATCATAATAATATCTGTCATTCAAATTGTTTATGTCTTTTCTTCCTAATAACGTAAGCTGTACTTAAATATCTTTCATTTTGAATAAAGGCATTGTATTTAAAACCTTTTTTTATAATGACGTATTTTGGTGCTTTGTCTTGGTCTTTTGTGACAAAATCTGCCAAAAGTCAAGAGCCTCACTTGAAATAACTGCGAAACGAGAGAAAAACGCAGGTCTAGCCCTGAAAAATTACACTACCATGCGTTCCCCATTATAATAGCTAATGCCACTCGGAGAGCTGCCACATTAAAATAGATGGGGTTGAACACTTGTCAGATCATTGTTAGATAATGATGGCTAAACGCACGATCCTCTGAGTCCACTCAGAGACTTTGTGGTAGACCCAGTCAGAAATGACGGGATGAGCTAACCTCCTTTCAAAAAGACTGGCCAAAATAGCCCTAGAAAGAACTAATGTGACTGGAGAATAAGGGCTTTTGAACAACATTGGGAAAATCCAGGCTAATTTTAGTAACGAATAAAAATCCTATTACTTAATTAATAATAGAGTCGGAATTTATTACCATTATAATAGATAAATAATAAGCGACCGCATTTAGGTAATCATCGTTTTACTTTTAGATTAATTTTTCACAAAAGAGGTCAAAGCCTCAATAAGTTAGTGCTAAAGGCCTTTCTTTAGTGAGACAAGCCGAATTCTGGCAACAAGCCAGAAGAGTAATAAAGTACATAGACGAGACTGTTTGTCTCCTCTATATATCGATTGACCCTATAAGTTTCGGGTGATGTTCAGTTGTTCACTCCCTATAATGTTATGCAAAAGATTTTATTAACTAGGCAAACCGTAGGGATAATATGATGTTGGTAATATTTTCACCATAATACGTATTATTTCATAAGAGGTAAATGTCGTGAAGAAAGTTTTGAGTATGAATGTGGATGGGTATAAGAATAGAGGAACACCAAAGAAACGATGGATAGACTGTGTGAAGAATGATATTGCACGAAAGGAGGTGTCTGATGAGATGACGAGTAATAGAGAAGTATGGAAGAAGAAGACATGCTGCGTCGACCCGGAATGAATTAGAAAAAGGGCAAAAGAATTATGATGATTTTCAAGTACCTTCACAAAAGACATGATCTTTGTGAAAATTTCGTTTTTGAAACCAGCAATTAGACCCTAATTATTACATCTGCTGTTTTTGGAATTTGTACTTAGTTGGTCTGCTATCGTATGGGTCACCAGCTATATCGCATACATATAAAATATATGATACCTACTATGAAACTTTTTTGAGGTTTATCTGTTTTTACAAATGAAAATGAAATCTAGTCAATCGTGATTATAAGTAAAAATTGGTCCTAATACGTCACGTCAAGTTCTCGTTTCTATCTCCTAATTATGTAGGAAAACTCTGTTTCGTAACAGAAATAAACAAATTCTTTATGATAATTAAAAAAGTAGTTCAATAGTCAGTGATTTATTTCACGTAACAGTTCGTCATTATGACCTTGTTCATCCATTTCGTTCCTTATTGGCATGGTGCCACGGTAAGATTGTCGTCACCATTTTAGCTGATCCATTGCTTGTTCAGTAGGAAGAAATGGGATGTATGACAGTTGACAGCAGCCAATGTATCATGAGTTATGAAGTTCGTTCGATGTTTACGTAGATTTCAGTGGTTGATCTGAAGTTGTGTTCAGCGGTAGTTAGGAGAGGCGCACAGTGAGTTTGGAAACGGCTTGATTTTATTGATTGATTGAAGATTAGTTGATGTTCTTTAATATTGATCACTTTTTGTGGTTGTAATGAACTAGCCTTTTTGTAAAAAGTCGAGGCGACTGGACCATTTGATTTTTGATAATTAACTTGTTCGAACCATGTATATTTGAAAAAATAGGGATTTATTTACATTTGGGAATGCCTTCACTAGAGTTGATGATACAAAAGCACAGAAAAAAGCAAGTATTCAGGGAAAAGGTTAATAAACCATTAATATAGTATAAATAAAGAACAGAATCACAAAAACGTTGATTACTTTTAGGGTGAGGGCAAGCGAGCGTAATTTTTGGAGCTGTGAGTTGCGTAAAATGAGTCGCGGAGAACCGTACAGCGAGGCAAACAGGACTTTAATATGAAACCGAATGCAGCGTAAATTCTGCGACTCATTTTACGCGACTCAAAGCTCAAAAAAAATACGCTCGTAAGCCTTAATGATAAATATACGAGTGCAAAAGCAAATTGTCGACTACAGTAAATATAAAACAGGAAATACCTCCACAAAATCTACTTGTGATAATAATTATATTTGAAATAATATACCATTCGACACTATGTAATTGAAACAAATAGAAAGACTAAACATTTGGCAGCCGTCACACCAAATACATATAAAAAAAAATCTGCCAATTTCAACGCGACCGTTTTCTCCTCCAACTGCCCGTCAATCCTAAGCTGACTTTGAAATACACGCGCGTGCAAAGCTTTCAGTACAGTGTAACCAAGGAAGTGTGGTGGATGAACGTGTGACCATGACCACGAAGTGTGACCACAATGATGAAACCCCTGTGTCCTTCGAAGAGGCTCTTGATAAGACAGGTATTGGATCGAAAGAACGAATTTTTATATTCATTTTTTCGGAGTGAGGTTTATAAAAGTGTGTTTGAAATTAGGGGATTTTAGGGTTTATATTTGGTATTGTGAATTTAGTTCTTTAGCCTTTGTTTCTCCTACTTTAGAATTGATGGAGTTTTCGCGATAATTTTCGTAATTTCTGCTTGTCATATGTTTTGGGAAGTGTCCAAAAGTGTTTCTTTTTCCTCGTACTCAGTTTGTTGTGTAAACACCTTCGAGTAATACTACGTGTTCTATTGCAGTACGAGTATTGACGTCTCTTTCTCCTTTCTTTGTAAATCTTGCATAGTGAGGAAAATGTATTTGTAAATTTAATCCAGATTTTCAGTTCAATGCTCTGTTTTTATTATATTTAGATTGGTTTGTTATTGTTCGTTTTAGTGCTTTTACGATTCAATTGAAATTATTCGAATTCTTTCGTAGAGCACACGCAAAGTGTGTGCCTTTTAGTATGTTTAATTAAATTTCAATATACTTATAATTATATTCTGCTGAAATATGAAAGATAACCTAGGCATTTATGTATTAGTAACACTATAAGTACTTAAATACTTTATTTTTTTAGATATTTATTTTGTACCCTACCACAACGTTTCTTATTGAACCCAAAGGTTGACTGGTAGAGAATGCCTAATGGCATTAAGTCCGCCTATGTGCCACTATTGTACATGAAGTTTAAATAAAAAAATATGTCTCTATGAGGCTTAATATACTAATATAAGAGGCTTGCAATTATTAAAGTGTTATCAACAATTAGACTAAGTAGCGTGATGATAAACATTGGGTTTTAAATGATCGCTAGGTATACTAAATATAATGAGTTGAACTTGAACTTGAAAATTAATAGCTCAGAATTGAGAACATAAATTGGTACCAATAGATACGTTACTCAATATTAGATAGGTTTTTAATTAACAACAGGGATTTTATGCATACGGTGTTCATCATGAACACGCCCTTGCAACGTGTGCCATGCGGAATTTTATTTAAAAAATTCAGAACCTGTGTAAACGATATAGATGAGAAATTTTCAAAATCGTTCATAAGTTTTGGGCAAAATTTCATGTTTCTGCTTCGTTTTAGGCTGTTCGTTGACCTTTCATCATTTCATCATCATCATTTCAGCCGGAAGAGTCCACTGCTGGACATAGGACTCCCCTAAGTGTCGCCACATTAATCGGTCCACCTAGTGGGCGGCCTTCCAACGCAACGACTTCCGGTTCGCGGTCGCCACTCCAGAACTTTTCATCCCCATCGGCCATCCGTTCTGTGAGCCCTGCTCACTGCCACTTAAGTTTGGCAATTCTTCGGGCTACGTCGGTAACCTAGGTTCTCTTGCGGATGTTTTCATTCATCGTTGACCGTTAGTAAAGAATTTATAAAGTAGATATTCTAAACCATTGAAGCTTTACATTTGCCTAGTAGTTGGTATCAATAAAGAGTTGTATTGGTAGAATGTTAAAAATGCCGTTCCAATCAATTTGATGGTGGTTGACATTTAAACGAATATTGAATTTTGTTGTTGACACGTCATTTTGTTTTTGTTATTAGTTGTCTGCATCACGAAAATCGACATTTGAAATTTAGAAAGGTTCAGTCCACAAAACAAAGAGTGTTTCAGTATCATCGTTTTTGTCAGTTTATTTAATATTTTAAGCTGTCTTATCAATGTCTGCCTAGTCTTTTTCTCAAACTTTGTTGGGGTCGGCTTCCAGTCTAACCGGATGCTGCTGAGTATCAATATTTTACATGAAGCCTCGGATGTGGTGGTCTGCCTATCTGACCTCCACAACCCAGTAACTGGTTAATACGATACCGCTTAGTAAGACTGGATGTCAGATTTTCGACTTCCGACTACTCGTAACGACTGCCAAAGGTCCATAAATGACAGCTGGGACCAACGGCCGTGCTTTCCGAGGTACGGAGGAAACTCGGTATGCAATGATGATGACACGTCCACAGACCAACCTCAGCAAGCACGGCTTAACATTGAATATCGACCCGAGAGGCTGTTATTATTTAGCCACGTGCTCCTCATCTATTAGCTATCTTTTCCAACTAATCCCTTGATATTTATTCCGCAGGCAATGGTCTTTACAACATCCTCCTAGTAATGACCTGCTCCCTCATTCTCCTGGCCATCGGCATAGACCTGTTTGGGTTCAGCCTGGTGGTGGCAGCCGCCTGTGACCTAAATCTCACTGTCATGCAGAAGGGGATCCTCACGTCTTTGCCTTTTGTTGGTGAGTACATGCCTTGTAAAATCTCGGGAAACACCTGGTTGCGGGACGCATGAAACCGGGAAGTGTGGCAGAAAAGGGGGAGGCCTATACCTAGCTGTTGGTATTCCGGGTTGATATGATGATGACGCCCTGAAGCTCAGCAGTCGCGCTTGCAACCACGAGACAATTACCTTGAAATCATTGTGTTATAATAACTATTGGGTGATTGGGTGTGTCTTGTTGTACACTTTGCTGACCGGTAAAGTTTTTCATATTTCTTATCCAAGATCTTTGCAAACCTAGCCGAAGCCGTGTACTGTACACAGCTTATCATTTTAATGTTATCTTCATCATTCATATTACTTTACTCCTGAATGGGAAAATACACAGTACAATTGTTTATTTTTACATGTGCAATTAGAAATGTAACACAATATTCTTCTCCAACATGTTGAGTACAAGCATGCATCTTCAATTTCCTCAATAAAACAAGTACAATGAACAATAACAAAACAATTGACTGTTACAATAATACTGAAAACCAAAGTAGTTTGCGGAGGAAACAGGTTCTTCAATACACTTTGTGTGATTTGTGATTTATTACATCACTTAAACTAATATCAAAATGGTTAATACTCGTAGGCTACTGCGACTTCGTCCGCAAAAATTGTGACAGCTTGGCTTATAATAATATGCATGATATAAATATAATTAACACATTACGAATAACGTAGCTTTCTACAAGTAAAATATTTTTTGGAACTGGCTCATTAGTTCCGGAGATTACCCCCTACATACAAACTTACAAACGTTTACCATAATATAAGTATAGATAAAGTGGGTTCTCTCTTGGCGAGCGCTTTTACAAAGATCTCTAAAGCCTATCGTCCAAGCAGGCATCTAGGTTGGATATTCTGGCTACTCATCGGTGATTTGACTTCATAACTGGTCAGTTTTGAATAGCCTCGTGTACGAACTAGCTATCACTTTCAAAAACCTTGTTTCAACTAAGTCACGTGTTTTTGTTTTGTATACGAAACGTCTATCAAGTACCTCACTGGTTATATCTTCTTCTATTTCCAGGTATCCTTCTAGTATCCTACCTATGGGGTTACGTGTCGGACACAAAGGGTCGTCGGTTCACCTTGGTGATACCTCTGCTGCTGTCCTTCATACTGTCCTGTATCAGCAGCCTCTCTCCTCACTGGCTGTTCCTGGGGCTCGTCAAGTTCCTCTGTGTTTGTTTGTGAGTAACTTTTTACATCTTTTAATTTTGTTAGCTCCAGCCCGCGTAGCATGACCACCGCAGAAACGGGTTCTGTCGACGAAGAGTCGAATTGAATTGTCATTTTATGACAGATTGTGGAAAGATTTCTATCGTCGCAAGCATAGCGATGTTAGAAATGTATGAAATGAATGACGAGACATGTCAAGTTGTATACAAAGAGCTTTGTCGAGTCTTGGTAGATTAGAGATAGTATTGCTATGCTAGGGGGCAGGGTGCTCTTCGACCCCGTCGTGATAACGGTGACAGTTGTCACTGTCGCCTGTCACCTGCGTTCTGTCATTGTTCTCAACATTCCCGCTTTGATTTCCGGATGCGCTCGCCTTTATAACTGTAACTCGTATGTGTAAAACAATAACCATTCGTTTTAGGTATAATTATAATTGATTGACATCAAGTATTCTTAGAAATACAGTAAATCAACTGCTTGGTTGTGCGGTTGATGTTCTTAGAACTAAGTGCCGTGTCTAGTAAGTCAATTGAATATACGCCGCCTCTCTCCGAACAACATACTGCGTCTACTGTATGCACCACGACAGTGGTAGCAGAACCAGTAGAAGCTGACCTCCGCATTCCTTTAAACTCCGCACAGCGCACTACGCTAGGCCAGCTCACATATTAACACTTTCTTTTGCACTTCCAAAGACTTCTGGAAGTCTAATCTTACGAGTGTAGCCCTACTATTTTCTCATAGTGAAGGCAATTTACATTTAATCAAATTAAACTTTATTTCAGCCTACTGAATGTCCAGTTTAGTGTGTGTGCATGTGTGTTTTGTGTCTTAGAAACATTGGTGCTTATGTAAATAGGTTAGTATTGTTAGTGTTAACAATTCAATTATTTATTCAGACCCATGACTGTCCCCCCATTGTGCTGATGGATGCTTTTAATAGTAAATCAGTCATGGAGGTAATTAAAGTAAAGTTATTACCTTAAATATAAAAAAAAAACTTGTAAAAATTTCGAACTTTGACCTCCAATATCTACGTGACTACTTAAAAGGTTCCCAGGTTTATTCCAGAACAAAAAATATTGCAATGACTGAGAAAACAAGTGTCTTTTGGTTTCGCTATGGGTATTTTTACACTCCTTTAGTCTATGCACGAAGTCACTGTAGAAAAAAGGCCACTTTCTTTCGCATGACGTGGATGCCGTCAGTGCAACCCTCCGCGAAAATAAATTAATTTAATTTAGACAAACACTGATGAACACTATTTGCGTGCGTGTGATTTACAATTACCAAAACAGTTTATTATTTACACTTTTGTTATTTTACTTCTGTAGTAACCTTATAATCTTTAATTATTCAAAGAAAGTTTTATAATAAAGCTTCATGGAAAAATCCAGCCACATCAGAACGATCAATATTGTCTTCCTTTCCCACATTGCATGGAAGTTATTAATTTGACCCGTCTAATTGTGTGGCCGAGTGGCCGACAACCATATGTGTTTGTGTATGTGCCACATTTCGCCATTCGATCATGAATGTCAAGTGCTTATTGGAGGGAAGGTTCCAGAAAACGGACAGTGGAAAAGTTTTTGATACTGGCATGATACAGATCTATTTTTGTTTTGGCTTGTGTTCGGTTTAGTTTTTGGGGTGATGCTTATCGATGTTCAGAGTTATATTGTTGTGGGTTTGTAAGGCTATGAAAGGGGAGGCTGAGGTAGAAATTAACTAAGATGATATTTGCTTCATTATGAAAGAATACCCGGGACATGTATTACTTGGTACTTAAATACAACAGACGAAACGTGGGAGTAAACCTTAGCCAAACTCTTCAAGGATTAGAAACGTGGTGCTATATTATGTGATGATAGAAATAAGAAGAGTATACTAACTAATTTTACCTTTTAAAAAGTAATCAAGATAATAATAATTACTACCTACGGTACGGTACGGTAGCGCACGTGCTTCTCGAGTGCACCGGCGCCGGCGTCATCCAGATCCGCGAGGACTTTTTTGATCTGCTTCTGGAGGGAGGTCGGCTGGTTGGAGTAACGGCCACAGGTCCACTTTTAGGACTAAATGTGGAAACCAAAGCTCTTAACATAGAATATAGATCATCAGAATCAATACAGAAAAATTGGCAAAAGAAATTGAATTTTAAAGAATTTGAAATTGAGTAAAAGGAAATATCAATATTGATTATTTTTAAAGACGAAAAGGATGAACATTATGTTTCCTGGATGTTTACTAGAACAGTGAATATTAATAATATGTCAATCCATCATATTTCAATGTTATTTTTATTAGATTCTTGAAGAGGCGCCAGCTATTTAACTTCCGTGGAATAAAACACTGATTAATTATAGTTTGTTGTAGAGACAGTAATATTAAACTTCTGACCTACTTTATGGGCTGTCCATCTCTTCTGATCTAGGCAGAGTTAATAAACAGTCTAGTTCTAGTCTGACTTTTTGATAGATGTCTGATTAATGGATTTATTCAGATTTGTTGTTTGTTTATTCAGAAATACATTCTAGGCTTACTGTTTTTTAAAAAAACGTTATGATAATCACATTTTGAGCTCGTGGGTATTCAGTGCCAACAGAAATAGTATTTAATCATCATCTGCTCAGCCTTTTCCCAACTATGTTGCGGTCGGCTTCCAGTCTAACAGGATGCAGCTGAATACCAGTATTTTACATGGAGCGACTGCCTATCTGACCTCCACAACCCAGTTAGTACTGGGTAATATGATACCCCTTGGTAAGACTTTTTGGGCCACTGACTACCTGTAACGACTGTCAAAGATCTACAAATGACAGCTGGGACCAACGGCTTAACGTGCTTTCCGAGATACGGAGGAAACTCGGTATGTAATGGGCGGTCACCCATCCACGGACCAACCTAGGCAAGCGCGGCTTAACCTAAAGATCGACCCGAGCGGCTGTTGTTATTTTGCCACGAGCTCCTCAATATAAATGATATGAGAAATGATATTTAATATTTAGCAAAATGGATTGTACATAAGGTCTATATATTCATACACGAAATCTCTTAAGGGGTCATTGCAATCATCATTATGAACAACTTTTACTATGGGACCAAGCCCGAAATAGCGAAAAAAAAATCTGCGGTTCAGTACATTTCTCTGCGCATAACTCGACAAAATGTACTGAATAGCAGATTTTTTCTTTTCGCGATTTCCGGGGTTGGTCCCATAGTGAAAGTTGTTCATAATGATGAGTACAATGACCCCTTAAGAGATTTCGTGTTTGAATAGATAGACCTTATAAAGGTACGGAGAAATAAAAAAAATCATGCTGTCTACATTTTGACCGTGTAGGTATTGCACTTTTGTAGGGACGAGCTGTTTTTTTGTTAATTACCGATGAAAAATTCTATTGCATGTGTTCAGAATGATGTGTTAACCGTTTATGCGTCGATGTGCCTTCCACCCTGTATAATACACACACACCACACGGCCACACGGGACAATCTTCAAAGTTAAGTAGCTGCTGCTAAGGTCATACCGCGTTTCCTGCCTATACCGTGCACAATACAGGGTGTAAGGGACAGCCCTCCACAAACTGACAGGTTGCATTCAGTTCCTTATTTTGAATCATATTAGACCGGAATTTTTCTTCGGTTTTTTTTTTCATTTACTATTCCTTTATTTCAATGTAAAATTACAATCTTCGTAAGCATTACTTCATTTATGTAAATAATACGGCTAAAATCAAAAATCCAAAAATTTATGTTGAAATAGTCTAACGAACAACGCGTGACGCTGTTCATTGAACTCGTCGTCGCGCTTGCCGTTTGCTACGTGCGTTTCGCCACGGTAACGATACATTGCGTATGAGGAAATAAAACAAATCAAATTTATTGGATTCCCATAACATTCCTGAAATAATTTCTTGTACCGATCATATTAGTATGATATACTGAATTCACCCCATCAGTCTGTGAGGGCTTTCCCTTACACCCTGTCAAATCATCTCGACCTGAACATGTATAGTGTGTTATGTAAACTTAAATAATTATGTAGCATCCCTTTTACTGGCAGCAACACAAATCAAGCTTTCATATCCAGTATACGCGTATATTTGAAACTGACCTTGCACTGATAGGCTTCCCGTATACCTAGTTATACGTAGTTTAGGAGTCAGAGCATTAACATTATTGTGACTTAGTTATAAGCCTTATATTGTCTTAGTCTGTGGATCTTGCACGTGTGGCTTTTGGTGAAATAAAGAATTTATTTATTTACAATGAAAAGCCAGCTGATACTGGATAAACTTATACTGTCATCACACATATAATTATGTCATCGTGATAATAAACACAAAGCCATAGGGCCGCCTCGTTGGTCTCGGTTCGATTCGGAAGTCGGGCAAAGTATCATTGAGTTGTTTAGAATTACCCAGTAACAGCCACGAAGTTTGGATTTGTGCCCGGTTGTAGGCAATAGGCTCGCTTCTTTTATATGGGACTTATACATAACTGCTATGTGATTCCTTAGTCACACAGTATATCTAAGAGAGATATAGGTGCCTAATCGTTGTATTTTCTTTCTTTCCAGTGCCTGTGCAGCCAACTCTGCTACCTACACCCTGGTGGGAGAGTCATGTGTCCAGCAGGTGAGGAACCGGTACATGCTGCTCATGACCTGTCTGATCTTGCTGTCTCCTGCCGTTGCTGGTCGTAAGTCACAGATTTTTTATGTTATTTTAGACAAGCCCATTGTCTTGGCCTCGAGCTACGCAGTGAAGCATTTCTTGTACAGGCTGTAGGGACAAAATAATGTTGTATAGATATCCCACGAGTCGCTGTTCTGCGACTTGCGACTTGGGAGCGATGGTACGCACGACGACCAATCAAGCTATACAAAGCCAGTACAAGTGGATCTATCATTGTACGGAAAACCTCTACAAAGTGAGGACATTTTATGTTGGAAATGCATAGCTTAAAGTGTTTTCCTCCTACTGTTCTGATAAAAAAAAAGATAAATGATTTATATTATTATTCCTTTATATTTACATACATATAAATTACATTTTTAAATATTTCAATCTCAAAACAAAAAAAAAACATTTAAAAATATAAAGAAATAGTAGCCCACCGGTATCGGGAACAGAGTCCTAGCTACCGGTCAGGGCTCCAGAGAGAGGAACCTCCTAACAATACGAGCCGTGTCCAGGAGTACCGCTTTCTGAATCAAGCCCTTGATCCAGCTACCTAACGAGAGCCTCCTCAGGTATTGGTCGAGGCTCTTGGCAATTAAGCCATTGGCTGAAACGACTATACGACATACCTATTTGTACGAAAAAGATCCTATCTCTAAGTTACAATCGTTATTTCTCGCGAAAATTGCTTTTAAACTTAGAAAGGTGTATACATATTGGTGCTCGTGACTATCAAAGTCAGCAAGAATGAGGGTCACTTCCTCACGCTTGTTACTTGACGCAACTCGCATATTTTGCAGTCAAGACTGAGGCCTTATAGAGGAATTCGACTACGACTTATTTGTGAGAAAAAAAAAGAGTTACTTGAATCAACTCGATGATTCAATGAATGGATGGATGTCGTTAAAGATCTTTTAAACAACCACCCATAGGAAATCTGTTTGCATGTGTGTTAGAATAATGAAGAGGAAGAACAAAATTAGTTCGAAGTTAAAGAAGCTTTACCTGCATTCCCTAGAAAAGACTTGGACTATTGATTTTCTTTCTTGTAGTCTAGTAAAAGGCAACTCATATATCTTACTTTGTTCGTGCCTTACAGTTACAGGGTTCCCAGATCCATAAATAAGCCGTTTATCTAGATCCATTTGAAGAAAATTCCGGAGTTTGTTTCCTTTGAATGTGCAATATAATTTTATTTCATGTTTTTTTACAACGATAATATTAATAGAGAACGATTTGTTGCAGAACACTGCCGGATGATTTACTGATTCCTATGTCGATTTCGTTAAATTATTTTTAATTAGCCGTACCCCATTGTTTTTTTTTTTTGTATAATCCGGATGAATTCGATTTCCCCCTACATTCCAGACCCTGAGCAAAAATTCCACACTTGTCTGAAAAATTCCGGACGTATGGCAACCCTTAAACCCTACTTACATATCACCAACAAAATGATCATCAAACTTCAAGTTCATTATAGTATTTCTATTATGTTTTTGTTCCAGTTCTCACCTACCCAACACTAAAGCTAGACTTCGCCGTGGAACTATCCTGGCTGAACATCGTCTACAAACCCTGGAGGCTACTCATCGTAGTGTTGGCCCTACCATCAGGTCTAGGAGCCCTAGCCATCTACTTCTTCTGCGAGTCTCCCAAGTTCCTCTTCAACTCTGGAAGAAGAGATGAAGCTTTGGAAGTGCTGAAGCATATTTATGCAGTCAATAATAGGGGCTCTAAGGAGGAGTATGCGGTAAATGCTGTTTTTATTGGAAGTATTGTTTATAGCAAACCTTGCTTGGGGAAATATTTTAGTATAGTTAGTTAATGTTTCGTTGGTCGCAAGCGCATCTGCTGAAACAGCGTTTTGGTGATTCTTTAGGGATTCTTAGTAACAGCACGAAGTCTGGACTTGGTCCTGTTGATGGCAATACACTCGCCCCCTATTACATGGAACTTACACATAACTGGCAAGATGTGGGTGTCAAATATCGTTGCGTATCTTCTTTATAATATCACTAGCTGCGCCCGCGGTGTCATCCGCGTTAAAAAGTTAGCACACGTACAGACTACAGACGCCATCACATCAAGCGACTCTAACCCATCTACCCTACCCTACCCTACCTCCCAAACTTCCTTCCTACCTAATTGCCTACTTGTGTTAGGTGGTGGGTGGGTGTGTTCGCCTTCGGTAAACAAATCTCTCTCTCCAACTCATGCTACATTTGCTGTTGCTAGATTTGTGCTAGCAGAAAGTTGTAACTTAAGCAAAAGACAGAGCTGCACATCCTCTTGAACAGAAGAAAACTTAAACATTACCCATCATCATCATTTCAGCCGAAAGACGTCCATTGCTGGACAAAGGCCTCCCCCAAGTGTTGCCACATAGACCGGTCCCAAGCTACTCGCATCCAGCGGATCCCCGCAACCTTCACCAGACGCAAACATAACCCATCTAAGAAAACTGGTCTAAATATTACTTCTCCGTTTCCAGATCCACTCCTTCACCCTGGATGGCTACACTGCTAAGAAGGAGATGTCCCTAATCCGTGCGATGTATGAGCAAAGCGCTCCCCTCTTCAGGCCCCCTTACGTCTGGAGGTCTGCCCAGCTGTTCTATATCGTCGCCGTCGTGTACATCACGTGAGAACCAGGTTTTATATTGTAATCTATGTATACTAACGTGATTATGGTAAGAAATGATGAGGAACCGAATGTAAGGTTCCTCATCTTTTTGAAAAGAGAGGATCTTCCGACTCCGACGCGACTGTTGATGTCGGGTTTCCTATCATAAGTATTGCAACTCGTACTGTCTTGAATTCTCTAATAATGAAAATCCTGTAACGCTCACTAAGACTTTACAAGCACTGTACCATTCTTCTTCCATAATTCGCTTTCGGATTAGCATCAGTTGGTATAATGAGACGAGACGTTGCCTATTCGGTTCAGTGCTTATACTTCTGCTTATAAAGTGCAAGATTTGTGTGACGTTATGTGTGGTGTAGTAGGCTTTGTAGATGCCGCTACAATAGTATGTTGGGAGAAAATTGTATGTGCATTCCAGTATAAAATTAGACACTTCTCTGTCTAGGCTTCGTAAAAGATGAAATACATGTTGGTTGATTGATTGTATATTATATGAAATCATAGGTTTTACCATGGGATATTGTTATTTTCTATAATATTCAAAACGAATGATAATTTATTATAAAAAAGAGTTCAAAACCCTACTATCTTCTCTAGTAACAACACCATCATATCTATCGCAACGACTTCAAGGTTTTTGTTTTGGTTCACAGGAACAACAGCTTCTTAGTATGGCTGCCATACATCCTCAACCTGATCAGGTTGTCAATGGAGAGCGGTACTGCGACAGGCAATATCTGTGAACTGATCAGCAGCAAGCCTGTTAGCAATTCTACTGAAGACATTGTGAGTATCAGATCATTTTTGAATTTGATTGATGGGTTGGTTATTAATTAATTAGTTAGTTGGTTATTAAAATAAAGTAATCGACCCAAAATGAATCTGATCACCTTACGGACTATTTTTGCTTGCATCATCCGGCCGCTATAGAAGCGAAACTTTCTCTTCCTTGGTCCTTCTCCTTTTTTGTGTTATTCCTATTAGTCAAAAAAGGGTCGTCAAACATCTGTGATCATTAACAGAGCCTGATAATTTTTGTAAAACAAAAGATAATGTAAAAGGTCGCACTTTTTTTTTTGTTTTACTACTGTTGGTCCGCACTCTCTTTGTGCTGACCAATAGTAGTAAAGGTGGTGGACAGATGGATATCGTGTGCACGGTATTTTGTTTTGAAAGTGAGCAGATTCATCTTGGGGTGATGGTACAAGTGCATCGCTATCAATAGAAAAAGTGCCAAAAAGGCGAACAGCATTGGCTTCGAATGACACTGCAGATTCTTTGACCTGATCATATGAACAGTTGACCAACTGTTTAGCGATGTCATGAAAAATGATTTTATACATCGGAATCTGGGGTGTAACAACTTAGGTTACACATTTTTAAATAGAAATCGGTACGTTTAGTGCGTTTCGTTTACTCTGAAAATTATTTGTTTTGACGTTGCAAATGGCTTACTATAGCGTTACTATGATTTCAATAGACGTAGCCTATAATTATTTATTACTGACTAACGAAACATTCATAATTTCTTCCAGACCCTGAAAGTCTGCACCGGCACGATAGAATACAACGTCATCTTAACCCTCATCGCCTCTCAATCAGTCTTCGCATTCTTCAACTTTCTCATCTCCTACCTGCAAAACCGGAGGAGAGTGGTGCTGATCTGCATCCTCTGCCTCTCCGCTCTCAGTGGGACCATGCTCAACCTGGTGCCTGAACCCATCTCCAGCGTGTTCTTCTTCATGGTGTTCACTTGTACTTGCTTGGGAATGGGTATCCTGGCTTCTTATTTCGTGGATATTTATTCAACTTCATTTAGGTAAGTTGTTTTGTTATTCTGCAATATTTTTTTTGCGTAAAGCAGTGTAGATCCTCTTTTTAGTCCGCAAAATTATTTTTTCTTTTTCGCGTAAAACAATGTAGGAACTACTACCTTCTCAAATACCCACTTATCTTGTAGTCTTAAAAATGGTTAACCAGATGTCAATACTGATCTAGTTTGTCGACCCCTGACTTCATGAAAGCCTTATAATATGGCGTTGGGCCAAATAAACAGCGTGACAGAAAGCTAGTAGGCAAAGCAAAAAGTTTAGCTTTGTAACTTATAGTGAAGTCTCAAATCACAAAAATCGTTTCCTTTTCGCGTGCTACAGATGCTCAGAAAAGAATATTCGTCCTTTTTGTTTCTAAAATTCTTAAATCTCACCTATATTTCCTTCTGAGTACAGAAGAAAACCTAGGTAAGCACAGTAGGTGGTTCAAGTTTTCATGCATCGTCTTGTATTTTTCCAGGGGCATGGCCACCTGCCTAAGTATAATGGTGGGTCGCAGCAGTACGTTCATCGGCATCAATGTGGTGGGGAACCTGATATTTCACCATTGTCAGGTCACCTTCTACTTGTGGTCACTACTTGTGCTGAGTAAGTATCGACTTTATTAAAGGACAACTGATACGTATCTTGGTACCCAACTGGATGAAGGTTGTAGAATGCAGATGCTGGATGCAACTGGCTAAAGCCAGCGTTTGGTGTAAAATAGAAAAAAAAGATTCCCAGCAGTCTTTACACACGCTTATTTGATATTACGATGATGAAACAAACATGTGGCTTAAAAGATTTTTGATGCGATTATGGATATTGATAGCAAGGCAAAATTGGCATAACAGATGCAGCATTTTTTAGAAACCTATTTCTGGTAAATCCTGGATGAAACAAAGGAAATTGGAGATTACTAAAAAAAAGCATGGGCACTTATAAAACGCCGAGAAAACGTCCACGGTTCGGGTTTGTTGTTTCCTATGGATACACAAGCAACGAGAGACCTATATCCACCTGTGGCTGAAGTCATGCTGTCTGGTTCAGATTCTTCTTCTTCTTTATCGTGTGGATAGTACTTAGGCATCAGGTTAGCCTGGTGTCAGAGTCTTAATGCCGCCCATGGGACTCTGACTTGGCTTTACATGCCGTCAAGAAATATCCCTCAGGCATGCTAATTTCCTCACGATGTTGTCCTTCACCGAAGCAAGTGATAATTATACAATACGCATAATAGTCGATTCGATGCTTTTCAAATGCTACTGACAGATTTGTAACCTACAAACCGTTGTGAATATTTTTGATTACGAGACATTTAATGTCCATTTCAGGTAGTGTGGTAGCGGCATGGTTCTTGCCACCAGACAAGCCGCAGCCAATCGTATCCAAACCAGAAGCTGTGTAGATGTATACGTGGTGAGGAAAGCTTTATATCTGTGATTTATAAATATTTTATCATAAGCTGTTGATTAAGGAACATTATGTCTGATGAAGTTTAGTGAGTTTCAAAGAAACTGAGATGAACCTGGTGCTTTACTTATTACAACCAAATATAATATGAGGGAAATTTGTGTATGAAGCCTTAACAGCCAGAAGGCGACGCGGTAGACCTCGCAGGAGATGGCAGGACGAGTTGGGTAGAAGCAACGACCAGTGCTTCTCATTGCCCTGGCTCGATAGATTTGGAGGCCATTGGGGGAGGCCTTTGCCTTTGCTTACTTGTTATAATATTAACAGAAGTTTTTGTATTGGATGTTAATATACATGCTTTTCTGTTTTCATAATAAAATTAAAACAGAATCCAACTCTGTTTAATATTCAAATGATATTTTGATTAGGTTGTGATAGTCCCTCGTAAGTTCATTAATTACTGAATTATCTCAAGTAAACCTGTACTCAAATTTGTGTCTTGTCGACACGTGACTTGATTTTCTCTCTAAAAGAAATGTTAATTCGAGAGATGTTATGATAACTTACCTATATTTTTATAAAATATTTAAAAAAAATAATATTGTAGTATTTTTTAATTATTATTAAAAAGTTATTATGTATTTCATACCATTGTGTAGGTACTTGGCTATTCGATGGCAACTACAACTGTATGAAGAATCAAAATTGTAAAATTAATTTTAAATTAGCAAATTCCTATGTCATAAGTAAATGCACTACAAACTATACAAGGTACTTATAATGTTTTCTCATAAGAATTTTGTTAACGTAGTTATAGGAGATCGTTTGTAAAATAAAAGAATATATATTTACACAAATAATGTCTTTTATTTAACTTTTTACTTGTAAAGCGTTATCTAAAAACAATATACAATGGTCATCAATATTTTACACGTTTTTAACGTCAAGTAACTCATTCATATTTTGTTTAAATCACAGAAAAATTGTGAATGTTTTTCTAACGATTTAGCAAAATCTCATTCTTGTGGCCAAAACTCCACGTTATTTAATACAATAAAATCATCATTTATTTTTGTTGCACTCTTTTAAAAAGTTCACATTCGACCCCATCTTTTACATTAAAATTTGATAATTACCTAAAATAAATACAAAAATCTTAAAGCTACGAGATCCTTACACCTAATTACATAGATTACATACATAATGATCGAACGAAACACTCATTGATTACCTAGAACATTGTTGATTTATTATTATTATTAGGTATCTCATTTTCATCTTAGCAAAAGGAGTATCTAAGAATTGGACCAGGTGATGTTCTGGAGTTGCTGCCTACCCCACGATAAAGAGGCATGAGTTAATGTATGAATGTTTGTCATCATATTATTTCTTAAAAACTGTAAGATTTCAAACGGTTTGGTCATAACTTTTATTTTTGAACCCTTCATTAAATTGTGCCACAAGATTGGACATAAAGCATCCAGTACTGGACTTAACATGGCTGATATCATGATGATGGAAATGTCATACCTAATTAACTGTTGGTCATTGGGACATCCTTTTACGTCTACCATTAACCTTTCGTATGCCGAGTATATAGACACATTTTAAAAACCTGTGTCTCTCATAGATCTACGTTCCGGCACATGAAGGGTTAATGAGTTGAATGGGCCCGCTACCATAACATCCTACTGCTAAACTAGGCACGAGTACGCTAGTTTCGCATTGTATGAATCCATGGTCAATCCATCCAACCATCCATCGCCCACTTAAAGGCGCAAACACACAGCGGCGCATGCGGTGCACGGGCACACGGCGCATTTTAGCTGCGTGGATTCATTTGTTTGGCAACGTGGGTCTACGTTTCCACTGCAGTACACACTACACAACCACAACTGCTGCGTGTGTGGCCCACCGCGGTTAATATTCGTGTGTAGTGTGTACCGCACGCACAGCGTGCTTGGCGTTGACAGCGTTGAGCTATGTGAGCGCCTTATTCGATCAAGCCATGCATGTACTAAGGACGTCAATTGATGCATAGCGTGTCCGTGATTTGCAGTGGACACAATCACATACATTTTCTTGCAAAGCGAAGCTTAACACATTTGCGTGGCATATACGTGCGCCGCGGTGGGTATGCGCCTTTGTCACACGGCCGCACTATGCACAAATGCGTAGCTAACAAACAAATGAACCGCACAGTTAAGGGACCAAGATCCCATGAACGCCCGAACTACGTGAATTTTATAAAAACTGAATCTTTTTCTGTGTCTTCTTACAAAAACAATATTCCTGGCGAACATGGAATCTCCCTCTATAATGTAACAAACGTCTTCATGCACATCCTATGTAGCAGTGGAGATTCAACTGATCAAATCATGATTACAATATTCCAAGCTCCTAATGGTACACTTTTATGTAATAATAAGACACGGTACTCTCATTTGAACTGAGTAGACAAGTTTAAGGCAAAATGTGATTCGAGTGTTATAATAAATCCTACAATAGGCAGTCAGTTCGTGGTAGGCTTCTAACCCCTTGTTAAGATTCGGTTAATCCGATACGGACAGCTTATGTACCGGAAGCGGACACTGAGTATGTTCAGTATGTTTTCTGTAAGAGTCTGGTGTCCGGAGCCGTGTCCGCAGTTGGTCCATACCGGTTTCACCGTACCTTGATACATCCTGTTTCAGCAAGCCTAAGTAAATCTGGTCATCTGTTGTTGAAACTATTACTCCATCAAATTATTTGATTTACTGGTGGACATAACAGATTGAACTGAGATTTGACTCCGGATGTAGATTCAGGACTTGATCAACATGTTCATATCAAAGAGGTATTCCTTGTCTATCTCTCCAACAAGATTCAATTAAAAAACCTGCAAAACGGACGGACTGGCACCAATCACACCAAAATCATGACATATTGTCATTTTCTAACAGAACATTAATACAATTAATTGTCATTTCAGTTACATTAAATTATACATGTCTTGCCATGACTACTGTATCCTAAAGCTACATATACGTGGATATATATCTGTCTAGTCCCGTGTTCTTCTCCAGGCCACTGTCTGGCTCTTCTTCAGTCTTTTGGCTGTTGTCTTCTTTGTTTTCGTCAAGTTTTATTATCATGATGGCACCAATGGATACTGTGGAATTACCATTTGATAAGCTGTTATTATTGTATTGTTACCATCATCTGCTTAGTATTTTCCTTACTATGATGGGGTCGGTCTCCAAGTAGTAGGTGTCAAAGAATTCTATAACTACTACCTAACCCCATGGGACAAATTATAAGTTACTTTCGAGGGGCTTATAGAAAACAATCATTTATTTCAGACGCATACTTAGGTTGCATAAGTGTGCGATGGGACTGGCCAGGTAATGCTGTGCTAGCTTAAGTACGCGATTTGAAATTCCATCCCAGCCAGGAGCGGAATCATTATTGAGGTTAGCAATGATGGCTCCAACTTCAGTTGCATCAGTTGGCAGTCCTTATACGGTTAATAACACAAAAACCTTATAAAGCTATTTTTAGTACATACAAAATCCAACCCACAGAAAAAAACAGCACCGCACAAGAGCGCCAGTTTATGCCAAGCCCTCGACGCGACGACCCACAGTGTGTAGTCGTATGATATGGTACTTTCATGATGGTAACTTCTAATTGCTTTGCCAAATAAATTACTATCTTCCAATGCGCAGAGTAAGTAGGAATGGGAGGGGAGAGCAAACGAATGTGTCAAACTATGGCCCAATTGTGGGAAAGATGACATTCAATTCAAAGGAAGTTGATACTGAGATGCCGTCTGAGAAAGTATGTAAGGCAAAGACAAGCTGGAGATCAGCACAGCTTGTCTCTGTCTAATGAATTGAGATGAACAGAGGATGATAAAATTATAATTAGATACTTACACGCAAGCAAAGCTCCCACTGCTATGAATGGCGCTGGGCAGGAGAAGTCCAGTAACGCTCCCACTGCCAAGTTGGATGCTACTCCACCAGCTCGACCCCACCAAGCTCCCCAGCATACACCCAAACCACTGGAATAGAGTGAGAAAGATGATGTAGATATTGGTAAAAAAGGAAAATAACATTCTACCGTTTTAAGCTGCTAATTAATTTTGCAACTGGTGCACTTGATTTGAATGTATGAACTATTCGAAGCCAATGAGTAAGTTCTTATTATTGTATCAGCACATGGGCAAAACCTTCCATTCTTTCCACTTCAAGCAGCAACAGCCCAGTCTTTCTGTAGGCGGTCAAATTTATCTCGGCAATTTCGCTTGGGCCTCTCACTACTTCAAATTTTCGTCTTTGAGTTCCATTCCGATGTTAGTTTAGTCCAGCGATCGTCTGCCATTCAACATACTTCCCATTTCCGCTTGGTAGTCACGAGTCAATAAAATATAAAAAGATATCTAACGGACTAGCATCTAGTATAACATTCTGGTCGCGTTTTGCTTCGACGCTATTTATTTTATTGATCGTAAATAATCCCAAATTGCATGTGCTGAGATGGAACTTTTTAATTACAAGAAATAATCTTAATCATACAACAAAACTCTCAGTTACCTCAACCGCGCCGGTAAAGCGTGCAACAGCAGTCGTATCAAGAGCACATTTCCATTCAGCGATGCAGCATTTAACGCTGCAGCGGCTGCGACTGCGATCTTATTAAAACTGGAGCAGGAACAAGCAGTGGCTGCCAAGCATGCGCTGGCGAGGGCACATACAGCAGTGCATGCAATGGCTGCACGACGGACTCCTAAGGCACCACCTCGCGCACAGAGAATAGCGCAAGCAGCGTTGCCGAGGACACAGCAAGCGCCGACTATGAGGCCGGAGGTAAACACCTGAAAATTTATAAAAGGGTGTAATTAATAGCTGCAGATCTCGAAGGAGAGACTGATGTCCAGTGCAGAATTTTTTTCGTTGCCCCACACTAGGAATTTCTCCTGTATCGTGGGTGCGTTTACAAAAATTTAGCCTCACATACACAAACAGCCAGACCCGGAACAACTACCTGTAGATCATACAAATATTTGTTCCGTGCGGGGATCACGCAGCGCAGCAGCCATTCGCTCAGCCACAGCGCCAAGAGTGCCGTCATTTTGAAATGAGGAGAAGGAGACCTTTGCCATATTGTACGACAACATAGATGTACGGTTTACGTACATACCGCCAGGCTGCAAACGCAACAACCTACTTTTCTCTTTCGTATTTAAAACAACGTTCAATATAATTTCAAGTTAATTGACAAATTACGTATTTACGCGAACACCGCGGATTAGCATCCAACCTACTCTTACTTTGTTGTGATCGGTGCTCTAATAAACTTTTAGTGTTATCAAATATGTGTGTGTTTATGTCAACTCAGCTAACTCCAAGTACTTACTTACTTGACACTTCTTACTTAAACTGCAAGTGTAAGGTGCCTGGGACGTTACAATAGACTTCCAATAATTAATAGTTACCGAGAAAATAACGATCCGTCGTGCCACACCTTATTCAATCTTATCATAAGACAGACAGTCTCCTTCATAAGGACTAAGAAATTAGTTAGAAACAATCACCATCGGCTTTTGCATTACTAAGCTTGCAAAGCTGTACAACATATTTTATCTCATCATTCTTTTACGGTACTCAACCAAGAAGAGGAGTTTTTTAACTAGTAGGGAGACGAAGAATGTTGAAGGTGATTAGCAGTAGATGACTGCTGGGAGACTGGTCTCCTCTATATGAAAGAGTGTGAGCTGTAATCCAGCGGGCCAGTGCGGGTTGGTAGATGTCTTTTTGATTCTAGGACATTATTTGACGATTCATTGGTTATTATAATAAAGAATAGATGTATAAAGAGTTGTAGTTGAAGTTACTGTAATAAAACTGGGATCTTTACTTCCTGATCAATAGTAGCATCACAAGTGCTGCTCTGTCCAAAATGATCTTCATAGCTGCTGCCATTGAAACCAGAGACAGGTATCTCCTTGCCGTAGGGGTCATACTGCAAGTCTTTCCAGTGGGCTGATGCGTTAAACAGTCTCGCGTTTTCTGGCTTAGCTGTTGATGCCGTTAGCTTGCACTCTCGACCCTGGATGCGGAGGAGCAGCTCTGGGATCCACATGTTTAGGCCGAAGCCACTGGAAATCAGAGGATAAGATCGGAGATTATTTTTTCACACTTTGTCTTTGATTGTTTAATCACTTTTTTATATCAAGTAATCATTTTGTTTTCTTTGGACCCACTAGTCGACTTTTAGCTTTGAGATACGCCTAATCATCGTCAATCGTTTGTGTGAATGTGCTCTGCATAGCTATTCATAAACACTCCGATTCGATTTCGATTCGACAAGTCGTATGTCTATCTTTTTTTGGCATTATGAAAGCGAGCGAGATAGACATACGACTTTCCGAATCGAAAATGATTTCTTGATATAAAAAAATATAGAGCTAGATGCTGATGTGTTTTTATTACCTAACATTAATCATTTTGTGTTAGTATTGCGTACCATGTTTTTCTAACTAAAGAGAATCCACATACTCCGCTTTTATTATCCAAGTTCTCAGGAGTTACCTTCTTGATAATATGAACACTCATTACAATTGGAACATCAATAAGGAACCTAAGTATCGTAGTATAGATCTATGATATCAAATTTGGTACTCACGCTGCCATATTAGCGAAGAACATAAACAGTATAAGGGTAGACTTGACAGCATAACTTTTGGACACGAACGTCTTCAGATCCTTGATGACGCTCATGAACAAGACTTTAGTTCTACTCTCTTCGGTGCCCAAAGTCTTGCCTACAAATACGTCGTCTTGTATCAGCTTCTTTATCTGGAAGTTAACAAGGTCGTGTTGTAATATTTATGTATTATCCATAATTATTATTTTGTTTAACATTCTCCATCATCAGAGTAGCATCGGTTATTGTAATCTTAGTATTTGCTGCTTCAAGTACATAGGTTATTATTTTCATATGGATACGTCATCAGCATTGACTGAGATGCCGTGGTCTGCAGGGCTATTGCGTATCTCTGGTGACAGTTCATAGTGATCATCACTTGGCGAGTTTTGATGTACAAAGTCAGTTCTGCACGGGTAGCGTCAGTTGAAACCAACAAGAACGGTCATTGTATAGCAAAACTCGTCAAGTGATGATCACTATGAACTGTCAACAGAGATACGCAATAGCCCTGCTGGAACCTTCAACAAATACTCCCTGGACTAATGGTGTGACTCAATGGGCAAGACATCATGTGATAAGTACATCATGATGTACTTTAGACTCAGTCGTCTCCTCCTACCGAATTGTGCACCCATCTTGCAGTAACAATTCGTTTCATTTTGAGTATTTAACATTATTCACCGGTGCGCTATTTATGTTGTTGAGCAGATATTTTTTTAGCATATGGAGCAGTTGATTCCAAATCTCCTTCAAATTAAGAAGTTTGTGGTTTTTAATCAGTTATTGGTGGGTTAGAAATAATATATTTATTTACCCTGGATCATCACCTGCCTAGCCTTTTCCAAACTAAGTTGGGGTCGCCTTCTAATCTAGCTGGTCCCAGCTGAATCAGTATTTCACATAGAGCGACTGCCTATCTGACCTCCACAACCGATATACTGGTACTGGGTAATAAGAAAATCCTTAGTAAGACTGGATAAGATAGGTACCTTATATTCAGCACTAGTCCCATGATTAGACTTATAAATAGAGCCCAGAATCTTTAAAGCCTTTTCACTTCTGTTAGTATCCGACAGCAACCTAGGACTCTCAGGGAGGTACAGCACCCAGGTTCCAGAGATGAACCCAGGTATACTGGAGAGAGCCAGGAAGAGCCTCCAGGAGTAGATCGGCCAGAGGGTCTCGTGGTCAACCATCTTGAAAGGTATCACCAGCCAGGCAATGCCTGAAAAGAAAAAAAAAACACAAAAATTATTTTGAAAAACAAATATGTTTGGCTCGGCCCCAATGCAGTGGGGCCAGCGGGAACAAACATGCAGACTTCCCGTTGACCCCACCAGTAAGGTAGGGTAGTGGGGCCAACGAAACGATGGATTTGATTTTTCCCGTTGACCCCACCAGTGAGGCAATGCCAGTGGGGTCAAAGGGAATACACTAGTTACATCGGACTTTAACTTAACTGGTGAAATGAGAGTATGATGTAAGTACATTTCTGGTTTTCTTTTCAGGAATTCCAGGTATGGTGTTATGAGTAAGTTTACTTGTATGTTTTAAATGTTACAGTTTTGTTTAATTTCATTCAAGGAATTTATATTTATAAATAATATTAAGTCCGTAATGACGTTTAAAAAATATGTGGCTAGATGTTATAATATGTTTCTACTTATAAACATTAATTTAAACCGTAAAGATCAGTCAGCCATTGCTTTATTTGCTAGCTAAATATTTCTTTGATTTAATTTATGTTAGGCACACAATTTCACGGGTATGGTCTGGTTGAGACACGTACTGCATACCAGATGCATGGCACACAAAGAGAGCTACACCCAGCAGTGGGTAGAACAAAGCTGGGAATGGTGGTCATCAGGGCCCAAAATTATGAGGATAATTATTGGGATTAGCCGACTATATGGCCATAATTATTTGGAGGCGGCGAATAGTCGGCTTTGTTGATTGGAAAGAAATTATAAACATTTTAGCAGTGGTAGCCTAGTGGTGTGACCGTCGGACTGCCTAGTCATAGGTCTCGAGTTCGAACCCAAGGCACGTACCTCTGATTTTTCGGATTCATGTGCGCATTGTATAATTCTCACTTGCTCGGGTGAAGAGAAACATCATGAAGAAACCAACATGCCTGAGAAATATTTCTTGACGGCATGTAAAGCCAAGGCCCATGGGCGGCCTAAAATCTCTGACACCAGGTTAGGCACTAACCACACGATAAAGAAAAATAACATTTTTGCTAATCATTTCTACTTTTTAACCAGCCTGTTGTTTTATAATCTAGGAATCGGAGCTCGTCCATTGGTAGTTAAAAATTAAACTTAAATCAAGAGAAATATAATTTTGACGTTTAACACAAAAACAAATTTGGATTTACTGTACTCAATGCGAACAATTTAGCTGTACCTACATGAAACGCCCCGTAGTTTTTCAAAAAGTCGGCATCGGCAATGTCTGTAAATGGCCGATGTCTTCAGCAGGGCTATTGCGTATCTCTGTTGACAGTTCATAGTGATCATCACTTGGCAAGTTTTGTTATACAATGTCAGTTCTGCACGGGTAGCGTCAGTTGATACCAACAAGAACGGTCATTGTATATCAAAACTCGTTAAGTGATGATCACTATGAGTTATGCGATAGCCCTGCTGAACTCCACCGATAGCAATGATCGGTTTGGCCGACTAGTCGGCCGATTACTGGGCTTTGCAACAACTGCTGACTTGCAGTCGGCCCACCTCAAGATATTATAATAACAAAAAAATAAGAGATGATACCACTTTGGTCACATTATGAAATAAGCTCATAGATTATTGTGCGATATCATTCCTTTTTTTTAATTATGGTCTTTTAAATATAATGGCATCTAGGCAACGAAGATAGGTCTAAAGAGCCGCTACGTGAAATTAGTCTCTTTACAGCCACATTCGAGGCAATTCAAAACAATTCGATTGATTAATTAATTGGAGGGTGTGGTTCTTTACGAGCGATTCACTGAATCAGCAGATACACTATCATTCCTACTAAAGTAGGCATCGTTCTGTACCTCAAACGACGCTCAAAAATACTATATTTAGAAGATATGAAGAAGAGAGCTTAAAGTTCTTCATCTTCTAGAAAAAAGGTAGGATTTTCCGACCACATGGGTGTTGTGTCTGGTGGGCTACTGCCTGCACAGTTGTTGGCGGGTTTTCCCGGATACGACTCAGAATTTTGATGTTAGCTCATCGTTTTTGACATAGATGGCGCTGCAGTACTTTTTGTACTATGTTGCTGTAGTACTTTCTGTACTGTCCGCTAACGATATCTTGGTGCAAAACAAAACTATACTTAAAAAATCATCAATATGACGTCTGAGCACAGATAATCGGCCCGAATCTAATTCATGTCATCACAAATTCATTGAATACGGCTCACGGCTGACAGCACAAACATACAGCCAACTTAACAACTCGATAACAATTTAGTAGACGCATTCAATTTTATTGAATAACATAGGTACCTACATGTAATTGGATTACGCAGCTTGATTTGTGACCGATGGAAAAGATTTCAATCAAACTAGTCCTTATAACATAGACTGATCAGAAGATATGGCATTGTGTTAATACAAAAAACATGGTCTGAGTGGTGATAGTACCTAGTCAAGTCGTGTAATAGCAAAAGCTGCAACAAGAGCTTCAAAAATACTCGAGGACCCTTCGATGTATCTTGAAGAAAAAGATAATAATGACGATAAGAACACGCACGGACAAAAAAAGGCTTATGATTTTACTAACTTATAGGTAACTTAGAACTCGACAAGAACATCTAAACCTCAAAAGCGGTCAGAGTAAATATTCTACAACAATGGTGAATTGATGGCTGTCCACATTAATCAACTATTGGGATAGTAATTTTTCTTTAATTTTATAATCTGGTTCAATGTCTGACAGCTTAGCAACACCCGTAAATAACCGAATGGTAAGATCTCTTGGGAACCTCTTAAAGAATATAATTTAAACCCACAAGTGAAAGTTACACTTCAGAACTTTTCCATTAGACAAACTAAAGTACTCATTACTATTGCAAAAACTTCCACTGCAAAAAACTACAACACAATCAGTTACATTCGGTTTCTCCCATACGGAACTGTCTGCAAACACGCTTTAGACTAACAAGTGTGTGACACTGACCCCTAAATTGGTATGTACATGTATGTTTAACTATTGAACCGTTAGGTCATATCGGTTCACCTGGGTGCCTGTCGCAGAATAAATAGGTACAGAAGCCAAACATAGAAGCATACGTAGTTTGATATCGCAGGGCCTCAAACTTTGTCAGGGGTGCTGTACTTACAGGCAGGATGTACGGGCAGCATGCTTCGGCACAGCTTAGCGGCAGAATCGAATAAATTAGATTTTCTTTCGACAAATAGTCACTCGGTTTAGCTCAAATTTTGCCGAGCCAGCCCAATAATTCAGCAATGTAGATGCTAAACGGAGTTTTTCCATCGGACCCAGACGAAAAAAAGCCAAATATTAATGTGTAGCTTCAAGTCGGTTTCTTATTCGTTCTTCACCAAATGTACTGCTGAATTAAATGTGTGGACCCGAACAAGTAATGAACCCTACGCCAGTCGTGTACTTACTAGCACTCACTGTACGTGAAGCGTGTCTATTTGTGACCTTCTGTAACTATCTATTCTGTGTGTCTATATTTACTTACACTGTTATTAAATTTAGGTATTAGGAGTAAGTACCGGTTAGATCTGTTGACCTCATGAGGTTCTGGATAAAGATCTCATAAGAGAAAGTGTTTCTATTTTTTGTCGATCGTTACTTGTCGTGATTTTTTATACACTGACTCAAGTGACTTATAGTAGAAATTTTCCTATTACATTCGCCACTCTTCCACTTTAGACCGCTTGACCTTGGCCTTGGTATTTCACTTTCATCAGTCATAATCAGTCCCAAATAAACATGTTGTTAGTCTACACTTGATATATTATTCTTTCATCACTTTCACATTACTTCGATTCAAACGTGCAAGGTATAAGAGGATCCATCACGAAGCCCTCAACCAATCATTCTGTATACCAAACCATCAAACTAAGCAACTCTACAGAAAAATTAATGCTGGGAAACGACTTTTCTAAAAATCTCGATTTACAGTAGCATAACCAGCCTTTAATGTTCCCACTGCTGGGACACTCGGCCTCCTCTCCATGAGAGGGAATGGGCTATAATCCACCACGCGGGCCCAGTGCGGGTTGGTAGATGTCACATGTCTTCGAATTTTTGGTTCTAGGACATGCCGGTTTCCTCACGATGTTTTCCTTCACCGTTTTTGAGAGCAGTGGTGATGAAATAAATTACACAAAGTAATGCGCCTGCCTGGGTTCGAATCCACGACTTACTGTTCGTAAGTCGGGGCCGCCACCACTGGGCCACCGCTGCTCTCCAGTACAGTAGGCCTCAATGTAATGCACTCAAAACATTGTGCTGATAGATGCATTGAATAATACGGGGGTCATGGAGGTATTTAAAGTGAAGTTATAACATTCAAAACTTGGATATAAAAAAAACTTGTAAAGAAGTTGGAACTTTGACCCCTAATATCTCTGTGACTAGCAGGTTCCCAGATATGGTATAGAACAAAAAAAATATCGCAATGATGAACAGAACAAGTGCCTTTCGGCTTCGTTATGGGTATTTTACATCCATTAGTAGTACACCCATATTATCACAAGTAGTGCACCGGATAGATTTCTCCATTGGCAAAAATAATGAACTTCCGCACTTTCTTTTCCTATTCTCTAGTGGGTGGTGATGCCGTTGAAGTTGGCGCTGATAAGTGCCCCTGTGCTTGGGTTTGAGTTTGAGCCATCGTGGTGAAAAGATTAGTCAGCTTGACTCAGCGTTACTGCTAGATATGCAGGGTGCGCCGGTGGTTTGTAATCGAGTGTCCTCCACCCTATGTGATATCTCATTTAGGGAAAGAATTTTCAAAAATCCTTTCTTCACTTTGACTATTTAATAACTTTTTACAAAATGTCATGTTTCTAGATCCAACTTCTAGGCTATGCGTCGGCTGTCATTGAATTTAAGTCTATAGCGAATGTAAGTCCTCACCTGGTAATATCAGCCACGCGACTACGAAGCTCATCCCCACGACGCTAAGGTACAGCTGCCTCTTCTTTGGTCCCACCAGGTCTGATAGATAGGAGAACACCAGTGTTGCGGGTCCACCTGTCGGAAAACACAAGAACTATAAATATAATTTTGATGAGGTCGACTAAGGTCCTTATACCAATTGATAGAAACTCATTACTGTCCTTTCACATAATCTAAAAAACGAAATCTGTATTTCTCGTTTATTGAGAAGAACTCCATGATGACTCACTCTTAAAAATATTTGGGTATACATACGTTCCAAACACTGTTTTAAACTTTCACGGCTTACACTTACACATAAACTGTCACATATGGGATATCTTCCGTGATAATAATATCGAGAGCTCAAAATAACAGACAATCACGGAAGATATCCTACAGTGACAGTTTATGTGTACATACGTTCCAGTGTTAATACTTGAGTATGAGACACAGCTATTTAATCTATGACAGCAGCCAACTAACAACCTTATATCAATGAAAATAAAGATTATTGTGATATTGAAAGTCTTGTCAGTGGCAGCGACCCAACAGCAAACATATCTTAACATGAACAACATGGTGCGTAGAACTCACCACAAAAGTGCGTGTAATAGAATTGAGGTGGGCTACCATGACGTCTTACAGCAGGAGTAATTCCTGTGTGGGAAAGAGATGGCGCTAGACGACCTGTATAGCTGTCTTTTTCCCACACTTGAATTACTCCTGCTTTAAGACATCATAGTTACCCCCCAGCTGACTTACCATGACGTCTTCACGCAGACCCGCGGTACTGTTTTAATCTTTTTCATGCGTGGGAAACAGATGGCATTAGACATCCTCTACAGCTTCATCTCTTTCCCACACTGGAGTGACATTAAAACAATACCGCTAATGACATTATGGTAACCCCCAGATCCAAGAAAAACCCAGAGTTTTTCAGCAAGCACATTAAGCATGAAAACTTGATTCATCGGATTTAGTGAAAGGCCACAATAACTTCGACAAGTTTGACGAGATGAAAATCAACGTTACCTAACGGCCCTTTGTTAGTCGACCCGAAATTGGGCCTCTACCCGAAGGGCGCCTTTCTGAATATTTTCATAGTTTTATCGTTACTCAACGCGCCATACCCACTTAGCTATCAAGATCTCATGCTGAGTACGCTTACTGATAAACCTTCTCAGCTAGGATCTCCTACGGGTAATAAAATTATCGAAAATATTCCATTTTCTTCAAACGCATCTAATTAAAAATATGTAAGGACCGACAAATTTATGCGATAAAATGTAATAATTCAACAGAACTACGCACCTAAGGTGCGATAAAAGGCATTTGTTATCCATATTAATTATGTCCATATCTAACTACAAATTAGTGACAACAGTAACATATAAAAACATATTTTTTTCCTCCACACAATCTACAATTAAAGAAATAACAAAACCGCTTAAAGACGATTATTATCATTTCATTTATACATTTAAAATAAAAATAAAATATGTTTATATAATGTAACTTAATTTAATAAAAGTCGAGTTAATCTATAGTCTAATAATATAATGTAACAATCAAATCTAATAATAATATAATGTTATAATATAACTAAAATAATGCTAAAAAGAAGACTAAACCTAAGTTCCTACATATATACAACGACCACAATAGGACACTTAGGCGTCAAAGAACTCCTCCCCATCCCCATGTTATAATTAAATTTAACAATGTAATCTTTTTATAATTTTAATTTATGTACTTCATTTAACTGGCAAGAAATAAAACGCTTTTTTATTTAATTTATTTATTTATTACTAATAATATGACCCATTTAATTTTACCATCACACATACTTATGTTTTCGAAACACCCAAAGTAAAACAAATTTTGTGATTGACTGTACATATTGTAGGCCTCTTACATATAAAAAGTACTGACGATATCAGAAGTAGGCATGCTGCGATTAGAACAATGTATTAAGATATTTTTTGTCATAATGCGATTGTTGGCATCACGCGATCAAATGTATGGTGGTTTCAAAATGTTAGCATTGAGCTACCCATTACTTGAAAGTCCAAAAAAGTTGTCATAGTGCGAAAGTAGTCATCGTGCTACGAAATCGTTTTTTCCATGATAAGGAGGTCTACTTATGCCAATTTAAATCTAAGATTCCTTCTTTTCTTCGATTGATATGCGGACACAGTGAAAAAAAAGCGACAATCATTTCCGAAGACAAAATAGTTTTCAAAAACCTACCTATAACAAATCCATTAATAGTTCTAGCGGCCAGCAGTAACCGGTAGTCAGTCACGGTGCTCTGTGCCAGCGTGATGGTGGCGTCCATCAGCAGGGTCATGCTGAGCACGTTCCGTCTGCCAAACACGTCGCCTACTATGCCCCAGAAGAACGCACTGGCTACTCCACCTGGGGAAGAGAGAAGAACGGTTTAAGGAGAAGGTACATACATATAACACCCACTGTTTTTTTTTTTCAGTGAAACGTTACTGGTGAAATGTGGGTAATTTTTTTATTGTGAGCCATTGCGTGGAAACATCCATCTTGTCCTTGAGTTATGTTATATTAACCCTATACTTGGCAAGATTTTTTTTTTTTGAAATGTTGATAAATTTTACATAGAATGTATTCTGAGGTATTTATTGAGAGGAGAAAAAATAAAAACAAAAATATAATTTTATTAGTTTATGATTTATTGAATGTATCACATAAGGCACATTGCCAGACTCTTAGAAATTAACCTCATAAAATCTACGTATCACATTTGCCGCACTGCCAGGCTTTCAACAAGTTATAAAGATTATTATAGCAAACCAAAAAAAAAAAAAAATTAAATTCTAACGTGAAAAAAAACATGAACTTAAATTATATTTTGTACTTCCGTACATACAATTAAAAAACAGAACCTCCTTTTAGTATAATAGTCGGTTAAAATCAACAATAATAGTTATAAACAGTCTTCGAACCTTCTAAAAATCTTAATTATTGGTAGAATGAGATCAATCACGAATATATACTAATTATACTAACAGTCTTACAATCACAAATTATTATCAGTCTTACAATTACTTTATTATTTTTTATGATACTCTAAGAAACAATTTCGTTCCGGCAATAAGCATAACCGCATTTTGCATTTTTGACAAAACAATTTGGTTTGCCCTTTTGTGCAATACATGCACCTCCCTCTGATGGATGCTATAGTTGGAAAATGAGCAATTTGATCATACCGAACAGCATCTGGGGGTCTTTCAGCTACTGGTTTCTGTATGGTCTTGGTTGAGCTAACGCTAGTCCTGCTGACATTGCTTGTATTAGTTCTCTCATATCTGCGTAGGCTTTCGAAAATTTCAATTCGGAATGTTTTCAGCGACTTGGGTTTTTTGGCTTCATGCCTGGCTTCTCTATCACGTCGATAGAGAAGCCAGGCATTGTTCACGCAAATATCGAGCATTTGCGAAAAAATTGGTAAATACCAGCGATGACCTCGGAACGGTGTTCGATACAGAGCAATCAGCATATCTGATAGATCAACTCCTCCCATGTTGTTGTTATATTCTTTTATCAAATTTGGACAAGTCACTGGCATTTTCCTTCCTTGTTCTTTCTTGTAACGAAGTACATTCTGAATAGGATGCGCGTCAATAAATGTGCTTGCAGCTGTAACACATTTGTTATCGTACCATTTGACAACAACTATCTTATTTGTGTTGCATACGACTTGTGCGTGTGATCCTCTGCCGCTTCTTTTAAGATTTTTATCTGTGGGTAGTTTTTTCTCTGCTCGCTTTCATCCAAATCCGATTTTGCGTTTGGCTTTGGAACAAGCGCCACAAGTTGCCGAGCTCTTCTCTGTTGTTGAATGCTAAGCTGACGAACCACCTGTGACAGAAAAATACAAATAAACAATAATAATATCAATAATATAACAATAATAATATAAAATAGTTATAATAATAATAAAATTCACAATTAAATTGTAACCGTACAAATCAAGCAATGTTACGTATTTGATACATAACAAAAGATGTCTAGAAGGATGGCTACCTAGCAGTGTGTCATATCTGATACACTCGAAAAAAAATGTAAATTACAGTCGATTTTAATCCAGTTAAGTACTCGAAAATAGTGTTTCCGAGTAGCAAATATTATAACCTATTCGAATTATATAGCTTTTGAAAACAATTTGACCAAAATATAATAAAAAATGAGTATTTTTACCTTGCGACACGCAGACGCCTTCGATCGATTCGCCATCTGGTTTTCTACTGCATATTTGGTGTTACAAGAAATAAAATAGTATTTTTTAGTAGAATAGGGATTATATTTTGTAGCAAATTAAATAATAAATGTTTCGTAAATACGTCTCGGATCGTCTCGAGATTTTCGCAAAGTTCAATGTATCAAATTATCCACCGTGCCAAGAATAGGGTTAATCAACGTGGGTATCTTTAGGTACTTTTACCTACCACAAACCAGACAATACCAAGACAAAGCAAAATTTATAGCTCATCAACTCTCATCGGATCCTTGTTGAATGAAATTTACTATTATTAAATAACTGTAAGGGTTATTTTCCAACAACATTATTCCGGGTGTAAGTACTTGTACTACGTCGTTGTTTAGAACTTGAAAGTATCAAGAAAACTTAATTATAAAGGTCTGAAAAACCTTATCCCGCAATGAGCAAGTTGCTGACAAAGAACGCTAAAGCATTATTTCCATAATCACACTAACTGAGGAGCTGTGGCTAAAACACAGCGGGAATTATCCATACCGAGTTCCCTTCGAGCCTTGAAATTGATCCCAGCTGTTATTTGTAGATCTTCGACAGTCGTTACAGGTACTCAGTGGCCCGAAAGTCTGACAACCAGTCATACCTAGGGGTATCGTAAGACTCAGTACTAACTGGGTTGTGGAGGTCAGATAGGCAGTTTCTCCATGTAAAATACTGGTATTCGGCTGCATCCGGTTAGACTGGAAGCTGACCCCAAAATAGTTGGGAAAAGGCTAACTGTGATGAAGAAAAAGAAGACATACTGCACCGACCCTCAATAAGCTCGGATAAAGAATACCAAGACGTCTAACAGGGGAGACTGAAAGAAGAAAACGTATTGCGCCGACCCCAAGTAGAATGGGACAAGCGCTGGCAGATGATGTTATTGAAAGGCAAAAGGTTGAGGTGAATCACACAATTCAGTCCAGCAACAGCAAAAAAATTGTCTACCTACAGGGTGTAACAGGACCCTTCACGAAGCCGTCAACCAAGCATTCTGTACATCAAACTAAGTAACTTTACGCAAAAATTATTGCTGGGAAACGACTTTTTTTTGGGGTGAAAAATCACGTTTTACGGTAGTACTCTATGTAACGCACTCAAAACATTGTGCTGATAGATGGATTTAATAGTATGGGGGTCGTGGAGGTGATTAAAGTAAAAAACTTACATTAAAAACATGTATATAAAAAAAAAACTGGTGAGAAAGTTGGAACTTTGACCCCCAATATCTCCGTGACTAGGAGGTTCCCAGGTATGGTCTAGAACAAAGAAATGATCGCAATGACGGAGAGAAAAAATGCCTTTCGGCTTCGTTAGGGGCTTGTTACACCCTTTATGTACGAGTATAATGTACCTACCTACACATACATAGAAACAATCGTCCAGCCTTGTATATAGTCGAACCGATTGTTTAATTGTTCCGATCAATCCATCAGTTAACTCTGATAGGACTGAATTACATAAGCGGCCAATTTGCTACATTCGACCTTTTTTCAATTCGTATGGGTTTTAAATGTACATAGAAACCATTCTAAATTCAGCATCTCCTTAATTTACGTTGGGGGCAGCTAGTGGGCTAGTCAGACGTGGCATGACACGTATATCATCTGATGTAGTCCGGTTTCCAAACGGACTCCGGACTAACAAATCAAAGCAACAAATCTGCCAATTATTGCCGGACAAACAAATCAAAACAACAAACAAACAACAAATCTGCCAATTATTTGGCAGATTTGTTATCTGTTTGTTGTTTAGATTTGTTTGTTTATGCGCCATCCACTGCTGAGGGTTCCTCTCTTTTTTACCATGCTTCCCTGGTAGCCTGTAGTCTTTCAAACATCTTCTAGACGTATCTTGCTGTTGGTTGATCCCAGATTTCCTTTGATATCATTATATTTTCTTCCAGTATAAATTTTTCTCTTAACAACTGCACCACTATTACTGCTCGGTCCCTAATAAGTAACCGAGTTTACAATTTCTTATTTTCCAAGAGCTCAAAATACCCAGTATCTTTGTTTTATGTACAGTTGCCAGCGTATGAAGTTTCCACAAACTGTCAAATTTTCTCATTCGATTTTTAACTTAACAATAAACATTTTGTGGTTTAAAATCATTTCATTTGGAGAAATTTGACAGTTTGTGGTAACTTGATTTGCTAGCTACTGAACAAATAACAATGTTGCATAATTAACTTCTTTCTTGGGACACTTTTCTTCGTTTTGGGAATAAAGTTCCGTCTCAAATCTCTTCCGTATTTCTGCCTTCAAAATTCCATTTAATTGTTAAACAAACAGTAGTTGCAGTTATTGTTGTTGTTGTTTGTTGTTATTGTTGTTTTTTTGTTTGTTTTGTTGTTGTAACAATTAACATATTGGATTGTATGATCTGTTAATAAATAAATTTATTTATTTAAACACGTGACATCTTCTTAACTACGTTGTTTTGTACGGCACCAATCCTAATCAAAGCGGTTACCAATAAATCGTAGTAAAACTTGATATATTCTCGCTAATAATTCCATATACGTGGTAAATGGAATGTTCATTTATGGAGAAAATGCTGTCATCAATATTTTCATGACTATAGCTATTTACATCAGCTATGTAATGTGTCGACCTTTGAATTGTTACTTTGCTGAATTCGCAGAAAGTCATCATTAGAATGAAGTTCAATATCCACCATTATGATGTAAGAAATAACATACAAAAGAACAGAGAACTCTTTATTGGTGGCTGTAACAGGTATAGTTAAAACTTATAGGAGTTACATAGGGTGATCCGTTCGCAAAATACGCACAATGGACGTGGAGTTGCGGAGCTCGTGGCAAAACAATAACAGCCGCTCAGGTCGATCTGTAGGTTAAGCCGTGCTTGCCTAGGTTGTTCTGTGGATGGGTGACCGCCCATTACATACCGAGTGTTCTCCGTGCCTCGGAAAGCACGTTAAGCCGTTGGTCCCGGCTGTCAATTGTAGATCTCTGACAGCCGTCACATGTAGTCAGTGGCCCAAAAAGTCTGACAACCAGTATTACCAAGGGGTATCGTATTACCCAGTACTAACTGGGTTGTGGAGGTCAGATAGGCAGTCGCTCCATATAAAATACTGGTATTCAGCTGCATCCAGTTAGACTGGAAGCCGACCCCAACTTAGTTGGGGAAAGGCTAGGCAGATGACGATGGACGAGGAGTTGCGGACACCAACCCGCGAAACCATACAATACAAAGTGGCGGGCTCTTCACTAAAACTGAGATATCTGCTTCAAAAGGTAGTATTTGATTTGATTAGAGTACATACCTAATAGTTGTAATGTGCAACGTAGAGGTTCATGATATTATCTTTTTCAGTGATTTGCCATATCCATTGTTTGAACGCACGTGCATACGCATCATGTATAAAGAGCCTGGCACTCGTACAAAATACAGACGTTGCTCAAAAAATCATAAAGTTGAAGAAAGACTCAGCTAGCCACGTCTTTTGTTTGCCCAATAATCTGTGGACAAAGATAATCGCCATGTGGAGCCCGATGATAGCTGGACGAGCTGGATATAAAAAACGATCAGTAATCCACATTAGCCCTGGTTTATAAGAATGAGAAGAAGAAGACGAGGACTTTGGTTGTTCAGCTTGTCATGAAAGTGTGCTCTTCTTAGCGTATCGATGACAAAAAGTTCAAATGTGTTTAGCTCAAAACACAGCCACGCGAACGCCGCTCACTCAAACAAACTACTGTGTCGTCTTCAAATACTCCTGTCTGATGAAAATCTGAATATTGCCTTCAACATACGAATGCTTTCTTTCCTCTTCAGCTGTGGGCTACTCATTGTTTCCTTGCTCATACGGGATCCATTAATAAAGAGTCTATAGCTATACCATGAGCCATCTTTTCGAACCTGTTAGTAGTTTCACATTCCTTGGCCTTAATTTGTTTAATTTTTAATTTATTTATTTGTTTATGATCTCCAACTAAAAAAAAACTAAAAAAAATTAAGAGAAAAGTATCACGTAGGTGTACTCCTTGACTTACAGGAGACCACAGCATGCATAATAAAATGTTAACTGAACTAACAAACTTACTTAACATTAATCATGACCTGCAGGGCTATTGCGTATCTCTTTTGACAGTTCATAGTGATCATCACTTGGCGGGTTTTGATATACAATGACCTTTCTTGTTGGTTTCCACTGACGCTACCCGTGCAGAACTGACATTGTTTGTCAAAACTGGCCAAGTGATGATCACTACGAACTGCCAACACAGATACGCAATAGCCGTGCTGACAACTTTTTTTAAATCGGTGAATAACGTTACATCGACGCATCAGTTTATGTCAGTGATGCAAATGACAACAATCTATTGTCTTCAGCTAATATTGATATTCAAATTAGTACTCATCTCGTAAACTCAATTAGATGACGATGGTAATACGTTCCAAAGTGTTTGTTTTAACAACGAGCCTATAATTTGTGTCTAATCATTAACCAAACTGGACGCGTAAGTGTTAAACTTCCGCGAAAATGTGATCACATTCGTAAATTCCCGTGGTATTCTCATGATGTCTATAATTCTAACATACCGTATTTTAATTTTGTGGAAAATAAAAAAAAATGTTAAGCGTTCAGTCTTCTAAAAGCATAAAAGTGCAATTCTATCAGCGAGAAGAATAGCTTTCCGAATCATGTTGGGGTCGGCTTCCAGGCTAAACAAGATGCAGTTGAATACCAGTATTTTACATGGAGCGACTGCCTATCTGACCGCTACCCAGCCAGTACTGGTTAATACGATACCCTATAATAAGACTGGCTATCATACTTTCGGGCCTCTGATTACCTGTAACGACTGTCAAAGATCTACAAATGACAGCCGAGACGGCTTAACGTGCTTACCGAGACACGGAGGAAACTCTGTTAGTAATGGGCGGTCAGGGTCACCCATCCATGGACCAACCTAGGCAAGCACATAATTAAAACATGCCCTTGCCATTTTAACCACGATCAGTCTTACAAATCAACATTGCATACTGGACAAGCCACGAGTATAAACACAAATCCCACATTACAGAGTATTTTCTAAGAGAATTTAAAAGGACGGATGACTGTGCCTTGGTTTACGACGTTACTGGCGCCTAACACAACGGTATGGAGAATGTTGAAGCAAACAATGTTTAGGTTTAAGGTGGATGCGCAAGGGTAGCCCGCAAAATTTAAATTTTCTTACGTTTATTGCAATTTGCAGGGCAGTGTCAGATTGTATGTTGATGAAAATATGAATCGCGCCAGTAACGCGTATGGAGTTATAGAATTATAATCATTCCAATCATCAATACAACCCTCCAAGTTCATATAATCTCAAAAAGTGACTTTTTCATGAAATAGCTATTGAATGTGATTATATGAACTTGGAGAGCTGTATTGATGATTTAAATGATTATAATTCTGTAACGCCATACGTGTTACTGGCGCGATTCATATTTTCATCAACATACAACTTGACACTGACCTGCAAATTGCAATAAACTGGAGAAAATTTAAATTTCGCGGGCTACCCTTGCGCTTCCACCTTAACGGTAAAAATTGTAGAAGACCGCAAAAAAGTGGAAAAATGAAACAGATGCCTACGCTCTGCAGTAGGTCAGTTTCATCTTCTATTTTAATTTATTTATTTGTTACAAATATTTTGTTATTTATTTTATTTTTAAAGGCATCCCTTTTCCATGACCAATCATCTTTATAAGTTCGGTTCAAACTTTATGGCGGCTCGGAAGTTAGCTGCGAGTGATGGTCTGCGCATTATACACGCAAGACGATGCGTCCTCTGCACCGCGCTGATACCTAAAATTGTGTTCTACGCAGCTTTACGTTAGATATTCCGATCCTCCTTATGGTGTGAACCGTTATACCTGCGCAGACCGTCACTTGCAGCTAACTTCCGAGCCGCTATAAAGTTTGAACTGAACTGTACCTTGAGCTGATGTATGACTTACGTGGAACAATCCAGCGTGTAGCTCTAGCGTCAAGCTCTTCCCTTATTTGCCAGGGTCTGTTGCGATGTGACGACCAATAAATTTTCAAATTTGCTACTTACCACTCATGAACGCCATATTGATAAGCCCAGCCTGGTAGGTGGTGAGTTCCAGCTCACACCTAGCGGCTGGAAGGACGTAAGACATGACGCAGTTCTGTACTCCTGACGCGAAGAATGAGGAAGCGCACGCGCCGAGCGCACTCCGGCTGAAGCGGCCGTAACCTGCGGAAGGAAAAATAAGTTATTTTGATTTTCAAGCACTCTTTTTAAGAATTTAGAAAGTCAAGCTGTTACCAACCAAATAAATCATGATAATCGAAGATAAATTAAGATTTAGCGGAGTATGAGATTGTACAGTTTGTTATACGACTATCGACGATAGCTATCCAGACTTAAAAAATAATTCTTAAAACCAACTATTTCTGGTAATACCACCCGTCTGTTTATCAGGGATGACAGTGGTCAATACTGGCTGGATTTCATCCTACACCCACAACCCCAATTCCCATTTGCAAAATACTAAAAAACTGGCCAAGCGCGAGCCCTTATGTCAGTGATGCAAATGCAAAATGCAAATGCCCTTAACTTTTAATTTATTTTTATTTGTGATAGCGGCAACAGTCAACAACAGGAAAATTTCAAGTATCTACATTATTATGGATCATGAGATACAGCCCGCTGACAGACAGACGGATGGACGGACAGACAGCGGGGGCTTAGTATTAGGGTCCTGCGGGATATCCTTCGGGTACGGAACCGCGCTCTAAAGATACATTCTGCCTCTACTGCAGCTCTTCGTAACCAATCACAATTTGTCTGTCTTGTATGCTTATTCAGCAATTACAACCGCCAATTCATCCTTGCAAATCAGCAACAAATTATTATCAACATCTACGCCATTTCTCTATCAATAACAGATAGTGATCTGCGCGTATATAACTATTCTTATCGTATCGGAATGCGAGCTAGTCGGACGTGGCTGGACTAATAACAACGTGATGCTGTATTTCTAATACATTCAGCTAAGTTAGCAAAATTGTTTCTGTTAGGCAAGCTAATGGTTATCCATAATGATATAATAATATCTTTATACGGTATAAGGGACATCGTTACATAATCTTTTACCATGGATTAAATGCATGAGAGAACCATGAAAACTTTTCGACGTTTAAAAATCTATCCTCACATATCAGGGCTGTGCCCGGGACGTGGACGGACCGTGGCCTCAAAAAAATATCGGTGTGTATGTTCTTTGATATGGGTTTGGTTTCCGCACTTAGTCCCTAAAGTGGACCATTGTACGTGGTGCCATGGTGGCCGTTACTCCAACCAGCCCACCTCCCTCCAGAAGCAGATCAAACTTCCCGGTCTTCTCAGGACATCCGCAAGGGATCTCGGTGCTCAAAGAGAGTCTCCTCGCGGATCTGGGTGACGCCGGTGCACTCGAGGAGTACATGCGCTACCGTTTCCTCCGCCTCCATGCACGCTCTGCACAGGGGGCTATCAGTGAATATCGGTGTGTGCATTTTATATGAAATTGTTCACACACGTCCGTACCCGGGCCGGCGATGAAGCTTCAGTGCCCACATATATGCAGCCACGGCCCTGTCCCATCCCGAGCATGGCCCTGATATGTGTTGATTAGACCTTAATAGATATAAAAATAGTTGTTGCTTCCATTTTGACTTGTGAATGGAACAGCTGTTTCATTTTTAATCATCTGCTTAGCCTTTTCCCAGCTATTTTGGGGTCGGGTTTCCAGTCTAACCGGATGCAGCTGAATATCAGTATTTTACATGGAGCGACAGACTTCGATTCTTCTGCTGCTGGACTCGGTGGACTGTAAGCTACCACGCGAGTCTAGCGTAAGTCGGTAGATGGCACATGTTTTCAAATCACTGATTTTTGACGATTTTTTCCTTCACTGTTTTGAGAATACTGGTGATAAAATAAAAACACTAAAGTCAAACGCCTGTTTGGGTTCGAACCCAGGACCGACCGTAAGTTGGCGCTGATACCACCCCGCGAAATACAAATCTTCTTACGTTTTGTTTGCAATTTGCCAGTCAATGTCAGGTTGTATGTTGATTAAAATTTATGAATTTTGATTAAATCAACCCTCAAGTTCATTTAAACAACAACAACACACAAACTACAGTACCTAACTTAACAGAATTGTATTCATTAAAATTATCAAAACAGCCGTTTTGATAATTTCACTACAATGCTGTAAATACCTACATACGTTTTACCACAAAACCTGCAACTGATCTGCAAATTGCAAAAAATGTAAGATAAATTGAATTTCGCGGGCTACCCTAATGCGGATAATTATTATTAATAGCCCTACTATACAACGATATCTACAAGACTTCACGTTATCACCACACAATGGCAACGTTTTCATTACCTACGTACAGCTGAAACAATAATATTATGGCCAAAGGATTGAGTTAATTGTATGAAGTATGCTAACTAAGAGTTTTTATTAAGATCTTCACGGTGTAGAAATGTTAGTGGGGGCGCGATGACGAATTTGTGCACGTGCAACCGGCACGCGAGATTTTTCTGGTGCGTTTAGAAGGCTAAATCAAAAGTTATCAGATTGGGTTAGGCCTGTCAAACCTCCTTAGAGCCTATGACGAGGCGGGGAGACTCCCAGTCTCGTCTCGCGGGTAGCATGTCCGGTGCGCGTGCGCTGCGTCACCGAGCGCGTCGTCGTGCGGTGTCGTGTGAAATACCAAGGATTTTTATATGAAGGATGCCGCTGCTGCCACGCCGCGCGCCGCTCCAGTGTCGCGCCACCACCGCAACGCACCCAGTGATGTATGGCGTGACATTGGGCGTGACCACAGTTAACCACAATAATTTACTACTTTTCAATATAAACAGCCGTTATGATTATGATTTGCGGTTACTATAACAGCAAACCATAACTGAAGGTTTATTTAAACTTAGGTTTAAAGACAAGTTATCTACTGCTAAATTTATTTATTGATTAATGTGGTAATTTTGAAATGTAAAATGACAGTAACAGATTTTCAATCAATTGCGTTGCTTGAAACTGTCTATGATGCGTTGCCTTCCCTATTCAAAATAAATAGGCTGCAAATAATCCCTTTTAATATAACTACACGGGCGGCATCTAAGTAGACCTAACGATGTTTTTAGTAGTAACGAACTAAAGTCCATATTAGATATTCTTAGTCTGCCGCGGTGGCTCTCGACTGCTGAACTTTTGCTGCTTTCACGCAACGGTAAGAGTACCTATTTTGCATTGGTGGTGTCCCTGCCAGACCCCACGCGTGCTTTAACGTAGTATTTATTTACGATATCCAACCAAAGTAATTTAGAAAGAAAGAAATAAATTTTATCATAGTTATAATAATGAGCCGCTCTTTTCGTGATGATGATATTTCATGAGATTTCAACATTGGATTTTTGCCACTATATCTTATATAGTGGCAAATAACTCGAAAGAAGAATTTCGTGAAATTAGCGAATACGAAGCCATTTTTTTAAATTTATATCGTTAGTTTGTTTGTTATCGTTATTGAGTTTCCCCACACTAGGAATTTCGCCTGTGTCGTGGACTCGTGGCGCGTTTACAAACATTAAAATTCATACACGAAGAGTCAGGGCCAGAACAACTACCATATACAAATATTTGTTCCGAACGGGAATCGAACCCATGATACGCAGCGCAGCAGTCAATTGCTCAGCCACTGCGCCTTCGTGCTGTGACATCTACCTACACACATGGACCCGCTTGGTGGATTATTCCTCCTCTCCCGCTTTATACCCGACTTCAAAAAAAGGAGGTTATTGAATTGGGTATAATTATGTCAAACAAATTACTATAACTAGAAAGCTATACTAATAATATAAAGAGGTAGGTTTGTGAGTTTGTGAGGTTGTAGGGGGTAATCTCTGGATCTACTGAACCGATTTTGAAGATTCTTTCACTAATAGGAAGCTAAATTACTCCCGAGTGCCTTAAGAGCGGCCAACCCGTCATACTTTTCAAACAAACGCTCGTACGTGATTATGCAGTTGTTACACATCTATCTTTGATTTTTTTTTGACTAATAGGTATTTTGTGCACTATATCTAGGTTTCTATGGGAGCAAAAAATAAAAAATTGTAGAAACAAATTAAGTATAAGCCTCCAAAAATTGCTGTTTTGCACAAATTGTACCTGAACTTTGGCCGTTCATAATGTACTCATAAACTCTAAAAGTAAAGAAAAGCGCATTACAGAAACCTTGCACATATAATGGGGATTCTTAATGACAAATATTTATTTCACACACTTATAAGACTTATTCAAAAACACGCATTTCCTGGAACAAGTTTAAGAAATTTTCGAACACAATTTTTCGTTCAATTTAGGCGGTATGAGGTGCGCGGGAGACGAGTTGTGCGGGGGTCGGGGCGGGGTGAGACGGGGAAGTTGAAAGAAAATCGCCGCTGTGGCTCTGGATGACACAACAAGCTTTTCGACCATGCTCGCGCTGACGATAGACGGGCCGGGAAGGGCCCTCTTAAGGGCATTACATTGCCCAATGACCTTGAGCATGCTGCCCCGTACTAACTTACGACGAAACGGCGAGAGAGAGAGGGACGAGTGCGGCAGTGACATAGTGCTTTTCGCGAAATTTCCGATTTTTATAATATATTTTAAAATATTAAAAGAAATATGAGAAAAAAATCAATACACGTTGTTAAATACGTCATTACGTATTTTGTTGGTATAAAATTCATGCCGAGTTATTGAGCCGTTATAGAGAAAATTTTCAATTTAGGTTGAAAAAGGACCTATTTGTTACAATTTTTCGATAAAATTTGGGTTAGTTTATTAAAATTTTAAACAATACAATGTATTTGTGATGACCTTTAGTTTAACATATATTTTTTATATTGAAAACGCACAAAAGGATTCATCTACAAACTTCTTTAAACACATCATGCTCAAGGTCATTGGGCAATGTAATGCCCTTAAGCAAATTTTACAACATGCCCGTGGGCATAATTTCCGACCAAACCGCGGCGAACGAAGCCGCAGCCAACAGCTAGTGTTACTATAAACATCCTAGTAATACAAGACAGTGTAACCTGCTCTGACCAGTCTCTCTGCCTGCTCCCTTATAAGTTAAAATAGGATGGTGTGCCGTTATAGTCTTGAGTACGTACTTAAACTAGTCGTTTTTCTTCTTTAAACTATGACACTTGATTTCATATTAGGTAGATTTCATCAGAAAAAATCTACCTATTTTTCATGCACCTAAAGTCGAGTTTTCCGAAAATTCCACCATAGTTATGACCCCTAGAGCCCAAATCAACCGCCGCGCCGGTTAAAAAGTTTATATATGTAATGTATACGTATGTGTGTATATGGGACGACAAGCAAAATTAAGCCACACTCTACAGGTCGCAATTATGCACCGATTGCTTTCAAACTTGGCCAAAAAGATTTTTTTTGATACATTTTAATTTTGTATCATTTGTGTTATAAGGGGACTTGTTCACCCCGTCATTGCTATATTTTTTTTGTTCTAGACCATACCTGGGAACCTTCTAGTGACGGAGATATTGGGAGTCAAAGTTTCAACTTTTTTATTTTTATAAATACATGTTTTTAATGTCAAACCTTTAATAACCTTTAACAACCTCCACGACCCCCGTAATTCAACCATGGGCACAATATTTTGAGTGCATTGAGTTCTCCTGTATGTAATACGTGATTTTTCACCCCAGAAACAAAAAAGCCGAAAAAAGTTAAAAGTTTTATTTTTAAATACATGTTCTTATTGTGAGATTTGTACATTAAACACCTCCACAGCTTTCAACTACTACTCGTACGACGACTGTTTAGTTTAATCCGTCCATCAGTACAATGTTTTGGGTGCGTTCAATTGAATCCTACCGTAAAACTTGATTTTTCACTCCAAAAAAAAAGTCGTGTCCCAGCAATCATTTTTGAGTAAAATTACTTAGTTTGATGTAAGTACATAATGATTGGTTGATGGCTTCGTGAAGGGTGCATTTACACCTTGTATATTCACTATTTTTAACCGACTTCCAAAAGGAGAAGATTATCAAGGCGTCAGATTATTTTGTGTTTATGTTCAGCGATATCTTCGCCAATTGTGAACCGATTTCGATGATTCTTTTTTTGTTTGGTAGAATATTGTTTCGCGGTGGTCTCATTTAAATTTGGTGAAGATCTGATGCTGATTTTCGGAGGTATACTATGGAACTCTTCAAAAATAGACGGCAAATCTGTCGTGATTGCTGCAATCGCTTGGATGTTTTTTGTTTAAACAACATCATAACATAATATCACGCTTGTATGCTGTAGGCGGTACGCAGATGTGTACTGTACAACTTTTCGACAGTTAGGTATGTTAAGTTCTATTTTATTGGGGATAAGCCTATTACCATGAAATGTATTGTTAGCGGTTCACTAATGGTTTACCAAAACTCTTTTGACAATATTTTAACCGATTTCAAACAAAATGAGGAGGTTCTACGTTTGACTGTGTGTCCCGTATGTTCACCGATTTCTCCGCTAATTGTGGACCGATTGTCAAAATTCTTTTATTATTTGAAAGCCGTATAGGTTTTCAAATAAAAAAAGAATACTGAGGTGGACCCGTTGTCACAAAGTTAGAATCTGATGATGGGATCCCAGGGAAATCGAGGGCAAACCTGAAATTTTACAATGTTTTTCAGATAGGTACTTTCTATATTTGTACCTGATAATCATTATCTCATGTTGCCGAGCTGATGATGGAAGGTATAAGTCAGGATCTGATGCTGTTCTTCGGAGATATACAATGGAACGCTTCATAATAGACAGAAAATCTATCGTGATTGCTGCAGTCGCTTGGATGTTTATTTTTTACACAATATTAGAACATAACATAACGCCTGTATGCTCTGAGGGAGTACGCAGATGTGTACAGTACACCCAGATTTCGACAGTTAGATATGATAACGATATATGTTACATTTTATTGGGGATAAGCCTATTACCATAAAATGTGTTGTTAACAATGTAAATAAATGTATAGCAAATATTTGTGTAGAATATTACAACAGACTCAAAAAGGAAAAATAAAAACTTTTTTGCAAAAAAAAACCACCGATTTCAAAAACAAAAAAAAAACGTGGAAAAATAACTTTAGCTTCAGAAGTCGGTGACTTTTGTTTGTTCGATTTAGTTTTTTTGCCACCGACTTCTGAAGCTAAAGTTATTTTTCCACGTTTTTTTGTTTTTGAAGTCGGTTTTATTTTTTGCAAAAAAGTTTTTTATTTACCTCTGTCAATAAGTGAGTAACCTAGTGGACAGAGTGTAGAGTTGTTTCAACAGTTCAGTAAAGTGTAACATTCAATTTTTTTATGACTTAGAAGTACCTAACACCAAGCTTCGGCAAGTAATATGAAAATTGAAATATGAGCCTGTCACAACCAGGAGGCAACGCGGCACACCTCATAGAAGATGGCAGAATGAGCTAGACAAAACCAAGCACCATGTAGTGGACATTAGCCCTGTGTCGAAAGAACTGGATGTCAAGGTTTAGTCAGTGGCCGAATAATCAGGTTCAAAGAAGTTGAAACACCTAAAAAACCTGACTGAAAAAACTGAAAAGCATATAACAAGCACATTTTAAATTAAACAAAAGTTGGAAGCAGGCATAATTTTATATTCAAATGGGCGGGCCATTTCAATATAAAATTATGAAAATGGAATGGGCCCAGTCTGTGTCTGGCGGGTTGGATTCCCGATTTAGGTAAGCGATAATTTTAAGCAGTTCAATCAAAATGAAGTCTTCTTTCGGTAAGTCTTCTATATTTAAGATACTTTCCTTCCGCGTGGCATAGCCGTGGGACGGCCTGTGTACGATTCTCTATACCTTTTTATATGATTTGTCACTTCGAATTACTTTTATACCTATAAGTTTAAAACCCTTCCTTTTGATACCCTACTCAATGGTATTGAAAGAACACTGAAGTATATTTAAAACTAGCGACCCGCCCCGGCTTCGCACGGGTCAATGTTATACATATAAACCTTCCTCTTGAATCACTCTATCTATTAAAAAAAACCGCATCAAAATCCGTTGCGTAGTTTCAAAGATTTAAGCATACAAAGGGACATAGGGACAGAGAAAGCGACTTTGTTTTATACTATGTAGTGATGAGCGAGAACGGTTGTTTTATCAACCATAAATCGTTATATATCACTGTTATTTAAAATAAAAAGATATGAAAGGAACCTAAAACTCAATACCTATTCAAATTTAAATACATATTCAACGATACCCCACTTGACAATAATTATGGTCCCATACATAAAATAACATTGAAGGCTGATTATGCTAGGGTTTTTCGCATAACCCTAAAAAATACCCTTAAACGGGTAACCTTTTCGGTTCCGGGGTTTTAGCACTTAAAATGGCATTCTGTCGTCACGAATGTAACGTTATCCAGCTTCTCTACAGCTCCTAATACCAATCTCACTAATGTTATGTCTGCGTGTATATTTGTTTTGCAGTTGCTTACATAAATGTTTAGTACCTTACTTGCCTATGTTACTGCTACCAATGTAAGCAATCAGTCAACTAGTTTACTGCTATTGCCATCGATTAGGTTTCCTCTGTGAGTTTTCAGTTTTGAATAGTGCATTGCGAGGCAGAGATCGCACTTTTATTTTGCAGAACATTTTTCAAAAAAGGTTTTGGAATCTGGCGTTACTTTGCGGAATTCCACTTACTGACTTAATAGTTTTAGGTGTTGTTATGGTAATGGGTTCGAAACTCGACAAGGACTTTAGCATAATCAGCCTATAATTTTCCCACTGCAGGGACACTCTGCCTCCTCTCTATGAGAGGGAATGGGCTATAATCCACCACGCGGGCCCAGTGCGGGTTGGTAGATGTCACATGTCTTCGAATTTGGTTCTAGCACATGCCTGTTTCCTCATGATGTTTTCTTTCACCGTTTTGAAAACAGAGGTGATGAAATAAATTACAAAAAGTAGTGCGCCTGCCGGGGTTCGAACTGCTCGTAAGTTGGGGCCACCACCACTGGGCCACCACTGCTCTCACAGAGATTTTGCTATGCTTTATTAATAGCGAAATAGCGCGAGTTAACCGGCAAATGCTATAATTAAAAAATGTGACAATGTAAACAATCCTCACGAGGCTTGGATACGGAGTGAAAGGGACACCGAAGCGAAAACGGTTACCTCGTAAAGCATTCTGAGCCCCTCCACATAGAAATTTTGCAACGGTTATGTAAAAAAAAAAAAAGTGTCAAAGGTAAGGTCGAAATAAAGCGAGTTACAAGACCTTTATCGAAGCCGAAAGGCACTTTTTCTCCCCGTCATTGCGATCATTTTTTTCTTTTAGACCATACCTGGGAACGTTCTAGTTACGGAGATATTTGGGGGTCAAAGTTTCAACTTTTTCACAAGTTTTTTTTAAATACAAGTTTTTAATATAAGATTTTTACTTAAAACCCCGTACTATTAAATCAGCACAGTGATTTAAGTGCGTTACATAGAGATTTACGGAAAAACGTAATTTTTGACCCAAAAAAAAAAAAAAATCGTTTCCCAACAATATTGTTTGTGTAAAGTTACTTAGTTTGATGTACATAATGCTTGGTTGACGGCTTCGTGAACGGTCCTGTTACACCCTGTATATCAAGAGCAGATTTAAAAAAAAAAAGTTTCTATGGGGGGTTTCTAAGAATGATGTTCTTAAAACATGGACCGTTTTCGCGTTGGTGTCCCTTCCACCTTATTTCTCGTATATCATGAGCACGGTGGTGGACTACTGCCCATTCTCCAGTGGTGGAAACCATCCAGTAGTGGGAACAGTATAGGCTGCTTCTGCATATACAGGCCCTTCACATCAAACTACTACATTTTTTTTACTAAAGACGATTTTCACGATTTTCTTACTAAAGATTTTGATATAACGATCTCATCCCTAAATCCCAGCAGGCACATTTCTGACATTTGATCTGACGTTTACATCTGTCCGTGTTGTAGAGTTGAGATGAATTAATGATTGTATTGTGTGTTGAAAAGTGAAACTTGTTTGTATTTTGTGAACTTATTTCTGTGTATTTCATTGTGCAAATAATATGTCGAGTAGTGGGGTCAACCGAATGACGCCGTCAGTCATGCCGACAAAACCGATGTATCAATTTTTCATTTTCTAGATGCCTGGTTTTGAGGTTTTTTCAATTTTATTAAATTACTCCGAAACTCGGATATTGTTTACAAAAAGAACTTTCGTAGGAGTTAATAAGATAAGTGTAGACTATAAAATACAAAGTTTGATTTTGATGCAGCATGGTACGGGATTCTATACAAGTATACATCCATGAGCATTTTCCTTTCTTTAATAGATTTTCAACTTAACCGCTTATGCAATACGGTTAAGGTTGACAGTTTCGGGTAGCTTGATGTGCTGGCGTCCGTACCTAAGATTTTGAATACACTTATCACTGCCCACTTCTAATATATCATTTTCTTTTATTTTATTACGTTGTGCATAAGTAATTACATAGGTATTCGTAATATTGATACCATTGACATTCCTCTATAATGTTACTTCTCTATACAAGCCACGTGTTTCACTCTAAAACGTGAATATGTTGATGTTTAGAAACATGATTGCATTGCATTTTGTACATTGTCCGTCCGTTACCTATTTTAATAGTTCATTATAATTAGATACAGATAAAAGAGTATTTGTTTAGTATTTTATCATAACGTAATATCACGCCCTTTGGGGAGCCAAAGGGTCTGGCATTATGCTTTGTTTTTTTCGGATGGGAAATCATCAAATAGCCCCTCCCGCTCTGGGCTGAGCAGGAGGGAGTGTCAGACTTTTACTGACTAAAACCCATCCATGTTCTTTCTTTCTATTATTCGGTTTCTTCATCTGAAACTGAAACAATGGTTAGACCTGTGTGCATTTGTGCATGTGACCCAATAGAACACCCACATTTCGCCAGTGTTATGTTTTAATTCCTAATTTATTAATAGGGGACGAGCCTATTGCCATCAAACACTACGCCTACTGAGAAAGTCCTGATGGAAAATCCAATAAAACTATTGCCCGACCTGGGAATCAAACCCTGGACTAGACCAACGAGGCCTAGCAAAAATACAGTAAAATAATATTTACTTTCCTTAATTCGGAGCAGCTGGAGCCGATATGCCAGGAATTCTTTAAATGAAACTGAAATATTTGACCGCCCCGGTACGAGTATCTCTTGATTATACTGACTAGAATTGTTGTAATTTTTAACCCATCCTGGGTTTGAAGACTTCATAGAAATTAAAATTAATTTCCACTTGATTCCTCTAGTATTTCTACCTATGAATATGAGGCCTAAGAGACGGACCGATGAACTAAAAAGTGATTTTATAAGGGCTCCGTTTTATCATTTTGAGGTTCTAAATTTATATAAGGTCCCATTAAATATATGGACAAATTTTAACACAGCGTTCAGTACGTCTAACCAAACATATCCAAGCAAAAAAAAACACTAATAAAATGATTTTATTTTGACTTAATGGCTGTGATTATTCTAGGGTGCCGCCGGCAATTTACTATTTCAGGTCGCTGAGTTAAAATTTGTCCATCTATTTTAAAGGGACCTTTTAAAAATATAATGAGGTACAAATTATAATGACGTAGATAAATTTAATTCAAGTCAGTCACTTTGACTAGCATCATTGCTTATTTTTGACTGCTCCTAATTCACACTTCAACTAATTTAAATTTATTGAATCTAACTTAATTACTTCTGATAATTTCGTATCTAACAATATCACAATGTCAGTATCAACCTCACATTCTGCACACCCCGATACGTTTCAACTGCGTGAAACAATTTACCTTTCATTACAATTCCACTTGTAAGACGAAGGTAATTGTTAGTAATTAAAAGTAAGTCAATCGTCAATCTTCACGCACGTTTGAGGATGCAGATCAAGCAGAAATATGGAAGTTTGTGACCCGTTAAGTATTCCACGTGGATGTTAGATGTAGGAAATACATCTTGAATGTGATGCCTAAAGAAGGTCACTCAACAAGTACCGTTCTTAGCTTCCAGTTTCAACACAAATCAAATAAAAGCGTTTATTTAAATAAACACCTAGTAAAAATTATTTCTCTTTCAATCAAATATCGGAAAAAAAACAGGCCAAGAGTGAGTCGGACTCGCGTACCGTATAAACTTGTAGGTATTTTGTTATTAAACTACTGTAATAAAACTGCACTACAGTCTAAAAACCAAAATATATAAACCAAAACCAAACCAGTATACAGAGTGGAATTTTTCAACGCCACCTGGAGAGCCACCTTTTCCTTTTATTTAATTTATCATGTTTTCTAGAGAGATTTGATCCTTATGATTGACCCTATCTATTGCTGCCATAAAAGTACAGAATGCTATTTTTATTCCCGAGTATGGTAAGCGAATTTTCGAAAATCTTTGAATGCAGATTTCTTTTTCCTTTCATGGAATGTTTCCTTTGAGTAAAATTTTCTATCTCCAGGATTTAGACAACTTTCCCTCCAGGTGGCGTTGAAAAATACCACTCTGTATAAACCAAAACGAAGTTAGAGATAGGTAATCTGGTCAGACGAAGACTTGAAAACCCAAAGACTTTTATGGAGATCAAAGGTCACCTAGGCAATCCATCGGATATTGAGATGCATCTTGATAACATCATTGGAACTGATGTGGAATCTACGATACAGCATAAATTGTCCATTTTCTCATATTGACCCTCTCAAACACAAATGGTTTCGCAGGAGGTGGGTCTACCTATTCACGTATTCTTCTAGTAGTTTCGTTCGTCATGATAGGAGAAATTCTTTGACAAACAAATCAATGCTGAATACAGATATTAGGCCCAGAATTACAATAATATTGAACCTATTAAATTTTTTTCCTTTGGCCAAATACTTTGGAATACTGTGGAATTATAGTAATGTTTTTATCTTATGTTAGTAGTTGCAAGTGGTGAAATAATAACAGCAGCTCGGGTCGGTCTTTAGGTTAAGCCACGTTTGCCGAGGTTGGTCCGTGGATGGATGACTAACCATTACATACCGAGGTTCCTCCGTATCTCAGAAAACACGTGAAGCTGTTAGTCCCGGCTGTCATTTGTAGATCTTTGACATGGCAGTCGTTACAGGTCCAAGGGGTATCGTATTACCCAGTACTAACTGGGTTGTGGAGGTCAGATAGGCAGTCGCTCCATGTAAAATACTGGTATTCAGCTGCATCCAGTTAGACTGGAAGCCGACCCCAATATCAGTAGTTACGAATTCCATCTTTTTGCTTGCCTTTTAACAACAGCTCTATTTGTCTCCCTTAACTAGAACTTTAAACTTGCAACCACTGGACAAATGCGACCGATATATTTAGCTTTCATTTGGATTCACCGACTTCGCAGATAATTAACCGACAAGCTTTTTAGTCTAAAACGTCTACCGTACCGTACTTTTACCGTATGTAAATATAGCCTATGGCACTCGGGGATAATGTAGCTTCCTATTAGTGAAAGAATTTTCAAAATCAGTTCAGTAGATCCCGAGATTACCCCCTACAACCTCACAAACTCACAACCTCACAAACTTTACCTCTTAATAATATTAGTTATTTACTATTTTACTGTTTGCTGCATCCGGTTAGACTGGAAGCCAACCCCAATATTGATGGGAAAAGGCTGAGCAGATGATGGTGATGTTGACTATTGAACTTACCAGCGATATCTAGTGCCGTTTCATAGTCTGCTACCTCGGGCATTGCATCCTGTGATGTGTCGCTGCTGACTGTCCGCCGCGCAGCTGAAATACAAATGAAGTAAATTAATTTCCTGTGTTAACTCAACTATCTACCCTATCTCATACACATTAGAGTTAATTATCAAGCTTAGGATTTAATTAAAGCACTTCTATAGGTAACCTTTTCTTTTTCCCTCTCGTTTGTCCTCCCGGGTTCGATTCCTAAGTTGGGCAGAGTGTTATCGAGTTTTCCCATCAAAGATTTCTCAGTAGCAGTCACGGAGTTTGGATTTGTGCCCGGTTGACGGCATTAGGCTCGCATCCTATTACATAGGACTCAAACATAACTGGCGAAATTTGGATGTGCTATTAGGTACACCTCTGTCTAACCCTTCGGGAATAAGAGGCGAGATGCTATCTGATACACCGCTTCTTCTAAAGGACAAGAGTACAAGAGGCTCATTTGCATTTTTAATACATATTATTTACTGTAAAAGTGAAAATGTAATGATACCAATGTTATTTGTAACAATCTTTTATTTAATAAGTGGTTTATTAGGTGTTTGTGTTCACAAAGTGCGTTTGTGTGTAATCATCGCGCTGTACAGTTCGACATTTGTTTACCGTAAGTATTAAGATACTTCTGATTCATAACAACTAATAAGTTTTTTACATAACATATTGTTTGTATTCGTAAATGTTTTATATAGGCGCCATAGTCTGCACAAAACACCTAATCTTAATATTTAATGCTTTTTTTATTTAATGCTTTTTTGATATTTAATGCTTTTTTAGAAGATCTGAATGTCATTTATCTGTTGTGTTTATGTTAAAATAAAGAAAATTCAAAATCAAATGAAAATTCAAAATCAAACAAGAGGCTGAATGTACTTCGATGAAATTTAGCATAGGTACAGATACATTATGACTTGGGTTAGGAATTTCCTATGTAATAATTCAACTACTCAACTCCAAGTTAGTCATCCATAATACAATGAAAGAGTTAATATTAGTAGGTAGATGTACCGTGTACCTTACAATGGTGTTGTTACATTATTTTATATCATTGTTAAAAACTATTTTAAAGTACATACATAATGTTATTGTAATTGCAACCAGCTAAAACCATCTTACAATTTAATAAAATGTATGGCCAAGGGGCTAAGACGAATGACAATCGCTTTCGTACCTCAGTTTCTGACATTTTTATCACTGATTGAATGCGTCTGTGCCATTGATTGTCTACTGCCTGCTAAGTAGTTGTTACTAAAGGCCGTTTAGGCATTAAGCTTCACGTCTTGTTTAAAAAATAAAAATTAGGTCTGCTGGTGTTATATTTAAGGTCCCATTAAAATGGATGGACAAAATTTTAACACAGCGTTCAGTACGTCTAACCAAAGATATCCAAACAAAAAAAAAACACTGATTAAAGTGATTTTATTTTGACCTAATGGATGTGTTTATTCTCGAGTGCCGCCGAAATTTATTATTTTAGGCCAAAATATCATTGGTAAGACGTACTGAACGCTGTGTTAGAATTTGTCCAACCATTTTAATGGGACCTTATATACAGACAGAATTTATTTAACTGTCAATCTTTCAGGCGGAGAATCATGAATATAATTACTTTTACTATTTTACCAAGTCCGACATACCGAGCAGATGTTGTATTTTTGTATGACACCACAAATAATGTCATCATGCCGAGTGTAGGGCATACTCGTTCGGCATGCCCTAACCGAGTGAGACGGACTTGTTCTGTTGTTCTCTGAGTGAATTCACAAGGAATTGCAAAGTTCGTATTTATTTGTACATAATAGGTGTAAACGGAGCCTTCAGGGAACCGTCAACCAAGCTTTCTGTCTTCTGTCCTGCATCAAACTAAATACCTAACTCTACGGAAAAAAATATTGCCGGGAAAGGACTTTCTTTTTTGGGGTGAATAGTTACGTTTTACGGTAAGACTCAATGTAACGCACTCAAAACACTGTGCTGAGGGATGCATTGAATAGTACGGGGTTCGTAAAGGTATAAAGTAAAGTTATAACATTAAAAATATAAATTAAAAAAAAAATGAAAATATTGGAACTTTGGCCCCCAATATCTCCGGAACTAGAAGTTTCCCAGGTATGGTCTAGAACAAAAAAAAAATCGCAATGACGGGAAGAACAAGTGCCTTTCGGCTTCGTTAAGGGTCTTGTTACACCCAATATTGTAAGTAGTGGAAGCTTTTCGGCCGATATGATGACGATGAAAGATTGCCTCGGTTAAAAGTGAAGCGTTTTATTGAGTCAACATATACTGTTATGCAAAAGAACGTTGATTACGATTAAATAACCGACTGATCTGCGATATGCACTGACATTCCTTAATGCCATAATGCATTAAGTCCACCTTGTGTGCATGGAAATTAATATAAGATACATTGGGGTGCTAATTATTTAGATTTGGAAAGATGCAACGAGTTTAATAGAATATTCTGTCTTAGTTTTTGCGTGATTTTGGTAACCGAAACTTTTACAGTTTTTTTTTTCTTTATAAACTTAATCATCAACATTTTTAATTAGCCACACGGCTTGTGCTTGTTGTGTTATTAAAAATAACAAATTATTTATAAATTAATTGGTTAATTCAATAAATTAATTGATTAATTACCTTATCAAATTCAATCAAGGCTTGAAAAAAAAAGATGAGAAACTAATAAAACTCATAAAAGCAAGCTTTTATGAAAATGTAAAAAAATTGTTTGTTATCTATCAACATTGAACGTGTTTACAAAGTTTCGTGTCCGTTGAAGAGTTTGCTCTTGAAGAGGCAATCCTGTCTGCCGGATCAAGTCATGTCTGTCATTAAAAAATAGTGTTCCCAGAACTAAAGGTGTATTAAAAATTTCAGCTCAACGGATTTCCAGCAAATGGTCGAAAAATGGTTTTCAAATTTTGAAGCTGGCAACTTATACGAGGGGAACACCGACGTGAAAACGGTTACCTCGTACTATACGAGTATATACGAACACTGCAAGTTATATCAAAGCTTGTAAAGTACTGGCTGCGGAAGGATTCAGTGACTCCTTCAAGTTCAAATTAAATTACCTGGCGAAACTCTTACTATGGGCCAACGACCGCAAAATATAAAATATCAATTACTATTCTATATTTTGAAGTTACTTCTAGTACTAATTGGGTTACGGAGGTCAGTTAGGCAGTTGCTGCCTGTAAAATTCTATTATTCAGCTGCATCCTATTTGACTGGAAGCTTACCCCAACTTTGGGAAAAGACTAGACTGATGATGATTTGAAGTTAATTTTAGCCTAAAACATCTTGCGACTCTCATCCATATTAATCACCCGGAACACCTAATCAAGCACGCTTCCAAGTTCAAACCTGTGTTATAATAACTAAACGATTATGACAATGAAATTGTAACAATGTATAATATAAACAAATTCAAACAAAAATAATTTTTGACGTTGTGCTGTAGTGAATCATAAGTTAATTGTATGAAGTATTGAATGATAACATTTCGATATCTAACCTCACATTTTTACATAAGGTGTCACAAGTTGAACAATAGTTGTAAACGTACTACTGAGTAATTTATACCTTGTGTTATTACTTTTTAACGTTTAAAGTCTAACTGCGATTAGATTCATGATGTTGAACGCAATCAGCGCATTTAAACTTCAAGAGCTCCTATTGTCATCATTGCTAACGAATGTTGTTATAAGTTTCATAATTCAAATTCGCTATTAAAGAAAGCACATTTCGTATGCTGAGTATATAGACACAATTAAAAAGCTATCGTGTCTCGCGTAGATCTACGTTCCGGCACACGAAGGGTTAACGAAGCCGAAAGGCACTTGCTCTCCCCGTCATTGCGATCATTTTTTTGTTCTAGAGTTCTAGACCATACCTGGAAACCTTTTAGTTACGGAGATATTGGGAGTCAAAATTCCACCTTTTTTATTTTTTTAAATATAAGTTTTTAATGTCATAAACTCATAACTTTTATATAAAACCTCTAAGACCCCTGTACTATTTAATTCAACCATAGGAAAAATATTTTGAGTGCATACGTGATTTATCACCCCAAAAAAAAAGTAGTTTCCCAGCAACAATTTTTGCGTATGGTTACTTTATTTGATGTACAGAATGCTTAGTTGACGATTTCGTGTAGGGTCCGATTACACCCTGCATAGTGTAGGTATAGGTACTTCTGCAAAAACGAATGACTAACTCAAATAGGTACACTCTTATAGAAAAAATCATTGCTGAAAACATAAAGAACAACGTAATCAATTGACTTGAAATTAATTGACAAATTGATTTTTCTAAAATAATTGATTATTTACATTTACAGTATAAGCTGACCTCACATTGTACGGAAATCATATACAATGCGAGATCAGCATAAACTGGAAATAAGCTTGATGTGTAGCCGTGTGTACTAATAAACTAACTATATAAGGAATCTACCTATAATGTATAATGTACGTTTTTTAATTATTATTGTTAACTAATGTTATTCAATTTTAATTTTACTTAATGTTATTAATTTATTTTTCAATTTTATCTTAATTTGAGGAGGCTCTCGCTTGGCAGCTGGATCAATAGGGCTTGATTCAGAAAGCAGTACTTCTGGACACCTCGTATTGTTAGGAGGTTCCTCTCTCAAAAGCCCTGACCACCGGAAGCTCGGACTCTGTTCCCAATGCTGGTGGGCTACTATTTTTTTTTTTTTTTTTTTTAGATTTTGATATTGTAAAATAAATTAATAAGTTTGATGAATGAATAAAGGATATAATGTGAAATCATAAATGTTGCATGTGGTGTTGGCCTGCATGTGATTAGGATGGTAATAAGGAATTTATTGTAAATGTTTTGTATAGACAATTGTTGGCTAACCACCATCATCCTCCCAATTCATTTGTGGTCGACGCAGCATGTCTTTGATAAATGATAAATGAATGATAAATGATGTTTATTTTGCAAATTGGTTTTTAAAAACGCTTTTACACGTCTCTTTTTTTTAAACTAGATGGGGCCGGTGTTTCGTACCTGACTGCTCTGAGAAGAAACAGCCGAAACAAACTCAGAGGTCATAGTCTCTTTTAAAGTCCAGACATAATCTTGGTTAACTCACATGAGGACTATGCAGATTAGTGTCTGAGATGGTCTCTTGAAGAAAGAACCACACAGATTTGAGTGGACCTGTCCAGTCAGTGCAAGCATTTGTCAGTTATCATGTAGCTCGACTTAAAACTCAAGGAGTTTGTCTTCCATACTTCTCTATTACTCGTCACCTCATCAGACATCTCCTTTCTAGCCACATCATCCTCTACACATATAAATTTTTGGTTAACCGAAATACAAAAATAAATACTTTTCTAACAGCTGTTTCATTTATCACAAAACACAAATTTTAGCGTCTAATTTAATCAAATTAAGAATTTTAGCAAATTTACTCTTAGTTAATCCCCAGTTATTCTTCGTTCATTGTGGTGATAGGAGCAAAATTACACCACCTTAAATGTTTTACAACTGAAATCCGGCTCAATAGCCTTTTATTACCACTTTATCGAATATTTTCCGTTTCTCATAGCAAATGCAAGCGTTTCACGATAAGCGGTTGTGTAGAAACGGGGAAATCTACGGATTTTCCACGTTTACAGGTTCGATTCCTAGCTCATACACGTTTGTTGGATAAGAAAATGTTTGTTCGATTTCGATTATATTGCTTTATCTTTATGATGTAATTTTAGGAACAGTATAATTCTATTAAAACTTTTATTTTACGTAATTTTTTTGACGCAAAATTGATACTGCACCCGATTTCAACCACATAAAATCCTTTAATATTTTTAAATACACTTACGGCTTTGTATCTTCGGTAAAATCTTGCAGACCATATTTTAGTATATATTAGTTATCACTATACACAAACCCACGGGCCCGGGCGCCGAGGTACCGAGCGCTACACACTGTTGCCCGCGACAAACTGCGCTCGCAGTCTAGCGCCATAGTCCCACAGACTGACAGACACGCAGAGAAGGCGGGGATGAAATGTAAATTAAGTTTAAGTTATGTTACCTTTATGGTTAGCATTGTATGATGTTTTAATAAGGGTGTGTGACTACAGCGTTGCGAGGTTCAATGAAAAAACAATAGGTCGTGTGGAATCTTTACATCTGAAAAATCTTACGCATTATGTGGTGTTACAGGCTCATCATACCTCAAATAAAATTTGTCCATTGGGTGGCATCTGCGACCAACAAGATGCTGGTATGCTTGGTAGAGACCACTTAGGTTAGGTACCATCATGCAAGTCGGTCGCTTTATATTCTTAGCGTGTCGATTGCAATCTAAATAAAGTTGGTTCACTATTTGGCTACGAGTTTGGCATCCTTAGGAGTATCCATCTGTTGCTGTAACATGTAGACAATTGGATATTATCCTATTTAAAAAAAATGTTTGCATGCTTTAACTTAAAATATGTAACTTTGAGAAGAAAATATTAGTTTTTCCTGAACTAGTATCAGATAGATACTCAGGCAGGAAACGCCTTTCTATGGGTACACTTTCCTATGAACACAGTATTTCTATTACACAGTTCTATGAAATGTAGCTAGAAAATAAGCCTTGGGACACATATATCGTGTAATAATTAGTACTTAGTTTATTTTGATCTGCCAAGCATTAACTAATCATTGCTGTAACAAATCCGTTTTTTTTTTACACCTGGCACCAAAACACTACTTTCGGAAATAGTCGTTTCCTTGAAGCAATTCAAAGCGTTTTAAAGGCTGATATCTCCTGTAAATAAACTGCTTATACAGCATGTAACAGAAAGGGTATAATCATATGGAATACTGTGGTACGGAACATCGAACTGAACAACTTTCTCTATGGAACCACCATCAAAATCGTAAAAAAATAATCAGCTGTTCTATACAAAATTTCAATACCTACTCGACCCAAATGTATGGGACTGCTGATTATTTTTTTACGATTTCGATGGTGGTCCCATAGACAAAGTTGTTCAGTTTGATGGTCCGTACCACAGTATTCCATATGATTATACCCTTTCTGTTACACGCTGTATAGATCGCCGTTTATGTTTTTTTCCTTATTCCTTTCACTCCCGCATATCGAGGAAAATGTCTGACGGACTGTGTGAAGTATATTATGGCTAGAAAGGAAGAGTCTGACGAGATGACGAGTATGCTGCGCCGACCCCAAATTAATTGGGTTAACCGCAGGAGAATGACGATGCTATCGTGATTAGTCTTCATCTTCGTAGTCACGTTGTACGTTTCTAGCCGCATCATGTTTTAAATAATCTTATCATTGTTTTTTTGGTCCTCTTCAGCCACATGCATCACTTGCGTATGCTACAACCCCTACCCATCACATCATTACCGACGATCAAAATAAACAAATCAAGTTACTAATAATCAATTATTTTCATCCTATCTTAATCAGCTTTCTCTTCCTGACGACTAGACGCCATTTCACTACAGCTTACACATTTATGTTCAACATAATTATAGTGGGTTTGCATAAAATTGCTCTCAGGTACTGGTAATGCATGTCGTTGGTAATTTGCAGGAGGGATTAACGGTTACTACAAGTAGCTGGTTATGGCGCCTGCGAGATGTCTATAAATTGTAGATACGATGGGATTTGTCAAAAGGGGGTATCCTGGTTTGGAAGCTGTGGGGGGTGAAGTGGTCTTGCTAATTTGTAGGATTGTTTTAAATATAGTGCTAATAGCGCTCGTGGCTATAAAACCAGCCAAGTGCGAGTCACTTTTGTTGTACGGGAGCCCCCCTGAAATATTTATTTTATTCTGTTTTTAGTATTTGTTGTTAAAGCGACAACAGAAATACATCGTCTGTGAAAATTTCAACTGTTCAGCTATCACGATTCATGAGATACTGGCTGGTGACAGACAGACGGACAGTGGAGTCTTAATAATAGGGTTCCGTTTTTACCCCTTGCGTACGGAACCCTAATAATATCAGCCGTACAGGCGATCTTCGAGGTTGAGCAGTGCTGGATGCGTGGATGGGTGACCATCATTACATACCGAGTTCCCTCCATGCCTCGGAAAGTAGCAATTATTTGTACATCTTTGTTAGCTGTTGAGGGTATTCAGAAGCTCGAAGGTCGTCAGGACCAGTCTTAAAACGGGGTATCTATTACCCAGTAAATGGATTCTGTAGGTCAGATAGGCAGTCGCTCCATGTTAAATACTGGTATTCAGCTTCATCCGGTTAGACTAGACACCGACCCCATCATACTTGGGAAAAGGCTAGGCAGATGATGAAGAAGCCTGATCATAGACATATAGAAAACACTTGATTGTACACCAACATTGTTAGACAGCTCATTGTTATCATTCAGTCACAATTATATTTTATAATAATTACAAATCGTGCTCTTGATGGGATTTCTTATCGGCATTATTGATGAACTTACATAAAAATTGTAATACCACCACATTACCAGGATGAAATTTCAAAAATTCTGTCCTTTTGCCCATTTTGTTATCATGATGCAACTTTTGTGCAAAGTTTCATGCTTCCGACTTGTATTGTGTCATTTTATTGAGTAGATTGAGCGGTGAAATTATTAAAAGTAGTTAAAAATACATGATCTTTGACGAAAAGTTAATAAACATTTATCAAAAGGAACACACGCTGATTAAACGAACTGGTGATGTACAATAGTATAAGACGCCGATCGTTTTTCTCATAATCCGGTTCGAAGGACCAAGATTTTGGTTCACCAAGATACAAGCTGTGCCTAGTTATGGGCCTGCGGCCTCTTCTACTTTTGTATTCTTTTAACTTTGCTCATTGTATTTTGTTTATCTATGTTTGTATGTTAATCTAGCTTAGGTGTATCAATAAATTATTATGTATTTATTTATTTAAGATTATCATTGTTTGATTACCTTTTTGTGATTGTTATTTTTCGCACACTATGAAAGGACATGTCTAATTTTACCGAGCTCTAACCGAAAAAAAAAATGACAACAGAATTGTCGTTTTGATTAGAAAATTAGGATGTAATAGACGAAACAATGATTACGTTTGCAAATTATAATAATATGATTACTTATCATAATTTATGGACTAAAATAGAAACGATCACTGACAGCGAGATGAGTTTTTTTTTTCAGCAGTTGGTATCATCATGAACTCTGGAAAATTTTGGGTCTTTTTTCTCTTGTGAGTTTCCGTCTTCAAGTAATTTTAATATCAGTGCCTATTAGTAGTTATACTTAATTCAACCTTAGGGCTATCATTTATCTTCATCACGAAGTGATGACTTAAGTGGTGACTTATTGCTTTTTTTTTTTCTTTTCTTGTGCCCGCTACGAAATCATGGTTCAAGTTGCATCATTTGCCAATGTAGGTTCTGGTTTTTGGTATTTCTTAAAAATTCAAGTCCGTTTGCTGTTGGAAACTGTTCTTCCAGAGTTTTAGATGTCTAATAAAAAAACCTGAGACTTCCTCTAAGGAAGGCACAATTAACACTTTTTACTAAATAGTTTAATTTTGTTAATTCATGCTTTTTAGGAAAATAGTAATTGCTTTGGACATGGACTGTAATCTAAAAGCAATAAGGCGTTTTATCGATTGTTAAATAAATTGCTCAAACGGTAATGTTACGCCCAACAGCACTGAAAGTGAATTTTGCATGCATCATTGATTTTTTTTCGCTGGACAGCTGTAACTTTAGACTATTATCTAGTTATTCTATTGTAAGGTAAATAGTAGCAACAAATCGTGCATTTATTATTTGAGACTATGATTCGATTCATAAAAGTTGTGTGGTAATCGGTTGCCATGCTGAAGGCATACGGGGATGAGGAAAACGTCCTAAGGAATATGGATGGCTGTAAGAGTATGGGAAGACCAAAGTAACAATAATGGCAGTTTGAGTACTATAAGGACCTACGCAAATATCCTTTCTTTGGTATTGTTCGTCGTGTCGTTGAGCTCCTTGAGTTATAAGTCGAGCTACACGATATCTGACAAATGCTTGCACTGACTGGACAGGTCCACTCAAATCTGTGTGGTTCTTTCTTCAAGAGAGCACCTCAGACACTAATCTGCATAGTCCTCATGAGAGTTAACCAAGATTATGTCTGGACTTTAAAAGAGACTATGACCTCTGAGTTTGTTTCGGCTGTTTCTTCTCAGAGTAGTCAGGTACGAAACACCGGCCCCATCTAGTTTAAAAAAGAGACGTGTAAAAGTGTTTGTAAAAACCTATTTGCAAAATAAACATCATTTATCATGGATGGATCGTATGGATGTTGATAACTTGACTACAATAGGGGTGACTACTGATATGACGAGTAATAGAGAAGTATGGAAGAAGAACAAGCTGCGCCGACCCCAAATAAATTGGTTTAACGGCAAGAGAATGATGATTAGTTTCGTAGAAGCTAGATGAGGTTTGTTGACTAAATATACGAGGCTCGTGTGATGATTTCGTAGCACGATGCCTACTTTTGCACTATGATTACTTTTTTGGATTTTCAAGTAATTGGTAGCACAATGCCAACATTTTGAAACCACCATACATTCGATCGCGTGATGCCAACAATCCCGACAAAAACAATACAATACTTGGACGACCCGAATGGCGCAGCGGTAGTGAGGCTGCCTTACGTTCTTAGGGTCCCGGGTTCGAATCCCGGTAGGAGCAAGTGTTTGTGTGATGAGCATGGACATTTGTTTCCGAGTCATGGATGTTTATATGTATAATAAGTATGTATTTACAAACAAAAAGTATCTATGTAATAGTATCAACTATCTGGTGTCCACGACACAAGCCTCGTTGCTTAGTGTGGCACCTAGATGGCGCTGTGTGTAATGTCCAGCGATATTTATTATTTATTACTTAATACATTATTCTAATAATAGCATGCCTAATACGAAAAAAATGTCATGTCGCTTTCTTAAATACTATCCGTTGTACGTGAGTTAAAGTATCATCCCAAATTAAAAACCCTAACGTCTAATAAAAGAGTACAGTTTTCTGGAGCAGTTTTCCGTATAAGACTGTTGTAAAGATTTTAAAATTAAAGAACCATGCTAACTCAAGGCCTTCTAGAAATATCGCAAACACAAAGCTAAAGACTGAATTCGGCGTGCACCACTTTATATAAGTGTCCTCGAATGATTAGCTGATTCCCATCTCCTGCATTATGTCGAGTATTTCTTGAGGGAAATGACCAATGTTCTCGGAACACACTGAGCTACAAATTGACTTTATTTACACATAGTTATGATGACCATTCGCCATTCGGCACTTGCAGTTTGTTGCTAGTTCCGGGAAAAGTTTACTTTATGGTCATGTGTTTACTAAGAGTTAAATTATTTTGGCCTACTCATTGGCTGAACTCCATTGTTGTATATGTTTAACACACAATGATGCCCATTTTTTAGGGTTTCGTAGCCGAATGGCAAAAAACGGAACCCTTATAGATCCGCTATGGCTATCTGTCTGTCCATGTATGTCACAGCCACTTTATTCCGAAACTATTAAGACTACACAATTGAAACTTAGTAGGTAGATGTATTCTGTAAACGGTTTTACGATTTTTACACAAAAATAAAAAAAATAAAGATTATGGAAGATTATGGTTCCATACATACATGGAACTGAAACTAAAAAATATTTTTTTCATCAAACCTATAGGTACGTGCGGGTGTCTACAGATAGGTCTTTAAAAATGTCATTGAGGTTCCTAAAACCATTTTTCTCAAAGTTAATCGTTTGAAAGATAGACACTTCCAAAGTGTGTGTCCCCCCCCTCTAATTTCTAAAGTAAGAGGAGGAAAATTCTGAAAAAAATGTAGAATTGTAGAACGTAAATAAAACTTTCAACAAAAATTAGTTTAAAAAAAATTCGATGTTTAGGTTTTGAGTTAAGGGGCTTTTTCATCAAGCTGCAGCAGTAACTTTGTTTTTTATTAAAATGCAATTAAAATAAAAAACAAATTTAGTTTTACTGTTGAATGTAAAATAATACAACAGCCTTCAATATATTTTTATTATATTGTTTAGTGCCACGGAACCCTGTGTGCGTGTGGGTTTGGCTTGGCCGATTTAAATTTAGTTGAAAACATCTAGGTTATTGACTAAAATTAAATACCTATTATTGCAGTTTTGGCTCAGCTCAGCGCTATGCGGCGCTGTGTGTTTGTGGGCTGCGTGTGTGTACGGGGTGTAAAGGGACTCTTTACGAAGTCGTCCACCAAGCATTCTGTATATCAAACTTAACGAAACGGTGAAAAAAATATTGCTGGAAAATTACGTTTTACGGTAGGACTTAATGTAACGCACTTAAAACATGGTGCCGATGGATGCAATGAATAGTTCAGGGGGCTTGGAGGTATTTAAAGCTAAGTCATAATATAACATTAAAAACATGGATTTTTAAAAATACCGCGTGAAAAGGTTGACCTTCAATATTTCTGTAACTAGAAGGTCCCTAGGTATGATCCAGAACAAAGAAAATATCGCAATGACGGAGAGAACACGTGTCTCTCAGCTTCGTTAAGGGTATTTTTACACCCTTTATTTAGTTTAGTAGTACAATAATTTAGGTTTTGGTTAGTGTTAGTGAAAGCAGGCATTAGGTTCAATGAGTTATCCCTAAGGAAGTTCTTGTCTCAGCTTGCAGCAGATGTTCGTAAGCGCCATATAATAGTTAGCTTTTGGCATACCTTATAAACCCCTCAATCTGCCCACCTACCAACACGAAACGCCGTGAACTCAACAATAAAATTCCATCCCACTTTCATACATACATAGGTAGATACCATCGCGTACGCAAGTATGAACAAACTATATGTACAGTCGAGTCGTAAATCAAGAATCGAGCATGCAATAACGTGCGAGGCACGCCTTGACTTTGAACTTGGACTGTCGCGAGCACAACTGCTTTGTGGAATTGTTGGCTAACGGAAAATGGAGATGATTATTTTTAGAATTTCTATTTTAATTGGATATAAGATATTTAAGTAATATAAGTTTTACACAAGGGCGTATTAACTTATTTTGCAAGAAATCAGGAATATGTGAATTTTTGTACAAACTGTGGTTTTTCAAAATGTTCCAATTAAGATAAGGTTCTTTTATTTCGATTAGTCCATCTGACGCAAAAAAACCGGGGTTTCGTTCTTTTTTTGAGATAGCGCTCTTTGACTTACTTTAGCAATTTAGCAGCTTAAAAAAGATACTTTACGTCTAGGTATGTATTAAAGTTGTTATAGTTACAAGAAGGCTAATTAACTGTTTGAGGTGCCTGACTTGCGACGTAAACAGAGATATCTAATACTTCGATAGTAATCTAGGTAAGTGCTTTGTTCTTGGATGTTGGTATAAAATTCCTTTACTTATTAAATTATAGCGTGATAAGGTCAATAACTTTTTGATGTTTGTCAGCATTTTCTTTTTCATATTTTTAATGGTACCTGTCGATTGAATTGCGAAGAAGAAATGAAATGGATCACCGTAGTTCTGCTACTCTTGTTCCAATTTATTATTTTCTTCTTCTTTTCTTTTCTTTTTTTTGTCTTTATACTATTGCTATTAATCTCCCGTGCTTTTCTACCACTTGTTAATCCAGTGGTCACTGTCTTACGAGTACTAACCATAATATTCTTTCACATTATGCATTCATCGTTACTTTTGTTTGCCCCTCTCATCTTATACCATCTAATGCGATCCAAATATGTAGTTGACTACTGTTTTTTATCATTGACATTGGTGACCTAGAAGTTTTGACCATTTCATTTCTATCAAAATGTATTATTGATTCCTATGTTGTAATTGAGAAAAATCTCATTGTCATTAGTAATATGTAACGTGATTGCTCAGCAATACCCGAATTATTATTATAACCTCAATTTTGATCTTCCAATACGCTCAAATACAGTCATAATTCATCTTTTGAATGCCTTTCACGTCCTCCTTACATCGGTAAAGATTAATAACTAACAAATGCATCTTTTAACAAAATCTTTTTTTTCTCTCTTCAAAAGGCTTTATAATTCAACCATATATCATTTCATTTTGCGTGTAACTGTACTCAGTTGGCGATATTCGCAGAAGCAAAAGTAAGAGCAAACCAATTTGACATGTATGTATGTGTTTGTGTTCCGTGCCCAAAAACTGAACGCACGGTTAGTTACATACGTTTGTGTTTAATCGATTTGGACTTAGGTTATATCCAGACGGTTCTGCGATTCCGGCAGGTAACTCAATATGCTCATTTTTAGGGTTCGGTATCTCAAAAGGAAAAAACAGAACCCGTTATAGAATCACTTGCCAATTTACTCCGAAACTAGTTGAATTTTGGTACACATACTATGTAAGTCGGTGACCTAAAGACGTATGTTTAACGTAAATTAATGAAATTTAAACATGGGGTCCATTTTTTGGGGGTATATTAGAAAAGGGAAAAAAAAAATTGCAAACTGTATCGTGTTACATATCATTTACAAATTCAAGGGGTCTCGCCTACTACGATGGTACTGAAACGGAACCCTGCATGTTCAAGTCCGACTCGCACTTGGCCGGTTATTCTTTATTATTTCTTAATGTTTAAAAAGCTTGTTTTCTATAAACTAAAGTCGTACTTGTAAGTAGACTGATAGATAATTCCGATTTTGTCTTTTCCAATGTATTGACTAGAACGAAGCCCACCTTCAAGAAATCGTTTTCAGGAAATGATTTATAAAGCCTTTTTTAATGGACTATAACAAAACATAACACCACGCCTGTAATTCCCGAAGGGTTAGGCAGAGGTGTACCTAATAGTACATACACATTTCGCCAGTTAATTATGTTTAAGTTCCATGTAATAGGGGGCCAGCCAGACTCCGTGGCTGCTACTTAGAAATCCCTGATGGAAAAGCTCAATAACACTTAGTCCGACCTAAAAATCGACCTCATGCTCATCAAGTCATCAGTCTCACTTGCGACCACTAGACCAACGAGGCTGTCAACGCAGTATGAAAAATATTTTTTTAATTAATTAATTAATTCATTTATTATTATTTTTAGAACTGTAAAAAAGTTTTCGTACATCTTGTTCGTAATAAACCCTGTTCGTTGTTTAAAAATAATCTTCGTGCTCAGATTTTGTAATTCTTCACAAAAGAACTTAATGTTTTAACACTTTTTATCTTGATGATACAGAGTAATAGTATTATTAAAATAAAATGAAGTCCATTGATAGCTTGTAGATTTCCGGGGTCCAGCAGACGGATGTTATGTATAACAGAATCTATTATTTAGTTTAGATTAATAACATAACTTCACGCCTGTGATCAGGGAGTGTTAGGCAGAGGTGTACCTAATAGTACGTAATAAGGAGCGAGCCTATTGCCATGAACTGCGCATGAATCTAGGCTTCGTGGCTGCTACTAAGAAGTACCTGTTGGAAGAAACCAATTATACTTTGGACAACCTGGGAATAGGACCCAAGACCTCGTGCTCAGCGGCCGCGCTTACGACCAGTAGACCAACGGGTGATGATAAATGAATAGATAAGAATAAAACACGAAGCAAACTTAAGCTTGTGGCTAACACGCATTGTTTTTCTTATCGGACTTCAGGAACTTATAAAAATACTAAGTTGTTGTGAACATGCCCGTTATACACTACAATACTAACTTGAATTTATGCAAGCCTAGGTAGTATTTTATTGTCAAATGAAACTATTCATCAAAAAAGCGATCATTTCATTAATAACTCAGAACTACAAAAATAAGTCAATTTTCGGAGTGTCGTTGTTGGAGATGTAATGATGATTTTAACAAAACGATGCTTCTTACCAACCAACCTTATACAGGATGTAAACGGACCCCGTCAACCAAGCATTCTGTACATCAAACTAAGTAAATGTATGCAAAAATTATTGCTGGGAATCAACTTTTTTTGGAGTTAAAATTCACATTTTTTCCGTAAAACTCAATGTAACGCACTCAAAACATTGTGCTGATGGGTGCACTGAATAGGTCATGGAGGAGGTATTTAAAATAAAGTTATAACCTTAAAAAAAAGTAAGTACTTGTGGAAAAGTTGGAACTTTGACCTCCAATATCTCCGTAACTAGAAGGTTCCCATGTATGGTCTAGATCAAAAAGATGATCGCAATGACGGAGAGAACAAGTGGCTTCACTTGATCGACCCGTAGTAGTTTACACCGATTATACAAAACAAACTGTTGCATTCTTTTTACATAACCTCCGATCTTTACTCCGACGATTGTATCACTTTTGCGCATGGTAACGACTTTCATAGTAGCTGTAAACATGGCCCCGGTAATGGCCGCCATGGGTAATAAATACAAACTGTACGCGAGGACGATGGGGCTATAGTTGGGACTATAAGTTAGGACTGGTCCTCTGGCTGCATTCCGGAGAGGACTGATGGCTAGACAGGGCCGTGCGCGGATTTTTAGATAAGCTTAGTTTAGAAGCAAAACAAATACCGGTGTTTTTAAAGCAAAAGGCCAAAAATTCACAACAGAAAAATGTGTTATATCGTTTACTCGGGACGACCCAAGATAAAGGAGGACTGCTCAGGGTCGAGTGGGCGCGGTCTGCTGAGCATGAGGTCTTGGGTTCGATTCCCAGGTCGGGCAAAATGCTATTGGGGATTTTCCATCAGAAGCTTTTAGTAGCAGTCACGGACCCTGGATTCGTGCTCGGCAAAAGGCTCGCCCCCTCTTACATGGGACATAAATATAGTTAACAAATAGATCATAGGCAAATAATCATAGGATGCTAATAACATACAAATTGAAAGACAGTTACTTTGAATTTAATCTGAATAGTCTGCAAGTTCAGATTTAATTGTAGATCTCCGTTAATGTTTAAGAAATGGAAGTCAGTGAAACTACTACAAGAGATATTTGAACGTAGTTGCTAACTAGCAACAAGGCAATGACAACTGCTGTTATTGCCAAAGCATCGTCAATCGCAACGGCTTCAGTTACTTTAAAAGGGCACCAAACTATAGACATTTTCTAATACTTTCTCCTCTTGTGATTGTGAATCTAGGTACTCGAATCAATATGAATGAGACTGATCTGTGTCTGAATCTGAATACATCTAAGCTTTTACCACTTATGCATACATGCATGCATTCAACATGTAGCCGCTTTAATCAGCTGTCGTCTAGTCACTTAAAGCAGCTGAAAGTTGTACTTTCCACCCTTGAGCCTAAGAATACTCGCCATTGATTTGAATTGATCACGAACGGAGGTCGACGATGAGTAAAGGAAAAAAAACTCTTTAAGTGTTGACGCTTAAGTAGTATGAAACCAGGGCAGGCATTCTGTTATGAACCTTATTTAATAGCTTTTCTTTTGGCTCAGGTCTCAGGATATGCCAGTGTCCTCACGATGTTTCCGGTACCGTTGTGAGAGCTGTGTGGTGATTAAATAATTGACACCATAGACATAGAGCATGGACTAAGCATTCCCTGGCCAAATGTCAAATAAAATTGACCATGAAGTGCGAGAGAGACAAAACAATGGAATGGCCATGGTTTGCCCCAGGTATTGGACGCATCATCGCTCTCGTCTTTTTCTACAGAGTGGTCACTTTTTGGAGGCTAACGCTCAGTCCATTTTCTATGTCTATGATTGACACATAGTAAAGTACCCACCTGGGTTCGAATCCACGATCTGTTAACTCGTAAGTTGTGGCCGTCTACCACCACTGCACTACTATGCAAACCAAGATTACTTACATAGACATAGGCACACAGAAGAACATTAAAAAAATATGATTAATCTTGGGTAAAGAGAACAAAAACCTCCTTTCGTCTCGCGGTCTGCTGAAAGAAATTTCTTATGAAATAAGCAGTACCTTTGCGCTCTTCTAACTTAATGTAATATCCTATTAAGTATTTTGTGTGTACAATTATAAATAAATAATAAATAAAAACCTCCGTCAGTCATCTTTATTATTTGTCAAGTCATTATCTATAAAAATATATATATAAATAAATATATATATATCAGTAAAATTTGTTTGTAATGGAACTCAGGTCGCTGATTTTGGCCAGATCGCCATCTTATACGAGGCCTGCCGAGACGCATTATTACTTTATCAAAAAGTTCTTAAGGTAGTTAAAGTAGCTTCTTTTGCCCACAATAAAATATGCTTTCTCCTAATAAAAGCTCATCCTACTAGGACGTGAAGACGGCCCTGGCACACGGGCAATGCTCTCCAGCGCTTAGAATAAAAAGAGGTTCGTCTATATTTAGCCCGCGCTTTCTCGTACTAACTAATTTTATAAATAGCCTCCTTTAGGTTGCTACTGAGTTACTGCCTGCCTGCCTGCTTATTACATTGATAAGAAATAGGATGGTGATAAAAAGAGTTTGTTATGTAATTATGTTTCTTGCATGAATAAATAATAAATAAAGACTGTCACGTTTTGGTTGTCCGTCTGTCTGTCTGTCAAGATCCTTTTTCTGAGGAATGCGTGGCGGTATCAAGCTGAACATAATACCAAATACTCAAGTCTGCTACCCCTTGGAGCAATGAAAAAATCAAACTTGTATGTCAACGCGATCAAAAGGTATGAATGTTTATGTCGCATATTAAGCGATTTCAAAAGGAAATCAAAACCTATAGGGTACTTCCCTATGACCTAGAATCATGAAATTTGGCAAAAAGCAAGGCCTTGCAGCACAACTAAAGGAAAAATTCCAAAAAATAAAAAATGTTGAAAATTAAAGGGTGTCCCCATACATACATAGTTGACGCCAATAAAGTTTTTTTTTTAGATAATGTTACGGAACCTTTCGTACGCGAGTCCAAATCGCACTAGGCCGGTTTTTTACTGTAATTGTTCGTACTGTAAGCGGTTCAGCAGCAGGCTCGCACTTGTAAAAAGTGTCAAGTTGGTCGAGTGGGCTCTGATAGGAACTACTTACATGAAGTGACTTTCTACTATTCTTGAGGTGAACTACTCCCAATAGAAAAAGGTAAAACGATTGATTCACAATATCAATTATTACTTAACCAGACAAAATGTACGTTAAAAACTATCTTTAAATTTCAATATCGTTAGTCTGTAGTCCAAACTATCATAATGGTGACTCGTTCGTCGAGTGGTCCAAGCACCACTACTGAGCATAAGGTTCTGGGTTCTATTCCCGGGTCGAGCAAAGTAGTTTTAGGGTTTTTTCATTAGGAATTTCTCAGTACTCGTAGCAGCCACGGAGTCGGGATCTGTGCCCGGTTGATGGCAATTACAAGGTTCTTTAACATAACTGGTAGTGTACTATTAGGTACACCTCTGCCTAACTCTTCGGGGATTTCAGGCCTTATATGTATAAAGTACATTATAATCGTTTTATTATTTCCTTTATTTTTTTCTTTACATATTATTTACATTTTAAAATATTTTAAATAACAATAATGATATAAAAAAAAACATTTAAAAATATAGAAAATAGTATCCCACCAGCATCGGGAACAAGGTCCGAGATACCGATGGTCAGGGCTCTTGAGAAAGGATAATCCTAAAAATACGCGCCGTGTCCAGAAGTACTGCTTATATACAGCGTGTAACAGAAAGGGTATAATCATATGGAATACTGTGGTACGGACCATCAAACTGAACAACTTTCTTTATGGGACCACCATCGAAATCGTAAAAAAATTATCAGCTGTCCCATACATTTGGGTCGAGTAGGTATTGAAATTTTGTATAGGACAGCTGATTATTTTTTTACGATTACCATGGTGGTCCCATAGAGAAAGTTGTTCAGTTTGATGGTCCGTACCACAGTATTCCATATGATTATACCCTTTCTGTTACACGCTGTATATTATAATCGTTTTATATTATTATTATTATATATATTATTATTATTATATATATTATTATTGTCATTTTATGAAAATACATAGTACCTCTCACTCTACTAACTGTAGTTCGAAGAATTTATTTTTTATTTATTAAACTTTATGCACATATTGTAAAAACACTATACAAAGGCGGACTTAATGCCTTGCTCATTTTCTACCAGTCTATCTTAGGGTGATGCAGAGACAAAACATAGTAGGTACAATGACACAGAAAATTTTCAAGAATAAAATACAATAATATATACATACAACTACCACAAAGGTATGACAATAAAACGCAACGAACTGTTCGTCTAAAAGCGCCTTAATATCAATCCTCAAAATCTAACTTTCTTGTCCTTTTTGTATAAAGACAGACATTGTTTAAAGTTATGAATGTATTCTCAATAATTAAGAACCCTACAAATTAAGTAGCTACGTACTTACCCTGGCGAACTTCAAGCTCCATGGAGGAGTACCTATTAGCTTCAGTAGTATGGAAGTTACGGTCATTTTCACGACAAAACTTTTACTAAACGTCAAAGTTAGGCAAATGGATAAGCCACCACAGCTATTTAACCAAAAGCTTGACAACAATTAGATTGTTAAGAGATCTGTTGTCATCGAGAATCGATGTCGTAACTTAAATATAATCACCTGATTGCTGAAATATATTTCTGTGCTAATTAAATGCTACGCCAAATTTCTACGCCTGTCATTCAAGTCATTAGTCAAAACCGGCCATTAAAAATAACTATTAAATAAACTAAACAAACTATAAAAGGGTATCTAAAAACTCCTCAACGCCGTCAAATGGTAATGTGCCCAAGAGACTGGCGGCGTTGCCACGTTGTATGGCAACATTTAACCCCTGGCCAAGGTAAAGCCCAGCCCTTGGGTCACGGGAAGCGTCAACTAGGCGATTATTAATAAACTAGCTGTTGCCCGCGGCTTCACTCGCGTTTTGGTCGGAAATTATCCCACGGGCACGTTTTAAATATAGCCAATGGCACTCGGAGATAATGTAGCTTCCTATTAGTGAAAGAATTTTCAAAATCTTCAGAAAATCCAGAGATGACGCCCTACAACTTCACAAACTCACAAACTTTACCTCTTTGTAATATTAAGTATAGATGGTATTAAATCAAAAGCTTATTTAGAAGCAGAATACCTATTTTCAATTTTATTGATACTCTAGCACAGTAACACAGGCAGAATAGGCCCCCTATTCATATTGTGCCGGAACGAAATATAAAAGCCACAATAGCACATTGGCATTGACCGGTCGGAGGGTCGCGGGTTCAATTCAAGTTCAAGTGCACATACGTGATGTAGTGAAGAGGGAAACATTTGCTTAAGGGGATTACCTCGCTCAAATCCTGAAAATACCGTGTGTTTAAAGAAGTTTGTAGATGAATCCTTTTGTGCGTTTCCAATATAAAAAATATATGTTAAAGTAAAGGTCATCACAAATACATTGTATTGTTTAAAATTTTAATAAACTAACTCAAATTTTATCGAAAAATCGTAACAAATAGGTCCTTTTTCAACCTAAATTGAAAATTTTCTCTATAACGGCTCAATAACTCGGCATGAATTTTATACCAAAAAATACGTAATGACGTATTTAACAATGTGTGTTGATTTTTTTCTCATATTTCTTTTAATATTTTAAAACATATTATAAAAATCGGAAATTTCGCGAAAAGCACTATGTCACTGCCGCACTCGTCCCTCTCTCTCTCGCCGTTTCGTCGTAAGTTAGTACGGGGCAGCATGCTCAAGGTCATTGGGCAATGTAATGCCCTTAATGTTTCACTTGCTAGTAATTCAATAGGTTACGACAAATATTATGGTTTACAATCTGTTTTTACTGAAATAAAAGAGAGTGCTTATATTAAGCTATGAACTACAGCACTACAGCTACTATGCAACTACAGTACTTTCACAAGTTATTATGCCTTGTGTCTGTGACTGTAGCTTCGCCTTTGTTTTTCTGACTTTCAAAAGTGCCTGCGAAGGTCTAATTGAAATAAACGCTTTGAGTTTGAGTTTGAGTTTATGCTATTTTTTTTCTTGTCTCGGTAATCTCAGTCTCGCTAAATAGCCATGTGAGATCTCGAATCACCAATATCCAGCCCACCTTCTTGGATCTTAAGCTTTCAATCTCGACTCGAGTTTGTCTGTGTGATCGGGATAACACATTTGTTGGTAAGCGATGATCCAGTCGACGATAGTACATGCTTGACTTGTAGCTGAGAGTATTTAAGCTTCGAAAAACAGTCTTGGTCTTCAAGTTCCGCAGCAGTTCGCATACTGAAGACGAAGCAAAAAACGCTGCAAGCTGTACCGTTTATCTGGAACTACCTTTATAAACAATTCTTAAAATCGATGCTCTTATACTTTTTACATAACACACGGATACACCAAACGGGTATAATTTAAAGTACGCCAGGAGATTTAATCAATTTTCTCATTGCGAATTTGCGATGTAAATGCTGACCGATCGGAACAGTGATCTTTCTGTGCATGATTTATGGGCTTTTAAAATTAATAAGTAATTAACAATAATAAAATTGTAATTGTGGCGGCATTACGGGATTTTGCACTGCCAGAGTCTACAAAGACTTTTTTAATAAATATATTCTTTATCTGTGGTTTTCTACATGCTGTTGCAGATTTTAAAGATTAATTGACCATATTTCCATTCTAATATTATTCCCTCTTCAGGTCTTATAGCCGAAGGGATTTCGATGAAATATGGCACAACGGTATAATAATGACCTGGGTCAGTTCGCAGAGGTATTTCTATCCCGGTTGTACAGTCACCAAAGGAGATAAGTAACCAGGATATATGTAGTTGAAGTTTAATTAGAAATCGATGGATGTTTTCGAATACAATTTAATTGGATATATGAACTGTTTGTGTTCTATTAACAAGATTAAATTTTATTCGAAAACATCCATTGGTTTCTTACTAAACTTCAAGTATATCCAATGACCCTGGTTACTATCTCCTTTGGTGACCGTACATTCCTGTGGGATACTTATTTTTCTGATGACGATTTGGGGCGTAGCCGCAAGTTAAGGCTGCTGTATGATAATTTGTTTTATCAAACAGTTTTTGTCATTGTAAGCGTTGTTATTGTAAACTACAAGCATAACAGGGATCCAAATTGTCCTAAGTGCAACCTTTCGCATTTTAATCGAAAAAGAAACTATAAACGCCGCGGTGCCGCACGAAACGTCTGCCACCGCCATTATCAAATTCCCAAAACCGTACGTCTTGTACTTTTTACATTGCGAACAGCTATAAATTAGTATCGTTGTTGATTTAATAACATTCTGAAGGGAACTGATCTCTTCTCAGATGCATGCTGTGATTGTAACTGAGCGGATAAACACCTGTCATGGCTGTTGCTAAGGGGTACTGAATGAGGAGCTAAAAAAATTACTTGGTAGGGTATAATGAAATGTAATACTTGCGCCACGTTGACTGACTACGACTTGCGTCCGGCACGCGCGTTTATCACATTGTTTTGTGGGATTTCGCATGTCGCGTCGCAATCGTTTTGAGTTCAGAGTCGTCACGCCGTCTCCTTCTGAGCTAACTGCGTCGCCGGGTTCTGTTTTTCGGAACCCAATCTGTTGCCACTTTGGCCCAGTTTTGATTCGGCAATCGACATGCGGCAGATGTAGCCTGCCCAGGTCCATTTTCAAAGTATACGATTACGTATACTGTCAGAAATTTTGACTCCTAGTATACTTCGTTCCATGGCTCACTGGCAGACCCCGAGTGCGGACTTCTTCTTCTTGGTCAATTTGCGAACTGGACCATTTGCGAACTGGACCAGTTGCTAATTGGAAGTTGTGATAATTGGACATTTTGAGCCCACTGGACATTTTGCGAATTGGACATAATGCGCCCAAAGGCTCGTGGCATGCGATTTCTTTCATTTGTTTTATCTGCAGTCGCTCACACAAGGCGCATGTTGTTCGTAGCTACGCAGTCAATGTTATAGCAGACACGAGACTTTAAACATTGTTAGTTTATAATAATAATAACTTTATTTCTCTTATCATCATAAACAGTACAGAGTCACTTATCACTACATAGAGACTGGTGTCCGTTTTAGGTAAGACCTGTATTACAGTTCACCAGGCCTCGCATACCAGCTGCCACGGGACACCCCGGGCGTCGGGGGCCACGTTGTGGCTCCCGGCCACCGTAGGCGCGGGCCTGTGGACGGTGAGTAATGGGCTAGCTCGACATCCGGCCGTTCAATGACGGCAGGCCGTGTCGACGGCGCGTTCGTATTCCACGCGAGTCACCGCGGCTCTGGAACACAAACGGTAATGAAGGAACATGGATGAGTTTTAGTCAGTACAAATCTGACACTCCCATCACTCCGCCCAGAGCGGGAGGATTTCCGTTGATGATATCCCATCCTAAAAAAAAATAAGGCTAACCTTCCGTTGGACTTTATCTTATGAGTCTTTATTATAACTGTATTAAATTAACTGTATACACGATGAATTTAGCATAATTCAGTAAATTATGTAAACAAATTTATAAAATCAATTAAAACATAATTAAAATGGTAAAATCATTTGGCGATTACATGAATTCTTCATTGAAATACTTCATCGCGTTTTGACGACGTTTAATGTTATGATCTTCAATTTGATCACCGTAAGAAAGGCTAAAGTGAAGATTGACGAGTTCTTCTCTCAATTCTTCTTCCTGAGTGACCTTGTTGCACTTTTTCAGTCTTCAGTAAAAATAAACTCCAACTATCGATTCAACAAGAATTAAATGCACGCCACGTGTTTCAATTTTCTAATTAATAGAGAAAAGTAAACACATAAGTGATACCTCGTACTCTTAAGTGATAACTATGTCTTTTGTATGAGGTGTGCGTCGTGTTAATGGTCATCATGAGTCCACTGTAGAGGGAAAGGCAGAAGTACCTACCAAGGTAGTGGAGCGACCGAAAATGTACCTAAATGAAGATCAGTTTACCGTAAGTTAAGGTTCTTTTCAAGACGGCAAACTGAAACTGTATCTATACTAATATTATAAAGAGGTTAAATTTGTTTTTAAGTTTGTATGTAGGGGGTAATCTCTAGATCTACTGAACCGATTTTGAAAATTCTTTCACTAATAGGAAGCTATATTATCCCCGAGTGCCATAGGCATACATTTACAACGTGCCCGAGGGATAATTTCCGGCAAAAACGTGAGCGAAGCCGGGGGCAACAGCTATGTTATATAAAAATCATACAACTGAATAAATAAGCTAAATGTTAGCTTAAGGAGGATACGCTAAGGTAGCCCACGGAATTCTTTTACATGAAATAGGACTTGCAAATTGCAGAAAAGGTAGCTCGAAATGAAGGCTAAATAATAAGGTCTTTAAACGTTAGCGACGTGTGCTTTGACTTACAGCGCAATTTTGGTCGTTAGCCCGTCTTCGGGTGCTCGAAACACTACTCGAATACGGGACCCTAAAGATTTATTATAACATTACGAGTTGTTTGAATTAAGTCGAACTATGAAATCGGACAATATTGACCAAAGACAGACGTACTCGGCCCGTTTATTTAGGTACACGTCGTTTGTCCGAAGCAGTCAAATTCGGGCAAATGTGATCAAGTGATAACACTTTATGTAAGTAATACACTTACGTAGTACACTTTGTAGTGTGTTTTGTGGTAAGTGACAGTGAAAGCTTAAAGCAGTGTTTAACACTTTATGATTAAACCAGCTCTTGCCCGCGGCTTCGCTCGCATTTTGGTCGAAAATGATCCCACGGGCACTTAGTAATGGGCTGTAGCTTCCTATTAGTGAAAGAATGTTCAAAATCGGTTCAGCAGATCCAGAGATTACCCTTACAAAGTCACAAACTTTACATCATTAGAATTAGTAGGTAAAGATAAATGTTCGTTGTGCGACAGTGACAGGAACGCCAACTAATGTTCGTGCTCAGTAACATTTGTAGATCTCAGCCTAAGGTTTTCAGAGTCTATAATTAATTTCGAATGTCTATTGCTAGCATTTGTTTGGTAAACCTGGGGTTCTTTAATGTGTTATGCTCGAAGAAGATCAAAGTGAGAATCGTCGATATAATTATGTCTTTATTCAGGTTATGAGATAGTAAGGTTGGGGCTGTAATTATTTGCTTTACAAGTTTCAATGACCTGGTGAATGTTTTCGGGGATCCGTTGTATGCGAGGCGAGACCGGTCAATGTGGCGATACTTGGGAGAGGCCTATGTCCACCAGTGGTCGTCTTTCTGCTGAAATAATGACGAGTTTCAAGAGCAATTCGAATAGATCTTCTACTTCGCGCCTGTATACAGTGCCAGCCAGACATAAACCACTCACATCTAAGGATGTCAACAAGGTGAAAGTCTAACAAAAACTAGCTTCAAAACGACATTAACTTCAGCTATAACTGCTAAGTTTAATATGCTATATAATTGTATTACATTTATATCTAGCTTTCCTCGAACTGCATGCCCTAGTTGGCAGCCCTAAAAGAAGTCACATTGCATATGAAGAGATTTGACAAAGAGTAGAACAATATTATATGACAGCTTTACAGACGAAGCAATACCGATACATGACAACATTAATTTCGTTTTTTTTTTTAATTTCAGCAAACTTTATCAATTTAGACCATTTTTTCTTCATAATTATTGGAGGCTTTTATCCTCAAAGGCAAGTCAGCCTCATCATAACTTACCCTATTCTATTCTAAACTAAACTACACATACAATATTAATTATATTATTCTTTAATCAAATCAGCGAATAGAATTGCTATCTCCGGTGTAGTTTGCGCTCAAACGTGGACATATGGACCGATGTTGTATTCATTTATTATTTACGTAGGTACTTAACTGTGTTTCTCATTCCTTCTTGTTCTTAGTACATACAATCTACAAGGTGAATATGTTCAACCTTTACAGAATTTACTTTCGTCCTCAAAAAAACGGAATGGGTGACCAGCAGAGCGCAATCTATGATGCAGGACAATATTATGACACCTGCTCATTTCCTTTTTCAGATTATATTAATGTTCAATCCTTACGTTACAGATATTTATTGTGGAGGTAGACAGTTGTTCCATGCAAAATAATCTGCCCGCGTAGCATGACCACCGTAGAAACGGGTTTTGTCGACGAAGAATCGAAAAAAATGACAGATTGTGAAAAGATTTCTATCGTCGCAAGCATGGCGATGTTAAAAATGTATACCAGACATGTCAAGTTGTATAGAAAGAGCTTTCTCGATTCTTGGTAGAATAGAGATAGTATTGCCATGCTATGTGGGCTGGGATCTGCGGATGATAGATGATGGTAATCCGGGCCGGGCAGACTGATAAGGAATTATTTTGTTTACAACATAATTTTCCATTCTTGTTGTTGCTTCATATTTTTTTTTTAGGATCTGCTACGGTCTAAATATAACAGTAGGTATAATTTTAGTTAGCAAAGCCTAAAATATAAAAGATCCCGTAACAATTTGCATGTTTTAGTGCGATCACAATACCTGCCTAAGGCAGGTAGGCAGAGATCTGAGGCTCTACCACAAGCGGACGGTGTAAACGTAACGTACGTACGTAATATTTGTCTGTCTGTCTGTCTGTTTGTTTGTTCCGGCTAATCTCCGAAACGACTGAACCGATTTTGACCGGACTTTTACTGGCAGATAGCTGATGTTATAAGGTCTAACATTTTTTTAAATATTAGGGTTCCACGCAAAAAAAATAAAACCCGTGAAATTAGTAACAAAATTCGACTCGGCTGACCATGTCTGCTGAATGCCCGACGAGCTGTACGCCAAAAACTGAAAAAAATATTTTTTGTTATAGGTACCGTATATTTTTTCATTTACATTCAGTAAAAAGCTGTTATTTTGGTATTACAAACAGACACTTCAATTTATTTGTAGAAATGACTTCCTTGTCTTGTCTTGACTGGAAAGAGACTTCATAGTTTAAAAAAAAATATAAGTAGGTATTCATTTATTTATTGACTGTTTTAAAATCACACATGATTTTTTTATGGTATTTATTACAGGAGCTCCTATAAATATACAGGCTGTCACAAAAATAATTTAAGATTTTACATTAATTATTTTCTATTCGATGAGATTACAAGATAAATTACTTATTTTAAAGCAACATGAAAACCTTGATTATTTTTATGACACTCTGTATAGTTGCGATATTATACAAAATTATTTTCCGCAAACATGTTCACATGATTATTTGATTGATAAATCAGCTAAAAATATATTTTATAATACAAAAAAAAAACATTTATGCAAAAGATAAAATAAAAACTCATGCAATTATTATTGAAAATCAAAGCTATACAATAATTTAACTCATAAAATCAGTGCTACTTTACAAATTGATCAAAATTATTTATATTTTAAATTGAATTTACAGTTTGTAAAACGCTTGCACGTTTGTAAAATTTCATTACAATATATACATTTTTAGAAAAAAACTGTATTTTTTTTTCTGCCACCTCTTCTACCGCTTTAGACCTACTTCATAAAGTCAAGATTGTAAAAAGTTTTAAAATTGCATTCAGGTGTAGTGTAAGTATGGTGTATGGTAGGTATGTAATATTTGTAAAATTTCATTGTATATTCAACAACAAAAATAACAGTATTCAGTGGCACATTATTGCATCTGCGCCAATATATATATTGTTACTATATATTCTGTTTTTTACGTTTGTAGGTACTCTCATCTAGCTTATAATAGGTATCTTAAAATCTAATTAATGCTTACACATTAAGTAACTAAAGCTAAATTAAAATAGTTAAATACTTTGCAAGTACAAGAAACCCGCTATGGAGTGGAACACTGTCTTCCCAATCGTTGTAACTGGTAGGTAAGGTAGATTTTTATTGAAATATTTTTCATATTTTAAGAACTTACAAAATATACAAATATATGACTTAGTACAATTTTTTTTTCTTTCTAAAAAATACACATTAACAACAACACGGTTACTTTTTATATTTTCACAAAATCCAACAAAATTTGGCCCCCGATTTATAGATTTTTTACGGAAAAAACCACCCAATCAGGTACTTTCCTAGACAAAAATTAAGTTGAAATTCACTATTCGAAGAAAAAGAAGAGAAGACAAGATACAAGTTATTTACGTAGAAGAAAAAATATGATTAAGCAAGAAATAAATCAATTCTATGCCCACTGTATATGGCGCAATAAAGCTCTCCTGACCACAAGACATTAATGTTTTGCTCTAGACCACTTCCTCAATCAAAATCACTTAAATAGCCATTAAGTATAGACACAACATTCCTGATGACCCACCAGCTCTAGATTCCCACTGTTCGGGCACCAATGAGAAACTAGAACTATAAACACAAAGATGACAGTAAGCAAAACCACATCAAAAACATTGTATCTACAAAAATAAATCAGTTGTCAAAATAATTCACTCATAATTATAAAATCATTGATCATGTCACAAAAAGTAAAAAAAAACATGCAAAATGTTGCAACTGAATAAAAACAAAAACAAAGATCGTTTTTGCAACAGAATCAATTGATTGTAAAAATCAACTAGGATCTTAGAGTGCAGAAATAACAATTAGCTAATCAATGTGGGCTGATCAATTTGTTCGAAGTGCTGTAGACATGACAATTATCTTATTGAGACTTGAATGGAAGAAACAAGAATTACAAGAGAAAGAATAAAAAAAGAAAAAAATACATAAGAATTCCAACTTGCCTTAAAATGTAACACAAAAACAATTGAACACCCTGTTGTGACAATAGAAAAAATAACTTTGTACCTAAAGGTTGTGAACAATCGAAAATGTTTTAAAACATTACAATGAGATGATAATTGCAAACCATTAAAGAACTACCTATGTATTTGAAAATAATGATAATATTTACACTTGGGTTTTTTATGTAACATCCTGACATAGAGGATTCATAATATGGCCACAGAATAATAAGTACAAGTAATATGGCCCAACAGTGGAAACCAATTGACGTGGTATCACAAAATGGTTAAGGAGTTATGGAGTGACACATCGACGCGGAATTAGCTGAAGCCGATCAAAAAGTGGCTGCAATAAAGACGAATAGTCCGACGCGTCGTCGAGTCACGCAGTCCGAACTAAAAAAAGAAAAATTACGGCTTTTCGCTTTTAATACACTGTTCTTCGTCAATAAAAGTGTAAGGGCTTGATGCTTTAAGAGAATCCTATCTACAGCGTGTAACAGAAAGGGAATAATCATATGGAAGACTGTGGTATAGACCATCAAACTGAACAACTTGCTCTATGGGACCACCATTCAGTTTGATGGTCCGTACCACAGCATTCCATATGATTATACCCTTTCTGTTACACGCTGTAGATAGGATTCTCTTAAGGCATCAAGCTACGCGGTTCTACAAAAAAATATAGCTTTTAAAAATGTATTTTTTCATTAGTTCCGTTGACGTTTAATCAATATAATATATATACAATAACTACCAGTTAGAAAAATGCCAGTTTCTTATACAAAATTATGTTTGACTAGATGAGAGTTAAAAATATCAAAGGACATTATAATACAGATTTTATCACTAGAAAATAAGACTTAACTTTCTTTAAACTTGCTCAAATCCATAGAAAGTATTCTGGGACTGTCACACGGCACTGGTTCATTTCTGAAATAAGGTTTTGATGAATAGATGTTTGTTACTCAATCACGCCAGTACGGCTGAACGGATCTGGGTGAAAATTGACACAGAGATAGATTATAGTCTGGAATAGCACTTATGCTACTTTTTATCTCGGAAAAACACATCAAAATTTCCACACGAACAAAATCACGGGCAAGAAACAGCTATTACAGAAATATGAGACTTAATAGTCGTCCGGAATTAGGATTTGGGCGTAGTTGATGGTAATAGGCTCGCTCTCTATTACATGTGGGTGTACTAAGGTACCTACACCTCTGCCTAACCCGGCAATGTTTGTTGCCCTTGAGGAGCATTGTTATGTTATTATTGGTTCAATTCTTTAAAACTTTTGATAGATGTTAAATTAAATTGATCCTGGGCTATTCATATCCAAAAATGCATATTAATTCAGTCCTGAATTTGAAGACTTATGGTGCTGTGCGGGCGGTGCGGTACCGCATTATAACGCTGTTTACCGCGGTGCGGTGCGGCTTTCGATACAATACTGCGGTTGCGGCACGATGCACTCCGGCGCTGCAGCGCATCACCCCTCCCTGCGTCGTCTCGCAGGTCACAAGTGGCGCACGGCGCCGGCGGCCCAACGCATCGTGTGACATGGCATAGTGATTTGTATGTAGGATGACTTTGCGGCATTCTCCGGCGCCGCACCGCACCGCACCGTTCAAGCATCGTGTGGCCTCTGTCTAACTGCCAGAGTCAGGTCCGTATTTGTCCTTACTAGTTTGATTAAATATTTAGGCAGTAAGCCTGAAATACTGAAATCGGATAAATTGTGGAACGTGGAATGTATACTAGCAATACTCACCCAGGTAAATCAGCTCTGAGGAAAGCTGCAGGCGGCTGCGATAACAACTCAATGCCGTCTCGGTTGTCGCAAATAAGGCGGGACAACGTCACCTTCTTTATTTCTTCTAATTGACCTGTAATCAATAGATTTAATAAAGACGGCCATTTACGTCTCTTCATCATCACAGAGCCTAAATACAGCCAAACATTTACTTTCATGTGTGTGTGGTGTCAAAAAAACATTCGGATCATTATATTTTGGCGACCCCTTTTTTATGTGGATGAATTAGGTACACGGGGGTCAAAAAACTACATAAAATATGAATAAAGATCTAGGACGACATTTTTTTATAGCAATAGATGGTTGTGAGCAGTAAGGAACATCTTTTGTAAATATTATTCAATCATGGTTACCGTAAACCGGGGTTACTTTGATTCACGGGATGACTTTGATCAAAACTTTCATTTCGTTTAAAATCGCGAATTGCATAAAACGAAACGCAATTTGGTAGTTTTTTTTTCTAGATAAGCATCTCTGAAGAACTATCAAATCCTTTTCTGAGGACACGCTGGAAATTCGCCAATAATTTTAATTAAAAAATACAAATATATTGTTATTCTCTATTTATAGCTAAATAATTGTGTTGCAAAACTTCATGTGTAGTTAATTACGTGATGTTATAATGAAATTTCTAGATAAACTCCACTATGTGGCCTATGATCGATTAACCAATACAGTGCTTATTGTTCTTCTTACCTCAAAATTAATGCAATGACTTGAGTTTGTTTAATGCGGGGTGTCATTGATAACCCATATGGTGTGAGATTGATCAAAATATGATCAAATTTTAATTATTATTATTATTCTCTTTATTCATCTAAATACATATGATTTACATTTTTAAATATTCCTAAACAAATGAACATAAAAAAGCATTTAAAAAAAAATAAAAAAAATAACATTTATAATAATATAAATTTTGGAAAACATGTTCTGTTTCTGAGCTCTTTGGCTAGTTTAAGATACTAGTTTTTTTATAAAATTTTTTACTTTATTTATATTTTTTCTTATGTTATACATTTTTAAAACATTTCGTTAAAAAATACCTATAAAAATATTTAAAAGAATATATGGTTATCAGGAACAAGGTCATTATTTTTATTTTTTTAAATTATTATATGTTATTTTAATTAATTGTTTCTAAGTTCTTTTCGTTCTTAAAATAAATAAATAAGAACTGATTTTACTATGACTGAATTTTGTTAACAAATTTTTTATAAAGAAATGTTTATTATTGATGACTTTTACTAGATCAAAGTTACCCCATAATACAAAAGGGTCAATATTAACTTTTCCCGTTGGCAGATTTTGATTTTTTTTAATTTATTGGCATTATAATTGGGTTTACTTTCTAGTTACGCGATAAAATAGGAGGTATCAAAGTAACCCCATTCTTTGTATAACTTTGATCAGATAGTTTTTATTTTTTTTCTCAAAATTGAGCTACATTTTTTCACTTATTATTACAGGAATCTACAGTACTTTATAAACCGATTACTAGACATTTTTTGTATTTTTTTACACCCATAAATTTAAAAGATATGGACCTTCAAAGTTCAATATTGATCAAAATAACCCCGGTTTACGGTATATCGTTTCTACATAATATTTTCATATTTTTGGGCTGGCTTGAGGTTTAATCAGCTATGCTCAGTTACAGTCTGGATTCAGAATGTATGTCCTGTTGATGGCAATAGGCTCGCCCCCTCTTACTTGGGACTTAAACACAATTAGCGAAAAACTTTTTTACGAATTATGTTGATGATGCATCCATAAAGAAAGTCATCGCTATGTAGCAGCTCTTTTCCACTTACTTGGAGTAAAAGCTCCCGGATTGACATCAGGTCCATACTCATAGTAGAACCGATCTCCTTTCTTATGCCTGGCGAACTGGTCAGCTATAATATTCGCGAAGGTCGGGCCCACTATACCACCGTTCATTGACTCCTCTAGCAGCCCTCCCACCCAGAGGTCTATGTCTTCTGGACGCTCGTACACTGAGGACAGGCGCTGCGCTGCCTGTGAAGAAGTGAATTTTGAGCATATGAACATGATCTGAACGTCAACAGACGTGAATAATTGGACAAGCGTTTCATACGAACGTAAATGTTAAAGAGGTTGATCAAGCTAGAGATAGTACAAACAACTCCCAAGATTCCGACAAAAGAAATGAAGCAACGTAACGATGGAATAAACCCTTCAACTTAACTACTACCTTTCTTGACGGATGAGCCCATAAAAGAACATCATGATTGTTGGCAGTTCCATCTCCGTATGAAAGACAGCAATGCAATCTTTCACAGAAAAAGCGTGCTAGTAGTGTAGTTCTTGATTGAAGACTGCAAATCGAAAAACGTTAGGTAACGACCTCTTAGGCTTAGGTGATCTTCGCAGGGTGACTGGTAGCAGCAGGATCATAGTTGTTCATTTCCAGTCTATAACTCCAGCAGTGGACAGTTGTAAGTTGATAATGATATACTTACGCTAGGTGCAAACTGCTGGAACTCGATGTAGGTATCAAGTCCTATTAGTTTCCTGTACTGGTTGTATGAGTTCAGTCCGTGGTCTCGACCCCGCTGGATGTTGATGGCGGCCAGGTCTACGCCATAAGGATTGCCGCCGTGGAACATGTAGCGGGAGAGCTGGAAATATTAAGATGATGATGATCAACTTGGGTTTTCTAACGGTCAGGTCAGCTCAAAGCCAACATGTGCTAGAACCTAAAAATTCGGATCCACCAACCCCAAATGTGACCCTTAAACCAAGCATTATGTACATCTAACTTTATGCAAAAATTATTGCTGGGAAACGACTTTTTTGGGGTGAAAAATCACGTTTTACGGTAAGACTCAATGTAACGGACTCCAAATATTGTGCTGATGGATGGATTAAATAGTACGGGGGCGTGGAGGTTTTTAAAGTCTTATATTAAAAACATGTAGGTATTTAAAAAAATAACTTGTGAAAAAGTTGGAACTTTGACCCCCAATATCTCCGTAACTAAAAGGTTCCGAGGTTTTTCTAGAAGAAAAAAAATATCGCAATGACGGGGAGAACAAGTGCTTTTCGGCTTCGTTAAGGGTCTTGTTACACCCTTTATGTAGTACAACAGCTTCTAGCAGGTAAATGGGGTTAAATGGGAAGGCCATGGAATTACTGTCGTAAACTTACTTCTTTCCTCAGACCAACAAAAATATAAAACTAAGTAGAGACTGGCCCCCTTGGGGGCCTACTCTGTAGTTCTTATGAAGTGGAAATCATAGTGTTGTTGCAATTAAAACTTGCTTTACAGTGACTTCGTTACTGATTACTCACTAATTTAGCCAAGACCACTCCAATTGCGAAGTACTCTTGAAGTAAATGAATAGACCATTGCTTCATGTTTGAAAAATTTGTCTCCTTGACAACTAACGTATGTACTGCCAATATTGGTGAATATTCAAAATGAATAGAATTACGAACATGGGTGTGTTACACAATCACCCCACTGAAATCATCAACCTCTGTGGCCAGCAAAACTTGATTAAAAAATCAACTTACCCCTTCAGTAACAAATGGGTCGACGCTCTGCATTGGCTGCAGGGACAGTCCTATCAGCAACCTGTCCAGGAAGTGTCGCAGCCGTATCCTCGTCGGCTGGAACATTAGCTCCGGGATCGATATGATCTCGTATACTCCGCCCATTTTGGGACTTTGGATACTGAAAGAGAAAATTGCTCCAATAATAATACATATATGACATTAGAAAGTCCATGGATGGGAGGAGCTCGATGCTCAATAATAACAGCCGCTCGAGTCGATCTTCAGGTTAAGCCGTGCTTGCCTAGGTTGGTCCGTGGATGGGTGACCGCTCATTACATACTGAGTTTCCACCCGTGCCTCGGAAAGCACGTTAAGCTGTTGGTCCCCCAAATACTGACAACCAGTCTTACTAAGGGGTATCGTATTACCCAGTACTAACTGGGTTGTGGAGGTCAGATTAGCAGTCGCTCCATGTAAAATAATGGTATTCAGCTGCATCCGGTTAGACTGGAAGCCGACCCCAAAATAGTTGGGAAAAGGCTAGGCAAATGATAATTAGAAAGCCCATCATGGTTACTTTCAAAGTTAATTTCTAAACTGTGAACTCAAGAACATACGAGTAAAGTCATGCTACAATGGTCTTTTGACGTTAACAACGGGGCGCTATTACACCGCTGTTGGTAAACATTTTTGTGAATGTATTGAAAAACAGAAAGCAGGGTTAGTTGAGAATATCATTACATCCTTGTTTCTTGGATCCTTGTACTTACTATAAACATACTAATTCCATAAACTTGAAAAAAAAAACAGCAACAACATCGGCAAACTACCAGTTTTGGCCAACAATTAATAGGTACTTACACACGGCTACACATCAAGCTATACATTTCCAGTGTAAGCTGACCTCGCATTATACGAAATTCCTATACAATGCGAGATTAGCATAAACTGGAAATGTATAGCTCGATGTGTAGCCGTGTGGACCTTTCTTCATTTAATTTTTATTTCTAAGTAATAGATCCCACTTACACAATTTTACCATCGACTACAGAATGTCCGAATCTCATGGCAGCGGAGGAGAACTCTGCTGACAGTGACGGGTTCGTGTGAGGGTCGTATAAGGAGGAGTAGCCTGCAGACGGTGCGAGCTCGAAAATCTTGATTATTTGGGGACCTGTAATAACCGTATATAAAGTCCCATTAAAATAGATGGACAAATTCTAACGCAGCGTTCAGTACGTTTAACAAAAGATATCCAAGCAAAAAATAAAACACTGATTAAAGTGTTTTTATTTTGACCTAAAATAATAAATTGCCGGCACTCTAGAATAAACACATCCATTATGAGTAGGTTGTGTTAAAATTTGTGCATCTATTTTAATGTCACTTTATATAATGTAATTGAAATTGAGATTCCGATTTCTTAGAACTTATTTAGTGTAAATCTGATGATAAATTTCATGGTTCTATTCCCAGGTCAGGCAAAGTTGTATTGGGTTTTCGAATTTCTCAGTACCAGTCAAGGAGTCCGGATTTGGGTCCGTTTGATAGCAACTCGCTTTGATAGCAGCGTCGGGCACTATTTGCTCGGGAATTTGCTGAACTGGGACTATTTGGCGCAGCCATGAGACACACAATATTATCTCTTTTTTCTGTTTAGTTTTAGGTTTATTTTTATTTTTAATTGTCTAGTTTTGAGATTTTTATTTCATTTTATAATTTTTCTTTTATTATTGTGTGCACTTGTGGCGTGTGCCAAATAAATATGTTTTCTTTCTTTTCTTTTTAACAGTCTCGCCCCCTATTGCATGTAACTTAAATATAACTAATGAAATGTGGATGTTCTATTAGGTACACCACTGCCTGACCTGCGGGGATTACAAGATTGATGTTTTGTTTATCAAGGTCTTACCCAGAAGCAAAGGCAGCCACTCATTATAAATGACGTGCTGGAACTCAGCCTGCAGTATCCGCCTGGTCTCCCAGAACACGGTTTCTTCATCCCAGCCGGGGTTGAGGGCCGACAGACCTCGAGCTACACGATTGTGCTCCCTCGTGAAGATCGTATGGAGAACTGTTAGGGAGATGATCTGGTTGCCGTGGTTGTCTCCTACGAAAAAAAAAACATTTTAATTCATAAAACATGATGGGAACATTCACAATTTTTAGTGGTTAATTTATTATTTTCACAACTGATGTGACAAGGAAAAAATAAAATTCTTAGGGTGTTCATCGTTTTATCTTTTACTAGCACTTCGCCCACGACTTCGTCCGCAAAATTTGTGATAGTTTGGCTAATATGCATGATATAAATGTTATTGATAGCTATAGCACCGATGAATAATGTACCTTACTGCCAGTGAAAGATTTTTTAAATTCTTGTTTTCCCTCCTCCCAAAGCGATGAAAGAAGGCGTGAGAACCACCGTGACTCACGAGAACAGTCCTCCCTCTCGTTTAAATCCATCTTTGGATGGATTTGGTTGTCTTGAAAAGATCGCTTTTAGCTATAAGACCGTAAATAGTATCAACCTATGTAAAATGTCTACATGGATTTCAAGGTTTTCCTTTCATTTAATTTATCATGTTTGTTAGAAAGATTTGATCCTTATGATTGACCCTATCGATTGATGCCATCAAAGTACAGGTTGTTATTTTTTTTTTTGGAATTTAGCCGGTTAGATTCCCGAGTATGGCAAGCGAATTGCCGAAAATCTTTGAATACAGAATTATTTATTTTAAAAGTAAAATTTTCTATCTCCAGTATTTAGAATACTTTCCCTCCAGGTGGCGTTGAAAAATTCCAGCATGTATATTATAGATCAGTTCTTAAATCTATCTATTTAGCACTATGTCCTAGCAGTTGGATAGACTCATTATGCAAAGAGGTTTAAGTATCAGACAAGAGAACAATACCTGATTCAAAGCAAGCCGATCCTTCTTTCACCGCTAAACACTCCTCCCTCTCCGTCAGAGGCGGCAGCTCCCTGCCATAGTCATTGAAGGTCTTCAGCAGGCCACCAGCAGAGCGGAGAGAAACGAGCTTCTCTTCAGAGCTGCCGTACAGGTGGGACAGGTCCGGGTAGTGAGTGGCGCCATTCATCTGCAGAGAGAGAATTTAATTTTGTGTTATTTTCTTAAGAGATTTAATAGTATTTGTATCGTTTATTGATGGGCGCATTAAATCGGTTCTATCAAATCAGCCATTCGCAATCCACTGATAGAAACAGCCACCTTTTAAGGTGGCTGTTTCTATCATTGGTTATCCACGACGATGGTCCATCTGGCTGGAAAGACTCTCACACTACGCTTGCCGATATGCGATCTCAAATCCACTCGTATGCTCCATTGGCCATGAATCCTTCAACAAACATGGTCTGGTCAGCCCAGTGCCACTTCAGCTTGCTTCTTTTTCGGATAAATTCATTAAAAAATGTATCCTTCAAGGAACTCAGAGTGTAAACTCGCTTCATAGAGCGCAAAGTGAAGCGCTACAAACTCCAAAGCATGTGTCTGTGAACCATCAGATATGTATAATTATGTATAAAATGAACGTTTAAAATAAAACTATTAAAAAGACTACGTACCTGTTTAGCATATCCTACAGAGCAATCGCTAGCTGGCGCGATCTGAGTCCTGACAAAGTTTATGCACTTCTGTCGAAACTGCCCGTAGAACTGGTCGTCAGGGGCCACCACTATTGGTGCGCAAGCGAAGTGCTGCAGCTCTGGAGGCAGCAAGTCTTCGCCATCGTTCATGCAGCAGGAGATAGCACTGCCATTGTCTACGGGCAGTCAAAGGCAGGATTGCTGAATTTTAGGATGGTTTCGGAGAGTTTTATTCAATTTAACATATCTCACACTGAGTGAGAATTTCGAAACATTCTACGGCATGTTTCAAAAAGATATTTAAGGGTAACCATCAAACTGAACCACTTGGACCATTTCCATCACCATGGAGCGTGACCTTAATCGGAACTGGCGTTAGTTCCGATCTTGTGTGTTTTTAATACAATTTCGGTACCGTAAGATTCAAACCTGATGGCGGCTCTGCACATCAAACCGTCAAACGTATGGCTGCGCAGTACCACAGTTTTGTGTCAACGGGGCGCAAAGGCATAGATTAAGCAAAAGTACGAGACGGCGGGGCATATCCCCCCGCGCGCTGTCTCTTTCACCCGCACCACAATGAATTCAGTGTGTGAGTTACGTCTGTACACTGCACAAGCGCGCACGTTGCTTTCCACGCAGACTCGAACACATTGTAGTTTGTCGCGCAAACCTTCGCCCGCAGCTAACTTCCAAGCCGCCATTAAGTATTATGAATCGAACTGTAGCCAATTTCTCAGATTTTTACCATTAGAGTCTTCTGACAATGACAATCAAGCACAAAGCGAAACATGCAGTTATGTTTCCCTAAGTGTCACGAATAAAATATATGTTCATGTTCTAGCGAAGGTCCTCACCTGCAGTGAACACGACCCCAGCGCTGATGTCATGAGCGATGAACTGTCCGAACTGCATAAACATCATGTTGTGAGTGCTGCTGGGGTGGCTCCCGTCCAGGAGTAGCGCACTGCTGACGGCACGAGCACTTGGCAGAGGTAGACCAGACTGAGCTGTTCTCATGGCCCATGTTCCTGAAATCATGAGAGTTTTTAAAAAGATTTCTTAAGACATATAGTCCAGCAATCCTTATGATCGAAGAAAAGATCAAGGGTTATTATAATTCAAATATTTATATCATAATTAAAATATTTTTATTTAGGTACTATGCGTACAAGAAGAATAATTGCCAAACTTAAGTGGCAGTGGGCACATTGCTCGCAGTATGGATGTCCCATGGGGCCGAAAAGTTCTAGAGTGGCGACAGCGAACAGGAAGACGTTGCGTTGGATGGCCTCCTGGTTTCGGTCCCCTAGTAAAACCGGCCTTTCCCGCGTTTTACTATGGGACCGAACCGGGTTTCACATGCCCTACACTAGGTGGACCGATGACCTGGTGAAGGTTGCGGGGATCCGCTGGATACGAGACGCACGGTACCGGTCAATGTGGCGACACTTGAGGGAGGCCTATATCCAACAGTGGACTTCTTTCGGACGAAATGATGATGATGATGACTATGCGTATATTACTTACAAACGATAAACAGACTAAGAATAAAAATATGTAGAAGTATCAATCAGATGACATGATGTTTGATTACAGAGCGTCAAAAAATTCATCCGCCATCCAAAAAATTGCAATTGGCTGGCTTATAATAAAATGCAATACGTTATGCATCAGATTTTAAAACCTGGGAACACATTAGACAATTGTTTACATAAAAATATAATGTTACAGCTACAGCTTCCAACAGAGTTAGTCTGATAACAACGTTTAACTAAGGGGTATCGTATCACCCAGTACTAACTGGGTTGTGGAGGTCAGATGGGCAGTCGCTCCATGTAAAATACTAGTATTCAGCTGCATTCGGTTAGACTGGAAGTGGACTTCTTCGAAGTTAGAAAAGGTTTGGGCTGATAGTGAAGACGGTATAGCTCCCAACAGAGTTTACTATTTCTGCAATATGAAAATTTTCAGCCTAATTTAAAAAAAAAAGTTTAATTACCGTCGCTATAATGAGGAGGCAAAAGTCTTTCGAAGCCGGTGAGGACCGCACCCCATGTGGAAGATGAGGGGTTGTTGCACTCCCCTCCAATGCTCCTGTAGCGACTTGGAGCCGAACACGATGGTTGCGGAGGGCAGAATGGACCTGAAACATAATAGAGAATTTATATTTTGGCAAATTTAACTTTCATTCCGAAGCACGTCTAACTCTGGGCTCCTACTGAGAAATTGCTAATGGAAAAAACTCAATAACACGTTTTGCTCGACCAAGACCTAGGATCCCAGTCTCAGCATTTACACTTGCGACTGCGAGACCAACGGAGCAGTTACTCAGTTATAATGTAGCTTCTTATTAGTGAATGTTATTTTGCACATTGTTTGGAAGTCAGTGTTTTTTTAGTATTCAACAATGTTTTTTTGTAATGTCTTCATAGTTTTTGTAACAATACTCGTGTATTTAACTAAATGAACTCACCATCAGTATTATCAGTCAGTCCTAATGCCAGTTCATCTTCGGAGATAGCCTGGCGCGCCTTCAACTCCTGCGCAGTGAACAAGTTCAGCAAACCGCCGCGACCTAGCGTGGCGGCACGCTCGTCGTGTGTCGTCACCGACTGAAGAAGAGAAATAATGTAGTCAGAAATCATGGTGCAGGTGCTCCAACCAAACGATTTTTTTTTAAATCAACATTCCTTATCAAAGTGATGAACCTTTGTTCTCATATTATTACATTCGCAAAATATTATATTCGCAAAATATTATATTCTCGAATTATTATATTCTCAAAATATTACACAAAGAACAATCACAGCGAAAAACTCGTTGGCTACATAATAACAGCTGCACGGGTCGATCTTCAAGGTAAGGTCACGCTTGCCAAGGTCGATCCGTGGATGGGGTACCATCCATTACAAACCTACCGAGTTCCCTCCATGCCTCGAAAAGCACGATAAGCTGTTGGTCCTGGCCGTCCAAGTACAAATGATAGCCAGGACCAACGGCTTAACGTGCTTTCGAGGCACGAAGAAAACTCGGTATGTAATGGGTGGTCACCCATCCACAGACCAACCTAGGTAGGCGCGGCTTAACCTGAAGATTGATCAGGGTGGCTGTTATTATTTAGCTACGAGCTCCTCTGGTAATAAAACCGTTATAAGCTATTGCTTTACTGAATCGCAGTAGCACGCACGCTGATGGCAGTACCTAGGCTACGCTAACTCTAGTGGTTTGGATTATCTACATAGTTTAACGTTTAACTAAGATGAAACAAAAGAAAGAAAACATGTTTATTTGACACATGACATGCCACAAGTGCACACAACATAAAAAAAAAACTTAAATCTCAACAACAGGACATAACATTGCGTGTCTCACGGCTGTGCCAAATTATTCCAGTTCAGCAAACTGAAAAGCAGCTAGTGCCCGACGCTGGTTTTCAACTGGACCTGAGATAGTGATGTGATGGACGTAAACAGTTTTGTAAATGTAACATTCTTGTAACACAAAGTACTTTGTGTTACAAAAACGTTTCCTTACCAAATGATGACCATAACTCGGCGAAGTAGTATTGACGATTGTGTGTATGGAGTGTTCTAGAAGTTTGGCAGCGAGGGTGATGTATTGAGACAGCTTCTGTCGCGACTGCGAGTGAGAAGACTTGATGTTATCGGCGCTAATGGACGTGGATCTCGATGCGCGGGAGTGGCGCTCGGATTCCGCTATATAGGGGGGATAGAAATTAAAGAATAAGAATTATTAGTCATCATCTTCATCTTTTCATATCGACGATATATTTAAGTGTATTTAACTGTTTATGCCCAGTGGGGTGGCATTTATTGCAGTACATTATCACCCACATTTCGTCAGTTTTGTTCCAAGAGCTACTGAGAAATTCCTAATAGAGAAAAACCAAATAAAACTGCCAGATCTGGGAACCAAGCTCATGCTTAGTAGCGATTGCAACAACTAGGTCATCGAGGCAACCGGGAAGAAAAATAAAGAAATACGCTTTGGCCAACCATCCAGGACCTCTTAATCAGCAGTAACGACCATTTGACCGCCTACCATGACGTCTCAAAGCAGGAGTAATTCCAGAGTGGGAAAGAGTTGGCGCTAGACGACCTATATAGCTCTGTCTCTGTCCCACACTGGAATTATCCTGCTTTAAGACGTCATGGTAACCCCCCAGGTCTATTTTAGCAATGCACGATGTCTTGAAATTATAATTATCTTCTAAAAAAAAAACTGTCTCACCTGCATGTCCACTGCCAGTAAAGCAGCACACTCCTTCTGTCCCTTCTAGATGGCAGGCGGGGTTGTAGGAGCTGGCTCTCACGTGTGCTGGACACTGCACCTTGGGCACACACCTGCCGTGACGGGGGCAGATGGCGCAGGGAGGCTCTTTGTAACGCTGGTGCTCTGGAAATGAGTACAGTGATGGAAGAAAAGTTCCTTTCTGTTTAAATGAAAGTTATTTCTGTTAACTGGTTTAAAAACAAATACGTATACATTTTACAATAACAAAAATAATCGACTTCCAAAAAAACACAAATAAAAACTTTTGTTTTTTATTTTACCTCTTTTAGTTGTGGTATCTCACACAAATCCTTGTCAAGTATCAATTTTACATGTTACGTGACTAGAAGTTGAAAAAACCGATCAAGTGCGAGTCGTACTCACGCGTACACAGGGTTCCTTATCACCAAACAATATAATAAATATATTTTGAAGGCTCATTCATATGTTGTATTGTTTTAAATACAACAGCAAAACTAAATTTGTTTTTCATAATTTGATAATGAAAAACAAAGTTACTTCTGCAGTTTGATGAAAAAGCCCCATATCTCAAAAACTAAACATCAAATCTTATTCAAACCAATTTTGGTTGAAAGTTTTTTTTACGTTCCACAATCCTACATTTTTTTCAGATATTTCCTCCTCGTACTTTAGAAATTAGAGACACACATTTTACCACTTTGGAAGTGTCTATCTTTCAAACGATTGACTTTTGAAAAAATGGTTTTACGAACCTCAATGTCATTTTTAAAGATCTATATAAAGATATAGACACCACGCATGTATAGGTTTTGATGAAAAAAATATTTTTTAGTTTTAGTTCAAGTCAAAATTATACAAAAACCACACCACCTTTTAACTGTAACTAACATAACCGATCCTTATTTAAAATATTTCACCTCGGCATATTATTATTATCTCAGTAAACAAACAAGAACACGACTGATGCAACATAACCTAAAAATCCATCGCTAATGAATAAATTAAAAAAAAAACCACTAAATCTTCTCATTCACACAACAAATATGCCTACTACTTAACTGATATATGTAGATAGGCCTTCTCTATATCACCACTCATTCTCCGAATCTTTCACAAATAAGACATCTTACCTTGTCCATGTGGCACTTTGCTCTTATCATGCGCGTGGGCAGACAGTATTACCGGACACACCACCACCACATACACGAACAAACGTAAAACGAAGTTGTATAAACACATGTTGTTGAAGAAAAAGAAAATATTACAAAGTTTTAACTATCACTTGAAGGTTTTATGAAAAAAAAAACCTAAATTATTCGAAAAAAGAACATGGTGTCGCTCGCGCCAGCTAAGCGGTGATTGAAATGAGCGAGAGAGAAGTTTGAATTTGAAGGTTTAAATTAAGAATGGATATTGAGGGTAGCTGTTTTTTTTTGCTTTTGTTACATTTAAGAAGGTAGGCAGTCGATCGCTCGTCTATGGTAGCAGTTTGATCTTTGACTATAGGCTTAATTATAATTAGCATAGCATGCATGATAATTATATTGAAATAAATTTATAAAATAAAAACACAAAACCGACAATCCAAAGTCGGTCCAAATCGAAGTCGGTTTTGTTTTACCCTTTTTAGTTGTAGCTTAACACACAAATTCTTGTCATGAATTAAATTTTACAGAAGTTAGTAAAAGTACTCGTCAAGACGAATCATACGAGCTACTCATACGATACTCGATGAGGTTTTGTCGTTTTATAACGGTGTTCCTATGGCCACCGTCCAGAACCATCATCAGACACTGGATACCATTTAGGACCAAAGTAGGTACTCATCAAGACGAATCATACGAGCACAAACTCGATGGGATTGTGTCATTTTATTACGGACTACCTGTGACCACCTTCCAGCTCCATCACCAGACCCTGGGTACCATCTAGAGACAAAGTACTCGACAAGATAAATTATACGAACCCAAACTCGTTGGGGTTATGTCGTTTTATAACGTAGTTCCTACGGCCATCTTCCAGCTCCATCATCAGACCCTGGTTACCATTTAGGACTACAGTACTTGTCAAGACGAATCAAACGAGTCCAAACTCTACGGCTTTGCATCGTTTTATTACAGAGTTCGTATGGCCGCCTTCCAGCTCCATCATCAGATCAGCTACATGTCATCATAATATTGCATTGTCTCGCGATATACACATGCGTGTACAATTTCAGCTCAATCAGAAATCGGGAAGTGTGTCAACAACTAGCAAGTATCACGCGACGTCGCGTGATGGACATCAAAGCGCCTTCACGCGACGTCGCGTGATGTTACAATTAACGTGAGGAAAACAACCAAATTCCTAAACTGATTTTGATGAAATTTCTATGGGACCAATCGGGAAGCATATCCTTTCAGATGAAAAAAGAATTTTTCAAATCGGTTTACAAATGACGGAGTTATGAGGTAACAAACATTAAAAAAAAAATACAACCGTATTGAGAACCTCTTCCTTTTTGAAGAAAATCGGTTAAAAAGAAAAAAGCTTTTATTAGGAAAATTGTAAAAAAAGGATTATCTATCAACATTGAACGCGTACGCACATACAGTTTATGCGGATCTCTCATTGTATAAGAAATCTATACAAAGCGAGGCCAAATTATAGTGGAAATGTACAGTTTCTTGTGCCGCCGTGTGTACATAAACAAGGAGGAGGCTTCGCTTGAGTTTCAAATTCAGTGGCAAGATTTGACCAATACATACCTACTTACTAACAAGGTTAGTTAAATAAAAACCAAATAGTGGCATACATTCCTATCTGTATATCTATTCCTATAATCAAAATCATCAGAAGAAAAGGGGATATGGTACCGAACCATCCAGCCAGGGATTTCTCGGGCTCCGTTGATTGATTGTGATCTGAACAGAAAATTAATTACTATAGCCTTAAGACTTCGTTCCGGTCATATTCCTTCGAATAAGTTTTATCATTTAATGAAGAAAGTTTTGTCTCCAAATTGTGATGACTGTGGAGTGATTGATGATGTTTTTCATATCCTGATGGAATGTGTCCGGAATGAAAATAGTAGAATAAATGTTTTTGGACGATAGAAAACATATAATATTGGCATTTGTAATACCATCCTTGCTTTTCCAGTGTCCGAGAAAGCAAAACAATTGTATGAGCTAGTAATAAGTAGATCGTAAGTTAGTCTTAATATAGATCGTAAGTAATTTATTTTCCTGCACTGGGCGATGTGGTCGCTAAGCGACAAAGCCATTTAATCAAATTAAAAAAAAAAAAAAACAAAATCAAAGCATTTATTTCAAGTAGGCCAGTTACAGGCACTTTTGATTTGTCGAAACAAAGATAACAATTAAATGTAGCTACAGTCCCAGTCACAAGGCATAAAAACTGTGAAAGTACTGTAGTTGCCCATTCCCTATCGTAGATCTCTATGGAAAAGAACGGGCAAGTAACTCCATGGACACTCTTTTAAATTTAAATCAGCAAATTGTTACAAAATCTTGGTTACATCATTCATGTTGAGATGGTAAGTGTACCATCTCAACATGAATGATGTAACCAAGATTTTGCACACATGATGATTTTGCATTTTGTGCACATCTTGCTACATCGTTCTCACATAGTGATCTAAAAGTGTCCACAGTAAAAACAAAAAAGACAATTCAAAAAATAATTAATTCAAATAAGCCGTGGCAACTAAGAGATGACCAGTCACACTGACAGCGCCCGTTCACGAACATGACGCATAGATCAGCACCATTCAACTCAACCATTTTGAAGGGAACTAAATGATCCGACACACGCGCCACCATCAGCGAGACATTTGAGTGAGCATGACTAATACACTATCGTCGACGATCATGCAGTAATAAAGTACAGAGTTCCAATAGAAAAAAACCGCCCAAGTGCGAGTCGGACTCGCGCACGAAGGGTTCCGTACCATTATCTAAAAAAAATATTTTAATTGGCGTCAACTATGTATGTATGGGGCCACCCTTTAATTTTCAACTTTTTTATTTTTGAATTTTTGCCTTTATTTGTGCTGTGAGGCCTTGCTTTTTGCCAAATTTCATGATTCTAGGTCAAAGGGAAGTTACCCTATAGGTTTTGATTCCCTTGTGAAATTGTGTAATACGCGACATAAACAGTCATATCTTTTGATCGTATTGACTTACGAGTTTGGTTTTTTGACCTGAGTATTTGATACTAATTTCAGCTTGATACCGCCACGCATTCCTGAGAAAAAGGGTCTTGACAGACAGACAGACGGACAACAAAGTGATCCTATAAGGGTTCCGTTTTGCCGATTGAGGTGCGGAACCCTAAAACGACCAGCTTTAACCAGGTATCTGTAGGTACCAACTTCTGTCGTCAACTTTTTCCACGCGTAATCCAATCACAAATTAAACAAACGATTGATTTACATTAAATATTTTATTTCTCATATTCACAAATTTAAAAAAAACTTTCACAACATCTAAAAATACCTATCAGAAACTTATTTGAATCGCATTACTTTAACTTGCCTATTTATTTACAAGAAATCTTAACCACAATAAATGAATGTAAAAACTAAATAAAATAATCTAGTACCTACAGATTTTAATTCTAATATTTAAAAATAAAACAGATATCATATTAAATAGTAAATAAATTACTTATAATAAAAACTAAATCTTCGCTTAGAAACAATAAAAATTCGACGATTTCTACTATTTTCACCTGAATGTTTTATGTCTAAACGTGCTTAGCCATATGACAGTGCGCTTTTGTTTAGTTACTTATCGCGTAATGTTGGTGAAAACGGGAACAAGTTAAAAATTAATTATTTTGTACTACATTCGAGCGCCTTAGAAATAAGATTAGCAAAAAAAAATGCAACTTGAACATAGGTTCATTATAAGTAAAATATACACGCACAATACATGCTTTACTAGACTTGGTTCAAGTTTTTAATGCTTTTTTCTGTTCTCTGATCTTCTCGTCTGATGGTAGAAGAAATGCGACTACGCCACCACCTGAAATAAGGTAATATTGTGTAAGTCTTAGTTGTTCATTGTTCATCACGCTTATCATTCCCTGGTAGCCTACCATGACGTCTAAAAGAGACGGAGCTTCAGGGGAAGTCAAGCGCCATCTCTTTTTCAACTCGGGAATAAGATTCAAACAATATTTAGGTACTGCTATAACGTCACGGTACCCAGCCCTTATCCCAAATAATTTGTGGTCGACGCAGAAAGCTTTCATAAATTGTCTTTCAATTCAATAAAATTAAACTTATTACTTTCCAGTTCAAATTTTTATTATTCAGCAGAATTTTATAATTCAGATGCATCCGATTAGACTGGAAGCCGACCCCAGCATAGTTGGGAAAAGGCTAGGCAGATGACTTTCCAGTTCTTATAATAATTGTGACATTATGGAGCACTCCATGGATCTACTATCTGCCCTTAATGTAACTTCTGTGAATTCCCTAGCCCTAATAGTAAGTTCTATAGAATCGGAACAAAATTGGAGTAAACAATACTTACCAAAAGCGATAGACCCATAGATATAAAAAGCGGCTTCGCAGTTCGTGTCGAGGAGTCGCTTGAGCACGTTGATACCGATGACCGCACTGCCACGACCAACCATCAGGGTAAGGCACACCGCCATGGCTCTGAAAATGTACACGGCAAAATAGATAAAGCTATTATTGACAAAAATATACCTACAGATATAGGTACAAACGTATCACGAATTAGTGTAATGCAAATAAGAATTATAGTTGAAATATTCATGGCTCAGATGTGCCTACGGATTTTTGTAGTCCAAAAAAGTTGTCAAATATAGTAATTGTAAAGTAAAAGTGTATTCCATTGTCAGTTAAAACAAATGCAGTATGAAACTTCCATGTGTTTTCAAAACTATACAGTACCTAAGTATCATCACTGTGTTTACGGGACCATAGAGTATTATGAACTTACTTGACATAAGTAGGGAAGACATCAACACTATACGTGTTCAAGAAACCGAAGTTAAAGATGGCTGACAAAAAGACCATGAAGAGGACAGCACTCAGGATCCAGTAGGGGCTAAAGTTGATGACCAAGGCTGCTGTTCCAGCTAACATCTATAGGAAAACAAACATCAAATTTTATTATTTAATTATATGCAAAGGACTAATGAAATCGAGGTGAATCGTCCATGAACAAGAATTAAAACTTTTATATATAAAAGTTGAAATTACAAGGAAAAGGGTCCCGTGTAACGAATACTATCAAGGAGTATCGTACTCGTATTATACAGCAACTTGGTTGAGTAGGTTAGCTCCTCAAACCGCCTTTCTAATAGGCGATTGTTCCATGTAAAATACTAATCAGCAGGCTTAGCCAAGTTGACAATCTACAATCGTTAACGCTAATAGAAAACTAATCAAATGTATGGGAATGACGTCATCTCAGCGTTAAGTCACGTGGTCTAATCAAACGAATAGAAAATTCGTAGACAAGTTTACATCGCTCGAAATGATAGAATGAAATGTGATCCTTTCTACAACGTTGAACGCTACATCCCATATAAATCGTAGCCAAGTTACAGTTTTGACAAGCGCTAACGAAACGATGTCGAAGTTTATGAACGCCAGCCGAGCGATCGCCGAGACCCAAGAGAAAACGATAAAAAATGGTGCCTATATGAGCCAGCCGTGTTGAGACCGAGAAGTGTTTTGTTAATTTACCATAATTTTGGACTGTATTTATCATTTCAGAGAAACAAAGGGTCTAATGATAAGTAAAGGTTCAAACACAATTGTTTTGATTGTGTCGTAAGTAGTAGTATTAGTTTTACGTTTCTAACTTTCAAGTGCCCAATTATGATAGATTTTAACAAAGGAAGATTACGAAATAACTAACTTACGTAAGTACCTTTCCATAAATTCTAATAAAGCTGCGAACTGTTCCGGGCTTGCTCGAGATCTAGATTCCATCCTATAAAAGTTGTTCATTAAGGTATCTTTCATTCAAATCCACGATATCATATTATTTCGAGTGACAGTAATGTTTAAAATTACATTCCACACTTGATATATTATAATCTACCTATTATAAGTAGAACTCGCACCTTATTTCCCTCACTTTTTTAACACGTTAGACAATTATTAGAAACAAAACGTGAGCTCGCGCACTAAGTACACAACTGTGACCTTGACGTTAGTTTGACGTTTGTTGGAACGCTCACCATATACTAAAGTATAGGTTTTATCGAAGTTCATTGTAGAACGAGCGATCGACTTAGTCGTGTCAAGTTGGCTACCAAGTTAGCGTTTTCTACAATCGCTTACGCCGAGGCGTTAACAATTGTAGAAAGAGAATAGATACGAAACGTTTGTAACTTGGCTAGGCCTGACGTCAGCTGCATCCGGGTGGATTCCAAGCCGACCCCAACATAGCAGGTAAAGGTATAGACAGATGATGAATGGACTATTAAAAGGAATTTGTTCAATATATACATAGTTGTTGTTCAATATATAATTAGGTCTATGATGGAATGAGCGTGCCCAGAAGATGCCTGTTCACTCTTTCTTTGATGGCAGGCGGGTTAAAAGTGGCAGAGAACGCAGAGAGTTCCACACTTTGGCTGTGCGCATAATAAATGTGAAGGAGAAGCGCTGAGTACGACTCGTTGGGATATCAAACAAGTGTGGATGGTACGCCGCAGTACGTCTGCTAGTCCGGTAGTAAAAAGGTGATGATGGGATCTGGTCATGGAGCTCCTTCGCACACTCTCCGAAGCAAAGTCTGTAGAAGGCCGACAGGCAGGCAACATTAAGCCGGTGAGCCAGGCTGTGGAGCGTAGCTACCAACGTCTCGTCGCCTATAAGCCTTTTAGCTTTGCGTTCCACCGAGTCAAGTGCAGCAAGCTGGTATATTGCTGAGCCATCCCAAAAGTGACTGCAATACTCCATAAAGGAACGATCCTGTGCTTTATACAAATTTAAAAGCTGTCCAGATGTGAAGTATCGGCTCACCTTATTCAGGATGCCCAGCTTCCTAGGCGGTCGGTAATTGGTTCAGATGCACCTCGGAAAGTAGGAGATAACTGGAACTGGCTCGTTTTAGCAGTGAAAAGACACGCCTGTGTTTTCAGAGCATTAAATTTCACCAGATTGTCGTCATCCCACTGGGAAACGAGATTTAGGGTCAAATTCATTCGCTCCACCATGCCATGGCCTCTCTAAGAGTAGCTATTTCCTCTCTGCTGGCTCTTGCACTAGACAGGTATCTTTCTGCGACTGTGCTGTCATCTGCATACCCGATTGCACCAAGCTGTAGCAGGTCGTTGATGTGCAGCAGAAATAAAGTCGCAGAAAGAACAGACTCCTGAGGAACCTTATGATCCGATAAGCAGCCATCTATGACCACTCTGATCGATCGGTCACTCAGGAAGTCGGAAATCCAGTTGCAAAAGTCAGCAGATATGCCGAATGTGGGAAGCTTACCCAACAGACTAGCGTGCCAGACCATGTCAAAGGCCTAGTGTCTATCTTTCAAACGATTGATTTTGAGAAAAAATGGTTTTAGGAACCTCAATCTCATTTTTAACGACTTATCTATAGATCTATAGACCCACACGTATAGGTTTGATGAAAAAAATATTTTCTAGTTTCAGTTCCACTTCCATGTATGGGGAGCGGGCCCTTAATCTTTATTTTGTATAAAAATCGTATAGCGGACCTACTAAGTTTCAATTGTGTAGTCCTAATAGTTTCGGAATAAAGTGACTGTGACATACACGGACAGACAGACATGGCAAATCTAAAAGGGTTCCATTTTTTGCCATTCGGCTACGGAACCCTAAAAAAGGATATGAAAAATTAACATAACCATTATTTACAAAAGGTATTGCTGGGCTAAATAGTATTCTAAGTGCAAGTAGATGTGCAATATTCCATACCTGTATACTGATCAACAGACGCTTCCTTCCAATGCAGGTGATGATACTACTCATGAAAATATTGCAGAAAGCCAAAACCATAGTGATGCCGAACACTAACGTCATGGCTTCAGTGTTCATAGAACAGTCTTGAACCTGAAATAAATGAAGACACGTTTCAACAAAGGCAAATATTTATAATATCTTTAAACACAGCACGGTTAAGAAACTAACAAAAACATGAATGTAAGCTCATTTTAAAAGTAAGTAAAAATATGACTAGAACTTACCTCTTGGACCGATGTGAAGTTCGCGGTGAGTCTGATCATCTCGCAGATGGAAAGATGCCTCTCTCCTCCCACTACGGATATCATGAACGCGTTTACTATGAAAGGCAACCATACGAAGAAAGCATTCATTCTGTAATAAAACCACACTAATGTAAATGCATATAAAAAAAAACAGCCAAGTGAGAGTCGTACTCACACGCACACAGAGGTCCGTATCACCGAACAATATAAAAAAACGGTAATTTAATAAATTAAAAAAACCCGATTTCGTAAAGAAAAAGTTTTTTTTTTTACGCAGTCCTGTTTTTTAATTGTTTTAATTACCATTTTTTAGTTAATTTAATTTTGATATACCCAGTGTCACTGTCACAGTAAATACGAATCTAACGACACCTCTCAAGCTAAAATCCATCGAGCCGTTCAGGCCACAGAGCGTGCCAAACAATTATACATACATACATACTCTCGAAAAACATAACCCTCCTTCTGGCGCAGTCGGGTAAATATTCTGAAGGCTCATTCATATGTTGTATTGTTTTACATTCAACAGCAAAACTAAATTTGTTTTTAATAGTATTTTAATGAAAAACAAAGTTACTGCTGTAGTTTTATGAAAAAGTCCCATATCTCAAAAACTAAACATCAAATCTTTTTCAAACCAATTTTGGTTGAAAGTTTTATTTATGTTCTACAATCTTACACTTTTTCAGAATTTTCCTCCTTTGACTTTAGAAATTAGAGGGGACACACACATTTTACCACTTTGTAAGAGTCTATCATTCAAACGATTGACTTTGAGAAATGGTTTTAGGAACCTCAATGTCATTTTTAAAGACCTATCTATGAACACCCCGAAAAATAAAATATTTTTTAGTTTCAGTTCCATGTAATCCCTTAATCTTTTATTTTTTTTCCTACCTACCTATCTACTAAGTTTCAACTGTGTAATCCTAATAGTTTCGTAATAATGTGGCTGTGACATACACGGACAGATAGACTGACATGGCGAATCTATAAGGTTTCCGTTTTTTGCCATTCAGCAACGGAACCCTAAAACACCATAATGTTCAAATTATCATCGTCTGCCTTGCCTGTCCATCTGAATATCATTATTAAACATGGAGTTAGTACCTACCAGTCCGCCACATCCCAGGTGCTGGGCTACAGGATACTCTTTGTAAACGACTGGTTGTCTGATTAGCAGTTTTTCCGACTATCCGTAACGATCAAAGCGCCAGGATAGCCCGCGAAATTCAAATTCACTTACGATTTTTGTAATTTGCTAGTCATGACTATTTTATGAAAAAGTCATTCAATGGGACTAAATGAACTTAGAGGAGCCACCCCGTCCTCGACACGCTTGAAGATCACCCCGTGCGGCTGTACTCCAGCCCGAGTAACACAGTAAGTGGTAATGCCTTAACTTACTCGTATATCTTACATATGCATTTGCAATGGTACTTACGTGATATAACTGATGACGAATAGAAAAGATAGAAGTACAGTGTGCTTGAGCAACGGTGGCTTGACCATCGGGAGTGTTTGTGCCGCTATGGAACCCCAGAAACCTTTGTGTATTGCTGAAGAATGTTCTTCATCTAAGTCTAAAGCATCAACCTGAAATGAAGGAATGACATGAACAGTTTAGACAGGCCAAAATACCATGTCAAAATGCGAAGTATGTATATGAGTGACTGCCTATCTGACTTCCATAACACACTGTTTAATATTGAAAAGATTCACCTAGACAACTATAATAAGTAACTAACAACTAACCTTATAATTATCAGCACTTTTCCCAGTATTCATGGTATATATCCCCTTCAAGACTTCAAGGGCATCCTCATCCCTGCCAACACTGACTAAGTACTTTGGGCTCTCGTAAGCAAAGTAGCAACCAATCGCGCTGATGGCACATGGCACTGCAAATATCAGGTCCAGAACCCGCCAGGAGTTGAAGTAGATGCCCAGGATCGGTATGTAGTAGGAGAACTTCAGTGGTAGCACTGGTATTGCTATAACTGCAAGGTATAAAGAATGGTGAGCTTCATTGCAGAGCATAATGGTGTTGGATTTTCGCTTTTATATAGACACTAGCTGTGCCTCTCCGTTTCACCCGCCCTCGGCTAACCGACCCACCCACCCTCTTCGTTTTCGCTTAGCGTTCTATCTGACTTTTTTTTCTTTTTCATCGGCTCCTACGGCCTCCAGATGTTAAATATAGCTTATAAGATTTCTTCCTCAAAAATTGGGTCATCAAATGCGAAAAGAATTTCTCAAATCCAGTCAGAAATCAGAAATCTGTAGATCCAGTGATTAGCGAGTTGAAACAAAAAAATAAATCAATCTTTCCAGTTTTATCACATTACGTAGATTCTTTTAGATGTCGTACTAGCATTAGTGAGAACTGACTAAAGTTATATAAAATAGTAATTTTACAAACAGCAAATAAGATAAATGCACGATAAATGTCTCCTTGAGCTTGACATTATTATACTAATCAGATATGCAATTAGAGTGGTCTTCAAAACAAGTCACTCAACATCAGCGAATAAAAGCATTTTCATCATGATCATAGCTGAGACTGAGACTCACTGCTGCGTTGGTCTAGTAGTTGCAAACGCTACTGCAGAGCATGAGGTTCTGGGTTCGACTTCAGGGTCGTTCAAAATTATATTGAGTTACGAATTTCTCAGTAATAGCTACGGAGTCAGAATCTGTGCCTGTTCGATGGAAATAGGCTCACCCCCTGTTTTGGTAAACCTCTGCTTTGTCCTTTGGGGATCCACATCACAGCATATTTTAGCCAAAACCTTTAGAGATCTAGAAAACTACTCAAGACTGTACCTGCCATGACTCCCATAGAAGCCAAGTGAACGGTGGTGGTCAGTAAGACCAAGGAACTCCTCCTCGCCATCGGCGTGCACTCGCTCAGCAGTGTTACAGCTAACGCATAGCCACCGGATACACTGGAAATGCGAAATTAAAATTTATATTCTGAATATAAATCATAAATTTGAGTAAAGCCTGAAAGGAATCTAAACAATATCCATGATTTTAACCCGCCATCCATCCACCATTATCACTTTAGGTGGAAGCGCCAGAGTAGCCCGCAAAATTCATATTTTCTTACGTTTTTTTTTGCAATTTGCAGGTCAGCGTCAGGCTGTTTGTGAACAAAATACCATTCACGACCGTAACACGTATGAATTTACAGAATTATAATGATTAAAATCATCAATACAACCATCTTAGTTCATTTAATCCCATTATTTAATTAACATAATTATCGTTAGATTAAAGAAAAAAAAACTACATAACAACTATGAGACGCTATAGTATGTTATATATATATATATATTTTACTGCATTATGGGTATCAAATTACACTTCTGGACTGAACTTGTTTTTTCTTTTCAGTTTTTATTTAAAGTTATTCATCATTTCAGTCGAAAGACGTCCAGTGCTGGACATAGGCCTCCCCCAAGTGTCGCCACATTGACCGGTCCCGTGCGACTCGCATCCAGCGGATCCCCGCAACCTTCACCAGGTCATCGATCCATCTAGTGGGAGGCCTTCCAACGCATCGTCTTCGGTTTCGCGGTCGCCACTCCAGAACTTTTCGGCCCCATCGGCCATCCGTTCTGCGAGCAATGAGCCCTGCCCAATGCCACTTCAGTTTGGCAATTCTTCGGGCTACGTCGGTAACTCGGTTCTCTTGCGGATGTCTTCATTTCTAATTCGATCATGCAAGGAAACTCCAAGCATAGCCCTCTCCATTGCCTTTTGGGTGACTTTAAGCCTTCGAATGAAGCCCATTGTGAGCGACCACGTTCAGTCGGGTATGTAATGACTGGCAACACACACTGGTCATAGACTTTCGTCTTGAGACACTGCGGTAAGTTGGACGAGAAGATACCGCGCAGTTTCCCGAACGCTGCCCAGCCGAGTCGGATTCGACGATTGACCTCTTTTTCGAAGTTAGACCTACCTAGCCGGACCGTTTGTCCCAGGTAGACATAATCGTCTACAACTACGAGTATAGAGCCTCCGATCTTGATAGCAGTGGGGGTTACATGGGGATGACCTTGATTTTGTCCATTCATTTTAAGACCCACTCTTTCGGAGGCTCTAGTGAGGTCATCGAGCATTCTACTCAGGTCCTCCATGGTCCCAGCCATGACCACTATATCGTCGGCAAACCGAAGATGAGTGATGGACTTGCCATTGATGTTGATGCCTAGCCCTCTCCAGTCCAGAACCTTGAAGACGACCTCCAGTGCAGCGGTGAACAGTTTCGGAGATATGACGTCTCCCTGTCTCACACCTCGCTGCAGAAGGATAGTTTCCAAGAACTGGTCCTGAAGTCGGACTGACATGGTTGCGTTTTTGTTTGTACAGGCACTTCAACACCTCGATGTACCGATAGTCGATTTGGCACCGTTGGAGAGACTGCAGTACAGCCCAAGTCTCAATCGAATAGAAGGCTTTCTCGTAGTCCACAAACGCCAAACCGAGAGGCAGGTTATACTCTTCGGTCTTCAGTATAACCTGCCGCAGCGTATGTATGTGGTCTACGGTGCTAATGCCTTTTCGGAATCCGGCTTGTTCGGGAGGCTGAAAATCGTCAAACCTGCGTGAGAGACGATTCGTGATGAATCTTGAAAACAACTTGTAGACATGGCTTAGAAGTGAGATGGGCCTATAGTTCTTCAGCCGGACATTGTTGCCCTTCTTGAAGAAGAGTACCACCACGCCCATGCACCATGCCTGGGGCGTTTTTCCCTCGAGTATGACGGAATTAAACAGCTTCTGAAGCGCCTTAAGTACCGGTTTTCCACCCGCCTTCAGGAGTTCGGCCGTAACCGTCATCACCCGGTGCCTTGTTGTTTAAAAACATTTTAAGCTGTTTCAAAGCCATCCTTATCTCGTTTAGCCATCCTAATTTAAAGTTATTAGTTAGTTATTATTAGTATTTTTTTACGCAGTCGGGTTATTTTGCTTTTTATATTTAGAACGGAATTGAATTTTACAATCAGTTTACTTCTAAGGTTCTCCTTCTTTTTATGACTGTTGACAACAGGATCGTTCATGATGGAAGATAAGATACTTACGAGGCTGAAGACAGTAACTTGAGTAAGCCCAAGAGTATCCAGTTTGGAGAGAAAGCTGCTAAGGTGCCAGCCACGTAGGTACACGTCATGGAGATGATGAGAATCTTCCGCCTGCCTTTTGTGTCTGCGAGGTAGCCCCACACGTGGGACATAGCGATTGTTCCTGGAAAGAATAAAACCATGATTTCTGAGAAGTTTTTATAAGAATGTTTAAAGTTTGGTTCCTTCAAGAAAATTGCAGTATTTTAGTCTACATGTTTGATAAATTCGCAGTGGAAATTTTTGAAATGGTGACTTTCCTGAGAAGCCTCAGAATGAGTAATTTTCTCACCAGCCTTAAACACATAATATACAGGGTGGAATTTTTCAACGCCACCTGGAGGGAAAGTATTCTAAATACTGTAGAAAGCAAATTTTACTCAAAGGAAACATTACTTTATTTTTAAAAAGAAATCAATAGAAGATTTTCCAAAATTCGCTTGCCACACTCTGAAATCGAACGGGCTAAATTTTAAAAAAACATCCTGTACTTTTATGGCAGCAATAGATAGGGTCAATCATAAGGATCAAATCTCTCTAACAAACATGATAAATTAAATGAAAGGAAAACCATGAAATCTTAACTAATAAATTCAATGGTATAAGATAAAGCACTTTTATTCAAAGGTCTATTCAATTACTTAAGTAATTGAATTCATTAACAATTATCTTTGACGTCATTTATTTATTAAAATGTCGAAGAATTATTTAGATAAAAAGATTACAATTTGCACAAACAAACACGTGCAAATTGCAATCTTATTTCTTCAATTTATTAATTATGTACTAACACAAGTAGTGGGAATGGACCTTTGAGTAATGAGTACTACATAACAGAACATAACATAACATTTTGTTCTAGTCAATTACTGCTGGGGCAGAAAGCACAGGCTGTTTGCCGTGCCTCCATGTCGGACTGTTGCACATGCTAAGTCGCCAATTCCTCGCACTCTGGCCACGCTCTATGATCTCTTGGATTCTAATCCAACAGATGATCAGTTTTCGGATGGATGGATGAAGATTTTATTGGTATGTCAGAAGAACCTACTGCGAGAGGAATTTATGAAAGAGTTGATAACCTTCTTTTATTTATGTTTTCACTTCAAATTTTGTTTTACTTTGTTATTTCAATGTGTGTTATATTGCCTCTTTTATTCTTATAATTTAGTAACTGTAATAATAATTGGTTGTAAACACAACCGTTGTAATTATATAAATAATAAATAAATAACATCGCCCACTTACTGACTACATAGCTTGTCAAATCAAGGTATTTTTAACTTGAAAACACTCAGAGTACTTAACCCATTTGTCAAGGCAGTCGAACTCTCAAAAGAACCTGCAATTCCATCCAACCAACAGAATGATTAAAAATAAAATAAGCTTACCAATCAAAGGTACGCATGCTACAAGCCCCTGCTGCGTACTGCTGGTGCCCAGCTCACAGGAACTGGCCGTCACCAGGTAGGATACGGAGAAGATCTCGAAGGTCATGCCGATGATGATGCTGGCACAGAGTAAGAACGTGTACAAGTTGTAGCGACTGAATCCTGCAATAAAAAAAAAGATGAGGTTTTATGAAGAAACAGATAACTTGAGGTAACTTGAAGCCAGCACAGCGCTTCAAGTTACCTCCGAGGTGTCCTAGGTCAGGTCGAACCCAGACAGGCACTCTATTTGGTGTAATCTACAGGGCGGATGGAACACCTACGCACACACATATACCACGAATTCCGTACGTCATTCTGAACTCCCCCGGGGTCATAGAAAATTGTAATCGTTAATTTATAAATTTAAAAAACAAAATTGCACCTAAACTTATTATTGCTAAACATTGCTATAAATACGAAGCAGTAGAATTATTAATAGGAAGTGATGGGATGGTGTGTTGGGATGGGAAGTTTATCTTTGAATAGAGTACCTTTGTAAATCATCAATGATCTTAAGTCAGTAATTGCTTACTGACTTAAGTCAGTAATTGCTTACTGACTTAAGATCATTGATGATTTACAAAGGTACTCTATTCAAAGATAAACTTCAAACATTACTATTAAATAAATTACCTGAATGGGTGAGAAACGATGGTAAATGTTTTTACATTTAGTAATTTACCTTTTTGTACCTACCATTTATAAGACTATATAATTATATATTCAAGACATTAATAGATTTTTTGCATTTTAGAGAATATACTTAGGTACTTTAATAATTTGACATGATAATATTTACAATCATTTATTTAATAACCATTTACATTCTATTGACTTATTATTTATCATTAATATGTTATTGATTTTATTTTTAGTGAAATTTACTGTTTGATATTCATAATTCATTATTTTAAGCTGTAATGAATAAATTAATGTACTACATAATTCAAACACAATGTGAATTATTTTATTTAAAACAATCTGATGGTAATGTACATACGTATTACGTACCTATTGCACTTTTGTAGGAGACAGCAGATATTAAAAAAAAAACTGCTGCAATGCTGGGTTTGCAATGAAGGGAGAACAAGTTCCCTTCGGCTTCGTTATGGGTACCTTCACACTCATTATTATAGTTTGTGTTTGTGACGACGTTGTAACGTAAAGGTACATGTTTGTCACAAGGTACATATTTAAACAATACTAGTATAAATACACAATATATACGTGGGTATAATTCTTGACAATATAAGCCAAGCATATTTGAATTTGATAAGAAAACTAAAAATATCAATGGTGTTTTAATTCATGTGAGTATTATTATCGTGACGCATTATATAAATTGCGCCATATTACTTAGGTAACTGATAAAGAAATATAGCTTATTAAAAGCGTAGTATTTGGTTTCATTCATCAAGAAACTGTAAAAGAACGGAAATTCGAACATTTTAAAACTAAAAACCTTATTCTCGCACATGATAAAAATAGTATAATAATAAAGGGTGTAACAAGACCTTTAACGAAGCCGAAAGGCACTTGTTCTCCCCGTCATTGCGATCATTTTTTTGTTCTAGACCATAGGTACATACCTACCTGGGAAACTTCTACTTACGGAGATATTGGGGGACAAAGTTCCAACTTTTTTAACAAGTTTTTATATAATACATCCATCAGCACAATGTTTTGAGCGCGTTATATTCCTAGCCAGGAATCGAACCCATTGATTTCGGAAAAAGTACACACTGTATTATCACCTTATTAGCGACACTGTCGAATGGTGTACCATTCGACAGTGTCGCTAATAAGGATCAAATTCTAGGAAATAGTGACATATGTAATACATTTTCGACGACCCGAATGGCGCAGCGGTGGCTGCCTTACGTTCTTAGGGTCCCGGGTTCGAATCCCGGTAGGAGCAAATGTTTGTGTGATGAGCATGGACATTTGTTTCCGAGTGCAAATGTTTGTAGTAGTATCAACTATCTGGTGTCCACGACACAAGCCTCGTTGCTTAGTGTGGCACCTAGATGGCGCTGTGTGTAATGTCCAGCGATATTTATTTTATTTTTTATTTATTTTTATTTTCCAAAATCAATGGGTTCGATTCCTGGCTAGGAATATTGATTTTTCAAAAATCTAATTATGCAGTTTTAGTTTTCATCAAAATCGGGCTCGAGACTCCTTTGAGCATTTTTCACTATTCCTCATATGTAGTTTAGGATTTGGCCATCCACGCCCACTTGGAAAATTCACCTTTTAACCTACATTATGCAGTTAGGTATCATTTATTTATTATTATTTATTTATTTATTTATTTACCAACAATTATAACATCCTTACAGACTTGTCCAATACGATGCTATAAGACATACAACATTAAAAATATATACATATATAAACAGTTAAGATAGAAAAACATAAAATATAGACATGTGAGATTACACACAGAAAAAAAAAACTAACTTAATTAATTGAGCATGACAATGTTTACAGTGGCACACCTCTTTCAATAATGATTTGCGCTCTCTGGACAAATCTCGGCAGGTTTCGCCCAAATATATCTTCCGATACCGTTATAATATTAATAATACGTGCAGCTCGCGACATAGGGGCAAACTTGAGTAAGTTAGTCCTAGCCGCTGGCACTTCTAATAATGCGGCGCGCTCCCACGCACCCATCCGGCGCGCGCAACCGCAGCGCCGCCAGCACCTCGGGGTGGTGCAGCAGCCCTAGCAATACGCTCGCCACGTACTTGACTAGCGCCACGTCCCTTCTTACTGCCAGCCTGGTGTACCCAACCATGCCCAGGACGAACAGACTTGGGTACATCAGGGGATAAAAGGGATAAACTCCATACTGTTTGAGGTAGAGGAACCTACAGAATTTATTTTGCATTTTTTCCAACATGAGGCTGTATTTCCTTTCATGTGGATTCCAAATGAATGCACTTGTTTCCAGGTGACTTCTCACAAGTGCATTATATAAAACCTTAACAGCAGCCGTATCGGTAAAATCCTCACACTGTCTTATGATGAAACCAAGATTTTTGAAAGCCCTACCGCACACCTCCATTATGTGTTTGCGGAAAGTCAGCTCAGACACCATCTGCACACCCAAATCTCGTACAAGCCTGACACACGGTATGACTACACCGTCCATGTCGTACTGATGCCGTAAAGGAGCCCGCGCGCGAGTGTAGCTCATTAGACAACACTTATCAACATTAAAATGCAGCTGGTTAGCCTTACTCCATTGTACCACATTGTCGATATCAGACTGGAGCCGATTACAGTCAGCAGTCTCCGTAACATTTAGGTACAACTTCAAGTCATCTGCAAACAGTAGACACTTCGCATCTTTCACGACTGTAGGGAGGTCATTAACAAATAAGATAAATTCTAATGGCCCAATATTACTGCCTTGACTCACCCCCGAAAAAGTATAATAAGGGCTAGATTCATGTCCCGCATACTCGACGTACTGTCGGCGCTCGCCAAGGTAGCTAGCGAAAAACTTAAGTAATTGCGGTGTGAATCCCATCGCAGAAAATTTGCACAAAAGCACATCGTTATCCACAGTATCAAATGCTTTCCGGAAGTCAAAATACGCCACATCCACCTGACCCCCCGCGTCAATTATAGGCGACAGGTAGTTAACAAATGACAGCAAGTTGCCTCCCGTACTGTGACCGGGTCGAAAGCCGTGTTGAGCGTCAGATAGTTGTGAGCTCACTTGTGTATAGATACTTTTATGCAACACCGATTCAAATACCTTAGCGAAGGCAGACAGCACCGCCACCGGTCGGGTCTGGTCTCCCCCTTTAGGGACTGGGATAACGCGAGTGACTTTCCACTCTTCCGGGTAGCGACCCTCCCGCAAACACAAACTAAAAATGTGCAATAAGGGCGCTTCAAAAACCATGCGACAATCTTTGACAATGTAAGGTGGCATGCCGTCTGGACCCACTGAGCGTTTGGGCTTAAGACGCAGGAGCGCCGCTCGCAGGTCTCGCGCGCTGAGCCCGTCAACATGCACGCGCGCCGCCCCCGCCGCGTCGCCACCCACACGCTCCGCAGCTCCCGAATCTAGCGCCGGGCGCTTTTTGCTATACACCGAGTGGAAGTACGAGGCAAAACACTCCGCACACTCCTCCTCCTTTAGCAATAAGCCGTCCCTAGTTACTTTGGGTTTATTGCGCCGAGATTGCTTAGCCCTAATTAAATTCCAGAACGATTTAGGATCAACTTGTAGGTTCCTCTGAAGCCTGTTCTGGTACACCTCATAGTTTGAAGCTATTTTTAATTTGATCCTAGTACGTAAACAAGAAAACATATCATAATCACTTTGAGAACCAGTAGATTTATACGATTTGTGATAACGCCACTTATGTTTGATATCTGTTATCACATCAGAAGTGTACCATACTGGATAGCAAAACCTAGACCTATGCTTATTTGCTCGAACCTTTTTCATAGGAACAAAACCGTCAATCACCTCATTCACTGTTTTATAAAAATAATTTAAAGCCGCCTCGGAGTTCTGAATCATAAGCAACGATTCCCAATTTACCGACTTAAAAGAATTATACAAACCTAGAAAATCAGCTTTATTAAAATTCCAGCTTCGTCTATTGAGTGACGAAACACATTTATTCTGAGAAGGCGGAGGGTTACCCTCAGCCTCCCGATGACAAAGCTGGGCGCTAATGACCAGTGGTGGATGTTGTGTATCAACATTAACTAAATGTTCCTCAGAGAGTTGAACCTCTACATCACTCCACTCAAACGTCGACAACACTAAATCTAAGGCACGATTATTAATATTAAAAACGTTATTTACCTGCCGAAATCCACCGTAGGCAATAAAATATTCCAAATAACTTTGAATTTCTACTGTCGTAGAAGGCATGTTAAAATCTCCCAACACTAAAACTTTGTCATATTTAACACAAACATTCTCTAATATATGAAATAAATGCATATACTCATTAGCATCGCATTTTGGCGGAATATAAACAACACAACAGAAAAACAAAAAATGATTTTGTTTGTGTACCGTCGCACACACAATCTCAAATAAGGCGCTGTCCACATTGTCAACAGAGACGCGATTCAAAGTAAAACGCGGTGAAGACGCCAAAAATACTCCTCCTTGTTTACGTCCGTCTGTTCGATCACATCGTAATATATTGTATTCAGTTGGAATTAGTTCTCCGTCATGAATCCCTTCATTTAGACCTGACTCCGTGATTGCAAAGAGATCATACGTCGATGCCAATAAATTATTATAAAATGTATTTGTTTTCGTGCATCATCGTGATCATAAATCGCGCGACCCAGTAAATTTTTGCTTACATCGCACCGCGTCGAATTTCACAAATTGCTGTAACAACCGTGTATGTCGGAACCAGCAGAATGTGCCACAACGTGATATTGACAAGCTCACGTTTTGAATTTTATTCAATTAGGACCTTTATTTTTGGCAACATAAGTCACGAGATAGTATTTTATTTATTCCAATACACAATATCCTGTTATCAGGATGAGAAAATCCTATAAATACTAACGCACAGTTATAAGAACTATAAGGGACCATGTTCTCCTAAACTCGAGGTTTCGTCCTCCATACTTCTATATTACTTAGTCGTCACCTCAGCAGTTTCTCTTTGGTCAGTGGGTCGTCTTAGGGCTCACGTGATGCAATATTTTGGCGTTTATTTCGTAATGAAACTTATCAGTTGTTATTAATAATCACAGAGTTATAAGTAGAGGGCAAAACACAAATTGTTTTATGTAAGAGCGCAAAACACAAATTGTTTTTTTTTTACTATCTTTGGTAGACGTCCACTGCCTATATTGTGGTTTTGCCGTTATTTTACCAACTTTAGAAACAAAGTTGCATCATATCATAAGACGAAAGCAATCGAAGTACCAATCAGCATTTAAGAAACTATACGCAATCAATTCAACCTAGGTGTGAGGTCTTGGGTTCTGGGCTGGAGGGTGGCACACGCTTCGCTCGGCATACAGTCGCCACTCGTTTGGTCCAGCGGTTATTAGTTCTTCAACAAACGTAGCCAACACACCATTTCAGTTTCCTTACTGTGCATATCTATGCCGGTAACTCCAGTTCTTCTCTGGCTATTACTCAAAGACACTCCGAGCATAGGTCAGTACACCGTCGAATAACCTTTTCAACCGACCAAAAAAAAGAACAGTTTCTTAATTCAAAGCGTATATTTTTCTTAATCATACCTGTCATATCAAGTGCCTCCTCGAAGGGCACCTTATTAGTCTTCGCCGTCATTTTGCACTATATTCCACTTACACTATTTACTAAAAGACTTATATATTTACACTTATATGTTATACTTGTTACATTATTATTGCACCAGCATCGCGGCAGATACTGCGACAACCTTTGTCAGGGACATGTTTTATAATAAAAACTATTTAAGTCAAGCGTTTCAGGTTTAAAGGCATTTGGTTCCGTAGGGCTGAGCGCTTTGATTGTTCAATGCAACAGTTTTCGATTCTAAGCCTTAAGCGGTAAAACAGTGTACAATTTCATGTTAACACTTTATTCTGTTTTTATTCATGATGTAGGTGCAATAAAGTTTAATTGTATTGCATCGTTTGTTGAAATTGAAATCACGGTGTGTATGAATTTGGTATGGGTATTTCTACTTTCTAGAAAGGGGAGGCTTTTGCCCAGCAGTGGCACACAAAAATAGGATAACAAAAAAAAAATACTACTTCCTTACTTGATTAAAAACTATCTGAAACTATAAACACGTATCAGACCACAACGGCTAAAGAATCGTCGCATTTTTATGGATAACCAAGGTGTCATAGAGAATTGTGTAACACAAATTGTACCTATTTATACTAACAACTAGATATCGTCATCTGTCTAACATAAGGAGTTGTGGTCTGCGTCCAGTCTACCCAGAAGCAGCTGATTACCAGAGTTACTAGTTTGCACGACATCCCTGGGTAAGACTGGTTAACTGACAGCTTGACATATATTATAAGAAAAAAATAACTATTATACTGACTTATCATCATAGTTTAGTGCTTAAGAGGCGATTGTCAAATACCCACGGTACCCTAATATCCAAGATGACACTAACATCAGATAGCGATGTTTGCACAAAGTAAATATATTATGTACACCGTTAAGAACAAAATATAATAAGCAGATAGTGTGTTGTAGTAATCCCTTATGTGCTACCAACATAATTAGGTAATTATGTTTTCCATTCAATACTGAAAATTAGTTCGTTATAAATTGCCATGTGCCAGCTTAATGTGCCAGTAGTACATGAATCTCTTGACACGAAGCCTTTCTTATTCAAGGTCAACTTACTTTTTTTTTAGACTATTTGTCAATATTTTTTTCAGAATTATTTTACAAATAAACTTGAATTACTGTCAAAGCATGATGAGCTTTATTTATAAGGTTGCTCTTGGGTTGGTGCCATTGACGAGTCAGTCCCTTTGATGTTTATTTTCGTTTGCCTTTCGACTTCGTCCGGTCTTGTAACACCCTTTAAGGTTGCGTTTGGTTTGCTACTGCCAGTCTTTGTGTATATGTGACTGTAAAAGCACTATACAGTTCTGCTTGGTTCTGACTGCACAGTCGTTGACAACAGACAAATTTTATTTTATGTCTAACAGCAACAGCCCAATAATAACCTTATCTCAACGACAATACAGGTCACTGTAATTTGTATAGTCTCTTGAGTGGTGGAAATGCAATCGGAATCTTATTTTAATTGTGTAAAAGTTGTAATTTATACAGTGATGGAAAATCAGAGATGAACTTAAACTAATGTTACCAATATTTTAGACTAGCGACCCGACCCGGCTTCGCACGGGTGCAATGCTATACATATGAACCTTTCTCTTGAATGACTCTATCTATTAAAAAAAACCGCATCAAAATCTGTTTCGGAATTTTAAAGATCTAAGCATACATAGGGTCAGACAGCGGGAAGCGACTTTGTTTTATATTATGTAGTGATGAGATGTTTTGGTTTTTAAATAGCACGATTTGAGTGAGGATGCAACATGCCTACAATAAACTAACGCCTTATTGGCATGGTCATTATCTACCTAGCCTGTCCCCAACTTTGTAGGAGTCTGCTTTCAGTCTAACTGGATTCAGCTAAATACCAGAATTTTGTGGCTATCTGACCTCCACAACCCAGTTTAAACTAGATAATACGATACCCCCTCGTAAGACTGGACTTTCTGGCCAATGACTCTTAACGACTCTCAAAGATCTACAATGAACAGCCGGGACCAACGGTTTAACGTGCTTTCCGAGCAGTGTTGCCACTGCATCTCGATCAAAGCCCACACACATGCCTCCCTGATTACACACAATTACACACCAAACAGACCGCCAAGTTTGCAGATTAAATATAGTGTTATTTGATAAACATAGAGCCATCTTCTGTTCATCTCAGGTTGATCCGCTGTGGTAGCCCGCTAAATTCAAATTTGAAGTATTTACAATAACTTAATCTTCTAGATATATAAAATTCAAAGTCCTGACTGACTTATATATATATCAACGCACAGCCTAAACCACTAGTCTAGTCATAGAAACTTGAAATTTTGCACATACTAAGAAAGGTAGGTAGGTAGTGACCCTAGCTATCACCCCCTGCAGTATGTCGTGCTATTTACTGGACACCCTGTATATCAACGCACAGTTTCTATGACTAGTGGTTTAGTCATAGAAACTTAAAATTTTGCACATATATACTACAGTGTAGATATCCACTAAGAAAGGGTTTTTGAAAATTCTATCCCTAAAGAGGTAAAATAAGGGATGAAAATTTGTATGAAAATCCGTCAGTTTCAATTTTCAAAAATTTCAATGAGGACAATGTCGATAATAGTTTGACAGTGAATAATGCTCTGCGCTGCGCTCCGCCAAATGTGCCCCGGCCCTTATCTGTGAATTGACCGTCTCGCGCTATTAATATGTTAGCTTCCGCAACTTCGTACCAAAGATCACAGCCTATTCTTTCTTAACCGACTTCAAAAATGAGGAGGTTCTTTGTAAAGCCACGTTCCGTTCCGCGATGAAATGCATATACATGGGCACCTAGTTAGTAAACAACGACCGAGTGACTGAAACCGATTGTAATTGTACACAATTACACACATATTCTTATTACACACGGGTTACACACGAAAAGCCTATATTACACACAAAATGTGTAATTACACACAAAACGGCAACGCTGTTTCCGAGGCACGGAGGCAACTCGGTGTGTAGTGGGTAGTCACCCATCCACGGACCAACCTAGGCAAACACATCTTAACCTAAAGATGGACCCAAGCGGCTGGTTTTATTTAGCCACGAGCTGGTCCCCTAATCGCATGGCGGTAGGCAGGAATTACAGAACCTGAGAACCTTGACATTCTCCTGAAGATCGATGCTACTTGAGCAACTTCAAGAAGTTGCTCAACAAGGGTTAACAAAAACGAAATTTATACAAAATAATTTATTTCTCACCTAACAATCATAAAAAAACGAATTTCAACAAAATAATCACAATTATCACAATATTCTTTTAATAAACTCTTAAATAATACTAATACTGTTTCCAAGATGTTTAATATTTTCACATGAATTTCCAAAAACTACAATTGTACAAGGATCTATTGGCGCGCGGCCAAAATCAGTACTAACACCGCCATCTTCTTTACAAGTATAATTAACAAAATATTATAATTATGGTCTCCTATAATTGCAAGCGCACACTGTATTTGTCCAAGTTCTATGTATATTTGCGTGTAATTGTGTAGTTCCTGTTGGAGATCCAATAAATAAATAAAACTACTTGTGTCGTCATCGACGTCGTCATGACGTCATCCAAGCGTCAAAAGATCCTTGTACCACTATAAATCCTAATTTCATTAATTAGCTAAGTATCGGGTAATGATTGGTTGTGACTGAGAAAGTGCGATGAGAAGCACCTTTAAAATCTCGAAGTAAATACTCGGAAGAAATGTAAACTAAAAGATTTTCCGTCTCGTGTTCACGTGTTCAATTTCTGTTTCTGTTCCTTGATCTTTGCGTCTGAAGGCAGCAAGAATCCGACAAGGCCACCACCTGAAATAAAAATGTTTATGCCGCAATCCCTCAAAATAGAACATAATGAAGTAGTGAAGTAATTGCAGTCAAGTGTTAGGTAACAATTCCGGGCAAAAAACGCGGCGCGGCGGGCGGTTTTTGAAAATTAACATCGAGTTAAAAGGGGAATAAAAATGCTTTTTTTTGTGTTTTCTTAATAAGGTCGGGTACTTCTTGGACTGCCGTCGTAATAGAGGGCAAGTCTAATGCCATCCACCGGGGCACAAATCAAATCAAGACATTTCTCTAGAAATTCCTGGTGGATAAACCCAACATGGGAATCAAACCCAAGAACATCATGGTCAGCCGTAGCGGTTGCGACACACAAATGGTGAAACTATTCTCCTTCCTTATATGGCTTTTCATATGAATATCGATGATGACGCTTATAAATGTCAAATAAAGCCGCAGAGTAACTTAGACATAATTAGAAGACTCACCAAAAGCTACAGATCCAAAAATATAGAAAGCAGCTTCGCAATTCTCGTCGAGGAGTCGCTTGAGGACGTTGATACCGATGACCGCACTGCCACGACCAACCATCAGGGTCAGGCACACCGCCATGGCTCTGAAAGAGAAACAGAGTGTTCCTAAAACTATTGTGATACAGGCATCCTCTATGTGAGTGGATGGGCCCAGTGTGAGTTGATAGAACATATTTTGTCTTCGAATTTTGGTACTAGGACACGCCGGATTCCTCGTGATATTTTCCTTTACTGATTTATGAGCAGTCGTGTTGTATTAGTAGAACTGGGTCAACACTGCTAGGCGACCTCGGCGTCAATTAATCTTTAAAATCCAGATCATGAATTTGTATATCCACGCACACATAACACGAGTTTATCGTCAATTTGACAGATAGATTTTGATAGTATCAGATCAAATTGACACTAAGTACTGTGATAAGCTTAGCTGGTAAGATGCGTGTTCATCTTGATTTAACTTGTAGGGCCTTGACTTCAAATATTCCGACTTTTACAACTGGGTTTTCAACCATTTTTGTGGGTTCGGATGGTTTTTACTTTTTTTCTATAGACCCCCGTCGCTATTTTGATTTTTGCGCAAACCTAACTTCATATTTTTCTGTTGAGTTATTTAAAGACACAGTTCTCATGGCTACCTTTGTACTTAGTAGTTAGTACCATAAAATGTCAACCAACTAACCAACCACCAAACAACCACTGTTTTATCAACAATTTTTTCTATTGTCCTGTGTGAGTCTAATAAATAGTTTTTCTACTTTTTCTTCTTCTTCTGGACATTTTTGATTTATTTAGGTTCAACCATTTATTTATACCAGTTCCATATTGCGCTGCGACTTCGCAGAAAAATCAAAGTGGCGATAGAGTACCTAGATACCACTTCAGTCGGCTCTTTGTAAATGAGACCACTCTCTGACTTACCTGACATAAGTTGGGAACACGTCGACGCTGTAAGAGCTGAGGGTGCCAAAGTTGAAGATGCCAGTTAGGAAGACCATGATTATGACGGCACTGAGGATCCAGTAGGGGCTGGTGTTGATGATTAATCCTGCTACTCCGGCGAAGAACTGAAGAAAATGAAATGAAACAAGTTATAGATATTGTATGGATATCAGGTTTGCTGGAATTAGGGTAAACCGCAAACCTACATGGTTGATTATCATCATCGTAATCTATTTCTTGTCAATCAAAAGACGATAATTTTCCAAGTGTTGCCACGTCAACGAGTCTTGTGCAAATCCAGCGGATTCTCACGGCCTTTATCGGCTAAACGGTCTACCTTGTGGAATGCCATCCAACGCTGTGCCTTCAAGTACGTGGTCGACGCCATCGTCAATTGTTTGTGTATGACGTCATTACCGGAAAAGCGGCCCGCCCGAGCCCCTGTGTTGCTATGTAACTTTCCTCATTTTAGTACATACATTTCGATCGATGGATCATACATGGATCGTTCACGGTTTTTTTAACATAATTGTATATTGTTGGAACAAATATTGTTCAAATTAAGAAAATTAAAATGAGTTCTAACAAATAGGAAGAAATACGCACCTGAATGCCTATGAAGAGTGACTTCCTGCCAGTCCAGTTGATGATGCTACTCACGAAAATGTTGCCGACGGCCAAAACCATGCTGATGCCAAACACCAAAGTCATTGCTTGACTGTTCATAGAACAATCCTGGGTCTGGAAATAAAAATAAAATTAATAATGATACAAAATTTAAAAAACCGCTTTTTCCTTAATTTTTGACAGATTTTAGTTCTTAATTTGTGTCATAGATGGCGCTGTAGTACTTTTTGTTATATGATGCTGTAGTACTTTTAGGGTTTCATACGCAAGGGGTAAAAATGGGAACCTATCATTAAGACTCCACTATTCGTTTGTCTGTCTGCCTGTCTGGCTGTCTGTCACCACGCTCTCTCATGAACCGTGATAGTTAGGACAGTTGAAATATTCACAGATGATGTATTTATGTTGCCGCTATACCAAGAAATACTAAAAACAGAATAAACTAAATATTTAAAGGGGGCTCCCATACCACAAACGTGTTTTTTTTTAGATAATGGTACAGAACCGTTCGTGCGCTAGTACGACTCGCTCTTGGCCGGTTTTCAAAGTGTTTCGTACTTCTTGGGTAGCGTATGTCAACCAACTTATCTGTGCAAGCGGGAAAACACAGAACTAAAATAAATGTACCAAGTTTAACATATTACACATATATTGATGCATTATTTCTTGACAAGCAGCGCCACCTTGAACTGTAAACTTAAAGTGGTCAAGAAAAGTACAATAGTACTTTTCTCTCTTTTACTATTCCAATGGTTTTCCTTCGTTTTATCTCTGATAGTATTGGTATTTATTTCATGGGTTAGACTATGGTTGGACCCAAAAAACGCCCTATCAACTACATCTTTTCGAGGCCTGTGGGAGATAGGAAATAGGGGAAAGTACTTTACCTCTTGTACTGATGTAGAATTCCCGGAAAGTCTGACCATCTGACATATCGTGAGCTGTCTCTCGCCTCCTACCACGGATATCATAAATGCGTTCGTTACGTAAGGCAACCATACGAAGAAAGCGTTCATCCTATGGAAAAAATATTGGAATTATAAATCAGATTTTATTATTTTTAGTGCCGATCCCCAAATAGCTACCATTTTCATTTCTTAAAAATATACATTGACACGTTTATTAACATAAACATGGTAACGTGACGCCTGTAATTCCAGAAGGGTTAGGCGTAGGTGTACTTAGTACACCCACATTTCGCCAGTTACGTTTTAAGTCTCATGTAATATAGGGCGAGCCAATTGCCATCAACCGGGCACAAATCCAGAGTCTGAGGCTGCTACTGAGAAATTCCTGATGGAAAAACCGAATAACACTTTGCCTGACCGGGAATCGAACCCAGGACCTGATCAGTCGCTCTTGCGACCAGTCAACCAATAGAGACTCATTTAATAAAACAGATGATCAGTAGAAGATCAACAAGCTCTTAAGGTCAATTAAATGTTTCCCACAAAATTATTCATCTAAAGAAAAACTCAAAACAGCACGCTTATTCTAGCTACTTATTTCATTGGTAAACAAGCTACTTACGTAAAATAACAAATGACGAACAAGAAAGATAGCAATACGGTATGCTTGAGTAATGGCGGCTTCACAACAGGAACTATCTGCGACGCTATAGACCCCCAGAATCCCTTGCTGTACGTAGATGACTGGTCCTCATCTAATTCTAACGCTTCAACCTGAAAGACAGCAAGTTATTAACATCCCAACGATAAACAATGATACAAATATTATAAGTATCAGGCGGGTTACTGTGACGTCTTAAAGCAAGAGTAATTCCACTGAGGGAAACAGACCCAGCTATACAGGTCGTCTAGCGCCATCTCTTTCTCACACTGGATGATCTGTTACAAACACACTATACAAAAACAGTATTTTTGTAGTGGCTCCAAAGGTCTGTAATAAAATACCAAAATGTATAAGGAGTGAAGATAATATCCGCAAATTCAATAGTAAATTGTATTTATTTTTAATAGAAAAGACGTATTACTCTATCGAAGAATTTTTAAATGATAAAATATGACATTACCAGCCCTTAATATAATTTAACATTGACATGTATGTAAAATTACATTACTTATTCTTATTACATTTACTTGACATTATTTACAAAATGAAAAATATGACGTTACTAGCCTTTTATATAATTTACCATTGACATGCATATAAAAATAAATTATAATTGATTAATTATTTATTAATAATACATTTAATTCATAATATTTACTCGAACTTGACTGTGTATTGTATGGATTCAGACCATTATATAATCAAAGATTCAGACTTATTAGTAAAAAACTAATATTTATACACCAATTTCATTGGTAGGACACAGAGCTCAACTAAAATGTATACATAAGACCTTATTGTAGGACTTGTGCTCACAGATAAAGATTGATTTGATTTGGAATAACTCATGCTTTAAGACGTCATGGTAGGCCACCAGCTTGGCTTGGATTAAAGAGAGGAGTAACCACAACGTAAATTCGAAAGATGTTTGAACTGAAAATATTTATAACAATAACTACATTTACATTCTAGATTATGTAACTTTAAAATAGTAGTTATGGCACACGGTTGATTTGATGTTTTAACTAGATTCATATCATTCAATATTTCCATTTCTAAAATCTAAACAAGAATTGGAAGAACTGGTAAAAAAAATTCGTTCCTAAATGGTTCCTACTAACCTTATAGGTATCAGCGCTTTTCCTTGTATTAACCACATACATCGTCTTCAAGACTTCGAGAGCATCTTCATCCCTGCCCACACTGACCAAGTACTTGGGGCTTTCGTTAGCAAAGTAGCAACCAACGGCACTGATGGCACATGGCACTGCAAAGATGAGGTCCAGAACCCGCCAGGAGTTGAAGTAGATGCCCAGGAATGGTATGTAGTAGGAGAACTGCAGTGGCAAGACTGGTATTGCTACAACTGAAATATTTAAAGTAATTTAAATGGTAATCCAACTGATTGCATTACCTACAAGGTGTAAACGTCCAAGGATGTGGTATACCACAAACCATCAACTTGACCATGGGACAAACAACGTTATAGTCACAATAAAATGCCGGACGACATTAACTAACTAGAACAAAATATACTGTATCTAGATCAGTCAAACGACGGATTTTATAGACCGCGTAGACCGAAGAGCTTAGCCGTATCGACAATTTGGTTAATATGTGGGCTTCTCTGCAACTTCAAGCCCAAAGTAATACCCAAGAACACAGTAGTAAGTGGTGTCCACTTGATCCAATTCCGCTCTATTTACTAGTAGGAACACTGGTTTTCACCTGCTTCAGTCGTCACAAATCTTACACATTTGGTCTTTTTCTAACACTAACAGACCTATTCTACTCGTATTCTATTCTATGATTATTTTTTAAATTCTTACCTGCCATTACACCGATAGAGGCCAAGTACGCACTTGTGATCAATAAGACCTGGGCATTTCTCTTTGCAGCCGGGGTACATTCACTCAGCAGGGTAACTGATAACGCCATAGAACCAGACACACTGCAACAAATACATTATGTGACGAATGTAGTTAAACATAGCTGCAAAAATGTAAAATGTATGTTAGGTGATAAATTGTCAAGATTTGTTTTGTTGTCTTTACATAATTATATTAAGAATTTAATGCAATTTCTCGTTTGTCTCTTTTTAAAACATTAAGATTGCAAAACCGCATGAAAATCAAACGCCTAGTTTAGAAGAACAACGCGAACATACAGACAGACACAAAAAGCGAATTTATTTTATATTAAGTCATCATCTGCCTAGATTTTTCCCAACTATGTAGGGGTCGGCTTCCAGTCTAACTGGAGCCAGCTAAATACCAGTGTATTACATGGGGCGACTGCCTATGTGACCTCCGCAACCCAGTTAGTACTGGGTAATACGATACCCCTTGGTAAGACTGGTTTTCAAACTTGCGGGCCACTGAATACTTGTAACGACTGCCAAAGATCTACAATTGACAGCCGGGACTAACGGCTATCCGTAATCCGATCCGTTCTGAGGCATAGAGGAAACTGTTGTTGGCGTAATGGGTGGTCACCCATCATCAGGCCTTAACCTGAAGATCGACAAGAGCGGCTGTTCTTATTTACCCACGAGCTCCTCCGATATGAAGTATAATAAGATACTAACGAGGCTGACGAAAGCAGTTTGAGTAAGGTCAGCACAATCCAGTTGGGTGAGAATGCAGCAAGGCTTCCAGCTATATAGCTGATGGTCATGGATATTATAAGGATCTTCCGTCGGCCCCTCGTGTCTGCAAGGTAGCCCCAGATGTGAGATGATGTTATGATGCCTGGGGAAATAAAAATATAATGTTAATCTTAGTTTGCCTGCCAGATAGATGGACAACAAACTGAAAATAGCCACTCAGACAGACTGGAAGAGGAAGGTGGACAGAGTCTTACTGTCGCGCAAATTGGGGGAGGCCACCACACTATTTCCAAATTACTGCAATTCCTGAAAACCAGAATAAACATTCGCTGCCGCCAGAAAAGCGCCGAGACAATGAAGCTCAAGGAAGTCCTAGAGAAATAATTTAAATATCTTCGTCTTTTTAATGTTCTTGAATCCCGCAAGAAATTAATTAGAAAATAAGCGAAGGAGTAGGAAAAATAGAATTCCCACTTCCCTCCATATCAGCAGGAGACAGAACAAAACAAGGCCAATAGGCAGAAAGGGACGCCTACAACTGGGATAAGCCCAATTGCCTAGCACAAATAGACAAATATTTATCATTAATGGTTCCTAAATTATGAGCTGTTATATTACGCACGAAAATTTATATATGGTCCGTATCTATACTAATATTATCAAGAGATAAAATTTGTTTGTATGTTTGTATGTAGAGGGTAATCTCTGGATCTGCTGATCCGATTTTCAAAATTCTTTCACTAATAGGAAGCTACATTATCCCCGAGTGCTATAGGCTGTATTTACAACGTGCCCGTGGGATAATTTCCGTCCAAAACGCGAGCGAAGCCGCGGGCAACAGCTAGTAGTAAATCACTCCGGATGTAACCTGTATAGTTGTACACTATCCAACACAATATAATATTGGGGGAGGCATCTATATGCAGCAGTTGACTGTGATTTGCTGGGCATATTGATTGATTGAATCCATACCACGTTTCTTAGCTGAGATAATATAAGAAGCCCTATATGTTCAACAATCGAATACTCACCAACCAAAGGCATACATGCGACCAGTCCCTGCTGTGAGTTGGTGGTGCCCAGCTCACAAACACTGGCCGGTACCAGGTAGGACACAGAGAAGATCTCAAAGGTCATGCCGACGATGATGCTGGCACACAACGTGAACATACCCACATTGTAGCGACTGTAACCTGCAATCAATAAAATGCATAATAATTTGTTTTGTGGTAATTAGATCAAGAATTACACTGCTCCTGTGAGTCATAAACTCTACCAAACATCGGAATTGAACATTGTCATTACTTAATATATTTCAGTTAAAGTTTACGGCGCCTAAATGTACACTTTTTGTAATAGATACACGATTAGATTATCTAAAAAAAAAAATTGTTGCCATTATTTATTAGTTTAGTCCCATCTCGGCACCTTCCCATCTCGGCATATATGAGTTTATTGAAACCATGAAACATTCCCATCTTGGCACCCTGTCATAAATCATTGTTAGGTAGATACACATAAAAAAAATGGAAACACTGTATATTCTGTTACATACTGTTACTGTTATATACTGTTTATTTATTAAGGGCCCAGTCCAGCAAGATTGACAGTCCATCGAAATTTTCAGTTTATTCTTAAAAAAATATTCTTTATAAGCCTAGTCCTTTTCGAACTATACTCGTAAGGTTTAAGTCTAACCGGATTCAGTTGAATGCAAGTATTTAAATGGACTTACTGCCTGGCTGACCTGCACAACCTTGGGTAAACCATGTCTTTGGGAAACTTCTAAAAACCCGTAACGACACGAGAAAAGACCCTGAAAGTATTACCTTGATTTTTTTTTCTAAAAATAATACCGTTTTTTTTTTACCGATGGGAAATCATCAAATAACCCCTCCCGCTCTGAGCTGAGCAGGAGGGAGTGTCAGACTTTTACTGACTAAAACCATCTATGTTCCTTCCTTTGCCCTTTGTGTTCCAGGGCCGCGGTATCTCTTTCGAACAGTCCCGCAACCCTGGCAGGCGTCGGTCCTTACGGACCCCTTCCTGTTTGCTGACTCTCTTTGAGGCGCGCGTGGAACACGAACGCGCCGTCGACACGGCCTGTCGTCATAAGACGGACGGACGGCGAGCTAGCCCATAGCTCACCGTCCACAGGCCCGCGCCTACGGTGGCCGGGGGCGACCACGTGGCCCCCGACGCCCGGTGCGTCTCCCGCAATAATACCCTGAGGTGTATTTTTTCATAGTAGTAGTTTTTAAAGTCTTGCCTAAAGACATTTGATCAGTCAAGTGATTTTGTTCATTAGACAATTATTTTCGCTAAACTTCTACAAAGCTTTGAGGAATCGGAATACTCTCTGAAACATTTATTTATGCATCTGTAAATGATTTCCTGTACAGATGTTTAGTGTTTTAATTCTAACTAATCAATTAATTTTTATCCACGAAATTTGTATTGTTTCAGTTTTTCACACGTTTTCCTACGCCATAAATTATAATATGTTTAAACTAAAATAAATACGTAAAGTCCCATCTCGGCACCCATGGATTTATATATCATACCCATGAAACATTCCCATCTTGACACCCTGTCATTAATCATTTTTAGGTACACATTCATCACAAAATGGATACACAGTTTCAATATAGTGAGTAAATCAACTTGATTATTTATTCAATCTAAATAAATATTTTTCAAAAGTTACTTTTTTTAAGTTTAATTTTAAAATAATTTCATTTAATAATTTTAAAAACTTGAAACATGACACAAGGTGGTTTTATCAAATTTTTCAAGTGTAACATCTCTTGGAAATACGTAAAGTCCCATGCCAAAATCAACCAAAATTTTAGCATATTAAGAAAATTCGATAAATTTAAAAAGCTGTATAAAAGAACTGTCTGCAATAATTGCTCTATTTGTTTCCTGGAATATTTCGAAAAATAATAATAATTTGAATATTTTTTAATTGAATAAACTGAATATTTCAATGGACTGTCAATCTTGCTGGACTGGGCCCTTAATAAATAAACAATTTATAACAGTATGTAACAGTATATCCAGTGTTTCCATTTTTTTATGTGCTTCTACCCAACAATGATTTATGACAGGGTGCCAAGATGGGAATGTTTCATGGTTTCAATAAACTCAGATGCCGAGATGGGAAGGTGCCGAGTTGGGACTAAACCAATAAATAATGGCAACAAAAATTTCGGATCAATAAAAGTTGAACTTATAAGGACAACGTACCAGTCATGTCGAGTGCCTCTTCAAACGGGACTCTAGTACCCTTAACTGACATTATTACACTAATTTTCACTTGCACTTCTAACAAAAAAGTTTAATTAATGTACAGATCCAATGTTACTAGCTCACTGACACCTGCTTAAAACTGCGACGGCAACTGTTACAGACTCATTTTATAATTTTAAAAAATATAGTCAAGCGCAATTTTTTCGTTCGTGTTTGGTTCCGTGCTCAGTTTTCTCATAAAGGCAAACTCATCCCGCCAACCGACATCATTGCTTTGATCTGACGTGATGTAATTTAGCAGTCCAGTCACTGATGATCCATGATGAAGAAGGTGGTTCTTACATTCATATCTATATTCAAGTTAAACTTAAAGTTTAAGTAATTGCATATGCAAAATGTTTGTGCAATAGAGGAGAATTTAAACGAAGTAAGAACCGTCAAAGAAAGCAAAGCTAAGAGTTTTAACTCTTTGACAGTTTTTAACGTCAAGCAATTACTAAACTACATAGGTACTCGTACTTAAAAATCGTATCTTAAATAATGACTTTTACTCAAGTAAACACGGCTTATTTATAGATTCGGGTGATAGTCAAGTCACGTCAAGTCAATTGATAGTAAAGCTGGCAGTTTCGTCACAACGTTAATGTTTTCTCTTTTTATTTTAGTTTATTTGTGTAAATGTCTATTTATATTTTTTTATTTATTTCTACATATATATATATATTGATAATTATATGTATAGTATTTTGATAATTTTTTATAGTATTTTATATATCCTTGTAGTTTATACATAGGTACACCTACCAATGTTTGTCTCACCCAAAGGTTGACTGGTAGAAAATGCCTATGGCATTAAGCCCGCCTCTCACCTATGTGCTTGAAGTGTTAAATAAATAAATAGTCTATACCTATAATTGGTATTCACAACAGTATGATCTAAAAACTTGTCTGAGAACACGTTATGGTGGCCGACTTGGAAATCTGTAATAGACTTCGATACAAAATCGGCAGTAGCAATAACCACAGACTTGGTTTGACACGTACAGATCAATGTGCTTAGGTATCTTGTCCACCTTCTTGTTTTGTATGGTCCACTGTGCACTTGATGACTTGATGACTGTGCACCTAGCGTCAGTGAACGGATATGAGACTGGGGACGCTTTGAAGAACGTATACCTACTGACATTAATGGTGATATTCTTCGGATTAGTCAAGTGCGTAATCCTCGAAATTGGCGTATATGACCAGGTATGTGTGTAAAAAGACCTTTAACGAAGCCGAAAGGCCATTAGCAGAACGTTTTGTGTTCGTCACACGAACGGAAAAAAGTGTTTTCCCAGTATTAATTTTTGCGTAAAGTTACTTAGTTTAATGTACAGAATGCTTGGTTGAGCCGTTTATACCTTTTATGAACTCGAATGAAGAGAAAAGAGTATGTTAGGATTCAGGCACGTGGCGTTCTGTAGTTTCTGTCTACCCCTGGAAATAAGGGGAGAGAGTAACGTGTAGGTTTGTCACATCACAATGATGGTTGTGCAAGATACATACGGTACCCTAATATTTAAGATGCTGTTATCGGATGATAACAATGTATCAGCATAGTAGTGTAGTGTGTAAAAAGCTTGTAAATAAAATGTAATGTAATCAAGTGTTTTACTAGTCATCGTTTATTTGATAAATTATCAGTTACATCACCATTATTTTTGAAACTCCAAATCATGAATTCAGATTAAGCGGAACATCTTTAGTCTGACAACTAGTAACCAGTCTTACCAAATGGAATCATGTTACTCTGTGACTGGGAGGTAGGGGCCAGATAGGCAGTCGCTCCATGTATAATACTGGCATTTTAGCTGCATCCGGTTAGACTAGAACCGACCCCAACGTAGTGAGTGGAAAAGGCTAAGTAAATGATGATATTTAAGTTACGAAGAACAAGGGAATACACTATCTTTCACCAATGTCCGATGGCAGGGAACAAGAAATAGCGCAACAATAGTCCAAGCACCAAAATTATTTTGATATCAGTTTAAATCATCTCAATCTCAGAATAATGCTTGGTAGCCTCATTAAATGTATTGCGCATTATCCAATCGTGTGGATGGTTACAAGAGCAGGGGAAGACAAAAGAGATGATGGATGGACCGTGCGAAAGATGATGTGGGTAGAAAGGGGGTAAATACGGAGACCAAGAGAAATAGAGAAGAATGGAAGAAGAAGACATGTTACGCCCGCAGTCCCAATTCACCTTCAATTGGGATAACGGAAGGAGAATGATCATTATTTCTAAGAATTATGGGTGAGCGAATTTTGACGATACAGGAAATTAGCTTGCCTGAAACGATGTTTCATATAATTATACAAACAAAAACACTAATTAAATTCAAATGTGTAACTTATAGACAACTAGCTGACCCGCGCAACTTCGTCTGCGTGCGTGCGTACATAAAAGAAAGAGAGGTTAGAGAGAGTGTGCGTCAACCTTAAAAGTTAGACATATGGCCATTGCGGATATTTTTTAGAGCTTTTTAAGCGGGACAATTCCGACATACATGATAATTGCGTAACTTTAACCGTTCACGCACAACGGAAGCTCTCAAAAGGAGTAAATCCCTATTATATACTATTACCGATGGATAATCATCAAATGACCCCTCCCACTCTGGACGGAGCGGAAGGGATTGTCAGACTTGTACTGACTAAAATCCACCCACGTTTCTTCTGTTGCCCTTTGCGTACCAGGGCCGCGGTATCTCTTTCGAACAGTCCCGCAACCCTGGCAGGCCTCGCTCCTCTCGGATCCCTTCCCGTTTGCTGACATCTCTTTGAGGCGCGTGTGGAACACGAACACGCCGTCACCACGGCCTGTCGTCATAAGATGGACGGATGGCGAGCTAGCCCATTACTCACTGTCCACAGGCCCGCGACCCTCGACAGCCTTACGTCTTCATCTTTAGACACTCGATGACAATCATACACCAGCTAGAACGAAAGTTCTCATCAAAGTTCTTGAAATGGGCCGAGACACGATAAAACTGCTGTAAACTGTTGCGGACCTCTTGCAACTGCCTTCCGTCTCCATCGTCAGACCTTTGATGATAGACATACTCCAGGCAGGTCTAAAGTTCTCATCAAGGTGCATGAAATCAGCCGAAACACGATATAGATGCTGTAAACTCTTGAGGACCTCTTGCAACTACCTTCCGTCTCCATCGTCAGACCTTCGATGACAGTCATACTCCAGCTAGGTCTAAAGTTCTCATCAAGGTGCATGAAATGAGCCCAGACACGATATAGATGCTGTAAACCCTTGAGGACCACTTGCAACTGCTTTCCTTCTCCATCGTCATACATTCGATGAAAGTCATACTGACAACTCAGTATGGTTTAAAGTTTTCATCAAAGTGAATGAAATGAGCCCAATAACATTATACCTGCTGCAAACTGTTTAGGACCGCTTGCAACTGCCATTTGTCTGTATCGTTTGACCGTCGATGACAGTCATACTTCAGCAAGGCCTAAAGTTCTCATCAAGGTGCATGAATTGAGCCCAAACACGTTATTGTTGCTGCAAACTCTTGAGGACCTCTTGCAAGTGCCTTCAGTCTCCATCGTCAGACCTTCGATGACGTCATACTCCAGCTAGATCTAAAGTTCTCATCAAGGTGCAGGAAATGAGCCCAAACACGATTTCTCAATTTAAAAAACAAAAGATCATGTACTTCTCATGGACTTCTCTGTAAAAAGTTATGCGTGGTCAGGTCATACATAAAATAAAAAAATATAGACGCGTCGAATTGAGAACCTCCTCTTTTTGTTTCGTTGGTTAATAAACCAAGCTTCAGACATTTGACACGGGCGAGGGTCATTCTTTCACGGAAAACTTAACATCGCGACTCAGAAAATGGAGTGAAATTAATAGCGCCATCTATCGAGCACGAAATTTAACCGTTAAAATATAATGCATGTAAAGCGATCGAACACACACTCTACAGGGTTATAGCGTCATGTAGACTAATCTAGAGTACTTTTTGCTCTCAGACCCGATTTAAAAGTTATCTTGTGAGCACATTTTTATTAATTAGTACCATTTTGGTGCAATAGATGTCGTTGCATGTATCTTACACAATGATGGTAAGTTCTTCTTGAACACTTTAAATTTATAAATCTTTTGATAGAGAGCACTGATTACAGCATGAAACAAAAACTAAAACCTTCTCTAAGTTCCCCACAATATTTGTGCATTGAATCTAATCACATTGGTTTTCCCAACAACATGAACACCCGCCTCGCAGCGCGCGCGGGTCATTATTTTGATGCGGAGTTATTTTAAAACTGTGATATCTCCTAAGATATTCATCTAAATTGAATAGTGTAAAGGTCAATTTTGGTCACAATTGAATGCTAAAGATGACTAACATATTTATTTTGATAAGGATTAATACTATGTCGGTAAAAACAACTTCGCAAATAAAACATTAATTTTGACCAAATTTTAAAATCATAAAAATGATTATTGTGAGTCAACCTTAAAAGATAGGCATGTGCCGTCGCGGACTTTTTTTGAGACCTTTTTAAGAGGAATAATTCCCTGCTACATTATATTTGTGCAACTTTAACCGTTTACGCAGCGCACGCAACGGAAGCTATCAAAGAGAATAATTTTTCCCCGTTTTTGCAACATTTGTCATTGATGCTCCGCTCCTATTAGTTGTAGCGTGATGATATATAGCCTATAGCCTTCCTCGATAAATAGGCTAACCAACACAAAAATAATTTTTCAATTCGAACCAGTAGTTCCTGAGATTACCGCGTTCAAACAAACAAACAAACAAACAAACTCTTCAGCTTTATAATATTAGTATAGATAACAAGTACATAATATATTGGTACTATGGTATAAGAAAAATATTGAGATTAAACTGGGACAACTCTATATCAGGATGTCAAAATTTTGATAACACTTTTGGGCCATCGACCTTGATTTAAAAAAAAAATATTGTTATTGTGAAATATTCTCGAGAATCAAAGTTAACGACGTAGCCCAAACATTGCCAAACTTAAGTGGCAATGGGCAGGGCACATTACTCACAGAACGGATGGCTGATGGGGCTGACAAGTTTTGGAGTGGCGACCGCGAACCGGAAGGCGCTGCGTTGGAAGGCCTCCCCCTAGGTGCACCGAAGACCTGGTGAAGGTTGCGGTGATTCTTCTCTGATTAATTTCGTTACAGTATCCAAGACAGTTAAATTGTTGAACAAAAACATCTTCCGGGTTTTTCAACTATTGTAACTTTCTCAATTCCGTGACAAAAGGTAGTAAAGCCGGATCAATCAATATTCAATACTTATCATTGCATCACTTATCTTACATTGTAGATAGTGTCCTCATCTTGAAACTTATTCATGTCTAGGCAATGTTGTTTAATGTTGCTTTGTCACACTTTCTTTTCGCTATTGAATTCCCAATACAGGATAAAGTCCTTATCTCGTACAGAAAAGGCAAGGGCATTGAAAATTACGGTTTTCCACTCATTGCGTATTGGCGATTTCAGATTTTATTTTCTTTCATAAAGTTCATTACCTTTACGATCGTAAACGTAGCTCAAGGGTGAGCGGCGATCGGCGGCGGCGACCTCTCGCGTCCGGCCTTGGTTCAATCCACGGTCTGAAGCGAGAAAAAATGGGACGCCGTCACCTCCTTCTGCGAAGCAGTCATGCTAGTGAAGGAGGTGGCGGAACGTGAGAGGGAGAGAACCTCACGTCTCAGCCGCCGCAGGAGACGCACCGGGCGTCGGGGGCCACGTATGGCCACGTATATTATGGGCTATCTCGCCGTCCGTCCGTCTTATGACGACAGGCCGTGTCGACGTCGCGTTCGTGTTCCACGAGCGCCTCAGAGAGATGTCAGCAAACGGGAAGGGGTCCGAAAGGACCGATGCTTGCCAGGGTTGCGGGACTGTTCAAAAGAGATACCGCGACCCTGGAACACAAAGGGCAAAAGAAGGAACATGGATGGGTTTTAGTCAGTAAAAGTCTAACACTCCCTCCTGCTCAGCCCAGAGCGGGAGGAGTTATTTGATGACATCACACACGAAAAAAAAAAACAAAGGGTGAGGGTTATACTATACCTTTCTTTAGATTGTAGGTTTTTACTAATCATCATCTTCATACCCCTATCCCATTCTACTTGTGGTCGGCGCAACACGTATGCTTCTTCCATTCTCTCCGACGTCACGGCATCATTTACTCCTTTCTCTTTCATATCATTCCTCACACAATCAATCCATCTTTTCTTTGGCCTTCCTCTCCTAATTAATGTTAGGTTTTTACTAACATTTCACATTGAAAAGAAATCTAATCCTTGATTTCTATCTTAGTGAAAGAAGTTTTTTAATGACGAATAGGCTCGCGACTACCAGCTCACCTAATGGTAAGCGAAGATGGTGGTTGACGATATGGTGCAAGCTTGCACGGAAGTAACAAATTCACTCTCGACTTAGGCATCTAGGCGACGATGTTCACGCTTAGATTGCCCCGATGCGTCGTTGCTGAAGAGCCTCTGGGCCCAGTTCTCAATCGACTCAAAAGCGTGGAACTGGTGTGTGGCAGATGTGCCTTAGAAACGAGAGCAGTAGGAACTCCCTCCCGCGATCAAAATTACGCTTGTTAAAGAAAGTAGGAAGACAGGAAGAAAGTACAGTTATTTGGCAATTTCAGTACGCACATGTAGCATAATCAGCCTTTAATGTTCCCACGGCTGGGACACTCGGCCTACTCTCCATGAGAGGGAAATGGGCTATAATCCACCACGCGGGCCCAGTGCGGGTTGGTAGATGTCACATGTCTTCGAATTTTTGGTTCTAGGACATGCCGGTTTCCTCACGATGTTTTCCTTCACCGTTTTTGAGAGCAGTGGTGATGAAATAAATTACACAAAGTAATGCGCCTGCTTGGGTTCGAACCCACGACTTACTGTTCGCCACCACTGGGCCACCGCTGCTCTCACGCACGCACATGTACCCCCGCATAATCTATACTAATATTATAAAGCTGAAGAGTTTGTTTGTTTGTTTGTTTGTTTGTTTGTTTGAACGCGGTAATCTCAGGAACTACTGGTTCGAATTGAAAAATTATTTTTGTGTTGGTTAGCCTATTTATCGAGGAAGGCTATAGGCTATATATCATCACGCTACAACTAATAGGAGCGGAGCATCAATGACAAATGTTGCAAAAACGGGGAAAAATTATTCTCTTTTATAGCTTCCGTTGCGTGCGCTGCGTAAACGGTTAAAGTTGCACAAATATAATGTAGCAGGGAATTATTCCTCTTAAAAAGGTCTCAAAAAAAGTCCGCGACGGCACATGCCTATCTTTTAAGGTTGACTCACAATAATCATTTTTATGATTTTAAAATTTGGTCAAAATTAATGTTTTATTTGCGAAGTTGTTTTTACCGACATAGTATTAATCCTTATCAAAATAAATATGTTAGTCATCTTTAGCATTCAATTGTGACCAAAATTGACCTTTACACTATTCAATTTAGATGAATATCTTAGGAGATATCACAGTTTTAAAATAACTCCGCATCAAAATAATGACCCGCGCGCGCTGCGAGGCGGGTGTTCATGTTGTTGGGAAAACCAATGTGATTAGATTCAATGCACAAATATTGTAGGGAACTTAGAGAAGGTTTTAGTTTTTGTTTCATGCTGTAATCAGTGCTCTCTATCAAAAGATTTATAAATTTAAAGTGTTCAAGAAGAACTTACCATCATTGTGTAAGATACATGCAACGACATCTATTGCACCAAAATGGTACTAATTAATAAAAATGTGCTCACAAGATAACTTTTAAATCGGGTCTGAGAGCAAAAAGTACTCTAGATTAGTCTACATGACGCTATAACCCTGTAGAGTGTGTGTTCGATCGCTTTACATGCATTATATTTTAACGGTTAAATTTCGTGCTCGATAGATGGCGCTATTAATTTCACTCCATTTTCTGAGTCGCGATGTTAAGTTTTCCGTGAAAGAATGACCCTCGCCCGTGTCAAATGTCTGAAGCTTGGTTTATTAACCAACGAAACAAAAAGAGGAGGTTCTCAATTCGACGCGTCTATATTTTTTTATTTTATGTATGACCTGACCACGCATAACTTTTTACAGAGAAGTCCATGAGAAGTACATGATCTTTTGTTTTTTAAATTGAGAAATCGTGTTTGGGCTCATTTCCTGCACCTTGATGAGAACTTTAGATCTAGCTGGAGTATGACGTCATCGAAGGTCTGACGATGGAGACGGAAGGCACTTGCAAGAGGTCCTCAAGAGTTTGCAGCAACAATAACGTGTTTGGGCTCAATTCATGCACCTTGATGAGAACTTTAGGCCTTGCTGAAGTATGACTGTCATCGACGGTCAAACGATAGAGACAAATGGCAGTTGCAAGCGGTCCTAAACAGTTTGCAGCAGGTATAATGTTATTGGGCTCATTTCATTCACTTTGATGAAAACTTTAAACCATACTGAGTTGTCAGTATGACTTTCATCGAATGTATGACGATGGAGAAGGAAAGCAGTTGCAAGTGGTCCTCAAGGGTTTACAGCATCTATATCGTGTCTGGGCTCATTTCATGCACCTTGATGAGAACTTTAGACCTAGCTGGAGTATGACTGTCATCGAAGGTCTGACGATGGAGACGGAAGGTAGTTGCAAGAGGTCCTCAAGAGTTTACAGCATCTATATCGTGTTTCGGCTGATTTCATGCACCTTGATGAGAACTTTAGACCTGCCTGGAGTATGTCTATCATCAAAGGTCTGACGATGGAGACGGAAGGCAGTTGCAAGAGGTCCGCAACAGTTTACAGCAGTTTTATCGTGTCTCGGCCCATTTCAAGAACTTTGATGAGAACTTTCGTTCTAGCTGGTGTATGATTGTCATCGAGTGTCTAAAGATGAAGACGTAAGGCTGTCGAGGGTCGCGGGCCTGTGGACAGTGAGTAATGGGCTAGCTCGCCATCCGTCCATCTTATGACGACAGGCCGTGGTGACGGCGTGTTCGTGTTCCACACGCGCCTCAAAGAGATGTCAGCAAACGGGAAGGGATCCGAGAGGAGCGAGGCCTGCCAGGGTTGCGGGACTGTTCGAAAGAGATACCGCGGCCCTGGTACGCAAAGGGCAACAGAAGAAACGTGGGTGGATTTTAGTCAGTACAAGTCTGACAATCCCTTCCGCTCCGTCCAGAGTGGGAGGGGTCATTTGATGATTATCCATCGGTAATAGTATATAATAGGGATTTACTCCTTTTGAGAGCTTCCGTTGTGCGTGAACGGTTACAGTTACGCAATTATCATGTATGTCGGAATTGTCCCTCTTAAAAAGCTCTAAAAAATATCCGCAATGGCCATATGTCTAACTTTTAAGGTTGACGCACACTCTCTCTAACCTCTCTTTCTTTTATGTACGCACGCACGCAGACGAAGTTGCGCGGGTCAGCTAGTACCACATAAAAGTGTAAACCGGGGAAAGAGATTTCTCTTCAGTTTTTATGGATCAGATAGTTACTCTTACACGTTTTTTCTTGATATACTTTTTCGCGATTTCTGGCTACTGGAATAATATTTAAGAAAAGCGGCTTTCCACAAATAATTCAATAGGTGTGTGAAAATCAGACAATAGTTATTACCTTCCTGGCCTATATTTTACGGTCGATCTTCAGGTCAAGACACGCTTGCATGGGTTGGTCCGTGGATGGGTGACCTCTCCCCTTACATACCGAGTTTCCTCTGTGCTTCAGAAAGCACGTTAAACCGTTGGTCCTAGCTTTCAATTGTAGATATTTGACAATCTTTAAGTAGTGAGTGGCCCAAAAGAGTGACAACCTGTTAGAACTGAGTAATACCCTTGCTTGGTGAGAAGCAAGGGTATTACTCAGTTCTAACTGGGTTATGACGGTTAGTCAGGCAGTCGCTACATGTATAATACTGGTATCCAGCTGCATCCGACGGTTAGACTGGAAGCCGACGCCAACATGGTTATAATAATAGACAAGTACACACATAATTAACAGCAAAAAAATATATTTCAATCTAAGGATTGACTCGAGTTTATTTTCAGAATCTGTCATGCTCAATGCACATTTTAGACAGTGTACTTTGCGCCTAACATAATTATGAGTTTAGGACTTTGCACAGCAAAACATTATCATGGTTTGTAATAGTTTAAAAAATCATATTTGAATGTATATTTGTTTATAAGCCTTCTTTTAACAAAGACTAATCTCTGTTTGTTTTAGCTGTTCGTTGTTTTAAAATAAAGGAAAATAATAAAAAAATGTAATGTTGAAAAAATACGTCATGGAAATTGAGAAAAAATTGTAACGAGCGCAAAATTTACGTTTTTACTCGCTTTTACATAAATTATGATAACAAATGATTGTTGATAACATGAGGCATTAAACCTGAACTGGTTTGATCATGATTGCATTAATCATACTATATAAAGTTATCTATCTGTAGTTTTATCATTCTCCTGCCTTACCCTAACTTATTGTGATCGTCTCACAAGTCACCCCATTCATCATTCACCTGCTCTTGTCCCAATTTATTTGGGGTCGGCGCTTCATGTCTTCTCTTTCCATACTTCTCCATTACTGGTCATCTCAGCAGTCACTTCCTTTCTAGCCATATCATCCTTTACAACGTTCATTTATCACATTTCTGGTCTTGCTCTACTCATACCCATCCACATTCATACTTATAAATATCGTCACGACATTTTCCTCATTTCTCCGCATCAGAAAGTGGCTGGTAGCAACTGTATGAGATTTGCCGAGAATCCAGTTCAGTGGCGTGCCATTGAAGAGGCTTATGTCCAGCAGTGGACTGCTGTAGGCTAATGATGATGACATAAGAGAAAATCTCAAATTCACTAGCAATCGGTGCACAGCCTACACCACAGGGTCTAAGAACTTACCGGAGGACACGGTGGAGCACACTGTGCAGGTCTGCTCCGCGTGGGCGGAACACCGCCGTGTCCTCGTAGCGGCAATCGGCGGCGGCGACCTCTCGCGTCCGGCCCTGGTTCAATCCATGGTCCGGAGCGAGAGGGAATGGCACGCTGTCACCTCCTTCTGCGAAGCAGTCATGCTAGCGAAGGAGGTGGCGGGACGTGACAGGGAGAGAGCCTAACGTCTCAGCCGCCGCGGGAGACGCCCTGGACGTCGCGGGCCACTTGGTGGCTCCCGACCACCGTAGGCGCGGACCTGTGGACGGTGAGTAATGGGCTTACTCGCCGTCCATCCGTCTTAAGACGACAGGCCGTGTCGACGGCGCGTTCGTGTTCCACGCGCGCCTCAAACAGATGTCAGCAAACAGGAAGGGGTCCGAAAGGACCAATGCCTGCCAGGGTTGCGGGACTGTTCGAAAGAGATAGCGCGGCCCTGGAACACAAAGGGCAAAGGAAGGAACATGGATGGGTTTTAGTCAGTAAAAGTCTGACACTCCCTCCTGCTCAGCCCAGAGCGGGAGGGGTTATAGGATGATTTCCCACCCGAAAAAAAAAAGGGTCTAAGAACTTGAACTGTTTACAAAAGTGGTTCTTACACAACAAAAGTGAGTACTAAATCAGGAAGTTTTTAAATGCAATAAAATAAAACAATTAAATGGAGATCAAAGTTTGTATGAAACTTCGTAATTTTTTCCGATTTGAATCTTGAGATCTCTTTGTCCTGAGCTTAACGATGACACGAAAATCCCAAGATGGTGACGAGGACAATCTTTTGCACTTGGTACAAATCCTTGACAGTTATTGCTGCATCATGATCAACGTAGGTACGAGACGAAATTTTCCGTACGTTTCTATCTACTCTTATGTCTTCGTTAGAGAAACGTGAAACTGTAATGTGACTGAAAGATAAATATACATACGCTTGTTTATATTCTAGTCTCGTGAGTATTCCACTGCTCGCCGCTCGCTCACACCCGCTGAAGAAGAAAGGTAGGTGTCTGATAGAAGAGTAAAGAAGACATGCTGCGCCGACCCCAAATAAATTGGTATAAGGCCAGGAGAATGATGAGGTGAAAATACAAATCTTAATGCATAGCAGAACACCACTGGACTTAGATACAGTTGCCAGCGCATCTAATTACCACTAACTGTCCAATCTCACCATCAACATTTTATGGTTTAAAAATCATTTGGAGTTGACAGTTTGTGGTCATTTGAAGTGCTGGCAACTGTACCGTAGGTATACACGTCACATTTATTTAACCTCGTTTCACGACTTTTTTTTCAGCTTCTTAAGGATGATAGGTGAAATGTATTTTTTTATTCCTCCTATGCTTTGCGGGAAGTCCAAGTCAGTAATTGAATCGTTTCTTCTGGTAGTTGACAGTGCTAAGGTTGCAGCAGTTGGCAATAATGAGGCTGGAGGAATAGCTGATTTTGATTTACAATAATTTGTAGTATGCCTTAAGCTGAGGATTTATTTTCTATTTATGTGTACAAGTGACCCGTTATGGAATCAAACAGAAAAGAACAGATATGGTTTCCTATACCCTCAAGAAAACTGCCTGACTCAAAACCAAAACTACAAAATAAATCTATTAATTTCAACATGCATTCATCAAATTATTAAAATAAAATAACACCCTATCATTTTGAGGTACGATTACGTGAGCTAGATTTAGATGTAAGTGTTACTCGCTCACAGGTTATTTTCTGGTAGTAGACCCACACGTAGGATGACCCTCTCCCATTCTAAACTTTTCAACGGTAAAATACTTTTAATTTTTTTTTCATTTGTCGACATAATCTGTTTCCTAATTTTTTGGCTATTTCCTAAGGCATCTGAGTGCTTGGAAGAGTATATACGCAGTGCCAGATTAGCCCATAAGCAATTGTTTAGGGCATCTCATCTTGGGGGCACCATAAACAGCACCAAAAAATTTTACTAGCATATAAAAGTGAAAATTGTTTTGTTGCTTGAAAATCCGCGCGTTTCAAATTTAATAAGTACCCGTAAAAGTTGCAAGTCACAATTCAATAAATAAATGAAACATGCTTAGATTTTTATTGTATGTAATAGCTCCACATATCTCTTTCGACTTTCATAGATATTCTAAGGTACATAATGATCTATTTCGTTGTAATAAATACGTAATTTTTTTTAAAAGACCCATACTAATTTACTTAGGGATGGGGGCGGCACAGGCGTTGATAGCTTAGGGTATCAAGTAAGTAGTCTTAATCCGGCACTAAGAATATGTCCAGACCGTTTCACCGTATTCATTATTTACTTGCGGCAGCTTACACAGAGGCAAGCACAGGTTACAATCAACCCCTCCCCCCTCCCTCGCTCGCAGCAGAAGAAAGCAGGGGCTTTCTGCTGCCATTCTTACGATGCGCAAACCAACGAGGTTGCGACGATAGAGGGTAACTCCTTAACCAACGGTTTCATTGGAATTCCCTGTCTACTTTCTTCTAATGCAATGGAACTACGCAGATTAAGCACATGTATGAACATTTCATCATCTTTATAAATAAATATAATAATTATCTTGATATTTACTTTCGTAAATCAACAAAAGTATTGTATGTAACATTTAGTATAGATTTGACGCGTGTAGACACAAGTAAAGCGTGGTGTCATTACCTTTGTAAGTAAATTACAAAGAATAACGTCATTTAATGAAGGTATCTGGTGATATTATTTATTTCGTCTAAAATATAGCATAATATCACGCCTGTATTGCCACGAAGGTTTAGGCAGAGGTGTACCTATTGTATACCTACATTTTACCAGGTACGCAATTGTGGGTGAGCCTATTGCCATCAACCGGACACCAAATCCAGTGGAAAAACCCAGTAACACACTGGTCCCAAATTAAAAAAAAGTGGACATTGATAGTAGACCGCTGATATTTTTTTTTATTGTTGATATAATGATAACTGTGCTGGACGGGCGTGATCGCTGGATGCTATAGGTTGAAGAATGTCCAAGCGGCGCTGACGTCCTACACCTGTTGGTTCAGTTGACTGCATGAAACTACGGCGATGATGCTGAACGGGAGTAACTAGGATGAGGCTTCGATGAAATAAAATCAACAGCTATAAGTCTTCATAACTTTTCAGGAAACGACTGGCGTAATTCTTCAGGAGTACTTTAGAGTGAAAGAGAGAGAGATATATCTTCCTTGCCGATGACTACGATTAGCCCGAGAGCGCGCGTTACTAAAGTACTGCGAAACTTTACCGTAACGAGGACCGCCAATCGCTTCCTGATTTAATCTCTATTTGTAGAAAATATTGCTTGCGCGTGCGTACATAGTAGCGATTATTTCTAGTGTTCTGACTGTGACCTAGGTCATGTAGGTCATCGTTGTGAACCTTAAAATATTCCCCGTCTCCTGAAATCATGACGTCGATTGCATCTATAACTACTGAAAAACTATTGCAGTGTAAAGGAAAATATTTAACAAAATTCTACTATTATTCAGCTTTACAGGCCAGTATTTCAGGAGGCGTTACAGCGATTGTTTTGTAACAAGTGGCGTTAAGTAACCAATGTACTTCTTTCATGTAATCTACTATGTACATAGACACACCTATGTATTTCAGGGCTTCAGGCCCGTTTAAATTAGGGGGAAATAAAACAAAATAACGATAATCTTATAATCAAAAGTTATGTACGTAACATCTTGCGACCTCGGTTAAGTGGATTACTTTAAGGGTTTACACTACAAAAATTAGGTCCAGGCCTAGGTCTCAACCTAGGCTACCTGGATATATTAAAAACAAACTATATTTCGGCTATTTGCCCACTCAAACGAAGCTACAAAATAGATTGTACTTACGGTTTTACACAAACTAGATTCTAGGTACTATTTAAAACACTATGTATGCTATCTTTATATACACTTCACTAAATTGTTTTCTAAGTTATCACTTATGATTTGTTGGTGACGCTTCGTCGCGAACATCTCTCCCGCCGTGCAGTGCTGTGACGACTCGGTGCGACGTCGGCGCGGCGCTGCATCACCCCGGTGAGCGACGACCGTAGTCGCGGCGCCCGCCGCCGCGATGCTTGCCGTCTCGACGCCTCGCTTCCAGGTTTACTTCGGTAGTGGGACGAGCTTCTTCACCGGACGCTTCAAGGTGCCGCAGGCAGTGCGCACCTCAGCTGTCCGGACTTCTCCGTCCGCCCCGGGGAACACGGCGACTATACGGCCTCGCGGCCATGTGTTGCGAGGCAGCTGGCCGTCGGCGATCAGGACGGCGTCGCCGACCTGTAGGCCAGGCCCCCGGCCGTGCGGCTCCCGCCGGTTTTGCAGCTCCGGCAGGTACTCTCGTACCCAGCGACGCCAAAACATGTCGGCGAGTATCTGTGAGCGTCGCCAGAGTTTCTTGCTATCTATGTCGTGCTCGGTGAACACGCCGGGTGTTGGTAGTCTGGCCGACCCACCGAGTAAGAAGTGATTCGGTGTGATCGACTCGTCGTCTTCGCTGTCCACGGAGACGTGTGTCAGCGGTCGGCTGTTTACTGTGTACTCTGCCTCACACAACAGTGTGGACAACACCTCTTCTTGTGGGTGCTTTTCAGTGAGTACGGTGTACAGTGCGGACTTCACGCAGCGAACGAGGCGCTCCCAGGCGCCCCCCATGAATGGTGCGGACGGCGTGATGAAGCGCCACACGATGCCTCGGCGATTGGCTTCCTCTCTGAAGGCGTCTCGGAGCTCCTTGTCAGCACCATGCATGTTGGTACCGTTGTCAGAGTGTATTTCGGTGGGACAGCCGCGACGGGCGGCGAATCGGCGCAGCGCTAGTATTGCGGAGTCTGCGCTGAGGCTGGCGGCAATCTCGAGGTGTACGGCCCTGGTTGTGAGGCACGTAAACAGCGCCACATATCTCTTCTGATGTTGACGGCCAACGGTGACGGACAGTGGGCCGAAGTAGTCAAGCCCAGTGTAGGTGAACGGCCTCTGATGATGTGCTAGGCGCGTTCTCGGGTGGTCGCCGGTCGCAGGCACGGGAGCTCGCGCCTTGCGAATGCGACACTGCAGGCAGCGTGTCACCACCATCTTTACTGTGGGTCGCAGCTTGATGACCCAGTAATGTTGTCGCACCTCGTTGATTGTGAGTTCTGTCCCACTGTGTTGTAGACTGCGATGTGTCCAGTCAATGTATAACTGGGTGATGCGGTGATCGCCGTGCAATATCGGCGGTCGTTTGACGTCTTGACTTATCTCGCAGGTCGCGGCTATGCGGCTCCTTAAGCGTATGACGTCGTCCTCGACTTCTATTTGCAGCGGTCGCAGTCTGCTATCTTTATCTATCGATTTGTTGCTTCGCAGGCTCGCTATTTCCTTAGCGAATGTCTGTTGTTGTACGACTTGTACGAGTATGTGTTCAGCCTTCCGCAGAAACTCGGCGCCTATTATTATTGAGTCTGGCGTCTTTGCTATTAGTTTTGTTGCAGGCGTTATCGATTTTTTCTGTTTCCTCCAGTCTGGATCTTTTTCTGTGTTCTTTTTCGTTCTTTTGTAGAACGTTCTCTCCGACGGCTTGCGACATAGAGATACGAAGCGTAGAACGTTCGCCGTCGCACGAAGCAATCGTTCCCATCTGGAGAATCTTGTCGGATCGGGAATGATTTCTGAGAGCTGTCGACTTTCACTTTCTTCGACGGTGATGAGCGTCCTTTCTTCTCCTGTTTGCTCTGCGATTGGAGGTTTCTCTGATGGCCATAACGACGGTTCTTCATACAGGAATTTCGGGCCACAATACCACTCATGTTTCGAGTCAAAGTGGTGTGGCACGTCACGCGTAGCGGCGTCGGCGATGTTTACTTTTGTAGGTACCCATCGCCAATCTTCGACTTTACTGTTCTCTTCGATGGCAGCTATGCGATGAGCGACGAAAGGCTTGTATACTCGCGCTCCTCTTCTGACCCATGTGAGTACGGTCTTGCTGTCCGACCAGTATGTGGTCGAGGTGGGCTTGAGTCGGTGTTCACGTATCACAGCCGTGGCCACGCGGGTTCCCATCACCGCGGCCTGCAGCTCGAGACGTGGTATCGATTGCAGCTTGAGTGGTGCCACCTTCGCCTTTGCCATGACGAGGCTGACGTGTGTCTCGCCGCTTGGTGTCGTAGCTCGCCAGTAGACTGCCGTTGCGTATGCCATCTCGCTCGCGTCGGTGAACACATGAACTTGTATCTCGGCGGCCTCACTATAACCTGGGTAACATCGCGGTATGTTGATGTTCCCGAGCCGCTCGAGGTGTACTATCCAGCTTCTCCACTGTGTCGCCAGGTCTTGGTCGATTCGCTGATCCCAGTCTGTACCTCGCCTCCATGCTTCTTGCAGTATCTGCTTGGCTCGAATGGTAACTGGCGAAGCGAGGCCGAGCGGGTCGTACAGTGACATGACGATTTTCAGCGCCTCTCTCTTAGTCGGCACCTCCTTTTCTAATACGCCACTCGTCTGTGCTCGGTCTCCATATCAGGCCGAGTATCTTCTCTATGTTTTCTGTACTGCCGATGTTGACAGCTTCAGTAGGGCTTTGTGACGGTTCTATGTTTTCTATGACTTCTGTGCTGTTTGACACCCATTTCCTGAGGTCGAAGCGCGCCTGTTTGTGTATATCTCTGACTGTTGTTGCTATGCGCGTCGCCTCTTCTATTGTCTTGTAACTATCAAGATAATCATCCATGTAGTGGTTTTCTATGATTGCTTCTACGGCTTCTGGATGCTCTGTAGAGTGTCGTTTCGCGTTCCAATTCTTCGCGAATATGGCCGTGCACGGTGAGCTCGCTGCGCCGAATATGATGGACGTCATGCGATACTCTTCAGGGGCCCCCTCTCTTCTATTACCTCGCCAGAGGTATCTGAGTGCGTCTCTGTCTTCGCTTCGCACTTTAACCTGCATAAACATCTCCGCTATGTCACCGGAGATGGCTATGTGGTGTCGACGAAATCTCATCATGACGCCGGGCAGCGACTGCAGCAGGTCAGGTCCCGTCAGGAGGTAGTCGTTGAGTGACAGCCCTCTTGACTTGGCGGCGGCGTCATGTACTATGCGAATCTTCTCGGGCTTCATCGGGTTGTACACGTCGAAGTGAGGTAAGTACCAGGTTCTGCCCGGTGTGCTGGACTTGGGTGCCTTTTCGGCGTACCCTTTCTTCATGAGAGAGTCCATCTGTTCTGTATATCTATCTCGAAGCGCAGGGTCGCTGTCGAGCTTCTTTTCTATTGAGACGTTGACGTCGACTGGCATTTCTATATTTTCATTTTCCCACAGTAGAACTGTTTCTATGTGGCCATCTTCTAACTGTCTCGTGTGACGATTCAAGATATCTTCTGCTTTCTTCTCAGGATCTGAGTTCGGACGTCGTGGGTTGATGATCAATGATTCTAATGCGAAGAATTCTCGCAGCTGTTGTTCGATGTTGTCGCTCGCCGCCGTGAGTCTGTTGACGTAGTGCACCTTCTGGCCCAATGTTCTGGTGTGCGCGCCGTGAAGAGTCCAACCCATCGCAGTGAGTGACGTGACAGGCTGGTGCTTCGGACCTCTGCGGACTTCGGTGGCGAGTAACAGGTGCCAGTTGTCTTGGCCGATGAGAATCTTCGGTGCGCCGGCGTCATATGTGAGTTGTTGCCTGAGGTCATCTAGGTGCTCGCAGTGTGCGACGTCTTCTTGAGTGACTGTTTGTGACGCGAGGTGAAGCTTGGGTATGGTGCGCGCTTTGAATGGCACCCTATTCTTCAGCTGGCTGGCGAGTGTCACGGTGATTCTCCGCGAACAAGGAGTGTCGATCGTGGTGTTACCGATCGCACCTATCTTCAGCGGGTCGATGCGGCCCTCCGCCCCGACTTGCTTCGCGATGTCTTCGTCGATGAGTGACACAGTTGACCCATCGTCAAGGAGAGCATAGGTGGAAGCCTCTCCCGCCGGTCCGATCACCCGCACCGGCACTATCTTGAGGAAGGCTTGACTCGACGTTGATCGGGAACTGGCCACCGTTTCTTGTGACTCTGTCTTCTGTGTCGGGACGTCGGGCTTATCGACTTCCTCTGCAGCAGGCTTCTTGTTATAGTGAAGAAGCTGATGGTGCGTGGCTGTGCACCCCTTGATGTCACACTTCTTGCGTTTACATGTGTGACCGGAACGACGACTTCTCAGGCAGCGAAAACATAAGCTGTGTTTCTTCGCTAGTTCCCACTTCTTGTCGCTTGATGCTTCTTTAAACTTCTTGCAGTCAGACGCGTAATGTCCCTCTTTCTCACAAACACGGCACTTGATTACCGGTTTTTCTACAGCTGTGTGAATTCTCTGCGTGGCACGTCTGGTTGTTGAAGCGTCGGCAGCGCTAATGTTCTCGGGCGGAGCGAAGGCACTGCAGAAGTGAGCTTGTTCGGTGACGAATTCGCTGAAGAGTGTGAGATCTGGCAGCGACTGGTACTTCTCGGTATAGGTTCTGTACCACTGTACACGTAGAGAGTTCGGCAGCTTCTCGGTGAGTGTGCGTATCAGCTCGGCGTTCATCAGGTAGTGTTCTTTCTTCAGCGCGCGCAGAGTGACGATACCGCTTCTTACTCGGCTTGCGAACATGCAGATATCTTTGGGTGATTCGCTGCAGCGCGGTAGTCCTCGCAGTCTGTCTGTCTCGGCTTGAGCGATTGAATCTGGTCGGCCGAACTGTAGCTCCAGCTCCTTCATGATGTCATCTGGTCTGGCGTGCCCGATGAGCTCCGAGCTCACCGTCTCAAGTGCCCGTCCATGCAGGCTTCTTCTAAGTCTTGCTGTGTTCTCAACGTCGTTGAAATATCTTCGAGTTGTATCGTAGATGGCTCGAAATGACAGCCATTCTGTGTGTGCTCCACTGAAGTTTGGTAGTGTCATGATGACCTTCGACGCCGAGGGGTGGTTCGATGTCCAATGTTCTGTTTTCTTGTCGGCGAGCGACGCTATTGCGGACGTGAGCTCCATTATAAATGGACGGAGCTTATCTTCCCCCTTGATGTCTCCTATTTGTTTCGATGTAGATGCGATGTGGTTCTTCACTTCATTCACTTTAGAATTCGACAAAGGTACTTGCGTTTGGAGGTCCACTGTATCTTCGATGTCCACAGGGGGGGGCGGCTGCGCTCGGCATCTATTCACTATGTCCCCCTCGGCGGCGTTGTCCTCTTTCGGCGGCTCAGGTTCGGGTGCCTCTTCGAGCCAGGAACGCACGTACTCGTTGTTTGAGTTTCTATCTTCTAAATATTCATTGTCCGAATCTTCTTCGGCCCTCTGAAGTGCTAACTGTGCAAGCTCCAACTTAATCTTCAATAAGTCTTCACGTGCTTTTGAAATTTTTCTATGTGACCGCGTCGTTCTATTCGTAGTCGACGGCGGCTTGCTATGTTCGGTACGGGCGTCACCCCGGGTAGTCATCGGCATGGCTGATCGGCTATATGTTCTATCGGACGGTCTCACTGTTCTATCTGAAGTTCCTTCTTCTGTTCTGGTAACCTTCCTGGTTCTGGCAGCAACTGATTGTTCCACTTGTTCTGTTTCTTCGGACGCCCTAGGCGCAGGCGAGTCTTCACCCCCCCTCGGGGAAGGGGGGCGCGGCCGCTGCTCGGTGGTACCCTCGGTGGTGGATGGTGAACGTGGGGGTAGATGGTGACGAATGGCTGTAGCACTACCCATCTCCACCATGAATGCTTCAGGCGCTATAACAAGATAACAAGATCGCAAGGCAGGCCTTGCGATCTTGTTATCGGCATGGTTGATGGTGATTTCAGTTGCTTCGATAAGTCTTCAGGTTTCAGGAATGTTCGCAGTCTTCAATGCAGCCGTCCGGCTCGAAGGGCCAGCAGATGTGCTGGACGGGCGTGATCGCTGGATGGTTGAAGAATGTCCAAGCGGCGCTGACGTCCTACACCTGTTGGTTCAGTTGACTGCATGAAACTACGGCGATGATGCTGAACGGGAGTAACTAGGATGAGGCTTCGATGAAATAAAATCAACAGCTATAAGTCTTCATAACTTTTCAGGAAACGACTGGCGTAATTCTTCAGGAGTACTTTAGAGTGAAAGAGAGAGAGATATATCTTCCTTGCCGATGACTACGATTAGCCCGAGAGCGCGCGTTACTAAAGTACTGCGAAACTTTACCGTAACGAGGACCGCCAATCGCTTCCTGATTTAATCTTTATTTGTAGAAAATATTGCTTGCGCGTGCGTACATAGTAGCGATTATTTCTAGTGTTCTGACTGTGACCTAGGTCATGTAGGTCATCGTTGTGAACCTTAAAATATTGCCCGTCTCCTGAAATCATGACGTCGATTGCATCTATAACTACTGAAAAACTATTGCAGTGTAAAGGAAAATATTTAACAAAATTCTACTATTATTCAGCTTTACAGGCCAGTATTTCAGGAGGCGTTACAGCGATTGTTTTGTAACAAGTGGCGTTAAGTAACCAATGTACTTCTTTCATGTAATCTACTATGTACATAGACACACCTATGTATTTCAGGGCTTCAGGCCCGTTTAAATTAGGGGGAAATAAAACAAAATAACGATAATCTTATAATCAAAAGTTATGTACGTAACATCTTGCGACCTCGGTTAAGTGGATTACTTTAAGGGTTTACACTACAAAAATTAGGTCCAGGCCTAGGTCTCAACCTAGGCTACCTGGATATATTAAAAACAAACTATATTTCGGCTATTTGCCCACTCAAACGAAGCTACAAAATAGATTGTACTTACGGTTTTACACAAACTAGATTCTAGGTACTATTTAAAACACTATGTATGCTATCTTTATATACACTTCACTAAATTGTTTTCTAAGTTATCACTTATGATTTGTTGGTGACGCTTCGTCGCGAACAATAACAGATAAGGCAAAAAAATATTATTGTCCTACTTCAAATACTTTTCTCTATAAAAAATATTTCTTTTTTTTTTGTATGGGAGTGATTACATTTTACTCAATTTCTCAAAAACCTTAAGCGATGTCGAGATGGCATTCACATATGTTAGAAAACTAATAATTCTGAGTATTTGGCTCGAAGAAACTTATTGCTTATCTCTGCGTACTTTCGAGATAATAGTGACAGAAAATAACAATTTTTTTTAATGTTAATTGTTCGCTTTTTTTTAATCATAGCCTTACTCATATCGCAATAGGTCCGCTGGCCAGCAAAATGGAGCTTCGACGCGAGTTTGCCGGGATAACAAGATGGCCGCCTCTCATGACGTAACGTAATACGGTCACGAATCGCGCGCGTACACCTCACTCAGTGTACAACTAAATGTGGTTGCGATAAGACGTGTCCTTATTTTTTCTGTGCGCTTGAAGAAATGCTTGTTGTTTGTTTGTTTTGTTATTGTTGTATTTTGAATCTTTGGATTTTAAAATCAAATAATTTTTGTTTGTCTTTCTTTCGTCGAATTTGTTTTCGTAATTTTTTTTGTTAAAATCAAAGTCACTTTGTCTTTGATATCTTTGATTCTAATTTGTTTTCAATTTTCCTTAAAATTATAATATGTCCGCATTTGTCACCAACTTAGACTTATACGTTGTTCTTAAATCAGGAGGTGGTTTTAAAAATGTCGAATTTTTATTTAATGCCCTTATTGAACGTATTGGTGTTGAATTGTCTTCCGAAGATTTGAGTAATATTAAATTATTTTGTCGTAATTTTTCAAGTAATATCCCAAAAAGATGGTCTGCTTCCAGTAGAGCTCAAAAGACCTTTCTTAACAAAAATTCAGACTGGTTACAATCCCAAATAGTTTGGCCAAAATGTCAAAATATCGATTTAAGCAGCATTTTTAAAGCTTTGCTGAGCTTGCCGAGGAAGTAATTCCAAATTTCGAAACGCAAGTGGATACTCATCAATTAAGTTATGGTACAAGTAAAAAACCATTTGTTGATATATCTGATAAACAGAAGAAAAGGCGTTCTCTAACACTTCTAGATCACACAGAGGAGGAATTAGTTTATGCTTTATGTGCCAAATTAAAAGAGTCTAAAAAAACAAAATTAGCAGCTATATTAAACGAACTCAGCCAAAACAAGGAAAAATGTGAGATGGTACATGATGTACTATTCGCTAAAAAGACTGACAAACCGTGTTTACCAGATGATAAAACGTTAGCGCTTTACACCTCAACAAATTTGTCAAAATGGCAATATCGAAATTTAAGAACTATTCTTGCTTCAGAGAAAATGTATGGTCTTCCATCCTATCAAAAACTCCTGGAAGCTAAAAAAACTTGTTATCCTCCAGAGTCAGACATAACTGTAACTGAATCTGATGCTAAGATAAGACTTCAATCGCTTTTAGATTTGACAACTAATAGGATATTAAAAACAATTCAGCACAACTCTGCCGACAAAAAATCGCTAAAACTAATAAGCAAATGGGGTTTTGACGGGTCATCTTCTCAAAGTAATTATAAACAAAAGTCACACTCCGACACTAAAATTGACGATTCTTCAGTTTTCATTATTAGTTTGGTTCCGCTTCGTTTGGAAGAAGAGAGTGGTACTATCTTGTGGCAAAATCCTGCTCCCTCTTCAACAAACTATTGTCGTCCAATTGGCTTTATATTTGCAAAAGAAACAAATGAATTGATAAAGAAGGAAAGTGCATCCTTAGAGGAAGAAATTCGTAATCTTGTTCCCACAATTGTAGATAATTTTGATATTAAACATGATTTGTACATGACTATGATTGATGGGAAAATTTCTACTGTGATTTCCAATACTTCTTCTGCAGCTGTTTGTAATATTTGCAATACCCCACCTAGCAAAATGAATGACTTGGACTTTGTATCCAAAAGACTCATCAGAGAAGATATGTATAAATATGGTCTGTCTTCGCTTCATATGTGGATAAGATGTATGGAATGTATTTTACACATTTCGTACAACTTAGACTTCAAAAAGTGGGCTGCACGAAAAGAAGATAAATTGTTAAAAGAAATTAAAAAGAATTTGACACAAGAAGAATTCCGGGAAAGAACTGGTTTGTTAATTGACATAGTAAAACAGGGATTTGGTACAACCAATGACGGTAACACGGCAAGAAGGTTTTTTGAAAATTATGAAGTATCTGCTGAAATAACCGGTATCCACCCTGATTTAATCAAGAGATTTGCAGTCATTTTACAAACAATTTCATCTGGTCAACTTATTAATACCAACTTGTTTAGGGAATATTGTAAAGAAACAGCAATGCTATATGTAAACTTATATCCATGGTATTACATGCCTTCAAGTGTCCATAAATTGTTGATACACGGTGCTGATATTTGTGAAAATTTCTCCTTTATTCCGATAGGCATGCTTTCCGAAGAAGCTTCCGAAGCGAGGAATAAAGATTTCCGGAATGTTAGAATGGCACATACAAGAAAAATCGGTAGCGTTCAGACTAATTTAGACATTATCCACAGCTTTCTAATTAGCTCAGATCCTTACATCAGCCACATCAAACCAAAGTTTGCTCGTTTACATAAACAGTTGTTTCCAGAGGCTAGTGCTTTGATCTTGAACAATGAATTGCTTTCGTTGGAAAACGAGGAAATAGAGATTTCTCAAGAGAATATAGACCCAAATATTAATCTTTCACCATAATATTTTTTCAGAATCGTTTGTGAACATATTCAACTTTATGTTTGCAGCTTTATTTGTCTTCATTTTGATTGTTTTTTAGAACTGATGAAAGTACTCCTTCAGAAAGGTCATAGCTTTTCAGTCATTAGTGAGCCCCCATAACCTCTTTTACAGAGAAGTCTCTTTTTACTTATTTGACATTACGCATACATTATAATTATGTGCTAAAGTAAGGCTATGATTAAAAAAAAGCAAAAAATTAACATTAAAAAAAAATGTTATTTTCTGTCACTATTATCTCGAAAGTACGCAGAGATAAGCAATAAGTTTCTTCGAGCCAAATACTCAGAATTATTAGTTTTCTAACATATGTGATTGCCATCTCGACATCGCTTAAAGTTTTTGAGAAATTGAGTAAAATGTAATCGCTCCCATACAAAAAAAAAAGAAATATTTTTTTTACAGAAAAGTGTTTGAAGTAGGACAATAATATTTTTTTGCCTTATCTGTTATCATTGTATCAACAATAAAAAAAAATATCAGCGGTCTACTATCAATGTCCACTTTTTTTTTAATTTGGGACCAGTGTGCGCCGTTGGAAACATTAATTGTGTTTTTTTTTTTGTGGAAGATACATTGAATTAAAAAGAAAATACAAGCTTTTATTAAGAAAATTATAAATAAAAATAGGTTTAATAGCAACATTAAATGCAATGCAATGCATTCAATACCGTCAGTCACGAAGTCCTTTTATCCATCCTCTCCTATCTAATGGTGTCTCCCGAGGTTTTAGATTGGTTTTCTTCCTATCTTCAGGAGCGCCAGCAGTCGGTTCTTGCGCGAGACTCTTCTTCCGGCTGGTGTAATCTTGATACTGGCGTCCCTCAAGGCGGTATTTTATCTCCACTTTTGTTCTCTATTTTTACCCGACTGCGCCAGAAGGAGGGTTATGTTTTTCGAGAGTATGTATGTATAATTGTTTGGCACGCTCTGTGGCCTGAACGGATCGATGGATTTTAGCTTGAGAGGTGTCGTTAGATTCGTATTTACTGTGAGAGTGACACTGGGTATATCAAAATAAAAATTATTCAACAATAAAAAATAAAAAACGGTAATTTTAAAAATTTAAAAACCCGACTGCGTAAAAAAAATAAAAAGCATAAAACATAGCGACTTAAACAGTCGGGACCCATTAACATATATAGACCGGCTTAAATCGTCCCAATAATGGGTCCCGACTGTTTAAGTCGCTGTTTAATGCTTTTTTTTTTACGCTGTCGGGTTTTTTTATAGATCTTGTAATTACCGAGCTTGAGTGTGCGTATCCTCTTTACGCTGATGACTTACAGCTCTATAGTCAGGCTGGTGTTGATAACTTATCCGATGTGATTGAGGAGCTAAACCGGGATCTAGCAATTGTGAAAAATTGGTCTGATCGTTTCGGGGTAGCGGTTAACCCAACCAAGTGTCAAGCTATTATTATAGGGAGCTCCCATAGCTTACGAAGGCTGAATGGTCTAACGGTACCACCGGTTACCTTTGATGGCACAGTAATTCCGTTTAGCTCCGACGTCAAGGATCTGGGTTTGTATGTTGACACTTGCCTGGACTGGCGTAAGCAGGTAGCGATTGTGAGCAAAAAAGTCACCGGGTCGTTGCGGTCGCTTTATAGATTGAAAAATATTCTCCCATCACACATAAAGGCAATGCTGGTTCAGTCCCTTATCTTCCCCATACTTGACTATGGTGATGTGTGTTACTATGACCTGAACGCAGAGCTCCTCAATAAACTTGACCGACTTCTAAATAACTGCATTCGATTCGTATTTGATCTCCGTAAGTATGATCATGTATCCGCACATCGGTTGCGCTTAAAATGGTTAGCCATCAGACAGCGCAGAACGTTAAGGGCTTTGACAACCTTATTTTCTCTTCTTGACAAACCAACTTCTCCTTCTTATCTGACTTCTCAATTTCAATATTTATGCTCTGCGCAGCAAGACCCTTCGTTCCTCTAATAATCGTCTTCTACGATGTCCTTCTCACCGCTCTGCTTTTCTTAAATCTTCTTTTCTTGTCCAGGTGGTTTTCCTTTGGAATGCGCTCCCTCAGAATATCAGGACGGCCACCAGTCGGTTCATATTCAAGGCAAAAGCTCGCGAACACATTCATAAGAAGTTGGTGGACTTGTCACACAAATAATTTATCGTTTTTCTCCATCTACGTTGTTAGGTTTAAAGAAACTTTATTCTCAATAAAAACATAACATGTCACTTACTTGAGAACAATAAATATTACTTAATTAAATACTAATATTAGGTTCGACAACATCCGTCACAGACTAAATAAAACTACTCGAAACTCGACCCACCCAACGCATTCATTTTTCAAATAATGTCCGGTTAGCGGTTAGATACAGGCTAAGCTGGTTTCGTTGTTTTTTATTTTATCTTTCTTTACTTTGTATATTTTGTTTGTATGTATGTATATATGTATTTATTATTATATTTTGTCTTCGCAATTTTCTGTACTATTGCACCTACTGTTTTGTCTCTGCCATTACCCTAAGGTAGACTGGTAGAAAATGCCCAAGGCATTAAGTCCGCCTTTGTACATTATGTGCAAAGAGTTTTAATAAATAAAAATAAATAAATAAATGGTTATACAAGATTCATGACTGTATTATTAACCGTGGAGGATTTTTCTCGTGAGGCGGTCCTGGCTGTACGGTGATCCCAATCAACAATATAACGATTTTTTCAGTATATATTGCACACAATTTAAAACCACGTTTGTTCCTAAGACAATCTCGGTTAATAGTAACGCTTCCTTCAACGACTGGGCCACCATTGGTATTCATAAGAGTCGAAAACGACTTTATGAGCTGTATGAAGAGCGGACGTATATAAACACTGTAGAATTTAAGTTATATGTTAAGAATTATTCCCGCCGGATTGCCGCCATGGGATCTGGAGGCGATAGTCCTCGCGCGCCTACACGAATGGCGCGTGGAGGCACTACGCCGGGGGGTAACTCTGCTACCGCGGCAAATTGTCGCTCAGCGGACAGACCTCCGGCGCGATCTCATGGCGACATGGAGAGAGCGACTATCGCAACCCCGTGCAGGGCACGCCACAATAGTGGCGATAAGTCCCCTCTTTGAGGAGTGGCTAGAGAGGCGCCACGGCGCCCTCACCTTCCGCCTGACGCAGGTCCTCACCGGACACGGTTGTTTCGGGAGGTTCCTGCACCGAATCGGGCGGGAGGAAACGCCCGGGTGCTACCATTGTGAGGATCGACCGGAGGACACGGTGGAGCACACGGTGGAGATCTGCCCCGCGTGGGCGGAGCACCGCCGTGTCCTCGTAGCGGCGATCGGCGGCGGCGACCTCTCGCTTCCGGCCTTGGTTCAATCCATGGTCCGGAGCGAGACGGAATGGGACGCCGTCACCTCCTTCTGCGAAGCAGTCATGCTAGCGAAGGAGGTGGCGGAACGTGAGAGGGAGAGAACCTCACGTCCCAGCCGCCGCGGGAGACGCACCGGGCGTCGGGGGCCACGTGGTGGCCCCCGGCCACCGTAGGCGCGGGCCTGTGGACGGTGAGCTATGGGCTAGCTCGCCGTCCGTCCGTCTTATGACGACAGGCCGTGTCGACGGCGCGTTCGTGTTCCACGCGCGCCTCAAGGAGAGTCAGCAAACAGGGAGGGGTCCGTAAGGACCGACGCCTGCCAGGGTTGCGGGACTGTTCGAAAGAGATACCGCGGCCCTGGAACACAAAGGGCAAAAGAAGGAACATGGATGGGTTTTAGTCAGTAAAAGTCTGACACTCCCTCCTGCTCAGCCCAGAGCGGGAGGGGTTATTTGATGATTTCCCATCGGTAAAAAAAAAAAAAAAAAAAAAAAAGGTATTTAAAAAAGTTTGTTTTATAGCAAAGTCACGTTATTTGAGTTCAAAAATTAAAAACAGTAGTAATGTAATTAAAACGACATGGAACATTATTAATAGCGAAACGGGAAAGTCTTGCAATCGAGATAGTGACTACAGCCTTGCTATTGGCGATAATATTTTAAATTCAGACACTCAAGTTGCCACAGCATTTGAAAATTTCTTTGCGGATATTCCCGTATCGACTACTAAATCGCTAAACTCGTCACCTGCTGCTGCCGAGTCTTTATTAAGGGAAAACGTTTCAGTCTGTGATTCCGAATTTAATTTTCAATATGTCACCTGTAAAGATATAATTAAAACTTTTCACACGTTAAATGTTAAGAAGACTTCCGATCTATGGGGTCATTCTGTGGACGTTGCTAAGTCCATTATAACCATTGTAGCTCCTTCTTTAGCTGTAATATTTAACGATTGTATTGACCGTGGTGAGTTTCCTGAACTAATGAAAAATAGTAAAATAATACCATTGTTTAAATCGGGTAGTAAATCAGACCCCACTAATTATAGACCCATTTCTGTACTACCCACCTTCAGTAAAAATTTTGAAAAACTAATTTTAGAACAAATGCAAATATTTTTCAATAAACATAAGTTATTGCATCAGAAACAGTTCGGTTTTACAAGGGGTCGTTCAACTACTGATGCCGGTGTTGAACTTTTAGGGCACATTTATAATGCATGGGAAGATAAATGCGATGCTTTGGGCATTTTTTGCGATTTGTCTAAGGCTTTCGATTGCGTTCTTCATGAAACATTAATCAGGAAACTACACCACTACGGAATTCGGAACGCCTCTCTGGATCTTCTTGCGTCATATTTGAGCGATAGGATACAGAGAGTTGATGTTAACGGGAAAAGATCCCCCGGATCCGTAGTAAGAATGGGGGTACCCCAGGGCTCAATTCTTGGCCCATTTTTGTTTCTTATTTATATAAATGACTTGCCTTACCTCATAAAGGATAATCATGACATAGTGTTGTTTGCAGACGATACCTCTCTTTTATTTAAACTCAAACGTCAGCAGCTAGTTACGGAAGATGTTAATAGCGCCCTGGCAAAAGTCGTTAATTGGTTTAATGTTAACAATCTACTCCTAAATGAGAAAAAAACTAAATGTATTAAGTTTACGATACCCCATGTAAGACAAGTGGAAACTAGTGTACTAATCAAGGATGAAGAGTTGAAACCGGAAGATAACACAGTGTTCTTAGGCATAACTTTGGATGCCAAGCTTCAGTGGGGCCCCCATATAGACAAATTGTCAAAAAAACTTAGCTCTGCAGCATACGCCGTTAGAAAAATTCGTGATTTAACTGATTTAGAGACAGCCCGTTTAGTTTACTTTAGTTATTTCCACAGTGTGATGTCGTACGGTATTCTCTTGTGGGGCAATGCCGCCGATATTCAGACAATATTTGTTTTGCAAAAAAGGGCAATTCGTTCAATTTATAAATTAAGTCCTAGATACACCCTCAGAGAAAAATTTAAAGAGATTAATATACTTACTGTCCCCTCTCAATTTATTTATGAAAACCTTTTGTACGCACATAAAAATATTAATTTGTTTAAAAAATACAGTGATATCCACAACATAAATACGAGGAACAAACACAAATTTGTTGTACCTGCAACGAGGCTAAAAAAAATAGGGGGTACGTTCAGATGCCAATGTATACGTTTTTACAATAAACTTCCGAGTCATATTCAATTACTAAGCCTAAATAAATTCAAATCGTTTATAAAACGGAAGCTATGTCTGAAAGCCTACTATAACGTTAATCACTATCTCGAAGATAAAAAGGCTTGGGATTAAGCTGCTCCAATTAGATTTACTCTGTGAATGCGAAATTTCGGACTTCGCTTGTTTATTATTGATTCCTTTCTCATATACACTGTGACATTTAATTTATTTGACATGAATACTTTTAGTATTTTATTATTATTTTTATTATTTTTTATTATTTTGTTTTATATTTTTCTTATTGTTATATTTAATGATTTGACATGAATACTTACTTTGTTAAGTATTTTACTTTTATTTTTTATTGTTAATGTTCACATTTAATGACATTTATTTTGTAGAGTATTGAGTATTAATTTTATTTGATTATTGTGAATGTGAGGACCATGTAGGATTTTTTTTTTTTTTTGTTTGTTCCTTTTTTATTTTTTCCACAATTGTCTGGCAGTTTGAGTACTATAAGCGACCTACCCAAATGTCCTTTCTTTGGTATTGTTCGTCGTGTCGTTGAGCTCCTTGAGTTATAAGTCGAGCTACACGATAACTGACAAATGCTTGCACTGACTGGACGGGTCCACTCAAATCTGTGTGGTTCTTTCTTCAAGAGACCATCTCAGACACTAATCTGCATAGTCCTCATGTGAGTTAACCAAGATTATGTCTGGACTTTAAAAGAGACTATGACCTCTGAGTTTGTTTCGGCTGTTTCTTCTCAGAGTAGTCAGGTACGAAACACCGGCCCCATCTAGTTTAAAAAAAAGAGACGTGTAAAAGTGTTTTTAAAAACCTATTTACAAAATAAACATCATTTATCATTTAATGTTCTTTCACTCTTCTTTTGAAAACTGTAACAGTTTGGCAGTCCCTAATATCAGGCGGAAGTGAATTCAACAACCGCACGGCATGCACAGTGAAGGAATAAGAGTAGAAGTCGGTAGAGTGTGGAGGGGATTTAAGGAGGTTCTTAAGATGCGACCTGCAAGGTGCATCAGAAGGACGGGAGTAGGATAAGCGTTCCCGCAGATATGATGGTGTTTTAGGGTTATGAAAGATGTTAAATAGCAAACACAATATCCGAGAGTTCCTGCGAAGTCGAATTGGGAGCCACTTGAGTATTTTGCGAAAGTTAGAAAAATGATCATACTTTTTAAGGTTAAATACAAAACGAATACAGATGTTTTACAAGCGCTCAAGTTTATTTAAGAGCTCCTCAGTGGCATCCAAATAACAGGCATCGGCGTAGTCTATGATGGGTTGAATGAGAGTTTTCGCAAGGGAGATTTTGGTGTTCAATGGCAGGAAGCTCTGGAGGCATTTCAATGAGTGGAACGTGTAGTGCACTTTGCGACTAACTTCAGCAACATGGGCAGTCCAAGATAAGTAGGAATCCATATCACATATTTTCTTGGGGATCGATGTTGTTTGTTCCCAAATTGCATGCTTTTTGCGTCCTGGAGTTGACATTTATATGAGGTTCTATCAGTCGCAGAATCAATAATGAACTGAAATATTAGAAAGAAAGGCAATCGTATTTATAGAATTCTTATAAATTCCCCGCCGGTAAAGTCCCGTTATGAAAAGTCCCTAATGTCAGCTGTCGAAAGAAAGTAAATCAATGGACTAGTGTTTGTTCCCCTCATTTTAATATAAATATTGGTGTTGCCCCTATTCATAGAATAGAATTCATAGTTCATAGGTAATTCCCCGCCGGTATAGTCCCGCTAGGAAAATCCTTAAGTCACCCAATTTAAAAATCAACATTAGTTAGAACATGCAGGGTGAATGTAAAGCGTTCAGTATTGGTTAGAGATAAACAACATAAAATAAAATGTCGATCCATTGATCGCTTTTTTGTTAATATTTAAACTTTATTTTAATACATTCCTTTTTTTTTTTTTTTTTTTACCGATGGGAAATCATCAAATAACCCCACCCGCTCTGGGCTGAGCAGGAGGGAGTGTCAGACTTTTACTGACTAAAACCCATCCATGTTCCTTCCTTTGCCCTTTGTGTGCCAGGGCCGCGGTATCGCTTTCGAACAGTCCCGCAACCCTGGCAGGCGACGGTCCTTACGGACCCCTTCCTGTTTGCTGACTCTCTTTGAGGCGCGCGTGGAACACGAACGCGCCGTCGTTATTTTAATACCTTTAAGTTATATTTTTATTCGTTGCCTGGAAATGCCTTGCCATGCCGTGCCGCCATTTAATTTACTATGGCAAACTTAATAATCGAAATAATTAATCGAAATAAGGTCGAATTAATTTGAACTAATGCCCTAAAGTAAAAAAAAAACAAAAATAACTAAAAAAAAACTTGTTTAAAACAATTCGAACTGTTTGTTTTATAAAATTTAAATAAAACTGTTTTTTTTCCAACTCTGATTGTAGCATGGTCTGCATGGTAGGTAACCGATGTAGCCCGAAGAATTGCCAAACTAAAGTGGCTGAGGGCGGGGCACGCAGAACGGATGACCGATGGGGAAGACAAGTTCTGGAGTGGCGACCGCAAACCGGAAGACGTTGCGTTGGAAGGCCTCTCACTAGGTGGACCGATGACCTGGTGAAGGTTTCTGGGATCCGCTGGTTGCGAGTCGCACGAAACTGGTGAATGTGGCGACACTTGGGGGAGGCCTATGTCCAGCAGTGGACGTCTTACGGCTGAAATGATGATGATGATGATGACTGCATGGTCGTTGACTATAGTATATTATAGGAATAGATAGATAGAATAGATAGGAATTTACATTATCTTTCCATTTCGTCATAGTTGCATAAATTAGTATGTATTATTAGTTATTTTATTGTATTTATAGTATTGTTATATGTTTGTATTTATAAGTATGTTAGTATATACTTATATGGTATGAGTAAGTATTATATTTAAATAGTTCTGCTTTATATTTTGTATTCCATTTTCTTTTCTTCTTTTATACACTGTGTCTACATCTCTTTTTTAGATTCTCCTTTCGCAGGTATGCTGGAAGAGATTTCTTTAGAAATAAACATCACCTTTGTACTATTTTCTGTTCCTTTCTTCTTTTCTGTATTTAGTGTGTACATAAATTGTTAAATAAATAAATAAAATACGACACTGAAGACCAATAAATATGTATGATAGGACTAGTTGGACTTGAAAAGAATCAACTGGTTAATATGTCAAGCTATTTAGACTCCTAAATTTATTTTAATTTTATATCCATTCACTCGCCATGAAAAGTAGTGTTAAAGCTTGTTTTTGTGATAAAAAACACGGTTTAAAATCAAACTGTTTTAAACATGTGTTTTAAAACAACTTGTTTTAATCATGTCAACACTGACTCTAATAGTACAGAGTTTCAATAGAAAAAAAGACCAGCTTATACCAAGTATCTGTAAGTACCAACTTCTGTCGTCAACGTTTGTTCTAGAGTGATCACATCACAAATTAAACAAACGATTGATTTAAATTAAATATTTTATTTCTCATATTCACAAATATAGAACAACTTTCACAACACCTAAAAAAATATATCAAAAACTTATTTGAATCGCAATATTTTAACTTACCAATTTATTTACGACAAATCCTAACCATGATAAAAAATAATGTAAAAACTAAATGAAATAATCTAGTACTTACCTAAAGATTTCAATTCAAATATTTAAAAATAAAACAAACATAATTATAAAGTCAAATAATAACATAATAATAACTCAATCTTCGCTTAAAACTTACACAAGAAAAATTCGACGATTTCTACTATTTTCACTTGAATGTTTTATGCCTAAACATTATTATAACATAGATTCATTATCAGTAAAATATACACGCACAATGCACATGCTTTCCTAAGACATGCTTGAAGTTTTTAATGCTTTCTTCTGTTCTTTGATCTTCTCTTCCGAATGTAGAAGGAACCCGACAATGCCACCACCTGAAACAAGGTAATATCTTGTGAAAGATTTGGTTATTCATTGTTCATCACGCTTACATACCCTGGTAGCCTACCATGATGTCTAAAAGAGACGGAGCTACAGGGCAAGTCAATCGCCATCTCTTTTTCAACTCTGGAATAAGATTCTAACAATACTACTATAACGTCATGGTGCCCTTATGCCAAATAATTTATGGTCGACGCAGACGGCTTTCATAAATTGTCTTTCAATTCAATAATAGTACATTATAGTACAAGTGTGTAATGTTGGTGATTACCGCTGAGGCGCCATTGAGACCCGAGCCGTTAGGTGAGGGTCAAACAGGAGAAGTGGCAAGAGGGCGTGCCGGTGTCGCCACGACGGGCGCACGTTAAGCATGTCATAAGCAAATGGCCGACTCCGCGAACTAGTGTTCTTACGACCGCGATCGTGACAATTTATAAGAATGCCGTGTTGTTCAGTGGTTTCTTGTAAAAACCGAAGCATAAATCAAAACTTTGTTAATCATAGAATCACTTTCTACAAGTATTTCACTATATTTGTCTTTAAAACCATGAAAAACAACAAATCATAAAATATTTCTAGCTCTTACTATGTTATTTTTGTTTTCAAATATCACAGCGATTGTACTATTTTTGCAACAAATACATTGCTCCTTAACCACTACCAAAGTTTATCGCTAAGGGACTGGACAAGCAATGTAAAAATAACAAACCGATACTTTTTTAAACGCGACCGTACTACGCGATGCATCGCGTAGTACGGTCGGTAATTTTTTTCACTTAAATCATTAATATGCAGTACTATCAACCCAAGAAAATAATTAAAAGTTAATTTCAACTACTGCTTGTCGCACAAAAAATAAATTAAACTCCTGCAATTTTCTACGACAATTCAAATGTACATGACTATCGCGGCCACTGATGTCAGGACTTTGATGTCACTTACCGCTATCTGCCTTGTTTAGATCTAATTTTTTGCCCTTAGTAGATTAGTTTTACTAAAATGTAAGTGCTTTATTTAAGCAAAAATTGCAATAACAATATTATAGTAAAATCTTAGTGAAACTTTAAGTACTTTTCAATTAAAAGTGTTTCTTTGACACATGGATTTTGACGTCACTACCGGAATCGATGCGTTTTGTGTTTGCGTTCCGTTTCACCAAAAACACGCTAAATAAAATATAAAATTGTAAAATAAGTGTTGTATTAGAGAATTAAACAACTGTACCACAATGTTTTTATGGTCCAATACAAGGCATTTTAAAGAAATAAAAAAAGTTTTGTATTTCTTGCATATACCCTATTGATATGCTTGTGCAGATCCACTAACGTAGGCTATCGACAATGTCGATTGACGAATGAAATATTACTATTATATTTTGTTTTTCAATTTATCAACCGTTTGAACCCGGTTGGAAGATCCAAGTCGAATAATGTTTTTTACGTATTTCGATTATTTTACAGCGTAGTAGAGAAATGCGTAACCAACTTTCTTAAAGTAAGGTAATTACATTTCAGAGTAATAATCGGTGGAGAGTTTTTGGCTTTGAATTATCATAATATATAATGCCTTATCCTCGTGCTATTTCCTTACTTTTTATGTTTTTTTTTTTGTATTTTGTATTTTGCTTCTGTTTAAACTTAGAGTGCCTTATAGTAATCGGCATGGTTCAGATAATATATTATAATAGTGACTTTTCCTTAAAATAAGTCAACATACTCATGCTAATATTTGTTATGCATGGGTTTGTTTTTATTTATTTAACATTTTTTTACTAACTATGGTTTTTATAACAAAAATCTATTACCCGCGTAGTAATTGCGTAACACACTTATAGTAGGAATCGATTTCATTATGTCAGTACAACAACATTCATTGATTTACATATTTACTTTGTTGCTCAGACCAATTTTTCAAACACATGAAGATTCGATAACTTTCCTATTTAGTCTTTCACTAGCGTAGGTTTTAAATTAAATTCCTTTTGCACAGCACAACGATAGCGACCGATGTTTTTGTGTGCGTAAGTTGTACGTTGCATAGTAAATACACGCTGTGTTTGAAGGGACAAGGTTTATAATTGATTGTGTAGTACGTTCTGTTTTAAGCAATGCGAGTGTGTGCGCGACTGCGTATCTATTGCTTTTACTGAACTGCATGTGTAGTAGTTGCCGCGTGGAAGGGGCGAACAGAAGACATTCGGTCCCGATACATTTTCGTCTAACGGGCATATCTCCTCCTTTAATATATCTATGGTAATCATCAATACACACGTGTATCATACGACGTTTTTCAACACACTTGTGACGAAAATTATACAAAAATATCATTTTCTTCATAACTAGTACTTGTAGACATTTTAAACAAAATGGGGAATTTAAAGTTATCTTTTTTACAGAGAAAATAAAAGTTAAATTTGAAAAGTTTTATTTATTAAAAACGCACAAGTTGAAATTATCTATTTAAATACGAAGTTGCATGAAATGAGGAAGCAATAGGTACATTGATTTATGTTTAATATTGAACATGATCTTTTTTGTATCGAAACTTTTTTAAGAACAAAGCAACTCAACCAATGAAATAAAAAAACCCTTTATCTCACTTGTGAGTAATAGCAATAAAAATTCAGTTTGATTATAGGTGTCATTATGTGCCTAATTGCGGTGATATTAGAGTCATATTAAGAGCAAGTGTGTTGAAAAATATCTTACTTGCCAGTTCTTATAATAATTGTAACATTTTGGTGCACCCCATAGATCTATTATCTGCCTTTATTCTTAGTTCTGTGATTTCCTAGTGAGTTCTATACATAACGGAACATTTGAGTAAACAATACTTACCAAAAACGATAGACCCATAGATATAAAAAGCGGCTTCACAGTTCGTGTCGAGGAGTCGCTTGAGCACGTTGATACCGATGACCGCACTGCCACGACCAACCATCAGGGTAAGGCACACTGCCATGGCTCTGAAAATGTACACGACAATAGCTAATTATGAAAAACAAATACCTACAGATATAGGTTCAAACGTATCACGAATGAGTGTCATGCGACTAAGATTTACCTATAGTTGAAATATTCATAGCTCAGATGTGCCTACGGATTTTTATAGTTCAAAAAAGTAGCCAAATATAGTAATTATGTATCTTTGTCTATTTTAAGGTGGAAGCGCAAGGGTAGCCCGCGAAATTAAAATTTTCCCAAGTTTATTGTGATTTTCAGGTCAGTGTCAGGTTTTATGTTGATGAAAATATGAATCGCGCCAATTACACGCATGGAGTTATAGAATTATAATCATTTAAATCATCAAAACAGCCCTCTAAGTTCATATATTCCCATTCAATAGCTATTTCATGCAAAAGTCACTCTCTGGAATTACATGAACATGGATGGTTGTATTGATGATTTGAATGATTATAATTCTATAACTCCATGCGTGTTACTAGCGCGATTCATATTTTCATCAACATACAACCTGACATTGACCTGCAAATTGCAATAAACGTAGGAAAATTTAAATTTCGCGGGCTACCCTCGCGCATCCACCTTAACTAGTTATATCAACAAATGGTTGGTATTGCACTGTTTTGTTAAAACAAATTGACTATGAAACTTCCATGTAATTTCAAAACTATACAGTAAATATCCTCACTGTGTTTACGTGACCATAGACTATTATGAACTTACTTGACATAAGTAGGGAAGACATCAACACTGTACGTGTACAAGAAACCAAAGCTAAAGACGGCTGACAAGAAGACCACGAAGAGAACAGCACTCAAGATCCAGTAGGGGCTAAAGTTGATGACCAAGGCTGCTGTTCCTGCTAACATCTGTGGGACACCAAATATCAATTGTATTATTTAACTATATGCAAAGGACTGATGAACGCCAATGAAATCGAGTTGGATCGTCCATCTATATAAATTGAAACTTTAGTATATAGTAGAAGGTGTATCGTACTCGTATTATACATCAACTATAGGTTAGCTCCTAAAACCGCCTTTCTAATAGGCGATTGTTCAATGTAAAATACTGGTCTTCACCTCTCAGCTGCATCCGGTTGGATTCGAAGCGGACCCCAACATAGCCGGTAAAGATATAAACAGATGATGAATGGACCATATCGTTAAAGGAATTTGTCCAAGCAACAAAGAGGATATGAAAAATTAACATAACTATTATTTACAAAAGCACAGGGCTGATAGATACTGTTCTAAGTACAAGTAGATGTGTAATATTTTATACCTGTACAATGATCATGAGTCGCTTCCTTCCAATGCAGGTAATGATGCTACTCATGAAAATATTGCCGAAAGCCAAAACCATAGTGATGCCGAACACTAACGTCATGGCTTCAGTGTTCATAGAACAGTCTTGAACCTGAAATAAATGAAGACATGTATTAACAAAGGCAAACATTTATAATATCTTTTGGAAACCACAGCTCGCAAAGAAGCTAACGGAAACTTGAATGTAAGCTCATTTTAAAATAGTAAGTAATAATTCAACTGTGACTAGAACTTACCTCTTTGACCGATGTGGAGTTTCCGGTGAGTCTGATCATCTCGCAGATGGTAAGATGTCTCTCTCCTCTCACTACGGATATCATGAACGCGTTTACTATGAAAGGCAACCATACGAAGAAAGCATTCATTCTGGAATAAAACAACAATAATGTAAAAGCAACAAGAAAAGAACACCATAATGATGAAATTATCATCGTCTACCTTGCCATCTGAATATCATTATTAAACATGGAGTTGGTACCTATCAGTCCGCCACATCCCAGGTGTTGGGCTACAGGATACTCTTTGTAAAAGACTGGTTGTCTGATTAGCAGGTTTTCCGACTATCCGTAACTATCAAAGCGCCAGGATAGCCCGCGAAATTCAGATTTACTTACGAGTTTTGCAATTTGCCGGTCAGTAATGACTATTTTATAAAAAAAAGTCATTAAATGGGACTAAATGACCTTAGAGGAGCCACCCCGTCCTCGACACGCTTGAAGATCACCCCGTGCGGCTGTACTCCAGCCCGAGTAACACAGTAAGTGGTAAGTGCTTAACTTACTTGTATATCTTACATATTCATTTGCAATGGTACTTACGTGATATAAGTGATGACGTATAGAAAAGATAGAAGTACAGTGTGCTTGAGCAACGGTGGCTTGACCATCGGGAGTGTTTGTGCCGCTATGGAACCCCAGAAACCTTCGTGTATTGCTGAAGAATGTTCTTCATCTAAGTCTAAAGCATCAACCTGGAAATAAAAAATGACATAGGAACAATTTGGACAGGCCAAGGTACCATGTCAAAATGCGAAATATATATTGTGAGCGACTGCCTATCTGACTTCCAAAACAGTTATTGGGTATAAACGACTTGTCGAACTTGGGCTTCTAATTAATAATTTACGGTTAGACCAGCTGTTGCCCTAGACTTCATTGGCGCGGAACTTTTGATGTGTATCTGTGAGAAAAACAAAGTAGCCTAAGTGCTATTCCAGAATATAGTATTCTTCTGTGCCAAAATTCATCCAGATTCGTTCAGCCATTCTGGCGTGTTTGAGTAACAAGCATCAATCGATCCAAACTTTTGCATTCATAATAGTAATACGATATAATAAGTAACTAACCTTATAATTATCAGCACTTTTCCCAGTATTCATGGTATATATCCCCCTCAGAACTTCAAGGGCATCCTCATCCCTGCCAACACTGACTAAGTACTTTGGGCTCTCGTAAGCAAAGTAGCTACCAATCGCGCTGATGGCACACGGCACTGCAAAGATCAGGTCCAGAACCCGCCAGGAGTTGAAGTGGATGCCCAGGACCGGTATGTAGTAGGAGAACTTTAGTGGTAGTACTGGTATTGCTATAACTGTAAGGATAAAGAATGGTGAGCTTCATTGCAGAACATAATGGTGGCGGATTTTCGCTTTTATGTAGACACTAGCTGTGTCTCTCGGTTTCACCCGCCCTTGGCTCCCGACCCACCCACCCTCTTCCTTTCGCTTAGCGTTCTTTCCGACTATTCTTCTTTTTGCTCGGCTCCTAAGGCCTCCTGATGTTAACTATAGCTTAAAAGATTTCTTCCTCAAAAATTGGATCATCAAATGCGAAAAGAATTTCTCAAATCCGACTGGTGGATCCAGTGATTAGCGCATTGAAACAAAAACATAAATCAAATTTTCCAGCTTTATTATATTACATACTGCCATTAGTGAGAACTGACTAAAAATATTTATAATAGTAATTTTGCAAACAGCAACAGATAAATACACGGTAAATGTCTCCTTGAGCTTGACATTATTATACTTTGGGGGTACGGAGAACAGGGTGTAAAGTTCTTCATCCCCCATAAAAAAGGGAGGTTCCTCTGACTAGATGGGTGTCGTGTCTGGTGGGCCGCTGCCCGACAGTTGTTGTCGGGTTCTGCTATATAGTCTTAAGTCGCGGATAACATTACTTGCGCGATGTAGGATTTCAATGTATTTCGATGTTTAGTTCTTCGTCTGTGACATAGATGGCGCTGCAGTATTTTTTGTTCTATGTTGCTGAAGTATTCTTATAGTGCCGCTACAGTTATACAATTCCAGTGGTCTTCAAAACAAGTGACTCAACATCAGCGTACAAAAGCATTTTCAGCACGATCATAGCGCATACTGCCACTCACTGCTTCGTTAATCTAGTAGTTTCAAACGCTACTACAGAGCATGAGGTCCTATGCAGGGCACGCCACAAAAGTGGCGATAAGTCCCCTCTTTGAGGAGTGGCTAGAGAGGCGCCACGGCGCCCTCCCCTTCCGCCTGACGCAGGTCCACACCGGACACGGTTGTTTCGAGAGGTTCCTGCACCGAATCGGGCGGGATTAAACGCCCGGGTGCTACCATTGTGAGGATCGACCGGAGGACACGGTGGAGATCTGCCCCGCGTGGGCGGAGCACCGCCGTGTCCTCGTAGCGGCGATCGGCGGCGGCGACCTCTCGCGTCCGGCCTTGGTTCAATCAATGGTCCAGAGCGAGACGGAATGGGACGCCGTCACTTCCTTCTGCGAAGCAGTCATGCTAGCGAAGGAGGTGGCGGAATGTGACAGGAAGAAAACCTCACGTCCCAGCCGCCGCGGGAGACGCACCGGGCGTCGGCGCCGGCCACCGTAGGCGCGGGCCTGTGGACGGTGAGCTATGGGCTAGCTTGCCGTCCGTCCGCCTGATGACGACAGGCCGTGTCGTCGGCGCGATCGTGTTCCACGCGCGCCTCAAAGAGAGTCAGCAAATGGGAAGGGGTCCGAAAGGACCGATGCCTGCCAGGGTTGTGGGACTGTTCGAAAGAGATACTGCGGCCCTGGAACATAAAGAGCAAAGGAAGGAACATGGATGGGTTTTAGTCAGTAAAAGTCTGACACTCCCTCCTGCTCAGCCCAGAGCAGGAGGGGTTATTTCTTGATTTCCCATCCGAAAAAAAAAAGAGCATGAGGTCCTGGGTTCGACTTCCGGGTCGTTCAAAATTATATTGGGTTTTTCTATTACGAATTTCGCAGTAACAGCTCCGGAGTCAGAATCTGTGCCCGTTCGATGGAAATAGGGTCAATCCCTATAAGTTGGGATTTAAACATGAGTTTCGAAATGTGGGTACCTCTCCCTTGTCCTATTCACAACATTTTAGCCAAAACCATCAGAGATCTAAAAAAACTACTCAAGACTGTACCTGCCATGACTCCCATAGCAGCCATGTGAACGGTGGTCGTCAGTAAGACCAAGGAACTCCTCCTCGCCATCGGCGTGCACTCGCTCAGCAGTGTCACAGCTAACGCATAGCCACCGGATACACTGGAAATGCGAAATTAAACTTTACCTATTGAATATAAATAAAAAATTTGAGTAAAGCCTGAAAGGGGGTCTTAAACAATACCCGTGATTTTTAATCATCATCACCACTTTAGGTGGAAGCGCCAGAGTAGCCCGCAAAATTCAAATTTTCTTACTTTTTTTTTGCAATTTGCAGGTCAGCGTTAGGCTGTTTGTTGAACAAAATATGGTCTGCGACCGTAACACGTATGTATTTACAGAATAACAGTCATTAAAAGTTCATTTAATTCCATTGAATGACTATTTCTTGAAAGAGTTTGAATTTCGAGGGCTATCTTAAAACGAGTCCACTGCTCTGAGCACAGGCCTTTTTACCCGAGTGCGGCGATGGAAGGGTTATGATTTTAGCAGTCTATATATGTATGTATGTTTTTGGTATGTTCCTCCGTACCGCCTAAACTATTCATCCGATTTTGATAAATAAGGTGTCAATCGATTCGTTATTATGGCCCGGGTAATATAGGCTGCATTTTAACTTAGGCGTCTTCAACAATAGGACGAATCGACTTTAACTTGTAAACACCGAATTTAATTAGAGCGTGATTTTTCAGTACTCGGGTTTTTTAGTTACACCAAACAAATTCTTGTTGATATTTAGGTTTAAAACAGAATTGAATTTTACAATCATTTTACTTCTAAGATTCTCCTTCCTTTTATGACTATTGACTACTGGATCGTTCATGATAGAAAATAAGGTACTTACGAGGCTGAAGACAGTAACTTGAGTAAGCCCAAGATTATCCAGTTAGGAGAGAAGGCTGCTAAGGTGCCAGCCACGTAGGTACACGTCATGGAGATGATGAGAATCTTCCGCCTGCCTTTTGTGTCTGCGAGGTAGCCCCACACGTGGGACATGGCGATTGTTCCTGGAAAGAATAAAACCACGATTACTGTGACGTTTCTAAAATAATCTTTAAAGATTGGAACCTTCAAGAAAGTTGCAGTATTTTTTTCTACATGTTTGGTAAGTTCGCAGTGAGCATTTTTGAAATGGTGATTTTCCTGTGAAGACTCAGAATGGTTAATAGTCCTATCAGCCTCAGACATAGAAAGAAACGAAAGAAAGAAAAAAAAAATATTTGTCCAGGGACATGACGTACAGTCAGCCCCAAAAGGATGTAAACACGGACTAGGAACCATTTCATTGTCTACGACCATTATTCCATAATTGTGTCTACAACGTAAAGCTACAAAACGAAGTAAACAATTCATGTCACCAAAACCTCCAACACAGGCCGAAAACATAATGATATCAACAATCTATGTCCAAAACAGGTAATCTACTTAAATCTCATAAATATGGAAAGAACAATCTTTCAAAACGAGGTAAACAAATCTAAAAGACTGTAAGAAATAAGTATTTACTTGAATACTCTTAAGCGCCCGACTGTCATAATTTATTAATTGTCATCACGATTGTATCTTAAGGTAGTCAATCACTCACTGGATGGGAGCAATACCATGTTACAGTTTCAGAATCGACGCGAGCGAGCGTTACATCTGTGAACTTGTATTGATTACATTATTTCCAACAGTACAGCTGTGTGTGCGGAAAACCGATCATTACAACTGACAATATCGAAACCACTGAATCGATGTTACGCACAGGAACGTTTACATTTCGAGCGAATGCTCCTTGATCAGTCAATCGAGCTGGCGAGGTATTGTAACGCAATGTTCAAAACTTAATTTCTTTCATTGTTCATAACACGCGAATGCTTCCGGTGAGTGACCACCTTTAAAGGGCATTATTTCTTAGATTATATGTATTTCAAGTTCAACAAAAAACAAATTACACGTCACTGACGTCATGCATGAAATGAAAAGGACAGAAATAAAGTTCTTGTTCTTCTATCAAACGAAGTTCGAGACATGTCAATCGTTGCATGTCGTATGACTTTGTCAGTCTGTGTATCTAGTTTTGGCCATATGGTGCTTGTATTATTATGTACCCGGCCTAATGTAGGAGGTTTTGGTGACATGAATTGTTTACTTCGTTTTGTAGCTTTACATTGTAGACACAATTACGGAATAATGGTTGTAGACACTGAAATGGTTCCTAGTCCGTGTTTACATCTTTTTGGGGCTGACTGTAGCTCCATACAAAAGTAAATTAATAATAATCACACACGCACACATCATGAAGATCCATCACTACTGAACTGGTGTCGATTGTTGTGTCGGAGCAGAATCGAGACAGTATTTCAGACCGTATTTGTAATGAGTACTACATAACAGAACATAACATAACATTTTGTTCTAGTCATTACTGCTGGGGCAGAAAGCACAGGCTGTTTGCCGTGCCTCCATGTACTTGCACATGCTAAGTCGCTAATTCCTCGCACTCTGGCCGCGCTTAATGATCTCTTGGATTCTAATCCAACAGACAATCTATTTGCGGATGGATGGACGAAGATTTTATATGTCAGGTACTGTGAGAGGAATATATTTTTATTTCATCTTTTATTTGTTTTCACTTAAAATTTTGCTTTACTTTGTTATTTTAATATGTGTTATAATTGCCTCTTTTATATTTATCATTTAGTTACTGTAATTGGTTGTAAACACAACCGTTGTAATTATATAATTATATAAATTACATCGCCCACTTACTGACTACAAGCTTTGACAAATCAAGGTATTTGTAACTTGACAACACTCAGAGCACTTAACCCATATGTCAAGGCAGTCGAACTCTCAAAAGAACCTGCAATTCCATCCAGCAGTATAATTAAATAAAAAATAAGCTTACCAATCAAAGGTACGCATGCTACAAGCGCCTGCTGCGCACTGCTTGTGCCCAGCTCGCAGGAACTGGCCGTCACCAGGTAGGATACGGAGAAGATCTCGAAGGTCATGCCGATGATGATGCTGGCACAGAGTAAGAACGTGTACAGATTGTAGCGACTGAATCCTGCAATAAAAAGATGAGGATTTATGAAGAAATAGATAACTTGAGCTAACTTGAAGCGCTGTGCTGGCCCCGCGGTGTCCTAGGTCAGGTCGAACCCAGCCAGGCACTCTGTTTGGTGTAATCTACAGGGTAGAAAAGAGACCGACGCACACACGATTACCACGTATTCAGTAAGTACGTCATTCTGAACTTCCCTGGGGTCATAGAAAATTGTAATCGTTAATTAATAAATTTAAAAAATAAAATTGTAAGTACCTAAACTTATTATTACTAAACATTAAATTTTCTAAATACCAAGCAGTAGAATGATTTAATAGTGTTACGTCGGTTGCCTTACGAGAACATTCTAGATTACGTGCGTGTCGCGAATATTCCTTTAAGGACCTGTTTAGACGATTAGAGTCTAGAATGTTCCACTATAGAACTGTCTAGAAGATTCGAGACCCTTGTGGAAGTTTCTCGAAGGACAATGTTCTACTATAGAACTTTCTAGAAGATTCGAGAAAGTTCTGGAACTTTCTAGAAGGATGATATTTCACTATGGACTGTGAAGAACATCCGAGAAAGTTGTAGATCCTTCTCGAAGGATCGGTCGTCATATAAATAGACGTCGTGTTTGCGGGAACAGTCAGTCTGATTTTGACTACACAACGAAGCGAATCGAAGTGAACTAGAAGTGCGATATCTAAGTGAATAGTAATCAGTAGTGTATTTGTGATTAAGCTTTAAGTGTTTTGTAATTAATAAAGTTAATCGTTAGTACTTATTTAATTTATCCCATACCCAGTCGTAACAATAGGTAGACTACTGACTTATGATCATTGATTTACAAAGGTACTCTGGTCAAAGCTAAACTTAAAGCATTCCTGATAAATATATTTTTATATTCTATATCTGAATTGGTGACAAAAACGATGGTGAATAGTTTTTATAACCTGCTTCAGATATTCAGGTCGGGCGAGGTGTTAATGGGTTTTTCCAAGAGGAATTTCTCAGTAGCAGAGCCTAGTAGCAGTCATGCGGCCTGGAATTGTGCCCAGCTGATGGCAATACACTCGCCCTATATTACAAGGGGGCTTAAAACTAATTAACGAAATGTGGTTATAGGTACCTACTATTTGGTACACCTCTGCGGAACCCTTCGGGGATTACAGGCGTGATGTTACGTATTCAATAAATAGGTATCATTATCTTTTAGTCGCATCCAATAATATTTGGCATTTCTTCTTCTTAGCGTGTCGATAAACTCAAATAATACCCGACCAGTATATTGCCACCTGCACAGCTCTGTCGTTGGCTTCGTTTAAATCAGAAGATGCAGGTGGCTGGGCAGGATGGGCAGGAAAGGAGGTGGGGCATATCCTGCAGAGGAGCTCCACACTGACATTGTATTTGGGACGGATCGATGATACCCCATTCGGCCAGATTATTTCTACAGCGGCCAACCTGGGCCCGCAAACGGTTAAGAGATTTCCAGATTGGCCACTGCAATTCCTGTCCAGGAGGAAGATGTTCTGCTTGATTGATAAAGTGTGGAGGGATGGGATGTCTGTTCATCCACAATTCGGATCTTTCAACTGACGCACTGTCTTCTCAGGAGATCGTGTCTCTCACGAAGCTTTTACGGCTTTTTAAGCGTGAACGTGGTAGTTGATGCCCATACAGGGGGTGGCGGTTATCTCGTTCCTGATTTCCCTTCTCAAAGCGATTAGCTACTTCGCGCCGAACGTTTGGTGGCGCTATACCTGCCAACGGATACAACATCGCAAGAGGGGTGGGTTTTAAGCACCCCGTTACAATGCGACAGGTATCGTTCAGCGCTATGTCAACTTCTCTAGCGTGGACCGAACGGTGCCACACTGGGCATGCGAACTCCCCAGCAGAAAAAGTAAGACATAGGCCGGTAGTGCGGAGAACTTGTGGCGATGCTCCCCAACTGGTGGATGTGAGGCGGCGAAGAACGTTATTTCTAGTTCCAACTTTTTGTTTAGTTTTAAGGCAGTGGAACTTATAAGTCAGAGATCTATCTAGGGTGACGCCCAGGTAGCGTGGTTGAGAGCAATGCTCCACGTTAACGCCCCGCCACGAGACACTGAGCTCTGTTTGCCTGACGGTTGCGGAGATGGAAAGCGCTCGACTGGGTCTTGGACGGATTTGGTCGTAGGGCATTTTCATCGTAGAATTTCCCTAGTGTTTCCAGAGCTTCCGTCAGTTTTTCTTCAGCCTCTTCGAATGTAAGTGTCTGGGCGGCCAAAGCAAGGTCGTCTGCATATAAAAAGCGTTTCGTTGGTGGAGAGCAAGGCTGGTCGTTTGTGTAAATGTTAAAAAGGGCCGGGGCTAGCACACTACCTTGAGGGAGCCCGTTTTTCTGGCAGCGCCACCTACACTTGCTACTGTCGAGATGAACTTGAAAGCGGCGGTTATTTAAAATAGCGCTAAGGATTGGTACGAAACCTACATCCTTTTTGAGCTCGCTGACTTTTCGCAAAACTCTTTTGATGTTTACTGTATCATAGGCTGCCGAAAGATCAACGAATACAACACCTGTGACTTTATTCGCCTCGAACCCATCTTCGATGAATTGCGTTAAGTTGAGGGTCTGATTGGTGCATGACTTTCCTGGCCTAAAGCCAGCTTGCTCAGCGATAAGGTTTGGTTCGATTACAGGTGTTAGGCGGTTGAGTAAAAGCCTTTCAAAGAGCTTAAATGTGTGGCAAAGAAGAGATATAGGTCGGTAGCTTTTTGGTTCTTTCGGACATTTACCAGGCTTAAGAAGAGCAATTACTTTAGCTCGCCTCCAGAGTTTAGGGATCTTGCAGTCTTTAAGGCACGAGTTGAAAAATGATAGAATCCAGGAAACAGCTACTGGTCCGAGGTGTTTTAATTGGCCGACCGTAATGTCATCAAAACCAGGAGCTTTGCCATTTTTTAAGTTTTTAATCCCATATTTATAACGTCTGATAGTGTAAAAGGTTTGACCACTTCAGACAACTTTCCGGTCTTGGTTAAGCGATGGAGAGGTTTTCCATTAAGGAGCAGCTGGTAGGCAACTTGATTGGCAGTCACCTGGCCCGGGTTCGAGGCTTGAGGGGGGTTATCAGTAAGTTTTTGAATCGTATTCCAAGCCTTTTTGCTATTGTGTCATATCTATTTCGGTGACTAGTGACATCCATTTCTTTCTACGGCTATCGCTTACTTCGCGCATAAGTTCCTGACCGAGTTCTAGTGTTTCTTCGGAAAAGGGGTCTATGTTGTATGAGTTTTCATAATCTGTAAGTAGTGAGGCGGAATCCTTGCTTAGGCCTGGAATGTAAGTATTCGGCAACCTCTTGGTATGTACTGTCGAGATATGGTCCATACAATTTTAACAAACTTATCTTAGTTGTTCGGACCTGGGTCTAAGTCGAGTAGCTTTGAGTCAATGCTATCAGAAAACATCTGCCAGTTAGCCTTCGAAAAGTTGAAACTTGTTGGTTTTCTACTATAGCCATCCACGTTTAAGGACACAGCACACATATCAAATCGGAAAGGGATCGGCACCGTATCAGAGCCGTTCAGTATTCTTTGTATGAAACTCCTTACTGAAATGCACACTAATCGGAATCGTAACGTAGGTAATCGCCTCGCCTCGGGACAAGCTCACGAACCGCGGTGCGGTGTGTTGTCAACTCGCTTACGGCTCGTCGTCCCCGCGCTTACGTCTCTCCGTACCCGAGCTTACGTCTCTTCGTCAACCCTTACGCACACTACTGTTGCCACACGTGCTGTAACTCACAGGGCAACTTTCACACGTGCGCGGCGTTGCCTAGCCGTAGCCGAGTTGACTTATCGGAGCTGCTGATCCGCTTGCTTACGTTAGGTTGACGCCTGTTTGACGGCGAGGCGAAAGGCGATACGGTGCCGATCCCTTTCTGATTTGATGTGTGTGCTGTGTCCTTTATTCTTAAAACTTTCCGCACTACGTATTCCTATAAAGGGTGTAATATAACCCTTAGCGAAGAGCTGTGAGACCTCAGAGCAAGTTGAACCCTGCAATCCAGTGGTTCAGCTTTGTAAAAACCGAAAAAGTGCCGAAAAAAAGTTCGCGAGCGGATATAGTGAGTTTCGTGTGTCGGGAACAGAATCGAGTTGCGAGTGACAGTGCGGAACAGGTTCTTAAGAGGAAATGCGGTAGGTATTTGAAGAAACTATCGCTGTCGCTCAACGCCGCGAGCGCTATTTCGACGTTGGTGCGATAAAGACAACTACAGATCCGACAAGAAGTCATAATTCGAGGTTTGGTTCTCGACTATTTCCTCCTCCAATATTCCACCAATTTAAAAGATATATTCATAAACTGAATATGAAGGATATATACTGTGTCTCGATATTTTCCTTTTTTCATTAATAGTTGTCAAATTGGTACACTTGGCCTCTGATAACAGCGGTCCAAATAGGCGATTTTGAGCATTTTGTAAAGGTTCTAGTGCTGATACAGATTATGTATCATCAAAAAGGAAAATATAGGGACATAGAAGAGGTTGATATTTATTTAACTGTAAAAAAACATAGCTTTAAAGTCATAAACCAGAAAGAAAACAGGCGAGAGCGTTTGTATGGAGAAAAGACCTACCCGCATTTCCTCTTAATTCGAAACGTATATTTTTCTTAATCTTACCTGTCATGTCCAGTGCCTCCTCGAAGGGCACCTTATTAGTCTTCGCCGTCATTTTGCACTATATTCTACTTATACTATTTACTAAAAGAAATATTTTTACACATAAATGACTTGTTACATTATTATTGCACCAGCATCGCGGCAAATACTGTGACGACCATTGTCATGTTTTATAATATATATAAAAACTATATAAGTCAAGTGTTTCAGGTTTTAAGGCACTTGGTTCCGTAGGGCTGAGCGCCTTGATTGTATAATGCAGCAGTTTTCTATTTTATGCCTTTAGTGATAAGACAATGTAAAATTTTATGTTAACACTTTATTCTGTTTATAATCATCAAGTATAATTGCATTGTTGGTTGGCATGTATGAATTTGGAATGAGTATTTCTACTTTCTTACTTGATTATAAACTCTCTGAAATCATAAACACTTATCAGACCACAGCGGCTAAATAATCATCGTATTTTTATGGATAACCAAGGTGTCATAGAGACCGCGGCAAATTGTCGCTCAGCGGACAGACCTCCGGCGCGATCTCATGGCGACATGGAGAGAGCGACTGTCGCAACCCTGTGCAGGGCACGCCGCAATAGTGGCGATAAGTCCCCTCTTTGAGGAGTGGCTAGAGAGGCGCCACGGCGCCCTCACTTTCCGCCTGACGCAGGTCCTCACCGGACACGGTTGTTTCGGGAGGTTCCTACACCGAATCGGGCGGGAGGAAACGCCCGGGTGCTACCATTGTGAGGATCGACGAGAGAACACGGTGGAGCACACGGTGGAGATCTGCCCCGCGTGGGCGGAGCAACGCCGTGTCCTCGTAGCGGCGATCGGCGGCTGCGACCTCTCGCGTCCGGCCTAGGTTCAATCCATCAGTGGCGTGCAGTGCTCCCGAAGGCGGGCAGGCCAAGCAAAAAAAAAAAACTCGCAACATCACAGCGTCGCTCTACTTAGGATGACCCTCAAATGAGAGACAACGCCATCTAGCTTAAATATAAGGAATTTCAATGGTATTCTGTCAATACAAGAACGAAGGATGTCGCTTCGTTACAAAAAAACCTAAAAAGTAAAACAGAGGGCGCTGTAAACAAAAAAAAATAGTTTAGTTTTCGTTCCGTACCCAATTTTGAGCGTCTGACCGGAATATTTGAAAAAAAAACATTGAAAATAAGCCTGTAAAAACCAAAGTTATAAATACAAGAACTCACCACATTAATCAAGGTTCAAATCACGATTTTCTGACAATGCAAACAGAAGGAAGATTCATTTGAAATACCGAGTACGAGATGAATTTTGGGTTAATTCTCGTAATTCGGGTATCTACACATTTTCCTTTAGACACAACTTGAATCTTAACATCAAACAATCGTGAATACTTATTGTTTTTAACTTCTGACAAACACATTATCAGCGCAAACTTCACAACAGAACACCATTTTTAAGTAAATAAACAAATACAACAAATAATATTTACACTACTGTACGTTTCAAAACGAATTACAACCGTCAGATATTATAATAATCAAAACATTCAAGATCACGAAATAAATTTTGCTTGTCACATGAAACAAATATGGCTTCTAAGAAAAATACAATTGTTATTTTGTCAATGAAAAAAACACTACCAAATATAATTGCATCACCGCATACCGTTTTAGCCGGATAATACTTTGTGGGGCAGCCAATCAGTGGCCAGCTAGCCAGCTACACTCGCAGGAGTTTACGCCCCTATTTACTATGTGTGCCGTTCGTATTTCCGTGTATATACACGAAAATACTTATCAGTGTGCTTAAATTTATCAATGGAAATTAGGCCGGCTGGGGCCTTGCCTAGACGGCCGGGAGCGAGCCAGTTACGTCATACGGCCGCGACAAGTTGCTTTAAGAGGCCGGCGACCGATGCGTTTTTCATACAAACGTAATACCAAAATAACTTGTAAATCAAAAACATTCTTAAGGTACTGTCTCTTTATTCCGATTGGAATACAAAATATCTAGGTTCCCAATGAAATATTTTGAAAGGACAATGATATAAAGACGAGATATGAGGAATTTAAAATTTCTATAGAAAACTTATTTTTCTCATAACTCTTGTTTAAATCAGTGTCCATTCAAAATATTTCATTGGGAACCTAGATATTTTGTATTTCGATCGGAATAAAGAGACAGTACCTTAAGAATGTTTTTGATTTACAAGTTATTTTGGTATTACGTTTGTATGAAAAACGCATCGGTCGCCGGCCTCTTAAGTATTATAACAGGCGTTTTATTTTTGATTAATATCGTTATAATAAATGCATTTGTTGCGTTGTTGGTAGGAATGGTAGGGTAGGCTAGGCCTAATTGCCTCTATGGACGGCACGCCCATGCAATCCATGGTCCGGAGCGAGACGGAATGGGACGCCGTCACCTCCTTCTGCGAAGCAGTCATACTAGCGAAGGAGTTGGCGGAACGTGAGAGGGAGAGAACCTCACGTCCCAGCCGCCGCGGGAGACGCACCGGGCGTCGGGGGCCACGTGGTGGCCCCCGACCACCGTAAGCGCGGACCTGTGGACGGTGAGCTATGGGCTAGCTCGCTGGTTTCTACAATATCCCTGTTTAAGACTGGTTAACTGACAGCTTGATATATAAGAAAAAAAAACTATTATACTGACTTATCATCATAGTTTAGAACTTAAGAGGCGATTGTCAGAAACCCACGGTACCCTAATATATAAAATGACACTATCATCAGATAGCGATTTTGGCACAAAGTAAATATATTATGTACACCGTTGAGAACAAAATATAATAAGCAGATAGTGTGTTGTAGTAATCCCTTATGTGCTACCAACATAATTAGGTAATTATGTTCTCCATTCAATACTGAAAATTAGTTATAAATACGTTATAAATTGCCATGTGCCAGCTTTATGTGGCAGTAGTACATGAATCTCTTGACACGAAGCCTTTCTTATTCAAGCTACACTTACTTTTGTTTAGACTATGAGTCAATATTTTTTTCAGTATTATTTTACAACTGAACTTGAATTACTGTCAAAGCATGATGAGCTTTATTTTCTTTATTATAAGGTTGCTCTTGGGTTGGTGCCATTGTCGAGTCAGTCCCTTTGATGTTTATTTTCGGTTGCCTTTCAACTTCGTTTGGTATTGTTACACCCTATAAGGTTGCGTTTGGTTGGCTACTGTCAGTCTCTGTGTATAATAAGTGACTGTAAAAGCACTATACAGTTCTGCTTGGTTCTGACTGTACAGTCGTTGACAACAGACAATTATTTTATTTCTAACAGCAACAGCCCAATAACAACCTTATCTCAACGACAATACAGGTCACTGTAATTTTTATAGTCTCGAAGTGGTGGAAATCCAATCGGAACCTTATTTTAATGATTTTAAAGTTGTGATTTATACAGTGATGGAAAATCAGAGATCAAGTATTTGTGAATAGGCTGTACCAAACTTGTTACCAATATTTTTAACAGATGTTTTGGTTTTAAATAGCACTTTCTCTCACAAAGGTTGAATACAGCTGAGACATTTGTACACATTAACTTTAAGTCAGCTTTGTGAAGAGAGAATAAATGTAAAATAATAATAAAAACTTTTTGAGTGAGGATGCAACATAACAAAAGGAATGGTGCTAAAATTTTCCAGCTCGCTTCACTCGCTAATACATCCTGTACTTTTTCAATTTTCCATAAATTGAAAGCGTTCCTCTTATTCTCATTCCCGTAAGAATGAACAAAGAACTTAATTTATCCTAGGACGGGTGCAAACATTTTCAAGCTCGCTTTGCTCGCTCTTGTGTGTAACTAGTTCCACGACTCCTGTGTGAATGGTCAAAAGCTAGACTAACCTACCCGATATTGTGCTAAAATTTTCGAGCTCGCTTTGCTCGCTCTGACATTCTGCGTTATTTACAGTTTTTCTATAAAGACAGACTGAAAGTCTATCAAATTCGAACTAGGTGCTAAATTTTACGAGCTCGCTCTTGAATCCTGACTTTCTCAATTGATAGGCTAGGTAGGTGATAGGGGATTTCTTATATAAGTCGACAAAATTACGAAAATTATGAATCGACACCGACAAACGAAAACCTAACGTATCCATGGTGGAGTACAAGCGCTTTTCAGGAAGCTCCCCGGAAATAAACCTGTAGGCGCCCATGATCGTTTTGTATGGGTAAATCCAGAGATGGTTTATAAAATTTATTTTTTCAAAAGTTGTTTTCTTATAGTTTAACCCCCCACACCCACTAATCTCCTTTTTTTATTCGGGGTAACCCGTCCCAACCAAATTCCTAGCTACGGTCTGTGTGACCCCGCCCCAATGTCTTAGGCTGGGACCACGCCTGATCACGGTCGATGTAGGCCCAGCCCAGGGCGGGGTGATCATGACGCCTGGCCATGACCCCGCTCTGGATCCACTTTTGGTACTAATAAAATGCAAGAGCGAGAGATGAGAGCTTCAAAATTCAAATTACCCACAATAAACTAACGCCTTATTAGCATGGTCCTCATCTGCCTAGCCATTTCCCTAGTTTTGTAGGAGTCTGCCGAATACCAGAATTTTATGCCTATCTCACCTCTACAACCCAGTTACAAATAAGTAATACGATACTACCCCCTGGTGACTTAGCGACTGTCAAAGATCTACAATTGACAGTCGGGAACAACGGCTTAGCGTGCTTTCCGAGGCACGAAGGCAACTTGGTATGTAATGGGTAGTCACCCATCCACGGACCAACCTAGGCAAACGCGGCTTAACCTAAAGATGGATCCGAGCGGCTGGTTTTATTTAGCCACGAGCTCGTCTCTTATTCGCATGGCGGTAGGCAGGAATTAGAGAACCTGAGAACCTTGGCATTCTCCTGAAGATCGATGCTACTTGAGCAACTTCAAGAAGTTGCTCAACAAGGGTTAAAAAAAACCGAAATTTACACAAAATAATTTATTTCTTATATCACAAACATAAAAAAACGAATTTCAACAAAATAATCACTATTATCACAATATTCTTTTAATAAACTCTTAAATAATACTAATACTGTTTTTCCAAGAAGTTTAATATTTTCACAGTCATGTATTTCCAAAAACTACAATTGTACAAGTACCTTTTGGCGCGCGGCCAAAATCGGTATTATCACCGCCATCTTCTAAACAACAAAACATCATCATCATGTCATCAGGCGCGGATCCAGCCCTCAAAAAAGGTTGTGGTTGTGCCCAGTTTAGTGCATGGCCGCACTAAACTGGGCACAGCGACATTGAAAAAAAAAGGGAAAATCTTCGTGGAGTGGTAGTAGTTTAATGATGAATTTTACAAGAAGAAACTAATAATATGTGTAATAAGAGCAAGTGCAGTGAGCTCGATTTTTTTGCACCCGCTTCTGATAATAGATTTCCAGAATAATCAACAGAATTCGAAAATTTTAGCAGCTCTCCTCAGATTTTTAACACTATTTATACCATTTATATGGGAGTTAATGAAATGATTTTGCCGACTTTGGCAAAAAAGGCCCAAAACCATGATTTTAACCGAAATTTTTATGCACCCTGCCTCGGATATTTTAGATTTTCTTTTTAAATTTACTTTGTCGACTTATGCATAACAGTTTCAGAATGGATAAGTAATTTGAACTCCAGAATGCAAAAGCGAGCGAAACGATTACCATTCATACAGGTAATATTGTCGACATGATTACGCATAAAAGTTTCTGAACAATTAAAAGACTGTAGGATGCGAGAGTAGCGAGCTCGACTAAACTAAGCAGCCCGCTTCGGATTGGTTAGGTTTTTTTTTGACCATTAAGCAATACAAATTAGAGAAGCTACTTGAGTACCTATGTGGCGGCAGGCTACAAAATACATAGTGCTTTTATCAACAAGTTAAGGCAGTTCTCGCCGCCCCGGGTCATAGCCTTCTTGGCATAAGGGCCAGACAGGCAGTCGCTCCATGTAAAATACTGGTATTCAGCTACATCTGGTTTAACTGGAGCCCATGCCAACATAGTTGGGACAAGGCTAGGCAGATGGTGACAAGTACGATCATAATTAACTGCAAAATAATATGCATATTTGATTTATGGATTTATTTAAGTTTATTTTTAGAATCTGACATGCTCATTTTAGACAGTGTAACATAAATAACAGTTTAAAACTTTGCACAGTAAAACATTATCATGACTTCGTTTGTAATAGTTTAAAAAATCATATTTGAACGTATATTTGATTGTAAGCCTTTTTTAACAAAGAATAATCTCTGTTAGTTTTAGCTGTTCGTTGTTTTAAAATAAAGGAAAATAATGTAATGTTGAAAAATACGTCATGGAAATTGAGAAAAAATTGTAATGAGCGCAAAATTTACGTTTTTACTCACTTTTACATACATTATGATACAAAGACAAATGATTGTCGATAACACGAGGCATTAAACCTGAACTGTTTTGATCATGATTCATTAATATAGCTATCTGTAGTTTTACCATTCTCCTGCCTTACCCTAACTTATTGTGATCGTCTCACAAGTCACCCCATGCATCATTCACCTGCTCTTATCCCAATTTATTTGGGTTCGGCGCTTCATGTCTTCTCTTTCCATACTTCTCCATTACTGGTCATCTCAGCAGTCACCTCCTTTCTATCCATATCACCCTTCACAGTCCATCTATCGCTTTTCTGGTCTTCCTCTACTCATTCATACCCATCCACATTCATACTTATAAATGTCCTCACGACATTTTCCTCATTTCTCCGCATCAGAAAGTGGCTGGTAGCAACTGTATGAGATTTGCCGAGAGTCTAGTTAAGTGACTTGCAATTGAAGAGGCCAATTTCCAACTGCAACAGCAGTCCACTGCAGTCGCATACAATGCACAGCCTACACCACAGGGACTAACCTCCTGGCCACAGCCAAGAGCGGCTGGGATTGCGGCGCGGCGTAAGGCGCGGCGAGCGGTGAGCGGCGAAAACAAATGGTAGCTAATTTTAATACCTATTTCCGTTCCAACCTTTTTATTTATCTTTTTAAAATAAAAAAATAATGAAATTCAAAAATTGTATGCAATCTTAAAATAAAGTTTGAAAAGAGACCAGTGTACCATAATAGGCGCGACGTTGTGGGGCTTACAGTAAGGTGAAGAGCAGTGTAAAGGGAAAGCAAGCAAGACGTCTGTTGAAGAGCGACATTATGTCGCCGTCCCCGGAGAATAAAATGGTAACTGCCATTATCTTAGTTTTAGTGTTAGGTCATTTTTGGGATCTGTGGGTGGTAATACATCTGCTCAATTTTTTCTTGATTTTTATACAGTTATTCGACGAAGTTACAAAATTTTGCAATAGTATTCAAAGATTTAACACAGGCCTAAAATTACGAGACTAAAGTGTTAATATTATAGTATTGAAATGTTTTCCTAATTGTTAATATGACAAACAGTCATAGAATTATGTTCTCGTGAAAAATATTCAACTAGGTAATGATAAAAGCAGTTATCGTTTTATTCTCGTTCAAAACCAACCAGTCGCTTCGTATAAAGATGTGTTATTAAAACTACTTTTATGATTTTGAACAGTAAGACATATTGTCATCCTCTTCTTTCACTTGAACCCTCTCAGCGTACTGCTGGAGGGTCAAATATCACCTTTACAAGGATGATCTGACACTCTTTGCCCCAAACAATTTACAACCGACAAAGCTACTGAAGTTAACAACACTTGAAACTAGCGCCATCAGGATGGAATTTGGTGTAGACAAATTAATGTGCAGTCATGCATGTGAAGTGAGGGGAGATTGTGGAATCCGAGGGAACTCTCGGATTCCATACACCTTGGATCCCTTTCATCAACAGAAACCTACCAGTATTTTTGTATGTTGCCGACATGAAATAATCATTGAGGGAGCCCTTCTTTAGCCGCCTGAATAAGGTGCTAACAACAACAAACATTTAGCTAGCAATTAGCTAATATGGCTCATAGATATATACCTTACAGACTTATAATAAAATACAAATTGTGTTAGTAAATTGAACCTTAAAACTATGTTATTAACACTTCACTTGTGCACTATGTCACTATACGTTCATGTGACACTTGCCCGTGGAAGCGACGAAACACAACTCCTAGTGGCCAAAAGAGTCGTCCTTCAAGACTGAGGTGCAGATAAAACGTTGGTATTCGCACCACGAACGCCTTAAAGTTGACGCACGTACTCCACGATGTCCTCCGCCGTAGTGGTGTAGTGTCGGCGGGAGATGTACACCGGAGTGTTCGGCTTTGCGGCACGAATAGGCACGTTGGGCTCCGATGGCAGAGCCGTACTGCAGCGGTTCTAATTGGCACATTTCTTTCGGCATACTCAAATGAACTCAACGAAACTTGATGCCCTGAATGCGACGGAACTCAGATGCATCACCCTCGGTCGTCGGTGATGAGACTGTATATCCCACGGAAGTGCGGGGGTTGTGGCTTCTTAAATGCCAAGACCCTGCACAGGTACAGGACCCGAGAGGTATGCAGTCTCAGGATACTTCCTAGATGCCGACGTGGGGATGCAACGAGATGTGGTTTCAGCGGACAAGGCCGTCACCCCGCTCTCCCTGGCTAAATAGAACTGGCGCAAGCCTATAGTATTAGACACTAAGAACAGCAGAGGGGTTCGAGGTCAACCGTCGAATCCGACTCGGCTGGGCAGCGTTCGGTAAGCTGTGCGGTATCTTCTCGTCCAACTTACCGCAGTGTCTCAAGACGAAAGTCTATGACCAGTGTGTGTTGCCAGTGATTACATACGGGACCGAAACGTGGTCGCTCACAATGGGCCTCATTCGAAGGCTTAAAGTCACCCAAAGGGCAATGGAGAGGGCTATGCTCGGAGTTTCCTTGCGTGATCGAATCAGAACTGAAGACATCCGCAAGAGAACCAAGGTTACCGACGTAGCCCGAAGAATTGCCAAACTAAGTGGCAGTGGGCAGGGCACATTGCTCGCAGAACGGATGGCCGTTGTGGCCGAAAAGTTCTGGAGTGGCGACTGCGAACCGGAAGACGTTGCGTTGGAAAGCCTCCCACTAGGAGGACCGATGACCTGGTGAAGGTTGCAGGGATCCGCTGGATGCGAGTCGCACGGGACTGGTCACTTGGGGGAGGCCTATGTCCAGCAGTGGACGTCTTTCGGCTGAAATGATGATGATGACCGTAGAGGGGTATGGCAGAGCAAGGAGCTTTACCGATGCTTTTTCCGGGCCCTATATGGGCCCGATGTAGACTTCAAGCCCTGGCTTCGCTACGGCGACCTCTTCGGAAAAATCGAAGGTTTTGTCTGTGCAATAATGGATGAAGTTATGATGACAAATAACTACCGGGAATACAGTGAGGGATATCACCGTCCGGGAGAATCGATCTGACGCATTATTTCTGGGTGTTCTCGTCTGGCTAACGGAGAATACTTGTACAAACACAACCTCGTTGCCAGGATTGTTCCTTGCTTTGAAGTACAACCTTGTGGAATCAGAACTGCCATACTATAAGTATGCGCCCGACCCAGTTCTCTATAATGGTAATATCACGTTGTATTGGGATCGATCTGTCGTCACTGACAGGACTATTGTTGCCAATAAGCCTGACATTGTGGTGATTGATCGACTGGAGCGTCGCGCAATGATTGTTGATATGGCGGTCCCGTATGACGAGAACCTCGTGAAAGCAGATAAAGATATGCAGTTCAAGTATCTAGATCTGGCTTGCGAGGATGTCGACATGTGGGATGTGAGTACAGCAGTAATTGTGCCGATAGTCGTGTGACCCATTGGCTTAATAGCCAATAGCCTCGACCAACATCTGAGGAGGCTCTCGCTTGATTCATAATGCAGTACTTCTGGACACTACGCGTATTGTTAGAAGGGTCCTCTCTAAAGAGCTTTGACCAACATCACCGGTAGCTCGGACTCTGTTCACGATGCTGGTGGGCGACTACTTTTTTTATTATTATTTTATATAGGAATACTTAAAAAAATATTAGATGTGTATATTTAGTGATGTGTATAATAAATTAAGTAATTCAGATAATATTTGGTCACAAGGCTAACTTTAATTAATACCAAATAGGTACAAAACTATTGTTTTAATTATTTTTTCATGTTTTCATTTTTGACGACTGAGACCCTAGTTTATTTTGTTATAGAACGATTTGGAAGACGTTTGTTACAAAGTTAATATTCAAACACTTGAATTGAATAAAACTAATGTTGATTACCATATCATAGTTTTATTGGGAAACCCAATTCAAAGTCCTTAATAGAAAAATAGTTTCACAATATTTACGAGAATAAGACGATATTAAACTATTATCATCAGCACTTGCACCCTAAAAACCCATAGAATAAAATGATAAATAAACAGTGCAATTTGATTCTGGTCAGGCTGTACGGAGAATAAAATGATAATCGTCTTTATACAACTTGGACGATGATTGCTTTTGACTAACTTCTTATTTTTTAAATAATAACTCTATTTTAATAATTAGGCGTGTTTCACTAAAATATTTCGAACATACAAAAAATAACTTTTTTTCAAAGCTAACAATCATCAGTCTACGTCCAGTATTTAAGGAGCAATCAACGAAAACATGTTTTTTATTTTTCCTGAAAAGTTGCGTTTTTGTAATTATCATTTTATTCTCCGGGGACGGCGATGTGAAGCGACGTTCAGGGAAAAACTCGTATGAAGTATGCCACAGCTACCGGCGACGACGCGAACTGCGGCGCTGTGGGCGCCGCGCGGCATGCGGCGGCGACGGACTGCGCGGTGTGCGATTGAAACAAATGCGAGTATCGAGGAGGCCACCGCTCAGAGCGGCGCGCGCGGCGGCATCGGTGGACGCATTCAACATCGCACGATCGAAACAAATAGTTTTGATTTTATCGCGCGTTGAGCTTATATTAATAATGTATACGGAACATTTTATTAGTGAAATACTGAGTAGACCAGTAATATGGATATCAAAACATGTTAAAAATAAAAATAGTGGGACGAAATAAAACAACAATTTAAATATATATATCCTTTTCAAGTGTAAATTATCTCAGAAAGAAAACCACAGATGTCCACCGAAACTTATATTTTCTAAACTTATTAACCGAATCCAAACTTATCAGATCAAAACTTATTAGGTCAAAACTTATTGCAGCACCAAAACTTATTTTTAAACTCAATAACCATTAAATAACCAATTATACAATATAACCGATCAAATAACTCGACGACATCCAACACAGCCGTTCGATTCGAAAAAACCTCCAACCAACAATGCCGCCAACCGCCAAGTCACCTTTTTTTCTTTTTGGGTAAACTTATTGGTGTTGCCAGTGTAAGAAAAATAAAAACCCCGAAAACTACTATATCGCGCAGTACTGCGCAGGACTGCCCAGCGCTGCTCGATATAAAAAAATAGAAAACCTTACACTCGACCATCCTGATGGCGTGTATGACCTCATACACGTACCAGGTGGAACCTTACACTTGGCAAACGAGGCATTCCTCGTTAGTATGTATGTATAATATAAACATCAGTATTACTTTTATAATAGCGCAAAACTTAATGCGTAAGTATTCTACTAATTATGTATATTTATAATATCTTAATTATTTAAGTATAGCTATGTTCTAATATGTACAGTTTATGTAACCCAATCTTTCTTTTTACTAAACAAACGGCGATTTTCGTAGTTTAATGAATAGTATCTAACTAATATAAATAAGTATAAGTATTTAATGTTATGTAAACCAATATTATTCAATCGCCTGTTTTTATAGTATTAATTGTGTATGAATCTATTTATAAACTATTTATAACTAATATAATTTAAGGTAGGTACAATAAGACTATATTAAATCAACTAATTACTTGTTGCACTGATTTCAGGTCAAAAACCTGTATCACCTGTACCTGTATAAAATCTGTATTGTGCTTACGTCCGCAGTCACCTCGAATATGGTAGTCAAATTTGGAATCCAAATTATGCAGTGCATTCTGACAGATTGGAACGAATACAAAGGAAATTCACGAGATACTTAGGTTACAAATTTAAAATCTCTTACCAGAGTTACAAGGATCGATGCGTTCGATTTCACTTACTTCCACTTGTCACTCGGAGAAAAATATCCGACATACGGTTCCTAGTTAAAATAGCACAATCAAGAATCGAATGTCCTGAACTTCTTTCGAAGCTGTCCCTGAATGTTCCATCTCGACATTCTCGCTTGAGAAATCTTCTCCGTGCTCCTTTCGCTCGCACAGTTTACCGTAGCAATTCTTTTTTTCTCCGCTCAATCAAAATATTTAACCAAGTTGTAATAAACGAACACCCCTCAATTGATTTGTTTGCAAGCAGCCTAGTGGCAATTAGTTCTGCCTTGTCTAAAAGCTGTGTTGCTTCTTATGATCTTTAATAGTGGTTACGCATGCTTGCCTGCTTGTGCAGGTATTTAATTTAATTTAGTATTATATTTAGTCATATTCTTTGTTATTACATTATGCTTAGTTATTCATATTATGCTTAAATATTGATTATGTTCTTAGTTATTAGTTTGTGCAACAATAGTTTATTGCTAACTGCGGAGGCTTGTAAATGGCTTGTCGTTGAATGCCTCACTATACATTTTTGTATTGTTAGCTGTAAGCCACCCAAACACAATAAAATAAAATAAAATAAAATAAAAACGACGTCAATGAGGCTCGTACTTGACCTGAAACAATGCAAGAGAAGTGATTAGTACTTTATATCATATACACAAAAACTGTAGCGTTATCAAACAATCTGTACCAGCATTTCGATAAAAACACAATAAAAAGACTAGTTTAGGATAGGTTTATAAGTAATTTATCTATTTGACTACTCAGAAGCGAGATCATTATCAATAGTGTCAACACAATGTTCATCATTATCCTCTATTTCAAGAGAGGCCACATGAATCCGAGGGCGCATTCGGTCTGAGGCAACGGTCGTTTTACGCTTGTTCTTCATCCCTTCAAATGCTGCAATGGGAACCACTTTATAACGATCGTTACCCAATACCTTTTCGACCTTAAAAGGGCCCTCGTACGATGGTAAAAGCTTTTTACTTTTACCATCATTCTGGAAAGTGACTTTGGAAATTTTAATTAAATCTCCCTTATTGTAAACACGAGCAGGTCGCCTTCCCTGGTCGTAATAAAACTTTTGTGATTCTTGAGCCTTATCAATTTTCTCCTTTACCTCGTCACGTATAGATGACAAATCTGAAACTTCACGTGTTTCTTCTGTTATTTCGTTCAATGCCGGATTAACCTCACTATTCATTGTAGTTCCGAACATCACCTCTGCTGGAGATCTACCTATCGTCTTCTGCAAGGTGTTGTTTAAGCCCCATTGAATCCTGCCCAATTTATCGTCCCAGTTCTTTTCGTCGTCTCTTAAATTCTGAGCAGTTAGTGAATCGAGTATGGTCCTGTTGTATCGTTCAACTTGCCCATTTGATCTTGGGCAAGCAACTGCATTAAGCACGTGCTTTATCCCTCGATCCAAGCAAAATCTTCTAAAAGCATTTGAAGTGAAACAGGACCCTCGATCACTTACTAACCGGTCAGGATTCCTAAAAGTATCAAAAATGTCTTCTAAAGCTCTCACCACATTTTGCGTGTTCGTATTTCTAACTGGTTTAATAAAAAGAAACTTTGTGAAAGAGTCTACAACAGTTAGTATATGAGTGAATCCTCTCTTTGATTTTACGAAGGGCCCAAGGTGGTCGATGTGCAAGGTGTGAAATGGTACCCCGATCTTTTCGATAGGATGTAGTAGTCCTTCCCGTTGGTTCGTATTCTTTTTAGCATACGCGCAGTCTATGCAAGCACTTACATATTTTTTTACGAAACGGGCAGTTTTAGCAAACCAGTAATTTCTCTTGATTCGTTCTAAAGTCTTTTCATATCCTACGTGGCCTATGTCGTCATGGTTCATCTTGCACAGCTGCCACCTTGCACCCTTTGGAACCACACATCTTAGTTTTTCTTTGTCACCGTCTATACACCTAAACAATCTGTCATCCTTCACGACATAATTGTCCCTTATGTATTCTAGCCCTTTAGGATCCAAATCGCTACTGAGAATATCTCGAATTCTGCGCAATTCAGTATCTCCCATCTGAAGAGTCTGCAACCAATCTTGATCGCTTATGACCATGACTGAAGGGTATGGTACCAGGTCGTAGGAGTCTGCTTCAGTAGCTGGATTTCTAGAAAGAGCATCCACATGACCCATTTTGGAACCTGCCCTATACTCTACAGAACATTCAAATTCTTGCAAAGCCAGCCACCAGCGAGCGATTCTAGGGATAAGGTCACGTTTCTCAAACGTTGAACGTAGTGCACTACAATCAGTGACCACTCTAAAAGTTTTCCCTAAGAGATAAACTCTGAACTTTTTAAGAGAACAGATAACGGCCAGAGTTTCCAACTCATATGAGTGGAAATTTTTCTCTTCAGGCGTCGTCTGGCGGCTATAATATGCAACAGGGTGAAAGGCGCCTTCACTTCCCCTTGGACGCTGCAATAAAATGCCGCCAATTCCAATCCTACTAGCATCCGTGTGAAGTTCTGTTTCTGCTAAAGGGTCGTATATGGCGAGAACAGATCTGTCTAATAGCTTACCTTTTAAAGCTTTGAACGACTCTTCCTGTTCATTTGTCCACTCCCATACAGCATTTTTCTTCAGTAATTTTGTGAGGGGATGGGCCAATTGTGCAAAAGAATAAATAAATTTCCTAAAATAACTGACAAGGCCCAGAAATTGGCGTACTATCGCGGACACTCCTGCCTGATCACCACTAAGCTCATTTTTGCTTGCACTCAAAATATTGAAGCGCTCTCTAGCTCCGCCCCGTTGTCGTTGAATGGAAAAAATTTAAGAAAGACAATACCGACCGGCCGAGCGCACTGACGACGGCGCACGCCGAACGAGATGTATTGTTATTTTCAGACTACTATTATTAGAAAAAAAACCTTACTTGAATTCGGCTTACGTTACTCAATTATGTTTGTGCGTGTGTCGGTTTCGATACGATTTCGATAAAATTGGAAATAATGGGGCTTTAGCGGGTGAAAAGCTGTTGATCTAGCTAGATCTCATCTCTTATTCTAACTAGAACTTTGATTAGTTAAATCCTATTATCGGTTGTGTATTAATTAAAATACTGTTTACAGGTTTATCAATTTTATTACCAAAATTATATACTTTGTTGTTTTGTCATACAACAAAACAGAGATTATCGTAAACAATTTATTGGGTCCAGTATATGAATTGGATACAGTAAAAAGGTTAAACACAAAATCAAAAAACAAGTAATAGAATCAACTTAAAATAGTTTACCAGTTAAACAAATAAAAAACATCCCTTCCTGTGACCTATTATTGCCACAAGCAACAGTTTTTATAAATAATAGTTATTCCATTCATGATTTTTTTACAAAATTACGATAGTTAAATTATGATTTGCTCGTTCTTATTAAAAAAAAAGAAATATTTTTAAAATAATTAAGTAATCAAAAATATGTGCAGATGAAAGCAGCCACAAATAACAGTACTTAAAAATAAGCATTTTGCAATAAATGCGAAAATATCAAAATTATTTGAAAGTAAACATAAAAAAGACAACAATAGACAAAAACTTCACTAGAATTAAATTTAAGTCGATATATAATATTTTTTCTATTACTTATTAAAAACAGGGTTACAATACAATATAATTAGTCGCTCACTAATTCCCGTATGAAGTGGCTCCATTTAAAAGAGAATTTCGGTCAACCTTAACTATAATTATAGATATTTTTTAAGTTAATACTGATATTTACACAGTGGCAAGCATTGTTTCTTTAAAACCAACCTAAGAAATTGAAACAAGTAGTGCGTGTGTGAGCGAGAAAGTATTCGAGTTCGCCCGTAACAACAAAACGATAATATCCGTGCATAGATGTATTTTTTTTAATAAAAAGGCACAATTAAGAATAACTTCTCTAGAATTAAATTAACAGTTGGTAAATTATATTTTGTATTGCTTACTTATTAAATAATAAATCTAAGGTTATAATATAATCAGTCTAGAATCAGTCACTCACTAATTCTTATAAGAAGCGGCTTCATTTAAACGAGATTTTTAATCGACCTAACTACATTAATAAAATTATGTATTAAAAAAAAGTTAATACTGATACGCAACCAAATTAAAAACAACCAACAAACCTAAAACATTGAAACATATAATACGTTTGCTAGCGAGAAAGTATTCGAGTTCGCCCGTAACAACAATACTCGTGAATGCAAAATTACTTCACTAAGTTTTAATTCACGTTAATATTAAAATTGGACATTATGTTCAAAATGATTCAATAAATCAACAAAAACCCAAAACAATAATAAAAATACAGTACTTAAACAAAAACTTCCCTAAAATTAATGAACAGTCGGTAAATAATAATATTTTTTTACTATTTTACCTTCTTCACTATTTTATCACAATAATCATTGTCACTGACTACTCAATTTTAATACTACGAAAATAAATACACTAATCGATAGGGGTTCCCGATACCGGTGGACAATTTAATGTTTTGTTATATTGTTTTTTAATAAAAAATTATTACATTTGTAAATAAATAAATTAGCGAAATATATTAATATTTAGTCATCGCGCCTCCTGCGTCCGTCGCATGTCGTTTTTATTGATTGAACGAGAACTTCAAATTCAACAGAGCAATGGTCAATATTCAAAAGGTCCGCTAAGCGCGCCAAAGTTCGTCCGTAAAATTCGCAAAAAGAGTACACAGGATACGTCACTAAGCTGCGCAATGCAGATTGCAACTAATTGCGTAAACGCTTTCCTAATGGGCCTAAACTTTAAGGGGGCGTGGCTCGGCGCCTCCGCATGATTTAGGCGAAAAAATTTTTAACTGATCAGGCGGAAAAGGCCGCGATAGTACACCGTGAACATTTTCAGGACGAGGAAAATTTTCTACACACTGGATTTTCGCTTTACCTGGCCGCATCCCTTCTGAGCTGATCTCGTATCCTAGGTAATCTATTTTATTTTGCAGAAAACTGCACTTTGCGAGATTCAGCTTGAGATTTGCTCGCTGTAACAACCCAAGAACTTCCTCTAACCTTTCTATGCACTCTGCAGCTGTTTTGCCAAAAATTAATAGGTCATCTATATAAACAGTGGCTTTATTGAATCTAGCCGACCCCAAAACATGGTTCATCATTCTCTGGAAGACAGCAGGTGCATTTGCCAAACCGAACGGCATACGGTTATATTCGTACTGGCCGTCCGGCGTGACAAACGCCGTTAAATGTTTGCTGTCTTCCGCAATTGGTACTTGGTAGTACCCCGACATTAAATCTAGGGTTACAAACCAAGCCTGCCCAGATAACCTCGATATCTCATCTTCAATCACAGGTATGGGATATCTTTCCTTTATAGTGATCGAATTTAGCAGTCTAAAATCAACGCATTACCGCATATTGCCGTCTTTCTTCCGAACAAGTATAATTGGACTGGAATAGTTAGACGTCGATTCTCTTATAATGCCTGCCTGCAACATTTCGTCTATCATTCCTCGTACCTTATCGCGTTCGTGATGAGAAAGACGGTATGGTCTGTAAACTACAGGCTTTTGACTGCTCAATTCGATTTTCATCTCTGTCACATTTGTGCAACCCAGTTCGGTTAAATCTTGTGCAAAACAGTCCTCATAGCGACGGAGTAAACTTATAAGTTTATCTTTTTCACTACCAGGTACGTCTTCACCTATTTGCACTTGGCTCTCATCAAGCCGTTTGGCTGAAGAGACGTCAGTTTGTGGGTGTATTACTGGAAGAACATTTATATCAGTTAGTCTATAAACCAGGTCTACCATTTCGGCCCGTGAAAAAACAAAATTTTCTTGGAGGCAACATGGCACCGAGCACGGAGTTACCACAACAAAGAATGAACCATCTTTGACTTCGTAAACTCCCCCGCATACCATGTACTGCTCGTTTGGTTTTCCCACAATCTTCGTATTGAGCACTACACTACCAGTAAATAGTGTTTCTGTTGCGGCCCTGACACTAGCTGTGCCAAATAATGTATTGTGTGCCACCATTCTTACTTTCTGTAATTGTTCCCTATCTTCATTGATGTTATCATTTGGTATTTCATTACCGACGTGTGAAAATTGTAATTTGTTAACATCTTTGTAAAGAATTATATGGGGCTGTTCAGAAAAACTTTGACCAATTAACATTGGTTTTTCCAACAATTGGTCTTCTACAACCCTACATGAAACAGTAGCGCTTACATCATCAATAACCAAGTTCAACTTTGCTGAGCCTACAGACATCACAAGGCTGTCTCCAAAACCCTTCATGAAAGTTGGGGTTTGGTCATGTTGAAGCCCAAGTTTTTCAAAATTGGATTTCTTAATAAGGGTCACATCACTGCCAAGATCAACAAAGGCTTCCAGCAACACACCTTCTGCGTTCACTTCTTTTATAAATTTGCTGTTTAAATTAGAAGTTGAAATACGCATAGTTTTTGATGCTGTATCAGTCTTAGTTGTCCCCGTGTCCTTTTTATTACGACATTGATCCGATTTATGCCCAACTTTATCACAATGCCCACATTTAACCAAAGGTTTGGGGCACCTTGAAAATGGGTGTCCCCTTTCCTTGCAGTTGTAGCAATACAAACTTGAACCGATCCTAAGACTCGACCTATTACTTGCCCTATCATCAACAGTGCTAACATGTTTCTCTCTGTGAGCCTGATGAGGTGTTGTGAAAACCTCTTTATTGTTGCTGAGCAAAAACTTCAGCAGCTGATCAGGTTCTTCACATCGCAATGCTAAAGCACTGGAACGCATAGTCCTATCGGTAATGCCGTGAATAATGCAGTCTACGGCCCGTCTGCCAGTGATTTCACATTGATTCAAAAGTGCCAACTTTTCATAAAAATAATTCTCTATGACTTCGTTAGGTCTACTCTTTCGCCTCAACATGTCTTCAAGAACTTGTCCATAATTTTGTTCACACGGGAACGCACTTAACAATTTAATTTGCCATTCGTCCCATGTAAACAAAATGGAACCAAGACTTTCATACCATGTCTTGGCTAACCCTGACAGTTTTTGCATGGCGAAGTGTACTGTTGTCCTTTCATCCCAACCATACACCTTTGCACATTCGTTTATTTTCTTAAGCCAAACATCCATGCGCTGATTTTTTTCTGAAGGATTAAATTCAGGGATGATATTTTTATTACTCACTGATGAGGTGTTAAGGGTTGATGGTTGAGATGGCAGAACTTCTTTAATACTCTGTATAATTTTAACAATATCGTTAGAAGAAAAAGTAGGGCTACATGACCTGTCTGAACGGTGATGCCTCCTGTTCTCCGCTTCGGTCACCTGGCTCCGTCTGCGGCTGCGGCTACGGTTGTGGCTCTCGTATCTCCTCGCCGCCGTGTGCTCGCTGGGCTGTCTGCTCCGCTGGCGACGTTGTTCTTCATCACGTGACTTTTGCAGTTCTATTTCCATCAAACGCACTTTTTCTTGTTCGCGCTTAAGTACCTGTTCCCGCTCACGCAATCTGCTACTCCGGCTACGGCTGCGGTCGTATTTATGTGCACTCCTTCGACTGGGACTACGTCGAGATCGTGACCGACTATGCCGAGGAGTTCTGAGACCCCGAGGCGCATTTTCATCTCCATTCATATCAGTTTTTGTTGCTTATCCCACTTACTGAGATGTAAATTATCTCAGAAAGAAAACCACAGATGTCCACCGAAACTTATATTTTCTAAACTTATTAACCGAATCCAAACTTATCAGATCAAAACTTATTAGGTCAAAACTTATTGCAGCACCAAAACTTATTTTTAAACTCAATAACCATTAAATAACCAATTATACAATATAACCGATCAAATAACTCGACGACATCCAACACAGCCGTTCGATTCGAAAAAACCTCCAACCAACAATGCCGCCAACCGCCAAGTCACCTTTTTTTCTTTTTGGGTAAACTTATTGGTGTTGCCAGTGTAAGAAAAATAAAAACCCCGAAAACTACTATATCGCGCAGTACTGCGCAGGACTGCCCAGCGCTGCTCGATATAAAAAAATAGAAAACCTTACACAAGGATATTTCTAAACGTTTAGTTGACACTTCCCGTGACCCAAGGGCTGGCTTTTACCTTGGCCAAAGGCTTAGCTTTGCTATACAACGTGGCAACGCCGCCAGTCTCTTGGGTTCATTACCAGTTGAAAACGTTGAGGAGTTTTTTGACGCCATTTTTTAAGTTTGTTGCTAGGTTATTTACTTTAGGTTATTTTAATTAATAAATGGATTAATCATAAAAAAAAAAAATTAAATACCGTTCCACTTTTGATAGGGCCATACTATTTACACAAGCGGTTCATAAACAACAAAAGTGAGTACTAAATCAGTATCTTTTTTAAATGCAATCCCTAAAACACTTTAAATGGAGATCAAAGTTTGTATGAAACTTCGTAATGTTTGCCGATTTGAATCTTGAGATCTCTTTGTCCTGAGCTTAACGATGACACGAAAATCCCAAGATGGTGACGAAGAAAATCTTTTGCACTTGGTACAAATCCTTGACACTTAGTGCTGCATCATGATCAACGTACGAAATAATTTTTCCGTTTTTTTTTTATTTTTTTATTCCTCCTACGGTTTGCAGGATGTCCAAGTCAGTATTCGAATCGTTTCTTCTGTTGGTCGTCAATGCTAAAGTTGCAGCAATTGGCAATAATGAGGCAGGCTTGTGTCTTCTAGCGAGAAATAGCAGATTTTGATTTACAATAATTTGTAGCATCCCTCATGCTGAGGATTTATTTTCTCTTTGTGTGTATAAGTGACCCTTTGTGGAATCAATCATAAAAGAACAGACATGGTTTCCTATACCCTCAAGAAAACTGACTCAAACCCAAGACTACAAACTAAAACTATTTATTTCAACAAGCATTCATCAAATTATTACATTATAATAATGCTCAATCCTGTGAGGTAAGATTATGTGCGCTATCGATTAGATGTAATTGTTACTCGCTCACAGATCTGGTGGTGGGTCTGGTGTAGTAGACCCACACGTAGGCCCCTCTCCCATTCTAAACTTTTCAACGGTAAAATAGATTTTTAAAACGTTTTTCATTTGTCGAGATTATTTGTTTCCTAATTTTTTTGGCTATTTCCTAAGGCATCTGAGTGTATTCGTTGTGATTCGAGTGTATTTCGTATGATTCATTATTTACTTTCGGCAGCTTACATAAAGGCAAGCACGACAGACACCTCCCTCGGTCACCCCCGCTTTCAGCTGCCATTCTTACGATGACTACAAACCAAGGTTGCGACGATAGAGGGTAACTCCTTAACCAACGGTTTGAAAATGAAATGAAAATGTTTTATTAATTATACAAGTAAAATTTAACAACTAGTGATTGGAGTCTCCTTTTAAGCAAAAAAGCCTGTGTTAGGAGACTCCGCTCTTCCAAAACTTAAAATATTAACATAAAGTTACTTGTTTTAAGGTAAAAAAACAGGCGATTTAAAATAAAAGAGAAAATTAAAACTAGACAAGAAGCATGCAGATGTGTGAGTGAGAGTAGGGGTGTGTGAATGTGAGTATGAGGGTGTGTGAATGTGACTATGACTATGAAAGGTGTGTAAATGTGAAAATGGGGGTGTGTGAGTGTGAATACTAAGGAGTGTTACTGTGTGTATAAAGGTGTGTAAATGTGAATTTGAATGTTGAATGTTAGCATCGGTGTGTATGAAAGTTAAGTGATAGTGTGAGGGTTTGTTAAATTTAATGTAAAATACAGAGTGAGTGTAAGTGGCAATGAATGAATCAAACTGTATACGACAAGTACGAAAGAGGTTTTATTTTATTCCAGTAGCTTCTCCGGTTTCAATTGGAATTCTCTGTCTTCGTTATTTTAATACAATGGAACTACGCAGATAAAGCACATGTAGTAAACATTTCATCATCTCCCTAAATAAATATAATAATTATCTTAATATTTACTTTCGTAAATCAACAAAAGTATTGTATGTAACATTAAGTATAGATTTGACGCGTGTAAACACAAGTAAAGTGTGGTATCAATTTAGGTAAACTGCCTTTTTAAGTAAATTTTTATACAATAACGTCATTAAATGGCCGTATCTGGTTATATTATTTATTTTGTCTAAAATATAGCATAATATCACGCCTGTATTGTTACGAAAGGTTAGGCAGTGGTGTCCCTATTGTACACCTACATTTTTCCAGTTACGCAATTGTGGGTGAGCCTATTGCCATCAACCGGATATAAATCCAGACTCAGTGGCTCACACACTGCCTCCTGCTCAGCCCAGAGCGGGAGGGGTTATTTGATGATTTCCCATCGGTAAAAATACTATACAATGACTGTTCTTGTTGGTTTCGACTGACGCTACCCGTGCAGAACTGTCATTTTATATCAAAAATCGCCAAGTGATGATCACTATGAACTGTCAACAGAGATACCTACGCAATAGCCCTGCTGGGGACCGAACACGATGAAGACATCATGCTAGGTGCCTACCATAGCAAGTTTGATTCTATTTGGCCTAACTTAATATTATGGATATTTCTGTTGTGTTCATTCTGTTGTATTTTTTTTAATGTTTATTTAGCTGTCCAGGTGCATAATATAGTGCATGTAGTGATCTTTAAGTGATGGAGCACTTGGACTTAAATTTGAAATGTTTTCCTATATATTGTAATAGTGTAGTCATGGTTTCAAGAGCCAAATTAAATAAATAAATAATCTTGGGATCGGCTTCCAGTCTAATCGGATGCAGCTGAATACCAGTATTTTACATGGAGTGACTGATCGTCTGACCACCACAGCCCAGTTAGACTAGGTAGATACCCGATACCCCTTGCTAAGAGTGCTTGTCAGACTTTCGGGCTGCTGACTACCGTAACGACTATCAAAGATCTACAAATGACAGCCGGAACCAGCGGCTTAACGTGCTTTCTGAGGCACGGAAACCCGGTATGTAATGGATAGTGTGTGGATGGGTGACCACCCAAGCAAGCGAAGCTTAACATCAAGGTCGACCCGAGCGGCTGTTAATATTTTTCCACGAACTCCTCATAAACAGGCATGATCGTGTCAGACGAAAAACAAAAGACGAAATACCTTTTAACAATATTTTATTTATGTATTTAAACTTTATTTTGTACAGGGGTGGTACATGCCACAAGGCATAAGAAGAAAAAAAAGGCATAAAGTATCAGTATTTGATTGTAAAAAAAAAACTAACATAAATATCACATTTGTAGACATAACTCATTTTGAAACCGATTTTCTATCCGGTGGCAAAAACATTGCCACCACGACACCACCTGCAATAAAAAGCGAAGGTATTAAAAGCGAAAGTATTAAAATAGTTCGCTCAAACATTTATGGAAATGATGACATTTTTTTTTTTTTCGAAAGAAGGACTCGCGAAGTATCGAATTTACCGACAAAGAAAATCAAATCAGGAGCGTTTTTTAAATTTGGAACATTACCACGCTCCAACAATGTTGTACGAAACGGCGTGCTGGGGTTATTAAATACTCTTTGATTGAATCTCTTTTATCATTCTTGGCATACCAAAGTAAGTCTCTTTGCTTAGTACAAAATTGCGTTCACGTAGCTATACAGCCATAAATGCGTTTGCCTTTCGGCACAGATGATAAATAGAGAATTTTCGGCAAAGCTGAAAATTTGTCTTGATTTGTTATTTACATAAATATAAATTTAATCATTAAAATGAGTTCCAACGGTTCAGAGAGTGAAATGGACTACTCCACCAGATTTAAGATCAGAGGCCAAATTGGCAATGGAAAACCTGCTTCCAGCGAAGTCAAAAAATACATGAAAGTATAAATGAAAATTTTATGATTGGGAAAAACGAGAAAAAAAGTATGTTTTTTTTCCCTGCATTCTTTTGAAAAAAGCACTATATGTATATGCCTCGGCGGAAATGGCAATTGCCTGTCTCGTATTAGTGAAGACCTCGCCTACGGGTCGGCCTTCAACCTCATACTCGACCTGCAATGACGGCTATCGTTTTTGAGCCCACCAGATGGCGCCACTGTCGATTAAGGTCCTGACAATAATACTATTTTATACTTTAGAGTACCAATAACTTCATAAAAAATATTTTATTACGTATAACAAGTCAACAACACAGTGTTAACTTCAGGTTCATAAAAAATCCCTAATAGGTTCCTAAAATTAGCAAGCATGAAACATTTAAAAAATATTTTACCTCCAAGTACTGAAAATTAAGATTCTAATTTGCTACTTAAAATCTTCAAGTCATAATTAATCAGGAATGGCTCAATCTAGATCACAATCGTGAATATTTGTAAAAATACAGTCTGTCTATAAAGTCATGAAAAAAAATGAGGGCGCTGCGGTCGTGCACATAGCAACCCTGTATAGTGTGACTAAATTGATTTTGATACTAGCACATTATTTTATATTAGAAGCAAACCTGGTTTTAATGAAAACATAAGTTTTACTCGTAGACGCTTTTTTAAACTGGATAGAAAATGTAAAATCCGTAGATCTTATTAAAAAAATCTACAGAAACCATAGACAAAGATGCGACCTTCATTATAAATAATAATAATAGGTACCAGCCTATTATTGTCCCATTGCTGGGCAAAGGCTTCGTCTCAACAGAGAAGGCACGAACATTGATCACCACGCTTGCTCAAGACGGGTTGGCGATTTCAGACTTTTATATGTCCAGCAGGGCTATTGCGTATCTCTGTAGACAGTTCATAGTGATCATCACTTGGCGAATTTTGATATACAATTACTGTTCTGCACGGGTAGCGTCAGTTGAAACCAACAAAAACAGTCATTGTATATCAAAACTCGCCAAGTGATGATCACTATGAACTGTCAACAGAGATATGCAATAGCCCTGTAGGTTTCCTCACGAGGTTTTCCTTCACCAATGTCTGTGATGTCCAAGATAAACTTAGAAAGTACATATGAATTGAGAAAGTCACATTGGTGAAGGAATTTATCATTATATCATACATATCATTGGTGAAACAAAAAAGGCCCGGATTTGAACCCACTACCTCATGCTGAAGGGGGAAGCCGCAACCTCTGGGCCATCACGACATACCTACATTAGTTTGCATAAAAGATCAGATAGCACAAATCTATGGTCTTTGTCATTCAAATAAAATGAGTACTTAAATAAAAGAAAAATGTTCATACATATTTTTTATTATTACATGTTTAAACTTTTTTTTATTAATGAAAAATATCCCACAACATACTAATTCACTTTCATCATCTGATTACAAAAAATGTTCTACGTTAAAAAAAGTATTTTCACTGTCAGCTGCGTCACTAACAACGTCTTGGCTACTGCTGTCATTGCTGCTGCTATCTTTGCCAAGCCTAGGCGAATGACTATTTACTCATCTATATCTTGATCTGTTTGCCAGGGTTTCCAAATTTGCCATCATTTTTATAGCCTTCATCTACAATACGCCTCACTTTACTCTGGTTCCTGAAAGAAAGATTTAAAAAAAAGTAGTATTAACAGTAAATACTATTTTTAATTTCAGACATGATATAACATAGTCAGATTTAAAATCAGCGGTATATTTAATCACCCAAAAGTATCAAAAGTTCTAGTCGCACTATAATATGGCTTATTTAGATTTGGAATCTAATCTATTAATGCGCAATGTAAACAATCTTTATTTTAGTCTTAAAATCGTATATTTAGTAAATTTATAACTTCTGGTAGATAAAAAACAAACAGTAACACGATTACATACCTGCCATAGCTGCTGTTCAAGCTTATACATCATCCAAATTTGATATAATTTGTCCAGGTTGGTGTTCTAACAAACATCACTGATACACTTTAAAAGTAATTTCCCGAGCTCCACTCCAATTTGTTTTCCTCTAAGTTCACACGTTTCGTCAAAGTTTTATCCACTTAGATTTGAAAAGCAATAAAAAATGCAATAGATAACGAGTTACAAAATAAGTTGTTGACAGCTGATGACATTCGATGTACTATGATTTAGTGTTGCCCTACTTTTGAATAATGTTAGTTCCTCAAACATTATTTTCATGACTTTATAGACAGACTGTACGTGTTAAAACAGCACGCAACGCGCGAACAATCTATGACATCTGACATTTCGGTGCCCCCGCGCTACACCGCGCCTCTAGCGGCGAGTTCATACGCGATAGCTCCCATTGCCTATTTCACGGCCTTTGCAATAATGTTCTATTGTTACAAGTTTTGATTTTTTTTTCCTATTAATAATATTGTGGAAAAAGTAGTACTAAGTACCTGACTATACAGGTGGATGGACATCGACAAACAAACGGTAACCACGTAATCAGTACATTCACATAGATATGTGGCATAGGTATTTAAAAAAAAAAGTGTTCCATAAATTTTGCCCGTGTAGGTCTTCATTTATTTAACAAACAGCTGTTTTTTTTCGATGCGTCGATGTCCTTCCACCCTATATGTCTTCTTACTAAAATTCTAGTTACTTTAGTGTGTTAAAACACACGTGTAGGCCGCGTAGGGTGTAGACAAGGAGAAATTCTATTAGCGGTAACGATGATAACAGTTAAAAATGTAATAAACTGGCATGAGCTACCAAAAAGCCAAAATGTCAATGAGGGCATCGTTTTTGAACTCATCAGATGGCGCCACTGTTGATTAAGGTCCTGTCAATAATTCTATTTTATGTATAATTTAATGTCTTTGATTTTATACGTCTCTTTAGTACCAATTATTTCATAAAAAGTTTATTTTATTACGTATAACAACATAGTGTAAACTTCAGGTTCTTATATTTACAATATTCTCCCTAAAAGTAGCAAGCATGAAACATTTAAAAATCATTTTACCTCCAAGTACTGAAAATTAAGATTCTAAGTTGCTACTTAAAATCTCTTAAAATCTAGACCACAATCGTGAATATTTGTAAAAATACGTGTTAAAGCAGCATGCAACGCGTGAACAATCATCACATCTGACATTTTGGTGCCCCGCGCTACACTAGCGCCTCTAGCGGCGAATTCAAACGCGATAGGCCCCATTTTGTCGGAAGCCGTTGTGGAATACAAAAGACTTTGTAAGCCGTCACCACATTTATAGAGGCCCCAGCTTATATTGCCTTACACCTATTTATATTCTGAAGAGGCCAAACAAATAACTAATGATGAGATACGTACTGAACCCAAGTAGAGAGAGGCAGTAGAAGGTCAGCTCACAATAGCTGGTGATGACCAGCCCGATCACATTGACTCCCATGAACGACACCAGTCGAGCCACCATCATACCCAAACTGGTTACCAGACCTCTGGAAGATAAGTTTATTAAGAGTAAGTTGTAGAAAGAAGAACATTTTCTGCCTCGTTAGTCAACCACGACTATTGAGCATAAGGTCATGGTTTCGATCCCGGGTCGAGCAGTGTTGTTGGGTTTTTCCATAAAGAATTTCTCAGTAGCAGCCACGGAGTCTGAATTTGTGCCCTGTTGATGACAATAGGCTCGCCCCCTATTACATGAGACTTAAACACAGCTGGCGAAATGTGGGTGTACTATTAGCTCTGCCTAACCCTTCGCGAATTACAGGCGTGATGTTATTTTATGTTAATATGGGAAGTATTTTCTTTTTAAATTTGTATTGTATTTTGTATTTTTTTTTTCTTTTGTTTTTTTTCTAGATATAAATTAAGACGGATGGTTTGCGAGACCTCATCTGATGTTAAGTTGTTACTTTGCCGGGCCTGCGGGACTGTTCGAAAGAGATACCGTGGCCCCGGAACACAAATGGCGATGAAGGAACATGGATGGGTTTTAGTCAGTAAAAGTCTGACACTCCGTCCTGCTCAGCCCAGAGCGGGAGGAGTTATTTGATGATTCCCGATCCGAAAAAAAATAAAAAATAATGTTAAGTTGTTACTGTACTAAGGTAATTGAAGAATCGTTAAAATGAAGGGTATTCATATTTGCTGGGAAGTTTGATCAAACTTGTCAAGTTTGAGGAAACTTGCCCATGGCGTAACGCAGGAGATTTTATTGGATAATTTTATCAATCTTCATTACTTTAAAGAAGGATCATTTGATCCTTCTTAAAAGAAATCAAACACCGGTATTCTTAATCGTGGATTGAACTTAAGTCGGACTTGACACGCCTACATTCCGCCCCATTAGACATATTGACAGCTACAATTTGTTTATTATCCCGCTTTTCAAAGGCGTTTATGTCAAATTATAAACAAACTGTAGCTGTCAATATGTCTAATGGGGCAGAATGTAGGCGTGTCAAGTCCGACTTAAGTTCAATCCACGACTAAGAATACCGGTGTTAGAATGACATTCTATCAGTGTTGATAAAATTATACCGTAAAGTTTATGACAATGTTGTTAAAAATCGTAGCAGAAGTACGAAGCACTGTGAAAATGATTACCAGTTCTCTAAGCCCTCTGGTGGTAGTTGGTTCTCTGAAACCGCTTAAGATACCAGGAGACTGATACCAAATTATCCCTTACCTGTGACAGGTAGGATACAAATCCACAAAATACGCAGCCACACATCCAATTCCCAACGCAGTCGTCTGAACCAAAGCGAAGAACACCATATTAGCCACCGGTTCCTTCAGATTAACCAGACTTGAGCTGACTCCTGCAACCACCAGTATAATTACGAGGATTAGGCGAGGTCTGGAGGCGAACTTGGAGATGCCCAGGTTGACCAGGAAGTAGAAGAGGCCGCAGACCATCCCGGAGTAGAGGGTGTTGTTGGAGATTGTGTCATTGCATGTGTACTGGAAGGAAATACTGTTTTGTCAGGTACACACGGCTTCACATCAAGCTATACATTTCCAGTATAAGCTGACCTCGCATTGTACGGAAATCCTATACAATGCGAGATCAGCATAAACTGGAAAGATATAGCTTGATGTGTAGCCTTGTGTACGAGTAAGTTAGTCCTTCTTCAAAATGTTATAATTAAGATCATTAACTAACTACACATTATTGCAATTAAATACTTTAAATAAAATATCAAAAAAACTCCTCCTTAACGCTGTCAGCTGGTAATGAGCCCAAGAGAATGGCGGCGTTACCAAGTTGTATGGCAACACTTAGCCTCCGGCCAAGGCAAAAACCAGCCCTTGGGTCACGGGAAGCGGCAACTAATCGTTTCGAAATTTCATTAAAAAGGCTGTGGCAACCCAAAATCGGACCCCATTCATTTAGATAATGTACCTAGTAAATTAGGTTCTTGCAGTCTGCTGTTGTTTTCTTGGCTGAACGACAATACAAAACAAATTCACAATAATTTTGGTTAGGTGTACTTTAGCTTCCTTTTGTATGAATGGGTTCGCAGGATTGTCCACTGCGACCTACGGCTACGCTACACAGGAATGCATGGCTGATAAACAAATGATCCACTCAGCCAACACGACGTGGCAAACCCATTTGTCCACATCCTACGTATTAGTGGACGATCAACTATACACTTACAATGACATGCGTTTGTACCGTTGCATAAATATCTAGTAGTATACTTGGATAAACGCAGGTCCGAAAAAGAAAATATATCTAGGTAAAACCAACCGTTTCAGATTCAGGTGACACTTTAGTTTGGCTGTATATCCTGTCGCAGAAGCTCTGGGCCGTCTTCTGTTCTTCGTTGAACGAGTTATAGAAGAAGTTCAGCATCGTCGGGAACCACATCATGAACATGTTATTCCTAAAATTATTATAAAAATGAGATAAAAGAGATTTGAGTTTTCTGGAATTAGTAAACTGCACTGTTCGTCAAGTGAGTTTTTCCACCAGAAAATCCTCAGCCCGGAGCAGGGAGCTTACTCTGCTCTCAACATAATAAAATATTATGTTGCACCTCTTTGCTCATCTTTCAACGCTGAGAGCGTAGAACTCGCAAGCAGCATGCACGTATGACAGAAACATGATGGTGGCCGAAGCGAAAGCAGTATTTAAGGACCGTAGCAGGCGCTGTAATGTCAGCCTATACCTCAATGGGGAATAGGCCGGAGTTTGTTGAATACGTTGTATGTCTTTTGCTCCTAGCAGATTTATAAAAGCAAGAAAAACATTTACTCACGTGCTGCAACAGAGTGCTAGAAGAAAGAACAGTTGCACCGTCCTCCACAACAGGGGCGGCTTGAATATCGGCGCTGTATGCTCTGATATTGATGTCCAGAATGAACTGGCCTGTTTCGCTTCTGTGTCCGATGTCAGGATATGTTTTACCTGAAAATAATGAAGTTTCAAATAGATTTTTAAAGCTTCGTGATATCACTGGTGGTATCGGTAATGGAGTATTATTGTTAGGGGAAATAATAAGGCCAAGTCCTGCTCCTGCTACTCGCGATGTTCATCGTGAGTACTTTTGTTCCAGTAGTTCGCGTAGCAAAAGTCTACCCACTTTGGGTAGACAGATTTGTCTGCTCTTCAATTTATTTTCAATCCACCCGCATTCTCCAGTCAAAACGCGATCATGGCGCTTGCAACAGCGTCGAAATATCGGGAGCTGAAAATAATAGACAATCATGGAAAATAAGTACGTGAGTGACAGTATAAGTTTATCTTCGAATTGAATCAAATTAGATCTTAGATATCTTAATATACGAGATGGAAGGAACACCGACGCGAAAATGGTTACCACGTATTCAGTATATCATTCTGAACCCCCCCCCCCCCACTAAGATTTTTTTTATCGGTAATTTAAAAAAAAACAGCTGTTCCATACATTTTGACCGTGTAGGTTGCACTTTTGTAGGAAACAACAGTTTTTTTTTAAAAAGCCGATGAAAAATATCTATTAATATGATTAAATAAGACGTGTCTAAAATGAACGAATGGAATCGCAACCACCAGAAACGAACATGATTCTCCAATGATAGAAGAGACCAAACAAACAAAGGTCAAAACAACAATGCTCATTCCTATGGATTGTACCTGTCTTTACCACTATTTCTATATTGGCTCTAGGCTGCATAGTCGGCTGATTGTGCCCGACTGGCTGCGGTTGGTCGAGCTTCCTCTCCCATCCCAAAGCATGTCTTTCCTTACAAAATCGTGCCCTCTGGTGTATCCGGCTTGTCCGGGTCAAGCTTGCGCCTGGCTGGATGTGGTGCTCAATCAACATTATCCGATGTATGTATAAAAATCACGCGTCACTAGGTTCGCACGATTATCTCACAAACCAACCAACCGATTTCAATGATATTTTATATTCTTGAAAAATGGGATATAGTTTTGGACCCAAAAGGTGGCTCCGTGCGAAGCAGGTGCTGGTCGCTAGTAATTAACGTAAGTCTGAAATCCTGAATTATGCAGTAGCACAGTAGGGTATAAGCTGTTAATATGAAACGTCGTGGCTCAACAAAAGTTATGGAATTTGCTTGGAAATCGCAAAGTAACGTCACATTAAAAACATTGCTAACAAATCTGATAAGGCGTTCATGAGAATGATACACGATGAATTACTGCATTCGATTCGTGTTTAATCTACGTAAGTTCGATCACTATCCGCATATCGGGCGCTTTTAAAATAGTTACCCATCCAACAGCGCAGAGCGTTGAGGGTTTTTACAACCCTGTTTTCTCTTTTGAGCAAATCCACTTCTCCTTCCTAACTGACTTTTCATTTTCAATATTTTATGCTCTGCGCACAGCAAGAATCTTCTTTCCTTCAATAATCTTCAACGATGTCCTTTTCACCGCTATGGTTTTTTATAATCTTCTTTCTTTGTCCAGGTGGTAATTCTTTGCGCTCCCTCTGAATATCAGGATGGCCACCAGTCGATTTCCATTTAAAGTTAAAGCTCGCGAACACTTCAGAAGCTGGTAGACTCGTCTCAGAATTAATTTGTTGTTGGTTGTCTCCTTGTACATACATGTATGTATTTCATCTCTCTTTACTTTGATTAATTTGTTTTAATGCATAAAGGGTGTAAGAAGACCCATATCGAAGCCGAAAGTCACTTGTTCTCCCCGTCATCGCGATATTATTTTGTTCTAGACCATACCTGGGAACCTTCTCGTTACGGAGATATTGGGGGTCAAAGTTTTTTAAATGCATGTTTTAATATAAGATTTTTAATTTAAACACCTCCTATTCCTATCCCCTATCCACCTACTATTCAATCCATCCATCAGCACAATGTTATGAGTCCGTTACATTGATTTTAAAGGTGATAATGGATAAGCCTGATTGTCCGTTCCTGGGCCACTGGACCCGTATGCACAGCTGCAGGTCTGGTGCAGCGGGAAGCGGACTTAGTTATACTATAGGTTTTTAAATTAGTTTATTTTACTTTATTTTATTTTAATGAGTTATATATTTTAATTTAATTTGTACGGCAAATGTTACTAACATAGTTGATAAGTGGTACTAACAACAATATGTATCATTTGTGTTCGATTTAAATAAATAAATAAAAAAATGTCCTACCGAAAAACGTGAGTTTCCCAGCAATATTTTTTGCTTAAAGTTACTTAGTTTGATGTAGGTAATTCTTGTTTGACGACTTCGTCAAGGGTTTTATTACATCCAGTAATATTATATTTAAAATTTCATAATGTTGAAAATTGATCACTCTAAGGTAGACTGGTAAATGACGAAATGTTAAATAAAATGTGTTAGATAGACATAGGCTACCGACAAACTTATGGCAGTGTGGAAAAACGAATAAATATGATATCAACCTACCGGATACCCATCCCTCTTCCCTCCATTGACCTTATAGATCTTCTCCAGCACCTCCAAAGCTTTCACATGGTGTCCTCGACTGGCCAAGTACTTAGGACTCTCCTCGAGCCAGAACATGAATATAGCTCCTATGCCCAGCGGTAACGCGAGGATTAAGGTGAACAGGCGCCAGGGTCGGAAGGTCATGCCATACCACGGGAGGGGTACGTTGAAGTTTTGGGGTAGAATCAAATATGCTAAGCCTGGAAAAAAGACAAAGTATGTTTGATATAATTTTAAGGAACATCTTGCATGGCATGGTCGAACAAGCTATTTGGTATACACGCAGAAATATTCACAATCCTAGTACACTGACAATTTTGTTTGCAATATTATTTTACTAGCGACCCGCCCCGGCTTCGCACGGGTGCAATGTTATACATATAAACCTTCCTCTTGAATCACTCTATCTATTAAAAAAAAACCGCTTCAAAATCCGTTGCGTAGTTTCAAAGATTTAAGCATACAAAGGGACATAGGGACAGAGAAAGCGACTTTGTTTTATACTATGTAGTGATGCTTATGCCATTAAGAGTCAGTCTCTTAATGAAAAAAGCTATAATCAATAAAATTTGAAAAAGTATACGCTTCGGCATTGGATTGTGAAAATTTCCACGTGTATACCAAATAGCTTGTTCGACCGTACACAAATTAAACAACTTATCATAATCGCCGAAGGGTTAGGTAGAGGTGTACCTAATACCAACATTTCACTTTTGTTTTAAATCCCATCTATTGCTATCAACCGGGAACAATTCCAGACTCCATGGCTGCTACTGAGAAATTCTTGATCGAAAAACCAAATAACACTTACCCGGAAATCGAACCAAGGACCGCATGCTCAGCAGTCGTGGTCTAGTCGTCTTGCGACCTCTAGACCACCGAGGCAGTCAAACAACAAAACAAAAAAAACAACAACTTATGTTTCTTAAAAGACATTGCAGCTTAATAAGTTTAGATTCTCCATCTTTGGTTTAGTATAGTTGCAAGCAGCATTGCTGCCGAAGATGAGGTCTTGGTTTTTTACACCAGGAATTTCTCAGTAGCGACTCAGAGTCTGCGGTTGAAAGTCTAATTTTGCGCCTGATTTTTAGGGGACCCTAACTGGAAAAATGTGAGCTCACTGTAGGCTAAACATCAGCTTAATTCTTCGGGGTTACAGGGTATGTCGTGTTAAGTTTAGTGTATGTTAAGTCCATCATGTTTGCGATATCATTTATCGTCTAACGTTTTATTGATGTTTTGTCTAGGCAAGTGACTGTTCTATCGATTTACATGAAAATCAGAGCGCCTGCAGGCACTGACATTGTATCAGTAAGAACGGTGATAGAAAATTAAAAGAACAGGGAGGAAGGCCCAATGACGCACGCACAACCGGTTACCACGGATTCAGTAGAGCCCCTCACGCCAGCTAGCAAGACTTTTAGGATAATTTTTGGGTCAATGGCTGATTACCCATGCGTTGCGATAAGCATCTAAACAAAGGCATATTTATCATCATAATGTATATTGGAGTCAACAAATCAAAATGGCGAGCATGCAACTGCTCGCGTACAGATTGGAATCTAGAGTTTGGCCACAGGTTTGGCGCGCTTATTCCGATCTATACACGATTAGTCCGTATGCGTACTGGCACTGTATATTATGAAGTAAGGTATTGATTAAGTTACTACGTATACGCGAGTATTTGCGTACTACTCTTGTATAGACCGGAAGACATTAGTAAAAAAGTGACTTCCAATCTATTCGCGATAAGTTACACACCCTTGCGTTCTGGCCTTGTATAGAATGGAAAGATGCTGCGTCGATGTCCCCTTCCACTGTATACATGGAATTGACATAGGCTACCGAGAAACTGTCAATGTTGACAGTTGCTGTAGAAATAAGACACGCTTTGAAAGCGATTGTCATTTGAAAAAGAGTGATGATTTCTGCAAGAACAAGAATAAAAACCACTATATCAATCAAAGTGAATTTACGCAACGAACTACACTATGATCTACAGTATCTACATTAATATTATAAAGAGGAAACATTTGTATTTTTGTGTGTATGTTTGTAATGAATAAACTCCATAACTGCTGCGCCGATTTCATAAATTCTTTCACCATTAGAAAGCTACATTCACCCTGAGTAACAAAGCACCCGTGCGAAGCCGGGACGGGCCGCTAGTGTTAGTATAATTTTAAATACTTACTAAAACCAACCAACTCGGACGCCAAATTGAAGGAGTTCATGATCTGCAGGAACTGACTCCTGTGTCGCATTACAGTGCACTCGCCTAGGATGGTCATACTGAGAGTATAGCTTGCTGTGGAGCTGAAACGAGCAAGCTAGTTATTATTATTATTATAATACTTCACATTACTCTGTCTATCTGTTCTGGGGGCCTAAAATGGCTGCTTTACCAGAATAATAATAAATTTATTTATTTCTCAAAAAAAACTTAGTAATATTTTACAGAAAAATAGTTTGGCAGTATTAATTTCTAATAAGTGTATGTAGCCACTGCAACCGAACTAGGCAATGCCTGTATTTCGGTTTTCAGTGCCTTTTCCCTCGATATTTTAGCAATAAAATGCCAACAAAGGAAATATGGCTGGTTGGTTGTACTACTACTTAAATTTTGAATAACTTAAAACTAACTTAAACACACTGTTTAAAATTAACTTACCTATAATATAATAAGGAAGTGATCTATAGGCGAGTGAGAAGTGTTTCTGAGAGTTTGTGAACTAGAAGTGATTTATTTGGAGTTTGAGTGATGTGGGTGCATGTGTGTGTTGATGTCTGTGGGTATGTGAGGGTGAGTGTGAGTGAGTGTAGGGGTGACTGTGTGTGATTGAAATGGACGAGCTTGATTCAACCTAAGATTATTTTAAGTAATTCGAACCTAACATTCTTATTAGTGATCAACGTTTAGTAATAACTCCGTTTCTTCATAATTTAGTTGTTGCAAATATTCACTTACTATTTGTTTACATTTAGATTTAGTATGCGGGTAGATATTTAATTCTTTATTAATTTTTCTATAAATCAAAGGACCCAGAAATTCAAAAAATCTTTCACTAAATTTGGTTTTATACATACTTTTTTATTTCTTTGGTTTTGCGCGAGTGGGTCGTAAGGTAGTTTTGTATGTTGTTTAAGACTAATGATGATGATGAAAAGTTGTCTTACGGTCAGAACGTCACAAATCAGGTATAGAGAGACAGTAGGAATAAGGATAGGTTTAAAAATACACACCCTAAGAATTGCGCGCTGAGCGATTGCAATGGACTTTATAGTGGTTTTAAAAGAACCCCCGCCCTCCCACTGACTAACCTAGGGCATAATAAATTTGTTTTAGGAGATAAGGGTCAGCAGCGTGCCGCAACTCGTGCACCAAGCAGTTTGATAATATGTTCTTTGAAATTTAGATTTCTATCTATAGTAACACCTAAGTACCTGATGGTGTGTACACGTTCCAGTGAAGAACATGCGCAGTTGACTTTCAGGTTACACTCATGAGAGATAATTTTGTGACTGAGACTTGAATAATTTTTGATGCTGAAAGAAATATACTTGGTTTTTTCTAAATTTAAAGTCAGAATGTTCGCCTGAAGCCAGCTTCTTGCGATATTGTAGCCCTGCTGAGCAGCATCAAATACCTCATCCCAAGTACTGGCAGCAAAAACTAAAGCAGTCTCGTCTGCAAAGGAGGATTTCGCCTTGGGTGAGATTAAGACTCGTGAGATCATTAATATACAACGTGTAACAGAATAAACGCAAAACCTCTGAAGGGGTCATTGTATTCATCAATAAGAACAACTTTCATTATGGGACCAACCCCGAAATCGCGGAAAAAAAAACCACAGCTGTTCAGTACATTTTGTAGAGTTATGCGGACAGAAATGTATGGGGCAGTTGAATTTTTTTTCGCGATTTCAGTGTTGGTCCCATAGTGAAAGTTGTTCATAATGGTGAGTACAATGACCCCTTAAGAGGTTTTGCGTTTACTCTGTTACACATTGTATAAGGTGTATCTATTCATACACGAAATCTCTTAAGGGTCATGAACAGATACACCTTATATACAAGAAATAAGGTGGGTCCTAAGATGCTGCCCTGTAGTACGCCATGTGTAACTGGAAGGTAGGTACTTTTGTATTTACCCACACGGCAAAACTGGTTTCGCCCAGATAAGTAACTTTTAATGAGTTCTAGCTGGGTACCTCTGACTCCTATCTTCTCGAGTTTATCCAATAAGAGAGAAACAGAAATCGTATCAATGCCTTGGCGAGATCGAGAAATATTGAAATAACTTTTTTTCCTTTGTCCAAATTTGTGCTAATAAACCTGGTGAATTTGTTCACTGCTTGTTCTGTGGACTTACCATGCCGAAATCCATACTGATTTTTAGACAATAGATTATTTTTTCCAGATATTTTACCAAGCGAGTGTTTATGATTTTTTCCAATATTTTCGATATTGCCGGTAGTATGGATATTGGCCTATAATTATTGATTTGGTTTCTGTCCCCACTCTTATAGATTGGACACACTTCCGACCTTTTCAGGGAATCAGGGAATAAGCCCGATTGTAAGCTATCATTGATAATTTTCGTAATAGGTGGTATAAGAATATTTTTATGCAATTTTAGAAATTTACTGCTAATCTTATCACAGCCCGATGCACAATCTGTTTTTAGACCATTCATAATTTGTTCAACTTCTTGCTCATCAGTGTCCATCAAAACAAATGAATTACTCTGCTGATTACACTCGTCTATATGATATTGAGAATGTGCATCTGGTGTGTTTGTTTTTTGATAAATCTTATCGGCCAGTGAGGCTCCAACATTAATGAAATAACTATTTATTTTATTTAGAGATTGCTCCGGGGAAGTACAGAATGTTACGAGTTCTTTTGCGCGTTGGATTGGTTTTGTTGTGTTAGTGATGTTTCAAATAGCTTTCCATATTTTTTTCCTGTCTTTTTGTGCATTTTGAATTAGGTTTTTTTCGTACTCTCTCTTTATTTTTCGTAACAAAGCGTTACAAAAATTCCTGTAACGTCTGTAAGTAATTTGAAAATTTTCGTTTTTCGTTGATAGTTTAGCTTTTCTATGTAACTGGTCCCTGTTTCGCATGCATCTCAGTAAACCCTGAGTTATCCAAGGCTTTCTGATTTTTGACCGTCTTGGTAAGGTTTTTGTTTGTGTATTTTTTTCAATAATATTTTGAAGAGACTGTATCAAATAATTTAATGTAAGGTTAGGATCTGCCGACTGAAAAATTGGATCAAGATTGAGGTGTAATAATAGGTCTTGTACTACTCCCTCATTGTTAACTTTAGTTATAGTTGTAGTTGTATATTGCCATGTTTTTTTTAGCGGTAGGCATAGTAAAAACGGATAATGGTCTGTTAACGTTGGGAATGGGACTAATGAAGTGGTAGTACTTATAGTTTTTATTAAAGCGTGATCAAAGCAAGTTTCACTGTCACTACGAGTTATCAGGCTATGCGCTGGTAGCAAGCCGTGCGTAGCAACTAAAGTTAAATACCGTTCCCCGTGTATGTCTATTTAGTTTGGATTAATTGGTATGGTTATGTCACCCATTAACACTTTGTGTTTATAGATCGATACTAGTTGAAGTATTTTGTCTAGGGAGGAGAGGAATGGATCTATGTTTGTATATGAAGGCGATCTGTATAAACCTATAATAGCAACTTGCTCTTCTACAATAGCCACCAGACAATTACAGTCCTGGAAGTCGGGTTCCTCTATGCGGACATTAAGATTCTCTTTATAATAAATAACTACACCATCATTTTGTTTGTTGTTATTTTTTGTTGCTACATGACAATATCCGTCTAGTTTTGGAATTACTGATGCACAAGAGAGCCAACACTCTGTCAGTATTAGAATGTCACATTCTAGTTTTAATCTACTTATATTGTATTGCATTGTATAGCGGGCTGGTGTCCGCAACTCCACGTCTAAGCGCGTATTTTGCGTGCGGGTGGGAAATCTATTCGATCTACCCTAAGTCCCCGAGAAATGCCAGCTTTAATCTACTTAATAAGATCTCAAAACCTGACATATTGCAGTTTATACTACGAATGTTCTGCGTTAGTGTAGTTAGTATAGTATAGTTAGTATTTGATTGGAAGTACTAGTGATGATAGTGTGACATTCTTCTATGTCAGCAGTCTGTGAATGGGATACAAATGACCACAAAGTCCATTTTAAGAGTTTTAAATTTTTATCGTGATTCATATTATGATTCTGATAAAGCAGCCATTTTAGGCCGCCTGTTCTGTTCTCTTTTCACTTCTTATCGGCTGATAGACCTCTTTATACAGTGCGTAACAGACAGAGTATAGTCATATGGAAGAGTGTGGTGCGGTCCATCAAACTGAACAACTTTCTCTATGGGACCACCATCGTAATCGTAAAAATAATCAGCTGTCCCATCCATTGGGTCGAGTAGGAATTGAAGTTTTGTTTTCAGTATATGGATCGAGCACACACAAGAATGGGCAAGAAACTCCATGGACACTCTTTTTAATCAAAATATTGTTACAAAATTTGGTTACATCATTCACGTTGAGATTATACATATATGTGAGAACGATGTAGAAAGACGTGCACATTAAGAGCGTCCAGAGTAAAAGATTAATATTATAATAATCAACACTTTCAAAATAAAGTAATTAAAATAAACCGTGGCAGCTAAGAGATGACCAGTCCCAACTGACAGCGCCCGTTCACGAACATGACGCATGGCTCAGCGCCATTCAACTCAACCATATTGAAGGGAACCAAAATGCGTCGATGTCCCTCCCTCCTGTCTGTCCCTCCCCTGTATATTCTTAGTTAAATTATAACATAACGACTTGAAGGATAACATATCCTCCAGGTCGAATTTCGCCAATGGTGTGAAGAATGGTCCCCATATTCAAATCTACTTCTATTGCAAATTATTGTCAGTATTGGAATTAATAATAGTGGCAAGAAATCGAGCAGTGGGACGCCGCAGGGGAAAATAATATAATTCTCTATTGATTCATCACTAGTAGAAAGCATCGTTTTATATTTTTGTAAAATCAAAATACGATCAGGCGTTTTGGCAATAACGCCCTTTGTTATAGCGTCTTTGATCATATTAAACATCAAAAGCTAATGCATACCAATACATGATTAGGTAATTGAACATGACACAGCACAGATATTCAGACACGTTTTTAGCATATCACATTGTACTTAGTACTTATTGATTTTATATCTTTGATTACAAGACTGACCGCAATGCAGTGACGTCTATGGCCAATAAATCGGTGACATAGCATATTTTCATGATATAATTATGGCAAATTTTTATTATCTCTAGACAGACATTTAAAATTTTACATTGTCATAAATTCTACATTTTAGTTATCAGTTATGATAATACTCGTCAAGAGTGTCTGCCTAAAGTACCTTCAATATTGAAGCTACCAATTTCTGGAAAAAAAAAATAAACTTGTTTTCATAGGTAAGTAAAACTGCTTTTAAACTCATTTAAACTCATATACAAAAAACTCGGCACGGTTCCGGCAATGGCTGGGTGATCGACTGCTGCGCTGTGTGTCGAGGGTTCGATTCCCGCACGTTGCAGTTGTTCTGGGTCTGGCTGTTTGTGTATGTGAGTTTAAATGTTTGTAAACGCACCACCATACAGGAGAAATTCCTAGTGTGGGGCAACGTAAAAAACCGTTCTGTATTTTTGTGCCGCCATTCGAAGGTGTCAAGTTTAAGGATATATCTTTCCCTCACTGATCTAGTCCCTGGCTTCGCTTGCCTGGATAAAAGAGTATGCCGAGTTCTCATCAACTGATCTGACCGTCTTAGGAAAGCAACTAGACCCGGATTTATGACTCGAACTGGGCTCAAACTACGAAGTAATTATAGGCCCTAACATATAGTGATATACAATCCTTATTATTTTGGCCAAAAGGTTCTCGTCTTTTATCAAGAGGACCCCTAAAATTGCACTTATTTTTGGCAATACAGAGATTATTATAAATACTAACAATTACTTCTTTATCAACATGATATACGATAGCAATCAATAGACGATCATAATATTTAAATAATGCAATTTATTATTTTAATGACAGCTACATATCTGAGCACGTGGCAATATGCTGATAGTGCATGCGTGAACAATAAGATTGATACTGGATCCATTGGAAGAAACTATGACTGAACCTATGAGCTGAAATGGAGCCAAGCGAAACTAGGTATAGCTAGAGACAAGATATACAAGTTGAGATAATGAGACTCTGACATTCGATTGCAAAAGGTTTGTATAGCCACTAGCGACGTGCCCCGGCTTCGCACGGTTGCAATGTCATACATATAAACCTTCCTCTTGAATCACTCTATCTATTAAAAAACCGCATCAAAATCCGTTGCGTAGTTTTAAAGATCTAAGCATACATAGAGACAGACAGCGGGAAGCGACTTTGTTTTATACTATGTAGTATAATAATTATACATCTATAATTATTATAGATGTATGAGGAACTAGACGTAAAGTCCTCTACAGAAAAGGAAAGATCCACCGACCAGATATGTGTTGTCTGATGGACACCCGTCCATTGCTTGTTGTTGGGTCTCTTTTCTACGACAAACGCACGGATAACTCTGCTTGCGTGACGTAAAATTTGCGTGACGTCAAGTCTTATGCGTAGTTTGTAGGTATGTGACTTGATAGATGCCGCCACATAGTAGGGAACTTACACAGAGTAATCTTCTAGAATTGGCATGAAATACAGCAGTGACCCCTAGTTTAATAACATTAAATTAGTAGTTATACTTGGAAGGGGTCCAAAAGGACCGATGCCTGCCAGGGTTGCGGGACTGTTCGAAAGAGATACCGCGGCCCTGGAACACAGAGGGCAAAGGAAGGAACGTGGATGGGTTTTAGTCAGTAAAAGTCTGACACTCCCTCCTGCTCAGCCCAGAGTGGGAGGGGTTATTTGATGATTTCCCATAGGAAAACAAAAAAAAATAGTAGTTATACTTACAAACTACTGCCAATAAGCTTGACGGCAAGCATGAACTGCCAGCTAGGAGCGAAACTGCTGACTGCTGCGAAGAGGAACCCGACAGCAGTGGACAGCAGCAGTGCACGACGTCTGCCATGCGTGTCTGCGTAGTAGCCCCAGGGGAACGCAAAGAGAACTCCTGGAGTATATACCATTAGACACATTATTATATAGAGGTATAGAATGACGAATATATTGAGGATATAAATTATAGGCTGATAAGAATTATGGTTGAAAGGAACCGGGTGTTATGGCACAACAAAGGCTTTAATCAAGCAATAAACTGTCATAGCCGTCATCATAATCCTGAGCGGACATAGGCGCCTCCAAATTCAACTCGATTTTCAGCAAGTCTCATCCAGCAACTACCAGAGAACCATAAGTCCGAAGATTGTCGCTCCACAGAGTTGGGGTATCTTATTTACCTGTAAATACCTTACGTTTGACTATTTGCGGTCTCCGCTCCGTTCCGTCATCAGCAATGAATAGACATAGACTACGTTTTTTTTTTCTTGAATCGGTGACCCAGATATTGTTCAACCAGGAAAGCTCTGTCATTTGCCTCATTAAAATCCTGGATAGGAAGAATTGAAGCAATCAAATCCTACCTGCAAACGGTGCTGAAGCCAATATCCCAATCTCTTTCAGCCCCATCTTGAGGTCGCAGCTGGAAGCAGCCACCACGGTCGCGAATCCGAACATGTCCAGAGCGAAGGCGTTGGCGATGATGCAGCAGACTGCCAGGAGAAGGTAGTTGTAACGACCATGGCCTGGAAATAGAGTAGATAGGCAAATAAAATACACGGTGAATGTTTTCTTTTTATTTGTGTGGGCCATCGAAGAAGAAGGAATCTTAATTTTATGGTGAGAAAGTCTTAGGTACGCCTTTGGCGGGTTCATACACTCCTTTTTCTTGACCTTCTCGAAGATTCGTATTTCTTCATCGTGATAATCAAGTTCACCTTTTCTCAGCATGTCGATTTCAGTATTTCTCGCAGTTATTTTGTTTGCGAAGCGTTATTCCGTCCTACTATTGCGTCTTTCGTTTCACGCAGATAGTGCAAATCACTTAGAAAAATCCGCATCAAAATCTATCATAATTCAGGGAAGCTAGTTAAATAAAAAACTATATATTATTCACTACTGTCACTTAATTCCTGTTTTAGGTATCAATTAAACGGCCCACAAAATAGTGTTCATTTGTAAATCAGGTGGTTACTAGTCGCTTACATTAATCCCTCTGTTCTTGAAGCCTTACCGATTCAAACCCTCATACGGTTACTTACACTAAGCATAAAGCAAAACCTAATTGAAAGCCTAAATAGTACGGTAGAATACGGTTACTATTAGAATTTCAACTCTAGCCGCTGAACTTAGCGTTGAAAATGTTGTTATATTTTATTATGCAGAACGAAATAAGTAATTACTTAAACAGCTCCTATCACACTTAGACTAACACTTAAAGATAACTCACCAAATATGGATATACCAAATAGATACCCATATTTCTGCCTTCCCTTTCAAGGATTATACATAGGCATGATGTTATATTCATCAACATCATTTCAGCCGAAAGACGTCCATTGCTGTACATAGGCCTCCTCCAAGTGTCGCCACACTGACCGGTTCCGTGCGACTCGCATCCAGCGGATCCCCACAACTTTCACCAGGTCATCGGTCCACCCAGTGGGAGCCCTTCCAATGCAACGTCTTCCGGTATTACATTAGCATAAAGAAATACTTGTTTACCAGTCAACTCCACAGCTTCATCATATGTGTACGCGTCTCCACTCTTGACAGTTACAGCATCGTCACCATCTCTCTTATTGTCTGTTCTTCTCTCTTCCATATTGTGACGTGTTGCTTTCTCTCTTCATCTCCTGACACTGGCCTGTTATTTATTATCTAACAGCGGCAGCATCTTATCTGTTATCACACATCTTGATAGTCTCTTATAACATTCTAAACAAAACAGGCTCGAAAGATTAGAGGTTTAGACAATTTTATATTCTTTCACAGAAATATTTCCAGACGTTACAGTCAGAACTGTTAATCGGTCCAAACCAGTTTTTACTGGTTCCAGTCAAAACCGTTTTTAAGTTCAACGTGTTTTTGAATGAATAAATTTTATTTCAGAAATGTATATATTTAATATTAAAATAACTTATTATCCAAAGTCTGTCGCTAATGTATTACAATAGAAGAGCTAAATCAGAAATCAGAAAGCTTTATTTGTGAACATAGGTCAAGTTACACATAGTGTGAGGTGTTATAAATAGGTAGATCCTCCATGTTTTGCCCAGAGGCGTACAAATATAATTGATTAAGTTTTAAAATAACAAATTGGTGAAATTATGTCAACTTTCACGTCAGTAATAAAATCAGTATAAATGGGCATAGTATATCCAAACAAAAAGAAAAAAAAAATACAATTAATTTCTCAATAAATATCAAATGGTTAAGTTACATGTCATAATTAACAATGATAATGTCGCACAAAATTCAAGGTCACTATAACAGGTCAGGTAGGGTGTTCTAAGGCAGTAATTATAGAATTGTCGTCCAAATAGTCCCTTATTGAGTAATAATAGCATTTATTAGCCAAAATTCTAAAAAGTTCTTTTTTTAATTTGTCCATATTTAACATTTTAATTTTTCTAAAGCTCTCCACAATTGTTCTCCGGATACTGTTGCGACTATCTCTCACTCGCCTGAATAGCGAAGCAGTTTCCTTGCGAACAACTGCGTGAAACCCGTCGATATGAGCTTGTAAACAAACATCTCTGACGCACTGCAGTAGAGAGGCAGTCTCAACAACGTTCTGAAGGCATTACATAGTGTGGCTGGTAACACGTGACTGTACTCTTGATAACAAACAACTTTATCAAAGATTCTTTTTTTTTGGCGCTGGCCCTGCTTACTTTACGGGCGTGCGAGCCGCGCGGGTGCTCTGCCTACCCACTGTTGCACAGTACGATAGTAATGAGACAGAACGGCGTCACGCGGCTAACAGCTGATAGGTAAAAGGCACGCGCACGCGAATTTCATACGGCTGTTGTGTTATTGGGATAAAAGTGAACGAGAATTTAAAAAAAATGTTTCTTTGGGAAAATTGTTTGTTACCATGAGTACAATCATCTGTTTACCGTTTCCCAGCAATGATTTTTGCGTAAAGTTACTTATAAAGGAATGTTAGTAACTAATGGGTAAAATACTTAGTTGTATCTGGAACTGATCAAAAGTGATTTGCAGTCTTGACTGTGCTATTAATTGATATACTTACTGTTTTTTTTTTTCGGTTTGTAAATCTTCAAATAACTCCTCCCGCTCTAGGCGGAGCAGGAGGGAATGTGAAACTTTTACTGACTAAAACCCATCCATGTTCCTTGTTTGCCCTTTGTGTTCCAGGGCCGCGGTATCTCTTTCGAACAGTCCCACAACCCTGGCAGGGAGCTGATCATTTGATATACGTCCGCTTTTATTAAGTTAGGTCAATGTATGGTTTCCGCAGGGGGCGCTCGACGGTGGACGCCATCATGCGCGTGAGAGCCCTCACGACGGGGGATGCGGTGTCCCGGGGTGGGGTGGTCTTGGCGGTGTCTCTCGACATCGCCAACGCCTTCAACTCCATGCCCTGGAGCTGCATTAGGGAAGCACTCCGGTATCACCGGGTGCCGACCTACCTTCGTCGTGTGGTCGGGGATTACCTGTCGGACAGGTTTGTCATTTACCCTGGTCACAGCGGAGAATGGAACTGGCGAGAGATGTCGTTCGGTGTTCCACAGGGATCGGTTCTAGAGCCGCCCTTGTGGAACATCGGGTACGACTGGGTGCTGCGCGCCGACCTCCCTGACGGCGTCAGCGTAGTTTGCTACGGAGACGACACGCTGGTGCTGGCACAAGGGAGATCGCACGAGGCGGCGGCCGAGCTAATGACACGCGGGGTTGCGATGGTCGTGGAGAGGATCCGGCAATTGGGTCTCGAGGTGGCATTGCACAAGTCCGAAGCCATGTGCTTTCATGGGCCTCGGAATGCGCCACCGTCGGGATCCATGCTCACGGTAGGAGGGGTTTCCACCGGCGCCGAGCCGACGTTGAAGTACCTGGGTCTCGTCCTCGATAGCCAGTAGAACTTCGTGGAGCACTTCCGACGTTTGGCCCCCAAACTGGAACGGGCCGGGGCTGCCTTCAAGCGGCTCTTGCCCAACCTGGGGGGTCCAAACGCCTCCTACCGGAGGCCCTACGCGGGGGTCGTGCGGTCCATGGCCCTTTACGGGGCCCCGGTGTGGGCGCGTTCCTTGAGGCGGCGAGCCGCCCACTACCTGAACGCGCCCCAAAAGGTGGTAGCCGTAAGGCTGGTTCGGGGATACCGCACGATCTCCGGCGAGGCGGCGAGCCTCCTTGCCGGATTGCCGCCATGGGATCTGGAGGCGATAGTCCTCGCGCGCCTGCACGAATGGCGCGTGGAGGCACTACGCCGGGGAGTAACTCCACTGCCGCGGCAAATTGTCGCTCAGCGGACAGACCTCCGGCGCGATCTCATGGCGACCTGGAGAGAGCGACTGTCGCAACCCAGTGCAGGGCACGCCACAATAGTGGCGATAAGTCCCCTCTTTGAGGAGTGGCTAGAGAGGCGCCACGGCGCCCTCACCTTCCGCCTGACGCAGGTCCTCACCGGACACGGTTGTTTCGGGAGGTTCCTGCACCGAATCGGGCGGGAGGAAACGCCCGGGTGCTACCATTGTGAGGATCGACCGGAGGACACGGTGGAGCACACGATGGAGATCTGCCCCGCGTGGGCGGAGCACCGCCGTGTCCTCGTAGCGGCGATCGGCGGCGGCGACCTCTCGCTTCCGGCCTTGGTTCAATCCATGGTCCGGAGCGAGACGGAATGGGACGGCGTCACCTCCTTCTGCGAAGCAGTCATGCTAGCGAAGGAGGTGGCGGAACGTGAGAGGGAGAGAACCTCACGTCCCAGCCGCCGCGGGAGACGCACCGGGCGTCGGGGGCCACGTGGTGGCCCCCGGCCACCGTAGGCGCGGGCTTGTGGACGGTGAGCTATGGACTAGCTCGCCGGCCGTCCGTCTTATGACGACAGGCCGTGTCGACGGCGCGTTCGTGTTCCACGCGCGCCTCAAAGAAAGTCAGCAAACAGGAAGGGGTCCGAAAGGACCGATGCCTGCCAGGGTTGCGGGACTGTTCGAAAGAGATACCGCAGCCCTGGAACATAAAGGGCAAAGGAAGGAACATGGATGGGTTTTAGTCAGTAAAAGTCTGACACTCCCTCCTGCTCAGCCCAGAGCGGGAGGGGTTATTTGGTGATTTCCCATCGGTAAAAAAAAAAGGTCAATGTATGGTCCCGTAGTAGTTGGCACCTTACACTTGCAGTTTAAGTAAGAAGTGGCAAGTAAGTAAATACTTGGAGTTAGGTGAGTTGACGTAAACATAGACACACATTTGGTAACACTAAAAGTTTATTAGAGTACCGATCACAACAAAGTAAGATTAGGTTGGATGCTAATCCGCGGTGTTCGCGTGAGTATGTAATTTGTCAACTAACTTGAAATTATATTAATCGTTGTTTTAAATACAAAAGAGAAAAGTAGGTTGCTGCGTTTGCAGCCTGGCAGTATGTACGTCAACCGTACAGAAAATCTGTTTGTAAAGTTTGTCTATAAGTATGGATGCTATCACTCACCGCTCATAAATACAAGGCTAGTGAAGTTTTCACGCCGGTTCCGTACTAAGACTACAAAAAAAAACATATGTGCAAAAGCAAGATTCGTATCTAATTTCTGCTACATTGTCAGAATTAAATTATTGCTCTGTAACTAATCAACATGTTTGAAATTAAGTAATAATCTTAGTAATAAAGATAACAATTCTATTTTCCTAGTTCAATGAACCGTTCATCTTAGTTCATCATTGACGAGACAGATGGCGCGATGTGGATCCTGTTTACAATATTTCCAAATTTTGTTTTTTTTTTTATTGGAGTAGTTGGCATGTGTTTTCCTAGCCTTTAAATATTTGAAGGATTGCCACGTTGGTCGAGTGGTCGCAAACGCGACCGCTGAGTTAGGGTCAGTTCACACCGAGACGCGACGCGACGCGACGCTGCGCGCACAATGACTCAAAATATAACTTTATTTACTACACGAAAACATACACATTTACACACAACACTGGCCAATGAAATGTGTATCTTTTCGTGTACTAAATAAAGTTATATTTTGCGTCGCTGTGCGCGCAGCGTCGCGTCGCGTCGCGTCTCGGTGTGAACTGACCCTTAGGCAGAGATGTACCTAATAGTACACCCACATTTCGACAGATATTTTTAAGTTCCATGTAATATGGAGCTAGCCTATTGACATCAAGCGACCACAAATCCAGACTCTGTGGCTGCTACTGAGAAATTCTTGATGGAAAAACCTAATAACACTTTGCCCGAACCGGGAGTCAGGAACTCATGCGCAGCAGTCACGCTTGCGACAACTACACCAGCAAGGCTGTCTACTATGTACAATGTAGTAGGTATCTATACAGGTTGTAACAAGACCCTTAACGAAGCCGTCCACCAAGCATTCTGTATACATCAAACTAAGTAACTTTACGCAAAAATTATTGCTGGGAAACGACTTTTTTTTTGGGTGTAAAATCACGTTTAACAGTAAGACTCAATGTAACGCACTCAAAACATTGTTCTGATGGATGGATTGAATAGTACGGGGGTCGTGGAGGTGTTTAAAGTAAAAATCTTACATCAAAACCATGTGTTTAAAAAAAACTTGTGAAAATGTTGGAACTTTGAGGCATGAACTAGAACAAAACAATGATCGCAATGAGGGGGAGAACAAGTGCTTTTCTCCTTCATTAAGGATCTTGTTACATCCTTTATATAAATAAATTAAAATTTCAGTGTCTGTTTGTAATATCAAAATAACAGCTTTTTACTACATGCATATGAAAGTATTTACGGTACTTATATTATAACAAAAACACATAATATTTTACAATTTTTGTCTGCCTGTCTATCTGTCTATTTGTTTAGGCTAATCTCCGAAACGGCTGGACTGATTTTGACGGGACTTTTACTGGCAGATAGCTGATATCATCAAGGAGTAACTAAGGCTACTTTTATTTTAGAATAATAATTAGGGTACCGTACAAAAAAATTAAAACCCTTGAAATTGGTAGCAAAATTCTATTCAAAAAAGGAAGTAATATTTTTTTTTTTTTTTTACGCGTACGAAGTTTGCGGACAACAGCTAGTACTTAATATGTATAACGGTACCTCGCCTCCACCTCCATCTCTACTAAGATGGCCCCTGATACTTTACATCCTTAATACAAAAAATCTCAGAGGGAAGAACTTATATATTAAACGCTTAGTTGACACTTCCCGTGACCCAAGGGCTGGCTTTTACCTTGGCCAAAGGCTTAGCATTGCCATACAACGTGGCAACACCGCCAGTCTCTTGGATACATTACCAGTTGACTGCGTTGAGGAGGAGTTTTTTGACGCCATTTTTTAAGTTTATTCATAGTTAGTTACTTTAGGTTATTGTAATTTATAAATTTTAATGTATATATTCAGTTCACTTATATATTCCGTGCAGACCTATCTGGGTAATAAAGTCTAAGCGCCGCCGCCGCTTACGGGTCATAAGATCACAATGTAGAAATGATTCACGAACAATAGCTTTTCTAATGCTTTGCGTATTAGTATAATCATAGACAATAGCTGGCTTTATAACTTTCATTCATTAAGAACATTAAAAGACTGATTTAAATTTTATTGAAAATGCCAACTTTCCACACGATTGGCATAAGTCTTGCGGTAGCATATAATGTCAATCTATACTATATCTATTCTAATAAATATTATAAAGAGGTAAAGTTTGTGAGTTTGTGAGGTTGTAGGGTAAATCTCTGGATCTACTGAACCGATTTTGAAAATTCTTTCACTAGTAGAAAGCTACATTATCCCCGAGTGCCATAGGCTATATTTACAACGTGCCCGTGGAATAATTTCCGACCAAAACGCAAGCAAAGCCGCGGGCAACAGCTAGTCCTATATATTTTTACAAGCTTTTATTTAACTAGCAATTTTTGTATGCATGTCTGTTTGTTAAGATCAAATCTCGCAACTGAATTTTAAATCGGTTATCCCCGATTGATCTGAAATGTTACGTTAAGTTTGGATGACAATGCATGTTTACCTAAGTGACGTCATTCTAAATTTAATATTGGGGACTTCTAAAGATGGCTGACTAGTTATTTTTATTCATCCCCATGATATGGGTATATAGATTAAACACACTGGAATACATAAGTTGTTTAATGTAATAATAGTCCGTAGGTGCGGGCCTGTGGACGGTGAGCTATGGGCTAGCTCGCCGTCCGTCTTATGACGACAGGCCGTGTCGACGGCGCGTTCGTGTTCCACGCGCGCCTCAAAGAGAGTCAGCAAACGGGAAGGGGTCCGCAAGGACCGATGCCTGCCAGGGTTGCGATAAATTGATGGGTTTGAATTAATTTAAAGTTCATTTTATTCTTTTTAGAGCATTTAAATAAAAGCTTGTTATTAAAAATGTTGATACAATTCATTTTTAACATCGTTTTCGTTATAGAATCTTATTTTGTATAGGTGGCCTATCTACAATTGTTACACTGTTTAGTGTTTATCCTAATAATACAAGCAATATGATACCAGCACAGTGTACAATAAGATGCGATAGACACAGCATGAAAAAAAAAACTAAATAATAACATTAAAAATACAATAATAGTGCAGAAATAACACTTTCAACAATAGTGGGTAGCTTTAGAAATAAAGTAAATACAAAGAGGACAGAAAAAAAACAATATGGTGGTTATTAGATGGACTGGGTGAATTTTTGAAGTGTTGTGCAAAATATAAAAAATAAACTGATACAAACTTACAAAATATCAATAGACGACCTACGACAACTAATCACGACATGACATTTACCTATCAATCAGGCCGTGGTCTCCCTTAGTTACATAAATAAATAAATATCGCTGGACATTACACACAGCGCCATCTAGGTGCCACACTAAGCAACCAGGCTTGTGTCGTGGACACCAGATAGTTGATACTACTACATAGATACTTTTTGTTTGTAAAGACATACTTATTATACATATAAACATCCATGACTCGGAAACAAGTGTCCATGCTCATCACACAAACATTTGCTCCTACCGGGATTCGAACCCGGGACCCTTAGAACGTAAGGCAGCCTCACTACCGCTGCGCCATTCGGGTCGTCAAACATAGTCAAGCTATATCATTAAATTTTATGAACTAAAACACCTAATTACATAATTTTATTTAAAAAGCTTAGTAAGTCACCTTAGCCTTAGCCTAGACCCAGTTTCCGGCACTAGAACATTAAGGACAATATTATGACTGGTACCCATAAATACAACAATCGCGCCTTTCAGCAACTTCCTCGGTCCACGGAAGTTGTCATTTCTTATTTATTTACAGTTTTCATTAAGGTTTACAACTATTCACGAAACCTTCAACCAAGCATTATGTAGGTACATCAAACTAAGTAAGTAACTCAAACTTTACGCAAAAACCACCCCAAACATGATTTTTCACCCCAAAAAAAAAGTCGTTTCCCAGCAACAATGCTGGGAAACGACTTTTACTGACTCAATCTAACGAACTCAAATATTGTGCTGACGGGTGGATTGAATAGTACGGGTGTCGTGGAGGTGTTTAAAGTTCTACATTAAAAAGTCTTACATTAAAACAAGTATTTAAAAAAAAACTTGTGAAAAAGTTGAAACTGAATAGCTCCGTAGCTAGAAGGTTCCCAGGTCTGGTCTAGAATAAAAAAAAATCGCAATGACGGGGAGAAGAAGTACCTTTCGGCTTTTTTAAAGGTCTTGTTACACACTTTATAAACATAATAAATAAAGGTCGTTTTTGCGTTTCTCTAATTTGTCACATAACATAACATCACGCCTGTATCCCCCGAAGGGGTAGGCAGAGGTGTACCTAATACTACACCACGCCAGTTATATTTAAGTCCCATGTAATAAGGGCAATGTGGCATATGTAGGGGTAACGCTTGACCCGCCCAGGGAATCGAACCCAGGACCTAGTGCTCAGCAGTCGCTCTTGCGATCAATGAGGCAGCTTTTATCAATCCTGCTTATGTCGAAGAAAATTGTTGTAGAAACACGAAGCGGAAGGGAGTCTGGTATTGCAGGTGTCTTGAAACAGAATATGTCAATTAAACTAGAAAGTTTCGTAAAACAAAACAAAAAACTAAAATTTGAGTAATGGAGGGTAGACAGATACCTACCTACTTGGTGATTTCAATATCAATATTTTAGAAGAAAATTTAAATAGCAATCGGTTATTAAATCTTTTTAAATCATTTGCCTTGACCAATATTTTTATAGAACCTACTAGAGTCACTCCATCTTCTGCTACTTGTATAGATAATGTTTTCTGCGATTGTGATTACTTAGATAAAGCCATATTAAATTGTCTCCCGTCTGACCACAGCGGACAAACTGTAACTTTCAGGTGTAACACACCATTGCAAAAAGTTGAGATTAAATTTAGACCTATAACTACTAGCAAATTAAATAGGTATAATACTTCCCTACAGAACAAATTAAGTGTCATGAGTCATCATATAGACGAAAATAATATAAATCCATTGTATGATAATTTCTTTTCAATAGTTCACACTGAATTCAACAAAACATTTGAAAAGAAGACAAAAAGTATTTGCCCTAAATTTATATTTAGTGATTGGGCAACTAGAGGTATCAGGAAAAGTAGGGAAAGACTGTTTGAGCTTTATGGCCTTAAGCCTTATATAAACACTGAAACTTTCAACAAGTATGTTGCTAAGTATTCAAAAATCTTTAGAAATATATGCAAGGTTGCTAAAGCCCTGCACATTAGCAACAAGATCAAAACTGCTGAAAATAAAATAAAGACAGTTTGGAAAGTCATAAATGATGAGACCAACAGGAAGAAAATACGTAACACTAGCTATACATTAGATACAGCATGTGGTCCTAAAACCTCTAATCAGGAAGTAGCTCAAGAATTTGTAAATTTCTTTACCGATATACCGTTAAAAACTACGGAGGCTCTAAATTCCTCAGCTGAAGTCTCAATTGGTTTATTAAAGGCAAACGTGTCTGGATGCCCGGCTGAATTTAAATTTAAACACATAAACCCTATGATAGTTATTAAAGCTTTCCGGCAAATAAAAATCAAACTGACCGAAGATCTTTGGGGAATGTCTATCAAAGTTTGTACATCCATAGTTGAGACTATAGCACCATACTTGGCGTTAATTTTTAATTTGTGTGTAGACCAAGGAGTTTTCCCAGATTTAATGAAATACAGTAAAGTCATACCTCTTTTCAAATCCGGGGACAGTAAAGATACTAATAATTATAGGCCTGTATCCGTGTTGCCAGTTTTTAGCAAAGTTTTTGAAAAAGTGATGCTGAATCAAATGCTCAATCATTTTAACACCAACAAAATCCTACACGATCAGCAGTATGGTTTCACCAGGGGACGTTGTACGACTGACGCTGGTGTAACCTTATTAAAGCACATATTTACTGCGTGGGAAGAGTCCCAAGACGCCATAGGAATTTTTTGTGATCTCTCCAAAGCATTTGATTGCGTAAATCACGAGACATTACTCTTGAAACTTGAGCACTACGGACTAGGTAAACTTGCACTTAGTTTTGTAAAATCTTATTTGAGTGATAGACAACAACATGTTCAAATAAATGGTGTCAATTCACAGGGTTTAAAAGTAAAAATGGGGGTTCCACAAGGCTCAATATTGGGTCCTTTTCTCTTTCTAGTATATATAAATGATCTACCCTATTTATTGAAAAACCAGCCTCAAAATATGGTGTTATTTGCTGATGACACTTCCCTAATTTTTAAGATAAATAGACGGGTCCAAAATCTAGATGACGTGAATAATGCGCTAATTCAGGTCCATAATTGGTTCACAGCAAACAATTTAGTATTAAACGAAAAAAAGACTAAATGCATAAGATTTGCTTTACCGAATGTTAAAAGTAGTGATTGTGATATAATATTGAATAAAGAGAAACTAGAATATGTAGATAAAACGGTTTTCCTGGGGATTACGCTTGATTCAAGGCTACAATGGAGTTCTCATTTAACATCTCTTGCGGGGCGGCTAAGTTCAGCAGCATATGCCATTAGAAAAATCCGTCAATTTACTGATGTAGATACCGCTAGACTGGTCTATTTTAGTTATTTTCATAGTATAATGTCTTATGGCATTTTGTTATGGGGACGGGCTGCAGACATTCAGTCTATATTTATTCTGCAAAAAAGAGCCATCAGAGCCATATATAATCTTCGTAGGTGCGACTCTCTAAGGGAACTGTTTAAGGACATTAACATCATGACGGTACATTGTCAATACATCTATGAAAACATAATGTACGTAAGAAAAAATCTGCATCTTTTTAGTAAAAGAGGTGACAGACACAGTTACAGTACTAGAAATAGAAACCAATTAGTTCAGCCAGGCTTCAGACTCGCTAAAGTAGACTCATCTTTCATGGGGTACTGTTTGAGATGCTATAATAAAATTCCACAAAGTATTCTTGAACTCAATGAGACGAAATTTAAAACATGCATTAAACGCACACTTTGCAAGCAAGCATATTACAAGTTGAACGATTATATCGTTGATAAAAATGCTTGGCTCAATGCCGGTCCTGCTCCACAAGGACAGGGACGCACAAATTGATAACACTAAATAGTATTGTTGGAGCTGCTGAAGATTGTACAACTATCTTTGCATTGTATAGAATCAATCTCTTTAGTATTATATAAAGCCGATATTGTGTGAGAACTATGTGTTAAAAAGCTATCGTTCACTGGAAACCTACGTCCTTTCTTGACCTGAATGTGCCCTGGCGGTTGAGATTATGTCATGCTCACTCAAATGTCTCGCTGATGGTGGCGCGTGTGTCGGATCATTTAGTTCCCTTCAAAATGGTTGAGTTGAATGGTGCTGATCTATGCGTCATGTTCGTGAACGGGCGCTGTCAGTGTGACTGGTCATCTCTTAGTTGCCACGGCTTATTTTAATTAATTATTTTTATTTTTTTATTTGTTTTTTTTTTTGTTTTTACTGTGGACACTTTTAATGTGCACATCTTGCTACATCGTTCTCACATAGTGTACCATCTCAACATGAATGATGTAACCAAGATTTTGTAACAATTTGCTGATTTAAAAGAGTGTCCATGGAGTTTCTTGCCCGTTCTTCTCCATAGAGATCTACGATAGGGAATGGGCAACTACAGTACTTTCACAGTTTTTATGCCTTGTGACTGGGACTGTAGCTACATTTAATTGTTATCTTTGTTTCGACAATTCAAAAGTGCCTGTAACTGGCCTACTTGAAATAAATGCTTTGATTTGATTTGATTTGACTTTAGGTCGAATATATTGAGGCATCTACAAATCATTGCACGCGAGAAAAGAAGCTAAAACAAATAACACAAAAAATCTTACACCAGTACAAAAAAACATTCAGGCGAATTGATAACCTCATCCTTTTGGAAGTCCGCTAATTAAATGACTAAGCACCAGATGTTCTAAAACTTATCTTAACTTTTGTATTCGTCATAACATGATTCAAATCTAAATGTATCGTAAATCAGCATGAAATTACAATTACTTACTAAGTTTTTTGGCTTAGCTGATAAGCACGCAACAACTGGTTATCACTGATAATTGATAAGAAAGCGGCTGAAAATGCCTTTAACTATGCTGTTAATCAATCAATCAATCAGTCAATAAGCCATACAAAGTCCAAAGCTGCATAAGCTCCTTCTAATTATGCAGCAAATTATAGTTCCTTGAGGAAGCCGTTTTCCTTAAAACGGCTTGCAAAAAAACAGGAAAAACGAGGGTGTATTTGTTAAGAAACACCTCTGCTTCTTCCCAGAGAACATAGACCTGAAGTTATGCTGTTAATTAACCACAGAAGACATGACTGTAATGCGGAGGAATGAGGAATATGTATTGAGGAAAATTTTGAGTATGAAAGTAGATGATTATAAGTGGATAAAGGAAGACCAAAGAAACGATGGATGGACTGTGTGAAGGATGATATGGCTAGAAAGGAGTTGACTGCTGAAATGACGAGTATTAGAGACGTATGGAAGAAGAAGACATGCTGCGCTGACCATAAATATGTTGGGATAAGGGCAGGAGAATGATGTTGATGCTTAAATTAATTAGAATATTCTGACCCAGTACGAATACGGTGTTTTATACAAGACCTTGTACCATTCATATTCTTGTACCAAGAGATTTCGTAGAACTGCACTCACACCGATCCAAGACTGGTATATGGATTTATGTGGCCAGTTACTGGCACTGTATGTACTTTAAAAATCGAATAAAATAACTTCAAAGTTAGACATAGGCCTCTTCCTCCAATTATTACTGCAAACCGTAAACTCTTTTTGACAAGTCATTCAAAGTTCTTTTAAATGTCTCTATCTTGCCATAATATCACAGTACAGGTTGTTTTATACATGATTAAGAATAAAACTATTATAATTTAATATGTTTTCACAGATTATTTGTTACAAATATGTGAAATGCAGATGCATAATGGCGTTTTGTTTAGTCTTTGTGCTAATGGCGCCCCCTGCGCTGAGTTTTGCGTAATGTTCCCTATTGGTCCTCGGTCTTCCGCATCCAGAATAACTCAGGGCCAGAACATTAGTTTGAGTCACCAGCCCTTTTCCAATTCCCAGTCTTCAACAAAAACATCCTTTACTTTATGAGAATGTCGGAAGTCTATAAAATGGTATGTCGACATACATCATGCATGCGAATCCAATAAATCACCGTTACCTCTGGCCCTTCCGGAAGTACCACTCAAGTGGGATATAGCCATAGTAGACATACTAGTACTAAAAGGTACAGTATTTCAACTACGAATAAAATGGTAGGACTCATTATCAGCTCACACACAAATTTACACAAATTCTAAGCTTTCTTCGAGGAACAGGTAGTGAGTATCACGGGGCTGTCGCATCGAGGCATTCGACTACTTTCTAGTGCAATATAACAAAAACTTCAGTTGACAACCCTAACTCCTACGTTTGTTTTCACAAGAAGTCTTCAGTTTGGTTTACTGGTAATCTTTACACGATGTCTATGGCCAATTGCAGGTACCTACTGATAAAGATTATATTATATTATAGCCGAGACCTTCGTACAACTCGGCTATTAGAAGTCATTGATCGACATCCGTACTGTGCTTGGATATAGATACGGTTATTTGCAGATGCGACGTTATTTTGAAGCAAGGAGACATTAGAATAGTTGATGAGGCTCAAGCACAAGCACGCGGTGTAAACGTAACGTAAAGACCCGTTTCACATATATGTTACCGGCCAAACCCGATTTCAGGGCAAACTAGTTTGTCCTAGGCCAAACCGGTTTACTGGTCTATCTTATCAGGATACACTAATCCAAACAAAGCAATTAAACTGCGCCCAACTTGGATGTAGCGCACAACGGGGTTGGTTACCAATCTAACCTAACCTAACCCATTTAGTCGGGGTGCTCTATGATTGTGCTTTTGTGATGATGCCTAGTTTGGCCTAGGACAAACTAGTTTGGCCTGAAATCGGGTTTGGCCGGTAATGTATACAATATTTTCATAATTTTAAGAATGTATTCGTATACGGATACGGAGGACGGAGTTGTGTATAGTTACGGAGGACTTAAAGGATGATGCTGATATCGGAAGAGAACGGAGGGCGTTTGCTGTCCGATGCATTATGTTGGGCGCAGGTTTGCGCGTCGCACACCAGAAGTAAAAAAACTCTGTTCAAGGCTTTTTGTCAATCGTTGTACACGTGAACCCTGTGGGTTCGCTATACGCAGAGGGCATACAACGCCCTGAGAGTTCAGTACAACAATACTTTCAGGATGTTGTTGGGGCTCCCACGTTACTGTAGCGCATCAGAAATGTTTGCAGAGGCACATACTGACGGTTTCAATACCATCTTACGAATAAAGATTGCTTCTATGTTGTGCAGAGTACGTGGGAGCGGCAACAACATTCTGAAGGTCATTAGTGAAAAGCCGTGCTGCACCATTATGGCGCATTGGGTACGTATACGTATACCCGGTGCGTCAAATGAGTGCAGCAGATATATGAATTAAAATCTTTTATTTAAACAAAAAATTTTTACAAAATTAGTGAGTATTACTAACATCATAATATGGATCAATGGTGGTATGGTTTTTTTTTTAATGTCTATTGTTGATACTGGTGCTTGTTGCAAACAATTTAACTAAACTGCTTTTTGATAATTGGGTTTGCGATAGTTACGTTTACACCGCGCTCGTGCTCGAGGTCAGGTCGGTCAACCGGTTTTGTAGTGGAAAACGGTGAACCGACCCTATCCTCTGGTCTTCGGGGCTATCTTTTCAGAAAGCCTTATGAATGGCTCAGGACTGTCATATCTGGTGACAAGCCACTACAAGACATCAGCAATATTCGTCACGATGCTCAGCACTGACGGACCGAGTATACTACTTACTGTATTACAACTTTAAAAACGCAATTTGGTTCGTTTTAATAGACATCCTTGGAACACAAAATAAAACTGATATTTTATATGAAATGCAATACGAATCATCAATAATTTATTCATTTAGATTAATAGCTGATGCCAAATTACTGCCAAAATATGTTGACTTTATCAGCAATCTCCATATACTGTTATATGAGCTTAAGTAGTCTCTTACAACATTCCAAAAACTCACTTATTTTTACTTTGACAATCCTCATAAACTTATATGGATTGTACAGTGAATGTAAAAAATTGAGCTCGAGAAGTAAAAAATTAACAGCGCCAAAACCCATAAAAGGTAGTGATGAAGAAATCTTAGGGCTTTAAAGTATGATAACTTACGTTTGAAAGAGACAGTAATGTAGGACCTACAACTCTTTTTTATCCTCAACAATCCTCGCAAAAGGATTGATAATGTTGTAATGTTGCTGTTCCCTTCTTACTCACTAAAATTCATCCTACTGACAGCAACGTCGTTCAACTTATACTTATCATGTTCCTGCTCGTCCCATTCTACTCGGGGTCGGCGCAACCCGTTTTCTTTTTCCATTCTCCCCTGTCAGACGCCACGGCATCATTTACACCTTTCTCTTTCATATCATTCCTCACACAATTCATCCATCTTTTCTGTGGCCTTCTTCTCCCTCTCCATCCATCAACATTGACATCCATCACGTACAAACTGCTATCTAGAAATATCTGTAAGTGTTCACACACATGCCAATGCAATCCCTAACGGGTTTAAAAACGATTTAGGGATATAAAACACAGGGTGTAAATTTCCTCAATACTCCATAGGAAAGTGAGGATTCTCCGACCAGACGGGTGTTGTGTATGGTGGGTTACTGCCCGACAGTTGTTGTTTGGTTTTTCTATATGCTCTTTAGTCGCGGATAACTTAAATAGCGCGACTCAGAATGTTGATGCTAGTTCTTCACTTCTGTCATAGATGGCGCTGTAGTACTTTTTCAGCAGCTTTTTTTTTTGAGCAGCTGTCTAATGGTTGTACAGAAGTTCGTCACTATCGAAGTTAGAAACGTGATATTTGGTACTTAGCCGTGTGCAAGTTAATGTTAATGAATTGTATCATCTGTTTCTGAAACTCATCTCCTAAGGCATCTGAGAAGTTCCTGAGGAGATGAGAAACCCCATAGGGCATGGTTGGTTCTCCTATAAATTCAATATTTCTTGGCATTACCCGACTAGTACATTCTTGTCCGGGAAATTTACCATGTTTACTGTTTGTTTTGAGTTCCCTATATTTCGGCGCTGTTGCAAGCACCATGATCACGGACAAACTAAAGTTATTGCGAGTGGGTGTTTATGAGCAGACAAATCGGTCTACCCTCTTTCTAGTTCGTTTTTGGCACTCAGTACCGCTACCACTGTCACTCGCAACTCGATTCTGTTCCCGACACACGAAACTCACTGTGTCCGCTCGCGACTTTTTTTTATACATCGCGTTTCTAGTGTTAATGATAATGTTAGTGGCAATGACCGTTAAAAACTTATATTCTATTCCGTTAAAAAACAGAGCTAAAAATCTACCATAAACTAGCTAGCTAGAAATGCTCTCTGCAAAATTCTCTACGTCTACCAGCGGTCCGATCTCAGCCATATTAACTAATCTATGGCTAGAAGTAGGAGTGGTCGCTGTCTATTGTGAGCAACTGGGCCGCTGTCTGTGTGACGTCACTTATCTGATAGTGTTGCTCGTCAGCTGATTGTCATTGTGTTGGACACTATGGACAATCAACAATAAACGGTTTTTTTTCTATTGGGTATCGCCGTGGATATTATAGGTGTACGGACAAGAAAAGACTGACTAAGAAACAAACTGGTGCAAGGTGGGCATATCGTGTGACTGATGTTTTAAGAACTGCTGATTATCTATGTACTTTTAATCAATTACTTTTTATGTGAAACATCTATACGCGCGCCTACTCAATAAAATTGACTCTGCCGTGGTCTGTGACGGAAGTTGGCATTACGCTATCATGGCGTGATTCCTCCTCTATGCCACATAAAATCAACCTTTTCCCATTAGAATAAAGTTTGTGTTAGAATAATTGTTGTGAGTAAATAAAAGTCAAAATGTCGTCTACACACTTACACTTTCATACACTATCATAGACGATACCGTAATGAATGGTATGCTTTTGGTATTTTTCTTTGTGTCATTGAGCTCCTTGAGTTATGAGTCGAGCTACACGATAACTGCCAAATGCTTGCTCTGACTGGACAGATCCACTCATATCTGTAGGGTTCATTCTTCAAAAGACCATCTCAGACACTAATCTGCATAGTCCATAAGTGAGTTGACCAAGATTATGTCGGGCCCTTAAAGAGAAAGTAACCTCTGAGTTTTCTTCTCAGAGTAGTTAGGAAGGAAACGCCGGTATAACGTATACTTTAACAAAAAATTACGTGTAAAAATGTTTGAAAAACCTAGTATCAAAATAAACATCATTTAACATGAAACGCCTATTATGAACGCAGCACAATATTTACGCATTCTTTTATGTGTCACTTAGTGTTCGAACTTCAAAACACTTGCTAATAGCGTGTTGTTAAGGGCTTAGCAAAGCTTTTCTAGTATATTTCATATTATCAATCCATTTCAAACCGGATTTCATTATCGTAGTTTTATCAGCGATTAGAACTAATTAGAGCACCAATGAGATTATCAAGGACGGCTCGATTGTTACGGTAGGTATTGGTTTTCTTTGCCATAGATTACGGGATCCCACAAGGAACAATATTAGGACCTATAGTTGTTTTTTCCCGAAACTGTGTTTGTCATTGTGATATTTGTTTCTCTGTATAAACTTTTTCACAACTATCTTTTACCGATAAGTTTGTTCCTATAGAGGCCAATATTCAATTGCATCCTACTCAAAATTACCCTTTTCTCCGCCCGTTGACAAAGGAAATTAGAATGTCTCCTTTTTTCCCCAGCTATAACAATAAGGAAAAGTCGAAAATGCCCTGGGTTGGCACGTACGCTAACGGAAAGTTTATGTCAATACTGTTGCAAGTCGTTTTAGACACACGAATCGATTTACATCCGGTGATCCTCAAATCTGCGTTTACAGGGTGGAACAACAGAATCTAGTCTAAAGTCCTAAATTGAGAACTGGATATAACGAGCTCCCGTCCGGAGTCTACAATTAACGTTCGTCTGTCTCGTAATCCACTTACGTAGATCATTCACACCCGCCTAGATTTAATTAATTCTTACGTAATAACATGGAACGAGCTGAGGCGAGAGCGTTTTGACAATTAAAGCTTTTCGAATGCTGTGTTAACGGGACTCTTTCAATCCTGTCACTAGGATTACATCCTAATGTCAAAATTTGAAATGCGGACCGTTTTGCACGGTACGCGAACTTGAATGATATCATCCGACGAGCTCTTTTCACCGTCGGCGTTCCAGCTGTAATAGAACCCAACAGTTTGGCACGCGACGATGGCAAATGGAATGAATTCCATGGAAGATGGGTAGGCCTTTCGTGTATGGGGGTATGGAGAACGGGGTGTGTGTTTGGGGGTATGGGAGAACTGGGGGTATAGAGAACAGGGTGTAAAGTTCTTCAGTTTAGTTTAGTTTATTAATAATTATCAACAATTACAGGTCAGTTTTATAAAAAAGAAAAAGCAAAAACACAAGTCATTAAACATTAAAAATAGCATCAAATACAAAATCAAAATAAATTAAAAATTACAATAAATTAAAATTAAAATAAATTAAAAAATAATAATTAAGGACACGTGACCAACAGAATAATAGAAACACTACATAATATTCTTATCAAATTACCTAAAACCATTATTTTAAGTCATCTAGCGCCTGGTCGGTTAGCCAGCCTTTGAGTTTCGCTTTAAAAGCATTGGCAGCTTTCCAGATTTAGATCTTCGATTCAGCCGAAAGGCACCCCAACCCGGTGATCGCATCGGCCGCCCGATACACCCCCTCCAACATAAGTAGGATTAGGAGACCCCGCCTTACCCTCCTCCAACCTGATGACCCCATCACCCTCCTTCAAGAGAGCTGTAGGGAAACTAGTACACTTCGTAAGTACAGAAACAAATACCGACCGCGATTCCGGCCCCGCCGCCGAGGCCCACCGCGACCCCCCGTAACATCACCGACCGACCCTTGCTCGACGAGCCAGCCCGCGCCGCTGAGCATGTAACGTTAAATTCCCCATTAAATAATCCGACCCAGCCAAACTCTAGTTGCCCTCCCCTCAACGACGCACTAAGCCTAGGCCCGAACCCCGCAGGGGGTGCCCTTAGTGTCTGTTCATTTAATGTGTAATATCCTTAGTTTGTAAGCCCTGGCTGGGGGCCGTAAAGTAATTTTCGGCCACCACAGGATAGTCCGGTTAAGCAGCTTCAACCTCAGCAGAGTTGTTGCGCTGCCAGTGGTCATACCTAAAAAAAAACAAAAAAAACAGATTTAGATAGGGTGTGTTCATCCCCATAGAAAAGGGAGGGTTCTCCGACCAGACGGGTGTTATGGTTGTGGGCTTCTGCCCGACAGTTGCTGCCGGGTTCTGCTATATACTCTTAAGTCGCGGATAACTTTACTTGCGCGATGTAGGATTTCAATTTATTTCGATGTTTTGTTCTTCGTCTATGCCATAGATGGCGCTGTAGTACTTTTGGTTCTATGTTGCTGCAGTATGTTTGTAGTGCCGCTACAAGTGTCGGACGCAACATGTGTGACTCTTTCGCCATCGCATCTTCCTAGCTCATAGTGCTGTGCTGGAGCTGCCGCTGCGGCTGCGGAGAACCTCAAGCGGCGTTAACCTTATAGTAACCTTATTGGTAACTTATATTTTCGAGCCGTTTGGAGTTGAAACTCTAGGACCGTGGGGTCCGAGTGGTCACAGCTTTTTCAAGGAAATTTCAAAATGCTTAGTTGACCATTTTTTTGTTTTTTTTTTTTAAGTTAGTTACTTTAGGTTATTTTAATTTATAAGTGTATATAATATTGTTACAAATTGTTACTGTTATTGATTGTTTTCTTTTGAATGACCCTTATGTGAAATGGGCTTAGTAATGCTAATGATACATAGATCTCACTTTTATAAATGACAGACACAATGCAGTATCAACAAACAAAGAAAATCTGTATACAGATGGAACTGCGGCTTACAGTGCACCAGACACTGCTTTTAAAAGGTATCGACATCTGAAGGCCCCGGGGGTTATCTACTCGGGAAACCAAATTTATGCAAATCTTGACATCGCAAAAAAAAACCCTCGCTGTAGCCGAGATGAGCCTCCTAAGAAAGATATTGCCAAACCCGCTGCCCGCGTCCCTCACGCACCCTGCCAACACCCTATAATACCAAGTCCATTGCAGATTAGTAACTGTGGACATGGGGCGCTCCGGTGCTACAGTAACACGATACGGATGTTACGAACACGTCATTCTTGTTATACGATACACCCGTGTTATTGTAACTTCTATTCCGTATATGTAAAAATACTTGCCAAATGGGTGACGGATCGATGACTAGCGGTGGTTTCCGAAAGACCGACAGTTTTCAAAATCTTTGTCTCTGACTGACCCAGTGTGTACTTCATTGTGCATTAAAAATATAATACATATATCTTGCGGACTGTTAGTTGATCAAAGTCAAATCACTCTAAAAACATTGTTCACTTTTTCAAATAGTTTGACAAATGACTTTGATGATGTTGATACGATACGAATTCATATCGTCATAATCGTCATCTATCTGGCAACCAGTCTCACCAAGGGGTAACCGAGTAGCTGGTGTCGTGAAGTGGAAGTCGGGGTAGGACAGGCATTCCATGTAAAAAAAATGGTATTCATCTTCATCCGGTTAGAGTTGGAGAAAACCACTTAGGTCTAGGCAGATCAAGAGTACTAATTCGAATGTCCGTTTGCCCCTCGTTGAAAATACCTACGAATATGTAAATTTCTTGATTGAAGAGAGGAATAGACCTTCAACAAAAACATGGCAACTGGTTCTGTGAGAATTTTCAAAGGCGAAAATAAAAGATTAATAAACTTGTAAAACTGCCTCGCGACTGCTGAGCATGAGGTCCTGGGTTCGATTCCCAGGTCAGACAAAGTGATATTGGGTGTTTCCATCAGCAACATACATGGGACTAAACATAACTGGTGAAGTGTGGGTGTACTAGCTACACCTCCGCCTAACCTTTCTGATGTTATGTTATGTATGTACCTTTGTAAAACTTCGAGCTTACCCTAACACCTATTTAATATAGATATGTCCATCTGTCTTTGGCGGTTATGCTCACTGATACGAATCGCATTTTGATACGTGCTTTACACCTGCATAAGCATAATCAACCTTTAATGTTCCCACTGCTGGGACACTCGGCCTCCTCTCCATGAGGGAATGGGCTATAATCCACCACGCGGGCCCAGTGCAGGTTGGTAGATGTCACATGTCTTCGAATTTTTGGTTCTAGGACATGCCGGTTTCCTCACAATGTTTTCCTTCACCGTTTTTGAGAGCAGTGGTGATGATATAAATTACACAAAGTAATGCGCCTGCCTGGGTTTGAACCCATGACTTACTGTTCGTAAGTCGGGGCCGCCACTGCTCCCACTGGGCCACCGCTGCTCTCCACTGGGCCACTGCTAATCTCCACCTCTACACCTGGAAATATATTTAATAAGTAGCGATAGCATGTAAAACATAATTATTTTACGGTCTTACATGATTGCCTTAAATAGATTTTCAGCATAATCATTTTACAGCACCAAAATACGTGAGGAGCACTAATTTATAGATGTGATAACATTCATATTTATTGTACAGTTTTTAATTATTGTTGAAGATAAACGTAATGTTTGATAAGTTGTCTCGTTTCAGAGATATTGTTTCAATACACATGGATTTCATAACTTCATGTAAGAATCCATAATGATGTAGCAATCTATGCAACACAATAAGAGTGTTAATTTTCTGAGCGATGAGCAGCGAGTTTGATACCGATACGAGGGCGCCACACGATAAAGAAGAAAGAAGTACTAAGTGTAAAAAAAGTAAAAAATATGTAAATACTGGTATTCAGCTGCATCCGGTTAGACTGGAAGCTGATCCCAACATAGTTGTGATAAGGCTAGCAGATGTTGATGAAGAAAGGTATTTAGTGCAAATTCAATCAACCTATAATGAATATCTAGTTTATAAATAGATATCATGCGAGATACTATCAGAAACATTAAAACTAGCGGCTGCAAAGTCCTAGAACCCTTAGGGTATCTAAGAGCGGAGGTCATATGCCAGGTCTTGTTATCAGACTCTATTGCGTCTAACCCAGATACAGGTTATTAGACCTGCGGTTACAAGGACCCAGGATCTTAAGGACCTACTAGCTCGAGGACGGAAACTATCCCAAGGGAACGTAGGTATTACAGGGATAAAAAGCATCGTATGTATCTAATCCAAATCCAGGTCATGCTCTTCTTATTTACGTTTCAAACAAATCCTTTGGGCTGTCAAGGCATGAAATCAAATCAAATCAGGATGGCAACCAATTATTTATCTTTTAAAATTAAAGTTCGCGAGTAAGTACATTCAGAAGAAGCTGGCAGTTTCGTCACAACGGTAATGTTTTCCCTATTGTGTTTTTTTTAATTTTAGTATATCCGTGTAAATGTCTATTTACATTAACATACAAGGTGTAACAAGAGCCTTAACGAAGCCTTCAACCAAGCATTCTGTACATCAAACTAAGTAACTTTACGCAAAAATTATTGCTGTGAAACGACTTTTTTTTTGGGTGAAAAATTATACAGATCGGACTAACTTACCTAGTGACGTCCGATCCTTAATTATGTGAAGTAATCTCGTCCTCATTTAGTACTTGTAGTTTGCACTTCTTGCTAACTCGCTATCACATTTTTTAAAGATGAATCGATTCCATCAAAACGAAAAATGTTATCTGTGGTCCGGTCGTAGGCGCGCTTTCTTGACATCTGTCAACTCATTCTTTCAAAGCATATGATCGGGACTTCAAGATGACCGATACGGTTATCGTACAGTCCCGATACATTAGATAACAACACAACTTTAAAAAGGGGTCTAGATAAGACAATATAATACACGTTTAAGTAGGCTGATCTTCTGGGAAGGGTTGGGATACAATGAGGACGAGATTACTTCACATAATTAAGGATCGGACGTCACTAGGTAAGTTAGTCCGATCTGTATAATTATGCTCCGTAATCTCGTCCTCATTTAGTACTTGTAGATGTTCAAAGAAGAAAGTTGTGTTGGTAACATAATCAACATCTTTAATCATTGAACAATGTAACTTAACATACTATTCTGAGTATCATTACTTAGTTAGTAATTATACATTATTTATATTTAAGGTAACATAACTTAAATCTTCTCTGACACTGGTATCAACCAGTGTATAATAATCTTATAAAGAACTCAATTAGGTACTTATATCAGACAGTTACCATTGACCTTAAATTTAATCAACTCTCACTCTCTATAGAACACACTGCTTGTGCAAAAGCATTTGAATCACTAACTATAGGTCTCTTATAAAAGCGAGCAAAAGTTGAGGAATTTGTAGTCCAACCAGCTGCTTTTCTTATAACTTCAATATTAATACCCACTTCAGAGGTAGAAGGTTGAGGTAGAAGCATGCCTTGTGCTGTGTGATGTGAATTTGGAAGTATCTATTCCACTATTAGTTAAAATTTGTTTTATCCACCTACTAATAGTTGCAGTAGTGGCAGCATGATATGGTTTTCTTATAGTTATAATTAGTGATTTACAATCTTGTCTTATATTTTTTGTAATATCTAGATAGAACAAAAGGGTAGTAGCAGGACATACAGACAAGTTCTCCTTAAAAAAATGGTAGTATCAGATTGGGCTGAGATCTACCAGGTGCAGAGGTTTTAATAATTTCTGGAATTTTTATGTTAATATTATCCTCATTATATGAAATGTTATCTATACTTATGAGAGACAAGGTTTGAATTCGGTGTGCAGTTACAAGGGCTAATATGGTAACTAACTTTTTGGTAATTAGTTCTAAATTGAGAGTTTCATTAGGGAATAATTTAGACAAATAATTCAAAACTATACCGGGATCCCATATTACTTCATATTTAGGGTTCTTAGGTCTTAATCTATATATACCCCTGAAGAACCTTGACAGTCGATCGTCTGTGCCAATGTGGGGCCCTAGAACTAAAGAAATAGCTGACCTAATGGTATTGAGTGAGCTATATGATAGTCCCTCATTAAATTTTTTAGTCAGAAAACATATCACAGTGGGAACTGAATCTAGGAGAGGGTCAATATCTTGGTTCTGACAATAGGAAATCCACTGCTTTAGAGCAGACTCATATTGCTTTCTTGTTTTGGTAGACAAAGAAGCTGAAACTATATCAAGGGAAGGAAGTGGTATTCCTCTTCTCAGGAAAGAGGTCCTGATAATATGGCGGCAATCAGTTTGAGACTCCTGTGCAATGGATGTGGATCCCTGGAAGGAGACAACAGTAAATCATGACAACCCTGTCATGATTTACTAATAATTACTTAATATTATTAATACCAATATAATTTTTTTCAGAAATAACCATGGACTCAAATAAGGGAAACCATGGTTGTGAGGGCCACCAAGGTACTACAACTATGCCTGTCGCCCCTTCCCCTTTTATTTTCTGTAAAATCTTACTTATAAGTGCAAATGGTGGGAATGCATAAAAGAAATCACCGCACCATTTGACAGTGAATGCATCAACAGAGCATGCATCTGGATCAGGGAGCCATGATATATATTTCTGACAGTGTTAAACTTGTTTGCAAATAGGTCAATCTGAGGCTCACCAAGTTTAACAATAATAGTCTTGTAGGCTACATCACATAACTTCCATTCAATCTCTGTATTTGGACGCCTAGATTCCAGATCTGCGATAGTGTTTTCTTTAGAACTGATGTAAGATTCATAGATCCAAATGTGTCTTTCCTCACACCATTGCCACAACTTTCTGGCTAAGTTATTAAGGTGGGGAAAACGAGTGCCACCCATTTTATTGATGTAGGCTATGGCGGTTGTGTTATCTATTCTAAGTAAAACTTCACAGTGACTGAGTTTGCTTGCAAATGTTTTGAGTCCTATAAATGCTGCTAAAAGTTCAAGGTAATTTATGTGGAACTTTTTATCATCAGTTGTCCAGTGCCCATGGCTTCTGATATCATTACATACCAGACCCCAGCCAGTCTGTGAAGCATCAGAAAATATTTCTAGAACAAAGTCAAATTGTTTTATTTTGTTGTGGGTTGTTGGGATGTGAGACAACCACCAATCTAGTTCTAACCTAATTTCTTTTGTGATAGGCAGCAGCGCTTTGTAATTTTCATTATTGTTTTTTAAAGCTGCTGTTTTGTTACTTTCCATAACCTTGGTGTAAAGCCAACCATATTCCACTGCTGGGCATGCAGCAACAAGGATACCTAGCAACTGAGCAAAATCTAATATTTTGCATCTCCTCTTAGATTTAAAATTCTTTAATAATTTAAGAATGAGATCTATCTTTTTCTGAGGAAGTGAGATATTAAACTGAACTGAATCTAACACAAATCCTAAATATTGACAGCACTGTCTGGGTTCTAAGGCTCTTTTTAGTATTGATAACAAACCCTAGATTTTTTAAGACAGTTTGAGTTGTTGACACATTTTTCAAACACTTAGCATATGAATCACCAAGGCACAAAATATCATCAAGATATATTACAGAAAGCAACCCCAATGACCTCAGGTGACACATAACTGGCTTCATGATCTTTGTGAATACATATGGTGCTGTGCTAAGCCCAAATGGAAGGCATGTAAACTCAAACAATGTATCTTGAAACTGAAACCGGAGAAATCTTCTATCATATTTTTTTATGGATAACAAGTAATAAGCATTTTTCAAATCTATAGTTGCCATAAAACATCCTGGGGTCATGAGTTTGGTTGCTGTCCTTAAGTCTTCTAGTTTGAAGTGGTGTGTAGTAATATATTTATTAAGTTTTTTGAGATTTAATATAATATATTTAATATATTTATTTAATATATTTATCTCCATGTGCCATCTGATTTTGGATGCAAAAATATGCTGGATAAAAATTGATTATCTGCAGATAAACATCTTTCGATAGCACTTAACTGTAGGAGTTTATTAATTTCCATAGAAATAAGATTGCTTTCTTTCTGACTGAAGTTATTATTTTTAGGAATGGAAGTTTGTACTGGAATTTCATAAAAGGGTAGTTTATAACCCTTGATCCAATCATGTATTGTTGGATTAGTGGTAACATTATTCCAGACTTCAGAGAAATACTGCAATCTACCAGTTTGTACCTGAGCTAGCGGCGTTCCTGTCCTTGACGTCGCGGCTGGCGCCTCTGTGGCGAGTGCCTCGGGCGTGTTGCTGGTTGTTTCACCTGGTTGTTCCGCTTCAGCACTGTCTTCTGCCTACTCGGACGAGGGAGCTGCTGTCTGTGTGGGCCCCGAAAGTTTAAATTCTTTGGTCTCGTCGGAGGTCTTGCAGGTGTGTTCTTCAATTCTTGTCCTGACTTTTTTACAGCTTTAATTGCACTAAACTTATCCTGTAGTTTATCCCCGAACAGGTACTCAGATATTGGTGTCTGCTCCATTAGCTCTTTAATATCCTTATTAAGGCCAGGTAGGATTAGGAAACGTCTAGTGATGCAGTTTTCATAATAAATGTGACAAAGTAGTCTGGCTGCATCACTTAGAGTCAAAATTTGATCACTACTCTCTTGGTTAGTGATTAGATTGTTTAACACTTTGCCTATTGATGTAATGGCAGCAGCCAAGGTGATCTGCTGCCCCCTGATTTGTTGGTCCTTTTTCACTCCACCATCACTCAGTGCAGCTGCCACTTCTTCCGTTTAGTTTTGGCGGGTTCAACAAACTGCAGTTCTGTGGTGTTTCCTGCTTGTTTAGGATGTTTTGTCTTGTCTCCTCATTTAAACCCTTCACAATTATTGCTGACCACCGCGTGGCCAGACTGCTGTGAAGTACTATAGGTGTCTTTGTTGGCTGCACCCCCTCATCTCCAAGGAGCTCCTCAATGCCTGGAGGAAGAGCTTCAGGTACGGTTGCTTGTTCACTGTCTGCCTCTTTCTGATTTCCTTCATTAGGTGATACAGGACGACTGTCGGTAGTCAGAAGTGGCGGAATGTGTGATAATTGATGGCAAGGAGTCAGTGGTATTTGGCGATATGGGGAAGAGCTGTCGCGGCGAGTCAGGCTGCGTCGGGTTTTATCATGTCGTGTCTCACAACTTCGGTCGCGGTAACCACGGCTTCTCGAGCGTGTTCGACTGGAGCGTGACGGACTGGATCGTGATCTGCTGAAGCGGGCTTCATACTCGTCTACGAAGAATTATTAGAGTTAGACCTCTAACTGGTTGAGTTTAAATCCACGGCTAACCTCTCGTGATAGCTCAAGGGATGCAATAGGGACGAGATTTAGAACAACTGAACGAGTACATCATCGGCTGACCTCTCGTGAAAGCTCTTGTGATGTCGTTCTATTGTAAATTAGATCATCGGCTAACCTCTCGTGAAAGCTCTAGTGATGTCTTGCACAGTTGGTGTTCTCATGGTTAACCTCTCGTGAAAACTCTAGAGACATGTGCGTCTTAGGGCACCAGGTAATTCTAGGAAAAGACGAGTGGGTAGGTATTCAAAAAGCTTACCAGTTTCGATGACGACTCAGTTTTCGCTTATTCAACCGATTTTCTAGTTCTCGCAGGCGTTCGTTAAGTTCCTTCATCTCTTCGTCTCGTTTTCTTCGATGTTTTCCCATCTCGGTTTGGTAATTACAAAATTTTCGGAACTTTTGTAATAGAAACGTGACCGCGCGCTTCACAAAAAAGTACAATGAGTTGACAGATGTCAAGAAAGCGCGCCTACGACCGGACCACAGATAACATTTTTCGTTTTGATGGAATCGATTCATCTTTAAAAAATGTGATAGCGAGTTAGCAAGAAGTGCAAACTACAAGTACTAAATGAGGACGAGATTACGGAGCATAATCACGTTTTATGGTAGGACTCAATGTTACGCACTCAACACATTGTGCTGATGGATGTATTGAATAGTACGAGGGTCGTAGAGTGTGTGTTTAAAGTAAAAATATTACATAAAAAACATGTATTTAAAAAAAAAACTTGAGAAAAAGTTGGAACTTAGACACCCAATATCTCCTTTTAGTTACATAAAACGTTCCCAGGTGTGGTCTAGAACAAAAAAAAAATATCGCAATGACGGGGAGAACAAGTGGCTCTCGGCCTCGTTAAGGGTCTTGTTACACACTTTATGTTTTGATATATGTATATTTATAGTATTTATAATCTTGTAGTTTTACCTTAGCATTCATTAAAATTATTTTCAGATATACACCTACTAGAGAGCTCGTGGCAAAACAATAACAGCCACTCGGGTCGATCTTTAGGTTAAGCCGTGCTTGCCTAGGCTGGCCTGGGATGGGTGACCGCCCATTACACACCAAGTTTCCTCCGTGTTTCGAAAAGCACGTCAAGCCGTTGGTCCCGGCTGTCATCTGTAGATCTTTGCCACTAGTCGTGGCCTAAAAAGTCTGACAACCAGTCTTACCAAGAGGTATCGTATTCCCCAGTACTAAATGGGTTGTGGAGGTCAGATAGGCAGTCGCTCCATGTAAAATACTAGTATTCAGCTGCATCCGGTTAGACTGGAAGCTGACCCCAACATAGTTGGGGAAAGGCTAGGCAGATGATGTCTCTGCATCACCCAAAGGTTGACTGGTAGAAAATGCCTATGGCATTAAGTCCGCCTTTGTACTTTGTGCTTGAAGTGTTAAATAAATAAAATAATATAAATTTCAATGGATAATTTTTTTTTTTTATAAGAACGTTGCCCCACACTAGGAATTTCTCCTGTATCGTGGATGCGTTTACAAACATTTAAACTCACTTACACAAACAGTCAGCCAAATGCCAAATGAAAAGTTAACAGATAGAGCTGAATATACCTAAGAATATTTTATCAAGTATTATATGAGTTGGCAGGGACACCGCGGGCCTGTGGACGGTGAGCTATGGGCTAGCTCGCCGTCCGTCCGTCTTATGACGACATGCGACAGGCCGTGTCGACGGCGCGCGAGTTCCACGCGCGCCTCGTAGTGATGTCAGCAAGGGCAATGGAAGGAACATGGATGGGTTTTAGTCAGTAAAAGTCTGACACTCCCTCCTGCTCAGCCCAGAGCGGGAGGAGTTATTTGATGATTTCCCATCGGTAAAAAAAAAAACTATCGTCCATTCATCGTCCATTATTGGGAGGAGGCTTTTTATTTTATTTTTTTACACTGCCGGGTTCTTTTTTTTTTTGTTTTATTATTGAATAATTTTTATTTTGATATACCCAGTGTCACTCTCACAGTAAATACGAATCTAACGACACCTCTCAAGCTAAAATCCATTGAGCCGTTCAGGCCACAGAGCGTGCCAAACAATTATACATACATACATACTCTCGAAAAACATAACCCTCCTTCTAGCGCAGTCGGGTAAAAAAAAGGTGGAATTGACACCGACGCCAGAACGGTTACCTACCACGTATTCCAAATCCCCCTAAATAGAAATGACCCATCGACAATTTAAAAAAAAAAACTGCTCTTTCCTACAAAAGAGCAGTACCTACACCGTCAAAATGTATGATGTTTTTTTGATGTTTAGAATTTTGTACTGAAAACATGGTAAGCGGTAAACATGGTACTTATATTTTGCCCAATATTTCTTAAGGCGCCGTTATAAAACGAGGAAGTGATTAACTGCGGAAAACTCAACGACAATTCAGTTTTAAATCACTGAGATAAGTCTCTGAAAGACTTTTAAGCTCAACTTCAACTTGTCAAGGCAGGGTTTGAGTGTTTGGAGAGATATATTCAGTGTAAAGCAGTACTTACCTAGCATTCCCCGGTGTGTAGGTGAGAAGTCTTCTTTGGTCCTATTCCTTGTTGTTTTTTTTTTTAAAACAATTTAATTAAACAATATAGCAGGTACAGACGGCAGCACATGAAGCTACAACTATGTGTCAAACTTTCATAGATATTCAGCTTTATCGCCAAACCATTAGGTTTAAAGTTGATTGGGAAAATTTGAAAGTTTCGGATAGCTATGTTAGCTAGCTATGCTAATGTGCAGACGTCTGTACAAAACTATTTATAAGATAATCCATTCTCCGTCTGGAGAGTTCCAAACAAAATGTATTAGAAGACCAATCTATTCACTTGTTAGGATTCCGTAGCCAAGGGGTAAAAACGAGACCCTATTATTAAGACTCCACTGTCCGTCTGTCTGCCTGTCTGTCACCAGGCTGTATCTCATCTCATAACCATGATAGCTAGACAGTTGAAATTTTCACAGATTATGTATATCTGTTGCCGCTATAACAACAAATACTAAACACAGAATAAAATAATATTTAGTGGGAGTCTCATACAAGAAACGTGTTTTTATTTTTTAGATAATGGTACGGAACCCCCCACTTGGCCGGCTTTTTCTTGCATGCTGTACATGGAAAATGAATTAAGTACCTAAACTCACAAATAACCTAAAACATAACATCAAAAAATTCCTAGTCAGCGCTGTCAACCGGTAATGTGCTCAAGAGACTGCCGGGCATTGCCACGCTGTATGGCAGTGCTTAGCCTCTATCAAAGGTAAAAGCCAGCCCAAATAAACGTTGGGATATTTCCTTGAAAATGCACTGATTAAACAGGCTTTCACAAATGTCTATGAAAAAGAAATAGTGAAAACCTGTTATAGTGTTATAAACCAAACACTAGGCGTTTTGCATCACAAAAAATAAAGACTTTTAGCGCTAAACTTATATAAAATATCGTTTAATTTCTGTCGAAGTTGATAGAGCTGGAATGATGTTCTCATTACATTTAGCTTCCAACGTATATAGTGGTGCAAGCGGGCCCAACAATCCTAAATTGTAATGAGCATTTTTGAAGTTTTAGACCTGTTTCAATTTTAGATAAACCGATTCATTAAATTAAATAATGGCTATTGAAATGGCGACATCAACATTTCTCCCAAGACAAGGCAAGGGATCTAGAACCTTCCATCACCTGCCAAGCTTTTTCTACCCAATGTTGAGTTTGGCTTCCAGTCTAATCGGAAGCAGCTGAATATTACTATTTTATACGGAACGACTGTCACACGATAACGCGATGGCTGAAGGGATGGTTGGGTAATACGATGCCTATAGATGACACAATCCTAACAAGATAGACATCCTATTTTATCTATTCTTAGCCAAAGTCCTCTAATTCTTGAGCAGGATGCAACTGCAAGAGATCCTGTACTTACACTATTTATAAATAAGAAGGTCGGTGCAGTATCCACTCACTTGGTAAGCTTGGTAAGATTTTTATTAATAAATTAGGTGACCTGCGCGCGACGCGACGTTTAGTGATGGGACATACGAGCGCGGTTAGAACGGCGAGCTTGTGTTCAAATGTTCTGATTTTAATTTAAGTTTGTTGATCAAACACCTGATCCTAAAGTTACTTTCACTTTATGACTTTTAGGGTTCAATTCTCAGTTTCTCACACCTTTTTTTTTTTTTTCTTTTTTCGGCTGATAAATCATCAAGTAACCCCTCCCGCTCTGGGCTGAGCAGGCGGGAGTGTCAGACTTTTACTGACTAAAACCCATCCATGTTCTTTCCTTTGCCCTTTGTGTTCCAGGGCCGCGGTATCTCTTTCGAACAGTCCCGCAACCCTGGCAGGCGTCGCGTCGGTCCTTTCGGACCCCTTCCTGTTTGCTGACTCTCTTTGAGGCGCGCGTGGAAAACTCACGCGCCGTCGACACGGCCTGTCGTCATAAGACGGACGGACGGCGAGCTAGCCCATAGCTCACCGTCCACAGGTCCGCGCCTACGGCGCCTGGTGCGTCTCCCGCGGCGACTGGGACGTGAGGTTCTCTCCCTCTCACGTTCCGCCACCTCCTTCGCTTGACTTCGCCAAGTCTCTACCTGGAGAAGTCGTTTAAAAAAGGCTTTCATACGAATATCAAGGTTACGAGAGAAATAATAAGGTGCGTATTAGCATTAATCTGTTGTTCACGGTACATATGGGAAATTCGAATGTTCCTCATTTTTCATAGAAAAGGCAGGGACCTCCTACCAAGGCGCATTGTGTCTGCTGGGCATCTCCATCTACCCGTCGTTTTTTTTCGGGTTTGTTTTGTTAGTCGCACGGTTAACTCTGGAATCGCGATGTAGGATACGTTAGTGCAGTTAAAAGCAGCCGGCGACGATTCACGTGTTGCTTTGTACCTGATTGCCGGGGTGGGTGTGGTGCTCCCAAATGTCATTACCCCCTTTATAGCTATCAGCAGAAAGTAGAAATTTCAACAACAACAATCTCAACCTACAGCCTATCTCCCATCTCTTCGACGACAACGCCAAGTTAATTCTTGTATCTTTTTCGATCATTGCTGATATCATCGCATTATTCACCACTATCGAGCATTTAAATTATAATCAGTACTAATTGTTTGCATGCTTTCAGCACAATTAGTAATCAGCAATCATATTCATCATGATTAGTTATCTACTTGTATTTAGGAAAAGAGGTGTATTTAGGGTAAAGGCGAGGGGTCTTGCCGGGGCTGCGGGACTGTTCGAAAGAGATACCGCAGCCCTGATGATGAAGGAACATGGATGGGTTTTAGTCAGTAAAAGTCTGACACTCCCTCCTGCTCCGCCCACAGCGGGAGGAGTCATTTGATGATTTCCCATCTGGAAAAATAAAATAATAAAGGGCGCGGGGTCTTTTAAAGTAAAAAAAATAAAACAGTTTTCTGCCTAAATTATATTACTGTTGATCAACATGTCATCTGCCAATCTTCTGTACCTGGTGACATTGCTAACTATACGTATACATGTAACATGACATCACGCCTGTAATCCTCGAAGGGCATTGCAGAGGTGTACATAAATGGGTGTAAACCCACATTTCGACCAAATATATATATGCACTTAAAAGTAACCAATGCTCGAACAACAGATAGAAATGAATTCCTACTACTTGAAACACTTAGAAACTATTTCAAATACTAATACTAAAATGACTAATCAAAAACGTCATTGGCGTACCAACCTTACGCGTTTGAACTACATACTATTTTGCTATCTGTAATCTAAGGGGTGCGCGCGAACGTTATCTCCCGGGCCCCCGACACGTGGTAGTAGGAACAATGGGCAGTCGGTCAGAGTTCGAGATAACCCTCCGCTCGCCCCAGACGGAGGGCGAAAAAGTTGCCAGGCCCATAAAGATGTCCCACTCAAAAAAAAGCCCGTTTTCACATATCTAAACGAATGCCTAATTAAAAGCGCTCTGTTCGATTTTCAACGGTCCACTCAACGCCTAGACATAAATCACTTAGTTCTAGTGAAAATGAGCCTCAGCCCTTTGATAATGGTCAATGATTGAGTAATAACTTATCGACAAATATGCTGTGTATTCAGATTAAGCAAAGTAAGCAAACTGGGAATTAGGTGCGGGCATTGTTCAAGATAATAAAGTATTGATAGTAAATAATTACCTATGCATGACGAAGCGTCTGGCGAAGAGTGCTATAAATATCTTTAGAATTTCAAATTATTATAAAAGGTTTAAGTAGATTTAGTAAATTAAGCTTTAACAGCTTTTATTATTCCCTCTGCTGTTACATAGATCTGTTCTCTCAGGGAGAGAGTGGGCATGGGAGTGAACCGACCACGCGGGCCCAGTGCGGTCGCACATGTGTTCAATTTTGAAAACTGTCATGATTAATTGATTACACAAAATAACGCGCATGCCTGGATGTTCAACCAGGACATAACAGCTCATATTTCGGGGCCATAAACACCGAGTCACCACAGAACAGCAAATGTGAGAATCGAAAAAGTCTGGAATATACTAAACATTTTTTTTAATTATTGTGAAGAACGTGATCAATTTATGAATCATTATTATTTTATTGATCACGCCCAGGGAATTAAATTACACCACGATGGAATACTCATAGATTACTAGAATAAAATATAATTCTATGTTCAACTAACTATACCAGACTATTACTGTCCCACTGCAGGTCAAAAACCTCTTTGCAAAAGACAAGGTACGAGCATTGATCAACTAGAAACAAATAATTTAATTCATATCCGGCTCGAAGGACAAAACAGAAAAATAAAATTTTAATAAAATTCTCATCCATTATTACCATTAATTTTATCTTAGAATGTATGAGATGATAAATCAATAGGATCGCCCCCTTTTACATGGTACTTAAACATAACTAGCGGAATTTGGGCGCACTATACAAAGCTCTACCTACGAGTAGGTATAGCTATACAATTTAAAAACGTTTTGTGTCATACACATCTCGTGATTTTTATAGTGAGCTATTAATTTATTTCATTAATTAGGTAATACACCATTCAATTTCGACGCATAATAAGCAAATTTTACACCGGCAAACGGAACAAATACTATAAGATCAAACCACACGATAGTTTACTGCATTTCACAATTGGAACACAAACCGATTAAACAAACTCGATATAAAAGTCCCAGACAAAGACTTGTTGATTTACAATTAAAAACAAAATAATCGACTTCTGACAAATGTTTATCAAGAAACAAGCTATCAGTGCAGCCCATCTTTTGGAAAATGCAAAGATTTTCAAATTAGTTAAGGAAAACAGAAAACATTTGTGCGGTAAACAATTTGATTGACCCAATTCCTGCTGCAGGTGGTTGTAACATTTTGATCTTTGAGCTGGCTTATCAGAGTATGGAGCTCTAATAGAAAAAGAGGCCATCTTTTTCTGGTTTTCTTACCACTGATTTGTGGGCTACTGTACTGTTGTGTTAACACCTCTGGAAGTAAGCAATCTGTTTGTTGACGTATTTTTATTTATTTGACCTTTGGTTTCTGTTTTCAAACGTCACAATTTATACTTTCATAATAATTTTAAACTTCTATAAATGTTCTGAGAAGGGCAGCAATTAATACATTAAAAAAAAAAACTGATTGTAAAGTCTTCTCGTATTATCTCTTTTGTCGAAGTAAAAATATATGTATTAAAATATCATTAACACCTTAAAAGTAATTAAAAATTAAATTAAATTTTTATTTTTAAAAGTAACAATATTTTTTATAAACAATTGTAGTGAGTAGGATTAAATTTGCATGATTTGTAAAGCTTGTATTTTTTGTATGTATTCCGTGAAAAGTGTTTTTGGTACATATCTATTTTAATTTATTTATGTAATGTGTCACTATTTTTTTTGCAAAATAAAACATTTTTTAAAGTTCTGCTAATTTACAGATTTTTCCAACTAGACTAAAGGCAGTTTGCCATACTTTTAGAAACAACAGTAGCATTACCAGACGGTAATTTATTTATTTATTTAACACTCTAAGCACAAAGTACATTTGCGGACTTAATGCCATAGGCATTTTCTACGAGTCAACCTTTGGGTGATTCAGAGACAAGCAGTGGTAGGTGTAATTCAATATTGTAATTATTTTGTGGCTGATCACCTGAACCCTGAACTCAATAATCACCACACTAAAACGAAAAACATAAATTAATAATGCAATTAAATAGACCTTCTATTATAATTTTATGCTCAACACAACAATAATTTCCTTACTTACGTCATTTAAGTAAATAACCCACATTCGGCAGTAAACAGCTAAACATCAACCTGCTGATATCAAAACAAACTCAATTTCCACATTCAAGCATTATTTCTTACCGCGCATGCCCAGTATTGACCAACGCGATTCTCGGCACGCGCCAAGCGACCGTTCGCCGTCGTTCCTTACCGTGTGTCATGAACATACCTATTATCACTTAACACTAAGTACGCGCGTCGTCAGTGTTGGCGGGACGAGGCACACGGTGCAGGCGCCCGATAAAAAAAATCTTCAAAACAAAAAAAAATGTATAAAACATCGAGGTGATTGTTTTCAAAATTAGTCCCGAACTGTGGGTGTGAGAGTGAACTGTTATTCCAATGAATTTCAATTAAAATAAATAATAACAGTAAATAAATAATAGCAAGTGCAATAAATAATAAAACATTTTTAAGTATTTTTCTACTGCATTTAGAAAAATGTTTGCGATATTTGTGTTGTTTGTGATCAGTTCGGCAGGTGGGTGTTGCAATATTAGTTTTCTTATTATTTTTTTGTGGGTGTAAAAAAATATTATCGAACTGAAAAGAAAATCTTTTACCAACACCATTTAACTTTGCTAGGGTTTAGAAATTAGAAATGAACAGGTGATGAACTGAAACTTTAGAATTTCCTTTTTTTTGTCAAGTTCATCACTCACGGTTTTCTCCATAATGATTCAGATGCACATTTTATTCATTAACAGAGCAGTGCAAATCTATAAAAATGTTGAACGTAATAATTGACCTACAAATAAGTTTGTATTGTGAATAGCAAAAAAAAATATAATTGATATTAATGTAGACTCGAAATTATCTTTTTTCTTGCCACCACTAGAAATTATCTTCTTTCTATTAATTTTCAGAATATTTGTAACAGTTCTTTTAATTTTAAATAATCCTTTTTTTGTTGAAATTATTTTTGTAGAAATTAAACTTTTTTACTATTGTTACAGACTTAAGTCTCCAGGCGGAATGGACCTATGGCCGTGAGTATTACTTATCACCACCTGGATTAGAGAGGTGATGAGGTTCACCTCTCTAATCCAGGTCTAGTTAAAAACCAACGTCGAGCATTAGTTGCTCGGCATTTTGCTAAACTGAGCCTATTTGGCGCAGCCGTGAGGCACACGTGCTACACTTTTTATTTAATTTAAACTTTTTTGTTTTTTTTGTTTTATACTGTGTGCACTTGGGGCATGTGCCAAAAAAATGTATTTTCTTCTTCATAAAATTCGTATTTAATAGTGAAAAACGGAATCTAATTAGGTTTTGACGGCACGGTTGGCGCAGTGGTTGAGCGATTGGCTGCCGCGCTGCGTATCGCGGGTTCGATTCCCACATGGAACAAATATTTGTGTGACCTACAGGGATGTTATTCCGTCTATCTGTTTGTGTAAGTGAGTTTAAATGTTTGTAAACGCACCCACGATACAGGAGAAATTCCTAGTGTGGGGCAAAGTTTTACGAATGTTATACCTTAATTTTTCTTTAAAGTAATAAAGAAGATAGCTTACTAATATGTATATACTTTACCATAATTTTTACACAATCAAGGATGAGTGAAATATTTCAAATCATTAAAACACCTTTATCTAAACCTGACAATTATACAAAAAACTTGTTTATTCGGATAGTCTATTAATTTTTATGGCTAAGAAATATTTTAACTCGATTCGAAATATTTAAACAGCTAATTATTATATTTAAACCATTAATAATAATACACTGTTAAGCCAGAAGGAATTTAGTTTTTTGCAGAGTTTTTAGTTTTTAACTTACAAAAATGGAAACTCATGCAAAGAATTTTGCATGAGTTTTCATTCTTATACTAGCTTGGTTTGGTAGTAGGTAGGGCGCCACAATGATAACTTGTCAATAATTAAATCTAAAACCGTCAAAACAAATGAATCATGCACTACATTAAAAGTTAATAATATTTGAGTGATTTTATCAAATTCTCATATTAACTTATGTACTGTACCTAAATTCTATAGATATCTACTTACCTAATAATATCATGATTAAGTTAAGTAGACGGTAAGCAATATAATAGGTACTTCAGATATCGATATAAAATAGTAGGTTATGTAGTTAATCATCATCCTTTGAAATAAAAAAGCTTCTGAGTACCTCCAGAGACACATACTACACTAAGGTACCTCATCAATTCTTGAAGATGATGGCTTCGATTCCCAGGCATGGAATCAAACTTGCGACTATTTCAACTTAGAAAGCCAATCATGTGGTCTTTGTGGTCATGAAGATTAACGCCACCTTTCATTGCAAAATTTAAGTATCCGTGGATATTTTGTAATACCTACTTCAAAGTTGGTCCTTTATTAATTGAAAAATTATTCTGTTCATGACTAATTTCACCCCCTGGAAGCATGCCAATGAATTCAAAGTCAGCCGATAGGCCAAAACCTAGCAAAAATAGTAGACCGGCACAGTGCAAGTCTTACTCGCGGATTAGGGTTCTGTACCAATAAAACTAATAATCCTATGTAAATTTTCTTGATTTTGAAGATGGCGCGGAAACAAAATTGTTCTGGTTATTATTTTCCGTATTAGCGTCCATAGTTACACTTATTGTGAGCTAAAATGGTTTAAAAAATATAGCCCTGTGACACAGACGGCATCACCATCACCCTTGTCCCATTCTACTTGGGGTCGGCGCAACCCGTTTTCTTCTTCCATTCTCCCCTGTCAGACGTCACGGCATCATTTACACCTTTCTCTTTCATATCATTCCTCACACAATTCATGCATTTTTGCTTGAGCCTTCCTCTCCCTCTCAACCCATCAACATTCACCTCCATCACTCCTAGTCACATGCGTTTCATCTCTCTTCATTACATGTCCAGTGACACAGACAGCGTAGGCACAATACACATTTTGTCAAACCAGTACATCATCATCTTCAGTCTCTTGCCCTTATCACAATTAACCGATACAGTCAGGTCAAAAACCGCCTGCGAACATCGGTGTCGTGACGTATAGTTTAATATGGTATCTGCCAGAGTCTGAAGCTTTGTCTGCAATTTTTCCGGATTGACCGAACCATTCAAAAAACCCTTTGGTATTCCTTGACCCTTGGGTATTGAACCCTAAAAACGTGGCGATGTCACGAGCGATGGTACGACGATAAGTGCTGCACTGCTGCTACTGGTGTTTACTAATTACAAACACGAGACATCGATTAAAAGATTATCTTATCAGATACTTAATCTAAAAGCTCATCAATTACAAAATGATTTATGTGCTACATAGTATATCTATAACCAAATCACAAATTCATTTATGACAGAAAACCTTTATTTGAGAATAAAACTCTATACATATAAACTCAAACCCGGCGCGATCATAATTCTTGGAAAAATAATGAGTATTAGGACCATATCTGAGGACTTGCCCTAATACCCAATTTAATGGTTTTCGATAAATCTCTATCGGCCATCATCCCAGTAATCACTACTGCCAAATCATCTGTCACATAATCCATTCATCCTTTGGTCATCCGTTGCTTCCACAATCTTCAGCCATCTTGTAACGCAAATAAAGTTAAACTAGAACATGAAAATACCATTCGCGTTTATTTATTTATTTATTTACTTAAGGTTCACCCACAGCACATACATACACATACATATATTAAATCGTACGGTGATATTCTAATATATATGCCAATTACAGGTAAACACAACATTGACAACAGAGACGCCAGATTACCGCTTAGTTGCTAACTTAAGTCTAGGTGTACAATTGGTTCAGAAATGGAATATAAGTTTTGTTATGAAGAAAATGAAAAATAAAACAGAGGAACTCGTTCATTAACAACACAGATAAATTTTGACTAGGTTTCATTGGTGTGTAGGAAGGATAAGACTCTTGATTTAAACTTCAACTTACGGTCATTAAATATATCTGCTTCGGGTACGGACTTATTAAGTGAATTAAGGTTGTCACACATCTTAGCGAGTGGGTTATAACGCTATGACGCCTGTAATCCCGTTGGGTGAGGCAGAGGTGTACCTAATAGTATACCTACACCCACATTTCGCCAGTGCGAGCCTATTACCATATCAACCGGGCACAAACCCAGACTAAAGTATAACAAGTCAATATTAAACCCTCATTTTCTCCCCACAGAGGAAACACAATGGCCAGGAGTGTGCACGGTAGGCAAGCTGCAGTCTCCGATCAACATCATGTCTCAGGAGACAGTGCTGGACAAGAACCAGGTCCACATCCGAGGACCCCTGGTCTTTCGCGGGTATTCGGATGTCGAGCTGGTCGCTAGCAATAATGGACACACGTGTGAGTAGAATGTGATTTTTATACCTGATACATAGACATTCCGCAATAAGATAAGAAATTGACAAAAATGGCGTTTTTTGGACCCGAATTTATGCAATTTAGCTTTACGCCTCCTTTAAATGCATACAATTTGGAATGTAGGAAAAATTAAGATTGCTAGGAATAAAAGCTAATTACTGGGGCCTTGGGGTCCGGTTGTTCGACTCTTCACGTAACCAAAAGGCTGGCCTTTTTTTGGTCAATGAATCAGCATTGCCATCCAATGAAGCAATTCTGCCATCTGGGCACTCACTGGGCACACAAACACTATTTTGACGGCCTATAAATCCTTGCCCATTTTGATACTTGTACTTACATATCATTATTATTCTAAGTCTATTTAAAGTTTGTAATATAACCTTACCTCAAGTTCAAAGAATGTTATGGTTCTAGAACATTTTGTTATCCGCCAACCTTGCTCCACAAAAAGTAACTTCGGTATGAGTGTACATTTCCAGATATTAATAAAAATGGGATATAAGACGAAAGGAGGTAAAGAGGAAATTATATGGAAATTAAGTTCCGCTACAGGAAGCGCCGAGCGCTGGAACCTTTCGATCCTACTAACAGCTTCCGGTTGAGCTGGAACCCTACTCACAACTTGCCGTGTATGACATACGTGTATATGTATTTATACGCCTAATACGTAGATCTAGAAGATTTATGCCCGTTTTCACTAAAACCAGGCGACTCATAAATAAAGGGTGTAACAAGACCCTTAACGAAGCCGAAATCTACCCGTCAGCGTCATTGCGATCATTTTTTAGTTATAGACCATACCTTCTAGTTACGGTGATATTGGAGAAAAAAAAACTTGTGAAAAAGTTTGAAGTTTGACCAAGTTCAAACTTTTTCACAAGTTTTTTTTTTAATACATGTTTTTAACGTAAGACTTTTATTTTAAACACCTCCACAACCCCTGTAATATTCAATCCATCCATCAGCACGATGTTATAAGTGCGTTACATTGAGTCTTACAAAAGAAAGTCATTTCCCAGCGCAATTTTTTGCGTAAACTTACTTAGTTGGATGTACAGAATGCTTGGTTGACGGCTTCGTGAAGGGTCTTGTTACACCCTTTATATTGCCTGTTGAATTTTTAGTTTCGGACGCTGCTGGCAATTATATATGTAACTATGGTTGCGTGCAATCTATGGTTGTCGACTACGATGATATCTCTGGCATATGTTAATAGTTGATTTTTGTCATTTTAATATCTCGAAGTCGAGCCACCACCACAGTCGAGCACCTTTCGTGTTCCACTCCGAAATTAAAAACCAAAAAAATCATTTGCCATTAACAGGCACATATCTTTTGCTCCTATATTTCTCTAGATATATATACCTCGAACCTACAATAGAGTGATCATATTATTGTCAAATTCAAAGAACAGGTTTACACTAAAAAAATACCTATTAAATACTCCAGCAGGCAGGCGCCACATGACATTCAAATGACTTTGCGATCAGTTTTCCCGTAACAAGCGTGCTTGCGACCATTATAAAAACGCTGGACCCACGAAATAGCCTTGAGCAAATAAACTGAACTTCCATGTTTGTTTCAGTGAAATGGGCCGGAGTCAAAGATGAAGCACCAATTCTGTCTGGTGGTCCCCTGAGAGGAAACTACACCTTCCTGCAGTTCCATTTCCACTGGTTATCGGAACACGCCATTGATGGAATTAAGTAAGTGCCTACAGTAGACACAACATCTCGCCAGGTATGTGTACGTCCTCTGTAATAGGAGGCAAGTCCTGATACCGGGCGGCAATGCACAAATAATTAAATACCTTTTTAATTTATAAAAAGTATTGAATAGAGCCACCACCTTTACCGGATTCCACTGGATATTAAATAAGACTTTATGATACAAAAATTGACACCACTATTACTCCGTCCGTTCATCAGTTTTTAGGTAATTAATGACGTGGTTATTTATTATCTTAGAACACATTTATGACGAATGTAAACATGATTAGTATTTCATTACTTGTAGATATCTCTGACAACCTCACAAACTGCCTTTACTTACTTTTCAGTCCTTATCAAAATCTATCTACACTAATATTATAAAGAGGAAAGATTTGTATTTTTGTGTGTATGTTTGTAATGAATAAACTCAAAAACTGCTGCGCCGATTTCAAAAATTCTTTCACCATTAGAAAGCTACAGTCACCCTGAGTAACATAGGCTATAAAAAATATAAAAAAATCTTATGCGAACCGTGCGAAACCGGGACGGGCCGCAAGTTCAAAAAAACTCACTGCATCCACACATTACAAGCTAACAAAAATTCAAAAAGGTCCCTCACCAATTTCATAACGAGAGTGAGTCGTTCTGCTAATTAAAGCCTTTGACTTTTGGTTCTTTTTACAACTCTTTCGAAAGCCTATCTTTTCAGTAATCTGAGCATGAAAGGGCGACCTTTCCCCATTCCCATTTCACACCTTTTCATTCCAACTTTGCCTTTTCATTGCTAACGATGCCAGTACGTGACTTTGCATTTACTGACCGTACCTACTACCTACCCTATTTTTTGCAACCCTGGTCATTCAATACAATAATAAAAAGAAGTTAAAGCTTTGTATATATGTATCGTATATATTTCTGAGAGAAAGGAAGACTGTTTGTTGCTTGGAAAACTGTTTAATTTTTTTTTAATTCGTGAGATAATTGCCTTTTATTTATATGTTCAAGCGGTTGGCGGATGTCGTTTATTCAATGTAGTAAATAAGTATGTTGTTTATTGCTGACAATTACTTAATCATTAAAGCGATTGATAGTTATTTAATTTATCAATGAGAGGGCAAGATGAAGCAGATGCTACTGTGGTATCTTAGGAGTTCACTACGAAACAAATGAATGCGTCTCATTCAAAGCGCGATTTTTAGAAATTGAAAAGTTGGAAACAAATCATTTCGTTTACCATACACTGAATAGTCAATAATAGTTTCATCGTAAGTACACACACTTGAAAAGTAACTGGCTATTTAATAATTGTACTCTATCATTATTTTCGTCAAGTGGTAATTAGTCCAATTGACAGTCTGGATGACTCTCGACTGTATGCAGAGACGTATTCTTCATTTTCTCATTTTCACCGTTTTCAATCATCAGCGATAACTGCTTATTAAATATCTAATAAAATTACCAGTGCATTCACCCGCCAAAAACAGTACAGATTGTCACCGAAAACCTTGGTTTGACGATAAAAATAAACGATAATGTGAAGTAATTATACTAGATGTTATTTAAATGCGAGACTTTTAGTTATGTAATGAGTGTAATAGATAATATTTAAATTGAAAACGAGATAACATTGATAGTGTAAATGTTATTAAGATAGTATAAGTTCCGCTATATTATCTTGAACGGATGTCGGCTAAACAAAAACTTTTCTTTCTTTTCACTTTTTTTTTCAAAGACACCATCGCTCGTGGTGGATTTTTAATAAAAAATATTCACAAAATCAATCAATCAATTTTTACTACTGTTGAATCAGAAAGTGTATGCGCTTCGGTACTTTGTGTCACCGAATTAGTACGAGTCACCCCACAGAAGAAGCTTCTAGTTTTTGTACCACCTTTTCGAGTCTGCGTTTTGCGAGTCTGTCTTTTGTTGGGTTATGTAGTCCAGTTGTGCCTCATCATATTTTTGGGGATCGTATGGAGTCGTTAATCTCTTATTTTGAAACCATGGTAACACAAAATACACACATCAAAAGTGTCTAGGGATCAACATATATTTTTGCAATAACTTTTCTCCTGATTGATATTAATTAAAATTTTCTTTAAGGATTCATCAAATAAAGTGTTTTCGTTTGTCACAGTAACGATAAACCAAGTCACCTTTGCATTAATAAAGAAATTTGCCATTTTCCTAATAAAGGGATTTTTGACATTTGAACCACTAACACAAAAGTTCGAAAAAAAGACTGAAATAACAGTTTTCTTTAAAATTTTATTGGGTAACTTAAACAATTAATAATCCGTGTTTCTACCGCGAACACTAACAACACAAGAACATCGGTTTGGCATACTCAAAATGAGTTCATCCAAATCACGCTGTGGAATGGCCGCCCATGTTCGTTGCAACAACAAAAAAAGGTCTTCTTGCGACTGGATACCCTCCATATTCGGCAGAGCTCTTCTCTGTAGCATATCCCATGCATGCTCAATCGGATTCAAGTCTGGCGACTGAGCAGGCCAGGGCAGGACATTGATGTTAGCTGCGGCGAGAGTCTGTCTTACAACTCTTGCGGTGTGCGGTCGTGCATTATCATGCATTAACTGAAATAAGGGACCGATTTGCACTTGTAGAGGAACGATGACGTCTGATACAATCGTCTCAGCATAAATTTGAGCGTTGAGGTTGCCTCTGATCCAAATCAACTCAGTTCTTCCGCCGATCCAAATACCCGCCCATACCATGATGGTTCCACCACTATAAGGATGGACTTCCTGGCAGGATTTTAATCGCTGTTGGCGTCCAGGGGTTCTCCAGTGTCGTATACGTCTTGTATCCGGTCTCATACCAAAACGAGACTCATCAGAAAAGCACACGAAACGCCATTGTTCTTCTGCCCAATTTCTGTGTTCAAGAGCCCATTGATATCGTATCCTACGATTGTGCATTGCTATAGGTGGTACCCGTAGCGGTCTTCGGGAATGAAGGTTCACTTCATGCAAGCGGTTTCTGACTGTTTGGTCGCTAATTAAGTTCCCTGAAGAGTGATGAAGCCTCACGGCTAACATCATGGCGGTTATTGTTGGAGCTCTTCGAGTTAAGATTTGAATGTATCGGTCTTGTCTCCGTGTGGTGCAGCGATACCGTCCTCCATGGCGCTCAGCCACGGTACCAGTGCTTCGGTAACGTGTCCAATGTCGACTGATAACACTCTGACTTGTATTCAGAGCTAAAGCCACAGTACGTTGCCGGGAACCAGCTTCTATCATTCCCACGGCTCTGAGCATTTCTTCCCTGCTTAAATGACGTCGCCGCTCCATAATAACGTTGGTTTTAATCAGTAGTAGGGAAACAGTAGCACTAATAATGTCTTCAATGCGTTGTATGTTTTTATAGGGAAAATATTGACAGCTGATTTTCATCTTTTACTCGAATTTGATTCACAGTTCCTAATTCAAATTATGAAATGCACCAAAAAGGATCCATATAAATTTATAAAATCATAAATTTATTACAAAGCCACATCTCAATCTCAAGAAATCCACATAAAAATGCTTGATCCCTAGACACTTTTGATGTGTGTAGATAAAGAATTCCATGGTTGTATCAACTCTATAACAGATCTCATCATAGCGCGTTCGTATTTCCGAAGACAGACGATGTTCGCCGAAGTGCATACTTTTACGGGGAAACATGTAATTGATAGCTACACTGTATTGTATGTTTGTCAGTTCATACTGACACTGACTTTAAGTTTATTTGGTACACTTCAACAACAGTCATTACCCCGAGAGAAGGTACACCAACAAAGGAACGTAAATCATCCCAAAATTGTCCAAAATACTGTAATCTTTGTACAAATCAAATCGTACAATATAATGTCACCTGTGATAAGTGGGTATCAGCAGCGTTTGTGTAAGGATTAGCTGTATACTCTGTGGCGTGTGAGTGACATTTATTTGTTCCCTAATTTTGTAATAATACTGCCGCATGCCAGTTTCTTTCCACACTGGAGACTGTAGAAAGATTTTAGAACAATTAAGTGTAGTATTTTTGCAAGAAAATTGCGTAACACACTTACACATAATTGCCATTGATTTTGAGAATTCAAGAACATTCATTGCTATCATTTTAGTAAGACAATCGCTTAGACACTTTACTTTATAATAAGAAAAAACCAGAAATCATCAAATAACTTTTTTTTTTGTTTTACTAGCTAATCAGATAAAAACAGTAAAATATGTCAACATATAATAAAATAAATGAGCTACCTGTTTCTTTATATAAATGTGTACCTACCTATTAGTAGAAAGATATTATACAGTTTACGACATGTAGTAAAAGAAGAAAGTCTTCTCTTAGTCGGTTTCAATTTTCAAAAGCACCGAAGTCAGTGAAGGAAATTGCAATATTCAACTTCGTCTCTAAGATGTTCCACTCTCCGGCAATGACTTCAGAATTGGAAGAAAGAAAGAGAACATGTTTATGTTTATTTTTCAAAAGTCGTATGTATTGAAAAAATCGTTTTTGATTTGGTTGGGAACCTCTACAATCCTACCAAGGCGTATCGTATTACCAAGCCAGAACTAGGTTGGGGAGGTCAGTTAGCATTTGCCAAGTGTAAAATACTGGTATTCATTTCGACTGGGACCGAACCCATATATATATATACCCATACATATCTGAGAAAAGCTAGGCAGATGATGATAATGATCCAAATCATAATGGCAGAGCGGTGCCCATCCGACCTCTTGCCGTCAGTAACATAAATCACTCTATTAATATCATCAAAATCTATCCTACTACTGCAAATTTAGATTCAACCGGCTAGACTGGAAGTAGATCTCAAAATAGCTTCTGGTTAAGCAGATGATAATGGTGATTTTACAGAATACCCTGATTTTACCTGGGTATCGCAGTACCCAGTAAATGGGTTGTGGATATAGTTGTAAATAAACCGTTTTAAACCAAAATCAGTGGTTTAAAACCCGTTTTAAATTTGTTTAAAACGGTTTAAAACCACGACCACGTGGGCCGTACATTGATTACGAATTACTTAAAAAAATAGTTTAAAAGGCTAATTGAAATCATTTACCATTTTTATTAATATATGTCATATATCATATTTATACTACTATTTAGGATTAGACACTGAAAACAATCATGTTTTGGGTATTTATTAAAATAAAACGGCAATGCCGCATTTTTATTTTTCACTTTGCTACCAAAATCGCAACGGGGAGAGATGGGGCAGGTAGGGATCGATTTTATGTTTGTCTGTCATGTTAATGAAGGTTATTTTAAAACATTTTTATTTTATTTTCCTTTTATATATTCTAAATCAGGAAGGAGGTGTGGTCTAGATAACTTCGTGTAAAGCCTCAGTGCATTCCAAAAAAAACATTCTAAACCATATTAAACCGCTAAGTGTGGTTTTTAAATCGTTTTAAACCAAAAAGACCGTTTAAAACCAAATGGTTTAAAACGTTTAAAATTCGTTTTGCATCTCTAGTTGTGGAGCACAGATACGCAGTAATTTTATGTAAAATACTGTTATTCAGCTGTATCCCCTTAGACTGGAAGCCGACTCTAACATACTTGGGAAAAGTCTAGGCAAATGTTGACCCTGATTTAACCAAAGGTTTTTGTCAACAGGTATCCTTTAGAAGTCCACATGGTCCACATCAAGACTGGCTTGACTTTGGACGAAGCTATGGAGAGATCTGATGGATTGGCTGTCATTGGTGTGCTCTTTATGGTAAGTAGAAAATATCAATTAAAAAATGTTTGTGGCGGTTTGCAACGCCACGTACGAACTACGGACCATAGTTGTCAATATGCAAAATGCTACATCACGAAAGCAGAGTTCTACGCTCATAAAATACATCCTTACTTCCTTACTAATATTATAAATGCGAAACTAAGTTTGTTTTTTACCTTTTCACCCCTAAGCCAGTGAATCGATCATCCTGATAGTTTGCAAATAAATACCTATGTTGTCAGGTGTACAGAAACGGACATACCTTTCATCCCGAAAAAAGTACTGTTCCTGAGGAAAACAACAATAACGTTCTTATGATAATAGATGGCGCCACGTGTCTTTCGAATCATTTTTGAATCATTACTAAAGAATTGATTGTCTAATTCTAAATTAACGCGAGCGAAGCCGCGGGCAAAAGCTAGTACATAATATATAGAGACCTCCGACGAGCAGTAGCTCACCAGACACAACACCGGTCTGACCGGCGCGGATCCTCTCGTTTCAAAGGAGGATTACGCATGCACTTTTCTAGCAGACATCTCTATATTCACACGATGAAATTTTAGATAAATTGGATTTTCCCGGCTACCCGACTTGTGCTTCTTCTTTCGTGTGGTTAGTGGCTAACCTGATGTCACAGTTTTAATGCCCATAGGAATCTGAAATAGCTTTACATCCCGTCGAGAAAATATCTCTCAGGCATGCCGGTTTGGTTTCACGATGTATTCCTTTACTGAAGCAAGTGATAATTAGACAATACGCGCATGAATCCGAAAAATCAGAGGTGCGTGAACTCGAGACCTATGACATGTCAGGACGACGGTCACACTACTAGACTATCACTGCTGCTTGTGCTGAATCAGGCTGACTTGGACATATTTATGTTTTGTAACACCCCTTGCAAGCCTTCATCGTCAACACACGGGGTAGTAAATCTAACATTTATTTCTTCTTTGAAGATAAACAGAGGACATGAGAGCGCAAATGCTCTGGAGCAGCTAACACCATTCGTGCCGTACATCGCTAGCAGCGCTTCAAACCAGACCAAGGGCCACAAAGTTGACATCACGTAAGTACATGCTATATTTTATGAGAACATGTTTGAATGTTTCTGCCAATAAATGTAATACAACGAATACGGAGGTTCACTTTCATATAGTTTACCTTACTGTTCCATCGTGTTATGTTAACTGAATTTGATCCACACTAGCGTATTCAGCCTAGAAAGTACCACACAAACTCTAGTTCTTGATAAAAACTTCCTCTTTGTGAAGGCGAGCCAAAATGCTTTATACTAGGAAAATACTAAAAGGTTACAAAATTCGTTCCATTGCTTCTTGAAATTGATTATAGGAAGGAAGTCATTAGTGGAAATTATTATTGTAGGGGCTTAGGGTGACGAAAGCTATAGAGAACAATAGCAGGAGGTTTTAGCTGCGGTTAAGTACTTCAATTCATTATCAAGGACAAATCAAGTGACTCTTTAACTATACCTCCTACCCAATCTTCTTTTCTCTATCAACTTGACCAGAATAGCTTCAGTAAGGAGTAATTGCTTTTAAAGCATTTCGTATGTGTACAAGAACACGATCTCTTGATAGTTTATGTCAATCCGATACATTATTATTGAGTTTCCCCGTCATCATTTATCGCTGATTGAATTTCATTTTGTCTCGGTAGCCTGGCTAAATGGCCAGCATAAGGGGTAGCCTGACTAAATGGCCAGCATAAGGGGTAGCCTGGCTGACTGGACAGCATAAGGGGTAGCTTGGCTATGTGGCCAGCATAAGGGGGAGCGTGGCTGCCTGGACAGCATAACGTCAGACGTCTCCATATACTCATGGTAGCAATTCAAATGATCTTCTTTGTAACAGGCGTCTGCTGAGCCGTGAGCCTCAGTCCTACTACACGTACCGTGGATCCCTCACCACTCCACAGTGCCAGGAGATCGTCACCTGGATCGTCATGGATAAACCCCTCTTCATCACTACGGATCAGGTAAGAATTAATTTTAATGAGACATATATTTGTTTCGGATATCCAAAAGTTACTACCTTGTAATCCGTTGTTGATGGACACCCAATCTTTCTGAAATAACACGATAAACAATCGCTTGAGACTTAAAAGAAGTCTGAAAATGCCACTCCACCTTGAGCAAGTGTGGTGGTCAATGCTCACGTCTTCACTGTATGAAGAAACCCTTAATCACCCTGCAATGGGACAATGATAGGCCGGTATCATAAACATCAGATACTGAACTTCTTTTTCTCCCTTCAGTACAGACTGTTCACCAAAGTAGACGTGGGCGGTGACTTCAACTACAGGAGTCTTCAGCCTACTAACAACAGAGTGGTCTACCGCTCCATAGCCTCGTGTGCCTCGATCCTGGCGCCAGCGCTCCCTGGCAACCTGCTCACCCTCCTCTCCTGCCTGTCTACGGCCCTGGCTGCAGGAGTCAACAAGGGTGTGAGTGCCGTCTGGAATATCAAGAGGAAACTATTTGGAGACAACATCAAAAAGTGTATGAAGCTTGCTTAGTTGGATTTTGAACTTTAAAGGCCTCTTTCATCTCTAAATTCTGAGGGTCTTGAAGCGACAATCGTCTTTGAAGCGTTTTTGTATAACAAAGACTTTGAAATGAACTTATCCATCATTTGTTATCTTAGTCACTTTTAATAGTCGCGCTGAGAATTTTATGGAAAGTTGTTTCAGTTGTGTCTGAATTCATCTATGGGATGTGTCCATCTAGAGGTGGTATTGTATGGCCTAATGTATTTAGAGTATTGACAAAATTGTAGGAACTGCCAAAAAAGATATTAGTGATTTCTGAAGGTGCCAACAAAAAAGTGTTGTTTCGACATGCAGCTGACTTCTACGACTACTGTTAGTTTTGATGTGCCATATACGCAACTAATTGGAAAGGTCAGAAAATATTTTTGTGCAGTGATTTTAGGCATCTTAGAATGATACGAAAATTATGTGTTAGAAGTTCTCAAAAGGTGTTTAGCCAGACGGTTTAAGTAATTACAGTGTGTGAGATAGGATTATTAATATGCCTTTCATTTAGGTGCACTGTTGAAATTTCAACTCAACTCGCTGAACCGAGCGAGAAATTCAGCAGTGCGTCTTTATTTAGGCAAATATATGTCGCGTAAACTTAAAATGGCAATGGTAGTTTATTGCATCATCTATGTAAAATAAGTAATAAATTATTATCAATCGGCGATAATAAGGTACCTAATGACGTCAGGATCAATTAATTTTCGCCTTTTCATTATAATATGCTGCTAAGTTAATATTTTTCTAAATCCAGATGAAGACTTAGCATTTGCTATTACTAATATAAATTGATGTAATCATAATTCTTCGGTAATATGTCCGCATATTCGAAGAGATGTGACATGTATCAACCCGCACTGGGCCCTCGTGGTGGATTATAGCCCATTCCCACTCATAGAGAGGAAACAGTGTGTCCCAGCAGTGGAAATATTATAGGCTGATTATGCTTGTCCGCAAAAGAATATTTTATATCCAGGTAGTACGCTCTCGTGGGGCAATTTCGGTCATATACGCGGGCGTAGCCGCGGTCAAAATCGAGTACTAAATATTATTTATTATCGCCAATTTCTAGTCATCAGCAATTTAAAGATTGTTTTTAATCAAACTTACACTGCACGTGTTGATAAAAATGATTTAAAATGTATAGATTCGATTAGGTGATTGCATTTCATGATAGTCACACGATTTATTAAGAAGCAAAAATTAAATTCGTTTTTAATTATGGTTTATTTTACGTTCCGCTATATTGTGACGTATCGTCTGAAATATCATGTTTCACAAACTTTCTCAAGTATTAATATTGTACTTGGACCTTTTTGCACGTGGCTATAAAGCGTGTAACAGAAAGGGTATAATCATATGGAATACTGTGGTACGGACCATCAAACTGAACAACTTTCTCTATGGGACCACCATCGAAATCGTAAAAAAATAATCAGCTGTCCCATACATTGTGGTTGAGTAGGTATTGAAATTTTGTATAGGACAGCTGATTATTTTTTTACGATAATGATGGTGGTCCCATAGAGAAAGTTGTTCAGTTTGATGGTCCGTACCACAGTATTCCATATGATTATACCCTTTCTGTTACACGCTGTATAGAACTAACCCAGCCATCTTGTTTTGCAAAACAAGAAACATCTTTTTTGACTTTCCTGGCAATGTCAGTGAAGCACCGAAAGAACCATGCAATACTTTATCAATGGTCCTACTCAAATAACTAATCTTTTTCATCAACACTAGTTACTGAAATACATCTCATAAAAGCATTTGTCATCAAGTGAGTGTTTTAAAGAATTACCTTAATTTTACTCTCCTAAGATTTATAAGAAAGATAATCCGCAATAAAAAACTAGTTTCATTCCTTTTCAGCGTATTTCCATTGTGATTATATCGAATTGACGAATTATCACTTATCACCGATTTTGATTCAAGTAGGTAACACGTGAAACAAGTAGCACATGATTGGACATGTGAATTGAAATTACTGAATTTCTGGGGAAAAAAAATGAATATATGAAAAAATTCAAAATGACTTTCCAGATGACATTGTCTATTATGGGGTTCATGCAATAGCGATAGACCTAAATCCAATGCTTTGAACCCTAACTTCACTAATGTGGCATTATATTATCTCAAAATAATAATAAAATGTTTGGGTATCCATAACTATTCATGTACGAAATAGTAACCCATCATAAAACGTTACTGCTCAACGTCACATCATTTATTAGTTAATCTTTATCAGAATATTAAATTATATCTCTATTATTATAGTTATCTTAGGCTATAGGATTATCACAATGTAAAATAATACTATTATACCAATAAATATGATTTATTGGCGTAATAATTATTTTTATTTTATTAATAGATTTATTGGATGTTTGTGACGTATTTAAACTTAAGTGAAGTCATAAATGTAAGGAAATAATAATCGTAAAAGCTTTGTGTAGTTGGAAAGCGATTGATATTTCCATCATTTCAAGTGTAAATATTTCCTTTTTTTTTAAAGAATGCAACATAGTATCATAATTGACAACTACATATTATTGTTTTAACAACTATTACGACGATTTGTATAATAAGGTTTTATTTGAATAGATGTTATGTTATTTTTGATAAATAATAATCGGCTGTGAATTATGAACGATTGGAAACGAATGTAATGTGTTAAAATGTATGAGTTTAAAAAATGTACAGTATACCATAATAATCATAGTTTGAAAAATATATGACAAATTAATATAAATTATTTAGGTATTTTATTTTTCTTTATCCTGCCTACCTGCTTGTTCTTCAAGAGGGTAACTATCTGAAGAGTGAAGTATTTGTTTGATTTTATGGACCACATTGAGCACTACCTCTACTTTCAAACCAAAAATATAGTCTGTGCTACAGACCTTAAACCACGATTTTCAGTAACTGAGTCAGTAAGGCGAGGCTGGTCTGGTGCCGAGGCGGTGAGATGGATGGGTAACCCTCCTCGAATGGCGTTACCTAAATGTGAGATGTCCACGTCATCCTCGGCAGTCAGGCTCAAGTTGACTATACATACATGCTTATTTACACTAAGACATGGTCTAGGTATTCTTGCAATAGAGTGTTTAAAGAGTTTTTCATTAGGAATACCCCCCTTTTTCCATGGGACTTAAACATAGGTGATGGTAGATTAAACATGACTGGTGAATGAGGAATAGATACAAGCGTCATGTATTTTTTTTAAAAGGTTGTCCCGCACTAGGATTTTCTCCTGAATTGTGGGTGCGCTTATAAACTTTTAAAGTCACATAGACAACAGCCAATAGCCAACAGCCAACAGCCAGCAAAATATTAGTTCCGTGTGAGAATCGAGTGGCACAAAGGGCCATGGAGCGGTATAACCCTCTTAGATCGAGTGCGTAACCCCGAAATCCGCCGTCGGATGAAAGTCTACGACGTCGGGGATCGGGCGGTGCGCCTCAAATAGGCCTGGGCAGGCGATCCGGCTAGATGCGGAGATGGCCAATGGAGCAAGGCTTTGACCGAGTGGTGGCCAAGGTTAGGCGAAAGAAACCAGGGCCGTCCAAAAGCTTGTTGGGTCGACGACATTGTCAAAGTCGCGGGAAACACCTGGATAAGGGACACACGGAACCGGGAATTGTGGCAGAAAAAGGGGAAGCCTATACCCAGCAGTGGGTGATTCCGGGGTGATATGATGATGTGTGAATCGAAACCGCGACACGCAGCGCTGCAGCCAATCGCTTAGCCACTGCGCCAACCGTGCTGTCTTGCCGATACTTACTAGTCGTTTAAGGTGTTTGTGATACCTACCTGCAACCCCAATCTTTTGAGATAGCCACATGAAACGAACATAATTATCGTCATTATTAATCGAAATCCATCAATGTCCCCTTATCAACATTTACTTCACAACACTTCTAAAGCTGATAACTTTACCGAAGAATGTAATTTAGTTCGCTGACTCGGTGCCTGACCTAACTCTACAGGTAAATATACGATAAGCATTTATATGATCTCTGCTTTGAACTCACAAACACTTATGTTCGTTGTTATTATTTCATCACAACTGCTCTTAAGGCGGCTTTCTCCATAAAATTTTTCATATTCCTCTTTTTTCTTCCAGAAAAATGCCTCAAAAATGCCTCAAGAGCATATAATCATTTTCTTATAATCAAGGACTAGCGTAGACACGTTCCTGTCATATTTTTTTTCAGCAACTACTCGTAATAAGTAAAGAAAATAAGACCCTCCAAAATTAACAAATAAATGCCCCATTTTCACGGCTGTAATTAGAGGACTACCAGAGAAATTCTAAAAGTTTTCAACATAAAAGAAATTGATATGAACCTAGACATACTCTTTCTTAAAATTTTAATGTGTTAAAATTTTAATGTCAAAAATAATTGAATCGGCTCAATTTTTGTGATTTATTCGGTCTAATCCTAATTAGTTACTAACATTAGTAATCGGCTGGACCTTTAAGTAAAAGTGCTTCATCTTCTCCCATTGAATTTATACGTTTAAATTTCATGGTTTTCCTTTCATTTAATTTTTCATGTTTGTCAGAAAGATTAGGTTCTTGCGTTTGACCCCATCGATTTATGCCATAGAAGTACAGAATGTTATTTTTTCGGATTTTAGCCGATTCGATTCCCGAGTTTGGCAAGCGCATTCTCGAAAATATTTCAATGCAGATTTGTTTCTTTAAAAACAAAGGAATGTTTCCTTTGAGTAAAATTTGCTATCTCCAGTATTTAGAGTACTTTCCCTTCAGGTGAAGTTGAAAAATTCCATCCTGTATAATGTTACTTTTTCTAGAGCGTCTGGGGGATGTCATATGGGTTGAGTTTTTAAAGTCATCCTTGCCTTCTTTACTTTTTGGGCAAGTAATTTTCAGCTGCCTACCACTTACCACTAATGACTAAACAAATCAATTCCCTGAATTAGTCCAACGTTAAAGATTGTTGTTTTAGGTACTTAATTTGTCAAGATTATCATCAATTAGTGAATCATGAATCAAATTCTGATTAATTACTTCATAGATAGAGATAAGTATAGGTACACTGATAAAACTTGAGTTTTATTTGAGTGACATGATTTTGAATGTATTCTAACTATTGACCATTTTCTAAAAGTTTCTAGACGATATTATTGCAAAAAAAAATGCTGCAAATACCACTTTTTGTCATTGATATCGAGTCCAGTGTTGAGTGTAGGCTGACCTGTTATTTAATTGAAAGTCCTTACTACAGGGACAGACCAAGCTAGAAATGTTACCACGAACTTGTGGCCTACTAGCAGTTTAAAAAAAAAATCCTTTCCCGTCAATTTATTACTGCAATGTAGGTACTGTAACTTTCTCGGTAGCGTACAATTAAGAACTGTAGTTCTACCTACCGAGTTCAATGACGGTCTGCCACTTTTCACCCATAAGTTCTAAGTAATAAGGTTGAAAAGCAGTCGACCGTCACTGAACTCGGTAGTACCTCTGCCTTATGAGTGAACACAATATAGGACAAGAAAGGATGTTTGAAGGCCCTATCTTAGACAGAGTCAGTCGACAGGCCAAGTCGTGAGCAGGCCATCGCGTGCGGTGTGCCACAGGGGCCGGTCTTGGCTCCGCTCTTGTAGATCATAGGCTAGGACTGGATCTTGCGGCAGTTTGCTCTCCCCCGGGCAGAGCGTCATTTGCTACGCTCACGACACCCTCGTCACGTCACGGGGAGGGAACTTCGTTCGATGGCGCTCTACGGGGCCCTGGTGTGGGCAGTCACGAGGTGGCGTAGGGAGGCCTATTATATCCTATTATATTATACCCTGAGGCTTTGAAGGGTGAGGCTAGACGCCCCCACTGGACCGAGGGGCCTGTCCAGCCGATCCTTAAAGAGTGAGCACGAAGGCGAAACGGGACGTTGTCCTTCCGTCTGGTGCAGGTGTTGTTAAGGCATGGCTATTTGCAAATTATATGACTTTCTGGGGTGTCTATCTCTTAATAAATGACATCGAAGTTTGTAAAATAGTTTTTTTTCTTAAGTAAATGGTTGATGCGATATTCGCCGTAAAGCCGTAACAAATTGCCCCCCCCCCTCTAATTTTAAAGTAACCTATCATAAATCATTAGGAAGCAATTAAATTAGCGATTCCTAAAAATAGTACTAGTTTATCTTCAAAGTTAGACTTACATATTGATAAAACTCTATTTATACCATCATAAATACTTTGCAAAACAAAGATAAAAACTATAATAGATAAAACCTTAATTATCGAGTAAACGTCACTTAATTTCTTCATTATCAGCCCTGAATAACGTTTAGTAATGAACTTGTCTGCCTAATTTAACACAAAAATAAAGATTGAGAGGTAATCAGTAAGTAGTACCAGTAACGATTTTCACCAACAAAATAAATAAACGCTATGATTTTGAACATAACAAGGGGTATATAATGGCCGCTTTAGCAGAATCATAATAGGCTAATAATAATGCATTTTGTTATGATTCGTAAAATGGTTACCAAGTGACAAGTTATAATATTAACAACGTCGGTGACCATTTTAAAAATTTTAACGTGATTCATTATTATTATTATCCTAAGATGATTCTGCTAAAGCGACCATTTTAGACCCCCAGTTTAACTTCTGAAATCCCGATTTTCAGCGCACTGAAAACTTATTTATTCCTTTTTGCAAGGTGTTGCAACAAGCAACTTCCAGAGCTGGTGCCAAGCTACGAGACGCAGTTTCAGTTCTAGGTTGCGCCTCTAGCCTTGCTGATGGTCGTTGCTTGTTTGTACGACAGCTAGATCATTAAGCACAAGAGGCGTCTTGGACAATGTTGTTTCGAAGAGTGCAACATTGAAATGTAGTAAGATAGAAATTCATACTTATATTATAATTGCGTAATTAACTCTGTTACATTTTCACGCCTTAACAGCTGAACAGGTTTGGACGTTTAGACGAAATTTTCACACGGATATACCATCACCAGGACACGTCACTCCCCCGGGACGAGGCCCGCAAGACAAACGGGCACTAGTCCGGGGCAGCGAAAGTCCAGTGTGGTTTTAGTCAGTACGAATCTGGCAGTCTCCTCCGATTTCCCGTGTCAAAAAGCTTAGGACGTAGGATAGTTTTGTTCCCGGTAGTCGATACGTTCCCGTCAGAAAATGGTTGACCTCTACGCGGGCCAACCTGCGGCTAATGAATAATAAAATTGAATTGTATGCTTTAGTTTTTATTCTAAAGCAGCATATGATATAGAAATATAATATAATAATACCAGCCTATTGCTGTCCCACTGCTGGGCAAAGACCTCTTCTCAACAGAGAAGGCACGAGCATTGATCACCACGCTTGCTCAAGACGGGTTGGCGATTTCAGACTTTTATAAATCCAGGTTTCCGCACGATGTTTTCCTTCACCGATGTTTTGATGTCTAAGATAAACTATATAAAAATAATATAGTTTCAAAACAAGCTCAGGGCATCTGTTTCTCATTCGTCAGCCCGAGACGAGCAAAAGTGATCAAATATTCAAACACAATTTGGTGCAGGCTCCGCCAATGCATATGAGATACCTTTCGGAGTGAGGGGGCAAGCTCCATTTAATATTTATTGAAAATGCTTGTTTCACTCGTAATTATAACTTTATTTGCAATTGTTTTGACTTCAATTGAGGAGCTCGTAGCTAAATAATAACAGCTGCTCGGGTCGATCTTTAGGTTAAGCCGTGCTTGCCTAGGTTGGTCTGTGGATGGGTGACCGCCTATTACTTACCAAGTTGCCTCCGTGCCTCGGAAAATACGTTAAGCCGTTGATCCCGGATGTCATCTGTAGATCTTTGCAAGTCGTTACAGGTAGTCAGTAGCCCAAAAAATCTGACAACCAGTCTTACCAAGGGGTATCTTACCGGGAAGCCGACCCCAACATAGTTGGGAAAAGGCTTGGGCTAGGCAGATGTTGCTTTGAGTTGAATTCACAAATAGGCAGTGGTTTTTACCTGAGGGTACCATTTATTCGCGGGCCTGTGATCTATGGGCTAGCTCGCCGTCCGTCCGTCTTATGACGACAGGCCGTGTCGACGGCGCGTTCGTGTTCCACGCGCGCCTCAAAGAGGGTCAGCAAACAGGAAGCGGTCCGAAAGAACCGATGCCTGCCAGGGTTGCGGGACTGTTCGAAAGAGATATCGCGGCCCTGGAACACAAAGGGCAAAGGAAGGAACATGGATGGGTTTTAGTCAGTAAAAGTCTGACACTCCCTCCTGCTGGGCTGACCCAGAGCGGGAGGGGTTATTTGATGATTTCCCATCGGTAAAAAAAAAAAAGGGGACCATTTATTTCATTTTTATTTCTTATTTCAATTTCTTTAATTTGTAGCAATACGCTTGTCGTGTACCTCGTGTATCTCGTGGCAGCAAGACGACTATATGATATCGATTACGCCATGCCAATTAATAAACCTTTACAGTGCAGCAGTGACTGTTTCAAGAACATTTCATTTCAGAAATAGAAATCGTAACATCCAAAAATCTTAATAAATTCGGAAAATTTAATTCTGTTATTATGAGCTGTTTTACATTATAAAGTCGCCAGATCTTACAAAAGAGTTTATTCTATTTATATAACCGGATCAGATCAGTCCTAGCAATTGCGATTGTCTGCGAGGATATGACCTAATGGCCGCGAGTCTAGCGAGAGTGTTACTTCCGCTATAAAATATGTATCAAAATGAGACTAGAATAGGATGTTAAAGGTATGGATATAGGACGTAGACTAACACTGTCAAAAAGAATCGAGCACATGCATTTTGGACTCTTTGATTAGGTCTATCCTTATGAGCCAGCAGACGTGGGCCGTAAACCGTATCAGCGTAGTCACGCCCCTGTGCCATTAAAGTTTTACCCGAGATAGCATCATTGTCGTCTGTTCATATCTACATCATACCTATCATCATCATCATTTCACGTCCACCGCTGGACATAGGCCTCCCCCAAGTGTCGTCACACTGACCGGTCCCGTGCAACTCGCATCAAGCGGATCCCCGCAACCTTCACCAGGTCATCGGTCCACCTAGAGGGAGGCCTTCCAACGCAACGTCTTCCGGTTCGCGGTCGCCACTCCAGAACCATCGGCCATCCGTTCTGCGAGCAATGTGCCCTGCCCACTGACACTTCAGTTTGGCAGTCGGTAACCTCGGTTCTCTTGCGGATGTCTTCATTTCTGATTCGATCACGCAAGGAAACTCCGAGCATAGCCCTCTCCATTGCCCTTTGGGTGACTTTAAGCCTTCGAATGAGGCCCATTGTGAGCGACCACGTTTCGGTCCCGTATGTAATCACTGGCAACTCACACGTCACTTTCGTCTTGAGACACTGCGGTACGTTGGACGAGAAGATACCGCGCAGCTTCCCGAACGCTGCCCAGCCGAGTCGGATTCGACGGTTGTTCATCATACCTATAATGGGTGTAAAAAGACCCTCAACAAAGCTGAGAGCCACAGACATGTTCTAAAATCAACGCTGTGCTGTCTAAAAATAGGTATTGAATTTAAGAAAGCAGTTTCTCCGAGTCTTAAATTCATACAAACATAACATCACGCGTGTAATCCTTGAAGGGTTTGGCAGAGGTATACCTAAAGCTAATAGGTTACCTACATTTCACCATACATGTTTAAATTCCCATGTAATACGGGCCTATTTCTATCAATAGGGTATATGCATGTAATTTTTTTTTCACTTAAATCAATAATATGCAGTACTATCAACCCAAGAAAATAATTAAAAGTTAATTTCAACTACCGCTGGCCGCACAAAAAAAAAAAAACCTACACTTTTCTACGACAGTTCAAACGTCCATGACTATCGCGGCCATTCATGTCATTTGGTGTCACTTACCTCTATCTGCCTTGTTTAAATCTAATTTTTTGCCCTTAGTAGAATAGTTTAACTATAATGTAAGTGCTTTATTTAAGCCAAAATTGCAATAACATTAAAATCTTAGTGAAATTTTAAGTACTTTTCAACTAAAAGTGTTTCTTTGACACATAGCTTTTAACGTCACTACCGGAATCGATGCGTTTTATGTTTGCGTTCCGTTTCACCAAAAACACGCTACATAAAATATTAAATTGTAAAATAAGTGTTGTATTAGAGAAATAAACAAGTGTACCACAATGTTTTTATGGTCCAATACAAGGCATTTTTAAGAAATAAAAAAGGTTTTGTATTTCTTGCATATACCCTTTTGGGCATAAATCCGGACTCCATGGCAGGTACTGAGAAATTTCCAAAAAAAAAACAATAACACTTTACCCGACCTAGGGATCAAACCCAGGTCCTCATACTCAGTAGTGGTTGCGACCGCTAGACCAAAGAGGCAGCCTAACTAACTCAAATAAAAACTATAAAATAACCGAAACGAACTAACCTAACCTTTTTTTCTTAATGATATCAAGATACTCCAACGCTGTCAACCCGTGATATGCCCAAGAGACTTGCAGCATTGCCACTTCATATAGCAATGCCGCTTGGCTGAGGCCTTAGTGCGTTGCGTTGCGTCGTCGCAACAGATCAACGCATTGTATGCCACACCTGCGTTAAGACGTTGCACGACGCCGTTACGCAAGAGGCCGACGCACGCGATCGCAGCGCACTAGCTCAGCGTCTTAGTGTGGATTTCAAGCTTCATTCGTCAATGGATCTGAACAAACGTTCTACTAGTATTGTTGCTTTTTTCACGCCACCACCGAAACAATACAAGATTCTGTATATCTATAAGAGTGATGATCAGTTTAATAATGATATCAGTCCGTAGTCGCATCGGAGTTTCAGCAGCGCGGCACATCACCCTCCCCCAAACTCGTTTCTCGTCCGTCGATCCGTTGAAAAGTCGGCAACGCATAATGTGGCATGTCACTAACAAATATATGTAAAACGACGCAGCGTTGACGCAGCGACGACGCAGTGCAACGCCACGCACTAATGAGGCCTCCCTCTTACACACCGCACGTGTATTATGGCGAAGAATTACCTACAAAAAGACATAAATGTAAGTGCGAACAATTATCTCAAGGTTTTGAGGTGCCCACTATCCACTCAAATTATCCTTGCATAACTTCTTTTATGTGTTATTTCATGTAAATATTTAGGTTCTACGATAGCAAAAACTGAAGACCTACATACATACGACTAATGCCGAGAAATTCCATATTTAACCTAAATCTCAAGTATTTGCGATGGATTATTTTTATTACTGGTTTTCTTAACCTAAAACCTTGAATTATATTTGCAGTACGTTATTTGTGCTTCAAAGAGTTGATAAGATACTAGTATCTCAGTCAAAAAAAACATGCAAAAGACCTCTGCTCACATGAAGAACGTGCGTGAATTTAATCCAAGACATCTTCTGCTGCGTTCTATTTGAAGAACTTGGGTTCTTGGTTTCAACTGTGTGTATTTTGAGCACTACGTTCTAATTTGGGCAGTAATGAGAACCATCCAAATCTTGGTTTGGCCAGAAAATAAGTAGGTTAGGGCGCAATGGCCAGCACACAATAAATAAAAGTGATCATCAATGTTCTTTTCTTCTCTCTCAGACCTATAGAGTAGCAACAGATATATTGAACAGTAGGTCTAGGTTCCTTGGCCGCCTCGTTGGTCCAGTGGTCGGTAGTCGCAACAGCTGCTGCTGAGCATCCGCTACACACGATGGGTAAAACTCAACTTCAACCCCTATGTCAAATAGACCTGTTACAGGCACTTTTGATATGTCTAAAACAAAACAGATGAAGCTTAAGTCTAGCCACAAGGCAATACTGTGAAAGAATGAACGCGAAAGCGCCAGGGGCGAAATTCAAATTTTATTGTCTTTTTTGCAATTTGCCTTTTGACTTTTCATCAAATAGTTATTCAATGGGATTTAATGAACTTATGGCTACTTGCACAAAAACTTAACTCAGAGTTAAATGCTAACACGATGTTAAATTGACAATATTATATGACATAAACAAAAACTGTCAATTTAACCTCGTATTACAACTAGATAACTCTCGAGTTTCTTTTTCGTGCAAGTGGGCCTTAGAGGGTTGTATTGATAATTTTATTTATTGTAGTTCTGTAAATACATACCTGACACAGACCGACAAATTGCAAAAAACGTAAGAAAATTAGAATAGGGTATATGCAAGAAATATAAAACTTGTTTTATTTCTTTAAAATGCCTTGTATTGGACCATAGAAACATTGTGGTACACTTGTTTAATTCTCTAATACAACACTTATTTTACAATTTAATATTTTATTTAGCGTGTTTTTGGTGAAACGGAACGCAAACACAAAACGCATCGATTCCGGTACTGACGTCTAAATCCATGTGTCAAAGAAACACTTTTAATTGAAAAGTACTTAAAGTTACACTAAGATTTTACTATAATATTGTTATTGCAATTTTTGCTTAAATAAAGCACTTACATTTTAGTAAAACTAATCTACTAAGGGCAAAAAATTAGATTTAAACAAGGTAGATGGAGGTAAGTGACATCAAAGTCCTGACATGAATGGCCGCGATAGTCATGGACGTTTGAACTGTCGTAAAAAATTGCAGGAGTTTAATATTTTTTTTGTGCGACAAGCAGTAGTTGAAATTAACTTTTAATTATTTTCTTGGGTTGATAGTACTGCATATTAATGATTTAAGTGAAAAAAAAAAATTACATGCATATTCCCTATTTCGCGGGCTACCCTTACGCTTCCACCTAAAAGTTAAAGCCAAAAAGTGTTATTGGGATTTTTTCATCCGGAATTTCTCAGTAGCTCTCCAAAGTCTGGATTTGTACCTGATTGATCATAGTAGGCTCACCTCCTATTACATTCGACTCAATCTTGAGAAAAATGTAGGTGTCCCATAGGAGCAGGTCTGCCTAACCCTTTAGTTATTACAGGCGTTGTGATGTTATATGATGTAATTTCTAGGTTCTTTGAAAACCTAAGTTCCTTAGACATTTTACTGACCTATTCCACTTACTCATCTTGCCATCAGGCACAATCAGAGCACAATAGACTATCTATTCATCTGCTCAAGCATCCGCTGGCCAAGATATTCTAGACCTAGTCTAGATGTCCTCGCGATTACATCTAATGGCCGAGGGGACGCGATGCATTATCTATTTGTGCTGATGAAGATATGACACAGCTAGATGGATGACCGGGATTTATAATAAAGATGGCATTTTGATGCAGTTTCGTAGGAAGATAACTTGAGAATGTTGATTTTGAGTAAACCCTTCTATCAAATGATTGTATATCTTTTGATAAAAAGGTAGAGGAGCTTCCCCCCACGTCTCTCGTACTATTTTTGATGTGTCCGATAGGGACTGATTTCATTATATTTTTACCGTCCTGATTTGGAATGCAATAACGTGTGTCGAGTTCAAATATTGTTTGGCCCAAAATTTAGCTAGGCGAATTCTGCTCCCTGGTGCAGTCAAACATATTTGAACTTTTTGCCATCGATACGCTAAGAAAAATAATAATTTAGTACTAGCTGTTGCCCGCAACTTCGTTCAACAAAATCAATTTACCTCCTCGCCAAATTTCATTACAATCCGAACACCAGTCGATTATGTTTTGTCGGTATAACATTACAGCCCATTCATTAACAAATTCTTCCAAAATATGGGAAATGAATCTTGATTCTCGTGAAATCTTCTCAACAAAATCAAACAATGTCGATTATCTTTGATTTGTTTTGAAAACATTAGATATCTTTTTTAATTCAGCGATGAAGCGCGCGGCATCTCATTCACAATTAAAACGTGTAGACGAGCAGTGTCCAGCTTTACTAGTGCCAATATGTTAAGGATTGTCTGCTTTTTACCGTTTTTAGGTATGTACTTGAATGTTTTTGTTTTGTATTTATTGAGCTTTTTTCTTTGTTGAGCTTTGTCGAAATTATGAGGTTTCAAGTGATTCGGTGATAAGAAAATGATTCATCAAGGGGTTAAAGCAGTGTCATATGTCAAGGTTGCTATTTTGAATCCCGAGCGTAGCGAAAGACTCTAGGGTCTCTTGAGTGCAGCGAGGGATTTAAGCTCGCCTAAGACGAAGATACCTTATCCTCGAGGAGTATTTACTGTACACCTATTACACGGTAATAATAATATCCAATTCTATATTCGATGTTTTTTTTTATCAGACTATCAAAAGTCAGTCTTTGTATGTTTCGGTCAAAATTCTCATACGAATGTTTAGATTAGCTTCCAAATCACGTTATTGAACATAAGGTTATAATGCAATTTATTCAGTACACCTGGCTAGCTTGCTTAAATTACTTGCTTTAAGTTCATTTTGACACAATATTTTGATTCAAAAGAGTGTCCATGGTGCCTTCTGATTCTTGTCTGTTCTTCTCTATGAATATGTAACACAGGCGGTCAAGGTAACACAACATTTGTGGTGTCCTCAATGAGTCAACCTATAAGGGAACCCGTACCCGTGGACACCACAAATTTTGAGATAGCTATAAATCATGACACTCGCGTGGAAATGCTTTCTGGAGGTTATACAAAATTCCCTTAGGAACAAAAACGCTGGTGAACTTGGTGAATAAAATGCTTGACCGCTTTAAGTTAGCAGGCTGTCAAGGTAGACATTCCTTACAACTATATCCCTCATTTCTAACATAACCTGGAAGATTTTGCAAAGAGCAAGGAGAGCGCAGCTTCCATCACGACATAAAACAGTGGGAAATAGGTGCCAAGGGAGATGGTTTACCCATATTATGTTGGCAGACTATTGCTGGGGACTTATCCGTGATTCCAAGCCGAAATCAACAAATAAAATCACAAGAAAGACAATTTCTTTGTTAGGGCTAAAATACAACTGTTTTTTTTAGTGAAATCGATTTTATCTTTATTTCCTAACCCTGAAAAAATAACCTCGGTTTTAAGGTCACATAATAGACATAGGTACTTAAAATCAGGTCTCGTTGATAGTATTTCCTGTAGTCTACGTTTTCCATTTCGTAGTTCATTGCATTGCAATGCTTTCAAAGCAAAATCTGAAGCTACAATTCGACAATATCACAGACTGTATTGTATTTCTGAGAAACAAAGGAATTATCATTGACGATGTTAGACTATTTAAAGAATTTTGCCTATTAAAATTTTTTCATAACACAAAACAAAGTGATTTTTATGACGAGCTAGCAGAAAAGCAGGTGGGTATCTTTTTTCAATACGTGCAATCATAGCACTCGTTTTACCGAATTACTGAAGATTTGTCAGTATATTTTTGTATTGTACCAATGCAAATGTGCTACGAATATTTTCACTTATGAAATTGTCATTGGACGAAAGAAAGGAACAGATTAACAGTTGAGTCATGAGCAATATAACTGACACAATACAATTTCAAACATTTGACATAGTGGCGAATTTATAGTATGACCACATCAAGTGTGCAGTTCAAAGTGGCGCTGGTTGTCAAATAAAAATGCATCGATATGTGAAACTTGGTACAGACGCCAACAAATCAAGCTACTACAATATGTCAGATTTCTTTTATAGATTTTCAACTTTATCTCTGAAGCAGTAGGTTCAAGGTTTATTGGTAAAATTTGACAGTTCCGGGTAGCTTGATGTGCTGGCGACGACTGTACATTTATTTTAGCTCTGTGTTTTCCTGCCTGCACAGATAAGGTGGTTGAAGTTTATTATCTAATATCTATAATAATTTCTTCAAAAACAATATTTTAGAAAGCTGTTGCCAGTGGGCAAAAATCCAATTTACAAATAATTTTAAAATTAATAAAATCTTATTATAATCTACTTTTTTTTGATGGTATACTGAGTTTTATTTTCAGCAAAAGATCGGACGTTTTATATAAATCAGGATTATTTATGCTTGCAACCGGTTTTCTATTTTAAAATTTGATTTTGAATACTTATATGTAATTTGTATTGAAACTTGCCATTATTAAGATATATCTACTACATACATTATACACAGACTACAAATAGAACAAAAATAATCCTAAAAAGAAGACTAAAAGTAAGTTCCTACAAATATATAACGACAACAATAATGACACTTATGCGTCAAAGTACTCCTCCCCATCGATGTCATCCGGAAACGTGCCCAGAAGACTGGCAGCATTGCCAGGTTGAATGGCCATGCTAATTCTTTGACCAAAAAAAGAGCAAGCCCTCTGGTCACGAGAAATATCGACCAATTGGCGAGATATTTCCTTAAAAAGGAGACGCGCACTCGGGCCTCATGACCCTTGCGTTTCGACCCCAAACGGCTCAAAACTGTAGTTACCGATAAGGTTACAGTATTTGCGCCGCTTGAGGCTCTCAGCAGCTGCAGCAGCAGCGCCCGCACAGCCCGCCGTGCATGCAACGTGAGATGGCGCAAGGATGTCGACACAGGTTGCGTCCCACACCAAAGACCTACCCACCTTCCAAGGCACCAACTTCATGCCGTCTGGTCTCTTCCCATCGTCACTTACCAAGCCGTTTGGTTCTAATACCGCTGGTACGCCGGCGCTGGCAAGGGCTCGACGAATAATGTCGTTAATGCTGGCGTGCCGTGCAATGCGATCTGCGCTCCTGTAGCAGGACAGGCCATGTTGTCCGAGGATATCGACAGCTTCACCACAGTGACACCGATGCGAGCAATACAAGGTGCGCCTAAGCGTAGACTCATAGCGACACGGAACGAAGTGTCGTCCATCATAGTTCCAATGGTGGGTGACGGAAGTGCCTGAACCCACAACCCCGACTCCCATTCTCCCACGGCTAGTAGACGGGCACGTTCCACAGTATTGATAGACGTATTTAAAAGGGTATTCCGTATAATACTGCAGAGCGGCACATCCCACTGTCTCTAGGAGGATAGGTTGTCGGGTAAATCCGTATTGGGACAAGCCATTTTCCAAGCGTTCAACGCATCGGTCAACTAAGGTAACTCTAAATCAACCAGTGAGGATGACAAACGATCATCTTTTTGTTCTGGACCATATCCGGGAACGTATCCTATCTAGATATTCAAGTTCTAACTTTTTCACAGGTTTTTTTTTAAACACTAGTTTGAATGTAATAACTTTACATTAAAAACCTCCATAACCTCTGTACTATTCAATGCATTCATCAGCATTTTTTTTTAAATTGCTTACTTTGCGCCATAACGTACACCGAGATTCATCACTCAAAAACAAAAATTTGTTTCCCAGCAATCATTTTTGCGTAGAATTCCTTAGTATAATGTACAGAGTGCTTGATTGACGACTTCGTTAAGGGTTCGTTTACACCTTGTAAATAATTTGGATTGAAAAATTTAACTAACTGTCCCTGTCCGAAAACAAATGTTAATGATGCTGCGATTAGAGTGGTCGCATCAGTAGGTCTAAACTAAAATATTTCAGTTTTACAGCTACAGGAAAACAGCCTTTGACAAAGAAAATAAATACTGCTAAGTACTTACCTATACCTACGCACAACTAACTTCCCGTAAGGTGATAATTATTCACAGCAAAAAAAAAAAATGTCGTTTGAAACGAGTTTTTTTTTTGGGGTGTAAAATCACGTTTTACAGTAAGACTGTAATGTAACGCCCCCAAAACATTGGGCTGATGAATGGATTGAATAGTACGGGGTTCGTGGAGGTATAATGCTTGGTTGACGGCTTCATGAAGGGTCAAGTTACACCCTGTATGTGCGTAAAAGATAAAATTAAGATATTACATTTAAATATTAATATTTTAGTGATATCAAGTGTAACTAATGTAAATATTCGTTTGCCGCGTCTAGCGGTGGATATGTCCTGAACCATACTATTCTTATTTAACAACTTTGTGCATAACGTATCCGACGAATAAATTTCTTTGTCTTTGTGGTCCACAAACATTTTTGTATAAATGAAATTGTTGATTAGAATAATAAGAATATGGTGACAATAGTCTTCTTGCTTTGTGGTTAGTGCCTACCTGGTGTCAGAGTTTTTATGCCGCCCATGGGCGTCTGACTTGGCTTTACGTGCCATCAAGAAATATGTCTCAGGCATGCTGGTTTCCTCACGATGTTTTTCTTCACCGAAACAAGTGGTAATTATACAATACGCACATGAATCCGAAAAATCAGAGGTGCGTGCTTTGGGTTCGAACACGAGACCTTTGACCAGGCAGTCCGACGGTCACACCACTAGGCTATCACTGTTAGAGCATGTGACAATAGTATGAGTAGCGTATCACATTGTTTTACTGTTTATAAGTGCACGCATTGTTTAGAACTGTGAATAATGTGAATTGTCCATTTAGGTAGAGTTGTGAGCCACTTTAGAATGGGAAAATTTGGAACAGATAAATTGAGGAGGTTATAGAAACATCTAAATTTCCGACCATCTTCACCATTTACTTGAGTATCTTATTTTAGAATCATCATCGCCACCCCTGGAACTAAGAAAGCTAAAATTTTGAACAGAGAGCATATCTCTGTGAAGTGGAAGGATTTTTCAAAATTCCTACGGCATGGAACGTAAGGCAGACGTATTCGCTGGTCAAGTGCTAGCAAGATAATACTGGTCTACAAATTTTAACTTTGAAACAGTATTCTTTTTTCATTAAATTTCGATCAATTTGTTCATTCTGAATATGAAACTAATAATACCTATTTCAAAACTAGCAGTTCGCCCGCGAGTTTGTCCGCAAAAATGGTGATGGCTCGGCTAATTTGAATGATAAAAATATAATTTATAGCCTGTGTATTACTTCCTGATAATTAGCTTTCTATTGGTGAAACAATGGTTTCAGCCTAGTAGTTTTCATCAGTCTAGTAGTTTTCGAGCAAGTTTAGTTAGTACATTAGTTTCATGTTTGTAGAAAAATCAAAAACGTGGTGGTTTATAAGCCACTTCTCTAACCTAATAGTACACCCACATTTCACCAGTTATATATGTCCCCTGTATTAGGGGGCGAGCCTATTGCCATCAACCGGGCCCAAGTCCAACTTCCGGGGCTGTTACTGAGAAATTTCTTATAGAAGAACTCTTGCTCAACAGTCGCGCTTGCCAGACCAACGAGGCCGACGCGGTTCTTGTCATGTTCCATGGTTGTTCCAGAAATCGCGGCAGCAGCTTGCACGGCGCTAGCAGAGACCATGGGGGAAACTACAGCGGAGACCACGGCCGGCACAACGACCTCCTCATCATCGTCAACATCGTCCACCACGACTACCGAGACCATCATCATAGACTATGAACCGGTATGGAGTTATGACGGTAAGACTCCACTTTTTTTTATTGATGTTTCACTTCTGAACTATTTTCTGGGCATTTCTCTTCTTTTTTCATATCGACGGTAACTTATTATTTAACTACTTTAAACAACGTGTAATTGACAGTGTGGCATCGCTATAAACAACATTTGGCCTTTTGGCCTCGTACAGGACCAATTTCGTTTGTTTTTTTTTCTTATTTTTACTATTTTATATAATCTTGTTTTACTGTTAATTTAACATTTTGTTTTTGTTTTGTCTTATGCGGACTAATAAATCCTTTATCTTTTTTCTTTCTTTCAACATGGAACCAGCCTTAAAATTGCAAAAATAAACAATAGCTGCATAATGGGTGTAAAAATATCCTTAATGAAGCTGAAAAGCATTTATTTTTAGTTCTGGACCATACCTGGGAACCTTCTAGCTACGGAGATATTGGGGGTCAAAGTTCCAGTTTTTTTTAAATACGAGTACAAGTGTTACTGTTATAACTTTACTTTGAATAAATAACCGCAGCACAATCTTTTAAGTTCGTTACATTTAGTCCTACCGTAAAACGTGATTTTACACCCAAAAACACTTCGTTTCCCAGTATTTTTCTTTGTGTAGAATCACTTAATTTAATATTACATACATTTCATTTCACTTCATTTATTTCATAAACAATTTTTACATTTTATCGAAAACTCATTAAAACCTAACACAATAAAATTCAATTACACAATTAAAATTCGGTACATTAGCAAAATAATAATAAATCATGTTAATAAAAAATAAATCACGTCAATAAAAGATAAAAAATAAATTGATTACAGAATGTTTGGTTGACGGCTTTGTGAAACTCTACAAAATGAAGGAAATACCTGGTTTTTTCTTCGAGGTTTCCTCACGATGGTATTTTTTAAAAATATAGAGCATAAAAAAAAATCCGAAGTGCTTGCTTCGGTTCGAACCTGCGACTCGTGAGTTGGCACTGATTCCCCTGGGCCACTACTGCTCTGAAGCAGAACGGAATTTGAAGTAAATTTTAAGATGAGGACGTATCGGCAAGTGTAGTGGGGAGACTACCCCTACCCAAGATGGACCATCATCAACATCTCCCAAACATATTGGGGACAGCTTCCAGCCTAACCGGATGCAACTAAATACCAGTATTTTAAATGGAGCGACTGCTCATCTGACCTTCACAACCCAGTTAGTACTGGGTAATATATACGATACCCCTTAGTAAGACTAATTGTCAGACTTTCGGTTTTCGACTGTCAACGATCGACAAATGACTGCCGGGACCAACGGCTTAACGTGCTTTACGAGGCACGGAGGAAACTCGGTATGTAATAGATGGTCACCCATCCACAGACCGATCTTGGCAAGCTCACGAGCTCCTCCTAGATGAACCAATGACCTTTATATTTTGCGGGGACAGACTGACTGCGGATAAGGTGTGTTGAGGTGCCAGCAGCTGAAAGAGATCTATATCCAGAATTGGACTGAGCTAGGCTGAGTTAATCTAATCTATATTAATATTACAAAATGCGAAAGTAAGTCTGTCTGTCTACTGGCCTGTGACTGTTTTCAGGCCTTAGCGGCAAACATGTAGACCACGTGGGTTTGTAGGGCACAGGGATAGTTTTTATCTGGTAAGTACGTTGCCGTGGGATAGCCGACATCCTCGCGACAGATGCTAGCTATCAGATACCTACGTAAACCGGAACTCCAAGTAGGCACTGGCCAAAGAGCAACAAAAACGACAGAAATAAAAACCGTTTTTGGAATTCTCAGAATGCAATTACTGGTACATTGTTGTACAGAAGCTAGGTAATTCGAGTTCTTAATCAAGTTTAGCGACGGTGCCGTATCCAGAGTTAATTATTAAGTCTCGATAACGGTTATAATTATTATAACCGTTATTAAAGTTTTGTAAATATAGGTTATATGGTATCACACCTTGTAATGTATTAGGCTTGGTTTATCGATCGCAAGAAAATCATTGATTCAGTTTATAGTCTATTCGTAGTATTGTATTGTATTGTAGCTGGAATCCACACTTCCTATTGTTTCCTTTCATCAAACAAATTGTTTAATGTCCCATTTTGTCGCACTCTAGCTCGAACCACCTGTCCTATACCGCGTAAGCTGACAATGCTCAACGCGCTCGTGGAGACCAACCCTGAATTGGATTCGTTTGCTGATGTTAGAATGTTGCGGGTTCTGTAAGAGGACAGAGTGATTGAATAACTTAACTTTTAAATAATTGTCAACGCTGAAATACTAGCTTCTACCCGCGACTTCGCCCGCGTTTCACACAATCTATGGCACACGACAATAGTGTAGCTTTACATGAGAGAAAGAGTTTTCAAAATCTTTTAAGAAACATAGATCAATATATTTATATATAATTTTGCAGACGAATCTAAATGGCCAGGCCGCCATTGCCAAAAGGGTGGCAAGAGGCAGTCTCCCATTGACATCAGGACCAAAGACGTGATCAAAGACTTCTCGAGGCAGTACATCAAGTATGGACCTCTGCAGTTCACGGGATACCATAAGGTGCTGGTCTCAGGGATCAATAATGGCCATACAAGTAAGTGGTTCTGATTATAATCAGGGACTGTGCCATCATCTCTTAAGGTATAAATACTACTGTGTTGTACGTGTCGTGTCGTGACGTCCTGACGGTGGGTGTGCAAACTCATGTGTCGTGTCGTGGCATGTTCACGCACAAGTTCGATTAGTTCTTCAGGCAATTTAAACAAACGAAACACTCTGGGCACCACTAGAGTCCGTTAGCTAGGTATTCACGGAGATTAGCAGTATTAGATACTACAATTTTACTCAGTGGGAATGAAATGGCGCTATAAAGGACATGTAGCTACATCTCTTTCCCACAGCGTAGGCACCAGCAGTATTTTTCTGGATTTCATGCGCTCTGGGCAAATACTGGGAGAGTCAAGAGTGTCAAAGTCGAGCGGGGTGAGTGTCAGACACTCGAGTATGGAGTGTCGCGTGTGTCAAAGGTCAGGAAGGGTATGAAGGAGACTGACACACTTCACAGAGAATAAATAGTGAGGTAAGAAGAGACTAAGGCATTTTCTTCGACACATCTTTATTCCGCCGGCCAAACGCGCGTTTGGTTGACGAATGCAGGGTAGGCTGGTATTCAGCACTTTTTGAATTTAAAAATTTACAAGACACAGTCCCCCAAAACGCCCGACCTTCCCGGGATATCGCAGGAAACAGATGGATGAGAGACGCACAGAACTGAGCAGTGTGGCAGAAGAAAGGAGAGGCCTATACTATACCCAGCAGTGGGTGAGTCTGGGCTGAAATGTTGATGATGATGCGCCTCCTTCCTCGCAGTACAATTCAGCACGGAGGGCGACGAGGCCATCCACCCGGTATTGTCAGGAGGACCTCTCAAGCATATCTATCGCTTGGAACAGTTGCACTTCCACTGGCTTTCGGAACACGCCATCAATGGCGTCAAGTAAGTTGCCTTCAGGTTTTGTAAAACAGAGGGTGAACGCACATCTGACGCAAGATGCGTCGGGCGTATCGTCGTTAGTCAATCGACGTACTAACGCATCATCGGTTATGTGTGTAAAATTGGATTTTTTACTACCTATTTGTCGGTCCTGGCCATACGCGACCGACGACGATGCGTAGCGCATTTTCCGACAGATCTGTGATGACCCATAGATTGAGGTTTCTACAACAGTGTGTTTTTCACTGTATGTAGTGAATAGTGATCGCTCCATTGTATGAGCTTGTACTGTTGTTGTACCCGAACTTCTGCCTACGCCGTTTTTCTTCGCCTTATATGACCTTAATCTTGGATGAATCCTTCAATAAGATCCTTTACAAAAATCGAATCTATGATGAGATCATCCGAGACGATGTCATGTTGACGTTCGTGTTGATCGGAAATCAGACAGGAGAAAACTGCTACCTATAGGAACTACCCTTTTCAGACGTCTACCTTTCCATTAAAATGCAAGTGGATTGCATTTCAGGTATCCTATGGAGTTACATTTCGTCCACGTGAGAACTGATCTGAAGGTGATGGAGGCGTTGGGCAAGAGAGATGGACTGGCTATCGTGTCTGTGTTTGGAAATGTAAGTTTTGTCATCCGTATTAAATGTGACTAAAGATTTATAATGACAATGAGTGCCTTTCGGCTGTTATGGGTCTTGTTACACCCATATAGTAAGATACCTACTCATTATCTTTTCATCTTCTTTGTCACTTCTTAAGAAACTCAGAGCAGAACTAGCCACGGCAGGTCAAAGCCCTCTTGAGTTTGTTGATCCTGCATAACACATAATTTACCTAAGTCATTCATTTACCTAATTGATGTTCCAATTTGCGAAGTCAGCGATAAAACATGCGCGAAACGCCAATCAGCTTATTTTAATTAAGGCTTTATCATGCACATTTCACAAACTGTGCAAGAATATAAGAAATTACTAACACACCAATAAATATTGTCGCTAACGATTGCATAAAGTGTGGCCTTGTGCCCTTGACACGTTCTTCGGAAGTTTATCGTTGAAATTGAGTAAAGCTAGAATTTCTTTTTGAAACTTTAATTACCTACTTTGAAGTCGAACCTCCTTGTACATTTATATAATACTACATGTCTATATAGTTTTCTTTCTCTTTATTTCATAAAGGATATATTAATTCTGATTTACACTGCTCTTTACAGCCTTTCTAACAGATTTGAATGTCATTTCAACCGAACTGTGGATTAAACTCATGAGCTCGTATGCCGCAGCCATGCCACCGCGAGCGCCAGCCGCCAGACTAATGACCAGACCGTTTCAATTATTGCCACATGATTAAATTAATATTTTAGCACTTAGCAGGAAGATAACGTGCTAGTGGAATAACACAATAGCACTTTAAGAGAACCCCCCAGAGTCCTTTTAAAGAGAAACAGATACGCTCATTGAGTCTACCCTAGTGCTCTTTTGACTTGACCAGATTGCAAACTCATCGTTTAATCAATAAGTGGTTAGAAGCTCTTACACATATTTGATAAGGTTCTATCTTCAACAATGTCAATCGTCTTTCCGTGATTATAAAACGCAATGTCTCCTCGTCCGTTTGTAAATAAACGCCGAGCCGATTTTTGGTCAGTAGCTATATTCCTGGTTCAGGTAGAATCCAGTTTTTATATACCTATAGTTTTTAAAACCCTAATATTGTAAATATTTTTGTAGGTAATTCAAATATTTGTGTAGGTAATTCAAATATTTTTGTAGGTAATTCAAATATTTTTGTAGGTAATTCAAATATTTTTGTAGGTAATTCAAATATTTTTGTAGGTAATTCAATTATTTCTACAAACAATTTCAATTTCATACCATAACATCACGCCTGTAATCCCCGAAGGGTTAGGCTGAGATGCACCTAATAGTATACCCACATAACGCCAGTTATACTTATTGTAAGCCGCGAAAAAAAAACAATTTCAGTTCCATAATTTTGTCCTCAAAGTGTGGGTCATCTGCATTTTCCCAAATATGTTGGGTTTGGCTTCCAGTCTAACCGGACCTCCACAACCCAGTTCGTAGGAACTGGGTAATGCGATACCCCTTGGTAAGACTGTTTGCCAGACTTTCGGGTCACACCTGTAACGACTGTCTAAGATCTACTATTGATAGCAGAGACCAGGGGCTTTACGTGCTTTCCGAGGCACGGAGACAACTCGGTATGTACCTAATAGGTGGTCATCCATCCACCAACCTAGGCAAGCTTAACCTGAAGATTGATCCGAAAGGCTGTTTTTATATAACCACGAGATTCTCACCGTTCCTGCGCTTTTTAACGGACTTTCTTCAAAAAGGAGGAGTATCTCAATTCAGTCGTATCTTTTTTTTTGTGTTTGTTATCTCATATCTCCGTCATTTGTAAACCGATTTGAAAAATTCTTTTTTCATCTGTAAGGATATGGTTTCCGATTGGTCCCATAGAAATTTCATCAAAATCGGTTTAGGAATTTGGTTGTTTTCTTCACGTTAATTATCACATCACGCGACGTTGCGTGCAGGCGCTTTGATTTACATCACGCGACGTCGCGTGATACTTGCTAATTAAATTTGACACACTTCCCGATTTCTGATTGAGCTGAAATTTTGCACGCATGTGTATATCGCGTCACAATGCAATATTATGATGACATGGAGCTGATCTAATGATGGAGCTGGAGGGTGGCCAAAGGAACTCTATAATAAAACGACTCAACGCCATCGAATTTGGACTCGTTTGATTCGTCTTGACAAGTACTTTAGTCCTAAATGGTAACCAGGGTCTGATGATGGAGCTGGAAGGTGGCCATAGGAACTCCGTTATAAAACGACATAACCCCATCGAGTTTGGGTTCGTATAATTCATCTTGTCGAGTATTTTGTCTCTAGATGGTACCCAGGGTCTGGTGATCTGGGGTCAGGGTCTGGGGTTTGGTGGTGGTGGGTCTGGAGCTGGAAGGTGGTCACAGGGAGCCCGTAATAAAATGACACAATCCCATCGAGTTTGGGCTCGTATGATTCGTCTTGGCGAGTACTTTAACTAACTTATAGTTACAATGTAAAAATAATTCATGACAAGAATTTGTGTGGTAAACTACAACTAAAAAGGGTAAAATAAAAAAACTTTCTTGTGAAAACAAAACAGTCTTCCAAAAAACACTAAAACGTCTGAAATAACTTGACTTTCGGAAGTCGGTGGCAAAAAAGATATAAACAAAGACACCGACTTCCGAAAGTCAAGTTATTTTAGACGTTTTAGTGTTATTTGGAAGTCGGTTTTTAAAGAGATTTCTCAGAGTAGTCATATAAGAAACCCCGACCTCATCCAGAAATTATTTTGAACGTTTCCAAATACAAACATAAATATATATATCATTGACGCTTAAGGAGGCTCTTGTGTGCTGCAGGTACAAGCCGAGCTTGAAGACGATCAGGAAGAAGCGTCAGAGTTCATGCAGTACATCCCCAAACTCCTCAACACCGGGGACCGGGTCAGCGGAGTAATCCTCGATATGACGTGAGTATCAGCATGCCCTTACCACTTCAGCAGGGCTATTGCGTATCTCTGTTGACAGTTCATAGTGATCATCACTTGGCGAGTTTTGATATACAGTGACAGTTTTGCACGGGTAGCATCAGTTGAAACTAAGAACTGTCATTGTACGAGTACCTATATCAAATCTCGCCAAGTGATGATCACTATGAACTGTCAACAGAGATACGCAATAGCCCTGCTGGTGGGTAACAGCCAAAGTTGAAGCAGTCACTAGAAGTAAGGTCTGGCATTCGTTGATTATCGCTGGCAGCACTGGCAGCACTGTAAGCTAACTAAGAAGGTATTTTTCTCTATCTAGGTCCATCGCCTTCTTCGTCGTTTTCTATTTTGTTGTTTTTATAAGTGCCTAATAAACCTGCTCTTGGTCTCGATATTGCCTAATTGAAAACGGTGGTTGAGATCTGCTATGGAAAGGGAAACTCAGAAAGCTGAGGTATTATAGGTAGACGAGAACACAGACGATAGCAGAGAGTTTTACACTTGTTGAGGAGAAGCGCTGAGTTCTACTAGTCGGCGTAAGTATCAACCAGGTGCAGACGGTACCCTTCAGTACGTCTGGGTAAAAGGGAGACAGTGAGGTCTCGTCGTAAAGCCTCTGCGCATAAAAGTCTTCAGGCCTATGACGAAAAAAAATCATAGTTCAATGGGCGGGATTAATTTCTCAATTATTTGACGGGCACTAAACACAAAGCATCATAGTTAATACTGGGCACTAAGCACAGAGCATCTTATATATAAAGCCCGCATGTGCCCCGCATATCATACTCCATCAACCCGTCATTTCTTTCAGTGTTGCCCGTACGCAAACTACATTTAATACTTTTGTTGGAAATTATAATGTATCGATAATCATAATCACATCGTTTATAAATACAAATATTCATGTCCCCAGGCCCCAGATTACTGTGAAGAGTACTACTTAGTAGTAAATTATTAAACATTGCCATAATATACGAGAGCGACAGCGATATCCTTATTGTTTGTTTGCTTTTCAACATCATCATTTTCACAAATCTATTGGTGCAGTCGTTTAACATTTAACCTCTGACTAAACCATTGCTACAACGCAAATAAAGATCACTACCTGTTTTTATATTTCTATGGTAACTGTACTGCAAATCATAGATAAAATGAGTCACAGTGAGAGGACCTTTTATACAACGTGTTTTTTTTGATATCCCATAACTCTAGGGTATGATTGAGGCCATATCAAAGAAGCAACTAGCATATGAGTTATGTTCCAATCCTTCGTTATTTTTATTTTTCATTTTTCATACAAAATAATTCGGCAAAGTCACGATTATTAATGTAAAACACCCTTACGTGAAATATGACAACGTCGCATTTTCTTAGCTTTAAATATGAATGATTGGTTTGAATAAAAATGAATTACTTACCTACATATTTTATTTTACTATTTATTTTACTACACTACTGCGAAGTTTGGCAACCTCGCAAAAGTAAAGATTCGTCATACTGGTGACAATTTTTGACCTAATTTAATTATGATTGATGATATCTCCGAAACGATGCATTTTTGGACCACCTATTCTAGGAGTTTTAGTATTATTTTTACCTACAGAATATAACCCTAGAGTTATGGGATATCAAAAAAAAACAGGTTGTATAAGAAATAATTACTAATTGTATTGTATCGTGTTTTCCACTGTTAAATCCCTATTCTACATCACTACATAATATAAAACAAAGTCGCTTCCCGCTGTCCGACCCTATGTATGCCTAGATATTTAAAAATACGCAACGGATGAATAAATTATTCTGATTCTGATGGATTTTGATGCAGTTTTTTTTATAGATAGAGTGATTCAAGAGAAAGGTTTATGTAATGTATAACATTGCACCCGTGCGACGCCGGGGCGGGTCGCTAGTACATTATAAAACAAAAAGAAAATCTACATTGTTTTCAACGCATCACCTTCAGTCTCTCATAGTCTATTATAATAGTGCGACTACCTATAGGCGCTCAATGATAAACACAGATATTCAGCTACATTCGGTTAGACTGGAAGCCGACCCTCACATAGTTGGGAACGGTGTAGGCTAGGCAGATGATGCTGTTTCAGTGTTGTAGTGCAGAGAATTGAGCTCCAGAACGAACAACATATTTTTTTTATGTTTTCTTTTAAATAATCGTTAGCCTGGTAACTTTTATGCCAACATTTTTTCTTAAACCGTTTTAATTAATTAATGTTTTTCATTAATTGGTAGTTGCTTGAGTTTTAAATCATTAGAGATAATCAACAAGTTTTTGTAACAAGCACGTAAGCAATTTATGTGAAAAGTTAAGATAGTAAATTGAGCGAAATTAGGAAGGAATTAAGAACAATTGGCCTCAATATTTGACAAGTCTATAATCCTCTTCCTTTGTACATTATCTTGTTAAGGCACCTAATTAGGCCATTATTGAGAAATTTATGGAGAACATCCGATCACACATCCAGCGTTCCACCGGCGAAGGGGGACAGATGCTTGTAGGTACATAGTAGACTTGCTTGCTTGCTTGATGCTTGAAGGTACTTTAGATTATTATTAATATAAACAGGAATAGAAAAGACATAGATGTAAGTATATTACGTTTTGACAGCGAGGTACATGCCCAAGCGACACAAGCGTTTTGAGACTACGACTAGAACTGAATTAGTGCAGGCGCTGTTACGCAGTTGATTGTGGAGACTTCAATCGGGTCCCCGCACCCCAGTCAGAAGTGACGAGGAGAAATACTGTGTGGTTTTAGCAGTAAGAGTCGGACAGACCCTCTGCCGGTCCCACGGCGGAAGACATCCATTGAGGATTTCCACACGTAAAAATATGCAAAATGTGAGAGGACCGGCAACTACGTTCGGATTTTCCTAAGACCCCGGAAAATGAAAAAAACGTGTCTTGCGGCAGCTACGGTGGTAACTCCTAGCCCATACCCCTCCCTTTTTCTCGCCCTATAATAAAAAAATATTACCGGACGGACTATGAATTAGCAGAATTTCTTCTTGAAAAGCTCTTCCCAATGGATTAATCTTAGTGCTAGTCACCCAGAAAATCTAAACTTCGGTGTCCAACTAGTCACCTATTAGGTCAAGGCAATAACTCCGAACGGGCTGTGAATTGACAAAACTCGTATTAGTGCCAAAGGTTCTCCTTAAAAAGCTATTTCCAATTATCATTAAAATTACTTCATAGAACTTACAGACGCCAGCACATCAAGCTACTACAATCTGTCAAATTTCTTTAATAGATTTTAAACTTTATCGCTAAAGCATTAGGTTTAAGGTTAATTGGGAAAATTTGACAGTTTCGGTTAGCTTGATTGATATGCTGGCGTCTGTAGCTACTCCATCGATTTTCGTTACAAAGAAGAGAAGGCTCATATAAAAAAGATCCATAGATAAAAAAGAGCCCCAAAATTATTTTAATAATGGTACCCCAGGGACACTGGGAATTATTTTTAAAAGTTGTGATACTGTCCACCCGGGGTGGACAGTGGGAATCGCACATTTTGCATACTGACTTCCCCCATAGAGCTTGGTCTAAGTAATCTATTTCGAACCTTCTCTGTGTATCCCAGAAAACTGATGAGTGCGAACACAGAGATGTACTACACGTACTCCGGGTCCCTGACGTCTCCAGAATGCAACGAAGCTGTCGTCTGGATCATCTTCACGACACCCATCTATTTGACGGATGCGCAGGTGACACGCTCAAATAGCTTTTGTTTATTTCAAATTCGCTTCTTGTCAAACATGCAGCTAAGTCTACCGGAAATACTCAAATACCTAAACAGGTTTTAAAAATTGAGATGAAATACAAAATGCCACATAGATAATTGTCCTTATCTTGAAGGCCTTGACTTAGAAGCTTGAAATTTTCACCCTAATGCCTTTAACCTTTTGTCTTTTCTTAACCAAGCAAGCGCGTGCCCTGAACGCCAAACGATACAAATATATGACCAAATGGTAGGTGAAAATGTGGCTTGGCGTAGAAGGCACGCGCATGCGTTTATGCTCTGGCGGTCAAAAGGTTAAGATCGTGGCCCAAAGCGGAACTGATCGCGCTATCTTTTTTTTTCAATATACCTCTTCACGTAAGTTTACCAACAACGTCTTTGTGTCAACGTCGGGAAAATGATCCTTGTAGCACTTTACTACAAGGTCGACTACTTTAAGCTATGCTGATGACATGGTATTGCTGGGTCTAACGGTTGGCTAAATCAGGGAGATGCCGAGTGTCTGTAAAAGGTATGCGGCCCACGGCCTCGTATACAATATATATATATATATATATATCGCTGTTATGTCACGGAGGACCTCAAAGATCAGGTAGATATGGATCACGAGCACAGGACAAGCAGCCAGATGCAACATGCTGGCTCACTGATTCGCTCGTTGTGTTTGTACTAAACAGTGGACCGATGTTGTCAAATTATATAAATATATAATAATAATAGGAATTTACTTGCGCTTTCCAAAATCGAAAATACATGTGCAGCTTGCTTCTTTCGGCGCAATGACATTGTACTAAACTTTCCATGAAATTGTGTCTGGAAACTGTATCGAATAGGTAAACATGATTTTATTCTATGTATTTATTTAGTTCTTCCAAATAAATATAATAAAATAAAAAGATGGCCGTGTTAGTACCACTTGCGACAAGAGAACCATTCACTATACAGAAAGGTTGATCAGCACAAAGATCCTTCCATCACTGTATAATTCTGTTCAAACTTTATGGGGGCTCTGAAGTAAGGTCTGCGCATTACACAGTCAAGACGATAAGTCCTCTGCACCCCGCTGATACCCAAAATTATGTTCTACGCAGCTTTGTTAGATTTTCCGAGCCGCCATAAAGTTTGAACCGTCAAACCTGCGCATACCGTCACTCGCAGCTAACTTCCGAGACCCCATAAAGTTTGAACAGAACCAAAAGTTAGTTCTGTGTCCTTTGCTACCATGAAAAATCTAAAATTCTTCTACAATCCTTCAACCTTCATGTTCCAGTACCGTCTATTCGGTAAGGTGGGCGTAGGCCGCCACAACTTCAGGAGTCTGCAGAAGCTGAGAAACCACAGGGTCTTCACTCCCGGGGTGCCCAAGGTCCATGTTCCCCAAATAGCCATCTTCTTCAGCGATGTCATCAAAGCTTTCGCGGAGTTCTTCAGGAATTTCGGCTCGTAAGTTGATTCCAAATATAAATCTAAGCATTTATTTCAAGTAGGCCAGTTACAGGCACTTTTGAACTGTCGAAACAAAGACAACAATGAAATGTATCATGGACACTCTTTTAAATCAGCATATTGTTACAAATACTTGGTTACATCATTCATGTTGAGATGGTATGAGAACGATGTAGCAAGATGTGCACGTTAAAAGTGTCCATAGCAAAAACAAAAAAGACAATTCAAAAATAAAATAATTAATTCAATTAAGCCGTGATAACTAAGAAATGACCAGTCACAACTGACAGCGCCCGTTCACGAACATGACGCATGGATCAGCACGTTTTTTTTTTTCTTATGGGGCTTCATCAAATAACTCCTCCCGCTCTGGGCGGAGCAGAAGGAAGTGTCAGACTTTTACTGACTAAAACCCATCCATGTTCCTCCATCGCCCTTTGTGTCCCGGGGCCACAGTATCTCTTTCGAATAGTCGCGCAGCCGCGGATGGATCAGCACCTTTCAACTCAACTATTTTGAAGGGAACTAAATGATCCGACACACGCGCCACTTATTATATGGCTCTGATGGCTATTTTTTGCAGAATAAATATAGACTACAACTACTACGTACGACTAAATATTGAAAAACAAAGGTCTTTCAAAAGGAGAACAGATTTAAAAATAAATGCCTACCTACTTAAAAAAAGAAGGTTCTTACGTACAACTACTATACCCTCATTGATTCACGATCGCGTCGGCTCGGCATAATGGGGGCTATCGCGCATGAATTCGCCGCCAGAGGTGCTAGTGTAGCGCGAGGTCACCGAAATGTCAGATGACGTAGTGTTCGCGCGTTGCGTGCTTTTTATCACGTATTTTACTAATATTCTCGATTGTGGTCTAGATTGAGCCATTCCTGATGAATTAAGACTTAGGATCTTATTTGTTAGTACTTGGAAGTAAAATGATTTTTAATGTTTCATGCTTGCTAATTTTAGGGAGAATATTGTAAATATGTACCTTTCTGATGTTTACACTATGTTGTTATATGTAATAAAATAAACTTTTATGAAGATATTGGTACTTTAAGAGGGCCCTTCCCGGCGCGTCTATCGTCAACGCGAGCATGGTCGAAAACCTTGTTGTTTCATCCAGAGCCACAGTGGCAATTTTCTTTCAACTCCCCCGTCTTACCCCGCCCCGACCCCGCACAACTCGTCTCCCGCGCACCTCATACCGCCTAACGCGATGACATTGAACGAAAAATGTTCGAAAATTTCTTAAACTTGTTCCAGGAAATACGTGTTTTTAAATAAATCTTACAAGTGTGTGAAATAAATATTTGTCATTAAGAATCTCCATTACATTGCAAGGTTTCTATCGAGATGTTTTCTTTATTTTTACAGTTTATGAGTACATTATGAACGGCCAAAGTTCAGGTAAAATTCGTGCAAAACTGCAATTTTTGGAGGCTTATACTGAATTTGTTTATACTTTTTTTTTATTTTTTGCAACCATAGAAACCTAGATATAGTGCACAACATATATATTAGTTAAAAAAAACAAAGATAGATGTGTAACATCGGCATAATCACGTACGAGCGTTTGTATGAAAAGTATGACGGGTTGGCCGCTCTTTTAAAGTATAAAATAGAATTATTGACAGGACCTTACTCAACAGTGGCGCCATCTGATGAGCTGAAAAACGATAGCCCTCATTCGCTAACCCGGCGGGTTTTCCCCGAACATTATAATTATCTACGTGTATTTAATTTTGCCGCCCGGGTGTGTGGAATCATGCGTCTGCACAAATGATCTTGGTCGAGTCGGACCCCTAGCAGAAAAAGATGTTAGAGATTCTCGCAACTATTTAATACTTTCTCATATCAATTTCGAATAGCCATAATAAAAAATCAATTGAAAAAATAAAGTGCAGTTTTATGATGAATTAAAATAATATTATTGTTTCAGATTCGTTTCGCACTCTGTCGGGTCGTGATAGTGAAGACGGTTTTTTTACGTAATGTTTAAAATGGAGATCTGATAAAGGACTAAAGCGGTTGTTTCTGCCAAACAGATATCGACCTTGTAAGGATCGACATAAAGTTTAAAATAAACCACTAACCCGAGAGTGCATGAAAGCGGACAGGGGCGTGCGTCTCGGGTTGTTTAATTCTTGACTTTATTTTAAGGCGGGCAATGTTGATTTTTGCTTAGACGTTTTTTGAAAAAAAATATTAATTAGAAGTATTTCTAGAATGCTAACCACAGATACCTAGATAACGCAAGTATCATGATCCGTATGAAAACCAAGCTTGTCATTTGTTTGGTACCTACTATGACGTCATAAGCACTACGTTGCGTCTTTCCATTTCATACAAGGCCAGAACGCAAGGGTGTGTAACTAATCGCGAATAGATTGGAAATCACTTTTTTACTAATGTCTTCCGATCTATACAAGAGTAGTAAGCAATATACTCGGGTATACTAGCTAGTAACCTAATCAACTATCTTACTTCATAATATACAGTGCCATTAGGTACGCATAAGGACTAATCGTGTATAGATCGGAATAAGCGCGCGAAACTCTAGATTCCAAACTATACGCGAGCAGTTGCATGCTCGCCATTTTGATTTGTTGACCCTTATACATAATGATGATAAATATGCTACTGTGCCTTTGTTTACTTTCTTTGCATGCTTACCTCAACGCATGGGCTTAGCCATTAGCCCAAAGATTATCCTAAGTCTTGCTAGCTGGCGTGAGTAGCGTAGGCCGAAAGCCGTAGACAGAGAAAACTAGTTTTCTCTGTCTACGCCGAAAGCCGTCGGAGCGACGACGACATTTATGACATTTGTGTGTGGGTGTGTTATAATTTATGCGAGCGTAGCGAGCGCGCGTCATGGAGTCTCACATTTCGTAAAACATTTAAGTAGGTACTTACCTACCTACTATCTTTTTTAAATTAAAATATGATTTATAAGCCATTGTTATTTATTTAATCCTACACTAATATAGTTTAAAAATCATTCCATATATTAATCAATGATTTTATTAAAATAAATCTTTAAAACTCTTGTCAGGCGTAAGTGATGTAGTATAGTTTGGAACCAGTACGTCCACGTTACAAACTATACACGAGCAGTACGCAAAATTTGTGTATATATTTGTATCGCAGATTTAAAAATAGCATTACAATGTATACGCGAGCAGTTTCTTATGGCTGCGTTCTGGCCTTGTATAGACTGGAAAGACGCCATTTATATACAACTATACAATACAATAACTAATAACTATACAATTATGATACTTTACAAAATAGACTATCAACGTTTTGTTCTTAAGTCTAGAATTAAGTTTTTGAGTTGTAACGTTGTTTATGTATGTTACAGCGATCCTTTATTAATCATAAGAACTGATATTTAACCTGTGACAAACAATAAATGATTTTGAATTTGTTGTAACATTGTTGTTTTTACCCGACTGCGCGACGCAAAGGAGGGTAATGTGTTTATCAGTCTATGTAGGTATGTATGTTTGTTCCTATGTAGCGTTGTAGAGACCAAATGTGTAAGCCGATTTTGATGATTCTTACGTCAATCGATTCGTCTTAACCTTGCGAGTGTCATTAAAGACATGACAATAATCAAAATTCGCCACAGCGACAACCAAACGCTATATTGTCAATATGAAAAAAGAAAATCTCGACGAACTACGTCAAGTGGGATATCGTTGAATAGGTATTTAAAATATTATTAGGTTCCTTTCATTATTTGAAAATTTTTCATGATTTAAAATGTTGTTAAAACAACAATTCTCGCTAATTTTAAATATACTTTAGTGTTTCTGTTATTTCTCCCAATACCATCGAGTGGGGTATCAAAATGAAGATTTTTAAAGGGTGATCACAAAAATATGAACCACTTAAAAGTTTAAAAGTAATTCGAAGTGACAGATCGTCTAAAAATGGTAGAAAATCGTCTACAGAACCTTAAATATTGTATAGGAAGTTTTACTGAAAGAAGACTTTATTTTGATTTTTAATTAGAACTGCTTTCAAAGATTTTTAAATTATTGCCTGCCTAAATCGGGAATCCAAACCCGCCAATAATGTGAACTAAAGACACAATGATAAGATAACGGTCATTAAAGGGTATAATAACATACCTTCTAAAATAAAAGGAAGACCATGAAATTTAACATTAAGTATATTTAAAATTTTGTTTCCTTTATACACAATTTAAGGTAGGTACTTTCCTTTCGCGTGGCATAGCCCTGGGACGCCCTGCATAATAAAAAAGTTAAATTGTCTGAGAATTCTTTCACATTACTAAAATAAATTATACAAAAGTTGGAAGTAGGGGGGCCCATTCCATTTTCATAATTTTATATTCAAATGGGGCCCGGGATAAAATTATGATATGGAATGGGCCCCGGCATGCTTCCAAACTTTTGTTTAAATTAAAATGTGTTGTTTTATGCTTTTCAGTTTTTTCAGTCGGGTTTTTTAGTTTATTCAACGATTTTTTATACAAATTAGCTTGCTGCGGCAGTAGGCACGCTAAGCATAAAGCGGAGCATGGGAAGTAGGTGCTCTTGCGTTATCTAGGTGTATATATATATCTGTGGTGCTAACATACAGACTTTAATGGGCCAAACTTCGTTGGTATGAAGCTATACTAAATTGAAAACATAATATTATTGTATTCGCATTGCCACTGAAAAATTTACTTTAGCTGTGTTTTTTTAAGATTGACCGCTATTAATAAAAACATGTATACTTATTTTTGTTCCTGAGATTAAGAATTAGGAAGATACGCTACCTCAACGAAATTTGATATTTGAAGAATAAGTATTGTATATACTGTCTGTAACCATACCTATATTTAACAAATAAATGATTGATAGATTTGATTGTATTTTACGGAACCATCGTTCTTGCGCTTCCGCAAACCCACAAGAAAAGAGTGCGAGAGGGATAGCTGCAGCTCGAACTGATTCCGCCCGCATAAAAAAGACGAAATCAACGTTTCATATTCCCGTTTTCTGCAACAAGACTGGACCATGTTACACATTTTTTCAACTCTATTAGAAGAAAACCTTTAGCTGCGCCGCTATGTTTTCCTAATTTTGTTTGTTTCCTTCAAAGTCTGTTTTAAAATTGCTATCGTAACTAGGCAATTTCAACCATTTTAGTGGGCTCATATTTTTAATAAGAAAAAATCGAAACTTAGATACATGGTAATGGTAGGGATGGATATAGATTATACACGGTGTAAATAGACCCTTCACGAAGCCGTCAACCAAGCATTCTGTACTTACATCAAACTAAGTAACTACACCAAAATTATTGCTGGGAAATGTCTGACGGACTCAATTGAACGCACTCAAAACATTGTGCTGATGCATGCATTGGGGGGTCGTAATACGGGGGTCGTGGAGGTATTTAAAGTAAAGTTGTAACGTAAAAAAACTTGTTAAAAAAGTATGAACTTTGACCCCCAATATCTCCGTAACTAGAAGGTTCCCAGGTATGGTCTAGAACAAAGAAATGATCCAATGAAGGGGAGAACAAATGCCTTTCGGCATCGTTAAAGGTACTTCTACACTCATTATACATAGGTACTTAGCTAAATTTTGCTCGATTTATTTTCCAGGGAGGAGAAAACAGGGGATTACATACTCTTGTATGGGCATAACGCCGCTAGCCTATCCTCTTAAAAAATAATTAGATTAGGCAGTGAAACTCTACATACAGGTCTCGTCATGTAAACAGCGATTTATCGATAAAATTATTAGCGATTTATCGGTATGAGACATACCGGTGAAGCGTTCCCACGTCGCGACTCCTTCATACCTCCAGATTTCAATACCCATCACTTATTGAAATCTAATTATTAAACTGATCCCAATGGCCCTGGATCGAAAAAACTGGTAGTCATGGGCAAAGTCCTCTCGCCTTTGCTCAGCAGTGGGATGACGCAGGCTAACAGTATCAGTGTTAAACTGATCAGTTTAAAACTCCGTGTTTTTTATAAAGAAGTCGATCTGTCCGCACCATTACGACAGGGAAATGTAATTTATTGATAAAATAAATAAGCTTTACATAATTTAAATCTGTTTTATTTAAATAATATTAACAGCCGTATCTACAATCTCACTAACACAGTCATACATTGTCAACTTGTTCCAACGGGTATGGCAACTGTCAAACTAATGGCGCTACCACAGCTGGTTCCAAGCTTCGTCATTGGTTGAAAATCTGTTAATGTCCATTTATATTTCAAAATAGCTTGACTTTATTGGTCAGGAGACCTAGCTATGGTCGCGCCATCTACAATTAGCTTTTAACGGTCTTCCTCACTGAGTTCTGTATACAAATATATTTGAACAATGATCTCTTGGCGCGTGGACAAAATAAACGCTGCCATATTGTTTTTCTTTTCAATGTAATTTAGACACCCCCCTATCAAAGTCCGCCATCCGCGTTGAGAAATTAACATCTGTGGTTCCCAAAGGGTAGGCTATGAAAATCACAGACCCTTGAAAACCATTTACGATTGATTTTTCAAGTCATACGATATTCGCCTCAGGGATAGATATTACCTTCCTATTTTATTCTTCATCCGATAAAGGTTTATTTATTCTTCAGATAAAGGCTATTAAAAATCAGCCCTTAGAATTAAAAATATATAACAACCCAAAGAATTTAAATCGGTAGTTGTACCCTCACCGTAGGTAGGACACGCGAAAGTATTCATACTGAGTAGAAGTAGCTAACACATCCCGCATGGAACGATTTTCAGTAAGAGCAAGCGAGATAATACCATTTAAATGTGTAAGAAAAGTTATCATCTTTGGAGTCGGGTGAATCTAACGATTCAAATCTTTGTAGAAATAATATTTGTACACCAAAAACATAAAATTCCTTTCCAAACATTAGTAGTCCAATATTATTGCGTCCAACACACATACATAGTTTCAACAAGAAAATAAGTACAGGAGCAATGGCCATCATATTGGTATGTTGGTGGCCAATATTGGACCAACGGTTCCATGCATACCCAGGCAATAATTTAACTAATAAATTACATTAATACGGTATGTTCCTAACAAGTATGTATGGTAACTAGACATTTGAAATGATTTACGAAATGTGAAAACTATATTCATTGCACTTTATTATTAAAAAAAATATTTTATCTTTCTATGACCAAATGCTTTATATCTATTGATATCTCGTTTTATTTCAAAAGAAAAAACAGAAAAGATGTTTCTAATGACAAGACTATGTTAGGATTAAAACAAAAATATTAGGAACAATAAAAACATTGCTTTAATATCATCATGTAGCGGAAACGTTAGAAAATTATTCATGTAATTCAGGCGGGTGACGTGATTGGAGTTATGGAGCCATCAAATGGCAACAACAAGATATAGCACATTGAGAGAGTGCCTGAGAGGCACTGGTCTCTTCGTCGAGATATTAGGAGGTATGGTGCTCAGAACGCTTGCTGCCAAATATCTTGAAAACGCGACTGTTTAGGGCACCATTTTTGATTTAAAAAAAACATATATTTTCACAGTATCTAATCTACGTAATTCTCACTTTTCTGTACTAAGAAGTGTCGTGCCAAAAAGAGATGGCGCTATTTGTCCTGTATAGTGCCATCTATATCTCACATACTAACTACGCATAGAAAGATTATTACAGCATTCGCCAACGTCTGTAGCAGCGGTGGTCACAAAATGTGGGAGGGACTGTTCTAAACATACACTGTCTATTCGTCCTAGTCACACGTTTCATGACCGCGCTTGCCGCGAGTTTCAGCGTTGAGTACGGGCGTTTCGTATTTCTACAAGAATTTTCAACTAAACTAGGCCCACAACTTCTGCCCAGTTAACGAACATACATACATTAAACAATACATTATAGTACATATCTACATAAGAACCTCTACGCCTGCTCCTGATTGCTGATTATTTCCTTCAACCTCTTCTCGATGTACTGCACTCTGGACACCAGCTTGTCTTTGGGATTGAACTCTGTGTATGGAATATGGAGTACTTTGAAGCCCTGTAATGTAGAAATAGAAGATTTTTAGTAAGGAGTCGTGTCTGTAATTGAATTAATTAAATATATAATATTCTTTGTAAATTCTTGATTAGAATCCTAACTTCCTAACTCCTAACTTAATTTTATAAATGCGAAAGTAAGTTTGTTTATTACCTTTTCACGCCTAAACCACTGAACCAATGATCCTGAAATTTTGCATATACGTGGTCAGGTGTACAGAAACGGACACGGGGTACCTTTCATCCCGAAAAAAAGTACGGTTGCCGGGGATACAACAATAACGTTCTTATGATAATAGATGGCGCCACGTGTCTTTCGAATCACGATTTAACTATATTATTACAAGCAGAGTAAAACCGGAATTGTCAAATTCTAAATTAGCCGCGGGAAAAACCTAGTATTATTATAATCCTCCTATCGTAATCATGACACGCGACATGTCCTAAACGTCTTTTGATTTAGTACAACATCTATGGAGGAATCTATATAATAGAGATACAACTAACCTTATGTGTAAGTAGCGTGGTCTCCAGCTGGTTGATGCCGAGCGGCACGGGCGACTTGCGCGTCATGTCGTGGTAGTCCAGACCTAGCACCGCTATCCGGTACACGCTGGAATAAACACAAGGGTAAATTAGAATAGGCTTGTGGCCACTAGAAAATAATCTGATTGAGTGTAGTTTCTTATGATGGATCAAGATATGGACATAACAAAAAAAATATATTTTTATTATTCCAAACACATAAATTAATAATATTTTCAGAAAATAAATTCGAAATTAAAAGGCATTCAGTCACGTGACTGTGAACACCAATCAGAAATCATTACGGCACACCGTGGCAAAGGCCATTGAAGGTTCCCAACTTAGTAGTTTTCCCCGCAAACATAGGAGGTAAATAAGTGAGTTGGTTAAAAATTATTGAAGGTATCAATTTAACCAATATTTCAAATTTAGTCCGCTAGTATACAGGGTGTAACAGGACCTTTCACGAAGCCGTCAACCAACCAAGCATTATGTACATCAAACTAAGTAACTCTACGCGAAAATTATTGCTGGGAAACAACTTTTTTTTTTGGAGGTTAAAAATCACGTTTTACGGTAGGACTGAATATAACACACTAACATTGTGCTGATGGATGGATTGAATAGTACGGGGGTCGTGGAGGTGTTTAAAGAAAAAACTTATATTAAAAACATGTATTAAAAAAAAATACTTGTGGAAAAGTTGAAACTTTGACCCCCAATATCTCCATAACTGGAAGGTCCCCAGGTATGGTGTAGAAAAAAAAATGATCGCAATGACGGGGAGAACAAGTGCCTTTCGGTTTCGTTAAGGGTCTTGTTACACCCATAATTTACCTTTTCATTAAAATGTATACAAGAACAGTTTTCAATTTACCTTTTGTCGTTTTTAGCTTTCTCTAATGGTACAGGATGACATTTGGCGTCTACTGCAAATTCAGCATCTGTAAAATTATAAACAAGTTTCTATCATCCTGCCGTTGTACCATATTACTTGGGGTCGGCGCAACACGTTTTTTTCTTCCATTTTCCGATGTCAGCCGTCGCGCTGATTTACCCCTTTTAAAATTATACAAACACGTCCTACGTGTATGAGCCAGGGACTGAATTACCCAAAATTACACACAGCGCCATCTAGGTGCCACACTAAGCAACGAGGCTTGTGTCGTGGACACCAGATAGTTGATACTACTACATAGATACTTTTTTGTTTGTAAATACATACTTATTATACATATAAACATCCATGACTCGGAAACAAATGTCCATGCTCATCACACAAACATTTGCTCCTACCGGGATTCGAACCCGGGACCCTAAGAACGTAAGGCAGCCTCACAACCGCTGCGCCATTCGGGTCGTCAAAAGGTACCATTAAATTTCCAAAAAACCTTTATAAATGTTTGTTTTAAAAGACGGACAAGTGCACAAGCCAATCATCCGTTTTTTTCATGCTACATCGCACCGAAAAAAATCGGACTGCCGGACAGTAAAATTCCATGTAGTGCACAATAAACGCCCTAAGGGTTAAACAACGGTATAGCCCAACCTTTATTTTTAAGCAGTACCGATATATTTTTGAGGTATCTTAACCTCTAACTGTAACCGCTTTCAGTCCCTGGTATGAGCACAGCTCATCAAAATATGAAAGTGGAACTGACTGCCCGAGGAGCGCCTGATAAAAAATTATGTATTACTGCAGCTACAAGGTTTTTTTGTAAACCTTCCTCTTTGGAAACACTTAAAAGTTATATTTTTTTATTGTTTCTAAGTATTAAAAAACCTGTTGTTATACTTGTCGAATGAATTTGAGAAGAGAACAACGCACCTTTTGCATACGGCAAAGGTGCGAGTGAAAGGTGTGGAAGTGCGAAAGAGAGAGGGAGAAAAAGAAATATAGCGAGACGTGTGAAAACCGATGTACGATGATAGAAGTGTTTTTTAGAGTTCCGTACCCAAGGGGTAAAAAGGGACCCTCTTACTACTCCACTGTCCATCTGTCTGTCACCAGACTGTATCTCATGAACCGTGATAGATAGACAATTGACATTTTCACAGAAGATGTATTTCTGTTGCTGCCGTAACAACAAATACTAAAAACAGAATACTTAAAGGGGGCTCCCATACAACAAACGTGTTTTTTTTTTTAATATAATTGTACGGAACCGCTCGTGCGCGAATCCGACTCGCACTTGGTTGGTTTTTATGTTTTCCTTCAAGTTTTCAATTATTTCGAAAAATATACAAGTTTCTATGAAGGTAACTCTATTATTTATTTCACCATTTTCAATTATTTCAAATTACAACAGGTATATCTAGGGATAAGAAGTCTAAACACACAAGTCACTTACCATACAAGAACCCCATCCCCGAATTACACTCCCTCTTCAGAAACGATTCAGCGGACACTAGACTCTTGAAGGTGTCCATGATGCTCTGAACGAAGAAGGACTTCTCCTTGGCGTACATCACGGGGACTCCCACTGATATGTCCTCGGGCAGGCGCGCGGAGCCCGGGCTCGTGAGGTTGAGGTACGCGTCGATCATCATCAGCTTACGTCGGCTGGGGATTGGGATTTCTGAAAGAAAAATGTGTGTCTCTAGAGATTCTGACGAAAGACTGGTGGCTAAGTTACAGCTGCATGGGTGGCTTTTTAAGGCTAAGCGAGGCTTTCAGAGTCCGGTCCGTGGTCCATTAATATCGATACCACTTCGTGCCTCGGAAAATGCGTCAAGTTGACTATTAATCGTAGATTTTGAACAGTCTTTTCAAGTATTCAGAAGATAGAAGGTCTGACAGCCTGGCTTCTGGAGATCAGTCGGTTGTCGCAATTATTTTAGGGTCAGTATCCAGTCTTAACATGAAGCAACTGCTTACCTGAGCTCCATAACTCAGTGCATCATATTACCCCATATTTTCAGACTTTTGGACTTTCAATAATTCAAATCCAAACACTTCATAAGTATAGTTATTGCACAGCAACCTTCTTGTAGGTGAGTCCTTGAGACACAAAGACTTTAGTGTTATATAAAGGCACCCTTACCGCCAGCCGACAGCAACTTGTCAATAAACTCAGGCTGCAGCGTGGACTCCAGGTGTTGCTTAGTAGCTTTGTTCAGGGTCAGTAGGGAGAACACTAGGTCCAGCCAGGATGAGGACTTGGTCATCTCTTCCTCCTTGAGGGATAGAGCTGTCTGTGGGCAGGATAATGTAATTCGTTACTTAGAGAGCTATGCACGTTATGTATGAAGCCAGTCTGTAAGGGTGTACAGGCACTTTACGAAAATGTTTGCCACAGTTTTGGACCTCGTCATAAAACTTGTGAGTAAGAAGTCTTCAGGCAAAGTCTAAAAGTGAGAGGACCCACAAGGTAGATCGATGTCATAGTGAAAGCCGAAGAAATCCGCCGCATACGAGGACAGCTGGTGCTTTGTGGGCTAGAGACACAGGGAGACCGGAATAAATGGAGGATCTGGGGGAGGCATTTGCGTCAAAGAACGCCCTGATTGACGAAGACGCCAAAGTGCAATATTTGTGTAATGTGTATGTTTTGTAATTAGTTTTAGTCTATCAGTAAATAAGGCTTTTTATATGTTACGCAGTGACCGTTTTTTTTGCTGATTTGATGATGATTGATGATGTGCCAATTTGTAGTTTGAAAGTTGCGCCAGTAACAGAAAAGATTAAAGGGAATCGACAGACTAAAAGAGTAATGAATATAAATGTTGATGGATCGAAATAGAGAGGAAGATCAAAGAAAAGATGGATGGATTGTGTGAGGAATGATGTGAAGGAAAAAGGAGTAAATGATAGCGTGACGACTGACAGGGAAGAATGGAAGGAAAAAACGTTTTGCGCCGACCCCAAGTAACATAGGACCAGGGCAGGCAGATCCTGCTAGGGCTGCGGGACTGTTCGAAAAAGATACCGCGGCCCTGGGACACAAAGGGCTAAGAAGGAACATGAATGGGTTTAAGTCAGTACAAGTCTGACACTCCCATCCGCTCCGCCCAGAGTGGGAGGGGTCATTAGGTGAAATCCATTCCGAAAAAAAAATATGGCCGGATGATGATAAGTGGACTGCTAGTAACCCTTTACTGAGATATGTGTACAGACCACAGGTTTCAAATGAATTTCATGTATTTTACGGTTTGCTAGATAGACGACAGTGACGCTATAGAAAATTCTCAATGAACATTTCATAGAAAACGTAAATGAATATTATTATTTTAAAAAACTTACTTTAATCAAAGCTTCCCCAGAACTCGAAGGTGGCAAACAGTCAACGGTAGCCAAGGTGACAACCGCAGACGCGATATCAGTAGCGCGGCACTGTTGTATGTGCTGCTGCAGCCAATCTGTGATCGCGGTGAGCACCGGCTCATGGCGGTACTTCAGAAGGCCGAGGGACACCGTGATGGAGTTCACTACGGCAGACTTGTCTTCGTTTGATGGTAGGCATTCTATTACGTCGCTGGAAAAGAGGTTTTATCGTGTATTTTTGAAGTGACGTGTGTTTTGTCTTTGAATTTTGTTTGAAAATGGAAGCAATCTGATGATAGAACATAATAGAAAAACCAGTGTTCAGCACATCATAATGCCCAGATTCTACTAAAACGGATACGAACGGAGCGATGCGGAGACGTGCAAGAGTTCAACCAATCACAGCAAATACGAGAGAAGCGATTTAGATTTCAACGAATGTGATTAGTGGAATCAATCCGCTCTGCTCGTCCCGGTTTCGGCGGAGTACGGGCCTTTATTTTAGACGTTCAGAAACGCGTGGTACCGCCGACAGAGAGCGCCTTCCGGTTTTCCAAACAAATAATTGACATTTGAATGCGATCATGTACCGTGTACAGGCGCGACCGATCTCTTTGGTTACTATGCGTGGCTAGGAATCAAATTAGTTATGACTTTCTTTCTCTCAGCTCCACTATGTTAAAGTAAAGCAAATCAAATGAACTTTGATCAAATTATTTAGTTGGCAACTCCATATAAGCTTATAATAGTGTATCACAGATCAGAATTCATTCTTGTTGGTATTGAAGATGGCTCAGTGGGTTTGCTTGGTGGATTCTTATTTGTTGACTGTGGCATCACTTTGGGCCCTATCAGAATACCAGCGCTGTGACGTTTTTTAAATGTTACAGCACCATGTTGAGATAGGGGCTTTTTGGCTTCGTACAGGACTAATTTCGTTGTTTTGTTTTTGTTTAATTTTAGTTTTATTATTACTTTTATAATATTGTTGTACCTAGTGTAAACGTAACCATTTTTTATGATTTGTCCTGTGCGGGCTAGTAAATACTTTTTCTTTCTTTTTTATGAATGAAATTCTGTAATGTTCTTACAATTTTTTCACAGTTATTGAACCAATCATTTTGAATCACAGATCACATTGCTATGAGGTTGCTTTTAACCTTTCGTATGCCGAGTATATAGACACAATTAAAAACCTACTGTGTCTCGCGTAGATCTACGTTCCGGCACACGAAGGGTTAAAGGTTAAAGGATTGTATCTATTACACTTACTTGCATATTCTATCTAATAACACAGGATCTGGGAAATTGAGTGAGGCCATAGCATACAGGAGATCAGCTGACTTCTTGAGGTCAATAACCTCAGCCTGGTTGGTGATGTTGTGTGAGAGAGCGCGTAGGAGCGGCGTGCTGCGACGACCTTTTTGTTGGAGGGCTTTCATAACCTAGGAGAAAGATACTTTTCTTTATTTTATACTCTTCAATCAAGAATTCATTCTTGTTGGTATTGCAGATGGCTCAGTGGGTTCGCTTGGTGGATTTCGGCCCACTCTCTCTCACTGAGACTACACCTATGCCCCTGTTGTGAGAATATCATAAAGACCGAGAGTTTATCAGCACAATGTTTTGAGAGTGTAACACTGAGTCCTGCCATACAAAGTGATTTTTCACCCCAAAAAAAAAAGTTGATGTCTAGCTATCATGGAGCTGCATGCATCAGCTTGCATGGAGTTACATAATGTGATGTTCAGGTTGACGGCTTTGTGAAGGGTGTGTTTATACCTTGTGTTTGATTTGATTTTTGTAGACATGCATGTAATTGTGTAGACTCTGTTGGAGATCCAGTAAATGAATAACTTCATGGACTAAATTTTATAGTCCTTGCAGAAAAATAAAACAATATGAACTCACTTTAATCATCTGTGGCAGTGTCAAATTCGTGATAAGCCTAGCTGCCTCATCATCTCCAGTGATGCCCAACACTGTGCTCAGATCTTCTGCCATGGTCAGTGACCCGATGGCATGGGTAGTAGTAGACCTGGCCAGGATACGGCACAGCTTCAGGAACCGAGGGTCTTTCTCAAAGTCTGTCAGCTTGACTTTGTTACTGTTTGTCCATTCTGATAGGATTGACACCATCTAAAATGTTTCACAAAATAAATAAATTTTCTTTGCATTGATTAACTGAAAAACACTCTTGCAACCAAATATAAAATTGTTTACTTCAATCAATAGGTTATGAAACACACAAATAAGAACAGAATAACTTGTAATGATGATTTCACAAAATATTGTTTAAAATGAACTGAAATAGTAATAAATGTATGCAATGTTGATCTAGTGCAGTGGTTCTTAACTTGGGATACTTCCAGGGACCACCAGTGATCCGCGGAGCCATCCTAATAATAAGATAGGTGAAAACGAGTCCCTCCCGCGTAGCGAATCTGAAGGCACGAAACAGAAACTGATCTGCAATCCTTTCATTGTCAACGTTTCTGAGGTGCCTGATGGAATTCAAGAAGTAATTGAGATGCAATACGACAGTTACCTACTAAAAAGATACATTCGAATCAGATATTAATCTTGAAGATTTTTGGAGCCTAAAGGCAATATCTTTACCAAAACTTCCAGACATTGCTATACATTACCTTACTTTGTTTTCATTGACATATAAGATTTATCTATGTGAGCAGGTGTTCTCGGCACTTCTGATTATTAAAAACAAGCACCGAAATCGGTTGGATGCCACTTCCGACATGCGTTTGGCTTTGGGTAGCACTAACTAAGGATTCAGAAGTTACTGAAGAGTATACAATCACAAAAATCACATTTAAATCTGTAACACATTCACATTACAATGTGAATTTATCGCAAAAAAATACTGTGGGCTTTGAATCATTCCATGCATGTTTTATTTATAGATAGATAGAACAACCCTTTATTTATTTACACTTTGTAAAGTATCATACCATTAAACTAAATGGGTGGTCCTTTGCTTGACAGAAATTTTGTCAAATGGTCGGATCATGACTAAAAGGTTAAGAACCACTGGTCTAGTGGGTGCAAGCACTACTGCTGAGCATGACATGCTAGGTTCATTTCCCAGGTTTGGCTAGTGTTATTGAGTTGACCATCCCATCCATACATAGTATGTATGTGTAGACGGTTGACCAGACTGTTGGACTCTTCCATCACGAATATCTCAGTAGCAGCCTCAGAGTCTAGCTTTATTCCTAGTTGTTGGCAATAGCCTTGTCAATTATTAAACATAACTGTTGAAAATGTGGGTGTACTATTAGATACACTTCTGCATAACCCTTCAGGTATTACAGACTTAATGTTATGTTAAATGATAAAAAAAAACCAGTTTCTGATGTATTTTTGGAATAAAACTTTTAGTTACAGTAAATTATAAAAAATATTTAAACTGACCTTTAAGGCATGTCTTCGTGATATTACAGGGTTCTCAGCGACAACAAGTAAGCCGTTCAAGTCCGTAGCCTGTGATATCTGCCCATCTATCTGAGCCAGGCGACTAAACTTAGCTGACTTTGGACTCGGCTTCTTTGTACCTTCAGCTGATTCTATATCATGAAGGGAAGCAAATGCTGCTGCTACTAAACCTGAAACATTATATTTAAGGATTTACAAAGCAATACTTAAAGTATTGTATCTGTGAAAGGCAATAATACTGTGTGTACAACTAAGTGTATAACTCACACAATATTTTTGCAGGGTTTTGTTGTTGTATGTAATAGTTTTTAATATAATAAATTGTAGAATATTTTACTACACTATTATAAAACCGGATACTAGAACTGGTTTATTTACAACAATTACTCTACCATTTTCCTTGTCTTCGGTGAGATCTTCAAGTCTCTTATCAGGTATATTTGTAGAGAGCTCCAGCTTCTCAGTTTTGAATACTGTGGCACTGGGACCGGAGTATTTCCTTACGGCTGCCCTTGATCCTAACCTCCAAATCACTAACCCGCTTAATTTCAACATCTATGACCAAAAGAACACAACATAATAACACTTTTTCATAAAATATAATTTGCCTAACATCTTATTACAGTTTTGTAAGGGAAAACATTGTAAGTATGTATTAAAAATGCGTAAAATACAACTTCTTACATCACGACTTACAGTTTATAGAAATTATTTTGATTATATCACCTATATATATTTATTACGTATGTGCGATGAAATGTACCTTTAAACGTTAAGGAAACGGCCTGAAAAGGAATAAATTATGTAGTTTTTACAGCATTTGCAAAAAGCGAAATTATTTATCTTTTTGACAGTGGAATGACAATGTTACTGCTGCAAGAAAATAATTCAAAATAATGTTGCCTGTATTGCCTAGGACGAAGTAAAGTAAACGTTAAGATGTCACGAAAAGCCATTTTCACTAGCAAGAACTAAACGTTGACTCATTATTATCTGTGACAGTAGTGTCGTGCTGAAGCAAAGGAAAAACGAGAAGGTTTTATCAATTATTGCAGTAAGATTGTCCTCTAATCAAATAAAAAATTAAGACAATAGGTACCCGACAGCTATTTTTCAAAATTTTAGACAATACACGGCATCTATTTTTTTAATGTTATGTTGTTGTCGGCATTAACAACCATGGAGATGATTTTATTTTTAAGTAAAACGAATTCACAATCGAGTACGAATTTAATTGAATGTTTTATTTATCAATCATGTATCACATCACTAGTCTAGAAAATTGCGAACGGCTATCGTGGGAGGAAGTTTTGTTGTGATATTTTGTTGTTATTTTACTAAAAACAGTGAAACCGTTATTGGAAATCATGAAAATGGTAAGTGAATTCATCTACACACCGAAAATGTAATTTTCACACAGTCTACATCTGAGATAAACGTGAAAATGGTTACTGTTTGAGACCGATGAGTCTTTAAGAATTTGAATTATTGGTTTCCTTTGAATTTCTTTCTTATTTTTTAATGGAATGTTATGAATAACGACCTAATAATGCATGTTCTTTACCCCCTACACATTACCTTCCTCAATTTTTGTGTAAATATGAGACAGCATGGTTTTCTTAACTCGAGACTTGTAAACGGACATTTCGCCTACCTTCAGTTTATTGATAAATTTATTAACTACCGGCGTTTCGAAGATCTTATCGCGTTTGCCCTTTTGCTACTTTCAACTTTCCTTATTGTGATGTCAATAAATGTTGTAATTACAAGTGTGTTTAACTGGAGAAGGCAAAGAACTAAGATAATTACAGATTTATGGAGTGAACTTGAAAACTGTTTTTAGTAACAATCAATATTACCCTTTTGCTAGTAGGAAGTGTCCTTGTAACACCCTCTTTTCAATTTTATATTAAAGCAGGTAAGGGAAACTTTGAGTATTGACCACTGACCTTATATAGTATTAGTATTGGAAATACAAATATTGTATTTATTTGTAGTCTATCTTCATAAAAACCACCACCAACTACCATAACCAACCAAATAACTAGTAACCTGGAAATTAAAATTCACTTCGTTTTGTTTCATAACATGATTCTCCATGATTAAATGGTTGGCCCTGGTTATCATTTTGTACATTTGTGACAGTCATTACAGGCACTCAGAAGCCCAAACAACTGACAATCAGACTTAGGAAGGTCCAAGGTGTCTTATGTCGCTCAGGACTTGGGTTGACAGATAGGCAAGTATCCGTCTAAAATACTGGTATCCAGCTGCATCCTGATAGACTGGAAGCTGACCCCAACATAGCTGTTTGATATTGATGTCATGATTCACTCTGAAGATAGTTATATTGCATATTAAAATCAATCATTTAATGATTATTATCATTTTTTTACACCACAATCTGTTTCCGATTTCACATTTAGTGGCTGAGTGCTTTTGACTTTGTTGATTGTATGGTCGAGTAGAGTGTGCTTTCAGTTATTTAATTTGCTAGCTTATGCCCACGGCTTCACCTGCGTGGAGTTCGATAATTTGTCCCACAAGATCATACGGCTGGAATAAAAAGTATCCTATGTGTTAATCCAGGCTACAAACTATCTGTGTGGGTAATTTCATCCAAATCCGTTCAGTAGTTTTTGCGTGAAAGAGTACCAAACATCCATCCATCCTAACAAACCTTCGCATTTATAATATTAGTAGGATGTTCAGTCATAGGCCTCACTCCCAGGTCTAAGGCTATTCCTATGTCCTTTCTAATTCGCTCTATCTTGAGCCAGCGTGAACTAATCCTGTCTGTAGATTTTAAGGGCAGTCAATAAAAGGCAGATGTCTTGCAGTTAACAAAACCATTTTGTATACTATAATAACTGTTGAGCCAATTCTTCAAGTACAGATTCATCTTTTTTTTAAGTGTTTTTTTTTAATAAAAACACTGCTTCATTGTATTCCAACTAACAACAAACACATTGTTTATTTTCTTACATTACCTTCTCGAAAATTTTATCTTATTTGTCTACTAGCAACCAGCCCCGGCTTTGCACGGGTGCAATGTTTTACATAACAAACCTTCCTCTTGAATGACTCTATCTATTTAAAAAAAACCACATTAAAATCTGTTGCGTAGTTTTATTAAAGATCTAAGCATACATAGGGACAGACACCGGGAAGTGACTTTGTTTTATACTATGTAGTGATATTATGATAAAAAACGTACCTTTAGGCTCTTTTTAACTTGCCAGCCCATTACCAGCTTTCACTTACATACATATGGTAGGTACTTCACTAGAAAATTAACCAAAAAACAATTTCTGCTGCATTTGTCTTCTGGATGTGAAACCAACCCTTTTTGTAACAATAACATACCAGTTTTGTAATGGTTGATTAATATTGAAATATTAAAATTCTGGTGGTATGTACCAAATACAAATAAACTTTTAGTAGTCTTTAAACTGACTGTTTGACTCATTATCACTTAAGGTGGATGCGCAAGGGTAGCCCGCGAAATTTAAATTTTCTTACGTTTATTGCAATTTGCAGGTCAGTGTCAGGTTGTATGTTGATGAAAATATGAATCGCGCCAATAACGCGTATGGAGTTATAGAATTATAATCATTCCAATCATCAATACAACCCTCCAAGTTCATATAATCTCAAAAAGTGACTTTTTCATGAAATAGCTATTGAATGTGATTATATGAACTTGGAGAGCTGTATTGATGATTTGAATGATTATAATTCTGTAACGCCATACGTGTTACTGGCGCGATTCATATTTTCATCAACATACAACTTGACACTGACCTGCAAATTGCAATAAACTTGAGAAAATTTAAATATCGCGGGCTACCCTTGCGTTTCCACCTTAAAACGGGATAATTAAACATGTTAAATATTCCGTTCAAGCTGGAAACCAGTGCGTATTTCTCATTTTAGAAGTTGGAAACACCTGTCTGTATGTGAATAGTGTTTATGATAAAATTTTGTTGTTAAATCATCTTGTCTCACAAAAATAGGTGAATATCAAATCTTATCAGTGATGTCAATCAGATCAATGATACTCATACTCTCATTTAAACATTGCATTTGGTATAGCTGTCTTATTCATAGCCATTATATGCAATCTTACAATGACGCACAGATTTTTGCTTATCAGTTTTACTTTCAGAATGTAATTTTGCATTTTATTGGTTCAAAATTATTGTTTTCTCGTTTTAGTTATGTATTTTTTCCGTATGTTCATTACGCAAATTTTTCAACTGGGTTGGTTCAGGTCTATTTCCAACAGTTGTGTGCCAAAGTATTGGTAAGGATGCTAGTTTCAAGGCTATGATGATCATCATCTAGATTCTTTCCTATCCTGATTCCTGTCCTCATCCCAGTTTATTAGGGTTGTCACAGCATTTCTTCTTTACACAGCATGTCAACCCTTATGTCAGACCAGTATATAGATGATGCTCTGTGTCATACCTTAAGGATTGCGAAAAATCAACATAAATTTAATGACCTGCTGTATTTATTACGACAAACTCATATGAATTAATAATAATGGAATGAATGGCTTCAATATCATAACAGAATCAGTTGAGCACTAAACACTAAGGTTGTCATTCCACTGAGACATAAATAATAGTTAAAATAATACCAATAGCCCAGAAGAAGAAAACAAATAAGCTAACACCATTCACGATTTAACAAAAAAAAAAAAAAATTGGTTACAACAGCAACAGTAAAATCAAAGGGCTAATTAATATCCGTCAGGTAGTACGTCATTCTGCAATCAAAAATAGCCCGTGTGCCTATTCTATAACTTGTTTATTTATAGTTCGTTGACATAACTGCTTGCTTGAAGTTTGTCTGATGGAAGACGGATGGAAAGGGCCAGCTAATGAACGATAGTCAACAGACGATGAATTTGGACAGTTTCCCAGTTTTCCTAAGAATAAATATGCTTTGATGATGTAGTTAATTGGGTATGAGTTTGAGAAAGAAGATTTGTTAGACATCAACGCTCTCAAAAAGTCTGTCTCTTAATGGTGTCATTAAAAATGTAACTAAAAAAATTGAGCTCATTAAAAAAAAAATACAAATCATAGACTGGGAGTAAAGACCTACCAAAGTCGAAAGGTGGCGGTTAAGCCCGCACTGATAAACGCACCGGTAACGGAGGACTACGCACAACAGATTCAGACAGATACGTTAGTACAAGTACGTTATCAGTCAGAGTACACGCATGTCCACAATTTGTACATTGGTATTGCAGGACATAGGCATGTCCCAAGTTGCGCAATTCGCTAATGAATGCGCAACACTAATTGGTAAGATGTCAGAAGGTCCCTAAACGGACTGGCTTTACATAATCATCATCATTAACTACATTACGTATTCAATATATCTCTGCCTACAAATCCAGTAAGTAGCTACGGAGGCCGACACAGCATATCGGTGGCATGCCCGACATAATTATGTCAACCGTGTCGTCCTTGACAACAAATCTCCAGTGATTATACGTCATCATAACTTCATCCATAGTTGCACAGACAAAAATTTCGATTTCTCCGAAGAGGTCCCCAGAATGTAGCCAGGCTACGGACGCTGACAGGTCTACATCGGGCCTATGCAAGGCCCAGAAAAAGCGTCCGTAAAGCTCCTTACTCTGCCATACCTCCCTGCGGTCGTTAGTGTCAAGCACTACAGGTTTACGCCAGTTGTCTTTAGCCAAGGAGAGCGGGGTGAGGCCCATGTACACCGCGACCACATCTCGATGCATCCCCACGTCGGTTTCTAGGAAATTTATTGTTGAGTTATGCTTATCGATAGTAGGTTTTTTTTTACAATAATATCTGTATGACGTTTAAAAAGTAAGTTATTTTTAATAATTAGGTACTTGATAAATACGAAGCGTTAACTTCGATTTCAAATGGTAATAACTGATCTCGGAATTCCCGGGAGCGGCTAGTCTCGGTCTCGGTCTCGAAGAAGATAGTTACGAGACTCCCGGGACGAACACACTAGCCATAATAGCTATCTGTATGCCAAATTCTAGCCCGATCCGTCCTATGGTTTGTGCTACGCGTTGATAGTCAGGAGTTCAGGACATGCGATTTAATAAGTATAATATATAGATTAGATTAAATTATCAGTGCATAAATGTCTTTTTCTAAGAAAGGGGCACGTGGCTGAATACAACAGCCACGCGGCTCGTATTTCAAGGCTTAAGCAATCGAGCTCGATCGGTAGTTGGGTGAAAATCCATTATCTGCATACCGAGTCCCCTTCGTGCCCTTGAATTTGGTCCAGGCTATTTTTGTAGATCTTTGACAGTAATTACGGGTGAGAAGCGGGAAAGTCAGACAACAAGTTTCGCGAAGTCGCACGGAGGAGTCCGTGCCTCGGAAATCGTTTGTCCTATTTCTGTTTCTACCAATCCGCGGTTAAAACGCACCCTAAAGCATTCCCGAAGTTTTTACAAAAAATATTTCTTCAGAAAGTTACCCTCTTTCATTTAACATCCCAATATTTTGATATCGCCTTCGCCACATTGATTTAGTTCACATGAATTGTAGCTTAAACCACCTGGACCATAATGAGTATAATGACGAATAGATTGACACCTCATTAATCAAAATCGGCTCAATAGTTAACGTTTTGACCGCCAGAGCATAAACGCACGCGGGTGCCCTCCACACTAAGCCACAATTTCACCTACCATTTTGTCACATATTTGTGTCGTTTGGTGTACTGGGCACGCGCTTGCTTGTCACGAACATATATGTGACTTTATCGGTCGAAAGGTTATGGCGCAACGGTATCAGATAAAAGGAAGCAATCATACATATGTATAGACTGCTAAAATTATAACCCTTTTTGGCTTTGCCGTAGTTGGGTAAAAAAGGTAAAAAGCCGGGCAGTTAGGGTGAGCACTTGAGCAGTAATTAGTGTGGTTTGTAACCGGCTGGTCATTTGCAGGCGGGGGCTGAAGGCGTCGGTGCGGCTCGCTGAGCGCGCCCCGCTCCGCGCCCCCTCCCGTCATACAACACTTCAGGTGAGCAATATCTTGTAGCACAGATTTTGATCTTCTTTCAAAATTAAAGCATTTGTTTCAAGTAGGCCAGTCACAGGCACTTTTGAATTGTCGAAACAAAGATAACAATTAAATGTAGCTACAGTCCCAGTCACAAGGCATAAAAACTGTGAAAGTACTGTAGTTGCCCCTAGCGACCTCTATGGAGCAGAACGGGGAAGAAACTCCATGGACACTCTTTTAAATCAGCATATTGTTACAAAACCTTGGTTACATACTTACATCATTCATGTTGAGATGGTACACTATGTGAGAACGATATTATCAAGACGTGCATGTTAAAAGTGTCCATACTAAAAAGACATTAAAAAAAAAAAAACGAATGAATCGAAAAAATGACCGATGACTCCAATTTTGTCCAACCATAATGTAGCAGACAGCGTTTACCTCATGGTCGTCCTGGATGGTGCAGTTGGTTGTGCAAACATGCAAGAGGCATGGTGTGGCATATCTTGCGTTAGGGTTCATCACTCTCAGTGTGTTCGAGATGGTCCGATAATACCATGGCGTATTATCTAGCCAGATTGGCCAACTTGAGCCCGTTTTGGACAGATTTTGATTAAATAAGGCATATTGTACTTCGTATCGTCGAATTCGACTCGGCTGGGCAGCGTTCGGGAAGTTGCGCGGTATCTTCTCGCAGTTTATTGCTCCCTGCTGTGATAAAATATAGTATTTTCTTCACTTCTTAACCAACCAACAGGTATCTTTAAGATTCTTGAAGACCTATGAGTTTAAGTAATATTTCTGGACATTACCGGGTGGCGTTTATTTTCCTAAAGATTTAGTGCCTAAATTATTTTTAAAACGATTTTCTTGCATTCATCCCTTTTTGTTGTAGGATAGCGAACGAACTAAATTGCCTAATAAAGTTCATAACCCCATTACTTTCCAACAGGTTCGCCTAAGGAGGTGTTGTTAGTGCGTTTCGCATTGCCAAGGAGCTCAAATGGATCACACACCGGCTTTTGTGTATAGGTAAGTTTTTTTTTTAACAGTTATTATACCTTTACGAACTTTCAGAGCAGATTGCCCACAGTAACCAGCCGGATGTACCACGTCGTTTGAACAGGTAGGCCTACCTTCTAAGACTCGACGCAAGAGTAACGTGTTACAAACTCAAATCATCAATGAGCAGCCAAAAAATCACAGGATAATTAGGAGGATTAGCTACTTACTACTATTAGATAGGTACTGTTGATTTGCAATACCAGTGGCGGTTAGTACACGGCGCCGATGCGACCTACCAACGCGGAGGCGCAAGAGGAGACAGGGGCTGCGCTTTCTCCATACAAATTTTGACGAAATCGGCGTTTCGTATTCCCCTTTTCTATTGATTTATAGCAGTCATTAAAGCTTTTAAGAAAATCTAAATCAAATTAACCCAAGATATATGAGGAATATCGTTTAAAGTTTGTCAAGCTATTATTGAGACTATAGCACCGTACTTAGCCTTAATATTTAATTTGTGTCATACGGTATTTTACTATGGGGATGGGCTGCAGACATCGAGTCTATTTATTCTGCAGAAAAGAGCCATCAGGGCCATATACAACGTAGGCGCGATCCTTGTCAATATAATTATGATCTATGAAAATATTATGTAGTACTCAAAATGGTTGAGTTGTAACCTAACCCATTTTGTTGGTATGCCATAGCAATAAACAATTATTGCAATATAAGTTTTTAAACTAAAATTATCACTAACTATCTAACACTATCATTAACATTGAAAACAGTATTTTTACCATGTTGTACTGTTTTCAATGTTAATTATTGTTATCTCATTTTGTTACCAACGTCCCCCAAAATTAAGTCATACAATTTCCAAAAAGCCGAAGTATTCGAATTATGTAATATCAACATTATTAACACCATAAAAAAGTCCGAAATGTCAATCACAAGTTCCCCTACTTGTACCCTAACATAGAATAAGAAAACGATATAGAAGCGAAATTGTGTACGTATAGGTGACCTCTTAATTACATTCCCATTGCTAACAATAAGTCCCCGTAAAAGGAAACTTCAATAAGGTTGAAAGTAGTACCTAACTGTTATTTAGACCAATTAACCTTTGGATTGCACGTATGACTAGCCTAAGGTTGAATACCAACACAATTATCCAAAGCAATTAAGTAAGAGGTTGACTTTAACGCCCATAGACAATTTACGCACAGAATCGAATCTGAGAGACCAGAATTCCATTAGAATTGAAATATTCTAAAGTAGCTTTAGCCAGCGGCTTCGCAAAGGTGTGAGTTTCATCTAAATTCGTGTAGCTGTTAAAAGCGTGAAAACGTAACAGACAAACACACGGACCCGAGATCCTTTCCTTACGTGTGAGGATCTAGTGCCTCAGCCTAGTAGGTACAAAAGAGTAAAACTTTTAGTTTCTAGTATAAGATCTAGGTTTCAGACAGTTTCCAATTCTTAAATGAATACCCATTTTAAGTGTTTAGAGCGAAATTTTCCTTTCTACACATTCTTAATCTTTGACCGTAGCCCTTACCCTGAGGGGAATGTTTACCCGAGTGTGTGTAGGTCGGGAATCGAAGCGGTGCCGCTATCGATCTGGCAACCACCATGGCGAATGGAAACGGGGAGACGGCTCGCGTTTTATTTTGTTCTTAACAAAGTTTGAGTTTTGATAACTGCAGGCAATGTTAAATTACTTACTGCAGCTATTAGATGTGTTAAAGCGAGCAAGGGTGAGTTGTACATTTAGCTTAGAATTTAAATGTCTAAAAGCAGACAGTTTTTTGTAACATAAGACTTATAATTGGGAACCTTTGGTTCTAGATGGAAACATACCTTCCCGAGAAAGTATTGCAATTTTAATAGCCAAAGGTAAATTGGGTCCTCCACAAGTTCCAATTTTATTGAACCAAAGTGTTGCACATACCGTTAATCTTAGGTTTTGGGATGTATTAAGTCAAATGTTGCCGAGCTATCGCAAAGCTCGGTTATTATGCATGATATAATTATAATTTATAGGCTATAAGCCACGCACCCACGAATAATGTAGCTTTCTGCCAGTGAAAGCCGTTACACATACTAAGACGTAATCACTCAGCCAAGACGAAAAAAAATATACCAAAACGTACCTCTCAGCCGGAGGTCGATCCCTCTGGAGGGGATTACAACTTATTGCACGGAGATTAGATTTCCCTCCCCTATGCGCTGCAATTTTGCGCTCTCAGTATTTCGGCGAATAAGTTAGTTACATGAATAGCGTTACACTACGGGGATGAAATTTTAATGATGGGGACTGACTTCCTCGGATATTGTTATAGAAAAGCGTTTAAATTTAAACTGATTAGTTGGTTTTGAAATGTCGTTGTGGCCCAGAGATTAAGGCCCCGCCTCTCATGCATGAGGTTGTGGGTTCAAATCTACTTTCTAAGTTTATCTTGGACATCACAGACATCGGTGAAGGAAAACATCGTGAGGAAACCTGGACTTATAAAAGTCTGAAATCGCCAACCCGTCTTGAGCAAGCGTGGTGATCAATGCTCGTTCCTTCTCTGTTGAGAAGAGGCCTTTGCCCAGCAGTGGGACAGTAATAGGCTGGTATTATACAGGGTGTAACAAGACCCTTAACGAAGCCGTCAACCAAGCATTATGTACATCAAACTAAGCAACTTTACGCAAAAATGATGGGAAACGACTTTTTTTGGGGTAAAAAATCACTTTTCACAGTAGGACTCAATGAAACGGACTCAAAACATTGTGCAGATGGATGGATTGAATACTACGGGGTCGTGGAGATGTTTAAAGTAAAAATCTTACATTCAAAACAAGTATTAAAAAAAGTTGGAACTTTGACCCCCAATATCTCCGTAACTAGAAGGTTCCCAGGAATGGTCTAGAACAAAAAAAATATCGCAATGACGGGGAGGACAAGTGGCTTTCGGCTTCGTTAAGGGTCTTGTTACACCCTTTATAGTGTTGGTTTTGGGGTTTTGAAGACTATTAGAAACCGAAAATATTGTTTAATATTTTAGAACCTCTTGGAAACGGACTTTCAGTCTAATGGGCAGGAGTTCTTTGAGCTTAGTTTTTTTGCGAACATAAGGAAATAATACACGTTGTAAGGCTGTCAACAAGGTCACCAGTCGTAAATCCAGGGTAATCAATGCCATCAGTCGTACGTTCAGTCGTATCGATCCCATTACTAGCACCCCTTTGTTGATAAATGGGATCTATTGAGTACATGTTAGCAGGTTCATTGGGGAGGATAGAGGGGGAGGCAGATTTACATAGTGAATGCAACCGGCTAAAAGCTTAGCCGGATTTAACCTTCCGTATGTCGAGTACATAGACACAATTAAAAACCTATTGTTTCTCGCGTAGATCTACGTAACCGGGATATGAAGGGTTAAGCGCGTACTAGTGATAGTCCTCGATCCGCTGTCTCTTATACAATAACTTGCCTAAAGAAAACTTTGAGCGGTTGCTTAGAAAAGAAACGTTCAGTTATTCTAAAATGTTGCTACACTGGGAAATCACAAGAATGATCAATAGAACTTCACGAAGGAAGAAAATACAGTTGCACTTAGGACTATTTTGGGAAAATCACAAAATATGCAGACGTTGACACTTTCGTATCGAGCCAAAAAGGATCGTCTCATAAATTCAAAGTTTATGAGCTCCAATTTGCAAAAAGATAGAGTGTCTTCATTTCTCATCTTAAAAATATAGCTACAACATACGGCAGGGTTCAATGCGGTTGCACGAACATCGCCCCTTCGTTGCACCAAGTCTATACACCCCTCAGTCCTGTGCAGACATCCTAATTAATTGACTACAAAATGCAGGATTTGTTATTTCGACACGCGGTAGTGTAGGGTTCGAAGTCAATTCGATTTTTACTAGATTTGATGTTCGTATGTTTGTTTGGAGTATTTGAAGCATTGATATGTTACGGGTAATGCTAGAAGAAGAAATAAACTTAGGTTGATCCGAGTTCATTTAGTTTCACCCAAGCTTTTTGGGTAAAGTACGAATAATCACAAAAATAAATTTAAATTTGGAGGTAATAAGCCTTCTTTTTACTGGCGATTTGATGCAACTTGGATGTAGCGCTCGCCGGCCGCTGCCGGGGCACCGTTTGCTGCGCTTGTTCGGCTCGCTCGCGTTTGGTTATATACGCGTAGGTTATGACATTTCGAGGAGCAGAACTGATAAGTTTATTTACAATTCCGCCGATTGCTTCGCCAACATTTGTACTCATTTTCACTGCACTGTCGTAGTTACCGGTAACGACATTACTATACGGTACCATGCATAAGTCTTTATTATTAAGAAAAGCCACGTGCCACACACACTATCAAAGCGTGTCAAGCCTTGAAGTTCGCTAGGCAGGGTGTAATCTTCAGAAAGAAATAGTCCTTCTCCTTGAAGCAGCTGCTGATGATGCGTGCTCCCACGACGGTCACGGTGAGGACAGAGTTGTCCTTGAGGTAGTCGATGGTGTCGCAGATTGTGCAACTTTCGACGGGAATCCTGTTCGGTCTTCTTCTTGTCTTTGTCCGGCTCGTTGCTCACCAGTTTATATCGATGGTTGACATTATAGCTGTTTGGGAAGCCGCTAATGCCTTTTCTGCTTCCTACCCACCTTCACCCCAGTAGTCTAACGTGTTGAATCAGGTCGTTGAGGGAAACATTTACTTTCACCAATCCGGCTCTGCCTACGAAGTCAATGTCGAAGTACGGGAACATTAGGTCAATGTTGATTCATATAGTATTTTGCCTTCTGGAATTCAGAATGAAGTTTAATATTTTTAATCGGCTGGCCATCAGGCTGTTGAGGAAAGCTTTCTGAAGTTCAGTGAGTGGATTTTTCACCTTGGCTTGGGTGGGATATTTCCAGCTCCACAGCACTAATACCAGTCATACAAATCGAAATTCGAGAGATTTAGCAGTAGCCACGCAAGAGTTCTACTATGCAGATTCTGGCTCCTATCATGTTGTCATCGTCCTGCTAGGGTCCATGCCATAATCCAATTAATTAGCTAGCAAGAGAGATCTTTCAATCTAAAATAACTGTTAAACGTGCCAGTCAATTCGTTCCCGCCCGAACCCCACGTCTAAAGCAAGGCACATACTGCGGGGTGGATCAATAAGCCACGTGCGACGTGTTCACGTGCGAGGTGCAAGCGTGCGGCTTCTGTGGCCAGCTACCTTTATAGCAGCCTAAAGCTGGAACACAATACTGCCCTTCTAATAGCAAATGTATGTATAGTCACGAGCAATGAAATTTATTCAAAAGCGATTTAACGTGAGTGAAATAACGTTTTCTACTTTGAAATAAGACCTATTTCGTAATAGTATGACTTCCAAAATACTATGTTCGAGACAACGTTAATTAACAGGAGAAAATCGCTTTTATATTTAGCTGTTTTAATTTCATTGCTCGTGACTGTAGTAGCAAAATGTCGGTTTTGACAACCCACGATGACAATATTTATTTATTTATTTAAACTTCATGTACAATAGTGGTACATAGGCGGACTTAATGCCATTAGGCATTCTCTACCAGTCAACCTTTGGGTTCAATAAGAAAACGCTGTGGTAGGGTACAAAATTACTACCGAAAAAAATAATATATATATAAGTACTTATAGTGACACTAATACACATAATACATACAAGATAAACTAATAAATATTATAACAAATACCAAAATATAAAACGAAAAAAAACCTAATAATAATATTCACACAAATGCTGAATTTTACCTGATTAATTGCTAAAAATCTTAGGCGATCTTCTGATGTTATTCGTATTTTGATTTTTTGACAGAAAAAATAAAGTCGTCGAAAGGTTTAATAATAATAATATACTTGCATTTGCTGTCATGGTAAATGAGTTTAAAGCGAAGTGTAGCAGTGTTCAAATAAAAACTTTTTCTTCGTTGTGTGAATCGTCGTACTTTCCCATTGCGCTGTTTTCAGCTGTCTGAACAAGTTACACGTGCGACCTAGATCTGAAGTTTTTTTGCTTTTATCTGTCAGCATGTGGGAATCAATAACTATTGTAGCTCATGTAATATACCTTATTTTTTCGTTCATCAGTTTGTAGAATAGTATCTAATGATACACAGAAAATAGATATAGAGTAATACTCACTCTCAATTACTGTCACGTCTAGTCAGAGGCCCATGGGCAGCATAAAAACTCTGACACCAGGGAGGTTACTATGACGTCTTAAAGCAAGAGTAATTCCAGTGTGGGCAAGAGAGAGCTATACACGTCGTCCAGCGCCATCTCTTTCTCACACTGGAATTACTCCTGCTTTATTACGTCATGGTAGGCCACCAGGTTAGTCACTAACCACACGATAAAGAAAAATTACTTGCAGCCAAATATTTGTACAGCAGTCTTAGGCTGCGTTTCTCGCTCATCTCTGTGGAAACGCAGCCCCAGCCTTAGAATATCCTCTGCTACATCACAGTTTTATGGAACTTACACACACCAAACCATGAAATCATATTCACTCCTGTAAGTTGTAGTTTTAAAAAACACGTCACAATAACGAGAGTCAGACGAGGCTGGTGTTTCGTGCCTGACTACTCTGAAAAGAAACAGCCGAAATAAACTCGGAGGTCACAATCACAATCTTAGTCAAGTCACATGAGGACCATGCAGATTAGTCTGCAATGGTCTTTTGAAGAAATAACCACACAGATTGTATTGGACCTGTCCAGCCAGTACAAGCATTTCGTCAGTTAACGTAAAGGTCGACAGCCATGACTTGAGTCGAGCCTCGACTCATGTCGGTTAGATAATGCAATGATCACGCTTCACTCAGTGATTGCTGATTGCTACTGCCTTTACCTTGATATAATCCGCTTACAGGCCAACTCGAAGGCAGCAGCTATGCAATCAATTGAGCCATTTCTGGCCTTTACTCTTTTGATATCGTCAGCTTCATCACTAAAACTAGCTGTTGCCCGCGGCTTCGCTCGCGTTTTGGTCGGAATTTATTCCACGGGCACGTTGGAAATATAGCCTATAGCACACGGGAATAATGTAGCTTCCTATTAGTGAAACAACTTTCAAAATCGGTTTAGTAGATCCAGAGATTTACCCCTTACAACCTCACAATCTTTATCTCTTTATAATATTAGTAATAAGTAAGGGTTTCTGTCTGTTCGTTTGCAAACCAATTTTTACAAAATTATAGCAAAAAGTAATTTTGTACTTTAAATGTTGACGTTCATTCCAGACTGAGAAAGTGCTCAAGACCTTTGGTCCTTTACCAGATGCCTATAATTTATCTACTTTAATGGAAGCTTCTTTTCACTCTGGCCTGGGCATCTTCAAGTGAAGAAATTACAGTCCAGGTAAGCCTGCACCATCGTCAACCGATCAAACGCGAACCTATCAAATAATTTTATTTATTACTAGCTGTTGCCTGCGACATTCGTTCGCGTGAAATGTAAAAATTTTGCTAATTGGATTTTTTTACCAATTTCAAGGGTTTTAATTTTTTTTTAATGAATTATTCAAAAGTCCCGTCAAAATCGGTCCAGCCGTTTCAGAGATTAGCCGGAACAAACAGACAAACATAGAAAAAAATATGTCTTTGTTAAAAGACTTGACTTGACTTTTGCTGCTTCTGAAGCTAGTTATTTTTGACTTTTTTGTGTTTTTGAAGTCGGTTTAATTTTTTTTCAAAAAAAGTTTTTTTATTTTTCACTTTTTAGTGGTTCATGTGTGCTTTCCCCTTCACAGCGTACCGGCGTGATGTTATGTTATGAACAATAGAGAAACATGACATTTCAACAATCCCAGTCCATTTGCTATCATTAATTGAGGAGTTCCGTTGCCTATCTCCGAAGTTCTTCATCAGATCTTCACCAAATTGAAATCGGACCACTCCGAGAAAGTACTCTTCCATAAACTACCGAAATCGCTTTAAGTGTGCCTAAAAAATTTGAAGAGTCCTCTCTATTTCTCCAAGATCCCATCATCAGATCCTGAATTGATGATCATGGGACCACCTGGGAAGTATACCCCTTTAAACTAAAATAAAATAATCCAAATCGGTCCAGCCATCTTCGAGTAATCGAGGAACATACATAAAAAGTAAAAATACATAAAAAAGGTTCCGATGAATTGAGAACCTCCTCCTTTTTGAAGTTGGTTAAAAATGGCACAAAGCTTTGGCAGACATTTACGTTTCAGTCATCTTAATTATTACAAAAAAAAATGACTACAAAAAAATTTGGAGGTAATTTTTAATTTAGCACTTATTTATTAACGCAGCTCAAACTGTTGTGGCATTTAGAACTGCAGAGCATATTTTTCTTAAAACAGGCACACCGCTTTGTGCGGCACTGTTTTTGCGCTGGTTTACAAATACATTTTTTAAAACCCTGGCCTCCAAATAAAGATTCCCGTGACACAGCTTCTCTTAAAGATATTGGTATGTCTGGAATATCATCATTATAATCTTCAGATGAAAATTGCATTTCATGCCGTGCAAACCAATTTTTCATGATTCCTGATTTAGTTCCTACTCTGTATACTTCATTTCGGAAGTCAACAATTTTTCCTTTTATATTCCGTGTGTCCAAAGGACCACGGTCTACTTTAGGAACGCTAATAATCACCGTTTCACCAATACTCAGTGGTGGTAGTTTTTTTGCCGTATTATTTACCATTTTCTCGGCAGCTCGTTTGGTTCCTTTAAGAGCCCCAGTACAATCATTATGACATATAACACAAATGAAGTTTTGCTGTAGGTTCTCTAACTTCTCAGTTTCATTATGGTCTTTGTTGTCACCTGGTTGTTCTTGAACTTGTAAATTATTTTTATTAGTTGCAGATTCTTCCCTTAAATTTTTTGAACAACAGGGCTCTAATTCAAAATTTGGATCAGATTGGATTTGATCAGGAACTTCAATATTTCTACTTAGATGTTCGCCAATTTCAATATCTGAATTTACAGGCTTTATAGCTGAATCCACAAGATTGTTTTCGCTACTGAATTCTTGCTGCGAGAGGTTTTGTAATTGTTCTTCTGTTTTAACATTACTAAGAATTGAAATAGGTATAACCGAATCATTTAATCCAGCTTTGGGATTACATCCAAATAAAGCTTTGTATGGAGATTTTCCAATTATGCGATGAAATGAAGCATTTTTTTTATATTGAACATGATGGCATCCTACAGACCAATTTGTCGAGTTGTTGTCATTCATCCACGTCCTCAACATATTTTCGACATCCTGTTTGCTTCTTTCTACACTGCCTTGTGTCTGAGGATGCCTAGGGATCCCATGAACTATTTTACACTTAGGCCACATTGAAGTTAATTCTTCGATAATCTTTGCCGTGAATTCACGTCCGTTATCAGATTGCAAGATGTAAGGTGCTCCAAAAATCATAAATATTTTCATTAATTCCATTGCTACCTCCTGTGCTCTTTTAGTTTTAAGCGGCCGAAGGCTTATGAATTTTGTAGCATTGTCTTGGTAATTCAATAACCACTTGTACTCGCCATCGGGATAAGACTGAAAGTCCATCAAATCTACCTGCCCTCGAATATTGAAATCCTGAGATACAATTGGCTTTGTTACTATACCTTTTTTGGGTAAGGCCTTTTTCGTTTCACATGTAGGACAAAGAGCAAGGAATATTTCTATTGCTTTTCTTGGTATATAATATCTTGACTTGATAGCATGTAACATTTTGTCTCGTCCACCATGACCGCATGCTTTATGGATGTCTTCCAATGTGCCAAAATATTCGTGTCTAGGTATAATACGTACCGTCTGGTCATCAGGAGATTTCCTTTTAAATATTAAATAATCTTCGTTAGCTATAACCATTATATCGTACTTTGATATCCAGTAATAATCCATAGATGTCCTGGCTTGCTTAGAAATCATGGACACCCTAGCCTTTCGAACATTGTTTATAACCTCTAAAATTCTTTCGGTAGTCCATGGTTTTCTTTGGGATCCTGAAACAGTAACACCAGAATAAAATAAAAAATAAATAAAAAGAATATCGCTGGACGTTACACACAGCGCCATCTAGGTGCCACACTAAACAACGAGGCTTGTGTCGTGGACATATACATACTTATTATACTATAAAAAGCTCGATTTATACTATACTAGCTGACCCGCGCAACTTCGTCTGCGTGCGTGCGTACATAAAAGAAAGAGAGGTTAGAGAGAGTGTGCGTCAACCTTAAAAGTTAGACATATGGCCATTGCGGATATTTTTTTAGAGCTTTTTAAGAGGGACAATTCCGACATACATGATAATTGCGTAACTTTAACCGTTCACGCACAACGGAAGCTCTCAAAAGGAGTAAATCCCTATTATATACTATTACCGATGGATAATCATCAAATGACCCCTCCCACTCTGGACGGAGCGGAAGGGATTGTCAGACTTGTACTGACTAAAATCCACCCACGTTTCTTCTGTTGCCCTTTGCGTACCAGGGCCGCGGTATCTCTTTCGAACAGTCCCGCAACCCTGGCAGGCCTCGCTCCTCTCGGATCCCTTCCCGTTTGCTGACATCTCTTCGAGGCGCGTGTGGAACACGAACACGCCGTCACCACGGCCTGTCGTCATAAGACGGACGGATGGCGAGCTAGCCCATTACTCACTGTCCACAGGCCCGCGACCCTCGACAGCCTTACGCCTTCATCTTTAGACACTCGATGACAATCATACACCAGCTAGAACGAAAGTTCTCATCAAAGTTCTTGAAATGGGCCGAGACACGATAAAACTGCTGTAAACTGTTGCGGACCTCTTGCAACTGCCTTCCGTCTCCATCGTCAGACCTTTGATGATAGACATACTCCAGGCAGGTCTAAAGTTCTCATCAAGGTGCATGAAATCAGCCGAAACACGATATAGATGCTGTAAACTCTTGAGGACCTCTTGCAACTACCTTCCGTCTCCATCGTCAGACCTTCGATGACAGTCATACTCCAGCTAGGTCTAAAGTTCTCATCAAGGTGCATGAAATGAGCCCAGACACGATATAGATGCTGTAAACTCTTGAGGACCACTTGCAACTGCTTTCCTTCTCCATCGTCAGACATTCGATGAAAGTCATACTGACAACTCAGTATGGTTTAAAGTTTTCATCAAAGTGAATGAAATGAGCCCAATAACATTATACCTGCTGCATACTGTTTAGGACCGCTTGCAACTGCCATTTGTCTCTATCGTTTGACCGTCGATGACAGTCATACTTCAGCAAGGCCTAAAGTTCTCATCAAGGTGCATGAATTGAGCCCAAACACGTTATTGTTGCTGCAAACTCTTGAGGACCTCTTGCAAGTGCCTTCCGTCTCCATCGTCAGACCTTCGATGACGTCATACTCCAGCTAGATCTAAAGTTCTCATCAAGGTGCAGGAAATGAGCCCAAACATGATTTCTCAATTTAAAAAACAAAAGATCATGTATATCGGACTTCCCTGTAAAAAGTTATGCGTGGTCAGGTCATACATAAAATAAAAAAATATAGACGCGTCGAATTGAGAACCTCCTCTTTTTGTTTCGTTGGTTAATAAACCAAGCTTCCTGAACATTTGACACGGGCGAGGGTCATTCTTTCACGGAAAACTTAACACCGCGACTCAGAAAATGGAGTGAAATTAATAGCGCCATCTATCGAGCACGAAATTTAACCGTTAAAATATAATGCATGTAAAGCGATCGAACACACACTGTACAGGGTTACAGCGTCATGTAGGCTAATCTAGAGTACTTTTTGCTCTCAGACCCGATTTAAAAGTTATCTTGTGAGCACATTTTTATTAATTAGTACCATTTTAGTGCAATAGATGTCGTTGCATGTATCTTACACAATGATGGTAAGTTCTTCTTGAACACTTTAAATTTATAAATCTTTTGATAGAGAGCACTGATTACAGCATGAAACAAAAACTAAAACCTTCTCTAAGTTCCCCACAATATTTGTGCATTGAATCTAATCACATTGGTTTTCCCAACAACATGAACACCCGCCTCGCAGCGCGCGCGGGTCATTATTTTGATGCGGAGTTATTTTAAAACTGTGATATCTCCTAAGATATTCATCTATATTGAATAGTGTAAAGGTCAATTTTGGTCACAATTGAATGCTAAAGATGACTAACATATTTATTTTGATAAGGATTAATACTATGTCGGTAAAAACACCTTCGCAAATAAAACATTAATTTTGACCAAATTTTAAAATCATAAAAATGGTTATTGTGAGTCAACCTTAAAAGATAGGCATGTGCCATCGCGGACTTTTTTTGAGACCTTTTTAAGAGGAATAATTCCCTGCTACATTATATTTGTGCAACTTTAACCGTTGACGCAGCGCACGCAACGGAAGCTATCAAAGAGAATATTTTTTCCCCGTTTTTGCAACATTTGTCATTGATGCTCCGCTCCTATTGGTTGTAGCGTGATGATATATAGCCTATAGCCTTCCTCGATAAATAGGCTAACCAACACAAAAAGAATTTTTCAACTCGAACCAGTAGTTCCTGAGATTACCGCGTTCAAACAAACAAACAAACAAACAAACAAACTCTTCAGCTTTATAATATTAGTATAGATAAAGCTCGTCATACATAATGTCCATGCTTATCACACAAACATTTGCTCCTACCGGGATTCGAACCCGGGACCCGAAGAACGTAAGGCAGCCTCACTACTGCTGCGCCATTCGGGTCGTCAAAGTCTGTCATAGAATAAATTGTTATTGTGTTCACGTCAACAAGAACACTAAGTTACAAAGCCCTAATTCTTACAAATAAACTAAACAATAACAATCAACGTACCTTGATTTTGTTGTTCGTATTCAGCCAGTTTCGCCTCAAATTTTTCTTTATATGTAGCCGGCGGTGGCGTAATAATAGGTAAATCCATGCTGTCACACTATTTTATTACAAATAACGCACTTTAAAGTAAATTTAATCGAATAAAATATCAACACAGGTGCTATCTGTGCGAGCTGTTTGACGCCATACTTGTTTTGGTGACTACTAGCGCCGCAGTGGGAAAAAAATTTGAATCACCTGACTGATTTTACGTCCGCTCTGTTCAAAGGGCTATGTTACAATCCGCTAACTAGAGGGACGTTGAGTGACGCTTGTTCAATCAACGTTCGGCCTAGTCATTCAATTGAATGATGTGGTTTTCAATGAACGCGCCAGTCATTCAATCAAATAGCAAATTAAACTAGATGACTGTGACATTATATAGTCCAAGATCCCAGGGCCGCCAGACCTCACTTATTTTCTCATGAACAAAATGTGTGGCATCAAGTAGTGTTAGTATGTACTGTGAACGTATGCATACCTGCTAACTTGTGCCGACGGCCAATTTTTAGATATTAATACCAATGTTGCGTAAAAATAATACAATTTTTTCTTAAAGCCCGAGTGCTGATTTTTATATATGTTACAGAGAATATTGTTAAAAACTAATAACCAACACTGCCTGACACCGCCCGTTGACGGAAATTTCTGCCAGACGCTTTAAAGCGCGGAAAAAATAACGTGAAATATCACATCAGTCTATTTTTTTTAAATATTTGATACTCAGAGGGTTTTTTTAATAGTCATTGTAAGCATTCAGTACAATTGTAGAGTCGCAATTCATCATTTTTGTATGAGATCAATAAACCAATGCGCTCATACAGCGACATTTTAATTGTGTTTGGGGGATGTTTGGCCCAACTATGATTGATCTGGCTCAAAATAAGTACTGCAATGATTTCCTGAGTATCAAATATAAAAATTAACTCTCAGACTATCCGTGAAATCACTTTTTTTTTTCCGTGCTTCGTAGTGCTTGGCAGAAATTTCTGCCGACCATATTAAAAAAGCAGCACTCGGCCTTTAAGAAAAAATTGTATTATTTTTACGCAACATTGGTATTAATATCTAAAAATTGGCCGTCGGCACAAGTTAGCAGGTATGCATACGTTCACAGTACATACTAACACTACTTGATGCCACACATTTTGTTCATGAGAAAATAAGTGAAGTTTGGCGGCCCTGGGATCTTGCTCTAATATACCCTTTCCGTTACAGGCTGTATAACTCGCTCTGAGGGCGTATAGTAATTGGCAATCGCGCCGCTGTATTGAAACTCAAAGCTACGCACCTGTGCCAGTATTCGTGCTTATTAAATTGATTGAATGAATGCTCTCGCTTGCCAGGTGGATTCATTAAACTTGATATGAGTGTTATGTGAGCTGCCTTTATATATACGTTACGTTGTGTACACACCCTGTACGTTGTGTACAGGGTGTAACAAGACCATTAACGAAGCCGTCAACCAAGCCTTATGTTCATCAAACTAAGTAACTTTACGCAAAAATTATTGCTGGGAAACGACTTTTTTTTTGGGTGATTAATCACGTTTTTCAGTAGGGCTCAATGTTACAGACTCATAACATTGTGCTGATGGATGGATTGAATAGTACGGGCTCGTAGAGATGTTTAAAGTAAAAATCTTACATTAAAAACATGTATGTAAAAAAAAAGTTGGAACTTTGACCCCCAATATAACTTCTAACTAGAAGGTTCCCGGGTATGATCTAAAATAAAAAAAAGATCGCAATAACGGGAAGAACAAGTGCCTTTCGGCTTCGTTAAGGGTCTTGTTACACTCTTTATAATATATACGAATATTGTTATTTTATTGAAATAGCTTTTACCCTCGGGTTTGCACGCGTTAATGTCAAAATATCTATAGAAATACGAAAAACAGGAGAAGTGGCAAGGGGGTGTGTCGGTGTTGCGACGACGAGCTCACGTTAAGCATGTCATAGGCAAATGGCCGTTTCCTCGAACTAGTGTGCTTAAGACCGCGATCGTGACAATTTATAAGAATGCCGTGTTGTTCAGTGGTTTCTTGTCAAAACCGAAGCATAAACCAAAATTTTGTAAATCATAGAATCAGTTACTACATGTATGTACAAGTAGTTTACTATAAACGTCTTTAAATCATGAAAAACAAGAAATCGTAAAATATTTATTGCTCTTAATATGTTATTTTTATTTTCAAGTATCACAGCGATTGTACTATGTTTGCAATAAATACATTGCTCCTTAACCACTACCAAACTTTGTCGCTAAGTGACTGGACAAGCAATGTAAAAATCACATGTGTAGTAGTTGCCGCGTGGAAGGGGCAAACAGAAGACACGGTTCCGATACATTTTCGTCTAACGGGCATATCTCCTTGTTTGATATATCTATGAAAATATCCCACGGGAACGTTTTAAAATATAGCCTATGACACTCGGGGATAATGTAACGTCCCATAAGTGACCATGAATTTGGAACATCATGCCTGTATTTCCTCAAATGGTTAGATAGACGTTTACCATTGTACACTCACATTCCTACAGTCATGTTTAGTTCCATGTAATAGGGCGCATCCTCATCTGCCTAGACTTCAAAGCTATTTTGGGGTCGGCTTACAGTCCAACCGGATGCAGCTGAACACCTGTATTTTACATGGAGCAACTGCCTATCTGACCTCCACACCTCAGTTGGTACTGGATAATTCGATACCCATCGGTAAGACTGGTTTTTGGAGTTTCGGGCCACTGTCGACCTGTTACGACTGTCAAAGAACTACAAAATGAAATACAGCACGAAGCAGTTGGTCCTGTATTTCATTTTGTAGTTCTTTGCTGCTCAACATGCTTTCCATTGGAATTTATTTTGGGGTTTGCCGAAAGGCGTTCGTCAAACCTAGGATAAACCAGTCATTCCGCAAAGAGGCTATCGATCTTTGAATAAAACTTAAGTACTTATGTATGTGATCCCAGTCTTTGTACGATTTGTAATCTAATTCACAAAGTCGTTGCATGTGCTTTAAATACTTAATCATGCTCATCGAAGAACTACACATTTACAATCTCTGGTTTATCAGAGCAAAACGTCTTTATCGTATAGACCACATTTTGCCTGGTAGATTTTACACTAGCTCTTTGCGATTGAAGAGGAAAAAATAAACAGCGTAATTAAAACCTGCTCGGCAAACAAAAACCTAGTTCCTTTATGCAAAGTTTCGTTTATTAATAAGCCGAGCCGAAACTCCTACGTCTCAAATAGTTTCTCACACCTACGCGTTACTCGCGAACCCTATCACTTATGCAGATCGCAACGTTTACCTATACACCAACTAGCTTAACATTGGGGCAGTGCTTCCGTTCCAATCTTTTGATTATTCTGTATGAGTAATGTGATGGCTGGTATGGCAAGAAAAAGACTTCCTGCAAATATTTTGTCTTTGACAAGCAGTGGGTCATTTTAGGACCTAACATGCTAAATTTGAGCTAATCTATATCTGCTGTAACTCGAAGACATCGGTTATGCAATCAATAGAGTCAAGAGAATTTCTGGCCTTTACTCTTTTGATATCGTCAGCTTTATCACTAAAACTAGCTGTTGCTCGCGGCTTCTCTCGCGTTTTTGTCGGAAATTATCCCAAGGGCATGTTGTAAAGATAGCGTATGGCACTCGGGGATAATGTAGCTTCCTATTAGTGAAAGAATTTTCAAAATCGGTTCAGTAGATTACCCCTACCATCTCACAAACTTTACGTCTTTATAATATATGTATAGATAATTGCGAAAGTTTGCAAAGATGGATGGATGTATGTTACTCTTCCACCTAAAAACTGCAAATAACGCAGTAATACCTTCCACCTACGTCATCATTTTCACACTGACACAGTGTGTCTTCCACGTCGCGAATCCCATCAGTCATGCTGATGGTTACATTATACACCACTCGTGAAACAGTGGGGCCAAGCTTCCGTTCTTATGATTTTGTTCTGACACATTCGTATGCAGTGCCTGCTGCTTCCTTCGGGGGCATGCGCCGTGAATAATAATTTATTCTACATTGTGACGTATGATCGCAGTTTAGCTCTTTGTGCATACTTTGAAATGGTCTGTAAATGTTTAGGATACTGCAACAAGTACTAAATTACACTTTCTAGTTTGTTGTAACTTCAATGTTTAGTCAATTTTCCGAAAGCTTTGTATTTTTTTATTAAATGTTATTTATATATTCAAGAGAATATATGTGCATCAAGTCCGTATATACCTAGCCGTTTGCCAGGTTATTGCTATGCTGTTACTTCAATGTTTTACTTGCAGTCTCTAATTTGAGTCGCTTACTTTTCTCTTATTGTCTATCTTTATCTGAACTAAGCCTTACAAGTCAGAAGCCCTCACCAACGCTGTCGATGTGGCGGAATTTAGGTCGAAGCAAATTAATTATGGGAATCATAGTAACGGCGAAGATCTGATCAGGGGCTGTCTGCAGTCTGCTATTGCAATAGTGTCAGAATGGTCTATAATTGATTTAATAAGGCCCCTAGCCCACGGCGTATTGAAGCGCGTTCGAAACTCGTTTGACGTGCGTACAAAGGGTAATTCGTCTGCGCGGGGCCTTATTAAATCAATGATAGACCGTTCTGACACCATTGCAATAGCAGACTGCAGACAGCCCCTGATCAGATCTTCGCCGTTACTATGATTCCCATAATTAATTTGCTTCGACCTAAATTCCGCCGATTAAGGCCCCTGAATGTTACTATTGACCTCGTATGGACCAAGATTATGTCTGGACTTGACAAAAGACTGTGTTCAGTGTGTTTTTTCTCATAGTCGGATAGGTTACCAACCTTGTCTAGTTCTGAAATATATACATGTATTATTTTTAAGTTTCTTTAAACCAATATAAGTACAAGAATAAATATTTACTATGATTATTTCTTTCTATCAAAGATCCCGGCGACAGCAGCAGCTTTCATCTTTCTTTTAATAATGATTTTTACTTTAATTCTATAGTTATACCAAATTAACTTGGTATTCGCCTCAGCAAGGCTATGTTCACCAACACCTACTAAAGGTACAAGGGAAAAACAGACTTCATGATATTATTTCTTTATTAAAGGACCAGCAAGGCGTTCTGCACGGGTAGCGTAACTTGAAACCAACAAGGACGGTCATTGTATATCACAACTCGCCAAGTGATGATCACTATGACTGTCAACAGAGATACGCAATAGCCCTGCTGAGACAAGCTATCTTTAATATTAAAACGGAACCACTAATCTTCACCACTACACAATGAGCAGCTTTGCTTACTATTCTCTACGAACACAGGTCCGTGGTTTCTAAATAAGATAAGTGACTAATGCTCCACTAGGTAGCACCTTATATTATAAGAGCGCTTTATTAGATTTCCCACACTCGCTTCAGCACTGAGAGTTGATAATCCAATAGCTCCATTATTTTTTTTATGTTTCCTAGTGTTACTAAAAACGGGAATAAAACACCCGGATTTCTTTTATTCAGATACATAAAGTACAACAAAGAAAAGCTCTCTGATTGCCCTGCACACAATTATCTTTTCACTTTGTTGCGCCTACTTGTGAAATGAACGAACGGTAGTACTCTATTATTTATTAGTTTATACTTAGACAGATGTTTGTTTCGACTTAAATAGCGTTTTGTGGTTTTCCTGGCATTCATTATGCAAAAATAATGTAATGTATCCTTTGATTCATGAGTTCAGTACCTACTTATTAACCACTGTTATAATTTTGTATGGATTTGTATTGTTATTGTTGTTTGTTGTTTTAACAATGCAACGTCTGTACAGTTCATCAGATCAGTCATAAAAAGGCATTGAATTCAGTAGCTGTAATGATTGAAATCGACTACATATTATTATTATTATCATGAATAGTTTTTTTGACCCGCTGCGGGGTGGGGAAAGCAATAGTCATGGCAGAGCAAAAATATTCTTTAATTAACCTAATCAATTTCTTTGTTTTTTTGTCAGTTTCAGTAGTCAGAAACGAATAGAAATCATTTGCTGAATAAAATCGTCCCCCTTCCATTACGAGAATTCCCTTATTAATAATACAACACGTGCATACTAATTCGAAACATACTAAATAAAAATATACCTACACACAAACAACCTCACAAAAAATATAAAAAAAAAAAACAAAAAATGAAACTGAGACGCGAACAAGACTTTTTTACAACTACACCCATCCCGCACAAACTACGGAAGAAAAACTATCGTGCACGAAGGTTCTAAAATATTTAATAAGTTACCAAGAGACCTCAAAGAATCTAAATCCAAAACCTCTTTTAAAAAGCTACGTAAACAATTTGTAGTAAAAAAATCTCTCCTACACTAGTGACGAGCCACATCCAGTTACCGTTTATCTGTGTTACGCGGATACTTGTTTACTTGTATCGAACTAACAAATTGACCATATTATTTGTAATCTACCTTCACAACATTTATAAAATCGATGTCTCATTTTGGAGTACCCCCGACATTTTGTTATTTTTAAGCGTTTAGTTTTAATATTCTCATGTAAGTGAATAGTGTAATTCTTATGAGAATAAATGATCTTTATACTACACCTGCTTGGAAAGTACCTTGATACTTTATCAAATTTACGGTAGAAAGTACGTCATAGCATATCGAACAAATATGCGGGGAGAAAACGCATCTGAGCGGGAGAGAAAAGTGTATGAAAATCCATTTCTTACGTGGTTTTTCTTTTTTAATTTTGGGTAAGACTATGCGCCGGTAACCTAAATATCAAAAGCCAAAAAGTTTTTACAGTGAGTTTTTATCTCCAAGTTCGCAAAATGACACTGGCCACTAGCTGTGTGTTGGATGATGTCGGGCTGGCAGTGCGACCCTGCGGCGGCAGGATAAACAATTTGAAAAAAGAACATGTGAAAATTGCAGACGCCATTGGCGCCATTTTCAATTTGTGTGTTGTTTGAGGATTCAGTTTTCGTTTTTTATTTTCCTCGTAGGTGTAGTATAAAGCACTATGTATCACTCGAGAGAAAGTGCGATTCCCGATCTCGGGTGTTTTAAAGCCCTCGCCTACGGCTCGGGCTTCAAACGACACCCTCGACGGTAATCGGTCACTTTCTCCTCTCGGTGAACAATGTACTATAAACCCGAATAATAGTGGTCTGGATAATTAATGTTCCACATCCAATACGCGATCACTCCTCTCGTACCTCGTCAAATAACGTCCACATCCAAACATTTGCAAAGGTCAGCTCAATCCTTATGCTTATTCAAACATTTGTCTATCCTACTCTCACCAGAATACAGATGGCTCGTGGCCATAATAGAAACTAACGCGGCCATCTTGTTTTTAAAACTCAATTTCCACAGAGGGATTCACAATGTCGTTGATCCTCAAAAAAACCGTGCAGCACTGTATGCACATTACCCGGACGGATATCAATATAGCACATCAAGTTTTAAGCAACTTTAAGTTTACACTTCTGCCATATCTGTGCAGGCAAAACACGGAACTACGTAAACTAAATGTACCTAGTTTGACATATCGATGCATTCTTGTTGACAAGTAGCGCCACCTTGAACTGCATACTCTAGTGGTCATGTCTGAATACTGTACCAACAACGCCTTCTTGCTTATGCTATTCAAGACCCAAAAAATCAATGTATTTTTTTATCTTTACCATTTGACAAATATGACGCTCTACAAAGCTAAACTCTTTCTCAAATTCGTTAGTTACTGAGCCATAAAACCGGCCAAGTCGGACTCGCGCACGAAGGGTTCCGTAACATTATATTTAAAAAAAAAACACGTTTGTTGTATAGGAGCTCCCCTCAAATATTTCCTTTATTCTGTTTCTACCCGACTGCGCCAGAAGGAGGGTTATATTTTTCGAGAGTATGTATGTATAATTGTTTGGCACGCTCTGTGGCCTGAACGGCTCGATGGATTTTAGCTTGAGAGGTGTCGTTAGATTCGTATTTACTGTGAGAGTGACACTGGGTATATCAAAATAAAAATTATTCAATAATAAAACAAAAAAAATGAAACGGTAATTTAAAAAATTAAAAAACCCGACTGCGTAAAAAAAAAAAGCATAGAACATAGCGACTTAACAGTCGGGACCCATTAACACTACTACTAACACATATATAGACCGGCTCTAATCGTCCCAATAATGGGTCCCGACTGTTTAAGTCGCGATGTTGTATGCTTTGTATTTATTTTTTCACGCAGTAGGGTTTTTTAATTTTTTAAATTGCCGTTTTTTTAGTATTTCTTGTTATAGCGGCAACAGAAATCATCTGTGAAAATTTCAACTGTCTTAACTATCACGGTTCATGAGATACAGCCCGGTGACAGACAGCCAGACAGACGGACAGCGGAGGCTAAGTGTCCCGTTTTTACCCTTTGCGTACGGAACCCTAAAAACGTGTGTCATGTGCTGAACCTTGGATTTATTGATTGGGAACAAAATCCCTCTCACGTGGATACTGCACCTGACGGCCTCACGTGTACCTACCATAGGGGGTTTAGCATGAAATCTGTGGTCAGACGGGAGAAGAAAAATCTCGATAAATTGTGAACAGTGAAATCGCTAATGCTTTCCTGGGAGTGCGAAGTGTTAATGAGCTTATTGTCAAACATAAACTTTTGAAAAAGAAAAGCAATCAAAAGCTTTACAGTCATTTAGAATGGCAGCTAATTTGATGATAAAAAGAATTCTGAACAAACCGCAATTAGACTTTTCCCAACCACAAAAGTCAGAAATTACTAAGTGGTGGTGCCTTAATGGAAAATTGTCCTTATTGTTGAATACGTGAACAACATATGACCCAGAGGAATGATAGAACATGCCCGGATGGTTATATTGACGTGATAACAAAGTGAGTTTAATGAAAGCGCCCGGTAACAGCCCTCTAAGCGAAACAACGCCCACCCCGCGTTTATACCCCCATTCAAGTTCACTGCGACCGCGCCTCATCCCTAGCGTTTTCCCAGAATTTATGGCCCAAACTAATTTCCACTTTATGCTTTCACTATAGGTCTTATTATTGGACATGCGCCGTAACTTCTTGCGACGTTTTACAAATGAACGGCACGTGTTTGTTGAGTAAAAACAGTCTGGTGGAATTACGACCTTATGTGGCTAGATTGGAGGTGGAAAATAGTTAGTCTGTCGCGCGCACTTACGCAGCCTCCCCTAGGGTTGGCACGGTCGATCCTTGCAGTCGCGTCGCCGGCTCGGTCCGGACGTGTCCCGGCGCTCAACACATTTATTTTCATAATTAAACAACAGTACCTAACAAAAACAATCCACTCTTTCCTTCTCCGTGCAAGGAAACATGATGGATTTCTATTATAGTAACATTATTTCGCGTTTTTAACTCACGCAGTTAATTTCGTAGAGAAGCCATTTTTGTTGTATATTTTTCGTGGTGGCGATGAAAACTATGGTGAATGAAAAACTGTCGCGGAAGTGATATACGAAGTATGTGATGTGTTTAGTGCTGAAAGAAAATATAATAAATTACAGTGACGTCTGTGGTGTTCGCGAATTTTCTGCAATTATATTCGAGCTTAGTTTAACAGGCTTAGTCATTAGGGAAACAGTATTATTTTTTTATTGAGGAGCCTTTTGCAAAGAGGTATAGTTTGGTGATTTTCATGTATTGGATATCGTCCTGTGTCCGCTTGTAGTTAGGAACGCATTATGTGACAATGCTTTGTCTGTGTGGGACAAATACGCTTCGGTACTGCAAATGACTACAATAGTTTGCAGGATGGCAATTTGATGCACTAAATTGATTGCATACAATTCAATTGGCCTAGAACTGAACACAGTAAATTCACTTCAAATCCTGTTATGAAACGCTTGCAGTGAATTATTTTCTAGATTAAATCACAAAGTCAAGTCAAATTGTACCGTGAATTGAATAGACCCAAGTTTAACCGTTAAACCAAGATTAATGCTATCAGCAATAGATTCAGCTATGAAAGTTAGCGTTATAAATCGCTGACGTAATCGCAGCCTAATGGCATTGTCAAGATATGACGTCATCAGGTTTATTTTTAATAAACAGATGAATAACTGTGAATGGTACAGCACACAGCACTGCAAAGTCAATGCCTACTTTTTGGTATGAGCAAATATTTGTTCTAGACATGCACTGAGGATGTATAAACTAAGTTTTTTTTATACGATTATGAAATTTGGTAAACACGCGATTTTGGGATTAGATTTATTTTAACAAAACCTTGGTGTAATTGTCCCATTAAAGAAGACCTCCGTTTAAATTATTGTGACGAAGAGATCACATTGACTGTGTGGACTACACGCTCTAACATAATCATTTCGAGCAGATGAATGGTTCCAACAATCTAAATAGATGATCAGATAAGTCTACTAGCAGTAGTAACGTTACATAACTGCCTGCACGATGCAACCGGCACCTACCTACCACTTTGTACGTCAGTTTCACCTAATTAAATAACTTATTATGTGTTTCCTTTTCTTAGTCCGGCACTACAGTCACGCCCTTTTCATGCAAGCATAATTAGCCTACAACGTTCCCACTGCTGGGACAGACGTCTCCTCTTTGTAAAAGAGATGGGCTGTAATTTACCACGCGGGCCTGGTGTGTGTGCTGGTGGATGCGAGGATGTCTTCGAATGTTCGGTTTTGGGATATTGCGGCTCCCTCACGATTTTCCTGCACCGTTTTGAGATCAATGGTGACGAATTAACCTTTCGTATGTCGAGTATATAGACACAATTAAAAACCTATTGTGTCTCGCGTAGATCTACGTTCAAGGGTTAAATAACACTTAGTAAAATACCGGCCTTGGTTTAAATTAATACAATGCCTCCACAAAATCTGTCAAAAGTTGCAGTATTTATGAGGTACAAGGATACCGTGGGTTTTAACACTTTAAAATGAGTGGGAGGATGGTATGTGTATGTCTATGCCTGATAGCCAACCTTCATCGCTCTTTCTAAGTCATAAAGGATCAGAGATTCCAGAAATTCTCAGGTACTTTATCATGCACTATTATATTTTTCTTCTCACAATTCAAACACTCATTCCTCATTGTGCAACTAACCTTGATAGTTAAAACCTGCATGGTGCATTCCCATTGTTTCTTTTTATATTGAAAGCAGGATGTGTAGGGTGAGCGGACCCTGAACAATTTTTACTTCAGAACGAGAACCTATGTTTCTTTTTTCATAAATAGTAAGGTAACTGAGTTTGGATTTGTGCCCGGACGATGGCAATAGGCTCGCCCCCTTTTACACGGGGCCTGAACATAACTGGCGAAATGCTGGTGAAGGTACTATAAGTTCGTACTGCACTCTCCGTAATTCCCTGAGATGTTAGGCAATCCTTCACAGAAGTACAGGCGTGATATTATGTCGTATGATCACAATTCAAATAGACTATTTAACTCAACCACCACATTAATCTTATTGACTCATCTTCCTTCATGCCCAACAGTGACGACTAGACCACAAAATCTTCCCATACACGTCTTCCCAATATAAAAAACTATACTACACTAACTATACGTACTATATAAAATAAGCTTGTTGAACATCGCGGCTCAGGTTTGTCAATACGCTTCTGTTTACCGACGCAATGCGCAAGTCTGACGGCGACCCTGGCTGGGCGCCAGAATATCAGCTGATTTGGACTCCGGTGCGCCGACGGCGGAATTTTTATAACCATTGTGGTGGTTATTGGTTATATTCTTATAGTTATCGGTTAGCTTATATCACCTGATTTTGAGTCATTGGTTCTTAGTCGATGAAATTTTATATCCGTAGTTGGTCATAGACAAAGACTTGAAAATGTAGTCACGAGAGACAGGAAAAAGTAAAAAAACAAAAATAGTGAATACCATAGTAATCTACTCGCAATATTTAACTGGTTGTTGTTTATAAGAGTAAAGTATCAGACTATAGGCAATTAAGTAATTTTGCTATACATATAGTTGGCCTCACTGTGATAGGCCTCACAGTTTTCTGTGACATTTCTTCTGATATGATATCCTCTGTATAGTATTTCTAAACTCTTTGGTTATATATTTTTAGTTATCAGCTTTGGATAAATGCCTGAATTTTAATAAGCATTTGTTGGAAGGCAGATTTTGTCCAGCTGTAGACTTGTATAATCTGAGTTGATTGATTCGTGGGGAGTCATTGGTTTCTAGCCGGTGGAATTTATATCCATTGTTTTAGTTGATAGGATTGTGAATGGTGATAGTACGGTGGTCAGCCCACTGTACATTCGCCTGGAATTTGAATGGTCATCTATGGGGAATTATGTCAGATTATATCATCTGATTAGCAGTCATTGGTAGTCGATGGAATTGTTATGTTCTGTGTACTGTCTTGAATGACTAATAATGTATTATGCTACAATGTTATCGATTATTTTGGACTCCTGCAAGAACTTCTCGATTTATTATTATTTATTACTAGCGACCCGCCCCGGCTTCGCACGGGTCAATGTTATACATATAAACCTTCCTCTTGAATCACTCTATCTATTAAAAAAAACCGCATCAAAATCCGTTGCGTAGTTTTAAAGATTTAAGCATACGAAGGGACATAGGGACAGAGAAAGCGACTTTGTTTTATACTATGTAGTGATAACACTTAAATAAAAACCTGTCGCGTTTCTCCAATATTTTTTTAATTTATCAACTTACATCTACCATTCCACCTAAACAATGCGGTACCTAAATGCGCCGTAACCTAACATAAATTAACTAATTACAGACAAAGCATTCCTTGTGAATTCACTCAGAGAACAACAGAGTAGGTCCGTATCTAATACACCACAGGACAAGTTTATTTATTTTTTCAAATGTAAGCACATAAATCTCTATTTTTTAGCCTACACTGTACCCCACTGTTGTGCTCAGATTTCCTATTTCTCTTTCCAGAAGTTTCGTGCCTGGTGTGATCTCTGGTCATGATTATGAGCCCCCAAATAAAATAAGAATAATGTTTCAATAATAATCTTGAGAACTAGTGATTGGAAACTGAAAACTGAGTCATATCTCGACTTCTTACTCCTTTCTCTATAATCACTGAATCATTGCGTTCGAAGCACTGTTTACTGCATTAAACTACTTTCTACAAAAAAAAAACGAACAAGTGCGAGTTCCACTCGCCTATAGAGAGTTCCGTACATTTATAGATTTGTTATAGGTTTTCCTGTAATCTATAGGCATATAACAATTTTTTTCAAAATTTCCGGCCCTGTAATTTCCAAGTTAAGGTAGGGTGGTCAATTTTCGCCTAGTTTCTTAAATAACTTCAAAACTATTTATTTTAAATTAAAAAAAAAAACAAATAACTTTCTAATTAACTTTCATTTGATATGTAAGTAACACGATATAGCTTGCAAAACTTTTTTATTTTTCGCTTTTCGTTTTCTTATTTACTCCCAAAAATGGGCCCCCATGTTTAAAATTCATTAATTTACGTTACCCGTTGTATCTTTGGGTCACTGACTTGCATATGTGTACCTACTATATTTCAATTCAATCGGTCCAGTAGTTTCGGAGTAAATTGGCTGTGACAGACGGACAGACAGACAGACACGCGAGGACATAAGGGGTTCCATTTTTTCCTTTTGAAGTACGGAACCCTAAAAATTACGCCATTTTATTAACAAGTTTTCCCCTTTCAGACATCCACCAATTTCCTATCTTATAGCTTTTTAAAATCTCGTTGGTCTAGCTAGTGACTGTAAGTGCTACTGCTTAGCATGAGGGCCTAGGTTCGATATGCAGGTCAGGCAAAATAATAATAATAATAAATATCGCTGGACATTACACACAGCGCCATCTAGGAGCCACACTAAGCAACGAGGCTTGTGTCGTGGACACCAGATAGATATTACTACATAGATACTTTTTGTTTGTAAATACATACTTATTATACATCTAAACATCCATGACTCGGAAACAAATATCCATGCTCATCACACAAACATTTCCTCCTACCGGGATTCGAACCCGGGACCCTAAGAACGTAAGGCAGCCTCACTACCGCTGCGCCATTCGGGTCGTCAAAAATGTAATTGGGTTTTACCATAATAGAATTTCTCAATAGCTAGGTTGAAGACAATAACCTCGCCCCCTATTTCTTGGGACTTCAACATAACCTACGAAATCTGGGTTTACTATAGGATATCTCTGCCTTACCCTTCGAGAATTACAGCATATTGCACAGTCTTTTAAAGTATGAACAAACTGCATATTAGACTAGACTACGTTTCCTCATAAATCGTTTTCCCCCATCTATAAAAGTGCCTCGTTTTTTTTTACTGCAGCCGCGGTAATACTTTACGTTTAATAGCCATTAGTTCACCGCCCCTTGCTGGGCGCGCCCGCGCCTTGTCGTAATTAAAATTGCCTAATGTCATTATGATCGTTCTTTGCTACGGTAAAAGTTTTGTGTGTAGGTTAAATGAATACATTTTTGCTGATGACTTCTAAAACCCCACCTTTCAGTAGCCGCAAAATGGGAGTCAGAATATGTGTCGGCTTCATGGCCATAGGCTCGCCCCCATTACGTGGTACACATAACTAGCAAAATGTGGGTAGGTATAGGTACTAAGATGCTCAGCCTTACCCCTCGGGGGTTACTTTTACGCTTTTTACGTAAGCATTGAAATTCCTCGTCTTCCTCTCCCCTTTTCAACAAACCATTTTAAAAGTCTTGGCAAGTTGTCATGTGATGGCAGCTAACTGCCATCAGTTTCACGAACAAATCTCTTGGCTGGCTACATCACTTTTATCAAAAAAACTAAACGAAAATGTTCCATTAAGTTTTTCATGCCAAAACTGTTAAATTAGATTTTCACACGAACTACTGAAAGATAAAAGATATGCGAACTTGGGTTCAGTTTTAGATTATCTCCTAAACAAACTTGGATAAAACTAATATGTTCGGTGAGTTTAATTTTGATATCAGATCACACAAACATACTGCATGGTTTCATACCATATACAGATTAGTTTTTGCATAATTGGAAACTAATACCGATCACTCAAACATTGATATTGATAGACATGCTTCAATAGTTCCTCAAACATTCCAACCCACACAGTTTTTTTTCCTTTGGACGCCGAGTAAATTCTAACTAATTATTAAAATCAAAATAATAAGGTCCGAAATACAAGTGGTCCTCCTTTTTGCAGATCACTTGCAATGTTTTCTTGCTCTGGCTTAAACTTATGACAATATTGACAGCAAAAACATAAAGAAATATAAAACATGACCGTATTTATTGAAAACGTCCTAATTTATTCATTTCTTATCGAGACAGGGATCACATAATATACATACACAAACATGGTGAATGTTGATACCAACAGTTGCAAGATTCAGAGCGTGGCGGTGTCGCGCAACCTCGATACGCGATCCACTTTGCACCTGTTCTGCAATCGTCTTGATACCATAGGGTAATAGAGATACAATTATACCATAAGATACAATTTAGGAAGTAAGTTATAAATTCGGAGCAGTTTTTGACATGAAAGAGCGTATTGCTCAGATGGAATAAGATGAAGAGACAGAATTGACATGGAAACATGGAGAGTACGACTGTTGCTACCCCTTGCAGCACGCCACAATAGTGGTGATAAGTCCCCTCTTTGAGGAGTGGCTTGAGAGGCGCCACGGCGTCCTCACCTTCCGCTGACGCAGGTCCTCACCGGACACGGTTGTTTCGGGAGGTACCTGCACCGGATCGGGCGGGAGGAAACGCCCGGGTGTTACCATTGTGAGGATCGATCGGAGGACACGGTGGAGCACACGGTGGAGGTATGCCCCGCGTGGGCAGAGCACCGCCGTGTCCCCGTAGCGGCGATCGGCGGCGGCGACCTCTCGCGTCCGGCCTTGGTTTAATCCATGGTCCGGAGCGAGATGGAATGGGACGCCGCGGCCTCCTTCTGCGAAGCAGTCATGCTAGCGAAGGAGGCGGCGGAACGTGAGAGGGAGAGAACCTCATGTTCCAGCGGCCGCGGTAGAAGCACCGGGCGTCTGGGGCCACGTGGTGACCACCGTAGGCGCGGGCCTGTGGACGGTGAGCTATGGGCTAGCTTGCCGTCCGTCCGTCTTACGACGACAGGCCGTGTCGACGGCGCGTTCGTGTTCCACGCGCGCCTCAAAGAGATGTCAGCATTAGGAAGGGGTAGCAAGGGCCGATGCCTGCCGGGGCTGCGGGACTGTTCGAAAGAGATACCGTGGCCCCGGAACACAAAGGGCGATGAAGGAACATGGATGGGTTTTAGTCAGTGAAAGTCTGACACTCCCTCCTGCTCCGCCCAGAGCGGGAAGAGTTATTTGATGATATTCAATCAGAAAAAAAAAAAAATGTACAGGTCATAAGAATCTTTACGCCTCGACTTTACTTTACTTTACTCGTATTTACCCAACTATGTGGAGTTGGGCTTCCAATCGTCCAGATGTAGCTGGATACCAGTACCTATTTTTTATATTCGAAGCGACTGCCTATCTGACATCCACCGTGGCTGGGTAACACGAACACGATACCTTTTGGCAAGAATGTCAAAGATCTAACGGAAAAACAAGACATTAGTTATATTGAAATCGACAGTGATGAATTTCGAATACCAGTATCTCATAGTCTTCAAAGTATGTGAGCCTTTGTAGGCTGTGGAGGCGTTTAGGCAGACTGGCAGACGTATATAAATTCATAAAGATACACATTCTAATTAACTTTGTGACTGACTTCACCAGTTTTCGAAAGCTTTTTATATTCGCTTTGTGCTTTTTGCTTTTGATTGAGCGAAAGCTTCTGAAAGTAATTCCTTTTCTCTGTGTATAAATTGCAAAAAGGGAATAATAAATGGCTTCCTTAATTCCATTTTTGTTTGTAACTTCTTTTAGTTTTATTTCTTCAAACAGTATTTTCCTTTCTAAATCAATTACTTACTCAATTTTCTATGTCACGTTCCGTTTCAATTTCGTATAACTATCATTAGCTACCACAACTCTAGTATCACGTTTTGTCACAGAGAAACCGAAGGAATTAATTCTATATTACAATGTAAATCGCTCATGTTTAATCGAGTCACTACTCTTAATAACGATCACAGATTGCATAGCAATTGCACTTGCCTTCAATGTGTGTCCAACGCTTTCTCGTGTTACCTCAGGTTACGTGGCAGATTATGCTGTTACAGATACGGATGATGGGCATAACTTTTAATTTACATAATAGTCTTGGTGTTAATTTTCTGAAAGAATTTGACTAGCATTATGCTTAAAATAGAATCTTCTTACTAGCAAGTGCTATTATTTATTTGTTTAAATAGATACTTGCTGAACTTACAGTTTACACCAAAGAGCTACATGCGCTTGCGCTTTAAGCTTACTTAAAGCGTTAAAGATTAATTTGTCAGGATGAAAGAGTATCATTACGCGCCTTAGCACGTCCGTAATATTAATATCATGCAACTTGTAAGCAATGTGTTATTACGGGTTCCAAGTAAGCCTCTCGGCTCTGTCTACTGTTTCTATTTCGATTTAACACTGTACAGATGCACTGTAAACGAACCCGCGTTAAGTAAACAAAATTATATCGGCTGAAACAATATCCCACCATATCGGTTGCGGCTTGCGCTTGCGGTTGCACACGCACGCTGCGTACGCGCCGCTCGGCGCTCAGTCTGCGCTCCACGCGGCCAATGGACGCACTACCCGCGACATCACTTTCTACATTTGAATTTCGATACGCGTTCGCGAATACGAAATTGTTGTTTTATTTTTTGGGTTTTTTTTTATCTGTGAATTTGCAATGTGACTAGACTTGTGATTTTATTCTGCAGTGTTGTTTTTTTTTTTATAACTTTTGGCTTACAAAGCCCCCAGGGTTAATTGAATAGTAAACGGGCAAAACGCAACGTTATCGGCGGAATGCGTAGAAATCGTTCCGCATGAACGATCCAGTAGAAGACCTATCATGGAGGTAACCATCGGATAGTGAACTAGTGTACCTTCGGCGATTTCAGGCATCGCTGGCCATTGTTCATGGCTGGTGCGTCGGCAGCCGTTAGTACGCTTCTCTATATTTTTTACCAAGCACTTGTGTTTACTAACAATTATTGTAATGGTCCGCCGGTCCATCTTACCATATTAATGTTTAACCACCGTAATGTAACATTGTTAGCATTTGAACACTCATCAACGTAGTAGCGAACATTTAAATTACCACAAAGGGATCTTTTCCGGAAATTCACGACATTTTTCTAACAAGAAAAAGCACTTTATAGAATTAATACATCTCGAACACGGTTTAACTACCGGATGTTTACTGTGGGGGTGCATCCTGACTTGCCACCTTCCATCTGCGCTCACCTTGTACCCTAACTTACTAACAATACGGTGTATAACTGACTAGCAAGAATGTTTTAAGGTACGTCAGTCTACTCGCTTCTAAATCCGTATTTTCAGGAGCTGGATAGTCGGTAGTTAGGATCTATATTTATGTTTCGTTCAGTAGTGTTAATGAGTCCCTTATTGTGGGTGGTAGCGATGAAGTCGAAGTTTTGAATTAAAGCGAAGAATAATTTATTGGGTTGCTATGTATGGCCATTGGACAGATTGCGATAATTTCCAGGTGGTCTTAAAAGCTATGAGAAAGTTCTAAGCATTAATTGCATCAATTTGATTGTAATTAAATAATAAAGAGTTTACGGCCATACAACTTTCAAATGATTAATTTATTAACCATTTATTTAGTGCAGCACAAGATGATTAGGTATTAGAGACTCCCTTGGTAAAGTCTTAATACTCTCACGTGTCGATTTTGTATTTCATTCCGTTTAATATTCAGAGAAAACTTTAAAAATCGACTGCACGCATAACTGTAAATCTTTCTTCCAATTTACTGTTTTCAAAACATACATAATTATGTTGTAACATCATAACACAACGCCTTCAATTTGAAGAATTAACGGTTGAAAAGAACAACCTTCGGATATCCCACCTGCCCACGGCTCCACCATAGTTGGTACACATTATGAGAACATTAAGCCTGAATCACTGTCATGAATGCTAAACTAAATAATAAATCAAGCAACGAATGTTTTACAATGATTTTTGATGATCACCAAGATTTGTTTTATGCTTTAGATGAAGCTAAAGACTTGAGTCATAATGTTGCAGCTGTTGTTAAATTGTACAAGAACGTTTGTAGATCTGTAGTCAATTAAATAAATGAGGAATACACGCCTAAAGAATTCTTAACTGTAAATATCGGCAACAGACATAAGGTGACCGTTAAATCTAACGCCCATTTGGAAACGGTAAATACAATATTTGATTTCAAGGTCGAGTTACAGATAAAAGACGGTCCCTTCGATGAAATTCGAGATGATCGGAATAATCCGAATAAAACAAAGTCATCCGCGAGTTACAGTTCTTTGAACCGATAAAACGATATCAGAAAGTGAATGTGGAATCAAAAACCTTTGACACGGAAAAGAAAATAAGACTATAACAAGAAGTGGTTAATAAATGTCCACCATTGAACATTAAGGTGACTATCCAGGTACTCGTACTGTATCATGGATAATAGCAGATTGTAAATATTTTGGATTGTAGTAGCTGAAGATGTAAATGAAAACATTTTCCGTACGGAAATATGTTATCTAAACAATTTCTAAAGTAGCTAAACAATCGCTTGTAATACTAGCTCTTTAAAATGAATGAGAAATCTTTAGACAGTCCGGATATTATGCCCTGTTAACGGTCTCGCTCAAATTGGATTGGAAAATTAAGTAGTTGAGTCTGATGCAAGGTTTCCTAATTTTACTTATTATTACGAGTGCTATATTAAGGGCATTATGATAAACTTAGTGCTACCTGAGTGCAGCAACAGTGAGAAATAAAGAATTGATTCGATCCTTATCAAGTTCTGATTGTTTTCATGTAGCATCAATAATGACTAACAGCTATTGTTTTCTTTCATTAACATTGGCATCGTCCATACATTCTTACATCTATTAGAGCATAGAGCCTACTTGCATCACGATCACTTAGTTTCTCAACTTGTATGATTCTCAGAATTATGGCTTAAGGCGCATGTGCAATATTAATTTGTAATTATCGTCATTTGGAGCGGTGATTGTGAGAGTTGTCGTAAAAAATACTTGATGTATTAGCTCAAGTAGATACTATTAAGCATCAATTCGCTAAAAAGAAGAATAGATAAGTTACTACAATAATAAAGAATCAATACCAAAAACCTAACGACAATCTGAGAAGCTTGGTGGCAGACGGAATAATAGCTTTCTTTTCTTTTCATCTGTAGATACATCTGTAAATTGATTTAGATGTTAAAAAACTAAATGAAGCTGATGTTATTATTTCAGTACAGAGTTGTAAGTAATGGGTTTACCAAGATCATGAATATCATTTGTATCCTTATTACAATGTCATCAATCACATTCTCTCCTTCGTTATTTTTGGAATAATTGTGCTGCTTAAGTTTCTCTTCATTGTTCCATATAGTCATAACATGGAACCGACGTCAGAATCTACCAGATTAACCTTTTGCAACTTATACAAATCATCACCGATCAGTACTAAGTCCAAAACATCACCTACGCCAAAATTCACAGCGTTCTTGACCTACGTTCAACTAAAAATAAATTCTGAATTACCTAACTTGTAACAACCGGTCGGAGGAGTAACGACCGTGGTCGAGTAATTTTGCTTATAATTAGTACGTGAGGGAGTGAGTCAGACTCGGGAATAGAAGCGTGGCGCTACAGTAAACGGGTCAACGCTAATGAACAAGGAGTTATTACTTGGGAGGCTGCACATCTGTGCAGCAATTGTTTTTGTCCTACACTTTTTAATCGCGTCTTTTAATTCAAACGTTTCAATTAAGGAGTTGTACTGCTAGTCTGCTACCATTAAATGTTCCTTAAATTAATTTGTGAGGCTGGAGAATTATATTGGTTTCTTTGTGGTGCTGTTGTTTGTTCTTCGTGAAACGCTTCAGTAAGATACATGAGGTCTCAAGATAGAAGAACATGGTATTAAAACCATGGTCATAGCTATATTTATGTTTTCATCACAATGGAATATTGCTACGTACTTTCTTTGTTCTTAGATCTAAAGAAAATCTTGTGAGCTAGTTCGAATGACAAGCAAGTGTAGGAAGAAAGTGGGTTATTGTGGTGCTTGTTGACAATAAGCCAGAACACAGTCTCATCTATTAGATACCGCTACGTTACTTTCTGTGTAAACGCATATTGTTACCGTTTGGATTACCCTGATACGCGAGAGAAAAGTAAAGTAGATCAAAATAATACACGATTTCCAAGTTTTATACAAAGTTATCATCATCATTATTCGCTTTTGTCATTTTAATAACAGAGTGCACTTACTCCAACCTTTCAACAGCTTCGGTCGCACGGAGACATCAGGTAAAATAATAATTTGTATAAACCCACCTTCGAGAGCAATAGCCGCGTCCTGTCGTGTATTCCATCTGTTTCCAATTCTCATTGAAACGTGTGGTCTAAATACAGTGGAGGTTATCCATCATCAATGTCTTCTTCGAAAGCCACGAAAACAGAGCGAAACACATTGATGATTTAAATAGAATTCTCTAAAATATATTATTCTCTTTTGGAAGGATTGTTTTCGTTTGCTATATTTTGCTTAGGATTTTCAACTTCCCCATCTTTCCTCTAAACTAATGAACCAGAAATGTGTCTTGTCACAAGTCTCGCACCATCTCGTATGTTACTATTAAGGACAAAGGAAGCTTACCGTTTGATATTTTTATTTGGCTTTGCATTTGTCGCGCGCAGATCGTTCGGTTCTCCACAAAGCTCGAGCTAGCACCAATCTGCACCAATGCATGCATTTACATTTTGATTATCAACTTCGTGATTTATGGTTTGTACTGGTGCAGGAATAGTAACAGGTGGCTGGGTTAAATAGGAACTCGGTTATGTAGTGATTTGGTTATTTGAATACTGCACTGCTACTTCTGTACATGATGCAATACTCCAACCAAACTAACTGTGTCCAGCCTTTGTGAAATACAGGACTGCTATTGTGTTATTTCTAATATTAGTATTTTCAGCAAGTTTTTGGTTTTCCCTTGGCCTCTAGAATAAACTTACTAACTGTGCAGAACTTTCTACAATAAGCATAACTATTTATAACAGTTAAGTTGTTGAATCGATAAAACATAAAGCCGACATTGGCAATGAAAGCCCGGAATAAACGACATCGACATTACCATCGACCGATCACGAAACATGTAAAATATGTAAATCAGTACATTGTACTTGTAACTTTTAATTCTATCCGTTTGCTTTCTACTGATTAGAAAACTATTACTGTTTCTTTGATTACGGCTGTAGATGAAGGCGCTATTTGCGATTTTAATTGCGCTTTTCTTATTTCTGCGGTTACTGCGTTTTTATTTTGCACTTCGTGGCCCTGAGTTAACACCTGCATGTGGCATTCTTCGCTTTATAGTTTTACTTTGGTTACCTGTCTTTATATTAGCACTAATATGATTTTAACCGGTACAAATAAGCTAGACATGCAAAGAATTTATTGATCTACCGTGATCATTTTTTATTTCATTAACATATTGAGACTTTTGCCCATACACACACAACTCGATGAGTCATATTTGAACCATCAAAAAACAGGTGCACTCACTGTTTAATTACTTCTTAATGAAACGCTCTAAATATATCAGACAGCAATCTCATCACATAAAAGCGTTAAAACACATTGCAGATGCAAAAAAAAATAAGCTAAAGCTCTAAGGATGACTCATGCGCAGGTGAGTGTAGCGACTGTGTGTCTGCGCAGACCGATGACACACTATCGTGTCAATGAACATTAGTTTGTAAATCATCTTTGACCTAGTCTTTACTTCAGCCCTGAGCTGTTCGGGGCCAGGTGAACCCAATCTACTTGGGAATGACATATGGACCTTTTCAAGAAAAAACAATTGATCTGTGAACAGCATAAAAAATATTATAAATGGTTTAATATCTGAAATTATGAACACCTAAAACAACTATCAAAGGCTAATTGTTGAATTGTCGAAGATGAACAGATTCAACAATGAGAAGATACATTGCGTTTATTCACGGTCAAGTATGACAAATAGGTGACCATGATATGCTCCTAATCCCTCTGCAGTTCTTGTAGATACCGTGTAAAGGAGAGAGTTCACTGTTAAATGGGACGTAGAAAACAAAGACCCAGTTATATCTAATTATGAAAAACATACATCTTCAAGTACAGTCATTGTAGCCTTGTGAAAGACTAGCCTCATTTTTTTAAGTGGTTTTTGCGAACTCGTGAATGTCCGTCGTAAATTCTGGTATTTGTTTTACAATGTCTGTAGAATGTTCAGTGTGCAGTTTTGTTTATGCGCCAGTAATCTTTTCGTCTGCAATTTTGACCCACTAAAGATTCATAGTGGTGCTATGAGTCAATCATTTCTACCCTGATAGCTTGATAGACAATAAATACAATATAAAGCTAGTTGATCAGTTGCTATAATCTGAATTGTTCAAGAAAATGGTAACGATACAAAAAATCGAGATGAAAAATCTCAAGAATTGGAAGTTGAATCTGAAGATTAAAAAATATTAACCGATAATAGATTTGATCGGTCTTCCATTTACCACGTCAAAGGTAGTCAACTTAAACAAATTAACATTACAATACTCCGCAGTCGATAACAGTAACATAACTAATCTTGAATAGATTCCAATAAATAAATCTTCGTTTCTACATCTCCGAATCCTTCAGATCATTCCTTACATTCTTAGGAGATCAAATGGTATTGGAATTTGTTTAAGGCGAACGTTACTCATTCTTTTAGGTACTGGCCATCTTTGAATACGACGTTAGAATTTATGTTCACCTTGCCATCTAGTAGGTGAATCCAATGCTAACTGATGTCACAGTAGGTCCTTCACTACTAAGGGCTGACGTCGCAGGGAATCTTAGATTGAATATTCTACAAGTTACGCAATGTAAAAACATGAATGGCACTTTCAATGCACGTCACTAAGAAGCTGTGGGTAGTGAACTTTTAAAGGGTTGGCTTCCTATAGAACAACTTACACAGAGTATAAAAATAACACTGCTTGGTCAGACCAACCTAAATTAAACTTCGCCTACGCAATTCAACCCTTGGGTTAAAGTTCAGTGCCTTCTCTAGTTAACCAGTAAAGCCACGTGTAAGCGCGGTTATATTCTCAAACAGCAGACGATCATCATTATTTTCGTCCTAGGTCTGCTTCGGCAGCCTGGCACTACTATTAATCTTGAACAATAACTCTTGCAAGATCAGAACAGTTTTGCCCTCAATATGTCTGAGAATGAAAACTGGTTCAACATTCAGGTCAGTGTACCTAAGTGTTTAGATTATTTCAACGCCAAGTTTATTTAAATGTATCGTAGCTATTAGGTGCGTTGGATTTAAACACTGTTCTTGATTGCTCTCGTCTTTTTTTTATATTCAGCGTGAATAGTTTGCTTTTTGCACTTATCCACAAATCCAGTATTTTTTTTCTGATTCATGATCATAATCATTCTCTTGCCCTTGTCCCAATTCATTTGGGGTCGGCGCAACTTTTATTCTTCTTCCATACTTCCTAATACTCGTCATCTCATTAGACACCTCCTTTCCTGCCATGTCATCCTTGGCTCAGTCCATCCATCGTTTCTTTGGTCTTCCTCCATTTTTTATATTTCTGATTATCTTCTTATATTTACCAATATTATCTTCCTGTCTTTGTTTCTTTAACCTTTTGACCGCCATAGCATAAACGTGCCCTCACGCCAAGTCATAATTTCACCTACCATTTTGTCACATATTCGTGTGGTTTGGCGTACAGGGCATGCGCTTAATTATTACTCCTCGACCTCTGTTAAAATTGTTGTTACTTTTATCATTCAATTAAGATTGCTAAGTTGAAGTCTCGATCAGTAGCAAAATCTAGTGGTAAGTCCTCTTATTTCGCTGCTGTGCGCCATGAGCGGTCAAATAGTTGGCAAGCCCATGGTATGCTGTCGTAATTAGTCACTACTACTGTTGTGATCTATATTCAGTTATCACTCATGCATTGATAAGAGATACCGGTAAGACTTTGTTGATATTAATAGATGGTTCATGTTTAGGGCCTGTCTGTAACTTATTTACATTCTTTTTGTTCATATTTTACCCATTCGTTAGTTTGCGCAGTTCATCTCAAGTCATTATTCTGCTGTTAGTGTCCATTTTTTTTGTTCCAGGGAAGCATTATTATTGTGATAATATTTTATGGTTCCAGTTAGCTTGTAGCATCCATTACCACTATTGTAATAATCGGTGTGAAGTATTCTAACTGCAGTTGCTGCAACATTGCCATGTATTTGTTTTGTTACATTGACTGACACATCATTGTCTTATCCGCCTACCATAATATTGCAGTGTCTAATAAACTTACTAATGCCTAGTCTAATGAAATATTCTTTGTATAAACAGAATAGTTAAATATTTCTTCAAATACCTTGGATGTGGGCGTGTTTCTGTGAACCTTATTTTAACCAACTAGGCCAAGGACCTAGGATTACATTGAATTGGAAGCCTATTTACGCGAATTTATCTATTTGGTCCATTTTAAACCGATTGGCGACTGCTGACAAGCGACCAATGTTGGCTATTTACTTTAGATTTGCAGATAAGAGTAAGGACTTAAATTGTCTTGCTAACATTATTTTATTAACAAAATAGTCACATCCATAACCATTAAAAGCAGTAGTAAATAATAATTGGGACTTTCAATTAAAACTTATTCGATTTGCAAAGACCTTTCGATAGCTACGGAATTAGCTCGTATTATATAATATAACACTTTAATCTTAAGAACTTGGATAGTTAAACCATGTCGTATAAAGAAGCCCATGACACTTCACCTAATCCCTTAAAAGGCTTTACGGTCCCATTTAAGTGCTCATTCGAAATATCGATGCATCGCCCACTCGTATCGAACGCCTTTTCCTTAGGAAGTTAGTTGGCTTCCAGATCAAGTAGTTGCGATTGAATTTTATAGATATGTTGTCTGATGCCAATTAGTGTTTCTAGATATTTCTATCTGGTGAATATCTATTTGTTTAATCGTCATCCGTGCATATAATTGTTATTACTTTTCTCAATTCATTTTACATCCGTATCAGCCACTACCTCAGTTTTCTTCCTTTGTAGCCATATCATCTTTCATACAATCGTCATAACTTTCCTCATTTTGATTACCTGTTATATCTGTCACAATTATTCGCAAGGGATCATCTAGTAGTGGCTGTTCCGCCCACTCGATGTTGTAATCGAGACATACATCTAGTATCGATAACCACAGGGTGTCGTGACTATGTCGTTAGCTTGATTGACGATCATTGAGAGAATCGCTCCGAGCATCGACCGGCTTCTGGAACCTGTTACCTACATCAACTACAGAGAATGGAAGCAGAGAATAATCTAGTTTGTAACATATATGTATCGGTTGTTAAGTGCTATAGTATCAGGTGATCTACCGGCGCTAGGCATCTTTGGGAGATGTGTGATGTGATGTGGTGTTCGATAGATGGCGCGCTCGAGTAAACATTACATGTTGTTGTGCTCCGTTTATAATTAGTTAAATAATAGTTTTTTCGTATATTTGGGTAATGACCTGTGTGTAAAAATGAAACTGGATTTACAAACAAGCTGTGACAGTGTTATTGAGTATTTTTGTTGAATAATTAACAAATTAGCTGTGATTTTAGAACTATAAAAACAGTGAGTATATTTGCGTAATTATGAAAAACAAGTGAACTTTGTACTGTTATTATCATTTCTAAACTGTAAACAAACAAAGACACCCATAAATCATTTTCTAATACAGTGATACGTAAAATTTCAAGAAAAAACTTATACGATTTCCGTTTTTTATTCAAAAGATTGAATAATATTGATAACAACACTACCTAGTAGTGAGTAGCAGAACTAAAAATACGGTATTGCCAAACGCAACTAAGTGTTGATAGATAAAAAACAAAAAAAAGGTTTGGTAGTTTTTTATTTTAATTTTGAAGAAATAAAATAAATATTTTTTTATTAACATACGAATAATATTATCTGCCAATATGAATTTCCTGGATAATATAACATTCCGTCGAAACCGAAACAGAAATTCGGAATCTAACCATGATGACAGCAATAATACGTCACAAACCTTGAATTGTACTATCAATAGTATGCCAGAAATGTCGGAAGATGAAGAAACAAATCAATTAAGGAAGTTGCAGGAAAAGATTGATGAGTTGACGTCTCAACTAAATAGTGCACATAAGGAAATTGAAATATTATCTTTGGAAAATAGCAGTTTGAAACTAAGTAATGAAGATTTATCTAGGAAAAATAATTTATACAAACAAATTGCTAGTTCTCCAGTCAAACACAAGTCAACAACACCCAAGAAGACTCAGTCAAGACAAACGAAACAAACTCAAACACTTTTAAATATTGAGAATACTACTTCTTTGAATCAAGACAGAAAAACTGGAAGCAAAGATATCACTCGTACTTCTTCTCTTAATAATAGAGTATCGAGCAATGTTATTACACCTAATCCACAACAGGCGCCTGTAAAGCATAAAATATGCATCATCAGTAGTGAAAATACCAGTAGAATACGTAAAATAATGGATAACACTAGTCTACCAAATAGTCATGAAATCTGTCACTATCGTAAGCCGAATTGTAATTTAGAACTAATACTAGACAACATTGAAAGTAAAGTTCAGAACTTTACCCAAACGGATTTCTGTATTATCTATATAGGTGAAGAAGATTTCAAAAGAACTCAAAATTACATAGAACTTGTTGTACTTATTCGTAAAAAAATATTACCTCTGAATCACACTAATTTTATAATATGTCTGCCAACTTTTAAATATATGAATAATGTAAATATAATGTTCAACAGCCGAGTTGAGACTTTTAATAATCTAATCTATATGGATGTAGAAACATGTAAGTATGCATACGTTTTAGATTCTAACCTTAATTTACCATACACTTATGATACATACAGCCCTCATTACGGGACACTCAATAACAGAGGTTTACAAATTATTATATTAGATTTAATGGACATGATCTCATACTGTAGCACTATGACAGCCACTACTACTAATAGCTCAGAATTTGATTGTTCCCAAAAAACACAAAAAGAAATAACAGGTGCAGACTCACAAAATAATTCACAGTTTTTTCTGTAAATACATAAATATACTTCACCAAAATATAGCGGGACTGATGAACAAATCAGATGCACTAACAGTCAAAATAGAAGAGCTTCACAATGCAGGAACTAATATTGATGTAATTTGTATGACTGAACATTTTATTGAAACGGGTTATGAAGATTTGTTGCATATACCGAATTTTTTACCAGCAGCTTTCTTTTCTAGAAAGGCTAAGCGCGGGGGTACGTGCATTCTTGTTAGAACCGGACTTCAATTTAGAGAAATATCAGACGTAGCAAAACAGTCCGTGTCGGGTGTCTTTGAATCCTGTGCAATAGAACTAATACATCATAACATTATTATTATTTGTATATATCGCATACCTAAGCACAATTACAATATATTTTATGAAAAATTAGAGGATATATTAAGGAAATATTGTTCACTCTCTAATAAAAAAGTAATTCTAACTGGCGATTTTAACATTGACATCTTAAAAAGAAATAAAATTACACTAGAATTTGAAAATTTTCTTGCACAATTTAATCTTAACTTAGCTCTTCACAAGCCTACTAGATTAAGCAGCAACACCTGCATAGACAACTTTGCACACACTTACAAAAAAGACTGTAAAGCACAAATAATTGACCTAATTCTATCAGATCATACATCTCAACTACTTAGTGTGCCTATTAATAAATCATGTAAACTTAAATATTGGAAAACTCAAAAGCAAGACGTATGCCCAGAAAACTTAAAGAAGTTTAAAAATTATTTGAGCAAGTTATCTTTCACACAAGTTTATAACACTAATGATGTGAATGACTCGTATGATTTTTTTGCAGATGATTTTTTGATGCTATATAATCTATGTTTTCCAACAAAATATGTAACTATAAAAACAAATACTAAAATTAAATGGATATCGCGTGGAATAAAAATCTGTAGTCAAAAGCAGAGAAAATTACTTTGGTCGTACAGATTTAAACCTGACTGTAAAAATAAACTTGATTTTAAGAATTATACCAAGATTTACAAAAAAGTTATGCGACTAACACAGAAAACTCAAAATATCCACTTCATAAATACTTCTCAAAACAAAGCAAAAGCTGCATGGCAAGTAATTAATAAAGCCAAATTTCGTCTACCACAACATCTAATACCGTCCATAAAGAGAGGTAATTCCACTATCACACATCCCACGGATATCGCAAACGAATTTAATAACTTTTTTGTAGATGTAATTGAAAAAAAAATAAATAGTAACGTTACTTCGACTAGTAAAAATTCTCATAATAACTTAACTTCACAATCATTATATATGCAACCTGTTTTACCTATTGACCTAATAAAAATAATTAATAATCTTAAAAATACAAATACTGTTGGCTACGATGGAATATGCACTCAAGTTGTAAAATATGTCAAAGAAATTATAGCACCACCACTAACACACATTATTAATTTATGCATAACAAATGGTGTTTTTCCTAATAGTCTAAAAAAAGTAATTATTAAGCCCTTATTTAAAAGAGAGGATAAATTAGATGTTAAAAATTATAGACCCATCGCTAAAATTCCTATTTTTTCAAAAGTTATCGAAAAAGTAATTTACAATTGCATTTATAATTATTTTGAAAAAAATAAGTTATTTTGCAACGAACAAAGAGGATTTCGAAAAAATACTAATATCAATATGGCATTGTTCGACCTACTTTCTTATATTATGACATCTGTCGATGAAAGAGCTCCGGTATGTGCTATATATACCGATATGACGAAAGCGTTTGATTATGTGGATCACAAGATTTTGTTAAAAAAACTATATGGCTACGGAATCCGAGGTAATGTTTTAAAACTTTTGGAATCATATCTGGATAATAGATCCCAGTGCACAGAAATATCACAACTATGCCAAAAAAGTAATTTAGTAACCATTAACATATCTCAACCAAGAGCTATAAAATACGGTGTTCCTCAAGGTAGCGTGCTAGGGCCGTTACTTTTTTTAATATATATAAATGATCTCCCAAAATTCATTTCTCAAAATATGGTTCTTTTCGCCGATGACAGTACAGCTGTTGTAAAGTGTAATAATCCTGTCAATTACGAGAATGATATAAATGATTGTCTCAAAAAAATAATTAACTGGCTTAATAGTAATAACCTAGTGATTAATTTAAGCAAAACAAAAGTGATGCACTTTCATCAAAGGCGTGAAAAACCTCCAGTTCATGTCACTTATGATAAGTGCCAAATAGAAGACACAAACAAGGCAAAATTTTTGGGTATAATGCTTGATAATAAACTAACATGGAAACCTCATATCGAAGAAATTTGTCTGAAATTAAATAAATCTGCATATGCTCTGTTTCAACTGTCGAAAAAAGTTAATACACAAACACTTTTAATAGCGTATCACGGATTGGTTGCATCAGTTCTGAGGTTTGGTATTCTTTTTTGGGGACAATCTACTGATCGAGAGACTGTTTTTAAAGCGCAAAAACGATGTATTCGGTCCATGTGTGGCTTAAAAACTACTGAAACTTGTAAACCTCATTTTAAAACATTAAAATTACTGACTATGCCAGCTATGTACATTTACGAGACTGCTTTGTTTGTTAAAATCAATTTACACCTGTTTAAAAAACTATCCGATGTAAAAAAGACTCCAATGCGTTCTCAATATATGAATATGCTGTGCGACAGAAAATGTAGAACCGCTTTAGTGAAAAAGAGTTTTTTTGGCATAGCTCCGAAAATATATAATAAAATACCCAATAGCATAAAAAATTTGCCCTTATTAAAGTTTAAGAAAAGTTTGTCCTCGCTATTAATTAAAAAATGTTATTATACTGTAGAAGATTTTTTAAATGATAATTTTTAATATTTCGTGTGCAATAAACATTTGATTTGTTTTTTATATTTTTAAGAAGTCTGTTTCTCTTTTTAAGTAATATTTATTTTTATTGTTTTGTTAGCGTGTAATTTTTGTTTATTTTGCTTTTTCTGTTAGTTTTATTTATGTTTTACTTTTAGTTTCTATAATATTTGTACGCCTTCACGGCAAAACATAGCGCTCATTATAATTAACCCAAGACCTTTATGTAAATACCTATGTTTCACAAATAAATATTCTGATTCTGATTCTGATTCTGATTCTGAGATATCCTTCAATGAAGGTAATAAATGCTTCTTAGGCTACGTGGCTGTGAAAGACAAGATGTTTGAGTAATGTTATACTTTCAGTTTCCAATTTCTTTTCATTTTCAAAACATAGATACCGTCTCTGATGAGCATTACTATTCCGTATGCAGATTTGACTGGAGTAACACATCTCACACATTCGTAAACAGGTAGTCCGGAACTCGAAAGTCAGACAATCGGTCTACCAAGGGGCATCACTCAGGAACTGGGTTGTGGAGGTGAGACAGGTATTATTTCATATACTATCCTAGTATTCAGCTGCATCAGATTAGACTACAAGCAGACCGTAACATGATTTGCAAAAGGCTAGGCAGATGATAATTATCTCAGGAATACCTACACAATTACTGGAAATCAGGAAAAGCAAAGGACATTGTTGTGGTCTTTATTACCACGGTTTTTTTTAGGCGGTCTAGAATTTAACACGCGCTAGATGTCGAAAACTCACGCCAGTCCTCGACTGGGGTGAATCTGAAATTTTAAGTATTTTTTTTTTTTTAATTATTATATTTTTGTAAATTACTCTCTCTTCTGAGTTTCATTTACCGGCTGAGCCCTTACTGTTACAATGGCCTATCCTGTAGTTCCTAGAACATAGGTTACTGGTGTCAGCCAGATAGGTAGGTCGATCTTGAAATCCGAGGACAGCGCGCAGCACGCAGGGTTGTCCAGCCACTGCCCCTGCAGCGGCAGTTATTGGTTGTCCGGTACGGTAAAACCCTGGAATATCCCGAATAAGGCATTTTAAATAATGTCCGAATTCGTACTACTGACTACCACTCAATGCATTATTACCAGTTACTGTAAAAGAACAGCAAAGTCCATTCCCATATAACTGCAACACAAGAAACGTAATATTAGGTCAACTGAGCAACATTAGCCGCATGCGACTGAATGCGGACACCGATCAGGCGACCAACTGTAATGGAAACCTTACACTGCTTTTATATGGCGACCTATTTTACTAGCTATACTTGTACTGTTTTAAATAACGAAGATTAAAGCAGATTTGGGATTGGGTTTCTTATTTTTGATACGATTTCCGTGGAAGAATTAAGTTTCGGAATCCAATCGATTTTCTGAGAATCTTAAAAAAAATGATGAAATTAGTGAACATGTACGGTTTCCTAAAAGAGCGCTTGGTATAAAATAATCTAGTAAGTAGATTATTTTGAACTTTTAAACTTTTATAAGCTTGTGGTGTTTCGTCCTATTAAAACATAATAAAACAAAAGTAAAAAGGTTTTACGACAAAGACTTTCCAGACGATATTTCAGCTGTAGACAAAAATAATCACTTTGTACAGGCACTAGAAAATGGAAGCAACGAGATTGAAATATGCATTAGTAATGCTCGCAAGTCACCACAAGCGACACGGTGGCCATATTATATCGCGTCCACGGCTTAATACATAATCACGGAAGATATCCCGGTAGTAGGTATAAGTTTTGTTTTAAACCGTGAAAGCTTAAAACAGTGTTCATAACTATGACTCTATGGTTAGTCACCAACTGGACACGAGTGACCCAGGCTTAAAGCAAAAAGGTGAAAATCTCTTACAACTGACCTGAGAATTTTCCCAATAACTTCCCAAACGATAACAAAGAACATTCCGTATTGAACCTGACACCTCTTCTCAAATTCAGCTCAATGTTCTATACGTCATGACCGAAGTATGTCGGGTATTGTTTTAAGAACTCCACTACATAATTATTTATGAGTGAGGCGAAGCGGCACCTACAATGAGCTATTGATTGCGTTCGATTTTTTTGTTAATTGAAATGTTACTCAGGTTGTGGGTTCACGTTTTGTTTTTTGAGGTCATGATTCCGTGGAGGACTTGCTTGTGTATTGGCGCGAATTATACACAGACGGAGTAAGGTGAAGGCGCGGCGCAGGCATGATGACGCTTCAAAACGTTTTCATACAAAATGTACGTAGGCGACGTGTCGTGAATTACAGACAAGGCGTGGCGCAGCGCAGGCACGCTGGTCTTTTTTCTCTTTATACTTTCCACGCCTTCGCTGCGCCTGCCCGCGCCTTCACCTTACGCTGTTTCTGTATAATTTGCGCCTAAGGCACTGATAGGAGAGCCGGTTGTTCTTTCGTCTGGATATACAGGACCCAGGCCGATCAATCAAACTGTCTAGTCTTTTCCTACTACGTTAAAGTTGATTTACAGTCTAACCAGTTGAATGAATGAATAAGCTTTATTTAATTCCATACAAATAATATTAACAATTAACAAAAATAAACACTAGTTAACAATTATCATCAGTATTAAATAAAATATTCAATCAAATCAATAATAAAGTACTATTAAAAAATAACAATAATAACCTCGTATTGTTAGGAGGTTCCTCTCTGGAGCCCTGACTGCCGGTAGTTTGGACCCTGTTCCCGATACCGGTGGGCTACTATTTTTTATATTTTAAATGTTTTATTTTATTGTGATTGAAATATTTAAAAATGTAATTTACATTTATGTATATGAATAAAGAAAATAATCATTAATAATAACAATCAATAAATAATTCGATCAAATCAATAATAACAAGTCATACCAGTTGAATCCGTACCAGTATTTTACATAGAGATACTGCCGATCTCGACCCCCACAACCCAATTAGTGACTGATAAAATACTACATGTTTAGTATGATTGTCAGACTTATAGGCTTTGGACTTCCCTTTAACAGTTAGTCGAACCCAATACTGGGCACAAGAGATGAGGATCCACAGTCTACACTGATACGATGACGACAAACTTCTAAAAAATATTAGTCGCATTGTGAAAATAAATAAAAGTCTCGTTACCAAACCATTATTTACTCGAACAACAGATATGCATCTTTCTGAGAAACTGAGCAGTGAATTGTTGCCAATTTAAACTAGTGCATATTGCAACAGAGGCATTTAAACGATATTAATCTTTTTATTACATTCTAAAACAAACCAACCTTTGTATAACAAACTTCTATGCAATCACTTGGCTCATCCCAATGTCAAATCCAATTTACATATTGCAGACTAAATGCATCATCGTACACCTACGTGCCAACATGCACCTCGACTCGGCCTATCATTACATCACACGATCCAACCTGGATGACTCACCCAGTGGGCGATGGCAACCGGTCCCAGGTAGAATGTAGACCGTTTTTACCGGCCCTATTGGGAAAATATTCTGCACGTTTTGTAATTTGCAGCTCACTAAAGTAACTTGTTTGGAAGATTTTGTCCTTATTTGTAGCGTTGATCAATCAATGTTGTGCCATCAAAATTGTTTAACGTGTACTTATATTGCAAGTAAAAAGTTATATTTTTCGAGAGTCGCGTTGGAGCAAGTCTGAAGTGGATCCTACTACTAAGTTAATTATGAGTTCAGCCTTCGCTACGCTTCTTCACCTTGACCAACAGGCTCTGTTAAAATATTCGATAAGATTATCTATTTTATTGGTTTGAGTCTAGAATCAGATGTGCATCAGCCCTGTCTGTTGCGTTTGATACATTCATAAATATATATGTCATGACCTGTGTAGACCCATTGAGTTGTTATTTAGCCACGTTTGGTAAGGTCGTCGCTTCAAGACGTATCCAATCTATATACCGCTCATGATTCATGCGAATTCTTTGTGCAGCGAATTTTACTTTCTAAAACGGCTTCAGTTTCTTTTTTGGCTTAAATTTCAAGTCGCAATGTTTTCGTATCAAAAATTACTTGTCTAGATTTCTAAACATTTCATGCTGATAAGTATTCACGGACTAATTTTAAATCGACTTTATCTCAGCTGTTTTCGGTTGTGCAATAGAAACTGATATTAGTACCGTGACAAATAACTACAGTATTGTCTACCTTCGCGTATTGTCTGCGTATCTTTGATTGCATCTGTAATTATTTCGAATTCCATTCTGGTTTTACTTTTTGTTACACTTTACTTTCACTGAGCAATCAATTTACGGAACGCAATGCTCGCGAAGGCTTGTCAGAATTCTATGATTTATGGTATCTCCGTTAAGTGTTTCTAGAATTGTGTAACTTCTCTTCTAAAATCTTTCGCTTTATACTTTACAACATAGAGATTCGTCGGTTCGTTTTCTTAAAAGTGCGGTTAGGTGTGTGCGAGTCCAAATCTTCATCACCATCGATAATATCGCTCATAGAGAATATAAACTTGCAAGAGTAGATAGACAATTCTAAAATAAGGATTATCATAAAGGATATGACAGCGGCTGAACTGTCTGTTACGAAACGGACGAAGACTATTACGAAAGGGAAGTAGATAAAGTTAGCTACTAAGCTGTTCGTAATGATGGTCTAACGACCTGGCACACTAATAAAATGGTTAACACACAACAAATAATTATTACTCTGTAAGGAAAAAATCTTGTTTGACAACATACGGTAGTAGGGTCATGCTGATTAGAAGTTAGTAATGTTTCGAACCAACAATATTACTGAACACATACATTCTTAGAACTTCTGCACCATTTTAGGAATACACCAATTGACTAGCACAGAATAATATAATAATGCTACATTTTGCGAAACACTGGCAACAGTCAAACATATGCTTACGAAATAAACCAATTGACCTGAACCCCAAATCTAAACGCAATCTCTTCCAAACCGACGCCACTTAGGCACTTACTGCACTTAGTAACCAAATTCCTCATAGTCCTTTCCATATAATTTGGTCCTATTAGCTTTATTGCCGTAAGAGTATGGTCCTTTGTGATTCGCCCACGGAGTGTTGTCTACATTAGACCTAACTAAACATTGTCGTGGTCATCCCACTCCAACAATTTGTATGCTACCATACCTCCCATTGCCTTTTACGGAGCTTAGTTGAAGGCGTGCGTTCAGTAATATTAATATTTGCATACAAATACGTTGAGTTTTGTTTTTTCCGTTGACTTTGTCGTTGCTAAGTGGAGGAGAAAATTTTATAGTTTTTATTGGTTTGATTACATAAAACTGCATGATATCGTGGGTCTTAAAAACTTTAATCAGAAGTAGGTAACTATTGTTTAAATGCATTGGTTGGTAATATAATGATCTGTTTAAAAATGTAAAAAAAATCCTTTTAGGAAAATCCAACTTGTTCGTAATTAATGGAGTGGATGTAAGTTTTAATCATCCCATTTTCATCGCCGCTTTGTATCTACTAGATGCTATGCTTTCAATTTTTTTTTTATACCATACTGTGCAAAATGGCAGACATATTTGGCAAAAATATTACAGCTTGGCACTGTAGACATTGCTTACGCAAAACAAATAAAACATTATTTAAATTACAAACGGAAAAATACTCCTAGTATATGTATAGTTTCCAACATTACACAGCAAAATAGCAACTTATCTCCTCCCATCGATCAGCGACTTCCGAAGTCTCGAGCCCCAAATTCAGGCCGTGGTTTCCTTCCAATCTTCACGGCACATCACCGTGATTGTCCCTCAGGTACTTGACCGCATCCGCCACGGAAATTGCTAGCACTTCCATAGGAACTTAGGAACTGGCAACCTTTTATGGTTATTAATGAGTCCATGGTTGTCGAATTTTCGTAAGATTGGTGGTTGTTCAAACTTCCTCGGACTCAAGGTTATAAATAATGTATTATTTTGGAACGGAGTTATGTACGACATGCTTCAAGTTTATGTAATCTTGGTAATTAGAATTTAGAAAAATATACATTATGATATTAAAAAAATTAGAACATTCATTTCACGTTTCGTGTATAATGCTTTTCTCAGTACATACAATAGGTATATCCGTATCGTATTTTTTTATTTGACCACGTTGAATTACGTTTCCGAAAGAGTTATTACACCGAATGTGATTGTACCCTTTTTTAATTTGACAAATATTTCAAATTGGGTTGGATTATTTGATTTCACCCCAGGCTTTTCAACCCTTTTCAATCCCGTATCTTTTAGCTGGCGGCCACAGGGTGGCTGATAACATCTACGTCACATATTTTACACAACCACGTTTTTACGTAACCATGACATTAATTAAATTGAGAATATGAATAAACTCATGCCATTTCTCCATAGGGACAGGCATAAACTGTAACATGATCGACCTGCTACAATCGTTACATAACAAACAACAATGATTACGTTTATAAAAACAATCAAACATTCAAATAAATAACATAGCAGATATACGTCTTCATCATATGTTCATAGTAATTACTGTTATTACTGACGCTTCCAGTCCGTTCTATGATGTCAGTGAGATCGTGTACTTGACTATCTTGCTCTCACTTTCGTTCTGTAGGTAGACCAAGTTTATCTTCATCAACAAATCATACTTAATTGTTGTCTTTATTTTTGTTATTAACGTGAAAAGTGTCTTCTTTATTGCTTCTTGCTTGTTTGACAATTACTTGTGAAGTGTCACGTGCAACATTACCATTCTCTTGCCCTCATCTAGATTGTATGGGGATGTCGCCGCATGTCTTCTTCTCCCAGTACCATTAGTCTTGATCCCAGTAGTCACCCATTGCTAGCGATCTTTCATCGCGACAAAGTAATTTTTACCAAAGGTTAGTTCTACAACTCCAATAAGCAGTTATGTTGCTGTCCGTTTATGAAAATTGTTACAGCATTTTTTTTTATATTCAATTTCAGTTGGTACATAATGACGACGACCCGAATGGCGCAGCGGTAGTGAGGCTGCCTTACGTTCATAGGGTCCCGGGTTCGAATCCCGGTAGGAGCAAATGTTTGTGTGATGAGCATGAACATTTGTTTCCGAGTCATGGATGTTTATATGTATAATAAGTATGTATTTACAAACAAAAAAGTATCAACTAACTGGTGTCCACGACACAAGCCTCGTTGCTTAGTGTGGCACCTAGATGGCGCTGTGTGTAATGTCCAGTGATATTTATTTATTTATTTATAATTTCAGCGAGATGCATGCATAGCTTTTGAAACAATTTATTTACTTCACTGACGGCAAAGGGATGTTCAATAAAAATATTTGTTATGTTATTAGCACAAGAATGAATACGTCTTGTCAAAACTAACACTGTTTTAAGCGTTCAAGGTTTAGAACTAAACTTACACTGTCACTTATGGGATATCTTCCGTGATTGTTCAATAATATGAGCCGATATTCTCGAGTTCCAGTAGTGCGCGTAGCAAAAGCCAAAGAAAGAATTTTATTTTCCATCCACCCGCATTCTCCAGTCAAGCCACGATCATGGCGCTTGCAACAGCGTAGAAATATCGGCTCATAATAATGAACAATCATGGAAGATATCCCGTAAGTGTCAGTTTATGTATAAGTTTGTCAAAACTAATTCAAAGAAATCTCGTGCACTATGTAAAACGTGGGAGTACTTATCTGCTTGTTATACATAATACATAAGTATACGTAATACTTCTGGTATGTATTTACTTTCATTTTTAATAGCGTCGCGCTGACGATGTTCGTCTCGAGATACTTTGTCATCTCTCGGTAGTTTTCTCTTATTAGTGTTAATTACAAACAACAAACAAACAAATATTTGTGTTGGAACAAATATTTGTATGGCCTACAGATAGTTGTTCCGGGTCTGGCTGTGTGTGTATGTGAGTTTAAATGTTTGTAAACGCACCCACGATACAGGAGAAATTCCTAGTGTGGGGCAACGTTTTATTAAAAAAAAAAAAAAAAAATAATTTTTGTGTTTGCCAATACGATGGGTTGATGAACTGGGTGATGGTGAGGTGTATTGTACTCAGATACCTTTATATTCAAGTTTTGTAGGAGAATTTCAGCAACCGAATATTTAAACAGAAGGGTAGATGGAAATTCTAGAAAGACCGAGTAAAGTTGGAAACGATTGAATCAAATACACACATCAAAAGTGTCTAGGGATCAAGCATTTTTATGTGGATTTCTTAAGATTGAGATGTGGCTTTGTAATAAATTTATGATTTTATAAATTTATATGGATCCTTTTTGGTGCATTTCATAATTTGAATCAGGAACTGTTAATCAAATTCGAGTAAAAGATGAAAATCAGCTGTCAATATTTTTCCTATAAAAACATACAACGCATTGAAGACATTATTAGTGCTACTGTTTCCCTACTACTGATTAAAACCAACGTTATTATGGAGCGGCGACGTCATTTAAGCAGGGAAGAAATGCTCAGAGCCGTGGGAATGATAGAAGCTGGTTCCCGGCAACGTACTGTGGCTTTAGCTCTGAATACAAGTCAGAGTGTTATCAGTCGACTTTGGACACGTTACCGAAGCACTGGTACCGTGGCTGAGCGCCATGGAGGACGGTATCGCTGCACCACACGGAGACAAGACCGATACATTCAAATCTTAACTCGAAGAGCTCCAACAATAACCGCCATGATGTTAGCCGTGAGGCTTCATCACTCTTCAGGGAACTTAATTAGCGACCAAACAGTCAGAAACCGCTTGCATGAAGTGAACCTTCATTCCCGAAGACCGCTACGGGTACCACCTATAGCAATGCACAATCGTAGGATACGATATCAATGGGCTCTTGAACACAGAAATTGGGCAGAAGAACAATGGCGTTTCGTGTGCTTTTCTGATGAGTCTCGTTTTGGTATGAGACCGGATACAAGACGTATACGACACTGGAGAACCCCTGGACGCCAACAGCGATTAAAATCCTGCCAGGAAGTCCATCCTTATAGTGGTGGAACCATCATGGTATGGGCGGGTATTTGGATCGGCGGAAGAACTGAGTTGATTTGGATCAGAGGCAACCTCAACGCTCAAATTTATGCTGAGACGATTGTATCAGACGTCATCGTTCCTCTACAAGTGCAAATCGGTCCCTTATTTCAGTTAATGCATGATAATGCACGACCGCACACCGCAAGAGTTGTAAGACAGACTCTCGCCGCAGCTAACATCAATGTCCTGCCCTGGCCTGCTCAGTCGCCAGACTTGAATCCGATTGAGCATGCATGGGATATGCTACAGAGAAGAGCTCTGCCGAATATGGAGGGTATCCAGTCGCAAGAAGACCTTTTTTTGTTGTTGCAACGAACATGGGCGGCCATTCCACAGCGTGATTTGGATGAACTCATTTTGAGTATGCCAAACCGATGTTCTTGTGTTGTTAGTGTTCGCGGTAGAAACACGGATTATTAATTGTTTAAGTTACCCAATAAAATTTTAAAGAAAACTGTTATTTCAGTCTTTTTTTCGAACTTTTGTGTTAGTGGTTCAAATGTCAAAAATCCCTTTATTAGGAAAATGGCAAATTTCTTTATTAATGCAAAGGTGACTTGGTTTATCGTTACTGTGACAAACGAAAACACTTTATTTGATGAATCCTTAAAGAAAATTTTAATTAATATCAATCAGGAGAAAAGTTATTGCAAAAATATATGTTGATCCCTAGACACTTTTGATGTGTGTATTATCATTTTGCCAACCAAAACCAAGTCTTTCGTACAGCAAAACTAAAAGAAATATTTCCCAATCTGGTAATATTAAGTTTTAGTTTAATAATATAATCACCCAGGTGTGGGTGGAATCACACCTGGGTGGAAACAAGGCAACCAGTGTAATATAGTCCTTGGAATTATAACACAGTTTTTACCGATAGTTTAAAAATAGTATCATTTGCAATTCTATTTCTTAACTACGCAATTAATATAAATCGTAATTAGTCACGAAAATAGACAAGATTGTCTTAAAGACAAGATTTTTGCACGCAATAGAAAATTTACTATACGTTACAACTTAAGGCCTACATATCATTCTAATATGAAAAATCAGCTGCATTCACCGCATGATTGTCGCACTGCTGAAATGTCGTCAATGTATGATAAACGGAAACACTTTAAGGGCATTACATTGCCCAATGACCTTGAGCATGCTGCCCCGTACTAACTTACGACGAAACGACGAGAGAGAGAGGGACGAGTGCGGGAGTGACATAGTGTTTTTCGCAAAATTTTGGATTTTTATAAAATATTTTAAAATATTAAAAGAAATAAGAGAAAAAAATCAATACACATTGTTTCGTCATTACGTATTTTTTGGTATAAAATTCATGTCGAGTTATTGAGCCGTTATAGAGAAAATTTTCAATTTAGGTTGAAAAAGGACCTATTTATTACGATTTTTTGATAAAATTTGAGTTAGTTTATTAACATTTTAAACAATACAATGTATTTGTATAACATACCTTTAGTTTAACATATATTTTTTATATTGAAAACGCACAAAAGGATTCATCTACAAACTTCTCTAAACACACGGTATTTTCAGGATTTGAGCGATGTAATCCCCTTAAACAATTTTCATTGATTACTTTGCCCAAGACTAACCACAATTTCCCGTACATTTTTTTTTATTTTTTTTTCTTTCTAAATTATTTCAATTGGGAGATAGAAATTCGATCAAACTTTTTTTCATATTCAAATATCTTTCCATATAAATCCGAGCATGTTTTGTCGCTATTCCCACATTTCCCACACAAACAAATAACCTCTGAAACAGAATCACGGAACTTGTAATATTCAAAGCATCGCTTGTCAAACAAGATTCACATTCACACAAGTAGATTACACGTTACAAAATCATTGTTACACTTCTTATATGTATGACAACTTCCTCTACAACACATTTCGTAACTTCGTCATTGTTATGTCCTATTAGATAATTCATTGTTTTCCTGCCATGTTTTTTCGGCTCCATTTTGGTTTTTATGTGCTTTTGTTTGGCTTCGCTTACATGTTTGTTAATTATCACCCGCTTCTTGGATCCCACTTCACGATTTGTTATTACGAATGAGAACTAAATATTTAAATTAATGATCTACCGGCTTGAGTTTTCAAAGGAAAAAACTCTAGAGTATTAATTCTATAAGGATTAAGAAAACAGATTCTTAATCAATCTGTCTTCATCCATCGTTTAGTCCCAAAGGATGATCAATATTTAGTTTCTCTCAAACATTAGCGTTATCAACAGCAAAAGCATTTATGTTATTGTACAGTCAGTTGCTTTATTTGACTCGTCTCATAAAGCAAAAAAGGGAGCGATGTAATAAGTAATGCAAGACATTAAGTGCACACATCAGTTCTACTACCACGATGTGCTTCGTCGTGTTCCCGCTAATCGTGACCATGCTGTCCTGCCTGATCCCAAGTTTGATTCTTAAGGAAGTTACTCTCGTCACGAACTTCGTTTACTGTGTTAGAATATTGTTATTAATATGCACTAGATCACACTGTGCTAATGTATTATGTGAATCATCTTTCTAACCTTATTTTTGAAACACCACAACATTTGTTTCAATTAGTTAATTAATTCTAACGGCAGGGCTGTTTTCAGTTTCTATTGCTAAGCTGATTAGTACTAATGACCTCTTTGCGTGAAAATGTTTGCCTCTAAGCTATTTCGAATTTGAATTTTTGCTTTGATAAAATGGATCTAATAGTAGTAGGTTTTTTAGTTTCTTCCATCAATACAATAGTCAAAACAGTATTCGTTTCCATACTAAAATGAAGCTTCTAGTTGAACGCTTAATATTGTCATTGCTAGAATTTAAATACACCCATTTATGAGTCTTTACATCGCTCGCTTATGTGAAGCACTTGACTTTATAAATATAAATATGGTAATAGCAATATTTATGATCCTGAGATCAACGGACTTTAGATTTTTAATTTACATATTATTTCGACAATATTCGCCGACAAGCACCGACTACTTGAACAATGTATTACCATAATTTTATTAAGCAAAGTGTTACAAGTACGAAAAAAGTTGCAGTACAGGCTGACCCTGACTTGCTGGGTACTAAACCCTTGACTTTTAAAACTGCCCAGCCTCCCGAGGTCGATTAAACATAAACATATCTATCACTACTACATCGTAAAGACCAGCGCTATCGGAAACTCGTAAAGTTTAATTATTTTCTCCGCCGAGCCGAAAACATTCTATCCGAGTTTCAATGACGTACGATGTCGTAAAATTCCATGTATTTCTGTCCAGATGAAATGTTTATTAGACTGGACATGGACGATATTTGAAATTGGTTCTGTAATGAGTATTTATGAATGGGTAGCGTTGGAAAATGAAGCATGAGTTGCGAATATATTGCTGTTTTCTGCTATCAGTTGGTTACATGAACTACTTTAAAAATGCGGTTTCGGTATAAACATTAAATAGTAGATATTCTAAATATGAAATATTAATAGTCATAAAGCAAAGTAATAGTCATAACTGGAATTATAGAATTTAATTAAAATTCTTTCATTACTATACAGTAAATATGGTATAAAAATAGTACCATTTCCAAAAGAAATTAACGATGAAACCCAAAAATAAATAGACCGTCTCACGCATAAAGACGAACAAGCACACACACACTTTAAGTCCAATATTAGAATTCCATAATTCAGCTAAACAAAATTCTATTGTCTGATCACAATTCGATCAATTAGCTGTATAATCTTCGAGAATGTCAATTAGCGTGCTACGTCCATATACAAAGCTGTTTTAAAATTCCTCCAACTACTATACTTCGACAGATGACAATGTGTTAAATGTAGACCATCTCAAGTATGCTCTTCAGTGTGTTTAAGTAACGAATTGCTGACTTATTGTGATTCAACATTTTCATGATGGTTTATTTTGAAAATGGCTGATTGCTTTTCGACACAATTTGTCGATGTATCATCTGAAACATTGCTGTCAGACTATCTTTATCTGCAAATTCTTCAACGTACTCTTTCAAAGAAACGGTGCTATAATTTTGCTTTAAGGTTTAAAAGATCTTTTTAAATACACCCACATTACTTTTCACAGGAAAGGTCTTTACAATGTAAATTTTAGGAGAATACCCTACAAATTTTGCTTGTGGCACACAGGTACTAGTATTTCATGCGGTCACCTGCGTAACCTAGTTATGACGGCAATAACCCGCCTCGACGGAAGCCGTTGGGGATGTAGAATAGACCCAGGGGAGGTTTAGGGACTCGTGTTCCAAATCTATTAGGTTACCCTTCCATTTCAGACATTGTTTTCCCTGGTCTTTACAATGTAAATTTTAGGAGAATACCCTACATATTTTGCTTGTGGCACACAGGTACTAGTATTTCATGCGGTCACCTGCGTAACCTAGTTATGACGGCAATAACCCGCCTCGACGGAAGCCGTTGGGGATGTAGAATAAATAGACCCAAGGGAGGTTTAGGGACTCGTGTTCCAAATCTATTAGGTTACCCTTCCATTTCAGACATTGTTTTCCCTGTAGATGGCAAACATTCTGGAATACAGCTGAATAAAGGAAGGAGGACATAAATCTCGATGATTTAGTTCTTTCATTTATTTAGTTGTCGACTATGTTATATCTGTCGCCACGATCAATCATGCGACCACAAGGCGCAGGCGCTCCAAATCTCCCGCGATGTGTGGTCTAGCTCTTCTAAATTGATTGTTGTGGGGGACAATACCTTTAGCTAAGTATAGACAGCGTAATTTTCTTTATTACAAAAATATTTACTTTACTTTTATCGGCTTTTCCGTCTTATTTTGTTTTATGTGAACGATTTCAGTTTCTAGAAAAATCTTGTCGTACCTTCTTTGCTATTGGCAATTTTACTAGATGATAAATCTATAAAAATACTAACTAAAGCATTTTCTGCGCCAGATGTGGACATGAATTTTATATCTACTCCTTACCTAATATTCCGGGAATTAAATGACCGTAAAATGTAAAATATTATCCATCCACCAAATAGTTCGTAAAATGTACGCTATAACATTCTTTCCACTTGCACGAATAAAGAATTAAATTGTGCTGTTATTGCGAAACGTTTCCCAGTATAAAATGGAGATAGCATTCGTTTTGAAGGTCGTCTGCCGGAGCCAAGAATACGAGTACCGCATTGCAGCCTAGATGCACTGACCCGGCCGGTGCATTCTCAGAAATATATATAGGTTAACTCTCGATTACCCGTGTAACCGGGTCGGTATTTCGCAACATTTCAAAACAGGTGGTATGTGTGACCCTAGTTTTGATAAACAGCCAAAAAATACTGTCAATTCCAATTTTAACAAAAATGATGTCCTGTTGTTTATCGGTCTAAATCACGCCGAAATATCTGTTCTAAGTTTTGATGATGTTTCACGCAGAAGTGAGTCACTCAACCGAATTACTGTCGTGAATTATTGTTGACGTTAGTTTTGTATAGAACAATGAGCTTGGAGTTGAAATCTGAGTCGTACAAAAATAAATCCACATAATAAGAAGCTGATTGACATCTGTTGGATCTCCCAGTCATTGACACTAGCTTGAACGTTTTTAGGCTCCTAAATATATTCTCAAGTGGTTGAGTGATGGCTTGTATGTTTCAGTGTGGTCCTTATTAGTACAGTATCATGAAAGGTTCCTTTAGCTTTTGTACAATACATTTGAATCTTCATACATTCATGTTTTCCTCGTCAACTGATAAAGACTGGAATGTCTGGGTGTACTGTAGATACAGTCAGCCTCAAAAAGATGTAAACAGGAACCATTTCATCGTCTACAACCAATATTCCATAATTGTGTCTACAATGTAAAGCTACAAAACACAGTACCAATTCATGCCACCAATACCTGCTACACAAGCCGGATACAGAATAATATTTATTTTATTTTTTATTATTGGTTCAAAAATCGGGCAATAACTATAATTTTTTTTAACTTTACCTAGTACATATACTAGGTAAAGTTAAAAAAAAAAAACAATAGTAGTAGTTCGTGTTTACATCTTTTTGGGGCTGACTGTAGTTCTCTGCCTAACTCTTCTAGGATTACAGGCGTGATATCATGTTTATGTGTCACTGTCACGCTAGTAACTATAGTTTATCGAAAAAAACTGTATAGGTAGATGTTCGGAAAAAAGCTGCTCGACTTAACTTGAATTGTGTCGGACCCGTTATTATTAAGCGATGATAGATGCTGAACGGTTGCCGATCATCAAGAGCTGAAAAAAGCCAAACGTTTGGTATTTTTTTGTTGTTCCAAAAACATGATTATCATTCTTCTGCCCTTATCCCAATTGATTTGGGGTCGGCGCAGCATGTCTTCTTCTTCCATACTTCTCTATTACTCGTCATCTCAGCAGTCACGTCCTTTCTAGCCATATCATCCTTCATGCAGTCCATTCATCGTTTCTTTGGTCTTCCTCTACACTTATAGCCTCTATATTTTCGTCATTGTTGTTGTTTCACAAACACTGGTATCGAATACTCTGACGCGAATTTGTGTGTAGCATCCTTAGGAAACCATCCACTGCATTGTCTATAAAATGTTTGTATTGAAAGAGAATGCACTTAGTACTATTGCTATCTTTAAACTTATTGTTATGGTACAATACAATTCTGGACTAGCACTCGGCTAAATAGGTATTGAATGGACCTTTGTCTGTCTTTCTTTGTCCTTATCTTCATTGATTAAAATGTATTTAATATATCTTTTTATAAAGTAAATGTGGCTTTAATTCAAATGGATTCATATGGCTTATGTCCCACTCGTCACTGTTCCGACTGGTCACCAATTTTTTTCCATACTAGAAGTCCCGATTCGTCATCATCAGAAAACAAATGATTTTTTATTTAATTTTGATGTTCCCGATTCGTCATCAAAAAGTACAGTTAGTAAGAAAATTTTATTACTTATATCATTCTATTGCCCTTATCCCAATTTGTTTGTTAAGGTGGATGTGCGTGTCTTCTTTTTCCATTCTTCTCCGTTAGTCATATTATCTTTCAGACAATTCATCCATCTATGTAATTCGGAATTAATGGCGGACCCTACTATATGAACTTGTATATTAATTGCAGGCTGAGATGTTCTTCAAATTTATCTTATTCTTTCCGATATCGATAATACTTGTTCCACTGTTCCTACACTTTCACTTTCCTATCACTTGGCAAGTTGCACTAGCCGTGTTTAATTAGCGTGGTAAAACGCTTTGAGAATACTTTTCATTTGATGATGTAAAATATTAGTTTGGCTGAGTTAACTACTGGTTTGGCTCTTTGGCCAACGGGTTTGTAAATATCAAACGTTCAGATAAACAAACAGAACTTTCAAAAGATACAAATCAATTTATCACCTCTACTATAACTAAAAATCTAGATTGCTTCATAAAATAGAACAGCGAACTGTATCGTGCATAAATGTTGGAAGATAAAATTTCGCATGGCCTTTATCGAAGTTATCTAACTAAGTGACATTGGAGTCGCATAACTTGACCATAGCGATGATATTGTGGAGAAAATAATTTAATTGCATGTGACGTCGAGATAACAACTAATTAATGGAAAGAAATTGAGATTTGAATAGAAAATTATAATGCAAAGTCAATGTTTAACCGTTGACAGCAAAAATAGACAGTAAAAACTTGAAACTCCGAAATAAACTAAGCTAAAAGCAGCTAACAGCTGGTAAATTCATTTGAAGTAATAACGCATGAAACAAGACGTCAGTAGACGCAATTATAATTGAGTTGATTTCTAAGCACATGCGATGATGGTGAACGTCCTCGAGTATTGCTCCCAATCCATCACGCTGTGCTCCGCGGACTCTGCGGGCTCTGCCATGCCTAGTGTCTAGACGCACCGTCTCAGTCCAATTACAATAATGGCCGGGTGCATCGCGAAATTCCATAACACTTTCACCGCTGTAAGTGGCTTTGCTTTCATGTGCCTAATGGCTAGAGAGTATGCTCTTGTTTTGTTTTATTCTTCGCTATGATTAATGGCTGCATCTTTTTTCGCTGCTCTATGTTACTCGGTGTTACGTCTGCTGATGAAATTATCTTATTTTTTTGGTTACCTTATGCGAGATTTGTAATGAGTATTGTGTGGTGTGATACCATAATTATTGTGTGGTTACATGCGAAGATTTCTCACGTTAGAATACATCAATCGTGCTTGAGTGAAATAACATCCGCAGTAGTATTTGGGAAGATTCCGAATGCCATTTAAGAATCTATACTGCCAGTAAAGCTATCTGAATCCTCAAGGCTCAGATGACTATCATTATTCAGTTTATTGACTGCTTCCCCAAATGCTATTATTGCCTCGTTTAAATCGTTAGTGGTTTACTTTGCATCTTCTAAAACTAATGTGCGTTCTATTTTTACCGTTCCCTCTTCCTGTACGGTTGTCACAGATCCAAATCCGTCATTGGTTCTCATACGTCTTCCTCTGTCACAATGCGGTTTTAGAAACGAAGCAGGATTTATTCTCCGATTGTTTGTTAAACCTTGGAGGGTTAAATGACAAAAGCCATAAATTTAAGCCGTAAATGATTATATTTGGATACTCCGTGATTGTTTCTCGTCGTTGAATAATTCGATTTGGCGTTGATAAATGTTTCCTTTTGTCCGGCTTCCAGTGTATATAATCGCGCAATGTTACTGGCCAGATTAATCAATGCAAATGAGCAAAACGGTAAAATCGTTGTTTAACATTACTATTTGCAGCATCTATAGTGTTTGCCTTTTGTGGCCGGTAGTTTTTGTAGCCCGATAGGACTATCGTCGTCGCGTATGCCATCTGTTCATAATATTAAATTTCCATATTCAGACTTCAGAACTTCCAAAAACGGCAATTCCAGTTTCGTTGGAAACAAACGTAGCTACTTTATTCCAATAAATCTCGTTTCATAATGTAATTTATTGCGATAGGTTTCTATTAACGTAAAATTATTCAAGTATAATAAAGAGTTGCGAAACTTCTGTTACCGGTAAGTTCCAACTTCCCAATCTATTTGTGTGTAGCGACCATTCTAGTGGGTACATTGTTGTTGCCCAGATTCGGGTTTTGCGGCTACTTTATTGCTCCCACACGTGTATACAGAACCTCGTGGACGTAATCGCTCCGAACGTTCTTCGCTAATGTTTTCACTTACGCAACACTAGTTCGACGACCTGAACCGTTTTTGGTCAACTGTTGTATGTTTATGGTTTTTATGTTTCTTACCTTGAATTTTACGGCTGTCTGCCTTTTTTTAGGCTATAAAGCTTATTAGGAACCCATGGGTCCAATCATTCAATTAGTTATCCATCGCCCACCATGGCCGATAGCCCGCTTTAAGTAACCTCCTTGTTAGGTTTATGACTCGACTTGACTCATCCTGCGCCATTTTGGTCGATGTCATTAGATGTGCTAACAGCTGTTGAATCAGTGTCTGCTTTGGAAGCTTTGATCTATGTATACCTAACTGTTTGCCTATCTATGAATCACAGAATACGCTGTTTCTCTACTCTTATGTGTCAAAGATGTTTTCAGGGAAAATATTGTTACTCTTAGCTAACATCCTGCCACTATTTTCACTCTAACGCAATCAGTAAGCCCAAGTTGTTTTTAAACTTAAAACAACACACCTTTTCATAACTAAGCTCTCGACTTCTGAAGAAAAACAAAACGTTTCCATTTATTTGTAAAGCCAGAATTTGCACCGAAGACCACCTTTTTTCATTGATTCACCGAAGGGGCTTGAGACCGCGAAGAAGCGTAGTAGAGCCATCGAAAAACCGTCAAAGCTACGCTCGTGAACTGGGTCGAGGGTGGTTGGAATAACTACCGAGTTCCAAGCTTGTATGATCTGACCCGTTACACTAGAGAACTGACTCATAGAGTTAGAAGCTCCTCAAAACGAGACCCTTTTTGTTATGAAAACAAAATCGACTTACTGTGCGTACTAGTGGGAACTGGAAAACGCTCCCAAAAAAAATGTTGTCTGATAAGATGCTAAAAGATTTCAAATAAAACAGGGCCAACGAAAGTGCTCGTGGAGGTGGTTCCATGATGGTTGTGTATTATTTGAGTCTAGTATCCACACGCAAAGAAAAAGGATAAAAGAAAGAGAGATAAATAGATGTTTCGATATGTTTTATGTGACCGTTTCGCAAATGGAAATGAACTGTTAGTTTAGACTTACCCAAGTTGTGTTTATACTTATAGTTCTTTTGTTTCTGAATGAAAACCAGTATATTATCAAACATGTCAAGGTTTACTTTTAATTCATGCAAAACGTTTCATTGATGACTTGATGAGTTAACTAATTCATGAACATTTTCAATTTTTTTGTAAGTATCAGTGTCAGTGGCCAGAGTAACATTAGGTTTTTAATGTTACTCTGGCCAGCTCATTGTCAGGGCTCTGTTCCATTGAGTCCCCACTTATCTCGGGTAGTGCATCATGGACTGCCTGTCGGTTCTTGTATGCTCTTTTAATGGGTCGAAAAGTGATTTCTGCGTTGTTTAGGATCCATATTGTAGTATCCATTTTGTCAATATGTAATAGATTTATTGGTTTGACTTTCTGCGCAAACTTAAGAACTTTATGAATCATTTAATTTAATTGTTACATACTCCGCATGCTTTTTAGAAATAAAACTACCGATGGCTGATGATCTTTTTTATTGTTATTTATTTGAACACAGGAAATTACTTCAGTATCCATATGTTGTTCTGGCGCTACAAGCTCAAGGCTGTCTGCAACAAAACGAGCTTCTCTTTCGTGTGCTTCATTAAAAATTTTGGTACATAATTTTATTCGAATCTCCCCAATTAATGGCAAACAAAAATTATTAACAAAATGTAAAAAACAATTATAAATATTGGAACAATTAAACATTCGGGTTAGCAAGGTTATCAAATTGCATGGACAATTGATTCTAGCTGTGTGTATTTTATAAGTATCTATCTACAAGTCTGGTAATATAAAGTACTAATTTTGTACATCGTGAAGAGACTATTGGTAAACATGTACCCTAAAATTATTTCTCACAAAAGTTTGGGTTAAAGTAAAACGTCCTTGAAAAATAAAAAATCTGACTACTTATTACATATGTAATTTATTCATGTTGATCCTGCTTATCATAATGAAAGTACAATGTAAATATTAACTCGTTCATTTTTAAGGTTCCGTAGCCGAATGGCAAAAAACGGAACCCTTATAGATTCGCCAAGTCTGTCTGTCTGTCTGTCTGTCCGTGTATGTCACAGCCACTTTACTCCGAAACTATTAGGACTACACAGTTGAAACTTAGTTGGTAGATGTATTCTGTGAACCGCTATAAGGTTTTTATACAAAAATAAAAAATATAAGATTAAGGGGGGTCTCCCCATACATTTCATCAAACCTATACGTGCGGGGTGTGATGATAGGTCTTTAAAAATGACAAATGATTGAGGTTCCTAAAACCATTTTCTCTCAAAGTCAATCTTTTGAAAGATAAACACTTCCAAAGTGGTAAAATGTGTGTGTCCCCTCTAATTTCTAAAGTAAGAGGAGTAAATTCTGAAAAAAATATAGGATTATACAACGTAAAAAAAAACTTTCAAACAAAATTGGTTTCAATAAATTGATTTGAATAAGATTTGATGTTTATTTTTTGAGATATGGGACTTTTTCATCAAACTGCAGCAACAACTTTGTTTTTCATTAAAAATACTATGAAAAACAAATTTAGTTTTGTTGATGAATGTAAAACAATACAACATAAGAACGAATGCCTTCACAATATTTTTATTATATTGTTTGGTGCTACGGAACCCTATGTGCGTGTGGGTACGACTCGCACTTGGCCGGTTTTTAATTCTTAACGTTTAGGTATTCTATGTAGCCTTGAGTAAGTCCAATATAAACAGATAACGCTATTTCCACAAGACATTAACGAGCAGCGTGTACTTCCCAACTGTGCACCAAAATTTACGAGTCCAATGTTAACGTGAAATGTTTGTACTACGCCCAGTTTCATCCGCTTACCATCACAACAATAGAATGTGGTAAATAATCAGATTACGGCGCTCCTAATTAACTTCACCATGACCCAATTAAAACAACACAAAAATTCTACAGTTTTCTTTGTTACTACATAAAATTTTCATTCACAAAATTTTGAGAGGATGTGTGAAAAACATCGACATGACTTGTATTTGTATACTATACAATGTTCCACGATCTGGCTCTCATCCAAATAAAAAAGCGGTAAAATTACATACCACTATAACAAAATAAAAAAAATTGTGCCTCCCATGAGAGCCCTTCTAAATTCGCCATACAGCTGACCTATTTCGCGTTCAATCTGGCACGATCCAGCTGGTTTGTTTATTCGAGGGCAACGTTTTTATAATGGGATTTTAGTGTTCGCTACTATGATTTACGTGTACTATATTCTGTGCGAAAAGTACATTTACTATTCGGCACACGGTGGTATCCAATACATATAGTATTTTCGGCTACCGAAGCCAACATACTCTAATTTCGAAATATTTTAGGAGCTTTTAAACATTATGGAATAAACGATAAAATAAAGTGCTACCAAAATGAGTTCCCGGGACTATTATAAGGTGTCTTACATGAACAAAGGGGCCGAACGGTCCCGGATCTCGATGGACCATGACGTTCTGGACAACGACACGGAATTCAACGCCAACCAGTTCAAACTGTACGATGACTTCACCACAGACCTTCGCATCGCCTTCAACCCTCTCAGGAGGAACTTCCACGACATCACCAGGACTGATATGATGAGGAGGAGGGGAGACCCCAACGATTCTGGTGTTGATATGGAAAATGGCAACCCTCTTGAAGATGTATCAACTTCTAATGATAGTGACTTGGTAAGTATTCGTAGGAGTCGTAGACATAATTTTGATTATTTCTTCGAATTTTGTTTTGAAGGATAATTTACTATAGTTACTTCGATGAATATAATACCGACATGTCATACGCTTTAAATCGTACAGCGTGAAGTTTCTCGTATAACTGGTTACTCTATCTCGCTTGGCTTCAGAAATAAATGGGTATATAAAATTTTGCAATTGACCGGAGCTTTCGGACTGTAATATTTTTTAACACGATATATTTATGCGGTGTGGTTTTTATTTTAATGTTCGGGATTTCTGACTTTAAAATCTCGGCTTTTAGTATGTGCATATTTTTTCATTATGTTTTGCGAAATTAAAATTGATTGGTAACTGAAATGATTGCTTAATTCAAAATTATATCCGACTAGCTGTGCCCCGCGGTTTCACCCGAAGTTTTCCTTTTTGCTCGGATCCTAAGGGTCGTAGCGTGATGCTGACCAGTAACCGTAACCGTTTTGTTTGTAAACGCAAAACAAATTTTTTTGTTTTTTTTTTCAATTCCGACTGCTTGTCCAGAGATTAACGCGTTCATCAAAAAATAACTCTCCAGCTTTATTGTATTTGCATAGATGTGATCGAACATCACTATGACTACGACAAAACTGGATTCAACCATATAAACAACAGCAAGTACCATAAAATGCAAATTCATGTCGTCCGGGGCTACGCTTGTCGGATCGAATACTACAAAGTACAATTAGTGATGGCCGGCGCCAACCATTGTGTGTGCCCGGACCGGACGGTAGCGCCTCGTCTAGCCATTGTCCGGCCTCGCCAATCGGCAGTGTAACTTGAGACAATGCTCTCTATGACACAATCACTTGATTCACTTGAACACAAGAAAAGGGGCAATGGTTTGTAGGGTTAGTCATTATTGAGGCTGATGAACTTAAACTGAGTGAACTAGAGTGAACAGGCATCTTCTGGGCATACTCGTTCCATCGAAGATATATATTATCCATCGCTTTCCATCAGGCGTGATCGAAGTCAGCAATAGGCCCATCAGTCAATTAAATAAACAAAATTTGAAACGGCATCACGTTCCTGATTCACAGTCTGTTTTTAAACAATGATTTACAGAGTTTACTATAAGAAAACAAAGTCCTATCGTCCAAGCCCTGTAAGCTTGGATTCTTCTCCTTCAAAAACAAACAAATGCTTGATCCACAGAACGTGCGTTTTTGTGCACGGTTCTTCTACCTAAACGTGGTTATTATAAACTTCCTCAAAACACCCATTAAGGTATAAACACCCCTAAATTACAAAGTCCAATCTAAACAACAAACTGGCATATTTACAAAGATCCCAAACTTGCGTGTTATAAATTCATAAGGCACGTCCAAAGTTGTTATATTCCCATTTAACTGACCTGATTCAATCAGACGCGTCTTACGTTTCATGAAACAAACCATCCAAGGGGAACTTGCTAATAGGAGGTTATGACGTAAGCAGTAACAATATAACACTATTACATAGACTGTGACTCATTATAATGTTATACGCATTAAGTCCCCATACGGGTGGTCAAACACGGACATAATGCCACTCCATATTTGTCCTACTTAATTAAGAATTATACTTTTATTTGGTAACATTATCCATACTATGTATGCCCGATGAAGCTTGTTAAATAGACAGGCAAAACGTGCGAATTTTCCTTGAAATCTAGTTATGATTAATTTTTCCGTTAACTGCACATTATTGAAACGCATCACATTACGTATTCAAACTCCGTTATAACTCGCCTTGTTGACTGTTAATGTAGTAACTGTAGCACTTATGGCGAAGGTTTAATAACTGGGCACAGTGTTGCCTCTGCCTAGTCATTCTGGTTACTAAGGATATTGCACGCTTGGTCTCTCACCACGCACGCGCGTACTTTTTTCGAGCCTGGCTAACCGGTATTTTAACCCGTCCACAAATAAATACAATCATAAGTACGCCACGGTTGCGGCCGACTGGCATTGACCGTCCGTGTAATTTAAGTGCACTGCTCATTTCGGGCAGCATTCGACTTAAGCTGATTACCTCACCACTAGGAGTCCTTAACCTTGACTTCTTTACCCTTAAATGGCCCGACATTTAAGTTACTTCTTTCAATTTGTTGCAGTTGGAGAACGAAGTGATGGTAGATCCCTGGAGCAGCATGGACTCCTCGAATTCACCGTTAACTGACTCCGGACCCTCGGCAAGTGAAGACTGCACCCCCTCCACTTCGAGCGAACCACCTCGTGGGCCTCTAGACGCGTCTTCCCCGCTTTCGCCTGACTCGCGCCGCTTACCCGACCCAAAAGACACCAAAACCAAGATCGTCCCCAAACACATTCCCCCAAAGACATCCGACAAGGCGCGCTCGGCAGACCTCACCCTTGAACTAGATACCATAGACCTTCTCTCTCGCCGTCCGCATTTTCTTGACGAAGATTACCAACCGCCTTCCAAGTCGAACATCGAATGCCGAATCCCCAAGCCGCACTTCCTCGACCACTCGCCGTCGCCCGATGAATTCGACGAACGCAGTGATATCACAAACCCGAATTTCCTGGACGATGACGTCGACGGCGACGACAGTCAAGCCCAAAAGAAGGCTGGAGCGCTGCCAAAGAGGCCTCAGAAAAACCAGGCGTCCAGTTCAGAAGATCGGCCACACAGAACAAGTTACCGAAGCACTCTACATTATGGGTTAGAAAGTGCGGCACGATCGAGTGAGCGAGACAAAAGAGCTTCCCAACTCTACCGGGGGACCTGGCCAGGAGAACGCGATGTCTGGACAGGTCACGACTCCGCCAGCGTTCGCAGTTTCTCTAGTAACGGTTCCGCAGAGGGAACGAGACCTTCGTCTAACCTAGAAAATAAGATGGAGTGCGTTTGTTCCTTAATTTCGCTTTTAAGTTTATCACCAGAAAACAACGCAGACTTAAGCGGCCCTTTATTGGAAATGAGCAGGTCTGTTGAAAGTTGCATCGCCATGCGGCAAGCAGGATGCATTCCGTTACTAGTTCAGTTAATACACTCGAAGGTCCCTAGAGAAACTCGAGACCGCGCGGCGAAGGCGCTTCGCAACATAATCCACACACAGACTGACGACAAGGCTGGCCGAAGAGAAGCCAGAGTCTGGAGGTTGTTGGAACAAGTTAGAGAATACTGTTACGTACTAGAAGACCTCGTGGAAATGAGAAAAGAAGGAAAGGAAGTGATAGAAGATGATGCGACGAAGCATCCAAGTCAGAGCGTGGCTGCTCTGATGAAGTTGTCCTTTGACGAGGAGCACAGGCATGTGGTGTGTCAGTTGGGAGGACTGCAGGCGCTGGCGGCGCTAGTGAGCGGCGACCAGGCGGCACACGGCAGCAGAACTGATGACAACACGTGCTTGACCATGAGGAAGTACGCCGGAATGACCTTGACGAACCTTACATTCGGAGACGGCAACAACAAATCCTTGTTGTGCTCCTTCAAAGACTTTATGCTAGCTCTGGTTGAGCAGCTGGAGTCGCCCAATGATGATATGCGACAGGTACGTAAAACAATATCTTGCCAAACTAACATTATTTTACTTTGAGTTTTCAAACATAACAATCCTAATAATCGGTGTGATTTTTACAGGTAACAGCAGCCGTGCTGCGAAACCTTTCCTGGAGAGCAGACACCAACAGCAAACAAGTATTAAGAGAAGTAGGAGCCGTCAAAGGTCTGACAAAAGCCGCGATGACGTGCCAAAAGGAAGCCACACTCAAGTCGGTCCTCTCCGCCCTCTGGAACTTGACAGCTCACTGCTCAATGAACAAAGTAGCCTTGTGTTCCGTTGAAGGAGCACTCGGCTTCCTAGTTGATATGCTCAGCTACAACTCACCCACAAAAACGCTAGCGATAGTGGAGAACGCAGGTGGCATCATGAGGAACGTATCGAGTCACATCGCCGTCCGCGAAGATTACAGGCAAATTCTCCGGGAGAGAAATTGTTTGAGTGTCTTACTGCAGCACCTTAAGTCTCCGAGTCTCACTGTGGTCAGCAACTCGTGCGGCACGCTCTGGAATCTGTCCGCGAGGTGCCCACAAGACCAACAGTTCCTGTGGGACCACGGCGCGGTGCCGATGCTTAGAAGTCTTATCCACTCTAAGCATAAAATGATAGCGATGGGCTCAAGTGCCGCCCTAAAAAATTTGCTCAACTCCAAACCTGGTAAAACGCACATTATATCACTAGACACGACAGCTAGGAACATGAACCTACCAGCTTTACCTACATTAGGAGCTAGAAAACAAAAGGCTTTAGAACAGGAATTGGATCAAAACTTGGCTGAAACTTGCGACAATATTGAGCCAGCAACATCTCCTACGACAAGCAACAGAGAAGAAAAGAACCTCTTCACGGCCACTGAAAGACAGATAGCCATGAATTTAGAAAGGCATAGGATGACGTCCAGTTCACCTCTCATGGGGACATTAACATCACAAATATCTTTAAGTCACAGCGCGCATTTGGCGAGCTATTTGAGCTGTAGTAACACTTTGCTGAAGGGTGCTTTGGTCACCCGTTCCAACACAGGGAGCGCGGGTAACGTGAACAGATCAGACAGCAAAGATTCGGTGACCAGTACTCATTCAGACTCAGTGTTTGAACGAGCCACGCGCACCGGTAAAGTACCAGTACCCACGCCCAGAAACAAAGACCTGATGAAGAGTGAAATGTCGAACGAATCGTTCAAAGCGGCCTCGAAACAACACAAAGATAACTCTTTCCTTCGGTACCCCACACAGCCTCCAATTCCTCCGCCACGCAGTACCACAGAAATGAGAACAAATTACACAGAATCCGGTTTTGACGTCGACCAGGATTCTTGCGACCAGCCCATAGATTACAGCAGGAAGTACTCGGAGACCAAGAACACCGAATCGGAGGTTGAAAAGCCAAAGACTGATAACAAGAAGTATTCTAAGAAGGACAGTCCCACAACTTATGGTGATTACCAGGAGACTGATTTAGATCAGCCTACGGACTATTCCTTGCGTTACGCTGAACATCAGTCGGAGACTGGGTCAGACCTGTCGGAACCTGCCGGCCCATCAGTCCACGAGGACACTATCAAACACTTCGCCACAGAAGGCACTCCTTACGAAACACCGGCGATCTTTTCAACAGCCACCTCAATGTCAGATCTGAGAGTGATCGGCAAAGACAATAAGAAAGCAGCGGCGACCGCAAAACCGAACCCTGAAGCGATGACGCATTCAGACGAAAAGGACACGTGTTCGATTGAGGATCCGCCGAACCACGACAACGATAGGGCAGCTTCGACTCCCCAAACGTCAGTACCGGAACCGATTCCCGAAAAACGAGGGGTCTTCGATACAAAGTTCAGTTCGGGAATGATAAGTCCCGAGAAGCCAGTGAACTACTGCGATGAAGGCACTCCTGGGTACTTCTCGAGGGTCAGCTCTTTGAGCAGTCTTGGCGAACCAACTGAAGAGGACAGTCTGGCTAAGAGGAATGCCATGGCAACCATCAACGTAGACCCAAGCCCTCCAGAGCAAAGTACCAGCAGTTCTGCTAAGGACAAAGAAGGTAACGGCTTAATTTTCATCTCTGATGAATGATGTTAAGGAAAAATAAAGGCAAACAAGATACCACAGAATAATTTCATTCCAAACCTCTTGACTTTCTCTTTTATCCAACGCTTTATTCTTCTTATTCACATCATCATCGTCAAACTTGATTGAGGCACATTTTTCCAATGTCCCGTAACCGCTTCTATCTTTTATCTGTGGAATAAATACGTACACCTGATAGTTGTCAATGGACGCATGTTTTTTTTGTGTTTCGAAAATTGGAACGTTTTCGTTAGCGGAACCATTTTGAATTTTTCTAAAAAATAACAAGGTGATTCTTCAGAAAAAATCTGACGTTGGAAAAATCTGTCCTTAAACAAAGCTCAGACACACTAACGCATTGTAAATGTCCCCAGGTTCCAAAGCAGTAACGTTCGCGACGGAGCCCCTGTCCGTGGCGTCGGGCTGTAGCGGGGGCTCGGGCCGCACGTCGCCGCCGGCGCAGCGCTTCGTGGAGGACACGCCGCTCATGTTCTCGCGCTCCTCCTCGCTGGGCTCGCTGCCCGACTGCGAGCAGCAAGACGATCAGGGATCTGTGCTGTCTGAAGTTAGGTGAGATGGTGCTCCACTAGCTAGTACCTACCTTGTAGTTCATACCACCACTGTATTGTACCGGAGAGCCACATCGATCGGTGATATCGTATAGCTTACATGACACTGATAATAAGAATACTAAATAGATATTTATAAAATATCTGCTATAAAGAAGGCTATTTTTCGCCAATGTCGAGCGGAGCGGAGAGAAGACGTGCAGGAATCAACCAATCACAGTCATTGAAATCTAGATCCGGTCTTATCTCGCATGTGATTGGTAGAATCATCCACGCCTCCGCTCCTCTCCGTTTGGTGGAAACAGGGCTTTGATCTCTCTAAAAGGATACTGTCAGGTCAGTTCATAATAAGCATATTTATTTCATATGATTCATATGTCGTTGCATTGTTCCAGCCGGCTAACTTCAGGCTGCATATCTCCGAGCGAGATCCCCGACTCTCCCGGCGCCAGCGTGCCGCTGTCCCCGCGCACGAGGGCTGCGCCCGCGACCGACTCGCTGACCACGCTGTCTACGCCGCCACAAGGTAAACCTATTACTCATTTACATAGTAAACCTCTTCTTCCTGATCTCTGTCCGGTCGTGTCGGATTGCCGCTCCACCGGTCTATGAGAGTGAGAAAAGAGAGAGTGCGCCTATGTCTTCTCACACTTGTGCATTATATTTGCCGCGCCGATGGCCAATCACTGCTGAGATTGGCCACCATAACCGAAAACGGTCAGGAACTCAGGAGGGGTACTCATCTTTAATTTACTCACTTACGGACAACGCACACCTTATACTTAGCTCAAGGGTTCTATACACGCAGTACAACGAACGCAGGCACTAAGCAAATGTTTTTTTAATTCGTCCTAAAGGGATTAAAAAGGGGTGAAAGTTTTTATGAAATTTCGTCAATTTTGCCACCGACAGCGGGCTGCTACTGGACCAATACATTTTAAAAAAGCTAGCTATGTAATATAATTATCTAACCATAATGAACTATTTCTCAGAGTCCGCATGCGTCGGTTCAGTGTTCGAAGAGCGCGTGTCCAGGTTCCTGGTGGAGCACACTCCGGCGCAGTTCTCTGCAGCCACCAGCCTCAGCAGTCTCACCATCGACGATGAGCCCAAGCTGCCCAAGGTATAAGTCTGTCCGAGCGTTGTGCACCTCAACTTCGTAACATACTGTTCTACTAATCCGAGAGTTTTCGTTATCCATTACTTCATAAATGTTTGAAAATTTGATCTGCTCGACAGCAAAAATCACGCAATTAATGTCGTAAACACAGCAGGTAAATTCTTGTGACATTCATTCATTCATTCATTCTGGTGACATTTCCTGTATTGCTTCCACGCAAAATATATAATGCCAAGACCCAGTAGAACGCACATTACTGTGAGGATTATACTGATCGTCGAAATGTGTGCCTTCAATTCTTCGATGTGTGCATTATTTGAACCCGCAGAATTCTGGTTCACAAAGACAGTCTCCTTTTCTACGTTTGAACGACACATTTTCACTGACTTTCCGAATGTTCAATTAAGTTATTGAATGTTTTCGATTCATTTTCACGAATTTTTGGCTTATTCATCACGAACTTAGTTCAGTTAATTTACTTTGCTTTGGAGCCGTAACACTACGCCGAGATAGGAACCCGTCACGCGCCCCAAAAATGGCAAGGGTCGCCATGTGGGGATGTTGTGTTATTGAAACAACTGTTCTCAAGCGATTATCTTTAATTACTGACTAAAGAGTACAAGTGTGTTATGTATTAATAGAATACATTACATATATGGATAGGGTCATAGACATTATACTATAGGTAGTACTTACTACACCTCAACACTCTTGGTTGATAAAAAATAAAAATAATCTATTTCTAGTGCCCGATACAGTGCTCGCGTTCAATGACATTTTATTCCGTAGTTTAGGTATAAGTAAACCAAGGTCACACTGATTAAAGGAAAATTATCAGAACATAGCGTATCATAATTAACGTATGTCAGAGCGTTTTGCCGATTACCTTTACAATGATCTAACCAGCTGCATGTACCGTGAGCGTCACTTATGGACGTGTATGTACCCCTGTCCACACCGAGAAAGACGAACGACAACGCAATAAAAGAATGACGAACCGTCTTTATCGAAAATATATGCCTCCATATTATTGTATTAGTCGATCTCGTGTTGTTTTGTTACATACAGTTTTATTTCTTTTCAGCAATCACTCAAGTTGTTGCCGAGAGTTACTCATCACGAAGAGCTCATCAGTTCATCGCCCAACAATAACCCAGAAGACGGCTTACAGGACAATAGAAATAGGTACGTAAATAAGTGAATAAACTTGTACTTTTTACACATGACATTGCTAGGGAGAAAACAACAACACTATGTACACATACAACATATCAGAAAATCACGCCTGTAGTCGGTCAGAGGCAGAGGCGTAAAGTATAGTACACACACATCTTGCTTTTTAACAAGTAACAATAAAAAACTATTTTACCCGACTACCAAGGAAGGGTTATGTTTTTCGCGCGTATCTTGTAAATTTCTTTGCGAGGTAACTCGTATGTTGCAAATGGCTGGATGGATTTCGACGATTTAGGTATCACTGGATTCGTCTCAAAAACCCAAGTGTCCATAAATAGGGTTAAAAAAGCGGATTTTTGGCGCTAAATTGTTTCATTATTTTTTTTTCAACATACCTATCGAGTAGGGTATCGAAATGAAGGAAATTAAAAAGACATTACAAATATACAGCGTGTAACAGAAAGGGTATAATCATATGAAATACTGTGGTACGGACCATCAAACTGAACAACTTTCTCTATGGGACCACCATCGAAATCGTAAAAAAATAATCAGCTGTCCCATACATTTGGGTCGAGTAGGTATTGAAATTTTGTATAGGACAGCTGATTATTTTTTTACGATTTCGATGGTGGTCCCATAGAGAAAGTTGTTCAGTTTGATGGTCCGTACCACAGTATTCCATATGATTATACCCTTTCTGTTACATGTTGTATATATATACATATTATAAAAATAACTAATAATAATACCAGCCTATTACTGTCACACTACTGGGCAAAGGCCTCTTCTCAACAGTTGATCACCACGCGTGCTCAAGACGGGTTGACGATTCCATTATCCTTCACCGATGTCTGTGATGTCCAAGATTAACTTAGAAAGTACATATGAATTGAAAAAAAAATATATATAAAGGAACAATACAATTTGTAGTCGGGTTTTTTTATACTTTTAATTAAACGTTACTTGTTATTATTTCAGAGACCAGTTCCGGACATTACCTTCATCGCACCTCGTTGCTAATGAACCTATGAAAGGTAAGGTCTTCACATCATCGTCACTCTCTTACCCTTACCATGTACCGATATATTTTTGGTCGGTACAGCACGTCTTCTGTTCCCACACTTCTCTGTTTGTTGTAAACTCAGTAGCCATATCATCATCATTGTCATATAATTATACTATGATTATTAAAAATAACTCAACATCCCGCCTGTGTGTCCCCAAAGGTAAAACCGAGGTGTCCTAGTTGGACACACACATTTCGCCCCTATTATGTTTAAGTGCCATGTAAAAAATACCTAGGCTATAACTGGACACAAAATTCCTGATACCCCCCTGTTCGCCCGCAACAAGGCAGTTCAAAAAGAAATACAACTGTAATAACAAGAAACCATGAAATTTCAGGAACCCAAACACCAGGCGAGGTGTGCAAAGTCTACTTCACAGAGGACACACCAGCCATCCTGTCGAAAGCGGGCAGCAACTCCAACCTGTCCGCGCTGTCCATCGAGTCCGCGCCCGCACAGCACGACACGCACGACACGCGCGACACACACGACACGCACGACACGCACGACACGCGCGACACACACGACACGCACGACACGTCCGACAGCTCCAACCTGAGCGACGCGGGCGATCTGCTGGAGGAGTGCATACAGAAGGGCATCGCTAAGGTATGTCGTACTATGACAACTTACAACCTTCGAAATGCAACTTTTAAAAGAGGTTTGATTATTTTTATATGGAGTCTGGCCCTGTGTACTGTCCGCCATTTTTTTTCGTCAGCTAAGTCTAAAGCAATAGCTGATATCAATACAATACTTGTTAGTATTGTATTCAGAGACAAAATCTGCTGGACCGTCATGTTTTAAAATTTGAGACATAAGCTATCAAAGTTGTAAAGAGATCAGATTTCATAGCTAATATATCGGAAACGTGACGGGAATTGGGTCAGCATTCCTCATTGGTAGCTTAGGCCTCCTCCCTTTAGTATCAATACCATCTGTATAGATTATAAAATTAGCGAGATTGTAAACTGGCACAGTTCACTTTTGTTCTTCTGATGTGGTTGTGAAGTATGTACGATAAATAAATAACAATGAAATGTCTTGATTTCAGGTGGTGAAGAACAAGGGTCCTTCGTCTGATGTATCCTCCATTACGTACAGAGATGAAATATACGTAAGTTGCCATCAAATACGAAAGTTGTTTTTATCAGTTTTCTATTATATTATACTCTGCTGGTGTCATAAGCAATTCTTAACTAATTAACTGTGTCTTTGCAGAGATCACTTCCACCGTACTTGCGTTCGTCTACGGAGACTGTCAGAATGTCTCATGAGTTCGCCAGGAACGCTCGTGACAGGTAAGTTTTTTTATTATTATTGGATCAAAAACGAGTGGGTAGCCTGGCCAAGTCATTTCATATAGTGATATATATAATATGGTGGTTCCACATAGCCTGGCGGCTTGCGCCGGTGGCCTGGCTGCCAGCTTTGCGTGCGGCTATCGCAACATTGTGCCAGCGAGGCCGCCGCACCGCGCGGCATCGGGAGCAGTGTCATCAAATCAAAGTCACAAGATAACTGAGAATATCGAATCACAGCCACACATGCAGGCTTCTGCCGGCGGCTTTGCTTGTGGTCCAGACGCCAGCAGTGCCGCGGCCGGCGGTGCCGTGGGCTGTGTGGATCCACCATTAGACCCAACTGCAGTGTTATTCATTATTCTCCAGCTTTAATGTGATTTTTGTAAGAAATGGACGTTGATGGTTGTTGTTTCCTTATGGCAGTCGCTCGGGCAGCTCGGCGTCCCCGCCGCCGCTACCGCCCAAGCTGGCCGCCCCGCCCGCCCCGCCGCGCCCGCCCGACCACGGTACGTACTACTTAGTGCCGCCCAAGCTGGCCGCCCTGCCCGCCCCGCCGCGCCCGCCCGACCACGGTACGTACTACTTAGTGCCGCCCAAGCTGGCCGCCCTGCCCGCCCCGCCGCGCCCGCCCGACCACGGTACGTACTACTTAGTGCCGCCCAAGCTGGCCGCCCCGCCCGCCCCGCCGCGCCCGCCCGACCACGGTACGTACTACTTAGTGCCGCCCAAGCTGGCCGCCCCGCCCGCCCCGCCGCGCCCGCCCGACCACGGTACGTACTACTTAGTGCCGCCCAAGCTGGCCGCCCTGCCCGCCCCGCCGCGCCCGCCCGACCACGGTACGTACTACTTAGTGCCGCCCAAGCTGGCCGCCCTGCCCGCCCCGCCGCGCCCGCCCGACCACGGTACGTACTACTTAGTGCCGCCCAAGCTGGCCGCCCTGCCCGCCCCGCCGCGCCCGCCCGACCACGGTACGTACTACTTAGTGCCGCCCAAGCTGGCCGCCCTGCCCGCCCCGCCGCGCCCGCCCGCCCACGGTACGTACTACTTAGTGCCGCCCAAGCTGGCCGCCCTGCCCGCCCCACCGCGCCCGCCCGACCACGGTACGTACTACTTAGTGCCGCCCAAGCTGGCCGCCCCGCCGATCCCGCCCGAAATTCGCTAGCCGCGTGGGTGCTCTGCCTACCCATTGTTGCACGATATGATAGTAATGAGACAGAACGGTGTCACGCGACTAACAGCTGATAGGTCACAGGCGCGCGCGCGCGCGAATTTCATACGGCTGTTGTGTTAATGTGAAAGTGAATGGGTATAAATGTTTCTTTGGGAAAGTTGTTTGTTATCATGAGTACAATCATGTTTTTAAGTATCGGTCACTAATTACCAGTCATCCTATATGAAAACAAAATAAAAGCAAAAAAATGGCTCCTTGACGACGCCATTTGCTTCGCAAAATATAACAAGGTTGCAAGTATGGTCAAGGTTATCATATAGACTGTATTTTTATGGATAAAAAATGTAACTGTATGTACCAGGGCGCGACGTCGCGATCACGGCGCAGCTTTGTATTGAGTAAAGCGGGTTCTTTATAGATATGACACTGCGGAAGTGAACGTGTCTCATGCAATGTTCTGTAGTGAACCAAGTTAAAATAAACATTTTGTTCCAAATATTTTCGTAAAATAATTAAAATCTTACGTTACAGGTCGGAGATACGAAAGTCGCCTTCCCGTCAAGGCTGAGCGACGAGACAAGCCGCGTCCCGCTGCCACCGACAACCTCGCTCGTAACGACTCCCTCTCATCACTGAGTCTCGATTCATTCGGCTCCACGGACCGGGAGATCTTCGAGGAAACCGTGAAGGCTGGGTTATCAAGTGTCAACCCAAGAGCTAAGTATACCATCGATGACAGAACCAGAGCTCATTCAGCTGAAGGCGTCGGTGAGAATATAAGGAGGGATCGTATTCCAAGGTCGCTAGATCGCGTGCCGCTAAGGTCTCGGGATTTGGAGCCAGAGTTGCCGACGATCGCCCGCAACAGTCGTCCCCGTCGGCGCCGCTCGCCCGACGTGCGCACGTCTCAGTCGCACGCGTCGCCGCGACTCGAGCGCAGCACCTCGCTGTCGTCACTCAGCAACGACTCCTTCGGGTCCACCGACCAGGAGGTGTTCGAGAGAAGTGTCCGTATAGGCATGTCTAGAGCTAGTGGCAGCGCGCACAGCTCCGGGGCGAGGAGGCGAGGACGTAGCGATGACAGGCTGGAAGCGTCCAGGAGGAGGCGCGGCGGGGGAGGGGGGGCGCTAGCCCGCATGGGGCCCGCGCGGGCCTTGCTAGAGGAAGTCATAGCGCGTGGGGCCGGCGGGGCCCGCGGAGCCGCCGGGCCCCGGGGCGGCGGTGGGCCCCGGGCCCCGCGGCGGCCACCGACAAAAAACGAGTCCCCGCCGTCTGCGGCCCGCGCGCCCGCAGGCGGGGGGGACCTCACCACCCGCGCCACACCTGGCTCTGACGTCACCGCGCCGGGCCCGCCCGACGCTGAGCCCGCTAGTGACGTCACGTCAGGCCCGCCCACGTTACACGGATCCAACGAGTGCCTCGCTGCACGCTCGGCTAACACGACGTTAGAGTCGGAGCCCCAGGACGAACTGAACCGCTCCAACGAGTCCTACGCCGATGTGATAGACGGCGAGTGGAGTGACGTAGACCATCCCCGGGACGCATTCGACGGCGGCACTCTAACCAGACAGAGTAAGAAAAACAAACTAGAATGGACTGACATCAAGTGCACCGACATAAAACCACTGGAAGACCTTCCTCTACACATCGACGAGGTGTCTAAACGGAGCACAGACACGTGGAACGATAACACATGTCCTGATGATGTCACCTTCCCCACTATTAGTGGTTCCGTTCACATGGTATCTTCCCTCCGCAGTGAAATCGCTGATCACGCCATGACATTGCCAGATCTGCTTGAAAAAAGCGAAGCTCCCACCATGTCCTTCTCTCGACCGGATTTGACCAACAAGCTGGAACTTGATAGAGATATACCACAGTCTCCGTTAATCATGATGATGGATAGCAGATTAGAAGCTGAACGGGCCATGTTAGACAGTGTGCCAGAACCGAGCTTTACATCTTTGGTGGACGATGGCGAACAGAAGTTTGACTCGATCATTTCAGCTGCTATAGAAAAAGAAGCGGCTAGACTCGCCGCGCAGTTAAAAAGCTCCGCCTACGGTATGGAAACTAGCGTCACCTCGCTAACATCTCTCGACCTCGATAATGTGAAGCCACCGTCACATCTCGGTAGCTTGCTATCACTCAGTGCATCGGGACACTGGGACGAAACTTCCCAAGTCTCGAAGAAATCACAAAAGAGTCGGAAGAAATCGCTTCCCGTTGCGTTAATGGTCAAACGAGCTCTTAGCAACTCCATGCACCAGGGCAGCTCTGAACACCTGGACAGCAATCCGGTCAGCTTCCTGGAAAACGTCAAGCCTCCTTCTGAGATGGAGAACATTGACATGGAGAGCAGCATGATATCCGTCTCCAGTATTGTGTCGGAAGTCGCAGAAGTCAGGGACCGCATTCCTATCGTGTTTGACTTTAAGCAGCCCGTACAAGACTTCCCTCACTGCAGCACCTTCACCAACGTCTTCCATGACCTCGACAAGGTCAACCCGCCATCATTGTTTGATGAAATTGCAGAATCAACGACGGAGCTTGAACCAACGACCGCACAACAAATGTACGACGATTGCGTGTCTAACACTTTGAATGTAGTCACCGATATTCCGTCAGGTTCGGAGAACTGCACGCCTATACCATCGGATATCAGCAGCGTGGAGTCCACGCCAAAGAGACAGAGAGATCCGAAATACTTGACTCCCAAAGAAAAGAGACATGTATCTAAAGACAGATATCAAACGTACACCATCACTGATACAGTTGCCGAGAGTGACGTAGTACTCGAAGTTGAAGAAGAATTCGTAACGTGGACCAAATCGGAGAGCGACCGATCTGATGAGTACGTCACGGCGACTTCTGAGATCAAGTCCAGAAGGAAACTCAGCGCCAAACAGAGGAGGTTGGAAGACAGAGCTAGGTACCAAACTCAAACTGTTGACATTCACACCATGTTACCGTCAGAACCTCAGAAAGTTGTCGACCCGCACTTGGAGAGTCTAAAACAACGGCTTGCAGCCAAAAGGACGATGAAACAAAAGCGTATCGAGGATGCAGAGCGATTCCGAACGCGGACGCTAAGCGAAGACATTCCGCCTTCACCCACCTTCGTAACAAAAGACGCGAACTTCGAAAACGTCGAGACTACGACGGGCTATGACAGCTTGTCGTCAAATGAGCTGAACCACCAACAGATATGCGACGACCGACAGGACGATGACGTGTTCTCACGAGCGACTGACAGCGGACATAACGAGGACGACTTTGAACTGAACTCCACTCAGATGCAGACTTACACGAAGAGTTTCAGGAACTACTTGCCTGTCATCGAAAGTCCTGCCGCGGTAGACATGTGCGTCGTATACAATCTTAAGAATATCGAGATGACTGCCTCATACAAACGCACGATGCAGCAGATGCAGTGCGATAAGAATCAAAACCCAAGCAGCAGTGACTTTGCGAGCTATGAGGGGGATAGTAATTCTGAAGATAAGGCTCAATCGGAATCCGACCCGGAGACTCCTCGGCCGAAGCCCAAGATAATCAAACCAGCACGACGCGATGAAAGTCTCGATTCCAATGATTCTTTAGAAAAAGAAAATGATGTCCCGAAAGCTGTCAGAGGAAGAAAGAAGGCTATGTATGTGTCGCCCTACAGGCGAAACGTGCCCGCCGCTACCAAGAAGCCTGCCGCCCCTCAAGCTAAGGTAGCACCTAAGAGTGCCCCTCCGAAACTCACGAACCCCGTTAAAGCCCACACAAGTGCCAAAACGCCAAAACCTCCAGTTTCTAAAGCTTCCAGCGCAAACACTTCTCCTAAAAAATCTCTTCCTAAATCCCCGACGAAGTTGCAACAGAAACCGATTGTGATTCCCCCCGTTGCCACTAAACCTTTACCTCTAGAACGACAAGGAACGTTCACTAAGGAAGAGAGTTCCGTGCCGGCGAAGGACTTACCAGTCTCCGTCCCTGACAAAAAGGCTACTGTCCCTCGACCGTCTAAGGCTCCCGCACCGAGCAAAAACAATACATCTCCTTCGAGGCTCCCGCAGTTCAATCGTACGCGGCCACCTCCGGCTAAACAAAGTCAGCCTAAGCCTTCCACGTCAAGGGTCACGAAGAGGTCTGAGCCGGTCATGAAAAACTCTCCTTCAAACCACAGCTTGCAGAGCAATGAAAGTGGTAAGACCATCACAATTGCATCGAGAAGTTCTCGACAAGGTAGCACATCTAGTGTCAACTCGATACAGTCTTCTAAAACAAACTCCAAAGACATAGAAAGCAAAATAGCTAGTCTGTGGAAGAAAGTAGAACAAGCGAAAAAGTTACCTGTCAAAGCTGAAAGGAAGGTTTGGATAGAACCCGATAAAACGGAACCTCCAAAACTTATTAGAAGTTCCACTTTCGAAGGACAACCGAAGGCCCAAGTGTCTTCGGCCCCTAAGCAGAAAACTGCTATCGGCATTAGAGTGTCACAAATACCCAGTTTGAGGCCAAAGGCTGTGCCGAATAAGGCCACAGGGCCAGTTAACAGTGCTAAAAAGACGAACACAAGAGTTTTTACTAGGAAACCTGCCAACGGACAGATCACGTCATAAATAATAAAGTAATTTGATGGGATTTTAATGTTCTTACGGTGTTATGAGGTCTTATCAAATGTTATTCAAGACCATCCTATCAATGACGCAAGAAATGTAATCAAGAATTTTGTGCAAAAACTCTGTAATATATCCCTGATTCAGTGAATGGTGAACTATTAAGACATCACAATAATTTATGATTCTATAAATTTGACCTCATGACTTGAAAACCAGTGACGAATTATGAAAACGTATTACAATTTTGGATTATTATTGTAAGGCCTAGTACACACTGTTGTGTAAAGACCGGTCAATTACGAAGTAATTTTGTAAAATGTATTAAAATCTACTGCAATATGTAAAAGAAATGGGAGCTTTGTATAGCGTGTGAGTAAAAGATTAAAAATAATGTAGATACACCTGGTTTCTGAAAGACAAATCAAAACAAAAATAAGTCTACAAACTGTCAAATTTACGGAAAGTGATTTGATTGGCTGTTGGATGTTTTAGTCAGCCAATCCAAAGAGTTTGTCAATATGTTAGCTAGTATTGTTGTACTTTCAGTAACAGGGTAGTAAACTCACAAAATACTCAAAGTTCCGAAACGCATGCAGTATTATTCTTTGAATCGTGTCGCTAAACTTATCAGCCTAATTGACAATGATGATTTCTACATAATAAGCTATGAATTATTAAAGTTAAATAGGCAAACAGTTACAGCCCACGAATACTTCGATTTCTTGTTACTATAGATGATTATATCATTGCTTCAAACTTTTGACAAATAATATTCTTATACTAGCTTACTTATAAACATTGTCAAAGGTTTGGGCGTAATGCAGTGGTACTCCCTAATTATAAACCTTGATAGTACTAACATAAACCCTAGGGAGGTATGATTTTATCGAAATATAAGTGCAATATTGATTAAGAGCTAAATTAGAAACCAAACTTTGGGTTAGATCAAACAGCCCACAAGATGCATGCACTTTGAATGACTATTGGAGTACCACTGATTATAGTAGAATTAAATAATTTCTTGATTGTGAACTTGTTCTCGAGTGAAAAACCAGTTAGTGACCTGTTTTCAATTATTTCTTTTGTATATTTGTTGCATTTATTCATATTTTAGAGACTATGTTTGGATGAACCCTATTTCGACTGCAATTTTAGTTTTTTAAGGAGATATATCGAAAGACATAGTCACAATAATTCTTTTTCTACTGGCAAAAGATTTTTATTTACTGTAAAATTGCCGAGATCAATAAATAAACTATAAAATATATTTCAAAGAAATGAAGTTCGAGTAACTTTTATTCAAATCTATGGTTTATTGATATATCTCGATATCTATTATCATAAGTCGCGTTTTAACTGCCCGAAAACAAATTCTTTCAATCACCTTCTATTTAGTAAACCCGTTTCTTCAAATTCTTATTTCCAGTCAAAACACTGGAATTTGTAGTAAAAACATGATGTCTTCTCACTATAAATACTATCGTGTATGACAAGTAATTGTAAATATATCCCCGCTGAATTATAATTAAGGTTACCGTTATGCAATTTGTATATTTTTTCATACAATTTACAATGGAAATGTCATATTAACTTTGGAGTAAACATTGAGACAAAATGGAGCCGTTCCTTCTCGCGGGCTTAGGACTCAGCGTAACCAGCTCAGTGTCCGTCGTCTGTTTTACGTCTAGTCAGTTTTAATGTTAGATAAGCGGGATTAGTAAATTTGGCGTAAGGAAAGTAAGTTTTACACATGAAAGTGGATCGCATCGATTGTAACAGTTAACTGTAGGTTATTATTTAACTGGCCTGTAGTCACATCGCATTTACGGTTTTTACTTACGAAATATACATTATTTCTGTGGAAAAATCGTACGATACCTCAAACTTGCGGATCTTCATTTGTATGAGCCTAAATTATTGTAATTAAAAGTTTATAATAGCCAACTGTTGCTTTTCTTCCATTCAGTATGTTTTATCAAAAATAGTTTGTACTAGTAATCGTATTTAAGGCATTTATGGGCCCGTTTCCATGCCCGCGAAAAATTGTTCCATTACACCGGGCACGGTGGAAACGCGACCTGTTATATACTTACCAATAATATAGTAACTTACATTATTACCTAAATAATCATGTTTAAATGTCATGATTAGTACTGATTCCTTTATTATATAGATTTAGTAGTCGCATAGATAATTTTCTTTATACTATCACACGATGTAGCGAACGCCATCAATTTCATGTAATAAGCCAGTTTTATATAGTTAATTAAAATAGATGTAAGTTGCGTAATTTGATGGTAAATAAAGGATACTTACCGCACGTCTTTGTATTATTTTGGAACTTGTCTCCAAATATATTCCACCTTGCGCCGTTTCTCCAATGCTGGGGAATGATCACATCATGATTTTAAGACCTTGGTGAAAACACAAATATCCTAAACGGGCCCGAGCAGACAAAGAACCAATACGCAGCAGCTTCTACCTTCGATACATTGCTAACTGTTGGGAATCGCACCCAACACAAAACGGACATCACGCGCAGGCGGAGTCACTGTACTGCAGCCGGCACGCGCAGGCGGCGTCACTGTACTGCAGCCGGCACGCGCAGGCGGAGTCACTGTACTGCAGCCGGCACGCGCAGGCGGCGTCACTGTACTGCAGCCGGCACGCGCAGGCGGCGTCACTGTACTGCAGCCGGCACGCGCAGGCGGCGTCACTGTACTGCAGCCGGCACGCGCAGGCGGCGTCACTGTACTGCAGCCGGCACGCGCAGGCGGCGTCACTGTACTGCAGCCGGCACGCGCAGGCGGCGTCACTGTACTGCAGCCGGCACGCGCAGGCGGCGTCACTGTACTGCAGCCGGCACGCGCAGGCGGAGTCACTGTACTGCAGCCGGCACGCGCAGGCGGCGTCACTGTACTGCAGCCGGCACGCGCAGGCGGAGTCACTGTACTGCAGCCGGCACGCGCAGGCGGCGTCACTGTACTGCAGCCGGCACGCGCAGGCGGCGTCACTGTACTGCAGCCGGCACGCGCAGGCGGCGTCACTGTACTGCAGCCGGCACGCGCAGGCGGCGTCACTGTACTGCAGCCGGCACGCGCAGGCGGCGTCACTGTACTGCAGCCGGCACGCGCAGGCGGCGTCACTGTACTGCAGCCGGCACGCGCAGGCGGCGTCACTGTACTGCAGCCGGCACGCGCAGGCGGCGTCACTGTACTGCAGCCGGCACGCGCAGGCGGCGTCACTGTACTGCAGCCGGCACGCGCAGGCGGAGTCACTGTACTGCAGCCGGCACGCGCAGGCGGCGTCACTGTACTGCAGCCGGCACGCGCAGGCGGAGTCACTGTACTGCAGCCGGCACGCGCAGGCGGCGTCACTGTACTGCAGCCGGCACGCGCAGGCGGCGTCACTGTACTGCAGCCGGCACGCGCAGGCGGCGTCACTGTACTGCAGCCGGCACGCGCAGGCGGCGTCACTGTACTGCAGCCGGCACGCGCAGGCGGCGTCACTGTACTGCAGCCGGCACGCGCAGGCGGCGTCACTGTACTGCAGCCGGCACGCGCAGGCGGCGTCACTGTACTGCAGCCGGCACGCGCAGGCGGCGTCACTGTACTGCAGCCGGCACGCGCAGGCGGCGTCACTGTACTGCAGCCGGCACGCGCAGGCGGCGTCACTGTACTGCAGCCGGCACGCGCAGGCGGCGTCACTGTACTGCAGCCGGCACGCGCAGGCGGCGTCACTGTACTGCAGCCGGCACGCGCAGGCGGCGTCACTGTACTGCAGCCGGCACGCGCAGGCGGCGTCACTGTACTGCAGCCGGCACGCGCAGGCGGCGTCACTGTACTGCAGCCGGCACGCGCAGGCGGCGTCACTGTACTGCAGCCGGCACGCGCAGGCGGCGTCACTGTACTGCAGCCGGCACGCGCAGGCGGCGTCACTGTACTGCAGCCGGCACGCGCAGGCGGCGTCACTGTACTGCAGCCTGCCCTGCCAGACCTGCGCGGCATCGGCCAGCGAGCGGAGGCGCTGCGTGAGGAGCCGGCCGCCTGCGGACACTCGCTTCCTCGGAGATCACCGCGACGGACGACACTCTCGAACGTTTAATAGTTTATATGTTTGTCCGGGACAGTTAAAATGTTGGAATCTAAAACGGCAATAAAACCAAGCCTAGTAATTTAAAATACAGTCCACTTTTCATTTATCCCAACGAGCTATAGTCGAACACTAACTATATGGAATCTAAAACGGCAATAAAACCAAGCCTAGTAATTTAAAATACAGTCCACTTTTCATTTATCCCAACGAGCTATAGTCGAACACTAACTATATGGAATCTAAAACGGCAATAAAACCAAGCCTAGTAATTTAAAATACAGTCCACTTTTCATTTATCCCAACGAGCTATAGTCGAACACTAACTATATGGAATCTAAAACGGCAATAAAACCAAGCCTAGTAATTTAAAATACAGTCCACTTTTCATTTATCCCAACGAGCTATAGTCGAACACTAACTATATGGAATCTAAAACGGCAATAAAACCAAGCCTAGTAATTTAAAATACAGTCCACTTTTCATTTATCCCAACGAGCTATAGTCGAACACTAACTATATGGAATCTAAAACGGCAATAAAACCAAGCCTAGTAATTTAAAATACAGTCCACTTTTCATTTATCCCAACGAGCTATAGTCGAACACTAACTATATGGAATCTAAAACGGCAATAAAACCAAGCCTAGTAATTTAAAATACAGTCCACTTTTCATTTATCCCAACGAGCTATAGTCGAACACTAACTATATGGAATCTAAAACGGCAATAAAACCAAGCCTAGTAATTTAAAATACAGTCCACTTTTCATTTATCCCAACGAGCTATAGTCGAACACTAACTATATGGAATCTAAAACGGCAATAAAACCAAGCCTAGTAATTTAAAATACAGTCCACTTTTCATTTATCCCAACGAGCTATAGTCGAACACTAACTATATGGAATCTAAAACGGCAATAAAACCAAGCCTAGTAATTTAAAATACAGTCCACTTTTCATTTATCCCAACGAGCTATAGTCGAACACTAACTATATGGAATCTAAAACGGCAATAAAACCAAGCCTAGTAATTTAAAATACAGTCCACTTTTCATTTATCCCAACGAGCTATAGTCGAACACTAACTATATGGAATCTAAAACGGCAATAAAACCAAGCCTAGTAATTTAAAATACAGTCCACTTTTCATTTATCCCAACGAGCTATAGTCGAACACTAACTATATGGAATCTAAAACGGCAATAAAACCAAGCCTAGTAATTTAAAATACAGTCCACTTTTCATTTATCCCAACGAGCTATAGTCGAACACTAACTATATGGAATCTAAAACGGCAATAAAACCAAGCCTAGTAATTTAAAATACAGTCCACTTTTCATTTATCCCAACGAGCTATAGTCGAACACTAACTATATGGAATCTAAAACGGCAATAAAACCAAGCCTAGTAATTTAAAATACAGTCCACTTTTCATTTATCCCAACGAGCTATAGTCGAACACTAACTATATGGAATCTAAAACGGCAATAAAACCAAGCCTAGTAATTTAAAATACAGTCCACTTTTCATTTATCCCAACGAGCTATAGTCGAACACTAACTATATGGAATCTAAAACGGCAATAAAACCAAGCCTAGTAATTTAAAATACAGTCCACTTTTCATTTATCCCAACGAGCTATAGTCGAACACTAACTATATGGAATCTAAAACGGCAATAAAACCAAGCCTAGTAATTTAAAATACAGTCCACTTTTCATTTATCCCAACGAGCTATAGTCGAACACTAACTATATGGAATCTAAAACGGCAATAAAACCAAGCCTAGTAATTTAAAATACAGTCCACTTTTCATTTATCCCAACGAGCTAGTCGAACACTAACTATATTACAATCGAAACTAAGTTTAAAATAAGGTGCTAGTTGATCGTGGCACGTGAAATAGCGTACTTGCGCACGTTGCTACCATGACTTGACATTAAAAGATTTATTTTATTATAATATAACAATATAGTGTAAACTTCACAAACATGCATTAACAATACTCTCCCTAAAATTAGCAAGCATGAAACATTTAACAATGATTTTACCTCCAAGTACTAACAAATAAGATCTTAAGTTGCTACTTAAAATCTTCAAGTCTTAATTAATCAGGAATAGTTTAATCTAGACCACAATCGTGAATATTATTAAAATTCGTGATAAAAAGCACGTGACGCGTGAACTTTCTATGACATCTGACATTTCGGTGCCCTCGCGCTACACTCCCGCAGAGGCGCACGCCCGCAGAGGCGCTAGCCTCTAGCGGTACATTCGCACCCGATAACCCCCATTGTCAACTCTTGGTGCTAACAGCTCGCGCTTATTTATGTATGCATGCCGCCTAGTCGCCAATGATTCCAAAACGGTGAAGGAAAACATCATGAAGAAAACGGAATTTCCTAGAAATTTGGTATATTTCTAGGAAATTCCGCAATGGGTCCGCGTGATGGAGTGCAGCCCACTCCATTTCACAGAGTGGGAGCCTGTGTCCTCAGCGTTATCATTTCACAGAGTGGGAGCCTGTCCTCAGCATTATCATTAACGCTAGAAACTGGATACTTACCATGTTTGCATGTTTGTGTTTTTGTTTTTTGGTTTTGAGTTCCCGATATGTGTCCCAGCAGTTGAAGTATTTTAGGCTGGGAGGCCTAATCGGTCAAAGGGTATTTCTTAACAAAAACCACAACATTTGCTTTAAAAATAATTTAATTTTTCAAATTGAGATCAATTTCATTCTATCCAAATATATATCGATTTTAAAGCAATTTATTTACACTATACATAGCATTACGCGGATTCGTTTTTATCCTAAACATATTTTTAAGTTTTGACGGTAGGCCCAGCCTAGCCTCTAAAACGTCATCATGGAAGTATAGGTACTCCAAAAATAAACATTAATTTTCTAATCACGGTTAAAAGTAACGCCTACTTAGGGCGAATAGGTAGTAGGTACACAACACATACATTCAATATTGCTTTCTTACAACCGGTGCAAGTCAATTAAATATTGCACATATTTACGCTCGAATTCTCAGTGACAACCTTTTGAACGCCATTGTCACATATACGTGACAAACAAGCGCGTGCCCTTTACGCCAACGACACAAATATGTGACAAAAAATGCGGTGCACTATAACACGAAATAAACAGTTTTGGTATCCCTATTCTTTTTGTGGGTATTTTCGGTGAAATTGTCGCTTGGCGTGGAGGGCACGCGCGTGTCTTTATGGCGTTCAAAAGTTTTTAGTAATAATTCGCATGCTATCCCCCTTAAAATACGGTACATTTTGACAACAAAAGATTTTTCATAGTGCCGCATGTCATGTGAGAATTCGAGGGCTAGACACTAATAACGTTGAGCGGGATTACCAGCGAGTTTACTCTCAAACTCTACACAAGACCTCCAATTCATATGTAAAAATCTTGTATAACAGAGGTCAGTGACCTAAAAATGATTATATCTAAGATAGCCACAATGTGACTCTTGGAAAAGGCGCGATAAACCATAAATGGTTAAAAAGTGGGGAGTTTGGTTTATTTTTTACTACTACAGCTTATATACTGTGAAATGTACTTGTTGGCAACTGTTATATGGCTTAATATGAAATACATAAATATTGACGAGACATGGTGCAAATTCGACCCCTTTAAATAACTTAATCCCACAATATAATTTAAATAACTTACAGTTATGAAAAATACATACTTAATAATAATTAAAAATTAACGAAAATTCAGTTCTTGAGAGGACATCTCGCAAAAAAATCACTTGAGTTTACAACTCTTTTTTTTTAAACCTATCATAGTCAAGTTACTAAAAGTAACAATACTTTAAAAAAATAAATCTTAATTCTAGGCCTACATGGCTTGTAATAGGGGCTTAACAAAAGTCTGCCCACAAAAATATCGGAAATAAATTATTATTATTTGATATTTTCTCAAGTCTTGAGTTTTCACAATTTAGCCCACAACCTTCTTCATCCTAACTATTCAATTTCGATTAGAAATTGACCCTCTCTTTATCACAAGCCAAAATATAATCCTAATACAAATATTTTATCATTCGTTTTGGGTTCCCGCATAAAAAGCAGTATTAAGGCGGTGGCCGCACTTACCGACGTGGACTTGCCTTGAGCCGATCACATATAACAATATTTGTCGCATTTAGTTCCGCGCGGCGTCAAGTCGCGTCGTCCAAACTGAAACGAGGTGAATAACGTCTATTCGGATTTTATTGCATCAACACAAAGGCTCTTTCTGAGCAGTGGAAGCCAATTTTGCGTCGGCAAGCGCGGTCATTCCTTAAAATGAAAAATCAACCCCTTTGGTCTAGTGGCCAGTAGGCCAGGTCCTTAATTCTCAGAAGGATGGTCAGATCAAATTACTTAGTCACATTATAGGAAGTATCGTACAAAAAACACATTGAAATCCAATGTGTTTAGAACTCATTTTGGAAGATTTTTGTATTGCTTTAAGTAAAATTTTCTATATATGTCTACAGCCAACACAAGAGACGGACATGGTCAGTAGTACCAGCACTATCAACGTACAAAAATTTACAAAATCGTTTGGCATACCGTCTATTAATGTAGATAAAAATTTCGTAGATGATTGCCCGACTCTACGTCATTATAAATAAAGTAATATTGTCACCAAATCTCCCTCAACGTAAAAAAATAATAGACAACCTGTTCAAAATTATCAAAAAACTATAGTTGTTCAAGGACCCTTTGCCGAATGAATGACATCGAGGGAGTATGGTTGTGAAACATTTGTGAGACCAATATTCACATTGTTGTGAACATTTGTCACGAGTAACATTGAAAAAAAAAACACGTCTCGGGACGCCCAGCAGATGTGAAACATCTATGTTAATATTTGAATTCATAATTAATTTAAAAAAAACTAACGAGATCATCATCATCTGCCTAGCCTTTGCCAACTGTGTTGGGGTCAGCTTCCAGTCTAACCGGATGCAGCAGAGTACCAGTATTTTACATGGAGCGACTGCCTATCTGACCTCCACAACCCAGTTGTTAGTACTGGGTAATACGATACTCTGGTAAGACTGGTTGTCAGACTGTTTGGGCCACTGACTACCTGTAACGACTGTCAAAGATCTATAATTGACCGCCGGGACCAACGGCTTAACGTGCTTTCCGAGGCACGGAGGAAACTCGGTACCTATGTAATGGGCGGTCACCCATCCAAAGACCAACCTAGGCAAGCGCGGCTTAACCTAAAGATCGACGCGCGCGATCGCGTTATTATTTTGCCACGAGCTAAAGAGATATGGAGTAAAATAGAGAATAAATATTACTTAAAGTATTTTCTTTTATCGATATCTATCGATCAAATCTGCATACGCCCTAACTACATCGCTAATTGAGTAGGGTGGAACTTTCAAAAACGGAATATGTAGATCAACAATCGTTCCAAAACAAACTTTATTCTAATGGGAAAAGGTTGGTTTTACGTGGCAGGTGTAACGCTATCATGGCGTGATGCCACCTCTATGGTGGCATCACGCCATGATAGCGTTACACCTGCTTCCGTCACAGCATACGAGTCTGTTTACTGCCTAGACGCGAATATAGATGTTTCACATAAAAAAAAGAAGATAATTTTGGCCACGTGGCAAAAGATCCTTGTTCAGCTATTCGTAAATTCGTTGTGGCTATAATTTTGACGCTGTCTTATCTGCCGCAAAATATTAAGCCTCTTCATCAGAGGTGTCGGGCATGCCCGATGGTATGCAATCCTGCATGCTCTTGAAGTTAGCTAGGACTTCGAAGTGCATGTTTAGCGAGTGTGGCATGCCGGGCTGGTCGTGCAGGTACCTGTTTATCTGAAAAAAAAAGATGCAACGATTTATAAACAGAAAATAAAAAGTTTTAGCTTGATACTGAAAGTCAACGCACAGAGGAGCTCGTGGCCAGATAATAACATCCACTCGGATCAATGTTCAGGTTAAGCCGCGCTTGCCTAGGTTGGTCTGTGGATGGGTGACCACACATTTCATACCTCCTCATTACATTCCTCCGTGCCTCGAAAAGCACGTTAAGCTGCTGGTTCCTGCTGTCATTTGTACATCTTTGACAGTCGTTACAGTTAGTCAGTGGCCCGAAAGTCTGACACCGGTCTTACCAAGGGGTATCGTATTACCCAATAATAACACGGTTGTGAAGGTTAGATTAGATAGGCAGTCGCTCCATGTAAAATACTGGTATTCAGCTGCATCCGGTTAGACTGGAAGCCGACCACAACATAGTTGGGATAAGGCTAGGCAGATGACTATGACTGAAAGTCAATTCATGGTATTTATCCTTTATAGCTGTTTCGTTCGCGTTTTGGTCGGAAATTATCCCACGAGGACGTTGTAAATATCTATACTAATATTGTAAAGAGGTAAAGTTTGTGAGGCTGTAGGAGGTAATCTCTGGATCTTCTGAACCGATTTTGTAAATTCTTTCACTTATAGGAAGCTTATATTATCCCCGAGTGCCACAGGCGATATTAACAACGTGCCCATGGGATAATCTCAGACCAAAACGCGAGCGAAGCCGCGGGCAACAGCTAGTTTTAAATAAACTTAAACAGCATTGTTACGATTACAATTGACGACCCGATTGGCGCAGCGGTAGTGCGGCTTCCTCACGTTCTTAGGGTCCCGGGTTCGAATCCCGGTAGGAGCAAATGTTTGTGTGATGAGCATGGACATTTGTTTCCGAGTCATGGATGTTTATATGTATAATAAGTATGTATTTACAAACAAAAAGTATCTATGTAGTAATATCAACTATCTGGTGTCCACGACACGAGCCTCGTTGCTTAGTGTGGCACCTAGATGGCGCTGTGTGTAATGTCCAGCGATATTTATTTTTATTTATTTATTGTTGCATTAAGATACCTTAGCGCCGTTTTTCTTGAGAAGACCTGTGAAAGCCTTCTCCTCCCTGCCGATCCAGGGTCTAGTTTCATCTTGCACTTGATAAGGACTGACGTGAACGAAGATATTTATATCTGGAAGAGACACATGTTCAATTAGTGTCGGTAAGTAAAGTGAAAAGTCGAAAGCTCTAGTAGTCAACTGAAGCTTGCTGATTGGGCGATCGTCCTGTAACTGATGGCTGAACTACTCATGCTAAAAGTAATTGAGCGGGAAGAGATCAAATATTTTAAATCAAATCTTGAGATCTCGATTAGATAACATGGCTGTGCGACTCATAAGGAATGCGTCCGTATAACGGATGTAACAAGACTGAAAGCAAAGCCTTAACAAAGCTGAAAGACACTGTCTTGTTCTCCCCATCATTACGATCATTTTTTGATCTAGACCATACCTGGGAACCTTCTAGTTACGGAGATATTGGGGGTCAAAATACTAAGTTTTTCAAACTTTTATTTTTAAATACGTGTTTTTAATGTAAGGTCTTTACTTTAAACACCTCCACGACCGCCACTATTAAATCTATGCACCAGCACAATGTTTTGAGTGCGGTTCATTCCTACCTTAAAACGTGATTTTTCAGCCCAAAAAAGAAAGTCGTTTCCAAGAAATAATTTTAGCGTAAAGTTACTTAGTTTGATGTACATAATGCTTGGCTGACGGCTTCGTGAAGGGTCTTGTTACAGCCTATAAAAAAGACTGCCTCGTTGGTCTGGTAGTCCCAAGCGCGACTGCCGAGCACGAGGTACTCAAAGTGTTATTGGGTTTTTAAATAGGCTCGCCCCTATCACATGGGACTTAACCATAACCGGCAAAATGTGGGTGTACTATTAGGTACACCTCTGCTCACCCTTCGGGCATTACAGGCGTGATGCTATGTTATATAGAATGCGCCGGGTGCCAGCACGACGTGTTGGTGACATCTCAGACCACTATTCGTACCTAGATTATTCAGCGTTTCTATTTTTGGAGACCTGGGGCGATAAATAATAACAAAAAAAATGAATCTTTTTCAGGCAAGTATAACCCACACAGAAAAATAGCATTGGCATATATCATACCGCGCCGATAAACAGGGTATACAAATTTAAATATCTGGGCCACCTGGTAACGGATGATCAAAAAGATGATTTGGATTTAGAGAGGGAACGCAGAGCATTGTAAGTTAGGGCGAATATACTGGCCGCAGGTTCTCTCGGTGTACAGCCGAAATTGTACTTTTTAAGGCATACTGCACATCGCTGTACTCGGGAGCCCTGTGATTCACAAATTCCCAAAAGGCTTATAATGCTCTGCGTATCCAGTATAATAATGCGTTCAGGGTATTGTTGCGATTGCCACGCTTCAGTAGTGCCTCAGCAATGTTTGCCGACGCACGCACTGACAGTCTTGACGCGTTGTGACGTAAGAAATCTGCCTCGCTACTACTCCACAGGCTGCGTGGCAGTCCCAACCAACACTATCCTGCAATCGATAGCCGCCCGGGCATATAGCCCGCTAGTGTGGGCGCTAACCAATCGCACTCGATCTGTTCTAGTTATTACGTACTAACATAGGCTAAGTCATATTGTTACTAACACTGTGGACTTTTCTGTAGTCTGATTAATAAATAAATAATAATATCATTAGGCAGCTGGATCAAGGGCTTGATTCAGAAAACGGTACTCCTGGACACGGTTCGTATTGTTAGGAGATTCCTCTCTCTGGAGCCCTGACCGCCGGCGCCGGTAGCTTGGACCCTTTTCCCGATACCGGTGTGGGCTAGTATTTTTATATTTTTAAATGTGATTTTCTAAATATTATTTTGTAACGGAATATTAAAAAATGTAAAACATATGGATTTAAAATGAATAAAGGAATAAAATAAAAATGCAATCATAAAATGACTGACTCCTAAGTACTTAGTTAGATACTGCAGGGATGAACTTACTGAGCCTGGTGAGCGTCTCCAGCAGACTGCGCGACGTGATCCAGGTGTTCTTGCCGCCCGCGTGCCCACCGTCCAGCCAGTACATGTCCACTATGCGGGACATGAACCTGAAAAAATACAACATAAACATATCATCAAGATTATAATCATCTGCTTTGCCCTTTCACAGCCACCAGATGGTGTTCATGTATAAAAAAAACCCGTTATGTGTTTAGTCAGTTTCAATTCAACGAAGGCTAGACTATTTAATTCGATCTTAGGTTACTCTCGTCCAGCTGTTAACTGGTGGCCTACCATGACGTCTTAAAGCAGGAGTAATTCCAGTATGGGAAAGAGACAGAGCTATACAGGTCGTCTAGAGCCATCTCTTTCCCACACTGGAAATGCCCTCTGAACCATTTGAACTCAACCTGCTCCTGCTCGCAGTCTCCACCTAAGAACGGTCATCGGTTTTACAGCTAATTTGCATCTGTCGCATGCTTCTGTGGGAATATACTCCACACCTACCTCATCATATGCGCGTCTCCAGGAGTAAGGGTCTTGACGTAGTGGAACTCGTAAATGAGCTGGTTGAGCACCACGCAGCCCTTGCTGAAGCCCACCAGGGTCAGCTGTGACTCGTCCAGGGCGAACTTGTCCCGCCACCAGAGTGGGTCGGACTCACTGTTGGTAGGGGAAGATTTGGTTTTATAATTATGATGCTGGTTCATCATCATCATTTCAGCCGAAAGACATCCACTGCTGGACATATTCCTCCCCCAAGTGTCGCCGCATTAACCGGTACCGTGCGACTTGCATCCAGCGGATCCCCGCAACCTTCACCCGGTCATCGGTCCACATAGTGGGAGACCTTCCAACGCAACGTCTTGACGTTGGTTGATTGGTCAGAATTACGGTAATTGTAAAGGAAGAACCATGTAGAAAAAACACGTTTTCTATACTAATATTATAAAGAGGTGGTTTGTAAGTTTGTATGTAGGGGGTAATCTCAAAAATTCTGTCACTAATAGGAAGCTAAATTATCCCTGAGTGTCATAGGCTATGTTTACAACGTGCCCGCGGGATAATTTCCGACCAAAACGCAAGCGAAGCCGCGGGCAACAGCTATTTTAATATATTATTATTCTTTATCAAAAGCTTGATACTAAAGCTAATCATCAATCATAATTTATTAAGTTTCTAAGTTTCATTGATAAATACGAGTAATTCATTTTCATTCAAACCAATGATTCTTATTTAAAGCTAAAAAATGCGACGTTGTCATATTTCACGTAAGGGTGTTTTACTTAAATAATCGTGACGTCGAATTATGTAGTAGGAAAAATGAAAAAGAAAAAAAAAATCAAATGCCAGTTGATTCTTTGATATTATGTTCTCATTCATACCCTAGAGTTATGGGTTTTAAAAAAAAAACATTTTTTTTTATATGAATTCTGACAAATCATTTCATAAGAGTTAAATAAAGGATGAAATGCTGTACAATAGTAAAGTAAATGAAAATTGTTAAAAAATTCATAATTTTTTAAACAGGAACTTGCGAACCTCATTTAAGCAAGATTCAAGCATTACTTTCAAGTCTGTCAACCAATCAAAGCTTCAAACTAGTTTTAAGTAAGTAGGTAATGCATGCTTCGAATCGCGAGAGACTGTAATACAGCCCTATGGGTCCTAACAAGTGCCCGAAGGTTTTCCCATCAGAACGAATTCCCATCGCGAACATAGTTTAAAGTAAATAAAATGAAAGAATAAAAGCAGACGCAAGAAAGTAAAATAAAGGGAACATAGCAACATCTTGGAACTAAACCTACTCACGGCTTGTGCTCTGGCAATACGCAGTAGTCGCGGTCCTTGGTGGCTTCGCACTCGTGTGAGCCGCTCGCTGCAGTCGCTGCTGCCTTCGTGCCGTTCGACTTGCTCGGCTCAGCCGGGTGGATGGCTGAGTTCTGTACGAAGGGTGCAGGGGTAAGCTTAGGTAGTTCTAAAAATGGCAGTATAATAATAGCGATGATAAGCCATCGGCGCGGGAGATATTATAGTGTATAGTTGTGTACCTATTTCGTTTAATTGTTAATATAAGTTTTTATTTTATTTTTCGTATACCAGAAATGGTTTATATGAGGATCTTTATTGTTATATCATGTAATATAGCATTTATGTACATACCCTCTATCCACCCATATTATGCGAATAAATTATTTGATTTGATTTGAATACAATCAGCAGTACAGTCTCAGTATCTTCACTTTTCGTATCTACCAAGAATCTTCAAATCTCCACGTAATGGACTTCGAGAAGGTTTTCTTTCATGAACATCAAATGTTCACATACATAAATCCCACATGATGTGTCGCGATAGCAGTAGCCGTGCGATACAGGCTCGGGTCGCTAGTATATTAGAGGTTTGAGATAACTTTATTCTCATAAGAATACAAAAATTCACTTACATGAGAATATATTAAAACTATAACGTTTTATACCCATGTCAATGTGGGAAGAAGAGTTAAAAAAGTAAGCAGGTCTACACATAGAACTCCTACCCAATAAGAACCCATCAGACGTAAAAAAGGAACTATCAGAAGAGGAAATAAGTGACATAATTAAAAGCAATGAGCAACGGCAAAGCACCAGGTACTGACAAAGTAGTTTCCGAGCTATTCAAAGCCTCGCCAACAGACATGCTATCGGAAGTTATAAAACACATGCAGGCAGCATGGGTAAGCAATGATATACCAATGTCTTGGAACAAAACGATCCAAATTCCAGTGCCTAAAAAAGCAAAACCAGACGGAATTAATGACTACAGAAAGTTATCAAAAACCTATGTGCTGGCGTTAGACATCGAAAATGCTTTCGATACGCTGGCCTTGAACTCTCTTAGAGACATTTTAGTTACTAGAACTAACAAATATCTAACAAATAGAATTATTAAGGCATGCATGAATTAATTCACCTGCATAAAATGGTTTGGCCAGCAAACGGAATCGACGCACAAAGGCAAGGGAGTCAAACAGGGATGTCCGCTATCCCCACGACTATTCACCATAGTAATGTACGACGTTCTCAGAACATTAGAAGAAGAAATAGAATGCCTTCATCTAGACCAGGACCATGAGATTCAACTCCCTATCATACTGCCCTTTGCAGATGACGTGATAATAGCAACAAATAATCTGAAGAATCTGGAATCAAACCGTTACTGGAATCAGCCGGACTCCACATTAATGAAACGAAAACAAAACTACTAATCAGAGACCCACACAGCACGGAAACCCGAAGTCTTATTAGAATTGGAGGAATCATTCAAGTATTCAACCGGTAGACGAAATTAAGTACCTAGGCACGTATATAACATCGACACTTTATAGCAACAACACAGTCAACGCCAGATGTAAACAAGCTATGTGTAACTCCAAGGCCCTAATATCTTTCATAAAAAACTCGAAAATGGAGTGGAAAATTGCGCTTCTTATCTATAAAATGCTCATAGAACCTGCAATGACTTACGGTCTTAAGGCAGCGGCACTCACAAAGGCAAACCGATCGAAACTCAGAAGTTAAGAAAGACTCATTCTCAAAGATACGATAAAGAGTACGCGAAACCCCCCGAACAAAAAAAAAAAACACCCGAAAGTCTTATTGGAAAAACAATTACCAAAAAATCAAATGCCTATGGTTATGCTACTACGGGCACATCATCCGACGACCATAGCCCCACTTACTACACGCAGCTATTAGATACAAGGCGAAACGGCTAAAATTTGGAAGACCAATATATACATGGAACGAGTCACTCCAACAAGACATGGAATATTTCAATAAAAGCAAAGAAGAATGGATTCAGTTAGCAGCAGATAGAGAAAAAATCAAATCAGCCAGGCAGGAAATATATCACCTTAGCGAAACTGACAGTGAAACAAATACTACTGACGATGAAACATAAACGCGAACATAATATTTTTAAATAAGACGTGCCAAGAATGAATGCAGTCGCAACCACCATAAACGAACATGATTCTCCAATGATAGAAGAGACCAAACAAACGAAGGTCAAAACGCCATCAATGCTCATTCCTATGGATTGTACATTTGTACCTGTCTTTACCACTATTCCTATATTGGCTCTAGGCTGCATAGTCGGCTGATTGTGCCCGACTGGCCGCGGTTGGTCGGGCTTCCTTTCCCATCCCAGAGCATGTCTTTCCTTACAAAATCGTGCCCCCTGGTGTATCCGGCTTGTCCGGGTCAGGCTTGCTCCTAGCTGGGTGTGGTGCTCAATCATCATCATCATGAACATAAGTCGATATTGTTGAGGGTTTTACAAAAACTAGACATTTGTACAATCATTATTTAGTGGGTAGATCCATAATAATAATACAAACAACTCAATGTTCGCTTGATACACTGACTCAAAAACATCAACACAAAGGGAACCAAGTCTCCGTTCAATACAGATAAGTAATAGCTGGATGTGGCTTGAAATTATTCTTGGGAATGTACATTTTTTATGATGTGCTGTTTTAGTATTGTTTTGAAAGTGGTAATGGATTTGGATTCTGTGATGTATTTCGGTAATTGATTGTATAGTTTGGATCCTTCATACATGATACTTTTTCTTCCGTAGTTAGTGCGGGGTGGGTATAGCTGTAGTAGGTCTTGTTCACGTCTCAATTTCATTTTGTGTAGTTTTTTTCTTTTCGTGAAGGTGATTTTTGAGTGTATATTTTTATATTACTAATAATAAACAATCATTTCAGAACAAGAACTCCATGCAGCCCACAGACCGTAGTCCGTAGCTATCGATAATCGCTAAATAAGTACATACTTCACGCTAATTTGCGATTAACAGCACGGATTGGATCGCTGGCTATTGTAAACTGAGTTTAAGCAATGCAACGTAATCATATTTATATCAGTATCGAAAGACCATCTGATAAGCTTTTTGTATACCTGTGAGACAGTGTGTGTATAGTATTGAGTATTATATAACGGGCTGGTGTCCGCAACTCCTCGTCCAAAGCGCGTATTTTGCGTGCGGACAATGTACTGAAAACATTGTCCGCACGCAAAATACGCGCTTTGTCCTGGGTTTGCATTTTTCGGTACCTATTGGCCATATCCTGCCTTTAGAAAATATTTTTAACACAAAGCGGGTTGGCCATAGACAGTCTAGGCTTTTGAAATGGTATACAAGATGTAAAAGGGCCTTCAAGCAGCCGTCAATCAAGCATTCTATACATTGATGACGGCTAAGTAACATTAACGAAAAATTATTGCTGGGAGACTTTTTTTCCGGTGCAACATTGCGGTTTACGGTAGGACTCAATGTAATGCACTCCAAACATTGTGCTGCTGATTGCATTGAATAGTACAGGGGTCATGGAGGTATATAAGGTAAAGTTATAACATTAAAAACTTGCAATTAAAAAAAACCTATGAAAAAGTTGGAACCTTGACCTTCAATATCTCCGTAACTAGAAGGTCCCACTATGAGGCAGAACAACAAAAAATATCGCAATGACGGGGAGAAGGGCCTCTCGGCTTCGTGAAGAGTCTTTTAATCTTTTTATATCCATTATAATATCATAGTTAAAACTGCGAGTCGAATTTCGAAGGCCGTATGTTTTATAGTCTGCTCTACGCGCAGATACGAATGTGTTGCAATTTTGTTATACCTAAAAAGAACTTACATGCAAATCTTCAATATCGATGTCTTCGGGTAAATTGTCTGGTGTGAAAGCCTCTATCATCTCTGTGGTTGAGAAGCCTTTGATCCTGTTGCTGACGCTTTGTAAAAGCCTGCGATAAAGACAAAAGTGCATTCAGAAAAAATATTTAGTTAAAAATATCTGTACCTACATAACTTTAATAAAATTGTAACAGGCCGATGTCTGTACATTGAAGATGTTGAAAAAAAAAATATGGGGGGTCTTTATTAGAGCAACAGAAGCCAAAACAACAGTTTTTAGCATTTTTGTCTGTCTGTCTGTATATTTTTACGCGCATCACGCAAAAACTACTGCATGGATTTAAAGGCAGTTTTCCACGCGTACGAAGCCATGGCTAGTTAATAATAAGTACGAACTGCTTGCTGGACAAAAAATATTGTGAGAAAAAAGTCTTGGAACTTGAAGATGTCTCAGTAGCAGCCTGGAGCTAAGATTCGTGCCCGGTTGATGGCAAAAGGCTCGCCCCCTATTACACGGAACCCAGAGGAAGACACTCCAAACGATTTCAGGCAATAAAAGTCCAAAAAAAACAACGAAAAGGGTAAAAAGCGGTTTCCCACCTTTCTAAATGCAGCAGAGCGCCATGCGTAGGCGTGTGTTCGGGCACGCCCGCGTTGTTGCTGGGCACGAAGTTGTCATAGCAGCTGAAACTCTTGTACTCTACCCTGGAACCACCGATGTACCTACTTCTATAATATAGAACATAGTACAACAATCTTCTTCCCTGAGGCCTCTTTGTTTTCACTATCTACTTAGGAAAAATCATAAATTCAATTTCAAAACAATTCATTGACAGACAACGCACCGGCTACACCACTGGGTCTACATGTAACTACACTAAGCATGACATTTTGCACAAGAGAGATAAAAACTAATTATGAGTACTGAACTACTGAGGAACATGCAGGCCCGGATTCCCGCCTAGGCCTACAAGCTTAACTGGTCGGGTATATCCGACCGTGGCGTTCAAAATTTCAAATAATTTCAATTTCAACTGTTTGTTTTTCACGGAACCCTTGTGTTATACTTTTTCTAAAATAAAGTACCCTAAGTTACTCTTTTTAGAGCATAAAAATGCTCTACTTCTTATCATCAGCCCCGTAACTAAGCCTACGAGTACGTGGAGTAGTCTGCCATTCCGTTTATTAAAGATCTGCCACTCCACACTCGCTAATAGCCAGCTCGCTAGGTAGCCAGTTAAAACTTCATAATAATTATTAGTCTGTGGTGTAGGCAGTCCTTCTTTTCCACTTTGTATACAGACCCCAAAAGTGGTAGACAGATCTGCAACACAAAACGATAGCAAGGCATACCTTACCTAGAAGGTCTCACAACCAATATATGTTTTGTAGGGAAGCTGTGTCCCAGCATTTGCACCATATTCTCTAAGTTCCATTTCATGTAGTTCCTGTTCTCTCTGTGCGCTTGCATTACTTCTGGGAAGTCCTAGTGGCAGAGAGGAAAGAATTTAATGAGAAGAAGATCGATACTCGATGAGTTCCACGTCTTCGGAGTGATTATTGGTGTCGCTGGCTGCTTCGTAGACGAATTGAAAGTTAGACACTCTGATCATAAAGGGACAAGACGTACTGATGCCTTAATTTTGGACCGATTTTTTGTCTAAAAATACCATAAATAAAGAATTCTGAAGAGTCATAGGCGGCAATCATAATATGCTTTTAGAGATATGAGGATGAGGAACAGCGTGTCAAGTGCCTCATTCTCCATAGAAAAAGAGTGCCTCTACCAGACGGCTGTTGTGTCTGGAGAGCGACTGGGCCTGACGGTTGTTGTCGAATTTCTGTATATAATGTTAAACGCGCAAATAACTTTATTATCGCGATATAAAATATATCAGTCTAGTAAGTTTGTCGCTGTCGCCACAGGCTGACTTTAATACTCCATCTCTTTACTTCTATTTCGTTCTGGATCATCATGCCTGTCAGTACACACCTGCACGTCTCCTCCGAAGAACACATGCGTGTGCTGTGAAGCTGTGATCCAGGCGGCGCCCGCGCGGTTGGCTGGAACAGCGCGTCGGTGGCGCGTCTTTCATGCTGTCAGTATAAACACACACACCTGCACGTCTCCGCCGAAGAACACAAGCGTGTGCTGTGATACAGGAGGTGCCCGCGCAGCCGGCTGGAACAGCGCATCGTTGGCGCGTCCCTCATGGCCGGTGACGCGCCGCAGACGCACCGGCACCATGATGCGGCTTCTTACACTAATTGTTGCTGTGACACTATCAGCAAATATTGACTATTATTACAATAAAATTTAATAAACATGAATTTCAGTATATCTGCGCATCACCCAACATTATTACATTAAATTCGCCTCTTTACATTTGGGTACTTATACAAATATTTTTTCAGTAGCCGAACAGAGTCTGGCTTGCCATTAATGGCAATAGACTTACCCTCTACTAAATGAGACTTAAAAAGCTGTTGAAAAGTTGATGTACTCTATACAGGGTGGAAGGACATCGACGCATAATCGGCTTCGGAATGATGTACTAAGTACGAGTAATTTTTTGTGCATCAATGTCCACCCTGTATACCTCTGCCAAACCCTTTGGGGATAATAGGAGTGAAGCAGAATAAATAATACATTAGATGGTTTGCCAAAAAAAAGGCGCCCATGAAAGGGGCAAGTTCGCTCCTATTATATGGCACTTAAATAACTGCGAATGTGGGTATACTAGGTGGGTACAGCTCTAGCAATCTTTCAGGAGTACACGCAATATGTTATGTGCATTTTGCACAAGCAATTTCGTGCTGGGGGACAGCATTTAGATATAAATTCTATTTTAGCAGTCTATAACTCATTTGTATATGATCCTGCAATTATTTCTGATTAAGAAGCACATAAAATTGGAGCTTAATGGTAAGAAAAACACATTGTAAAACTAAATGCATTTATTTTCATAATAAAATATTACATTGGACATAAAATCTAGATTTAATTAGTGTTACATGCAAAGAAATATTGATTAATGGAGAGGGAGAGGAAGTTGGGCTTCCTCTCCGTCTCCAACCATCAACATAGATGTGAAAGAAAAAGGAGTAAATGGTAGCATGAAGGTTGACCCCCAAGTAACATGGCCCATGGGACAAGGGCAGGAAGACGATGCTGAATTATTAGCAACACAAATATATACGCTTCCAACTACTACATGTCATTTGACATTTCTGCTATTTTTCTGATGGTAATACTTGGTATCATTCATGCACACTGTGATCTTCAGTGTAATATCATCAAGGCAGTTCTTCAGGTCCTCTCGCAACTCCCTGACTTTGACCCTGACATCCTCGCACATGAGGTTGTAACACATGGCCACGAGTCCCATACCAAGTAAGACATAAATAAAGTTTATAACCAGCTTCAAGTGAGAACCTCCAGCTGAATCAGCTATATTAGCACCTGGCACAAAGTCACCAAACCCAATTTTACACAAACTTATCACACAGAAGTATGTTGAATCTAGGTAGTTCCATTTCTCCCATGCACCGAACATAATCGTCCCAGTTAAGATATAAAATGATATTACCCACAAACAAGCTGTTGATGGCACAGTAATCTTCCGTTTAACGGGCTGTATTTCTCCATCTTCAAACAAAGTGTCATCTCTTCGGCTACATTCATGGGCAGTTATGTATAACCACTTGAAAGTCTGTGCTAACACTTTGCCCATGTTACAGAAGTACAAAACATAGATTGGTATGCCAAAGCAGGCATAGGCTATTGTTGTAATCTTGCCCCAAACTGTCTTGGGAACAATATTTCCATAGCCAATCATGGTGAACACTGAGAGGGAATACATAAGGGCTGCTGGGAAGGACCAGATGTCCTCCGCTGCTCTCCCATTGTAGCCGGTGTGGATAGCTGCACTGATGTTGTTCTGGAACACTTTGAGTACTGCATCCACTTGGATCACCCAAGCAGTTTCATTGAACAGGTTATCAGTTATAGTGATGTTCCACAGAGCCTCTGCACAGTTCCGTCTGAGCTGCCTCACTTGCTCCAGCTGCTCGTCAGGGCTGTCCTTCTCGATGTGCATGAAGCCCGCGGCGCCAAGGATCGCGTAACAAACAACAAGGGCGCCGACACCCACTTGTGTAAACATAAAAGCTATGAATTTTCTGAAACAGTCTTTTATTTTTTCTCTTGCATCGCTGCCAACTGTTGACGAGGAGTCCCTACTCCTCATGGAGCCGTGGAAACTCGCGCTAAGTGGTTGGTGACGGTCCATAATATATTATACTGATGTTAAATAAAACAGGGAAAGGAGTAAACTGCAAATATCGTCACGCCGGCGTAAACTATTTCGGGACTAGTGCTGGCATCGCGCCAATAGTGTTGTTTTGACATTGATTACAAAACATTACGGTGTGGAATTCTTGGTTACGTTAAATATGAGATAAATGAAGCATTTTATTAAAAAAATATTGAATTATTAGTGAGGGAAGCTGAACTAACATCCATTTATCATCATACACTATGTAACGATTTCGCATACTTACGGGAAAACATCGCTTGCATTTTGCAATAAAATTATGATAACAGTTGTAAATGGAAAAAAAGGAAAATCAATATTACATCTAAAAAACTCGGAAAACTTACAATCACTGTTGCGAATTATCGTTAACATAGCGTTCATTGAGCTCTTTGATAAACACAGGATTAATTTAATTGCGATAAAATTCACAAATCACTTGACTTACTGATTAACTGCGCTATCAGCTATCACTACAAATAGAATAAAACTAAAATCTCGTAATCCGTAGTCGTACTTCGAGCCACAATACGAATACATAGTAAAATTTGACAATAATGTCAAATAGCGGATTTTGATTGGCCAAACTAACCATCAAAAAATATTATTTATGAATGAGTTATCGAAAATCAAAATTATTATATGCACATTCAATGAGTATCCATTTAAAAATAATTACTTAAATATTGGTATTTTTATTCATTTGTAATTTTCTATATTTGTAAAGTTACATTATTTATTGTTTTTTAATTCTGTTTGTATGGGTATTGTGGGTATGACATTTTTGAACGAATCTGTCCATTCATTGATTTTTTGGCAGTCTGTTGAATTTCTGTTCCAGAGACAAACGCAGGGGCACTTATTACATTTCTGCCGTTGTTTCTCTTTTCTTTGCTTAAAATAGATAAAGCTATCCTGTAGTAATGCTAAATATTATAATCTGTTGTAAGGGAACGCGGAGAAAATCAAAAACCACACGTTTTCTTGGCGTTGTTTGTTATCCGGCGTTGCGTTTTTATTAAAGTTTATCGTTTATTTCCGCTGTAACAAAATAAAATGTAGTGTGGGGCAGCTGTCCGATGCTCATTTATATGTTTTTATCCAAAATCTGTGAGTATTGCATGATATTTTCATTGCTAAGTTGATTCCTCACTTCTCAGTGCTAATGGCTGAACAACCTAGAATTCGTGGATGAAAGTAGACGCTGCAGAAATAATAGTGGAAACACTGGAAACTCCTATCCGATGTTATCTAGAATGAAATATTATGTATTTGGTGTAGGAAGAGCAAACTGTTCCCGACACAATGCCAAGGTCACAGCGCTTATGCCGACATTTTTTTTCAGGCAACATACCAGTACAATAAAGATGTAGCCGCAAATTAAATTACAATACGATGTTTGCAATAGCAGCGTTCCCAACACCCATTTGACACCGATGTAAACGTAATAGATGGATCATACTTAGCACGTAGAGGTAGTGATGGCTTCACCGACGCAGCCGGACGGGGTGGCTTCCCCGGCGCAGGCGGACAGCGCGGGCTGGCTGGGGCAGGCGGAGACCGTTCTGGGCCGTAAGCTTACGTCCATAGACTTGGTTGGCGGCATATTCTGCAGCATCTGTCAGTCAACTTTTGGTAACAAGAAGGATTACGACTCGCATTACGTGGACCACGACATAGGCGACGCAGACATCGGCTACACTTGTGTCGTGTGCCGCAAACAGTTCACCGGCTACCCAAGCTTCCGCAACCATTGCTACTTGATTCACGTTGCTAGAAACAAACACAAGTGAGTATTAATTTTTGAACTTTGCAAGCGCTGGTAACAACACGACTCAGGAACCTATGGAGTGGCATGGCAAGCTGAAACAATATCACAATATGATCAGTGTAGATTGATCTTTTAACAGTAGTACAAAATCAGAATAAACTTAAACGGTTGCTTACAGTCCCGTAAGTGACAGTTATATGTTTAGTAGTAAACCGTGAAAGCTTAAAACAGCGTTTAAAAAGTTGAGCCTTCAATTCCTATTTGAATTTTTTTTTCATGTGTTGGAACTGAAGTTTTGATGGCCTTTGATCAGAAAGGCATACTAAAATAGATTCTAGTTTCATATATTTTCAGTTTGCATTATTAGAAATTCAGCTAAAAATAAATAGGCCCAGAATCTGAGTCACCCAATGATTCTAACACTATGATTAATTCTGACCTGAATGATTCTAACACTATGATTAATTCTGACCTGTTTAGACTGAAATAAACTTTGTCCTGATTTTTTTATGAAAATATCTGGATTTTTATTTTATTGATTACAATTTTTAAACTCTTATCAATCCTTTTGTAACTTTACAAAAGTCATGTTAGGTTTGAAATAACATAGAATATGAGGTGCTGGGGTACGTTTAAGTAAGCTGGCGAAATTTTCGCTGGATAAAAATTAAACTAACACGGGCTCGCTGAATGGAGTCATCGGTTTAGATCAATGTTGACTGTCAAACTCAATTGACAGCTCAGCTTGTTTAGCATTCTGCCCCTTTCGTCTACAACTATTTGCATCATCAGTAATCATAACTTCATCCATAATCCACAAATAAAATTCACGGAGACGATGATTAAGTACTCGTTAGAAATATTCGTTTCTAGGGCGCGAATCTAGCAAATAAAACAACAGACAGCTCAATGTCAATGTCAATCTGACAGCAGAATAAAATTAAGCGAGGTAAAAAGGTCGCTAAAATGTATCCGAGTCAGGCGAAAACTTATACCAGCGGACGACCATGAAGGGGGCAGATTAAATTTTAGTCAGTTTAATTTTTCACCTCGCGGTGTGCTTGAACGGGGTGTTTGACGTTTAGTCAGTTTAAATTTTAAACTGGATAATTGACTTAAGAGGGCCCTTCCCGGCCCGTCTAACTTCAACGCAAGCATGGTCATAAAGCTTGTTGTTTCATCCAGAGCCACAACGGTGATTTTCTTTCAACTCCCCCGTCTTACCCCGCCCCAACCCCGCACAACTCGTCTCCCGCGCACCTCATAGCGGCTAACGCGATGACATTGAACGAAAAATAGTGTTCGAAACTTTCTTAAACTTGTTCCAGAAAATACGTGTTTTTGAAAAAATTTACAAGTGTGTGAAATAAATATTTGTCATTAAGAATTCCATTACATGTGCAAGGTTTCTATCGAGATGTTTTCTTTATTTTTACAGTTTTTATGAACATTATGAATGGTCAAAGTTCAGGTAAAATGGTAAAAAACAGCAATTTTTGGAGGCTTATACTGAATTTGTTTCTACGTTTTTTATTTTTTGCAACCATCGACACCTAGATATAGTGCACAAAATACCTACTAGTTCAAAACATGCAAAGATAGATGTGTAACAACGGCATAATCACGTACGAGCGATTGTATGAAAAGTATGACGGGTTGGCCGCTCTTAAACGCACCCCTGAGCTCACAATTTTTTTTTATGTTTTAAAAAACAGACAGGCATGTGCCTGGTTGTCTAAATTCAATTACAAGTAGTTTGGTTCAAACAAAATTCACACATAATTACCTTTTATTTCAGATGCATTCATTGCTCCAAAACATTTTCTAAACAATCAGTTCTGAACAATCACGTTGACACAGCTCACAATTTTAAATGTGAACCTTGCCAAAAACAGTAAGTTTACAAAATATTTTAAAGTTAAGTTAACACAAAAATAAGCATTTTCGAATAACTAACTTAAAACTTGTAGATTTCCATCCAAAAAGGAATTACACACACATAAAGTCGTCCACGGCAAGGACAAGCCTCCGTACCAATGCCAAGACTGTGGGGAGACCATCGAGAGCATCGACATGTGCGAGTATCACATCGACGAGCACTGCTCAGCCCTGTACACGTGCCCCATCTGTAACGACGAGACCGCCAACAACAAGCTGGATGCTGCCAAACATCTCACGAAACATTTCGGCGAAGTACTTATTGATGACTATGTTTCTGATTCCAAAATTGGTGAAGACTGCTCCATTGACATCCTCGGAGGAGTTCTCTGTAATTACTGCGATGAGTTATTCAAGAATAGAATAGAGTTCGACACACACTTTGCTACGGAACATGGAGACCGTCCGCTGGTATATTCTTGCAACATTTGTGGGAAACAGTATGACAAATATCATTTGTTCGGCAACCATTGCTACGACCATATGACCAAAGGTAGATTTGAGTGAGTATTTGATTGACTGTTATTTTGTACTTACCATTACATACTGATCTTTAAGTTTTCGAAAATAAAAAGCATAGTTGAGTGCAAATACAAAGTCTTGTCTTGATAAACCATTTCCCTCTCTTATTGGAGCGAAAATATTTCATGTCAGTTCCGATACAAATTAATAGAGAATTAGACGATAGTATGCTTCAAATCCAACATCTATTATGCTCTGGCGAATTCTATAAACTAAGGTTTCATCAGGCCCGACGCGTCGTTTTTCAACTCGAAATTGGCTTGTGCCGTCAGTAAGAGCTTTATTTTATGTCCTTCCAATAAATGCGAAATAGACGTCATTGATGGCCTTCTTTCGGTTCGGCCGCTACGACTCGACACCGCGTCGGACTATTCATTGTCACGCATGGACAATGGACACATCAAGTTATTTCTGGCTGGCGCAAGAAAGGTAACTGAAAATGTTACGTTTGGTAAGCGCATGTGAATCATGTGATGCGAAGAAACCGCGTGAGGAAAGTTTTGTGTATGAATGTTGATAGCTACAAAAGTCGAGGAAGACCCTAGAAGAAACAATGGATGGAATGTGTGAAGGATGTTATGGCGAAATGAGGTCTCATATGAGATGCCTAGTGTTAGAGAAGTATGGAAGAAGGAGACAAGCTGCGCCGACCACTAATAAGTTAGGACACCAGCAGGAGGATATAATGTGGTTCCTAAAGGGATAATTTGTGATAGCTGTCGATAACGGTCGCAAATGTGTTTTGTCATTATATTTATGACCATCCACAGATGCACCGACTGCGGCAAGACGTTCCCTCGCCTGTCCCTGCTAGTGACGCACACGGAGGCCTACCACTCCTCCATAGCAGCGGAGAAGCCATTCCTGTGCGGCGAGTGCGGGCGCGGCTTCAAGTCGCCCAACCGGCTGCGCGAGCACACACGCGTCGTGCATGAGACCAGCACTATGCGCTGCACGGAGGATGGCTGCGATATGTTGTGAGTATGACAAACTTCATGCTTGTATTGCATAAGTTAGAGTCCCTGTCCCACCGCCGCGCGCTGGCGAGAAAGCGACTTGATATTCGCTCAAGATACAAGGTTCGTAAAATGAAATACAGTAGTAGTATACCACTGCCGACAGCACTTCATCTGTTTTACATATCATGAGTTCAACACATCTTGTCGTTTTTTGAACACATCTCGTCGGTGATGGAACAGGTAGCTTAAGGTCCTTCCTTTAAAGATACTGAAAATAGACATGCATGCACCGAGTCCAATAAATTGAGATTAATTCATTCATAAGCAAAAGCAATGATGAAAGGCGGGCGTTGTCCTATGTGAATTTTGAAATGCTAATTCTTAGCTCGAATTCAATGACTTGATTGATTTTATCTTTCGCCAGATTCGAGTCCCTCAAGGAGCTGCTCCTCCATCAGCGCTCGCACCGCTCGTGCCGCGACAACTGGTGCCGGCAGTGCGGGCTGCAGTTCGTGTCGCTGGCGTCCTGCGAGCGCCACCTCGACGTGCACCGCAAGAAGCACTACGCCTGCCCCGTGTGTCGCCGCAGCTATCGCGAGAAGTACCTCATACTCAAGCATATACCAAGTCACTTTGAGTGTGTGCTGCATGTTTGTAAGGTCTGCGGGAAGGTTAGTCCCTCATATGTTATTTTAACATTTCAGGCTTGGGGCCTGTTCTCACTTAAGCCGAGACAAGTAGAGAGAGACAAGACATGTAAGATTTGACGAATGTCTGGAGATATTCAAGATAGGATATGGATTTCAACCAATGTGATTGGTAGATTCCAAGTTTTCTCTCCACTTGTTTCCTCTTTTGTGGCATCTAAATTATCTGATTGTGCAAAAATCTCTTTTAGCGATAATACCGCCGATAGTGACACCTTAAGTCACTAGTTTAGTTTGGCTAGATTATATTTGCAATATTTAAAGGGTGAAAAAACCTTATATTTTCGGAGATATTGGGGGTCAAAGTTCCAACTTTCTACAAGTTTTTAATGTACAATTTTTACTTTAAACACCTCCACGACCCCCGTAAATAAGTCATCCATCATCACAATGTTTTAAGTGCGTAACATTGAAACATACTGTAAAACGTGATTTTTTATCTCAAAAAAAAAAGTCGTTTCCCAGCAATAATTTTTGCGTAAAATTACTTAGTTTGATGTACAGAATGCTTGGTTGACGGCTTCGTTAAGGGTTGTTACACCCTGTATTGTGTACAAACAATAAATAATCTCTTATCCATCTGCCAAGGTATTCAACCTGCGCAGTCGTCTTGTGCAGCACTCCAAGACCCACTCCGACCTCCGCGCACACAAGTGCACCGTATGCAACAAGGGCTTCATTAAGGCCTCCATGCTCCAGCAACACCTCAACATACACACCGGCTTCAGGCCTTACAAGTGCACTGAGTGCTCCAAAACGTTCGCCAGCTACCCCAACTGGCACAAACATATGCGACGTATGCACAACCTCGAGAAACTAGACAAGAAGGAAAAGACAAACATTCAAGCTATCACCGCCCCTGCGCTGCCCTCACCACCCCCTGTAACTATAATCGATAATCACGATGCCAAAATGAAAATCGAATCGGGAATCGATTCTACGAGTTCGGAAATATCACTAGAGACATACTGTTTCGCCGAGTCGGATGACAGTACGATGGATAGTATTGATCCGACAGTCATTGAGAAAGATTGGTGCATCTCGAATGAAAGCTCTTTTATAGATGATAGTTTGCAATATACAGATATGCTGCCTGTAAATAACACTACATTTGATTTCGGTAAGTTATACGTCACATCATCTAATAGAATTCAATTATCAAAATGAAGTTTCCGATTTACCATCGGTTCACTGTCAGCTTGGCCCAAGTAGCGACTGTAGCAAGCTGATTATGAATCATCATCTAACTTAATTCACAGAAGTATCTCAGCTGGAAAGCTTGGTTTCATCAGGCGTGGCCGGCGACATGTGCGACATGGGCGAGCTGTGCGACGCGGGCGACTCGGGCGCCGTGCTGCGCGAGTACGGGCCCGAGTTCGGCGCCTGCGTGGACCCGGACGAGCACTGCCTGCCGCACATCGACCCGCGCCTCACGACCCGCGCGCCGCCCGCCTGGGAGCCGCTCATCACCAAGGTGTACAGCGCCTACGACGACGCCGCCCGCGACCGACTCTCCATCATCAACACCGACATATACTGAACACCGCTGTACGCTGCTCCGCTCTGCGCTCGCATCGACGTGGGGTACCATACACTAGATGTTAATAGTTAAATAGTATTTTGTTCCGGCCGGACCGCTTTGATCGCGTTAGATAGATAGTTTTCCTTTAAAAATAAACACTGCTCTGTCCTTTATGTTGCACCAGTGTACGATCAAAACTGCTCGGCCACCACACAGCTACCTCAGGCAAACGACTATATACCTCAGTAATCCATAGGAAATATTTTAATGTAACTGTTGATATATACATTTATAACATAGATCCCACCAAACATTAGTTGGTTAATGTCCTTTAATCATATTCATAATAATGCTACCTCATTTAGTTGTTTAAGTTTATCGCTATAGATTGTTGCTTAAACGTATGCCTCGTCGTTCAGATGTAGAACAGAATGTAGTTATATGTGCCATTTTATGAAGAGCCGGCGAACCTGGGATAGAGTGTCGTACTGCAGGCACGTTTCTTGGTTTAAGATCAAATCTTGATAACATGTTGAGGGAAGAGCGTAAAATGTATGTAACGTTTTGATGTCTCAAATATTATTTGTTTGTTACACCTGTGTCAGAGCCATTGACGGTTTGTTTAAATTGACGTTGAATCTGGCTGAAAGCCGCCATCTCGAATATAAAAAGTAATATTTGACATCAACTCGGCCCTTTGCCCCCACACGGCCGCTCTACTTCATCTAGATGTACCACTCCCGGGTGTTGCCGCCTCGCGGTCGACAGACGCCAGTAAAATCTTTAAATTGCTGTAAACTATTTGGTTCCAATATTGTATTATATTCGATGATTATGATCCAAAGTTAGGGTAAGATGATTTGGTGAACAAATTATTTGCATTTGTAAATATTTTGGTACTTGCGGCACTTGCATTTTCGACGCTTTTTGAGGCCGCCGTTGGTCGTGTCTAGGATAATAGGAGTAGAATATAAGGCAAGTAATGTATCTCGACAGCTTGTTGGATATCAGCTGAATAGCTAGAGCTCGAGTTATGTAAACGTGTGACTTCACTGAAAGCATTTGAAGTCACTTCTAGTCCAGATGAGTTAGTAGTCATCAGTGTGTTGCCCAGCGCTCTACCGAGAGATTCTTCTTCGACTGATAGTATGTTGTATTGTAAGTGCTATTCTCTTGTACAGGGATTTGTGTAAGACCTAAAGCATGTTAGTGACTAACAGGCATTTACTAGAGTGAGACGTATCGGTGGCTGGTTCCAAAGGTGTGCTGTCGTTGAAGTATCGCGTCGAGACCAACGGCGGTGTGCTCATGCATTTGAATTTCGATTCCTTTATTATTATTGTTATTTTTTTATTCGGAAGTCGTGACGCCAAGCGTCGTGATTTTAGTGTAAGTGAATCGATAGTGCTGTGATATTTTTAATGTATATTTAGTGTTAAGATTAGAGTGTGTAACGTAACGAGTGAGTACAAACAATGTTATACATCGCGAGTTAACGGCGATCGGAGACAGAACCCGCGGCCCGCTGGACGGAACGTACACACCAAGCGCGGCAGGGCGGGCCGCACGCAGTACATTCGGAAATAGGGAAGTGATGTTGGTACAAAAAAAATAGGTGCGCAAGCATTCTAAACAAATCAAAGGATACTGGTGTTGCCACACCTAAAACAAAAATAAAAAGAAACTTGACAATGTTTACTTAAGCAGAATCAAGCTGCAAACTTAAAATGTTGATGTAAATGTAAAAAAAAAGAGAAAAAAATATTTAACTCCGAAATATATTTTGGAGAGAATTATTTACAAGTGGGAAGAAGAGGGGTCTTAGTGATAAAGATATCCAAAGACTGCTAGGTATTATGAGTTCTTTGAACTTGAAATTCGACTTATAAGTCAGGGATTTATGCGGAATAAAGTCAGACGTAACGAAAGCAAAATATGTAATAGACAACGGCGTAGCTATCGGATAATCATAGGCTTTGACAAGAACATGACTAAATTAACAAATGAATCAAGTATTTGGCGCCTCAAATCACCTGAAAAAGGTATAGGGCAGGGTTGCATTGATCACACACGAGCTGGAGCACCCGGCCGAGCCCGGGTGCCGGCCGGCATGAGCGGATCGGACGATCCCATGCTTTGGAAAACTACAAAAATGAAAATTAAACGCGCGCACGCTGACCGGACAAAGGATCGTAAATTATTTTTGTCTGCATTTTCACTCGTAGTGGAATTGTCCGGGCGGTGGTGGCGCGACCAATAACCACGCTAGATTGGTTCCTCTATTGGCGGCCGCGCGGTGGACCAAACAAAAAAAAACATAGTATAAATAATCTTTATGTGGCGTTAAATTGTACAAGTTTTGCCAAGTCGATGATAGCAGTATTCTATGTCTTTTTGTCGTGGTCGGTGTTTGTAAATCTGTATGTCTAAATTATAAATTAAGAAAATGTATAAAAAATGTCTCCACCGCGCGGTTCGTTCAACGCTGTCAGTTCAATGCGAGCTTGTGACAGTTATAATATACATAGCATTAACTCACATACAATATAAGGATGTCTTAAACCTCACCTGAGGCTTTCATTATTTCAATATAAATAGTACTTATTTCGAACTTCTGTAATCATGAAATACCATTTTGATGTTAAAATTTGTTGCAAAGGGGACAATTGTATATTTTCGGGAACACATACCCGTAACTGTATTATAAATAAAGTAATAAAAGGCTGGGTATCATAATAAGACAGTTAAGTACACTTTACCAATATTAGGGTCTATTAACACTAGAAAGTTTACTTACATTAATAAGATAAGTTCCTTTATGAGACGCATGGAGTAGTGCTCGTTTTGCACTCCTGTGCTATTATGTCTGCAAGTATTTATGAGGCTTGTTAACTGTTACACGTTTCTAGATCCTAATATGTCCATGTTAATAGAAATAAGCAGACAATCTCAAGGGCTCACTCCCACGATCCATATCAATTTTGAACTGTTGTTCAATCAACTTCGGTCGATGGCTAAAAATGTATTGGCTCCAATACTTCTCTGCCATTGGCAGAACCGCCCAGGCATATTCTTGCTCTAAATCTCGGACGTAGCTCAAACTTAGATGCGTTATCAATGCATTCACTACACTGGTGAAGACTAAACCGTAGTCCGACCAGTATCTGAAAGTGAATTATATAAAAAATCGGGCTGGAACAAACATGCTGGTTCAGCGAGAGTAGGCCTCCAATGCGTCCGATCGTCGGAACGAGCCCAGTGGTTCACCAGATCAGCCCGAAAATGTCTCATTGTACCCTTTGCGACCGTATTTGTCCCTAGCTTTTAGGTGTTAGGTTATAGTCGAACACAGGGTATTGTGGTTCTATTTTAACGGAAGTGTTAAAAACGATTAGTAAGCGACACATCGCACCCGAAACATGATGGCTACATAATACTACCCCAATACCCAACATGTGTACAATATAGGTACCATTCTAAACCTGTCTTTAAAGTGTAAGGTTTCCAGGCCGGGTTACGATTTTACTTACAGGGATTTATCTAAAACGAATTTTGAGAAATACGTATAAAATAAATATAAATGTGTGTGTACAATGTAATACTAAACGTATTGCGATAAAGTAAAACGAATTCCTTAAACTTCGTTTTGTAATAAAATGGTAACAGATTTCACAGTCTATGTTCATTTCAATTGTGGGAGGTAATGTAACGAATCGTATTGATAAGAGTTAGACGAAAGCTACGATGTGTTTCTGTCTACAGAAAGTGTTAAAGTTTGGCCAATTTTGATATGAACGTATTCACCGATAGTAAAGTTAAATAGAGATATTTTTCAAATAAATATTGTAATGAAAAAAATATTATGTACAAATGTTTGGAAATATGTAAAGTAAGGCACAGTCGTGAAGTTTATCAAAACCCGGTCGATATTTCATGTAGTAAGCTAAATAAATTACGTTGTCATTCAAAATTCTTCATTTTAGAGATTTAAAAGAAGTAAAAATGCATAATAAGTATACTGGTTTATTTGGCGTAGCATTTTGGTATGGTGAACATATTTTGTACATAATTCTATAATCAATTTTATCCTTGACACCTATCTAAAAAGTTTTTTTTTTTAAATATTTGTGAACTTATTTTACCGACAAGACTATTTTATATGTCAAGTAAAATTGTATTTGTTTTTAAACGGGGTTTATCTATTTGATCATTTTTATGGAATAATCATATTTATGCCAGACGTGGTTTTTAATAGTCTTTTGTAATTTACATAGCTTTTACCCTTCTAGGGATGTAATAATGATATTAGATTTGGAGCTAAGTCTTGTCGTCTAAATATGTAACCGGCCTAAAGCAGTCATGTTGATGTTAGGCTATGAACTAGTCGGCCATGATTTCATCGAGCTGACGATGGCAAACTTCGGATTACTAGCCAAATCATGGCCTACGCATTTTTAGGTGAAAAGGATAATGTTAATCAGCTTTTTTCGCTTTGATGTTTTAGACTTTCGACATGATATGTATACTTTTAAGAAACTCTATTTTTTGTGCGCCAAGCTTCTAATTGTAAATAAAAACGCTGTTACATTTTTTTCTACTATTCGATAACTGTACGGGATTTGTTTTAAGACGTAGGCTCATATATTTAGCACTAAAAACCTGAGAAGAGAAATGTAGGAGTTGGAATGTACTACAGTAGCGGACGGCGGCCGCCAGAACTCGCTACACTTTTCTGTTCAGGCTCAGTTTATAAGTAATGTACCGAACTACCTCTGCATGCCTCCATGGATAACAGTAATTATAGATTTCTTTTTGTTGTTATTGCGAAGTAACTTTACATTTACATATTGATATATTTTGTACGTTATATTAAACAGATAATTATAAAGGACATAGGTTTTACAGTTATAGTTGCTATATCAAGATTTACTATTTGATGTGTGCAAGATTTCCGTTTTATGTAGGACGCTACTCAAATCTGATTTTATTACATTACATAAATACAATCTGACTAGTTCAAATGATGTTTTATTTATTTTTTGATAAATTTTTTTGTTGGGAAATTTTATTGGCCAGAGCAGGTTTTACCTCCTGTGGAGTTTGGCTTATTGCTCATGAGTCGTGCCTCTGACATCAGCAGGGCTTACTGCGATGTGAAGTAATTAAAGTTCAGATTTAGCCTTTCTCGTCACACCCCTACACTTTTAGGCTTAAGGTTGCGCCACATCTATCAGTACAGAATCGCATTGTTCCATGCTACTATCCTTTTCTGCGTCTCAAACCATCACTATTAGCTAAAGCGCGACTGCTGAGCGTGCGGTCCTGGGTTCGATTCTCGGGTCGGGCAAAAAGTGCAATTGGGTTTTCCCATTAGAAATTTCTCCTTGGTAGCCGCTCGGAGTTTGGAAGTTGGGAGTTATCATACTCTGCCTCGGAGAGCACGTTGAGCCGTTGGTAATGCGGCTGATCTCTCGGGTCGTGTATTGACGTCCAATCGGACTATAAGCACAGAGCATCTTATATATACTGACTATAAGGGCCATACCTCACCGAGATGCCATGGCGACGTTGCCATGGCTACGTCTGGCGTCCCTGCGTCGCCAGTCGGTCGCCAAGTGAGTTAGCCGTCATACATCTCTCAATAAGAACTAGTTGGCGACGTTGCTGGCCACGTTCGCCATGGCATCTCGGTGAGGTATAGCATTAAGAAGTCATTCATTGGTACTTTACTAAATAGAATTATTGACATGACCATAAGCGACAGTGGCGCCATCTGGTGAGCTCAAAAACGAGGGCTCATTCACAGCCCGCATTTATGTGGGTATTCATTTTTTTAAATCAGAATCTTGCTCAAGTTCACAGTTCCAGTTAGTAGAACCGTGCATATTCTGCTGAGAGAAGTTTCTCAAAATCAAAATTGATGAAGACCTACTTGAGAAGACGAAGAGCCAAGACCAGACTATCTGCGCCATCAATTGAGATTGTAATAGCAGCTGGTGCGAGCCAGTCTTGAAAAAAATCAGAAAGGCGAATAGTTAGTCGGCTATTTAACGTTCACTTTCGGAGTGGGACATGAAAGGCCTCGCAAAGCTGGGTCGCCGCCACTAGAATTATTAGTAAAAATAAAAGAAGTTAGTCCTTCTTAACAGTTTAATAAGTAAATTCATTCGTATAACTCTAAATACAGTAACCAATATACTACGTTATACCCGCTCATATTCAAAACAAACATTATGCTACAAATTAACACTCGGAAGAATACACGCCATGTTGCTTGCAGTGTGACAGAAGTGCGAGTAATTATTAGAAGCCTAGATTTCAAATACCTACACGTTTAAAATGAAATTCCTTAAAACTCAGAAAAACACAATCTTAACTTTAAAATTGAACTAAGTTAAATAAAAAAGTGTTATATTCTACAAACATTACACATCATCACGATTTTAATGCCCGAAGGGTTAGACAGAAGTGTGCCTCAGTTGCTACACCCATATTTCGTCAGTCCCATGTAAGGACGATTATTTCCTTTTCCGGTTATACTTACACCAATATTTTCTTAGATCACACTGCAAGCTTTATTAATTGATACAATATCTAACACAATGAAACGAGTGGACGAACAGCCTTACTGACCTATACATACATAGAGAGGAATGATTTAGTTAATCCATCTTTAGAATAAAAATTACACACAAGGATTTCTTTATAAAGTTATATTTTGATTACTACAAGTAATATGAAAACTAAACTACAGTAGCTGACAATGATTATAGCCAGAGCACACCTGGCAACGGCATGGACACGGGTTTTTATGGCCATTAAAATATCAACTTTGTTTCCCTTGATATAAAGCCGAAAATCATTATTGTCAACGCGGTCAGAGGTGAAAGGCACGCAGTCAAGCCATTTCGAACTGTATTTCAACTTGCACAAGGTTTATTTTTTATTGACAGTTACTTGCCTTTGGCAAGTGTGCCTTACGAGACAACTGACAAAAGAGTTTCAGCTGTTTGATGTTTTAATTGATTAATTACTGGTACTTTAGTTTACTGGGTGAAGAGATCTATGAGGTGGCTAGCAACAACATACAATTTGATCTGAATATAAACTAACTTAATACACTTTTGAGGCAGAAGGCTTTATTTTACAAGAGGATGCTTACTTATTATGTCCTAGTTATGTTATTTATATTCAAACTTAATTTTAAAACTCTTTAAAGTAAATTACATTTTTCGCTTCAGGTGGGGCATAGCTTTACACTAATACTTTCACTGAGATTACAACACAATTATTTTTAAACTTAAAATCAAATCGGAATAGCTCAATGATTCGAAGACATTTCGATGTCAACTCGGAAGTTCCTACATTAAGAATGAACTAATTAGTAATACATTGTACAGTATCTGGGCATAAATAAGACACATCAAGCTTTATAAAGACATCGTCACACAGATCGAATGTGTGACGATGCCACTCAAATTGCCTTTCTCAATAAAACCTTACTGACATACATCACACTTGTAAGGTTTTTTCACCAGTTTGTACGCGAATACGACTGTTCAAAGTAATTTTTTGAGTAAATCTACGCGGACATAATATATCACATGTGTAAGGCTTTTCACCAGTGCGTCTAAGAATCCGCGAAAATCGTTACAAAAAAAAACAACGCTGAAATACATCAAACTTGTAAGGTTTTTCAACAGTGTGTACACAGATATGAAAATTTCAAAGAACTATTAGAGTATATCTTGTGCTGGCATTCATCACCTTTAAAAGGATTTTCACCAGCGTGTCCATGTGTCGTTTTAATACTTTTATATCACACTTGAAAAGCTTTTCTCGCAACACAAACTAAAATGTCTTTTTATGCCATCAATTTTAATGTCTTTATTAGTCACATTTATACACATCAGCATTTTCTAGCATCTTTTCCCTTTTTGTCAATTAGAATTACAACACACTAAAATGAGAAGTCCAATCGCAGGCTAAAGTGCTTCCGATGCGAATAAAAGCGGATGCTTGCGAACGGACTTCTCGGCTTCGCGAAATTATGCCTTTACGTGACAGAATAAGATATACTCGAAAACGCTGATCCGTGCTTGCAAACGTCATTTCACCCTGAGTCATGTCTTGGAGAGCACTGATCCCTCATTTTACCAATTAGTATTTGCAGCGTCCTACTTTTCTCTATTCTAAATCTCGATGGGCCTTATCCACTGCCAGGTACTGTACATACAATATGATGAAACCTACTCTACCAACCACATACCTACGTAAGCATCCACTTAACCCATCGCTGCACACCTCACATATTCTCAAACTGTCCGTCCTTGTCTAACAGCAGGATGTTAGGGTTCTCCTTCTCGAACTCCGTGGGTTTCCTTAGCCGCTGCTGGTCGGTCCACTCGCCCTCGCCCGCGCCCCACTCGCCCACCTTCTCGCCTATGACGTCGATCTCGTCTCTAGCTCGTTGCTTCTCCACCTAAACGGGAAATTGGGGTGTTATTAGGTGTAGAGTTGTTGAGGAGTTGGTGATTAAGCAGGGTTAGATGAGGTTATGTGTTGACTAGATAGATACTTTACACTAATGTGGATTTTAGTAAGCTTTGTCGCTGGTAATAGCTCATTTACACGAAGCGTGTCGCTTCAGCAAAAAATCTCGATTTGATCTCGAAAACGTGACGTCTGAGAAGATTCTATCAAACACAATACTTGTTTGTATTGTTACTAGTTATTGATTAAAACAGGTTATATTCATGGCTACTAAACTGAAAGCCCCCTTTCATCGGGCAATTACTCATAGGTCAAACTATGACAGTAAACCCTCGTAGCACCTGCACTGTTTATCGAATTTAAGAATAAAAATACAAGCGCGAAAGAAAAAAACGTGCCTTAAAAAATCGACCGTGCGTACAGGCTAATTGGACCATGGGACAGATCTACTGTACAATGAATGACAGTGGCATGGCAATGAGCGGTGTATAATTATCTCGCGGACCTGTTACCTCCGTGTCGTGTTTAGCGAACTTGTCGAACATGTTCGCGTACAACTGCTTCTCCTTCTGCTTCTGTTTAGCGATCGCTGACTTGCAGACGATGATCTGGTTGGCGGCAGCCTGGGGAGCAAATCGAAATATTTTGTAAGAATATGGTTAATAGAGATAAAAAGGTATCGCAGTCGCTCCATGTAAAGTACAAGAGAGGTCCGCGCTGCGGTCTAGAAGGCCGGCGGCGGCGCGCTGGTAAAAGTACCCGGCGCAGCGCGGCGTCACCGGCGTGGTGTAATTTTTTTTGCAAATGATTATGTGGTCGGAGATGTTGGAATAAAAATCCGTTAAAAGGATAAATTTAATTTTTATTTTCTTGGTATGTGTGTAGAAATCAAATCAAATCTTGTTATTAAGAAAATCAACTAGGTCCAATTTCGAGAGAGAGGTCAATCGTCGAATCCAACTCGGCTGTGCAGCGTTCGGGAAACTACGCGATGTCTTCTCGTCCAAAATACCTCAGTGCCTCAAAAGTAGGGTTTATAACCAATGTGTTTTACTATTGATGACTTACGGATCTGAAACGTGGTCTCTCACAATTGTTCTTATACAGAAGCTCAAAGTCGAAAGAATCAGAAATGAGGAAATCCGTAGACGAACCGAGGTAGTCGACATAGCCCAGCGGATAAGCAAGTTGAAGTGGCAAGGGGCAGGCCACATAGCGTAAAAATCGGACGGCCGATGGGGCAAACGGATACTGGAGGGAAGACCACGCATTGGAAAGCGCAGTGTGGGACGGCCACCTGTCATATGGACTGACGACCTTGTTAAAGCTGCAGGGAGTCGCTGGATGCAGGTGGAATTGGACTGGACACGTTGGAAATCGATTGGGGACGCCTATGTTCAGCAGTGGACAACGGGCTGAAATGATGTTGATGATGAAACATTAAAACATAATTATTGGACATATTTGTAATATTGCCATGAACGAAAATTATTTCGGCAGGATCCGATTTCGAACTCACTAGCCCACGCTATGGCGACAGCGCGTATCTAGGCAAAGATGTTTGGATGGTTTCTAGGTGCCGTGAGGCGTCACTCGCGCGTATTTGTAATAACATTTTGAATTCGGCGCGAATTTTTGAACGCGGCGGCGCGCCAGGTAACTCGGCCAGCGCGGCGCGGACCTCTAAGTACAACTACCCCCGTACGCGTAGCATGACCACCGTAGAAACGAAAAACGAAAGTTTCTACGGTGGTCATGCTACGGGGGCTGGTTCGACTGGTAGCCGACCCCAACATAGTTCGCGGAAAGGCTAGACAGGTAAAAGGTATACAACAAGACGTATATCATAAAGCGGAGGAAAATAAACACATCTCCCAACTCATACTTTAGCACTGCTTATATTATGTCCTAAGTAGTACTTCGGCCGCCCCAAGCGGCGTCAGGACGACTGGTCTTGTGCTTCGAAAGGTTAGTGGAAATACGGACACTTCCGTATTCGGTCGATCATACTTCTCGAGAGATACTCATCTATATGTCTATACTTAATATTATAAAACTGAAGAGTTTTTTTGGTTGAACGCGCTAATCTCAGGAACTACTGGTTTGAATTGAAAAATTATTAATAATTAGTGTTGGATAGCTTATTTATCGAGGAAGGCTATAGGCTACAACCAATAGGAGCTTCAATGAAAAATGTTGCAATAACGGGGAAAATGTATTATTTTTGAGACCTGCTTAAACGGTTAAAGTTGCACAAAAATAATGAATTAGGGAATTAACCTTTCGTATGCCGATTATATAGACACAATTAAAAACCTATTAGTGTCTCGCGTAGGTCTACGTTCCAGCACACGAAGGGTTAATTCTCTTAAAAAGGTCTAAAAAAAAAATCCGCGACAGCACATGGCTATCTTTTAGGGTTGACTAACAATAACCATTTTTATGATTTTAAAATTTGGTCATTATTTTCGAAGGTGTTTTTACCAACATAGTATTAATCCTTACCAAAATAAATATGTTAGTCATCTTTAAAGATCAATTGTGACCAAAATTGCCCTTTACACCAAAATAAAGACCCGCGCGCGCTGCGAGGCGGGCAGTCATGTTGTTGGGAAAACCAATGTAATTAGATTCAATGCACAAATATTGTGCGTAACTTATAGAAGGTTTTAGTTTTTGTTTCATTGTAATCGGTGCTCTCTATCAAAAAATATATGAATTTATAGTATTCAAGAAGATCTTATCATTTTTACTTAAGATACATGCAACGACATCTATTTGGCCAAGTGGTACTAATGAATAAATGTGCTCACAAGACAACTTTTAAATCGACTGACAGGGTTTTTCAAAAAGTTATTTATAATAGCAAAAGGTACTCTAGATTAATCTACATGACGCTGCTTTAAAAATCTACATAGTCTGGCCTACCCTATAGGGTTTGTGTTCGATCGCTTTCTAAGCATTCTATTTTAGCAACTTGATAGATGGCGTTGTTCATTTGATTCCATTTTCTAAATCGCGGTATTAATATTTTCCGTGAAATAATGACCCTCGCCCGTGTAAGCTGTTTCGATGTAGATTGTTAGTAGATTGATAAGTATCGTGTCGTTGGTATCCGCGTGGGCTTAGATCTTTCTCTTCTCAGCCTGTTATTATAATAAGTAGTAAATAACAAGTAACCCTAAACCCCTGTTACGTGTTACTTGCATCTTTCTCAGTGAGAAAGATCCACGTCCACGCGGACGAAGTCGCGGGCCTGTGCCCGTGACTAATGTAAAGGACCTTAATTGTAGATCGTATAATAAGCAACAAAAAAGTATTCCATCAAAATTTTCGTATCTCAACAGAGAAGAGTTATTGTAAAAAAACTGAATTTAACCCTTTTTCAAGATGGCGGAAAATGCACATAGGAAATCTTGGTCGACAATTTGAAGTTAAACTTTTCTTTCTTCCCCCACGTAATATCCAAAATTTAGCCTTCTCGGTTCACATGCATTTCCAAATGTATACAATGACTGGAATATATGTAAATTTATTTAAAATGTGTTACTAACGAAAAAAACACTGACTCAATTGAGTTTTTTTGTACCTACAATACCTGCTTACCATAATAAATGGTAATTACTATTAAAGACTTAAATATTTGCTTAGTTTATCACAAAAATACAATTTTTCGGCTCACCTTATTCTGTGGTTCAGCCTCAACAATCTTCTCAAAGTCTTTCATAGCCTGTTCAGCCTCCCCGAGTCCTAGCAGAGCCTGGCCTTTCCTGAACAGCCCCTTGACATTGTTCTCGTCAAACTTAAGAGCTTTCAGCGCGTGTTCCTTGGCCTCAAAGTGATGGGCTGGCGTGACCTTCAAGTAGACCAGGGATAAGTTCAGGTGAGCTGATAATAGGAGCTCCTTGGCAATGTTCCGGTTTTCTTCTGTTTCGCTTGTGTCTTCTGGTATGTCTGGAATGAGTTAACACAATATTTTACACTCGATTTTGCTTTTAGCTTCATCTGTATGATGAACATATTACTGGAATAAAACGGATCCAGGTCATTGTCTTGCTGTGTTCCATCTTAGCCGTTACGGCATGAAACCACAAGACCGACAGACAGATAGACAGACAGATGATGACCAGGTTACGTTCGCATCTGTAGTATAAAGGGTGTAACAAGACCCTTAACGATGCCGAAAGACACTTGTTCTCCCCGTCATTGCGATATTTTTTTTATTCTAGACCATACCGGGGAACCTTCCAGTTACGGAGATATTGGGGGTCAAAGTTACAATTTTTTCACAAGTTTTTTTTTTATACGAGTTTTAATGTAAGATTTTTACTTTTAACACCTCGACGATCCCCGTACTATTCAATTCACCCATCAGCACAATGTTCTGGGTGCGTTACATTGAGTCATACCCGTAAAACGTGATTTTTCACCCCAAAAAAAAAAGTAGTTTCCCAGCAATAATTTTTGCATAAAGTTACTTAGTTTGATGTACATAATGCTTGGTTGACGGCTTCGTGAAGAGTCTTGTTACATCCTGTATATACTAATATAATAAAGAAGTAAAATATGTTTGTAAGTTCGTATGTAGGGGGTAATCTCTGGATCTACTGAACGGCTTTTAAAAATTCTTTCACTAATAGGAAGCTACATTATCCCCGAGTGACATAGGCTATATTTACAACGTGCCCGTGTGATAGTTTCCGACCAAAACGCGAGCGAAGCCGCGGGCAACAGCTAGTTTATAATATCAGCATGGATTCTGTATGCAGTGTATGGAAAGAAACCACTACATGGGGCCCATATAACACAGCAGCAGACCAAAGGGAAGATGGCTGGACAAGCATGACTCGTGAGGAAGAAACAGGCTAGAAAGATAAATGAATGGGTTCAAATAAGAATCTCACAAAAAAAACAGATACAAATTCAATAGTGCTCACCTTCTAGTAAGGCAGTAACCCTCTTATACATCTTGATAGCCAGCTGGAACTTGCTGCCCTTGAAGTAATTGGTACCCTTTTCTTTGAACATCTTAGCCTGCTCTAGCTTCTCTGCACCATCCATTGCCCAGGACTCTTTGGTTTTCTCGAAACTGTTCAATTTTACTACGTATTCTACTGGAGAGTTTGGTGGTACTCCTAACTCTACATTGCCTTCAGATTTGAAGGCGTATTTCGGTTGGATGGTTAGCCGGGACTTCTCGCCCTGAGTGAACTTTTCTAGGGCTCTCTCGATGCCCTCGCAGACCTTGTGTTCGCTGGCCTCTCCTAGCGGGAATGTCACTGTTCTTGTGTCGAAGACTTTGCCGTCGGCTTGCAGTCTGCCTTCGAGTTCGACTGTTGAGGTAACGATTGTATTAGCTTACTGTATTAACCAAGACCCGATAAAAAAATCTAATTATTTCAAGTTAGTCGGACGATCTTAATTTATTTCCTGAATAACCGTGCATGCATACGACATAATAATATGAATTTACAACACGCTCGAAAAGGCAAATATTTGTTTTAACAAGTTAGTATTTTATTTTTTCTAAATGATTCTATTTCTTATCATCATTCTACCTGTCTGTCAAAGCATTCAAATGAACATTTCTTTATCATAATATCATGTATCGCAGTTCATACAATTCAGACCGGCAAATGTGAACAATAAAATATCACGTTACCCCAGCATAGTGAAATGCACCTTTTGTACAATTGAAAGCAAACGTACCAGTAAATGGGAATAAAATGAAGGGTAGAGAAAGCAATGACAGAGTTTGTAGGATTGTACATCTTACACTACTATTATAAGGTTGATTTTCGAATTCTATAGTGTAACCAGATCTACGTATTTGTTTATGTATTTACGTATACGTTTCTGCTTATCAAAAAAAAAGAAAATACTGTTAAATAAAAAGAATAACTGATAAACACAACAAGCAGTACTAAAACCAGACTTATTATTTACTGCTGTTGTTTATTTACTAAAAGTCTAAAAAAAATACTGAATAAAACACTGAGTTACCTAAATTAGTGTTTTATTTAAAAAACATAGAAGTATAATAAAACTAAGCCAATACATGTTACGGTAAGTAAAAGTACTATTGCAATTGCCATGCGCCTTTTACCTGTGACCATGGCGCCGTCATTGGGGGCGTCGCTCCCGGTGCCCTGCTCGATGATGTGACGCAGGATGCCCTTGTTCTTGCCCGGAGACAGGTCCTCCACCTTCCAGTCTAACATTTCGATCTAAACAATTGAATGTTGCCATTTGAACATTGATTAAAGGCAATGCGAGTAGTTGGTGTATTGTGATACAATTTTTTTTACGGATGGGAAATCATCAAATAACCCCTCCCGCTCTGGGCTGAGCAGGAGGGAGTGTCAGCCTTTTACTGACTAAAACCCATCCATGTTCCTTCCTTTGCCCTTTGTGTTCCAGGGCCGCGGTATCTCTTTCGAACAGTCCCGCAACCCTGGCAGGCGTCGGTCCTTACGGACCCCTTCCTGTTTGCTGACTCTCTTTGAGGCGCGCGTGGAACACGAACGCGCCGTCGACACGGCCTGTCGTCATAAGACGGACGGACGGCGAGCTAGCCCATATCTCACCGTCCACAGGCCCGCGCCTACGGTGGCGACGCCCGGTGCGTCTCCCGCAGCGGCTGAGACGTGAGGCTCTCTCCCTCTCACGTCCCGCACCTCCTTCGCTAGCATGACTGCTTCGCAGAAGGAGGTGACGGCGTCCCATTCACTCTCGCTCCGGACCATGGATTGAACCAGGGCCGGACGCGAGAGGTCGCCGCCGCCGATTGCCGCTACGAGGACACGGCGGTGCTCCGCCCAAGCGGAGCAGACCTGCACAGTGTGCTCCACCGTGTCCTCCGTTCGATCCTCGCAGTGGTGACACCCAGGTATTTCCTCCCGCCCGATTCGGTGCAGGAACCTCCCGAAACAACCATGTCCGGTGAGGACCTGCGTCAGGCGGAAGGTGAGGGCACCGTGGCGCCTCTCTAGCCACTCCTCAAAGACGGGACTTATCGCCACTATTGTGACGTGCCCTGCACGGGGTTGCGACAGTCGCTCTCTCCATGTCGCCATGAGATCGCGCCGGAGATCTGTCCGCTGAGTGACAATTTGCCGCGGCAGCGGAGTTACCCCCCGGCGTTGTGCCTCCACGCGCCATTCGTGCAGGCGCGCGAGGACTATCGCCTCCAGATCACATGGCGGCAAATCGGCAAGGAGGCTCGCCGCCTCGCCGGAGATCGTGCGGTATCCCCGGACCAGTCTTACGGCTACCACCTTTTGGGGCGCGTTCAGGTAGTGGGCGGCTTGCCGCCTCAAGGAACGCGCCCCGTAGAGCCTCCGGCAGGAGACAGAATATACTTAGCCTTGGAAATTTGGAATAGTAAATAAACGATCTAGCATAAGGGCAAGCAGCATACAATGTCCCGAGTACTCGGGACACAGGTCTCTTCTTCGTGAGAGGGTCATACATAATCCACCAGACAGGTCCGTGCATGACCACCATGAGTTAGAATTGATAAATGACACATGTCTTCGAATTTCGGTTCCAGGTCATGCCGGTACCTCACTACGGTTTTCTTTTAACGTTTTGAGAGCAGGGCTGATTAAATAAACTAGACAAAGTCAAGAGCCAGCCTGAATTGGAACTAGCACACAACCTACACATGTAAGTCCGGTTGTTACCAATGGGCCACTGCTCATAAATGCTGTGTGTTGTAGACTAGCCTTGGTTTACCGCCCAACCCTTGCCCGACGAGCCAGCCCGCGCCGCTGAGCAAGTAGCGTTAAATTCCCCTTTAAATAATCCGACCCAGCCAATCTCTAGTTGCCCTCCCCTCAATGACGCACTAAGCCTAGGCCCGAACCCCGCAGGGGGTGCCCTTAGTGACCCGTTCATTTAATGTGAATATCCTTAGTTTGTAAGCCCTGGCTGGGGGCCTTAAAGTAATTTTTGGCCACCACTGGATAGTCCGGTTAAGCAGCATCAACCTAAGAGAGTTGTTGCGCTGCGAGTGGTCCCTTCAAAAAAAAAAAGAGAAAAAAGCTAGCCTTGGAGACTGGAAAATCTTTCCAGCAAAGTATGAGCTATTTAGTTTACGTGAGCACAAAGACGGCGGTTTATTATAGTCGACTACGAAAAAAAAAGGTGTTGTAAGCAACTGTGCAAGGCTCCATTGTTTGCAATATCATTCAATATGCATTCAGGTGTACCAAAAAAAAAAATGTGTAAAGGTCATAGGTCCAAGGAAGTTTGCAAGTCCTTCACATAATACAGTATTCATAAAAGTGCTACATAATATGAATACAATTACTTCAATTAAATAACCAATAAAATAATATTGTAATTTGGAATTATATTTTGGATGGAATACAAATTGTCTGAGATATTTATAAGTATGATAATCACCATCATAGCCTAGCTTTTTCCCAACTATGTTGTGGGATTCCAGTCTAACCAGATGCAGCTGAATGCCAGTATTTTACATCGAGCGACTGCCTCAATGACCTCCACAACCCCGTTTGTACTGGGTAATACGATACCCCTCGGTAAGACTGGCTGTCAGACTTTCGGGCCACTGACTACCTGTAATGACTGTCAAAGATATGCAAATGACAGCCGCTACCAACGGATTAAGGTGCTTTCCGAGGCACGGAGGAAACTCGGTATGTTATGAGCGGTCAGGTCACCCATCCATGGGGCAACCTAGGCAAGCGCGGCTTAACCTTAAGATCGACCCGAGCAGTTGGTATTATTTAGCCACAAGCTCCTAATATGTACATTTAGCCAAAATAACTTCATTTCTTTCTTATTTAAACCATTACTGTTACAGGAAGTTGTGGTGAAAAGAGAAACCAAATATGGATACCAATGTGGTTTTGGCAAAACCATATTTCCTGTCAGAATAAAGTATTTTTAGCAAATAACTGTTCACACCAATCTGTAATCAACATTATATTATTATCTATAGATCATTTTATATGTTCTAGTCAATTACTTTGGAATGTTTTAACTCGATATGCTAGCTACAATACAGCAAAACGAGTGAGAGGAGTACCTAGCTAAGAGATGTGTTACATGTGTTTGTGATCCTCAGCTTTGAGGGAAAGAACAGAGCATACCCCAATGACTTTAATACTTGTGAAGCTCACTGTCAATAGCAGTCATGGGTCATTTGTCTGTAAGATGTCTTGAGTGGTTTTAATAATAGGTGTAAGAGTACCCAGGCACATGTTCTCCAAGTCAATGTGATCATATTTTTGGTCTAGCTAGACCATACTATGGATATGAGAACCTTCTAGTTACATAGATATGTTGGTAACATAACTATAAGTTTTGAATGTTATAACTTCACTTTTAATACCTCCACGAACCCCATACTATTCAATGCATCCATCAGCACATTGTTTTGAGTGCACCACATTGAGCCCTACCGTAGAACTTGAATTTCCACCACCAAAAGAAGTTTAATTTCCCAGCAATCAATTTTGTAGAGTTAATTAGTTTTATGTACAGAACGCTTGGTTGATGGCTTTGAGAATGGTCGGTTTATGTTCAACCACTATGTGGTACTGCTTAAACACAAGCATTCCATAGTTTGTTTTTTGTTGTTTAGATGAATATATATAGTTTAGTCAAACAAATCAGAGGATTGTGGGCCCAACCAATTAGCCAAATAGTAACAATTGTTACTTTGGCAATGGTTGTATCCATGAACTGACAAATAGTTAAAAGAATGATTTTCAAACATCCTGTTTCATAAAGCAGCATGTAAATTCAAGGTCTCATACGAACTCACCTCAAATTGCAGTGTGGAGTTAGGTGGGATCTTGGGTGGACTGCCAGCAGCACCGTAAGCATACTCTGGAGCACACGTCAAGACGCACACCTCCCCCTTCTTCATCGTTGCCACACCAATATCCCATGCTTTGATTACAGAGCCTGAGAAAAGACAATGAGTTATTCTAAATTCATAGGCCAGTATTACAGAGCCTCACTCAAGAGGCAAGCATTACTTTGAACTATGTAGTTTTAATCAGTTGAGAAAAAACTAATAGCTAACAAGAAAATTACATTCAGATTTCCTGTTACACTTCTACATAGACTGTTGCATAGTGGACATGATTTAAATAGGTATAATTACGCCATACAGAAAGGCCTTGTCATTTTCGATTTCATGAGGATTTACAATGACTCAACATTAAATTTTGGAAACATCTATGCAAACATTGAATCAAATGGTTCTCATTATTTCAATGTGTTTGATAAAATTCGGTGCATTTCTAATTCTTCTAGAAAGATTCTCTTAGAAAAATTGGATAAAGATATAAAACAAAATTGTAAAAGGGCTTAGAATTTATTTGTAACTGTAGGTACAAGAGCACGTTTATTAACATCCTAGTAAATGCGGCCTCATATAATTATCTAGGTTATAGATAAATCGATCAAGGTATTCAAGAGGTCAAGTTTAACAAATAATAAGTATTTACAAGAAAATTAATTGAATAAAATATTACCTTTGCCCAAATCGAACTCGAACGGCTGTTTCCTGTCTCTACTGGAGTCGAACTTGGAACCGTCCAGGAGTGTCCCTGTGTAATGCACCGTAACTTGACATCCAGCGTTAGGAGTATCAGTCCCCGTACCCTCTTTGATGATCCTCTTCAACACACCGCGGTCACAAGTCTTTGTGATATCTACGCCTTCATCGACCGTCATGACGGATGATTTTACTTTATTATTTTAGTTACAATTAATCAAAACTGCAACGCGTACGTTGCTAGGACAAATTTTAAACAAATTGATTATTTTTTTCTCGAAACTCAGGATGAGTCGCGCGCCGGCCAATCTTTTTAAATAAATTGCGCACCACAGCACAGATACAACACGAGGAAACGTGGTTTTTGGATTTTTCTAGATTGACTGTGCATACGTCTATCTCTTTCGTTTGTACTAAATAGAAAGAGATAACTTTTATTTTGTATATGAGTAGAAACTGTTAAGACTTATACTGATTATCTGAGCTAAATAGTTAATAAATTGAATATTAAAAAATAAATAAAAAAACAGTTTCTTAATTAAATTAATAATTTTCGGGATCTTTCTTGCACCTTTTTTATCTACTGTGTCTTCTCCGTTTCTTTATACGCAGAAACAAATGTGAACAGGTGAAATAAATTAGATCTACACCTCACTGCCCCCACGCTGGTCATGAGTGGTGACCCACTCTATCAGGCTACACAAACCCATTCTGTTTTCAGTAAAAGCAGCGAATTTTTTAGGTTAGTAGTAGTATGCTGAAAACTTTACAGAATTTTCATAAAATATAAGAATGCAGTTGCTAGCAATATATTGCTTCAGCTGATTACTGCTTGTGGGCTCTGTCACAGAATAAATAGGCTCTGTCTCTAAACATAGGGTTAACTAATTTAAGGCAAGCTAAAGAGGTTTAGAAGTAAAAATTGAAACAGCAGTAATTTATAACAAAGATTCATATTTACAATTCATATAATAAAAAGGTTTCAGTCTTTAGAAGTTAGGTTTACTGATAATGTAAGTACCTGACATTAAACATTTCAATTTGAACACTAGACTGATCAATTTTAAGCATTATTTATGTTATCTTGCATTGTAAAGGGACTATGCTTATTTTAGAATTATTTATATTTTACAGATATTGTAATATTATTTACACCTGAATATAATTAAATACAAGCCACCCTTATAAACTTGTTACAAATCTTATTAAAGTAATGTTTCGCTGAAGAATCAGTGTTGTATTTTTCATCATCTAGAATTATTTAGATTTCTTATCAATACATTTAAGTCTTTTTTATTACAACCATAAATAAAAATTCTACTAACAATTGTAAGGACATTTAGTTACATAATATCTATAAAAATTTGATGAACTTTGAGACAATAGTTTATCGGCTGGGCCATTCTTCCATTCATCTGAACCATCACAACAATCACAGATACCATCATTTACTTGACTTGATGGTATCTTGTTGGGGGACACCGACCTGGCCCTGTATTGAGTCTCACAGAAAAAAGTTCCGTTCACACACGCACTTGTGCTGGGTTCATCAGTCCCATCCTCACAATCACAGTACTCATCATTCACCTGCTCGAAAGGTATTCTTTGGTCTGATTGTAAACAAGTGAATTCGTTCTGATTATTTGGTCTGTATTTTGACATATGGGAGTACAATACACCATGAATTATGCCGTTTATGTTTATAAACTTATCAGCTTCAGATCGCAGGTGTGTGTAGGCTTCCACTTTCGCATGATCCAGTTCCAGATCCAACACTGGTGCGACTCTGCTATTATTGCCGGCTTCCGACGTTATAGCTAAGAAAAAGTACAGCTGATAAAGTATGAAACATATCACCATACACAGAGTTAGAATTATGATGTTCTTCTTCTTTTTAAGACCCATCATGCCACTCATTAAGATACAAGTCCACTCACTGCACTCTTTCAGTATTTCTACAGTAATTTACCGATATTATTGAGTAAACACGGAAATAGGAAACCAGTGAAATTTACATTACGGACGGTAACAACTTAGAACATTCACAGCGACTTGCCTTTAACGGACTATCCTTTTCTTTTCGTATTAGAAAGACGTGATAGAAACAGTAAATAATGCAACTGATAACAATTTGTCATCATGGAACGCGTGTAAAAAAAACATGTCACAAGCAGAAATTGACAGTAGGTACGTTTCAATCCACAATATTATATCTTGGTTTTTACTGTCACGTGGTTTTGATTCCAATAAGGTGTAATGTACAGGTTTTAAAATTACTTTCTTAGGAATCATTCAGCTTCGCCGGAAATCATATATTACTAAGGAATAAGATTGCTTTTTCTTTCGTTTTTTTCACTTGAAAGGGGCAAAGAATACTACGATAAACACTGCTTGAAATGATTTTTGATGCAACAAACAAAATTTGTCAGTCATTCTGTCAAGTGTCAATCAAAATTGACATATTTGATGTTAGTTACGTCATAAACGGGTAAATAAAAAGTGCTTTTATTGATGATGAATAAAATTTCTCTTGCTGTGAAAAGTTAAACTGAATATTAAAATAAACCAATCTGTGCCTGTGATTTTATTTAAATGTCGGAGATATAAGAAAGTCATCATGGATTTCTTGACGGTGGACCGTCAAGTATCGTCCTCTTCTGATAAAAAGGGGGACGAATCTGAAGCGAATGAAGATCTTGAGGTAGATTCTTATTGGTTTTATTTACGTATTTTCTAGAGTTTCCTTTTATCACTATGTCTGACTGAAGCCAGATCTCATAGTTTCCATGTGGGCCGAAAAGCTGCTTGACCTATAAAACTCCTTTGTTTCATGCTTTACATTTAAGGCTCAGACCAACTAAAAAAGGAAACACTAGGAAACCTATTTTTGTAGGTCTGAGAGGAAAGGAATGTTTTAATTTGGATAGATTTAGATGCTGCTTATATCTGAACCTTTTGACTGACTCATTGTATGTATGTTTAGTAGGTAGTAAATTTATGTATGAACATTTGAAGTTCGTTTACATTCAGAAAAAGCTGTTTGCATTGAATAGTAAGTCTAATGTGCTACTTAAGATGTATTAGAACTCTTTGATGATGGTGCTTCGAACTTCGCTTGTCATAAAAAAAGTGCGCAAGTGTCAGGGCATGCAGCACAAGATGGTGAGTTTTCTGTGGAGACACGCCACGGTTGAGACCTGAGCTATCCAGGATATCCTGAGCTATCCCCATGTGTAGAGATTGTGACTGATCGTATAGAGATTTCCAAGTCGGCCACAGCAAATTATGCCCAGGTGGAAGGCTTTCAGACTCAATCGAACCATCATGGGTATATGGGATAGACGATCAATGAAGCCATCATGGGCTTTAAGCAGCTCACAAAAATGATTTTGAGTATTTAAGGGAAAAAATCTATTATATTCACTGCTGTTTTTCTAGCTTATATCCAATATTTTTTGTAAAGTATGTCAACTTAGTGAAGTCTCACTTTAATAATAAACCTAGACAGTACATATAAAACAAAATCCTCTACACTACACAGACACACATGTTTCCTCCCACAGACAGTATAGGCTGATTTTACAATTTTAGCGCCAGCAAAAGCAATGCGGAAATAACCAACAAATGCAATGTTATTTAAGGTGGACAATTCAAAGAGTGTGCTGCTAAAGATAGCAACACTGTATGCAGAGCAGTTAATGAGTGACCTCATCTTGGAGGTTGGAGGTCATGGCTACCCAGCTCATCGGCTGATATTATGTGCTAGCAGTGAAGTGTTTCAGGTATTATTTTTTTCAGTTTATCCTGTTTCATTAGTTTGATGCAATTTAAAAATAAAACCAGCCAATTGCGAGTTGGACTTGGGCATGAAGGGTTTGGTACCATTGTAGTATGCAACTTTTAATTTATTTTTACTATTTATTGTTAAAGTGGCAACAGAAATACACATTCCGTGAGAATTTCAACCGTCTACCTATTACTGATCATCAGATACAGCCCGCTGACATACCGACGGACGGACAAAGGGACAGCAGAGACTTAGTAATCGGGTCCAGCTGGTTACCCTTCGGGTACGGAACCCTCAAATAATCTGGTCTGTCCGTGTGTCCGCAGGTTACTCGTAGCTCAAAGACTCTTGGTACTAGAAAGCTGAAATTTGGAATGAATATACAATTTTTTTTTCTCCCATACTTGGGATGTAATGGGATATATCTTTAAAGAATATTGCGAGTTTATTCAAATAATTTTTCGATTATGGGATTTGTTTGTGAAATATTATGCTATAAAGTGCTAATTTTTGTTAGACTCGAATGTTGCCCCCCTCTACCAGCTAAATGGTTGTGTTTGGCTACATATTAACGAAGTTAAAAGGAAAACTATCACAGCTAAGTCAGTAGTAAGCTTTACAAGTTTAAGTAATATTCGACCAACTTATAAAATGTACTTGGATAACATTTTTTATAAACTTAATGTATGGGAGCACAAGTTTTTCAACTGCAAATGTAAGTTTTTTTTATTTTTATTATTACAGTAAAAATCATCGTTCGGGGGCAAATCGGATCGTAGGAAGTGGATTAAATAAACGTATTGATAATTTTTATTAAACATAGTTAATCCGCATATTTTGATGGGCAACTACGTAACTCTACATTGTGCGTGGCCCGACACGCACTGGGGCGATTTTTTTTTTAATTGCCGACGAAACAGTTCTATGAGGTTCGGAATGGTATTCTAAATTTATACGGTAACAGTTTGTACGTCAATGTCCCTTCCAGCCTGTGTAAGGCCAATAATTCAAAATTTGGTTGATGCCTGCTTACACTAAAACTAGGTGAAACTTCAATTAAGAGGGCCCTTCCCGGCGCGTCTATCGTCAACGCGAGCATGGTCAAAAAGCTTGTTATTTCATCCAGAGCCACAGCGGTGATTTTCTTTCAACTCCCCCGTCTTACCCCGCCCCGTCCCCGCACAACTCGTCTCCCACGCACTTCATACCGCCTAACGCGATGACATAGAACGAAAAATTGTGTGCGAAAATTTCTTAAACTTGTTCCAGGAAATACGTGTTTTTGAATAAGTCTTACAAGTGTGTGAAATAAATATTTGTCATTAAGAATCTGCATTATATGTACAAGGAGAAATCGAGATGTTTTCTTTATTTTTACAGTTTATGAGTACATTATGGACGGCGAAAGTTCATGTAAAATTTGTGCAACGGGCTTATACTGAATTTGTTTCTACTTTATTTTTATTTTTTTCAACCATAGAAACCTAGATATAGTGCACAAAATACCTGTTAGTTCAAAAAATTCAAAGATGTATAACAACGGTATAAACACGTACGAGCGTTTGTATGAAAAGTATGACGGGTTGGCCACTCTTAATGCTTAAGACTTAGTTAAATGACAATGCATAGTATTTTGTCAATAATTTAGGTTTTGGTTGGTGTAGTGTACTAAGTGTCAGGGAGAATGAGCATTATTCATCTGCCCAGCCTTGTCCCAACTATGTTAGGGTCGGCTTCCAGTCTAACCGGATGCATCTGAATACCAGTATTTTACATGGCGCGACTGCCTATCTGACCTCCACAACCCAGTTAGTACTGGGTAATACGATACCCCTTGGTAAGACTGGTTGTCAGACTTTTTGGGCCACTGCGACTACCGTAACGACTGTCAAAGATCTACAATTGACAGCCGAGACCAACGGCTTAACGTGCTTTCTGAGGCACGGAGGAAACTCAGTATGTAATGGGCGGTCACCCATCCACCGACCAACCTAGGCATGCGCGGCTTAACCTAAAGATCGACCCGAGTGGCTGTTATTATTTTGCCACGAGCTCCTCACAAATGAGCATTATTTTTCTAAATATTTTTAATTATGCACACAATACTTTGACACGTAATTTTTAGTGTTGCATTTAATGCCTAGTATTGTAAGATTTTCATATATACGTCATTATCATCTTCCAGCCCTTGTTCCATGTTACTTGGGGTAAAGGGGTAAAAATGGGAACCTATTACTAAGACTCCACTGTCCGTCTGTCTGCCTGTCTGTCACCAGGCTGTATCTCATGAACCGTGATAGCAAGACAGTTGAAATTTTCACAGATGATGTATTTCTGTTGCCGCTATAACAATTATAAATACTAAAAACAGAATAAAATAAATATTTCAGTGGGCCATACAAAAAAGGTGTTTTTGTGTTTAGATAATTGTACGGAACCCTGCGTGCGCGAGTCGCACTTGGCTGGTTTTTCTTTAATTCTCTGCTGTCAGTCGTCACGCTATGATTTATTGTTACAATATTGATGAACTATTTGTCATGTCCAGGTGATGTTGATGAACCGTGAGTGGAGTGAATGGCGAGAGAGTCGCATCGTGCTGCAAGAGACCCCCACGGCAGCTTCAGTGTTTCCACACTTTCTTAAGTAAGTAGTCTGCAGAGGTACCAATGCAATGTCAGAAGAAATTCTCATGATGATTTATAAACATACCATCATTATTCTTATTTATTTTTCAAATGTATTAAATAAACCGCCCATGTGCGAGTCAGACTCACGCAAGAAGGGTGCCATTACAATCTAAAAAAAACGTTTGTTGTATGGGAGCCCCCTTTAAATATTTATTTTATTCTGTTTTCTGGTATCGCGGCGGTAAATTAAGCTAAAGCCTGGTGACAGTCAGCCAGACAGACAGACTGACAGTGGAGTCTTAGTCATAGGTCCCGATTTTACCCCTTGGGTAGGGAACCCTAAAAATACACAACAGTAGTAACATAACTGGTGAAGTGGTTGAATTGTTCTGCCTAATCTTGCAGGGGTTACCTACTAGCGTGATTTTATGTTATTGTTGGTATACTTATGTCATGTTTGTTTAATTTAACCTATCAACAAACCAAGTAACCTTTGACAGGCTTATTTCGTTTTTCTAGCAATAGTTACATACAATTTTTACATTGTTCCAGGTATTTTTATACTGGGCAGATTAGAATATCTCATCATACAGTGTTACCAGTGCTTTCTCTTGCTGATAAGTATAATGTTAAGGTAAATAAAATAGGTACTAAACAATATTTATACATATTAATGTTGAAAATAGCAGAGTAATATTTTTTTGGTTGATCACATAGATTTTAAGGACATCTCTTTCATTGAACCCTCGAAAGTTACACTTTGTCCATAGGTACCTCATCCTACTGTTTACAAGTTAAGGCTATATATAAAACATACAAAGGATTTGACGTTGCTTCGTGGCTTGTTCTTCGTGACGTAATTATGCCTAGAAAGACGTTGCGCTATCGTGGAAATGAACGACTTGCGTCGTTAAACTTTTCGACCAGCCACCGCCGCTGCACGGCTAATCACAGGAAATAATGGATCCATCCATTTGTTTTCATTATTGGCGCAAGATTACATCGCTAGTTTTCACGAACCGTGTGGCAATTGTTTATGATGCACGTCGAAGACTTTCACGACACGACATCGCATCGGTACACGACGATGTCGTTCGTGTGTATGTTTTTTGGCCCTAAGGTTTCTAAATCTAATACAGCTCATGAATTTCCTCAGGATCTAGTCGCCCTTTGCCTGGGCTACATGTCACAGCACATCGCGCAAGCTGCCAAGCGCGCCCAGCTCATCTCCTGGATGCAGTACACCATGGCGTGTGGACACAATGACGTCGCTAAGGTACCTACTGGTTTTAGTCATGTGCTATTTGGAAGAATAGGCCTTTTTTGTATGTTCAGCCTGCTGCGCTGTAGTACCAAATCAAATCGTTTATTTGTGATACATGGGTTACATGCAGATGTTCATTACATAATTATATACTAATAATGTTCATTCCATGATCAGCTACTTGGGCATACAAATTATTATATAACATAATGAAAATATGAGTCTAATATTCTAATGATTTGATATAAATTCCAATTCACATCTATTCTATACAAATAAATAAAATTGAAGTGTCTCTTTGTAATATCAAAATAACAGCTTTTTACTGAATGCAAATGAAAATAAGTATATACGGTAATTATAACAAAAACTCTTTTATTTTTCAATTTTTATCTGTTTTTCTTTCTGTCTGTTTGTTCCGGCTAATCTCCGAAACGGCTGGGCTGATTTTGACGGGACTTTTACTGGCAGATAGCTGAAGTTATAAGGTCAAGCTACTTTCATTTTAGAAAAATAGTTAGGGATCCGTGCAAAAAAAATAAAACCCTTGAAATTGTTGACAAAATCCGATTTTAAAAAAGAAGGTAATAATTTCACGCGAACGAAGGTTGGGGGCAACAGATAGAAATATAAAAAAAAACTGCTGAACTTATCCACCATAACGCCACAATAACAGCTTTGACAAGTGGCAATTGCTTTCAAAAAGGCCTTATTTCTACAACTATCAACAATCAGAAAAAAAATTCAGTAGCATATTTATGTAAATCCAATTAACCTTTTGAACTCCAGAGTATAAACACACGCGCGTGCCCTCCACGCCAAGCCACAATTTCACCTACCATTTTATCACAAATTTATGTGTGTCGTTTGGCGTACAGGGAACGCGCTTGCTTGTCACGTATATGTGATGATGGCGGTCAAAATATTAAAAAAAAACGGTTGTTAATATTTCGGACAGAATGTTACTTAGTTTTAGAGGATTTAACAAGACCCTTAACGAAGACAAAAGGCACTTATTTTCGCCGTCATTGCGATCATTTTTTTGTTCTAGATCTATACCATAGGTACCTGGGAACCTTCTAGTTACGGAGACATTGAGGGATATTGAGGGTCAAAGTTTCAACTCTTCACAAGTTTTTTTCGTTTAAACATGTTTTTAATGTAGGATTTTTACTTTAAACACCTCCACGTTCCCTGTACTATTCAATCCATCCATCAGCACAATGTTTTGAGTGCGTAACATCCTATCATAAAACGTGATTTTCACCCAAAAAAAAAGTCGTTTCCCAGCAATAATTTTTGTGTAATGTTACTTAGTTTGATGTACATAATGCTTGGTTGACGGCTTCGTTAAGGGTCCGCTTACACCCTGTATGGTCTTTTTTTTTTTACCGATGGGATATCATCAAATAACCCCTCCCGCTCTGGGCTGAGCAGGAGGGAGTGTCAGACTTTTACTGACTAAAACCCATCCATGTTCCTTCCTTTGCCCTTTGTGTTCCAGGGCCGCGGTATCTCTTTCGAACAGTCCCGCAACCCTGGCAGGCATCGGTCCTTTCGGACCCCTTCCTGTTTGCTGACTCTCTTTGAGGCGTGCGTGGAACACTCGCGCGCCGTCGACACGGCCTGTCGTCATAAGACGGACGGACGGCGAGCTAGCCCATAGCTCACCGTCCACAGGCCCGCGCCTACGGTGGCCGGGGGCCACCACGTGGCCCCCGATGCCCGGTGCGTCTCCCGCGGCGGCTGAGACGTGAGGTTCTCTAACTCTCTCGTCCCGCCACCTCCTTCGCTAGCATGACTGCTTCGCAGAAGGAGGTGACGACCCTGTATGGTCTAGCTAGACGTTCTTTCTTTCCGCATTCAACGGAACCCTAAATCATAATTTTAAAAACACCACAAACAAGTGGATTTGGAGCGATTGATGACAGAGTCCTCAAAATATCAAGAAAAGAAATAATAGATTTTATAACTGAAAATTGTTATGGAAATCCGAAAATGAAGTATACAATAACGAAACGCGAATTTATTACTCACCAAAGCGTATGTAAGTTACGCATAGTAAAATTGCTCCTTAGGCCCGGACTCTAGCGGGCCTGTGGACGGTGAGCTATGGGCTAGCTCGCCGTCCGTCCGTCTTATGACGACAGGCCGTGTCGATGGCGCGTTCGTGTCCCACGCGCGCCTCAAAGAGAGTCAGCAAACAGGAAGGGGTCCGTAAGGACCGATGCCTGCCAGAGTTGCGGGACTGTTCGAAAGAAATACCGCGGCCCTGGAACACAAAGGGCAAAGGAAGGAACATGGATGGGTTTTAGTCAGTAAAAGTCTGACACTCCCTCCTGCTCAGCCCAGAGCGGGAGGGGTTATTTGATGATGCCCCATCCGAAAAAAAAAAAAAAAGGCCCGGGCTCCGCCAAGACGAGCGAAGCGGAGGTGTGTAAACCAACCAATTAGCAATTACGTTGGTTGAAATCTACATCGCGTCTCTTTTCTCTCCTGTGATTGGTCAAGTCTTGCACATCTCCTCTCCGCTCCCCCCGTCTCCACTTTGATGGGATCCAGGCCTACGGGTTGCCATCCATTATCACCATAATCTATTACTGATGTATATTTGACCCCTATTGTTGACTAAAAGCCAACTACAACACAGTTGGGAAAAGGTTATGCAGATGATGACACTGACTCTCACTTGAACTCTGCAGGAATGTCAGAATTTCGTGAAGTGGAACCTGGAGTGGGTGTGGTCGGACAGTGACCTCAGCGAGCTGGAGGGGGAGACGTTGGTACAGCTGCTGCAGCAGAGTGACCTAGTGCTGCACAACGAGATGAGTGTGTACAGGTAACTTTATCAGCTTACATTATCCGTGCGATTAAGATATACTAGCTTGTTGCCCGCGGCTTCGCTCGCGTTTTGGTCGGAAATTATCCCACGGGCACGTTGTAAATATAGCCTATAGCACTCGGGGATCATTATCCCCTTAGATTCCTATTAGTGAAAGAAATTTGAAAATCGGGTCAGTAGATCCAGAGATTACCCCCTACATACAAACTTACAAACAAATTTTACCTCTTTATAATATTAGTTTATATAGAAAAAACCGACTAGTATCCATATCCGCACGCAAAATACGCGCTTAGACGTGGAGTTGCGGACACCAGCCCGCTATACAATACAATATCCGTCGAGCAGTAGCCCACCAGAAACAACACCCGTCTATTTGGAGGACCCTCCTTTTTATAGAGGATGATTAACTTAACACAAAAAAAAACCAGTTTGTATAAGTAGTCGTGTTTTAAGTTCAATACCCAACACGTCTGCGGAGTCTCACTAGCTAATTTAGTTCGACCTTATAGGATTATCAGCAGAAAAAATATTTATGTAAATGTTTCTCTGAATCGGCATCGCGCCTCTACCTAGAGGCGGTTTCGATGAAATCTTGGTGTCAGGACCGTTCAGCTTTCCAAATAAACTGCAATAATTCTAAGCCACATCAATATGTCCGCAGGTTCGTAGTACGGTGGCTGAACAAGCAACGCGAGCGTCTGTCTGCGAGTGACCTCACTGAAGCGGAGTTCAAGGTGCACTGGGAGTCTCTCGTCGCAGCCGTCTTCTCACATGTCAGGTCAATATTACTATTATTATATATCCCATAAAATGTTTATTAAGGTTCATTGGTTAAAGTTATCAAGGCTTTTGTAAAGAAATCTTAAAAACTGGTTGACACCTAGCAATAGTAGTCACATAGAGTTGTTCTTTTTTTTAACTTTTCGGCGACAGAAATTACGCTCTCTAACTCGGAACTTTTACCAAAACAAAGCGCTAAAATAAGCTGAATGCTGTAGAAGATCCGTGTCTCGGAAAGTACAATTCGTCCCATCTGTCATTTGTAGATCTTTGACAGTTGTTACAGATAGTCAGTGGTCCAGAAAGTCTGACAGTCAGTCTTACCAAGGGGTATCGTATTACCCAGTGCTAACTGGGTTGTGGAGGTCAGATAGGCAGTCGCTCCATGTAAAATACTGGTATACAGCTGCATCCGGTTAGACTGGAAGCCGACCCCAACATAGTTTGGATAAGGCTAGTCAGATGATGATTGCAGAAGATACAGTACATGAAAAGAAGAAAAACACATAAAATCTTTTTAAGATTGAAGTTAAACTTAGCAGGGTTTTTTTGCTTATAATGTGCGGTAAGTCAATCCATGTGCGCAACTGTGGCAACACAGAGTGATTACTAGTCGTCCACCAGAGCTTGATCAAGCTCTAATGAGTTTATTCAATAGTAATGTTTGGTAAACTAACTACCGACGAGGGAGCGAATGGTGCTGTCTAACTCAAAATTTCTGATGATTTGTGTGATTAGTAAAATTATAGTGTGATTCATAGGCAACTTTTTTTTTTCGGATTTGTAATCATCAAATAACTCCTCCCGCTATGGGTTGAGCAGGAGGGAGTGTCAGACTTTTACTGACTAAAACCCATCCATGTTCCTTCATCGCCCTTTGTGTTCCGGGGCCACGGTATCTCTTTCGAACAGTCCCGCAGCCATTCTTAGGCACCTGCTGTTATCTTACACCCGCTCCCCAGATATAACTAACAATATTGTGTTTCAACAACAGATTCCCGATGATGTGTCCGAACCAGCTGGCGAAGCTCCTGCTGTGTCCCCTCACACAGGAACATAAGGACTTCTTCATGGAGCGGATGGCCATCGCCATGAGCTATCAGTCAGGTAGCTGCATTATTTCCTGTTAACATTAACACAGACCAAGAACTCTATGCCTTCCAGTGAGCGATGAACAGCCTGCTGTGGATGATGTATGTGGGATTCTACCCTGATAAAGTGCCAAAGCAACTGGTGGGTGGTTATCTGAATAAGCTTGTATCTTTGATTCGGTGAAATAGACTTTGGTAACGAGGAGACTAAAGCTCATTGCACACGCATAATAAGCACTGCACGTGATCGGCGACACCTCAACTCATTTTCACTAGTTGATCCCGATCCGAGACGATACCATTACGTACGGTACTTGGCCTCTAACGGCACGAGTTGAGGCGATGCTGAATTGATCCTTAACCAGCTTCCTCCTCACCAGGTCAATACGAGCGCGTGTCCGAAGTGCAGCAAACGGAGGCAGGTCGCATGCTCTTCACGCCGCGCCTCTACACCGAGGACACTTGGGGCTCAGTCCTGGCCGTAGACAACTTCCATTCCCTGCCCTGCTACCACACCAGGACCTTCATCTTCTCTACCAGACCCTCGATAGCTGACGTGGCTCCTCAGGATAAGCTGACGGAGTGGACTGTAGATTTGTACCCGAAGGGAGTGTGGTTCAGGAAGAGTTTGCTGATCGTGTGGGCTGGGACTTATGATGTGAGTATGTTTGTTGCCTTCAGCTTTTTAGGAGAACTTTCATCTTTGTTGGTGCAGCACTTTTGATGTTCCTCTGTTCAGTGCTTGCTCCTTGATTTTCTTATACGTCTTGTGCTTTGTTTCTTCACGTATGTCATGGATCACTGGTCACTTTTGTTTGGGTTATTATAATTCGTCAGTATTTGTTGTAAAAAAACTGACCCAAAGCTACCTATTATTGCACATATTTGGTTTTGCTTGTGGCGTTCGGCAAACTCTGTTCATCTACGGTCTATGATAATGGGTTTCGGTCGTCTCGGCACAATTACAGCTAAAAGTAGTGCAGCTTTTCCCCAAACGTATACACGGTGGAAGCCGGACATCGACGCACACACTAACCCTCGTGTTCTGTACATCATACCGAAATCTACATACAAATTATTCGTCGGTAATTAAAAAAAAAAAAAAAACGTTCAATTGCGAGTCGGACTCGCGCATGAAGGGTTCCATACCATCGTAGTCGGGAACCCCCTTTAATTGTTAATTTATTTTATCTTTAATAATAATTGTGTTATAGCGGCAACAGAGATACACATTCTGTGAAAATTTCAACTGTGTACCTATTACGGATCATAAGCTATAGTTCGTTTCAAACTTTATGGCGGCTCGGAAGTTAGCTGCGAGTGATAGTCTGCGCATTATACAGTCAAGACGATGCTTCTTCGGGGCTGATACCTAAATTTGTGTTCTGCACAGCTTTACGTTAGATATTCTGATCCGCCATAAAGTGTGAACCGTTATACCTGCGCAAACCGTCACTCGCAGCTAACTTCCGAGCCGCCATAAAGTTTGAACAGAACTATACAGCCCGTTGACAGACGGACGGACGGACAGCGGAGGCTTATCCCTAAAATATCACCAGATTCCTACAAAACAGGAGATTTTTTTTTAAATCGTGTGTCGATGTCCTTTCACCCAGTATGTTGTGCCGAATCATTTGTGTAGAAACCCTTACGGTGCGCCTTTATTCGTCGCGACCTTCATTATTAAGTTGATTTGTGTTGTCCAGCTGTGTCACGTCACGTTTGCTAAACACCTGTATAACATGAATTTCATTAAAATTATACAGGGTAACTTTATCTACCATAGCAAATTCGCATATAGAGGTCATTTACTAATTGTTAAACCTTGATCGGAAAGTTTTTTAAGTATTTTTCTTATTTTTTTATTGAGCGTAATATCTTATTTTTTAACCCTATTTTGAGAGTATTTAAGACGTATTTTAATCACAAATGTTTATGCCTACCAACCAGGGTTGTTGCGAACATCAGTATTAGCATCAGCATCCGCTGAACTTCAGCATCATTTTCTACATCAGCATCAGCATCCGCGATGATCGATGCTGATTATTAATGCTGAATTTCGAGTCGCGTGACATGACTGCAGAGGAGGCGGGGCTTATATCACGTGTAGTTTTTGCTTGCGACTTTTGACTAATCAAAGGGTCGACCGCGGGGATTGCGATTGCAAACAAACACAAACTTGTCGCATTACGTTATAATTCGTCATTGCGTGTGAAAGTTTTAGATTTTTTTGTAAACGTTAAGTTTGGTGATTAAATTTCAATGGTACATTTCTCCTGTTTTTTTAAGAAAATAATTAAAATCAGCATCATCATCCGCTGATGTCAATGATAAAAGGTCAACATCAGCATCAGCATCCGCTGATGTGAAAAAAATATGCATCAGCAACAACCCTGCTACCAACAAATAAAAAAAAACTTAAATAATGGAAAAACTGACGTTATGAATGCTTGAATGCCAAATTTTGGAAAAATGTCAATAAAATATAAAAATGGACATATCTCCTAAACTATAAAACTTTAGTTAGGGAAAGTAAGGTCTAATAATTAGCAAATGACCTCCTCTATATGCGAATTTCCTATGGCGGGTCCAGATCCAGTCACCCTGTATATTCCATATTAATAAGTCTTTAGGATTTCTAAGCAAATAATTTCCTTTATCATTAGCTGCTGTGTTGTTATTGAGTGTTTGCTTATAACTTACAAGTATATTATTATTTATTTAAAATTCATTAGTATTTTACTTGCAGGATTATACGGGCCTAAATGTTGTTAAACTAATAATAATGCGTTTTACAAACGCTGTCCATTCGCTTCCAATTAATTTATATCACAATTGTATCATTTACGGCACTTCAAATTTCTTCCGTCGATAAGTTATAGTAGAGTGAAGTAGTATGTGTACATTAACCGGTTATTTCGTTTTCTTGCCCTAGCCTTTTTCCCCCCGAACGCGTCGAGGCTCAGGGCGGGTACGTACGGTCATCACAAGTGATTGTTCAGCCATCATTAGACTAGTTTTGTCGCGAAAGATTGCACAAAATCTTTTGTTTTAACATGTTCTTCTCTGCGGAGTTCCTCTAGCTAATTTAGTTTGAACTTCAATTTGCCTTTATTGGAACCCTACATTCTTCAGAAACATTTGCGTTACATTTTTTTTTTCGTATATGTCTCAAGACGATTAGCGGTCAGAAATATTCATTTATTGTTTAACACTATTTAAGAATGGTTGGCTTAACGATTATTTGGTTCGATTGTATGTATGTATGACAGATTTTAATATATAGGCCAGCCTGAGAAAAAATAATTGACATTTCAATTCATCTATAGATAGATATAAATTCCGCATAAAACAACACGAAACGTAGATGTAAATCCAAAGTAAACTTTCAAACGAACGGTGATAGAAAATGTAAAAAAAATAATTAAATAATTATTACAAAAAACGGAAACAAAAGTTAACAGAGTATGAAAGCGAAATAAAAAGACTGATGGAATAAAAGATAGAATTTTTTCCTTTGATTTTCAGTTACATACAGGGTGTAACAATACCCTTAACGAAGCCGTCAACCAAGCATTCTGTACATCAAACTAAGTAACTTTAAAAAATATATTGCTGGGAAACGTATTTTTTTTTGGGGTGAAAAATCACGTTTTACGTTAGGGCTCAATGTAACGCACTCTAAACATTGTGCTGTTGGATGGGTTGAATAGTACAGGAGTCGTGGAGGTAAAAAGCTTACATTAAAAACATGTTTTTAAAAAAATGGTGTAAACGTTGGAAGTTTGACACCCAATATCTCCGTAACTAGAAAGTTTCCAGGTATGGTCTAGAACAAAAAAAAATGATCGCAATGACGTGGAGTACAAGTGCCTTTCGGCTTCGTTAAGGGTCTTGTTACACCCTTTATATGGTTTTAGATGCCTACAGACTTTCACCATTTAGCACATGTCCTAACGCCGACGAGAAAGCAACTACCTGTCGACAATTATCTCCCTCAAGAAATGTACAAAAGATCCCGTGATAGTAAAAGAAATTCATTTAAAATGAGACGTGTCATCGAATTAATAGTTGGTCGTTGTCTGATGACACTGCCCTGTCGTTTTCATTTGCTAGTTTTACCTCGCTAGTATTTGTCGGAGGGACAGGGGCTTCAGTCAAGACATCGGTATTCTCAATCGACATAATGGCGCAAGTCTGTAGGCACAACGCGCAACAAGGTCTACAAGGTGTCATCTCCTAGGTGCCGGAGGTGGTGCTGCGAACTGTGCGCATCTCCATCACGTGTCAGAACTGCCCCGAGTACACCGTCAACCAGTACGGCGAGACTGAGCAGCTGGAGCCTGATGTCAGGGTTAAGGTTAGCTGCCTAGTTTATTTTATGTCAAAGATGTCTTGAAGGTGACAAATAAAAGTGGGCCTGTGGACGGTGAGCTATGGGCTAGCTCGCCGTCCGTCCGTCTTATGACGACAGGCCGTGTCGACGGCGCGTTCGTGTTCCACGCGCGCCTCCAAGAGATGTCAGCAAACAGGAAGGGGTCCGAAAGGACCGATGCCTGCCAGGGTTGCGGGACTGTTCGAAAAAGATACCGCGACCCTTTAACACAAAGGGCAAAAGAAGGAACATGGATGGGTTTTAGTCAGTACAAGTCTGACACTCACTTCGCTCCGCCCAGAGTGGGAGGGATCATTTGAAGGTGTCCCATCCAAAAAAAAAACGGTAGCAAATAATCATACTTCAATATAGTGTGTACATGTATTTTCCTCTGGGGTTACATTGTCACTTATGAGATATCTTCCGTGATTTTGAATTATCGGGAGCTCACAATTATTGAAAATTACGGAAAATATTCCGTAAGTGACAGTATACAGCTTGTAACAGAAAGGGTATAATCATATGGAATGCTGTGGTACGGACCATCAAACTGAACAACTTTCTCTATGGCACCACCATCGAAATCGTAAAAAAATAATCAGCTGTCCCATACTAAATTTCAATATCTACTCGACCCAAATGTGTGGGACAGCTGATTATTTTTTTACGATTTCGATGGTGGTCCCATAGAGAAAGTTGTTCAGTTTGATGGTCCGTACCACAGTATTCCATATGATTATACCCTTTCTGTTACACGCTGTAGTTGTAGTTATGAAACAATAAACTGTGTAAGCTTAAAACAGTGTTTAACTTTCCTCTCTTGATCAAAATTAATCATCCAGAAAAACAAAAGAGTATAATATCGTGTAATGACCATCAGATCGGTATCCTGGTGTGGGGTGTGCAGAAGGGAGTCGAGCATGTGTCCTCCGTCGTAGAACGAGTGCATCGCTTCTCACCACAAAACAGGTAGATAGATAGATAAACCATTTCTTTAGCGCGCACAAAAGACATAGCACAACACACAGAAGAACAGGTCAGGGGGATACTATGATGCCTTAAAGCAGAAGTCATTCCAGTGTGGGAAAGAGACAGAGCTATACAGGGGGACTAAAATGGCTGCTTTATCAGAATCATAATACGAATCACATTAAAAATTTTAAACTCTTAAAATGGACTTTGTGTCATAACCATACAGACCATTTTAAGAATTTTAAATTTTTAACGTGATTCATATTATGATTCTGATAAAGCTTCCATTTTAGGCCCCCAGGTCTCCTAGCGCCATCTCTTTTACACACTGGATTTATTCCTGCTTTAAGACGTCACGGTAGGCCACCTGGTCAGTCCTCATCTTCGTCCTGCCCTCGTCCCATGTCACTTGAGGTCGGCGCAACACCTTTTTTTCTTCCATACTCCTCTGTCAACAAACGCGCTATCATTTACTCCTTTTTCTTTCAAATCATTCCCCACTCAATCCATTCAGCGTTTCCGTGGTGTTGCTCTCCCTCTCCATCTACCATATTCATCACTCTTTTAGTCACAGGCGATTCGTTATCATCACATGCCCATACCAAGACAGTCGATTCCCTTTCAACTCTTCTGTGACTGGCGCAACTTTCAAACTTCCTCTAATATACTCATTCCTTACTTTATCCATTCTTGTCACACCACACGTCCACCTCAACATTCTCATCTAAGGGCCCATCCATAAATTACGTCACACGAATTTCATGATTTTTTTACCTCCCCCTGTTCTTGTTACAGCTGGTCACATTTGTGAGACTCCGCCCTCCCTAGTTTGATGTCACATATTTTCAGTTTTATATATTCATACAGACAAGATTTGAAAATATTTTTGAATTTTTCGTTAATAGTTACTTAGAGATATTAGATTTAAAAAATGTGACGTCACGAAATTTACGACCCCTCCCACCCCTTGTCTCACAATGTCACACTTCGTCGACCCCCTTCCCTTCCCTCTCTTATGGATGGCTCCTAATGGATATAAAGACGCCCGACTAAACATGTTATCATCGTCTATTCTACTTTATATCTTGAGGCTGTAATGTAATGTCTTCTGTTCGTCCTACTTCTTGTTTTTCTCCTAATGCGGGTACCTTTAAATGTGTTAGTGACCAGGTTGTCTCATCGTGTGACGCCTGCGCAATAAGTCGTTATCTGTCAGTCAGATTCTCATTTTCTCTCTTCAGCCATTTGTTAGCACGTGTAAAATTTCCCGCAGGGTACTGAACATAGACGGAGCCTTAGACTTCGACGAGCTGAACACTCCGCTGTACTCGCCCGCGCCGGACAGCAGCGCGTACACGCGCGAGGTGTCGCCGCAGCCCGCGCCCGTCAGCAACAAGTACACGCCCTGCGACGGGTAATATACTATGCCGCTACTCGTGGTAGTCGCAGTCATGAAAAGTGACAGTAGGACGGTGAATCGTCTCATCTCGCTCTCACGTTTTATAACCGCGACTGCTACGATGAACGCACGTTGTCTTATTGCTGTTACCCTTGAGTTTGTATTGCCAGGTTCATACCCTACAAGAGGTTCCCTTAGCGTGTACTTGCTCGTTGATAAGTGTATTGCCCTGGCTGGAGACCTTAGTATCACGATACCCACAGGATTGCCCTGTAAAACAGATAACAACCTCCTAAACTGACATGGGAGGTGGCATACATATTGTTTTGACATTTCTTCTTAGAGGTAGATTACAGACAATGAATACCGTTTCCTTCTAACTTTCAAATAAATCAAAGGAATTTTAACCTAACTGTAATGTATGTAACTAATTGTAACAATATATTTCATTCATATCCTTTCCATGGCATAAAAATGTTCTAAGCTGTTAGTTTCTCTATGTTAGCTATTATTAACCAAATGTTTAGTTTTATTCCCAGCAAGTGCTGTTCGAAGTGCTCGGAAACGTGCGACGTTCCCGAACCGAGACACTTGTTAGGACCCAACAAGGATCAATTGAGGGTAAGTTTATTTGCTTTAAATATTTCCTTCGACTGTGAGAACCACTTTCATATCAACGCTATACGCTTAAAGTTAAACTTATTTATTTGACTGCCTCTAGTGGCCGCAAGCATGACTGGGGAGCACGAGCTTCTGGGTTCGATTCCCGGGTCGGGCAAAGTTATTGGGTTTTGGGAAGTCAACCGGGCGCAATTCTAGACTCCGTAGCTACGGAGTATAGAATTGCGGCCAGTCTAGGATTGCGGTTGACTTCAATAGGCTCGCCCCCTATTACATGGGACTTAAACATAACTGGCGAAATGTGGGTGTACTATTATGTACACCACTGCCTAACCCTTCGAGGATTACAGGCGTGATGGTATGTTAAACTTATTTAAATCATCATTCCGTACTCTTGTCATTTTCAAACGATGACAGAGGACTACAGAACAGAGTTCAACCAGAGAGGTAATTGGTGCTTAATTTATTTACTTCTTATACATGTACCTACTTTCATAGTAAATAGAGTTCTGATTCTGAACTGCGTAACAAATATTCTCAACGATGCTCATATTCATTGCGTTTTTTACGTGCTGTGTTAAATTCCCACCGAAGAATAAGAATTGCAATATTTACTATTAATTTCACAATATTTCCTCGTTCCACTATACTTTTTCATTGTAATAAAAAATTGGACATTTCCCTTCCCAGATACAAGTAGTGATCGTGCCCCTGACTGACTACTGCCACGTGGGCGCGGGCGACAACGCCCAGGGATGACGTCGAACAGTCGCGCGTCTCTTTCACTCTCAGCTCGAAGCCGGTACGCGAAGGAGACGCCTATGCTTCTCTCTTCATATGCTGCGTTGTTGCACGCCGGAGGTTAAGGTTCAAACAGTTTCTTCGGTACAGAATGCACCATTTTGTGAATGTGGCTCGTTTGTAATAGCCCCGTTGGTATTGTACGTTAGTATAGTGCAGTATGGTTCTTCAGGCGTTTGAATTACATTGTCGGGAGGGTGCTGTTGGTATAATGCTTGTGGAATTGTCACCACCCGACACCCGCGGGGAGGCCCCGAGCCCTCCCACTCTGCTCACAGACGCGGCCACCCCTGGCATTTCTTTGCACAGTCTTCACATGTTGCACTTATTTGATCATTGTGGTATTACAACTATTTATACAGTCCACTAGTTATTATACTATATAAAGCTCGATTATTTCCTTATAAGTCCCAATTGAGTCTATTCATTGTCTGTGGAAATTGGATTGAAAAACGAAGATGGTAGCGCTAGTTCAGACTATTGCCCGGCCCCAGAAGAACTATGCTACATTATTATTTGTGACCGTAGGCACTACAATGTAACTTAAACTTAATTACGATTAGAAAAAGGTGTTACATTTTGGTAAGTTTTTGCGATCTTAGTTGGTGCACTGCAGTGCTACCAAAATTTGTAGTCTATTTGTATGCTAGAATTATTTTTATTAGCACGAGAATTTAGATGAAATATGTTACTTGATGAGGCTAGCTGAAACGACTGTTTTTTAGTATGGAACTATGTCTGACTAGATACAACTTCTAGTTCTATTGTAGATTGGAGGTCGAACTGAAGAATTGAAGTAAAATAATGTTATAACAATGCATAATTATTCAAGTTTATAGTGAAAAGGGAGGATTTGGACTCAATTAACGTTACTGCAATATTTACTGTACTTAAATATAATATTGTGTCAAGCCGTTTTAAATATCTAGTTTTGACTGTATGTGTAAATAATCTTTAACTGCTCGATAAATGTTGAGAGTGAGAGTTGAGATCTATAGATCAGCATGATTCTTTTGGTGTTTGAATGACTTTGTAGGAGAGCGGTGTTGCTTAACATTTTTGAAAATGTGTACAGTCACCAAAGGAGATGAGTAACCAGGGTCGTCGGATATAGTTGAAGTTTAATAAGAAACCGATGGATGTTTTCGAATGAAATTTAATTTGATAAATGAACTGTTTGTGTTCTATTAACTAAATTAAATTTTATTCAAAAACATCCATCAGTTTCTTACTAAACTTCAACTATATCCGACGACCCTGGTTACTCATCTCCTTTGGTGACTGTACACATTTTCAAAAATGTTAAGCAACACCGCTCTCCTACTAAGTCATTCAAACACCAAAAGAATCATGATGATCTTTGGTGACCGTACATTAAAAAAAAAGTGGTAGTTTCGACTATGGCCACGCGCCAAAAGAATCGTGCAGGCCCCTAAAATTAACTACCATTGTTATGATTTGAAGTCCTGTTATTGATAAGAAGCGTTAAGTTTACCAGCCATCATTACTTTATTACCAATAATTAAGGTAGCTAATAATAATAATCTACATCTGTTGTCAGAGTTTTAGGAGACGATGATTTCGTGATGATGTTTTGTGAATGTATGGAAAAAACAAGATGGCGATGTTAGTTCCGATTATGGTCACACGCCAAATGATCCATGTACAGACGCCAGCACATCAAATTTCTTTAATAGAATTTCAACTTTATCACTAAAGCATTAGGTTCAAAGTTGATTGGGAAATTTTGTCAGTTTCGGGTAGATTGATGTGCTGGCGTGTGCACATATATAATTGACTTTTTCAATTCTAATATTATACAGGGAGGAAGGGACATGGAAAAAAACAACTGTTTCATACAAAAGTGCAATACTTAAACGGTCAAATTGTATTGAACAGCTGACTGTTTTTTGCATCGGGTTCGAACACACTGGGTATGCACTGAGTACGTGGTAACCGTTTGTGCGACGGTGTCCCCTCCGCCCGGTATTTGAAACCAAACTGAACCAAACAAACAGGTTGTATTTGCTGTAAGTCTTTCTAATATGTTTCCTAACTGGAGCATTTAAACTGGAAATTCGCACAAAATATAGATCAATTTTCATAATACTGATTTTTGAAACTATTTGTTTATATGATATGCCCTTTCATTGAAGGATTGAAGGTAGGTAGAAAATGCCTATGTCCCTTAAGTCCGCCTCTGTACTTTGTGCTTGAAGTGTTAAATAAATAAATTAAATTTCCAAGCAAATCCCTGAATCAGACTGATTTTTTGTTGAAAATCATCCGAAAATGCTGTCCTCACTTATTACAGTACTAAATGCTATAACATGATAATATTGCTAAACCAAACCATTGTAAAAGAGTAACCCTGGAGCTTCCTGCCGGCTCTTCTCCATAGGAAACGACCAACCCGAACAGTGCACCTTTTCTCGACATTTTTTAGTGCTCATGTGAAATAAAATATTTTGATTTTGAAAAATGATAAGATAAACCATTTGACTATAATTAATGACAGTTGTTGAGTTGATAATCAGCAACGTCGCTATGACAATACCAACCTCATATCGATATAAATTAAGCAGATCAAGTTGAAACACTGTTGCAACGTAATTATTTTGAACTTTGTTGAACACAGTGACAGGTTATTTCTCTTAATGCATGTCTTTAGTGAGTGATTTTTCTTTTTCACAAGCATTCTACCCAGTTTGAATGCTCTGTTTGCAAGTTTAGACGGTATATGTGCAATATTTGTTTTGTGTACTGTTCGCTGCAGTATTATTTGAGTATTTGTTCATAAGTTGTTGTAAAGTTTGGACATTAATATAATAAGTTGAAATATTTTGTCTATTTTATTTTTTAATGTTACACAGACATCTCTCTCATTGTTAGTACACACTTACCTCTACCCTTACCCCTTACCCTTAGTTTTAATTTACACGTTACTTGGGGATGTGCGCCATCCTACGTTTTTCTCTTTCATTTCATTCTTCACACAATCCATACATCTTTTCTTTGGTCTTCTTGTCCCTCTCCATTTATGAATATTGATATTTATTGCTAGAAAGAGCAATGAATACCCAAAAGGTCACATGCATATTGGGGAAAATTAAAGTCATTTTTATTTACATGTATAAAGTGTTTAATGCACAATTGACGATACATGTAAAAGCTCTTCATATATTTTAAACAAATCTGATATTCCGTACGTCGACAGAAATTAAAAAATAAATCTAAGCAATAAGAATAAACAATTTTCATCGCCATAAAATGTAAACTACAGTAATTAAAATATAACCATTTAACATTTATTGACAAGCATGGATTACAATCATGACACCCATAGTGTTTAAAAATACTCAAAATTACTTATAGCAACTTGACTATGACATGACTAAGGGCAGTTCAGACCAGCGTTTGACACACGTATAATATTGCTGTGACGCGCCCGTCTGAATTTAGCCTAAATACAAAAAGATTATTAACTGATTATTTTTAATTTTAAGAGTGTTCCAAAACCAAAGGCCAGCTCTTAACATTAAAACGTTGACTTTTTCTTAAACTATGCTTATCTAACGCAATATACATAGAAACCTTGTTTCAGGACTGAAGCACATTTAAAAGCGGGTAGTAAATAAGACAGTTGCAACTCTCTCATAGGGAGGGTAGTTTTATATCTTGACTACCGCGCAATTTAAGTCATAAATTTAATGTCGCTTAGCCCAATTTGTTACTGTATACAGTAACATAGTATTTTATACGTGTTTTTCGCATTTATACGTCAATTAATTGTTTATATTTCGTTTTACTAGGCCTCCCTATTGATCCCCGTCTAATTTATCACGGAAACGAGACTATCATAATACCAATTAGGCCAGATTTTTCGTTAAAACTTAAATATAGTTAGGCCGAGTTAAGCCCGTCGTTTAAGATCTCTAGGAATTTTATTATAATAATTTCCTTAATTAAAGGTAACGCCTAAACTTCTTAAGATAAATTGTATCAAAAAAATATAATCCGTAAAATAATCATACGAGAGTACAAAGAATATACTTTAAAACTAAATACTTTTGCACCATCATTGAATAAAAAGGAATACTTTTAAGTACTACGCTAGATTGAGCCTTTATTCGCAATACGTTAGATTTTATGATATAAAAAACTATTTCAAATCACGTTGGATGGAATCGTAAATGGAGTATGAATTTTTAAAGAAAAGCACAATGATAAAATTGCTTTTTGGTATTCACAGTCTTCGATTCCTTACTAAATAGACTATGATTAGATTCCAAATGTCGTTCAAAAGTTATTGTCACAATTTTTATAAAAATACTTTTCGGAAGTTTTCTTTTTGATCTCAAAACGTCTCACTCATTATCACAGTGTTGCATTAAAAATATAATGAATGAAAGAAGTTCGGTAAAATATTGTTAGGGATAAATTTCTAAAAAATCATGTTGCAATGGCTTTATAAAGCGGTAAGTAAGCACGAACAAGTACATGGCCGGCCACATAGAAGCTATATATTGACATCGATACACTGAACACTAATATATTTTAAATACTACACAGTGGGGACTGACTTGCAGGTAGACTGTAAATATTGAAGACGAAAAAGGACTCCATTTTCATCAGGAAAGCATAAATCTTAGGGTATAAACATACACAGACTAATCTTCTTAATCATTGAACAACTAACACAATCTATATCTTATGTTATATTTGAGAACTACTTGTGACCGAAATCGCTGAAACAACCGATGCAAGCTGTAATGTAATGTGCATTTTTTTTTTTCAAAATTTTCGTGTTTGTTATAAAATGGCGGTTGTTGTAAAATAGTTTAATTGTTAGGTCATAGGAGCAGCTCCTTGGGGAACAGGTTCATGGAAGCGTAGTCTTCCAATACCTGGAAAGAAAATAAACATATTTGAGAAACATAATAGACTACCAGACTGCAGGAACTGAACTTTTTTTTCCTGCAATAGTGCAATACTTCCATTGTTAAAATGTTTTTTTTTTTTTTTTGTAAATCGCCGACGAAAAATTTCTGTGGGGCCATTCAGAATGATGTACTGAATACGTGGTATTCGTTTATGCGTCGATGTTCCTTCCACCCTTACTTCTGTACTTACGGCTTCAATAAAATTAGAAAGTCATACTGAAGCTATCCTTCTCTTGTGTAGTCCTTATCGATCGACTGATTACGGGTACAGGCGGCAATTTCGCCGTCTACGTAAGCGTTTTCATAGAGAAGAGTCGTGATGCTGTTATAGCGATTGAGCGGATTTGCCGCTTCGTTTTGCAGTTGCGAACGCTTTCGGAATTGTATCTTTACGTCGAGAAATGCAATAATTAATTAGTCAGACTCACCTCGCGCAACTTGTCGACAGTAGGCTGCGGCACGTCGAGCTGTAGGACCTGCCTCGCCTTGCTGCCGTCCAGGCACAGCTGCTTGTTGAGCAGGAGCTCAGCTCCAGCTAACGGCTCCAGGGGAGTGTGCTCCAGCGAGTACTTGCGGCATATCTCGGCCCAGGCCGTGAGGTGCTTGTCGTTTGCTTCTTCGGCCACTGAGGCTATGTCGGTCTGGAATAGGCAGATAAATTGGATGAATTCGATATTTCTTTAAAGAATATCATACAGCACTAAGACGTAATAAACCTTATTCATATGGTCTTCCTCTCGGCGCATCAGAAACAAAAAGTTCAATTATGTTTGGCCCAAAATTTAGCTACACGAAATCCGCTCACCGATATAGCCATATGGTCAAGTGTACATTTAACAACAGTCAAGATATATGTAAGGTGGCCCATTGACAATGGTAAACTGTGAGGTGCAGCAACTTCACAATACTAAATTAAAATGATAACAATAGAGGGGCAGCAGAATAGAATAGAATTTTATTTTGCAAATATGAGCTATACACAATAGTTGAAAATGGTAATGAATATCACATTTTTGTTAGGTTCTAGGTTTCTTTTTCTACTGACTTAATTTCTACAAATACGAGGCAAGCCTTTGCCCAGCAGTGGGACAGTACAGGCTAAAAATGCCAATATTTGAAGTTGTAATACAAACCGAACTTGATATTTAACTAATGTGATTTACCTTAGCCAGCGTAGAGATAGCAGTCCCATAATAATCGTGATTAATCTTGAAGATATCAGCGACCAGCTCAGCTAACGCTCCCTGGGTACTGTTCGCCTCATCCACCACGTTGTACGTCTGTTTGTTGGCTTCCGGTTTCCGGCCGAGCGTCCATATTGCCCGGCAGAGATCCCGGACGTGCACCGTGTTCATCTTGAGGTCGGCTGTCCAGAGGAGCTTCATGGTCTCGTTGAGGTGCTTGTAGATACCGCCGTATAAGAGGCGGGGCGCTGTGGAGAGAATGTGTGTTTAGTGTAAATGCAGCCTGATGAATAAGTGGCTGTGACAAAGAAATCATTCTTTAATTCGACCCATCCAAGCCATGTACTAACTAGAGAATTTAGGTCGAATTATGGCAGTATTCAGAATGATTATAATACCGGCCGCCGTGACCGAAAACGGTCAGGAGGACTGTCTCCTGACCGTTGTCGGTCAATTTAAGCGGAGATTAGCCATCGGCGCGGGCGATATATAGTGAACAAGTGTGTACGCAGACAGGTGCACTCTCTGTTCCTTTACTCTCATAGTCCGATGGGATGGTAATCCAACACGACCGGAGAGAGATTAGACGCAGGACCAACCGCTTCACGTGCTTTCCGTGGCACGTATCATCATCGTATATATCATACCGCCAATTTCGAAACTCCGGGCTACTACTGAGAAATTTCTAATGGAAAAACCCGATAGCACTTTTTACCCGACTCGGAAATCGAACCTAGTAGCCAGTAAACAGGTAGCAGTCATGCAGTCTTGTTCAGAAATATAAGCTGTAATGGGTAGTCGTCACGAAGTGTGTGCCAGAAGATGGGCGTCGTCACCGAGGGAGGCCTTTTTTGTTCACGTGGGGAAACCTTCAAAAGGCGACCGGTCTTTGGGGATAAGACCGGGGCGTGTGGGATTTCTACCACACTAAAACCACCCCAGTGGTCACCATCCGCACTTGGGAGGAGGCACCGTTTCCTCTTAAAAGATCTGTCCGGAGCCGTGCAACGCTTGTTAAGGCACATCCCTGGGGCGCCGAGGGAGGCTTGGAAAACGCTGGCGCGACGATTTAGAAGCGTTTGTAACAGATTGGCCGGATTGTGCCCAGCAGTGGGACAATACAGACTAAGAAAAAAAAAATGTACTATGATTGGTGCTGAAGATGCAAAAATCTATTTGACCAGTGTAAGAATCTCCGCAGAAATAATTCAGCAATTGACTGCCCAAAGCAGTAGACGAGTTCCTACTTCACTGGTATTATCGCTTATTGCCGCCTCGTTATGGTCTAGTGGTCGTAAGCGCGACTGCTGACTTTGACGTTATTGGATTGGAGCTTGGATACAAATCCCGGTGGATGGTAATAGGGTCCCAGCCCCCCTATTACATGGGACATAACTGACGAAATGTGGCCTCTGCCTATCCCTTCGGTGATTACAGGCGTCATGTTACGTTATCGCTATAAATAAAAAAAAAAAAACATTTTAATTCGAGTAACACTGACTCATAATAGTAATAACCATGCTATGATCTAGTTATTAATTTTGGTGGAGTAGTCATAAAAAGATACTTACACCTTATAAAAAATGTGAATAAGAATCTCGACAAGCGCCAAGAACCGTAAATAAAATATGTAAATGTGCGGTACCGAAGTGGATTACGGTCTACGGTGAATGTTTAATTGTGCGTGATAATCCACTTTCCTTTATAACGGACGAATTTGAAGACGAATAACATTAATTAGGAATGATAAAAATCTATTCACTTTGTAATGCAGTTTAATACATATTTATTTATTTAGGATCTAAAAAAGGATGAACACAGATCATACGAAATAAGTATGAGACGACAAAAGAATCCCTTAGGTGTACTCCTTCACTTACAGGAAGCCACAGTATGCATATTAAAATTGATATCTTTTTTTACCAAAGTAACTAATTAAAAAAATAAAATTGCTAATTTTAAGAATTGGAAAAATAAAATTATAATAATGAACAAATAATAAACCTTTTAAGACATTTATACTATTCATTTTAACCCTTCGTATTCGGAACGTAGATCTACGCGAGACACAATAGGTTTTTAATTGTGTCTATACATATACTCGACGGAAGGTTAATGTTATACATTGTCGTCTATCGCTTAACCTCACGTTTTATCGGCTGAACAGATTGTGATATAACTTGCCGCACAGTCAGACCATGTGTTAGAAACACTACGAGGTTCCTTGCGTTAAACACCGACCTCCATGCGTTCAAACACGAGAGCAAAACTATACAAATAAATAAAATTGAAGAGTCACTTTGTAATTTCAATATAACAGGTTTTTACTGAATGCATTATGAAAGTACATACGGCACTTATACAAAACAAAAGCATTTTATCTGTCTGTTTGTTCCGGCTAATCTCCGAAACGGCTCGCACGACCGATATTGACGGGACCTTTACTGGCAGATAGCTGATGTTATAAGGAGTAACTTGGGCTACTTTTATTTTAGAAAAAGAATTAGGGTTCCGTGCAAAAAAATTAAAACCCGATTCTGATCCAAAATGTAATTTTTTATATTAATTTCACGCGGTAGAAGTTCGCGGTCAACAGCTAGTTTCAAATAAAATATTACAACGGAAAGCCAGACTGTCACTGTTTGATTTTTATTTGCCTACTACTTTTACTAAGTAGCTCGCTTGTTTTTAAATATAGGCGCGAGACGGAAGCCTATCATAATAATTTTATCATCAAAGAACTGAGCTGATAGTGAAACATTTTCAACTAAACTTAGGTACTTATAACACGAACAAGATGTCGCAGCGAAATAGATGTACAACCCTTACAACGCCGAGTAGATCAAGTTAATGCGCTGCGCTGCGTGTCGTGAGTTCGATTTCCGCACGGAACAAATATTTTTATGGCCTACAGGTAGGGTTTCGGATCTGGCTGTTTGTGTATGTGAGTTTAATTAAGGACATCCACGGGTAAAAAAATGGCTCACATCTTGCTCTCTTGAATGCATTTGTTGACATAATTATATGTATATGAACATAATTATGTTTTTCGTCATTTCACCAGATATTTTAAGTAAGAAGACGTAATAGAATACAATATTCGGCGAAAACCCCCTAGTTGCGCCATCTCCCTGCGATAGAGACACATACAGACGGCATTCTACAAAGTCAAATATCCTCGACTTGCTTCGAGCTTCGCGAGATTGCCGAGTGCTTGAAGCGACCAGATAATTTCATTTAAATGTTCAATTAGCTTAAGTGTTTACTTAGCTCCAACTCTCGACAAAGTTTTCAGCAAGAAATTTCATTAGTAGCTGAATGAAAGTAGCACATATTAAGCACTACGAGTATCTTCGCGGAACTATTTTGTCAGTTTTCTTCTTCATCGACCGAGTACTATAAAGAAAATTCCTTTTATAAGAACTACTCACTCAAACTCCGTCGGTCTCCTATGCCGTATACAATGGCTGGCCTGATGATGGTGTAGTTCAGCTCGCCCGCCAAGTTTTTCAGCTCTTTCTCCACCTTGCTCTTCATCTTAGCTTCGGTGGTCCATGGCTCTACCGCGCAGTCTTCTTTTTGGGGCTGGAAATATAATATTATATGTTGTTATTGATTGTTTGCTAAGGATTTAGTCGATTAAAAATCGTAGCCTTATCACGTGACATACTCTATTCTATCGATTCCCGAAGGATTTTGAAGAAATGTTGGAAATATTCGTCTGCTCGTCAACGCAATGAATGTTTTTGAATTGTCAAAATGATTTAAGTATTGGGAATGCGAGTGTGTTACACGATTACTCCACGGGACACTGCAATGAAATTTATCGACGCGTCAAAATCTGATAGTGTCGATAATTCTGTCCACTAATTACAGCAGTATGTTCGTTCGCATAAAGCGGGGCGGGGAATTTGGCATTAAATTTTTTCTCCTCAGCGAAACATTCATATATTTTTAGGACCCTGGAAGCCTTCATCTTCCACCTGGATAGAGCGACTACCTTCGCGGCTTGGCTGGCTCATAGCAACTAGGTTAGGCGACTCTCATGGCTCCAGATCGAGCTAGATTGATATAACTGCAGGTTATGGCAGTTCCCGATTGATAGCCATCAGAAACTCAGGAAATTAAAACAAATAACAACTGCAATTCTGTATGATCCCTTGTTAGATCATACATTACTTTTAGATGATGAGTGAATGGAAATGAAAGAAGGTAAATTATTAAAACACTACTGTATTGTCCGAAAGGTACTTAAAGTAAAATGAGCTTCATTGACGGACGGACGGTTGTATGAACTGACTGTACACGGCAAAATGACATAGGGTGTCCATTTGCATAACAATTACTCTTCCTGACTGTAAATAGATATAAATAACATCATTGGTAAATAGATTACAGCAAAATATAGACTACACGATGCAGAAAGACGACTAGCATTATCAAAAAGAACGTTGAAACAAATGAATCATTCCCGCATTTTCAAACATAATCAGTCGCAGATGCACAGTGTGTAATTTCGCCTCAAAAGCGGACATGCTCGTTTTATATGCTATTTAGAAAGGTATTAATCGAACAAATCTACTAGTAAAACTCCGGAGTCGTTATCTATCATAGTAGTCGAGAAAATTTGAAAATCGAGAAAAGTCCATAGAAACCATAGAAACATTTTATTTCCGTGTGTAATCGTTTTTTCCATTGGGTGTTTTTGGTTATGATTTAAACATATTTTAGGCACCTATTAATATTAAAAAAGTTAAAAAATCTCGTCTGGTTTGGGCGAAAATATTTTTTTTCTGTTATTTAGTTAATATTTTTTTTCTGACATGTCCTGCATTATTAGCATTTTTTTTAAATGACAAATTATTAGTTGATGTAACTATTACTTCGACAAAAAAAAACTAGATGTTTTAAACATAGGACTTCGGAGATATTAAATTTTAAAATTTTAAGTTAGGGTTGTCCCTCAAGTCTATGGTTTATTTCAGTGATGGTCGTTATTTTTTTTTAAAGGTTTTGTAGATGATAGAAGTCAAAGAAAAGATCTCTTAAAACTCCTAAAATATGATGTCTATATCTATATCTTATTTTTATATTATAAAAACTTATCATTAGGTTATTTACCTATTTCTTGGATATAAGGGGGTAGATAATGGATAGAAATGATTCGGTGAGTCCTTTGCATCTGTGTCCAGGAACCTCCTGATGGTTTCCTTTTATTTGTTTCCGTCCGACTTCTTTTCAATTTCAATAAAAAATACTTAAAGCTTCTTATATATATTTATGTGGTATAAATCAAAGTGATAGTCTCTTGATTATGTGTGTGATTGCAGCATTACGCGTCGGCTGATGTGTTAAGTTCGCGCGCTTTTTTATTATTGGACTATTGTGAATTTGTAGAACAAGGGCAAAAATTCTATTGAGGCCATAATTGTAGAGAGTCGATAAAAATACATTCAATCAGAAATAAGAAGCAGAATGGGTCTCTTAGTAGATGTTGTTCGTCCAAATTCAGGGACAACAAACGATGGAAACACCGCACGTACTGCACTGTCCGATAAACACAGAGCAACTTTTTCAGAAATCTTGGGTCTAGAACCATGGTTGGCAGAAGATTTGCACACGATTTTAGTGGTTTTATCCAGTGGGTTGATGATCAATGCAAAAAAAATTGATGAACTTTGTCAATCTATTGCAACAAGGTATGTGCAAACATACAAATGGTACTACATGTCTAATACGGTACACAAAATATTAATGCACGGTCGGCAAATATTATAGAGTCCAGCACTTTACCAATAGGTATGTTGTCAGAGCAAGCCGGGGAATCCAAGAATAAATTCTGGCGTTATGATCGTGAGCATCACAACGCAAGTTGGACCGAAAAACAACTATAACAGATTTATTTCACCGTGGACTTGAATCATCTGATCCATATTTATCAACTATATCCCACAATAAAAGACGCAAACCGAAAAAACCTTTGCCCCCAAAAGTTCTTTCTCTGTTGGAAGTGACAACCGACAATGTGCGTTATTACCCACCGGATTCTAATTTCGAATTTGAAGAAGTGGAGCTGACTTCAGACGAAATCCACATTATTTCAGATACTGAAGATAACCCGTAAACTCGCATTTCATTTTTATTTATTTTTGTTTATGTCATACCAAATAAGTCCAGTTTATTTCTCCCTTTTCTTTCAAAAAGTAGATATTGTGTGATTTTTCAATAACATACATATTTCCATGAGTTTACTTATTTATAGTAAACTCATGCTTGACAACCCTATTTCCATAGAAATTGATGAAAAACTTAGAAACGTTATAACTCTGAAGTCCTGTACGTAAAATGTTCCATTTTTTTACTATAAGAAGCTACATAACTAGAGTGTATTTCGTTGGTAAAAAAAAATGCTAATGTCATATAGAAAATTTGATATAATTTATTTTCTAACATTTCAAAATAAATTTTTAACTCGCGTTCCAGGGAAAGTAAAGACTTGTAATTTATACACGACATTATGTATACAATTTTCAATTCATGGTTAATTTTAAATAAGGTGAGCGTTTGTTATTTTGCGAAATATCTACAAAAAGACATTTTGACAAAGTTCATTGACCTTTCAAAAAAACTATTGTAACTTTAAAATTAAGTAATATATTTAAATTGGTATTTCATATTATACTGTTTAACAGTTATATCCATCGGAATCCGCTATAAAAAGAGGATGTCCGCTTTTGAGGCGAAATTACACACTGTGAGATGGTGAGCTGATTGATGACGTCACTCCATCAATGTCACCAGCTGAAAAAATGTAAAATACTGGCGTGCTAGCGACACGAAAAAGGTAGGATGATGGTGAGCATGGATGCATTAATAGGTTTAACAGTATAGATTAACAAAACCCATTTTACATTAATAATGCATGAAGAAAACGATTAGCATTGTTAAAACTTTGTATAAATAAATGAAACATTCTAACTCTGCACAATCATGTTGAGATGTCTGTGTCGTCACATATTGTGAGCTGATCGATGACGTAACAACATCGAAGACTTATACGAAATAATACGAGCTCCGAGCACTCCTTGTGGTACCTGGGCACCGAACCAAGGGCTTCATGCACAGTATTAGGGGTAGCACTTGCGAATCTAGACTGACGAGGCTTTTAGCATGTTACTTGTATACGTAATGGGGCTCTAAATACATATATGCAAGAATCAGAATACAACTAGCATTGTTAAAACCGAGTTTGAATAAATGAAACAATGCTCGCTCTTCACAATCATGTAGCGAAAGAAGGCTATGATATCATCACTTAGCGACCTGATCGATGACGTCACTACATCAATGTCACCAGCGGACAGCTTTTACGAGCTTCAAGCCCGACCGGATTCTCGCGGTAATTATCACTCCCCGATAACTACCAAATTGATTAACCATTTCGTCACAGTACGCAATCAGAGTTGAGAATACGATAATGAATATTGGTTCGTAAATTGAGAGTGTATTGAGTAGAGGGGTGTAATCTATTTTTATGAGGCTATTAAGTCTTCTTCTTAACGTGTTGATGGCAATCTAAATTGTGTCGGCCCACGACTGGGCCACGAGTTTGGCGGTTTCAGTGTCGTCCATCAGTTCCTGTAGTGAACAAACGACAGGAAAGGCAGGACACGATATTAAGTGCCCCATCGTTTGTGGAACACCACATTTACACTCCAGGCCAGTCATTAATGAATCTCCACCTGAGCAGGTTTTCCTTGCTGCGACCAATCTGGGTCCGGAGTCTATTTAAAGACTTACAGGTCAGCTATGGCAACTTAATTAAGTTCCGCCATTTAATAAGGTATTCTATTTACATTATATACGTAACAAAAATTCGCTACACAATATTGTTTTGATAATTTAAACATTCATGCTGTTTCCAGCCAATTGGTAGACGTACAACGTGCCATGCATTACAAGACCGCACTTCGTCTTCACAAGGGGTATATAAGGGAGATATAAGAAACTGTTTAATTGACTCAAAAACGTAATCTTTGAACGAAAGGTACGCCCAAGAGCCCTTTATTTCGCTCTATCAAAGCATTATAGGACCTTGTCACGCCCTATGTCTAGACCGATCAACCCCTTTGTTGTCCCACTGCTACGCAGCCGACGATGAAGTGACCCGGGTAAGTAAAAGTTATACATAATAACATATTAATAGTTGATCGCCGACTGTCACACCGAGGATTGGCTAGTCGTTTCTCATTGCTCTACATAAGTTACTCGTTGCTTGCTGGCTCTTCTCGCATTTCGTTTTTTGCCTTAGAAGAAAAGACATAAATAAACCTGCGTCTTTTCCCCATGGGGGTAGGCAGAAAGTACAGATTACCACCTGCTGCCGTACTGCCTTTACATCTTCCTTTTGCTTTGTCCACGCTCATACATCTAATCATACACTCACAAAAATCTATAAGCCAACAACCTTATCACTACTATGCATCTGTCCACTGGAGATCTCAACCAGCCTGTCGACCTTCAGCTTGGCGCACTGCTTGGCCACGTTGGTGCTTAGCGTGAAGAGTCCCTCGGAGTACACCGCCTCCGTCTGCCCCACCCTGGTCTCGCCAGCACAGTTGACTACCAGGCCCCATGGGGCACCGTCGCCTGGGTCCAGGGCATTTGCGCATGATGCTGGAAATAAGATGATGGTGATAAAGGCGAGAACATAATAAGTTGTAGATGGTATTGGCTTCATGGAGTGGTACAGTCTTCAAATATTGGAGTAGGGGACTGTCATCTGTGTTGGAGCTCCCTAATAGGCGTCTCCCAACTTGCGCCACAACCCTACCAGTATAACCCAGACACCTTTTTAAGGTCGTCGGTCGCGACGACGACGCACGACGCGGACGCGGTCTACCTGGATTTTTCCGGTTTGCCGCAATTATGAGTTTGTGCGGAAATGGGATAAAAGTTTTTGTCTGTTGAAGTGTTGGGCACGGTAAGGTAATATAGAATATGAGAAATTACACAGATTGTCAAACCTTAAGCGTAAACTTCTTTAAGTTAATCTAACATCTACAAGTTTATTATTAAAGAATCAACCTTGTGAGACGTGTGATTGTGGTTTTCGTGTGTCATTTCGTCATAACGCACAAGCTAGACTGCGAGTTCAAAAAATGGTCAAGCGCTATGCATCAATACTAGTTAGAAGCTTCCTCTCACAGCTCTCACCATGAAGCAACCTTTGTCTGTCCCGTTTTCACGGCTGACCGGTTTTCTATGATGAAGATGATGGGCATAAGGACAGAATATGAGAGGGTTAGGATATAGGATAGTTTTTATCCAAGTAGTACGTTATAGTAGGATAATTTCCGATATCTATGCAGGCGAGCGGCAACCGATAGTAAAAAAAATAAAAATAAAAATTCCTTTGTCTAACAGCAAGGACTATGAAGCAATCAATACAGTTAACAATACAAGTGTATAATGTTTATAATATTCATAACGGGCAGGTACTGCTGTTAGGCGCGAACGCATTGTATGCACAATAATGGACGTTTCAATGGCGGCGGCTTGAATTACATGATACATTTGTGCGTGTAATATTATGCCTATTGAAATGACTGTGTCAGCAGTTAAGGAATTTCATAGAAAATCAATTTTGACTTGATTAAAACAATGGAAAAGATAATACTTTTTACCTATCTTAAATTTATTGGGAGTATAATACGCCTAGAGTGAGGTTATGTTGGAATTAGGTAAATAAATCAAACCGCAATTTGAATCATATTTTTGAAATAAATGGATGGACGAACGTATTAACGTTATAGACGATAAGGACCTTTAAAATTCCTGTGAGCAGTATTTCTTACTTCTATCTTTATAAAAATTTAATTAGTAATTCCATTAATTAACAATAATCTAGTAACTTAATACTAACTTTGTTTTCCTAGGCTAATCAGGAAACGCTATAGGTACATATTTGTACGAGTATGATATTTATTTTTAATCATTCACACAATTACATTTAGAACATAAACAATATCTAGAAACACTATATATTTCCCTGTGTTCCTTCCTGCTTAAATTTCCTCATCGGTAAAGGCAATCATAACAGTTGGTCTGTTGATGAACTTGTTAGTATTCAGTGCATGCGTCTGAGTCACTGTAGAGGTTATTAACACTTACTAAATGGCAGACTGTTTAAAATCCACTTGTTTAAATGGCTAAATGATAATAATTTTTATAGCATTAAGGAATACCTTGATCATAATAATTAAGTTGTGTTAACCAATTTGCATGCTTTAGTCTTAAGCAAAACATGTATGATCCTTAACTCATGTCATGTGACACCTTTGTATACCGTGTTTTACGCAAAATAAATGAATATGAATATGAACATACAGTATTTCAACTAGGAACAAACGGTCGGAATCGGCTAACACACACGTGCAAAGCGTTTACACGAGTTGTAAGCATATTATAACTGGTTATTCTTGGCTGTGGTATCGAACCATGTGATTACGTTTAAAGTGTGTGTTGTTTCAAGTTGATGGTTTTTGAGTAGAGGAAGACCAGACTGTGTGAAGGATGATATGGCTAGAAAGGAGGTGTCTGATGAGACGACGAGTAATATCGCACTCGCATGTATAAATAAAACATGCGTGGAAAAATGGAATACTGAATTTATTGCAATACACAATATTTTATACAGAAATAAATAGACTTGCCGGTCAGTCCGAGATAGAAGACAAGAACAGAGAACAAAAGAATCTAGAACAGTTGCTAGCCATAAATAATGTTAATAGTGTTGCAAGTATTTTATTGTTAAATGTTGCTAAAACGAGTAACTATTTCAGAATCGATTTAAACTGATGTAAAAATGTTTATTTTATTATATGTGTTGAATTTACTTTAACAGAGAAGAACGGAAGAACACATGTCATGTTGCGCCGACCCCAAACAAATTGGGATAAGCGCAGCGCAATTATGATGGTGAACACGACAAGTTGACAACCCTAACAATACCCTTACCCGCGTATGACTACACAAAAAGGGCGTAGTTGGTGTACTGGTTATCATATACTGTGCCAGTAATTTTGAATATTAACACGTTAAGTCAACAGCCTACGAATAAATGCCATTATAATTAGATTTATTTATCTTATAGCAGATTTCCCTTATTGGATTGATGAGTAGAATTTGAATCGGCGTAAGCACACCTATGATATTACACAGTGGCATGAATTTCGAACTAGGTAGGCTTGCAGCAGTGTTTAGTCTACGGACTGCTTTCTATAACTAACGATACTCCGGGCCGGAATCTCGATGTAAGATTCGAATTGAGTCTAGACTTGATTTTCATTTATTTATTTAATAAAATTGAAGCACACAGGTCAGAGATACTCGTAGGTGCAATTTCAGGCAGTGACGATCCAATACATTAGCTTTATAGACGTCCCATGAAAGATCAGCACACCAAAGCTTTCAACATCCCCCTTAAAAAGCATAGAAAACAACCCCCTTAGAAACCTAAAAGCAAAATCAGCGTCCGATCCGACTACCTACCTGTTGTTATAAATTGTGAACCTCAAGATTCTTAAGTACTCTACCATACTGCTGTTACTGCGAAAACTCTTGTAGAAGAATTGCTGTTTGGTGTTCAAAATGATGTGCGCTGTTTGACAGACATTAAAAATCCATTCACTAGGTTTGCGAGTCTGATTAAGGAAATAGTAAGAAGGATAATGGATGGGCCGGTCATATTGGCCGATGACCTTTGGGGTAGACGTGTTCTTGAGTGGAGACCGCGAATCGGTAAACGTAAGGTTAAGGACGCCCTCAGGTTCGGTCTCGATCTTCGCAGGGTGGCTGGTAGCAACTGGATGAGAGCTGCTGAGAATCGAGTTGAGCGGCGTGCGATTGGGGAGGCCTATGTCCAGCAGTGGACTGCAGAAGGCTGGTGATGATGAAGAAGGATAATATGCAGTTTTTAGATAATCTATGTTTTCCGGGACATAACAATGTTTGTAGTGAACTAATTGCTATTGCTTCGTTAATCTAATGGTCGCAAGCGTTTTTTGCTCAGCATGAGTGCTTTCTGCACATGCATTTTGTAATGTAGTAGACAGTAGCGAATGGTAAATTTTTGTAAGAGGTAAGCCGGAGTCCATATCTTTAATGTGAGTAAATTATTTGTCCATAGAATACTGACTGTGCCATTTTTCAAAGAGAAGCCGGTAGGAGTCGAATGGTATGGAACCTTCGCCACTGGTGGCAGCCCAGAATTTGTATCAGTGGCGCAGTAGATAGCCAGGGATTGGCAGGGGGCCAAAAAATCTGGACTTATGCCTGGTTAATAGCAATAGGCTCGCCCCCTATTACATGCGACTTGAAACATAACTGGTGAATTGTGTGTACTAAAGGTACGCCCTTATCAGCTCTTCGTGGATTACAGGGCTAAAAGCGTGATGTTATGCCATGCGCTAATCTTCATCGCATGCCAATCTTAATTAAATCGACCCAGAATTCAACTACGAGTTTAGCATCTTCATTGGCATCCATCAGTTCCTGCAACGTGCAGACAACAGAACACGCAGGACACAAAAACATGTCACGTCGTTTATGGAACAAGATCACACTCACACTCCAGGGCAGACTCATCTTGTTCCATTCCATGAAGAAAGTTGTTAGATGGCCTTTACCATTAAACTGAACACGCGAATAAAATATCAGATGTCCCATACAAAATTCAATATCTACTCGATCAAAATGTTTGGGGCAGCAAATTTTTTTTCGTGGTGGTCTTGTTGGTTCCATGAAAAAATTTGTTCACTTTACTGGTCTATACCACCACACCTTTCTAGTACACGCTGTAGATTTAGAGCAGGTTTTCCTTGCTTCGGCCAACCTGGGCCCGGAGTCAAGACTTCCAGGTTAGTCAAGGCAAGTCATGTGCTAATAATTTATGATGATTACTTTCAGCCATGGCTAATAACTCGACAGTTTTATGAAGTACCGATTTACGACAAAACTAATAAAATGTTGCTACTCATATTGTGGTGTTATCTTAATTTAGCATACCTTTAGTTGTTATGTTGTTTATGAGGAAAACATAATTTTTCCCTATGATTAGACGCGACATTAATAAAATACAATGCTACAAAGACAATGGTATGCAGTGGCTAAGTAGGTAGGTACTGCTAGGTAAGCTAATTTTGAATGTATTACTAACTCCAAATTCTAGTGATTCATTCACTCGGATCTAAGAAACGTGGTTCTATTGCAGCGTGGTTTATATATAGGGTATTTTTTTTTAATGAGAAATGGTCTGGCTAGAAAAAAGAGCTTAAGTATAAAAATCTGAAATTAAGCAAAACTACGATTTTGTCTTAGATTAAAATGAATATCATCGATGATTTTCAGGTGGCAAAAATCATTTATAGGCACTAACCATACGATAAAGAAAGAGAGTGAGTATGAAAGTCATCGATCGAGAGTGAAAACAAGCACAGCGTCTCATAGGTACCAAGGCAGAAGAGAGGAAAAATTATCTAGTTTATAAAACTAAGACTTTCTACCCGAACTGGCCCGCTGCATGTTACAGCTACAAGTTGACCAATGTACGTCATTCGTGGTCTAGTGCACACATTTACATAATTCTTTTTGCATTATTTGTAACAGCGGGTTAAAGCGACGATAACGGATACACAAATAACTCCGTGTAGGTAATCTGGGAGTGGAATGACACAGAGCGATTTCAGAATGACGTGTTTGGCGACGGATTGTTGAGTGTCAAATGGAGGACACGTGCTGTGACAAATTTATGGGCACAGAATTTTATCCATACTACTACAGGTGTCCCAAAATGTACGCAAGATTTGAATTAAACGGATAAAACTTTTTTTTTTTAATTATGGTTTAGTTTATTGAATCATAGACAGATTAGGGCTGTTCGGATGGCTTATGTATGGCATAGCACATCGGACATACGCATTATTTTTTCGGTCTCCATAACCATCTTGCATATTTTTATGTGGCCGAATTTCGTTGATACAGTGTTAAATGTCCTCCTTCAACGCACGGATGGTTGTGGGCTTGTTGGCAAAGATCTTTGACTTCATATAACCCCATAAGAAGAAATCTATTGGTGTTAAATCATCTAGCTAGGGGACCAATTTTAATCACCGAAACGAGAGTACACGACAAAAAAAATACAGTTGTTGAATTGTTTCACGGACACATGGCGTTGTTCTCTCATGTATTGCTCCATTTTTACTAACCCTAAGCTCTCAAACTGTATTTATTTGGTTGCCAAACCTTTATCGCACATATGGCAGCAAATTCAAATGTTGCGTAAATATGCGAAAAGTTGCGATAATAAAGGGTATATTATAAATGCGAAAGTAACTCTGTTTGCCTGACACCTTTTGATGCCTCAACGGGTGAGCAGATTTCTATGAAACTTGGCACACAAGTGTACCATGGCCTACGTTACAAAACGTAGTACAAACGTATTTTCTCGAAGGATAATTTAAATAATTTCTCGATTCAGCAGCCATTGAACGACATAATACTTATAAGAGTAACCGTGGAGTTTCTTGCCGGTTCTTCTCCTTAGGAAACGATAATTTCGCTTCAAAAGTGCATGTAGGTTTACATCCCCAGATTGTAACAAATACGTGACCGCAGTTAGTGGCAGGTAAGCTGGAAAGGCAGCAGTATGGTTTCACGTCTCAGGTTACAAAATCGCTTCATACTAAAATTCATTTAGTTCGCTAGACCACAGAATATTGACGGCCAAAGTTCGGGGAAAATTTAAAAGAGCTAAAGGTCAGCTCAGCGGCTAACTGTTTTTAGCTTTTAACAAGTACGCACATCGACTAATCAAGCTATACAAAACCAGTTTATGCGGATCCCTCATTGTAAGGGAAATCAATACAAAGCGAGGATATTACACTCGGCGACAAATCGACCACCCGCGTCGTTTAATTTTTGTCATAGGGCATTTTTCAGCCAAAAGACGTCCACTGCTGGACACTTGGGAGAGCCCCCCCCCCCCAGTGTCGCTACATTGACCGGTCCCGTGCGTCTCGCATCCAGCAGATCCCCGCAAGGCTTTCCAATGCAACGAAGGCACGCAGTCTGGGGTTATTATTCTATTAAACCGAGTTTTTCTTTTGAAGGCGGTTACAGTGGCAGTCGGCACCATAAAGAAAAAATGTGAGCGTTCCGTGAACACTTCAAAGATTGTCTGTTAAGTGTTCACGCATTAAAGGTTAAATGAATTTGTATGAAGTTTGGCAGAGGCTTTTTTTTACCTTTATCCCATAACTTTAGCCCTCCACGCGGTCGAAACCGCGAGCCAAGCCACCTATAATACCTATTATGGGCAATTAGAAAACTTTTTCATATGCATGCTTGTGCTCACGCAACAGCAGCATGCATTAAAGAATAGTAAGAAGGTAATTAGCTATGGACTAATTAGGCTATTATTACGAAATGTACACGTCACATGTTTGAATGTGTTCTATAGTCAAGATAAATAATTATTAATTTTAGGTAGTATTAATTGTAATTCACAGAATTATAACAACTCTAGTTGTGCGCCGCAGTTCAGCCTGCATGTAGTACAGGCAAGTATTATAAAGACATAACACCATGCTTGTAAGCCCCGAAGAGTAAGGCAGAGGATTATCTAATAGAACTTATTTCACCAGTTATATTTAATCTCACACAATAGCTCATTGCCAATCAATCGGGCAAAAATCTCGACTCCATGGCAGCTACTGAGAAATTTCTGATAGAAAATCCCAATAACACTTTGTCTGACCTGTGAATCGAACCTGAATCTCATGTTCAGCAGTCGCGCTTGCGACCACTAGACCAACATAGCAGTCAGTACCTATATAATATCAATAAAATGTAAGTGAAAACTTACATTATTGCTGAAACATTTTAGAAACAAAATAGAAATGATACATACACACAAATGAAATTGTCACATGAGATAAATGTGTCAAAATACATCAGCATGGATATGAATCATCCAGTACAATGATAACATAATCAGTGGCTACTACAGAAGTTAATTGCATTACACAAACATATTTGAGTGCATCGGAGTTTGGGAGTAATGATTAATTGGGTGGACTGTAATTTGTTTGTCACTAAGTACTCAAATAATTTTGTGCTGTGCATTATAATGATTGCATTGCTGTTTTACACATTAATTTAAATAGACCATTTTTTTATTTGATCAATATGGAAACAGCCATTTTATGCTCAATGGTTAAGTACTACTTATTCAATAGTATAGTTCTCCATATGAGATAAGGCCTTTTACCTTGCAGTAAGAATAGGCTGGTATCTGTATAGTAAGACACAGAAAATAACTTGTTTCTCGTTAAGGAAAGTCAATTGACTTAGAAGAAAATATTGCTTCTGTTTTAATAATGTTTGAATACATTTAATTCATTACAAAAGCAGTAATTTCCTACATTATCTTGCCACATTTTTACAAACAAAGCTTAAAATATAATTATAAAGAGTTGTGAGAGGCAGCAAAGAGTTTTTATCTTATCTGTAATTGTTAAGCAGATAGTGAGAAAGTTAAAATTGATGTGTTTTCTGTCCTTGACTTATTGTGCAAAACAAAAGTGATACTGTATTGCCACAGCGCAATCCCATAAATGCAACAACATGTCTATTGTTGGATTTATTGTAACAAATTGAAGAGTTTTGAATAAAAAAATCTATGACTGCGATTTTAAGAACTATAATATTATTGTAAAGATATTCATATTTTTAGATATTGCCTTGTGTGATAAGACTGCCCATTGTACACAAGCCCGCCCCTTAGACGACCCACTGACCTAAGCTTTAAACCTAAGACGATCCACTGACCAAATATAGTTGTCCTTTTAGATTTATGTGGTGTACAATAAATAAATATTACCTATAAATAATAATTCTAATTAGAATTTCCACAGAAATGGGATGAAGTTTTACGGACAAGGTACAATTAAAATATACTTACTAGGATTTATAAGATTCGCGCTCTTATATTCAATACGAGAGTCTTCAAAAATCTTGCTATGTGTTGGATTCAAGAAGGCCAGCTGTGGCGGCGTTTTGTCCACGACCCGCAGACCACTCACCAAGTCATTCGTTATCAAGTACTCCACAAGGTTCCGCCCGATGAAACCGCACCCTGAATCAAAATCAAACTTATAACCGACGAAAGAGAATCCTCTCAGGCCGGATGACTAACACCAAGAGACCGTTACGAGAAGAGAAAAAAAACAATGTCACTTCACACCAGTAAAAGTAATATCAATGCTGTGGAATCTTCGCTGTTTCCAGCATATTTACTCCAGGTAAAATAAATTAATTACCTCCTAAAACCACAACTCGTGGTTTTGAATTATCACCGGCACAATCAGACATTTCGCTAGCCGTTTCACTAAAATGAATGACAGTTAAAGTTTTGACAGATCAGCCGACAACAGCTCTTTTTTTTTTTTTAATTCCTGACCATGGATACATGTCCTTCAGTCGTAATCATTAAACATACTACTCTTATCTCACTAAAAATACATAAAACAATAACAAATTCATCAAAAGTGTTTACCGCTCATACGAGCTAAGCTCTAAAATGGAAATGATACCAGTTAAAACACTATTTCTACTACTAATTTAGTATATTTTAGAGAATGGATAAAACTATTTTACTTCTTTTTATCCTTGTCGATCACGGAGAAAGAATCCGAACGGCCCATTTCGTCCTGTGGGTGTCATATGAGGCGACTAAGGGAGCCAAAGACCCAGTGCAATTCATAAAGCAAGCGCCCTGGGTCACCCGCACGGTGACGGGTAAACCACCAGCATTCGCATTCCCAAGCGTAGTGTCTGACAGGCGGCCGACTGTAAAATCCAAACCAAAACCTTCTGCGACATGAGTGAAAATGATGTGCGATAGGACTAGGATGTACCTCACAGGTGACGCGCAGGGGTACCATCCGGCTCCTGCAGGAAGCGGACAAGGGTTGTTACGCCACCCCGTTCGGGTGCGACGTAAGAAACAAGTGAGACTGAGTTATGTTTGTTGGAGTGTTGGGACGATCACTAGAAGAGCCAGAGTGTTAGCGTAAGTATTCAAAAGAAGACGAATACATGTGGCGTGTTTACAAGAAATGAAATTAAAGCGTACTAGAGCGAGGGAAATTGGTGAGGGTACACTTGATACTTGGGAAGTTTTTCTACTGTGGAAATGACGGGAAAAGGAATTACGTTTGAATAGATACTTTTAGATAGTAATTTAAAGGAAAGCGTGATGGATCTTAAAAGAGTTATTGATAGATTAATAGTTTTAAAGGTTATATTCGAAAATGTAATGCTGAACGTAGTTAGTGTGTATGCACCGCAAGTGGGATGTGATGAAAGAGTGAAAGAGAAGTTTTGGGAGGATTTTGATGAACATGAAGAATTGTTAGTTGGCGGTGATTTCAATGGACATGTGAGAATGCTAGGTATTTATGAAAGAGTGCATGGGGGATTGGGAATCAAAACAGTGAGGGGAGACTCGACTGTAATCCGCCCCGCATTTGACCTGGCAGTAGCCAGTACTTGGTTACAGAAGAACGACGAACACATTATTACATACAAAAATGGAAACCACAATACACAAATAGATTAGGGTACTTCCTAGTCCGAAGAAAAAAATTAAAGTACAGCGCCAGCACATGAAGCTACTACAATCTGTCAAATTTCTTTAATCGATTTTCAACTTTATCGGTAAAGCATTATGTTCATGGTTGATTGAAAAAAATTGACAGTTTCTGGTAGTCTGATGTGCGCCCGTCTGTACATTAAAGACTGTAAAGGCTTGCCGGGAAAAGACTTGGTTACACAGCACAGACTCCTAGTTTTCGAAATAGTCACAGAAATAAAAGTCAATAAAACCAAATCCACCGATCTCACCCTCAAATAAAATGATATATGTTAGAGCAGGATGTGCGAAAGAATTTGAAGAACGAGTGGTGGATAAAATGGTAGAGATGGGAGACATGAACGAGCGAAGTGTAAATGAATATTGGAGTCAAGACATGTTTTGCTACACTCATAATACACCCATGTATTATGAGTGTAGCTAAACATGTCTTGAGAAAAACATATCTTGAGAGACGAAAGGAAGGGGTACGATAGATAGAGATACATGTGGTGATTGACAGAAATCGAGAATGTGTTGAAGTTGCTTGTGTTAGTTTGAAAGCTGAAAAAAAGAGTAAGTATCATGTTTTCAAGAAAAAAGTCAAGAAAGCTGTGGCCATAGCTAGAGCAAAGGCCCACGACAAGCTTTATGATACTTTGGATAGTATAGCAGGCCAAAAACAACTATACCAGCTTGCTAGAGCTAGAGAGAGAAAGGCGAGGGATGTATGTCAGATTAAATGCGTAAAAGATGAAGCTTGAATGGTTCTTTCGGATGATGAGGAAATTAAGGATAGGTGGACAAACTTTGAAAAACTGATGAATGAAGAGAATGACTAGAACGGTGTGCTGGACAATAAACCAGTGAATGACTAGGCTAGTGAGAAAGGTTAGTATGGATGAAGTGAGAATAGCAGTAAATAGAATGAAGAATGGTAAAGCGTTAGGACCTAACGGTATACCAATTGAAGTTTGGAAGTTATTCTGCGTGGATGGATGGACGTGGTTAGCTTTATTTTTCAATAAGTTGTTGCTGGAAGAAGCCATACCTGATGAATGGTGCAACAGTTTGCCGGTACCCATCTTTAAGAATAAAGGTGATGTGCTGGAGTGCAATAACTATAGGGGAATAAAGCTAATAGCGCATAGTATGAGAGTTTGAGAGAAAGTTATTAAAAGACGACTGAGAGAAGAGAGTGAAATTTCACGAAATCAATTCGGTTTTATGCCTGGTCGCGGAAATACAGATGCCATTTTTACTAACCGCCAGCTGTGCGAGATATACAGAGGTGCACACATAAACTTGCACAATGGTGTTCATCGACCTCGAAAATGCATACGACCGGGTACCCCGGGAAGTTTTGTGGTGGGCCCTGAAAGAGAAAGGTATGCCTGGGAAGTTTGTACAGTTGATCCGAGCAATGTACAATCGATGTAGTACCCAAGACAGATCTACAGCGAGAACTACCGGCAGCTTCAATGTGACTGTCGGCTTGTATGCTGTTTGCAGACGACATTGTGTTAGTTGCCGAGAGAGGTCTAGAGGTCTAGAGCACATTGAAGGTGTGGTGGCAAACACTGAAGAATGTTTGCCTGAAGATCAGTAGGACCAAAACCGAATACTTATTCTGTGATTTCGGCGGTCTCTCCAGTCCTGTACCAATAACTCTTGCCGGAACGCCAATACAAATCTGTTCCGATTTTCGGTACGTCGGGTCCCTTAACCAAGGGGATGGTGAAGTAGACTGAGAAGTAACGCTCCGGATCAACTCCGGATGGATGAAAGGCGACAGGTCACTGGAACAACTTGCGACCCACCGACGCCCCTCAAGCTATAGGGTTAAAGATTATATACAAGTCCCTGATTAGACCTGTCGTACTGTATGGATGTGGGATGTGGGTCAAGGGCAGGAAGATGATGATGATAAAACTATTTTTATTTTGTCAGTTGTTTGTTAAACTATTTCCACTGTAAACAGGGGATTACCATGACGTCATAAAGCAAGAGTAATTCTAGTGTTGGGAAGAGACAAAGCTATACAGGTCGTCTAGCACCATCTCTTTCCCACACTGGAATTACTCCTGCTTTAAGACGTCATGGTAGGCCACCTGGTCTCGGTATCTCAGTGTTTTGAAGCAAATGGCGATCTTCTTTATTTTGGTAAGTTCTCGAATGGCCTCCAGTGTTTTTTGAAAGTAAAACTATAATTTTTAGGCTTAGGTTTCTTTTCAATAAAAAGAGAAAGTGCTTAATTTAAACAAATGTATCAACAGTCCCTTCACATTTTTTTTTAAACTAACAATAAGTTACTGGAAATTATAATTTTATTTTAAACTTATTCACTTTTTGATACTCAGTGCTATGGATTTACTACGTCAATTTCTTTCTTCTCTGCTTTTGACTTTGGATCTGATGGTAAAAAAAATGCAACAAGTAGTCCAGCTGAAACAATAAAATAAAAAGAGTTTAATAATTATTGTATTTATTAATTCTGAAGCATTCTGTCCTATAAATTCAATAATTTTTTTTATTTCTAATTAGCCTACATCCTAAAAAGCCGTGCCAAGTCACAAATTGTAGCGTCTGTTAATATTGACCCGCATCCTTATTCTTAATTGTACTTACTGATGACTAGGGCGACGTATGCGCTTAACATGGGCGTGCAGTAGTCTCTTTGGAAGCTGGCGATGATTTGCACGCTGAAGAAGCCAGAGCCACGGGCTACTATCACCGACAAGCACGTCGCCATACCTCTGGAATAACAAGTATTTATGTTTACTGCTTTGACTTTTTTCGTAGACTCAAAAGTTCAAATTTTTTTTAAGTAGATACGCAACTCAAAAGTCAAATTATTAAAAAAAAAAAATACCTTAAATGCGTGGGATTTAACTCGACCAAATACGTATTAATGTTGCCCAAGATCAGTGAAACGTATAGAAACACGAAAAATAACGCCATGCTTAGCATTGGAACTCTGATGAAGAGCAGCATGACACCGCAGATGGACGAAATAGTGAACACTAAGAGAGTCAACGTTTTCTTTCCAAGCCCAACCAGGAAAGACAAGAGGACTAATAATATTGCTGCTGATGCGGAGTATGCCATAGTGGTGTACAGTGCCTTCGGCTCAATAATTCCGGTGCATACTGCAGATTCCTGTGAAATAAAGAATAGCAATTAATGTTTTTTTTGGAATCTGGTGTTATATTGGGTTCAATATGTTGGCGCACTTAATTTAGTTTTACGGTATTTTTTTTTAAAGGTAATTTTACTAGATTAGGCGTTTATTAATTTGTAGTTTGTTTTTAAGTATAAAAATTTCCATTGTTTACCAAATTGAGAACTGAGAATTATATAAATACGTAGTTGAGATCATGGCAGGAAGAGTAGATTAATTTCATTAGGGAAATATTCATCCAACTTACAGTGCTGTTAGAATGAGTCCTGATACTCTGACTCGCAACTTCGCAGAACGTGCGACCGTGGTGGTCATCCCCGACAGAAAAATATGCGTTTGCTATAGTTGGCACCCACATCAAGTAGCCTGTTTGTCTGGAACAGAAAATATAATTATGTTGATGGCTCTCGGACAAGAATGTGATTTATTAAAGTTTGGGAAGAGCCCCATGCAAAGTTGCCAGCTTCTAATTAAATAGTAGAAATAAATAGAAAATGAGACGTTGATAAATTACTTAACTATCTGAAGTCTCTAGATTTTGTTCGAAAACTGTCATCGGCTAATCGGAAATAGAACAATAATTTATTAGTATCAATTTTTCTTTGTATTGGTAGTTATGAATGAGCAGCTCGTGGCAAAATAATAACAGCCGCTCGTGTCGATCTTTAGGTTAAGCCGTGCTTGCCTAGGTTGGTCGGTGGATGGGTGACCACCCATTACATACCGAGTTTCCTCCGTGCCTCGGAAAGCACGTTAAGCCGTTGGTCCCGGCTGTCATTTGTAGATCATTGATAGTCGTTACAGGTAGTCAGGTACCCAAAAAGTCTGACAACCAGTCTTACCAAAGGGTATCGTGTTACCCAGTACGAACTGGGTTGTGGAGGTCAGATAGGCAGTCGCTCCATGTAAAATACTGGTATTCAGCTGCATCCGGCAAGATTGCAAGCCGACCCGAACATAGTTGGGAAAAGGCTAGGCAGATGATGATGGTAGTTATGAATGATTATCACATTATTCATTAAATTAGATAGTTAGGTAGTAAAACTTACGCCATGAATGCAGTTAACAATAAGTAGTATAGTATGGCGGAGTTCTTCAATAGAGGAGGTTGGAACAGAGGGGCTGTTTGATTCCACATCTTCTTCAGCACTGAAGTTTCAGTACTGTCCACTGGTGGTTCTTCGAGGTAGACATGCCTTACCTAAATAACAAAATGTTTACTTCCTTCACTCAATCTTCCTAGTTTACATAAAGGATGTAAAAAGACACATAAAAAAGGCGAAAGGGACTTGTTCTCCCGTCATTGCGATATTTTTTTTGTTCTAGAACCATACCTGGGAAGCTTCTAGTTACGGAGATTTTGGGGGTCAAAGTTTCAACTTTTAACCAGTTTTATTTTTTAAACACATGTTTTAATGTAAGTTTTTTACTTTAAAGACCTTCACGACCCCCGTACTATTTAATCCATCCACCAGAACAATGTTTTGATTGCGTTACATTGAGTCCTACCGTAAAACGTGATTTTTCACCCCAAAAAAAATGTCGTGTCCCAGAAATAATGATTGCCTAAAGTAACGTTACTTAGTTTGATGTACAGAATGCTTGGTTGACGGCTTCGTGAAGGGCCCGCTTACACCCTGTAAAGTAGACTAGCTTATGCCCGCGGCTTCACCCGCGTGGAGTTTGATTATTGTTCCACGGTATTATACTACCGGGATATAAGCCATGCCCATTGTGCCACCCCTTTTATGGGTGAAGTCCAAAATATTGACGCAAATGACACAATAGTGACACAAAATGTTGTGCGACAGTGACACAAAAGTCGCACAGAAATTTACACTATAGTAGCACAATAGTGGCACAAAATGGTAGCAAAAAACTACAAAGTTGAGGTTACATTAGGAGATTTATAAACCTAAAATTTATAAAAATAGAAAAATAGACATCAACTAACATTTTTGGAAAAATTAAGTACGCTTCGACGAAATTGAAACAAAATTATAATCAAGCAAGCAAGTTTTATTAAAACTCCAAAATTTAAAGTAGGTACTAGGTTTTAACATAAAAAACAACAAAAAATAATCGAAAATGAAATCCTTGTTAAGAACTATTTAACAAAAATAAAATCAGTTTAAATAGACAACAATTAGGAACTTTTATATAAAGCAAATCAGTCACGCCATTAAGACGTTAGCAAATTATTATAATATTAATTTATAATTATGTGAGAAAGTTTTCTAAGTCCTTAAAATGTAACGTAAAAAAAAAAAAGAATTTACAGCAACACAAAATTATAGAAAATTCAACATTATGATCTCTTCATTGTTTATAGGGTGGCAGGGACATCGACGCATCGACGCAACCTCAGCATACATCCTCCCTCTGCATCTGTAGATCAGCGTCACTTCCACCTTTTTTAAATATAATTATGCTTAATATTTAAAACGTAAACTGCACACCATGTGTGCTGACACAATAGAAAATCGATTGTCTGTTAATTGGCGTGCGACGGACATATTCATAATATATAATACTATCCCAATACTCAATTATTGATTGCTTTCTCAAAATAATGCTAAACAACTATAGAACTGAGTGTATCCCAACCTTATAATGGTAGCACAATTGTGGTAGCACAGAAATTGTTCAACTGGTGTTACAAAAGTAATACAAAAGTGTCACAATTGTGAGGTAGCACAGTGAGTAAACATTGATTACTCCGAAACTACACTGTGAATCGTATTGAAATGAACATTACACAAAAACCCATGGTTTTATTTACCTAGAGCACTATTAAATCGCTATTAAAACACAAGACTTACCGTAAAAATCGTCAAAAATCCTGCCGAAAAATTGCTGACCACCGTAAATTACTTTGAGTTTGACATTGCAAATGATTCTATATGGCCGTTAAGCTGTAACTGTCATAGACAATTACGCACAGTGTTGCCAGTCCTCCAAAATGAAAGCCTACCTTGTTTCAAGTCTATAGAAACTGCCAATGAAAACGGTTGCACAAAATAAGTAGCACAGTTGTTTAAAATCGCACATAAACAAAAAGAAACAGTAAATAAGCATAACATAGCGGTTATTTCCTTACAGTCTTTGTGAAAAGGGTTGCCGAGTATACGCTATTGCTGTAGAATTCAACATTCAGCCTCTAGGTTACATAGAACTTGTTCAGAAATATCCTCAAAGTTTACCCTCCAAAATTATTATGCCGTTTTGTACATAATTTGTTCGCGTTAGTGGAGAAATTATTTAATTTACTCTGCTATTGAGTATTATTCTATAACTTTGAGTATTTGGCATGCTGGACAAATAACCATTTAATTTAGTATTTATTGTCGTAAAATTCTATCAGACATAGTTTTCAAGAAAAAAGGTTGGAAAATTTTTGATTAGGCAAATGCGTCAAAATTTTGGTCTTTACCCTTATAATGTTTACATTTGTATTTGTAATTTTTATGGTGTACATAATAAAGAGTATTCTATTCTATTCTATTCTATAAGTATAGAAGCCGTTCAGTATTTTTTGCGTGAAAGAGTAACAAACATCCATCCTTCCTCTCATCATCTATCCTCACAAACTTTTGCATTTATAATATTAAGTAAGAAAGATAAGTTAATCTTATTCATAACTTATCTCTCGTAACGAGTACTTAGTCCTTGTAGGGAGGGCCCTGTGTCAATTTTTGTTGGGGGCCCTGTGATCCTGAGTGTGGCGAAGCCCAAAAAGAGAAAATCATTATTATAAAACAAATGATTTTTGAAAACTAAGAAAATGTCATTCTGATTTGTATCGCCTTAGCTGTCATTCATTTTACTAAGAGAATGTGTGATGTGTGAGACAAACATTGTGGGACAGCGATCATGGCTCGCATAGGTATTTAATGAAGAGCTAGAAAATTAGAGCATCCTGAAAGGATTTAAGTTTTCATCGAAAAGCGAGCGAAGCGAGCTCGAAAACTTGGAGCTTTCTGGACCTTGAAATGTTATTTTTTCATTTTATCTTTCATCAAGATTAATATTTGAGGTTGTTGATTCATTTTGTGATTTTTTCCTCATCAGGGTCCTTGTTACTAGGGAGCCCCGTATCATTGATACAGCTGATATGGTAGTAGCTACGCCCCTGCTCGTAACTTGTAAGTCGTTATTCTATTTTGAGTATTGAGCCAGGATTACGTACTCTTAGAGGCCAGTTTAGTTTATTATGCGACCTAAAGGATGGTAGCCGTAAGGCTGATCCGGGGGTACCGCACGATCTCAGGCGAGGCGGCGAGCCTCCTTGCCGGATTGCCGCCATGGGATTTGGAGGCGATAGTCCCCGCGCGCCTGCACGAGTGACGCGTGGATGCACTACGCCGGGGTGTAACTCCGCTGACGCGGTAAATCGCCGCTCAGCGGACAGACCTCCGGCGCGATCTCATGGCGACATGGAGAGAGCGACTGTCGCAACCCCGTGCAGGGCACGCTACAACAGTGGTGATAAGTCCTCTCTTTGAGGAGTGTCTAGAGAGCCTCCTTCCGCCTGACGCAGGTCCTCACCGGACATGGTTGTTTAGGGAGGTTCCTACACCTAATCGAGTGGAAGGGAACGCCCGGGTGTCACCACTGCGAGGATCGACCGGAGGACACGGTGGAGCACACAGTGGGGGTCTGCTCCGCTTGGGCGGAGCACCGCCGTGTCCTCGTAGCGACGATCGGCGGCGGCGACCTCTCGCGTCCGACCCTGGTTCAATCCATGGTCCGGAGTGAGAGGGAATGGGACGCCGTCACCTCCTTCTACGAAACAGTCAAGCTAGCGAAGGAGGTGGCGGGACGTGAGAGGGAGAGAGCCTCACGTCTCAGCCACCGCGGGAGACGCCCTGGGTGTCGGGGGCCACGTGGTGGCTCCCGGCCACCGTAGGCGTGGGCCTGTGGACGGTGAGTAATGGGTAAGCTCGCCGTCCGTCCGTCTTATGACAACAGGCCGTGTCTACGGTGCGTTCGTGTACCACGCGCGCCTCAAAGAGATGTCTGCCAGGGTTGCGGGACTGTTTGAAAGAAATACCGCGGCCCTGGAACACAAAGGGCAAAAGAAGGAACATGAATGGGTTTTAGTCAGTACAAATCTGACACTCCCTTCCACTCCGCCCAGAGTGGGACGGGTCATTTGATGGTTCCCATCCCAGCCCGTTTCTGGCTTCGGGCGGGGCGCTTTGCATCAAGCGACACGTGCGCGCTTCTCTTGTTTGCTTCGCGTCAGTACTGTCGCGTCGCTTCGCACTTTTCTTGAGCTTATAGATTGAGCAAGAGGTAAAGCAGTAGTTTCAGACGGTTAATAAGCATCCTAGAATAATTCAGATACTCACAGTATAACAATCCTTCTTATAACCAGTGTTGCTGTTGTATATTGACTTAAACACCTCCAAAGCCTCGTCGTGCCTGTTTCTACTGAGCAAGTACTTCGGGCTTTCCTTCAGAAATATAATAATGTATAAGATACCGAACGCGCTCGGTAAACAGATGACTTGTAACAGCAACCGCCACGGTCTGTAGACCACGCCCAGCCAGGGTATCTCGTAACCGAAGCTCAGTTTAAATATTGGTAGAGCGAAGGCTGTGAAAAAAAAAATGGGTAAGGAAATCCAGATGTTTTTCTTAAACCACAAAATTCCGCGGTCTTGCAGTTAAAATTATTCATTTTATGATGCGATTTAATAAGAGAATGTCAAAATAGCAGTCAGTTGTAACTGAAACGGAATCTGGATTTGTGCCTGAATATGGTAGTATTAGTAGTAATATTCGATTCACCTCGGAGCTGAGGAGCTCGTGGCCAGATAATAACAGCCGCTCGGCTCAATCTTCAGGTTAAGCCGCGCTTGCCTAGGTTGGTCTCTTGATGGGTGACCACCCAATACATACCGGGTTTCCTCCGTGCCTCGGAAAGCACGTTAAGCTTTTAGTCCCGGCTGTCATTTGTACATCTTTGGCAGTCGTTACAGGTAGTCAGTGGCCCGAAAGTGACACCAGTCTTACCAAGGGGTATCGTATTAGCCAGTACTAACTGGGTTGTGGAGGTCAGATAGGCAGTCGCTCCATGTAAAATACTAGTATTCAGCTGCATCTGGTTAGACTGGAAGCCAACCCCAACATAGTTGGCAAAAGGCTTGGCAGATGATGATTATGATGATGATTAGATTCACCTCTGCCTAATCCTTCAGGGATTACAGGCGCAATGTTATCTTTATTTTATGATTTCTCTTATCACTACATAGTATAAAACAAAGTCACTTCCCGCTGTCTGTCCCTATGTATGCTTGGATCTTTAAAACTACGCTATGGATTTTGATGAGGTTTTTTAATAGATAGAGTGATTCAAGAGGAAGGTTTATATGTATAACATTGCACCCGTGCGAAGCCGGGGCGGGTCGCTAGTAGTAGAATATAAAGTTCTTACAGCAAATGGTGAGCTGCGTGACCATAATGGCGCTGGCCATGAGGAACATGAGCCTACTACGATGTCTGCTGGGCACACTCTCCCCAAGCAGAACGAAGCCCGCTGCGTTTGCAGATGACGAGCTGAAACCGTCAAAAAAAATTGCCTATATTTTTGGGGATTACCTCATTATCCAATACTAAATGAAGTTTAAGTGTTGCCATTCAGTATAGTTATCAATATGGTAATTTTTATTTTTACCGATTGGTAATTCAAGACAGGTTGTTTCTCTAATATTAGATAGTAAACTTATACTGTCATTTACGAGATATCTTCCGTGATTGTTCATTATTTTGAGCCGGGAGCTATACGATATCACAGAAGATATCCCGAACACTGACAAACTGACAGTTTATGTTTAGTTGTAAACCGTGATAGCTTAAAACAGTGTAAAACTACATAGTGTAAACAAACTAAACTTACAATGAAACAGAAAGAAACTTCAGGATGGCTATCGATAAGAAGTTGGGTGCCATGGTTGATGCTAAGCTGAGAATCAAGCCAGCTGGCATGGCGATAAGTAGTGTTTTCCGACGACCTCTAGTATCAGCGCAAAGGCCCCATGGGTAGGATGATAAGATCACGCCTGCAGATTATGGATAAGAATATAAAGTTAAATTCAAATGTGAGATGTTGAAAATAGATTAGATATAGAGATATCTATAATTGCTAACGATAACGGCAGCGTACTTACAATTATTTAATTAAATAATATTACCTACTCCACACTATATCAGACTTAAAAAAACGATTACTACGACTCGCCTTGAAAATCGAACTCAATTACTCAAAAACTCTCTTTTGACTTGCTATGGTAAGTCCCAGCGATTAACCATAGCAAGTCAAAAGAAAACTACCAAGGCATACGAGCACTCCTTACTTAAGAGTGGTATAGCAGACAGCAGCCCTTGTTGAGTAGTACTGAGTGACATATCACATGCCAGTGCCGGCAGAGCCACGGAGAAGCCGAAAATGTCCAGGTTCATCGCCAGGATCAGCAAGCAGCAGGCTATCAGCATACCCAAATTGTATCTGCCAAAACCTGGTAGGAGAAAAAAAATATATGTTGGCAGCACTGAGAATTTCTGGAGGGAACGCATTTACCAGTATATATATACATAATGTAATGCTCTGTGAACGCATCTGTCAAGATGACGTTTTGGATGTTAGATTTTAATTCGATTGCTGCCTTTATGCCTTATTTCCTGACCTATCGTTGCCGCAACCGCGCTTTTCAGCAGTAAGCGTCATCATGCAAGTAAAAATCATTGTGTGATTTATAATATGCATCATCATGACAACCTCACGAGGTTGTCATGATGCACGCATGAGAGGCGAGGCCTTAACCTATGGGCTATCTCAACATTTGACACCGTTGTTTTTGACGACGATTTTATTCTATCATAGACTAATCGAAACATCGAAACACTAAACTTAGCATACCTAATACGGACATCAAATAGTATGTATTCCAATGATATTATATTTAACAAAGTATCATTGATGTAATCTGTTATGGTGTCTGGCATTGACGCATGAAGACTTCTCAGTGTTATGTGTCACTCTATAGTTTTTGATATGATGCTAGGCAGCCATTATTATTGACTGTCTGTTTGACTTTAAAATAATAAGTGTAACTCAAAAAGAATAAAAAGCTTTTAAAAGACTATTTAGTATGTTTAGATCCGCGAGTGAAATAAACTGATTCTTTAGCTAGAATAGGCAGCACTATAGGAAGTGTGGTAATCCAAAGTGTTGGTGCTCTCGCTCATTAGCTTCTGCAAACCTCATATAATATAATCTAAATCGCTTCATTCAAATCAAATGGGTTCTAAATGTGTTTGATTCTAGACTGTCCCTGAGTAGGTATGCCTTTCCAAGATTAGAATTAGATAGTTAAACTAACTTCACTTTTTCTAGATATGTCCAAAGCTTTTGATTTCGTGAACCATACAATATTAATTTATAAATTAGACCGATATGGCATAAGGGGAAACGCGTTGAAATGGCTCGAAAGCTACCTTACACATCGACAACAGTGTGTTGAGATTTCGGGACAAACAGGAAATCATAAGCTCGCGTATAGGTCTCAGTATCGTGAAAATAACTGTGGTGTTCCCCAAGGGACCATACTGGGGCCGCCTTTGTTCTTGCTATATGTTAATGACTTGCCAAGTGTAACTTCTCATAATTGCATACTACACGCTGACGATACGACCCTCAGTATTATAAATGAAAATTACGACATTGTTGAGTACCTACCAAAATGAAATAAACATGACATTAAATAAAATGATTGCATGGCTTGAACACAATAATCTGCATAATTATTAATATTAACAAAACAAAAATGATACAATTTCAAACATATAACAGTACGCGTCTACGGCTTAAAATACAATACGGAAATGAGACAATAGAAGAGGTCGATTGCGCAAAATTCTTGGGGATAATTATTGACAAATACTGTAACTGGAAATCTCATATTGATGATCTATGTAGGAAGAGAGAGAGATTTGTATTTGTTTTAAATAGACTAACACGTGTGGCTAGTGTTAATGCGGCACTAAGTGCATACCATGGCTATGTCTCGTTAATTTTGCGATATGGTATTATAATATGGGGTAATTCGGTTGAATTTAAAAGAGTGTTTCGAGCTCAGAAAAAATGCGTACGCTCAATTTATGGAACGCACCCACTGGACAGTTGTGTTCCACTATTTAAAAAACTTAAAATACTGCCACTATACATTTTCGAAATTTGTATCTTTGTACACCAAAACAAACATGAATTTGACTTGTATAATGATGTTGTATCCAGACCCAGCCAACCCAATATTTGACATTATTGCTTTCATGTTTTATCTCCTTCACTTTATTGAATTTTTGACTTGTATCATTTATCTCTTTTATTTTTCAACTTATTCCAATTATTTGTAATTCCAATTCTAATGATTTATAATTTATTTAATGTAATGATGACCCACAATTTTATAAACCCTATTTGTACGTTGGAAACGGCAGAATATTATGATCGTAATACATTATAAACATAACAGCTCAGTACAATATTCTGACAAATAAATGCATTTATTCATTCATTCATTCACATCGCAGCCACTTGATAAGACTTATTTGGCATTCATTGAGGTCAACAATTTTATTTACTCTTTTGTTCTGGTTCAATATGAAATAGGAACCTAAGGAACAGAATCAATGACCTAAGTTTTTTTCAGTAGCTGGGTAATTACTCACTTCGTAAACGTACATGACCAATTTCTTTTACTCATAAAATAAACGTCGATCCCAATGACTTTACTCTGAAATGTATTACTATATAGCTGCTTCGCCCGCGTGAAGTTCGGTAACTGTCACACGGGATCATACTAAAGGGATCATAGTATCCTCATGTTAATCCAGGTTAAATGATAAACAAACAATGTGACACGAGATTTTTATATATTAGATAGCTTTGACCGCGGCTTTGCTCGCGTTGAATGCTCGCGTTGAATTCGGGGTAATTTTAATTCAAAAGTGAGGGACTTTCACAGCGCAAAACAATGAGTACAATTCAAGATCCAGCAAAATTAAATAGGTTTCAGGGCAGAACAGAGGAACTTTGCAGAAGTATTACGTAAAACCTAAAATGTTTGTCTAGGATGGAAGTACTATGGCCGGTAAATTACATAACGATGTGATACCTAGCTTTAGAGAGGTTGGCCCGATGAGTACTCCTCCCGTCCAGTCGCGCTGGCCGCACTCGTCTAAGCGCCGATTGACGTCGATCGAGATGGCACCAAATACAAATTTAATAACGTAGTAGTATGACGCGGGTATAGTTCCATACCTCAAAAGGAAAATATGGAACCATTATATGATCTTAGAAAAAGTACTTCCGTTCAATCAATCAATCAATAATCATTATTTGTAAACATAGGTTTCAACAGTGTGCAAGATGTTACAGTTATACATATAGTTTCTCCATGTTTTGCCATTTGGCGTAGAAATATACATTTAAGGAAGGCTTTTGCCCATTAAGTAAATTAGTCTATCGGAACTAGTTTGTTAAGAGGTAAAAGTTTAATTATTAGTATCAATATCAATTTTAATAAAATTATGTCAGGTAATGTCAATATTTAATGAAACACGATAAATGTCAATAATAGAATAGTTATGATGTCAAGAAGTTACTGAAGAAAAAAGTGTTTAAAATTGATATTGTGTACTGTTAGGGTCGTCATGCTTTTATAGTCATGTTACAATTATACAAATGTTATTAAGTCAAAAAGCTGTCATCGAAGTAGTCGCTGAGACAATAGTAACATTTCTGTATTAATTTAATACATAATTTACGCTTAAAATTTACTAAATTTAGATTTTTAATTGAACAAGGTAACTAATTAAATATTCTTTGGGCCATACAAAATAAACTTTTCCTCATTAAAGCCGTACCTGCAAATGGTACTTTAAGATCTAACTTATTTCTATCGCGTAGTTTCCTGTATTGGCTTTTGAAAGCTATTTCATATAGGTGCATATTTGTTTTAACAAATATATTTACCTCAAAAATATACAGCAAAGGCAAGGTTAAGAGTTTGAGGCTTTTAAATAGAGGTTGACAGCTGTCGGTACTTTGTAAACCACACATAGCTCTGATGCATCTTTTTTGGGCTTTGAAGAAATAATCCTTATTTACTGAATTGCCCCAATATATAATACCATATCTTAGTGTGGATGCAACATAGCCATGGTAAGCCATCAAAAGAGATTCTAGGCTAACAATTTTAGCCAGTTTATAGAGGGCATATGCAAATTTATTGACTCTCTTACAAATGTCTTCCGTTTGAGGTTTCCAGGACAAGTTATTATCTATAATAACACCAAGGAATCTAGTCATAGATGCCGACTCTATTTTAGTCCCCAAGTAGTTAATGTCAAGGTTAATATTAGGAATCCTTTGATAAAAGTGCATTCTTTTAGTTTTTTCTAGATTTATGACAAGATTATTATTATTCAGCCAAGCAATTTTTTTATTCAATGTCAAATTTATCTCTGCTTCATATGTATTAGGATCGTCACATTTTACTACTACCGTGCTATCGTCGGCAAATAATAGCATCGGATGCTTTATTTCCGTAGGCAGATCATTTATATAGGTTAAGAATAGTGGAGGTCCTAACACACTGCCTTGTGGGACTCCGTATTTAATAATCCTACTGCTAGATCTGTATTTTCTTTCGTAACCAGTGCGTATCGTGCGTTCGTATCCGTGTTATTTCTAAAATCTGCTTTCTGTTGTGTAAGTAAGATTCAATAAGATTCAAAATGTTGCCCCTTATACCATATTTCTCTAATTTATTTAATAGGATTTTATAATCTACGTAGTCAAAAGCCTTTGTGAGGTCCATATATATAGCACATACGGCACTTCTTTCATCAACATTCGATAAGATAGGCCGTATCAGATTATGGATTGCCATGTTGATTGTCCTGTTCTTGCGAAATCCTTTCTGTTCATCAAGTAAAATGTTTGATTTCTCTAGGTAAATAGAACGTGCTTTATATATGACTTTTTCAAATATTTTTGCAAATATAGATATCAAAGCAATTGGTCTATAATTTTTCATTAGACATTTGTCTTGCTTTTTATATCGTGGGGTAACTATGGAGGTTTTGAGATTTTCCGGGAAGATACCATTCTCAATACTTAAATTGATTATGTAACTAAGATGTGGGGCTATGTATTGAGATACTGTTTTAATTACTTTTGTATATATTCCATTACTACCTACACTGTTTGTATCTCTAAGAGACCTAATATGATTCATGATGTCATGAGGCAAAGTTGGTTCCATAAATAAAGAGTTCAAAGTATTCGAATGAATGGGGATTTCTTGTGGTATACTATGATTTGAATTAGATACTTGGTTAATAAAATATTCGTTGAAAGAGTTTGCTATTTCAGTAGGATTCGTAACGATCTTTGTATCAGTTTTTATTTCAGTTATAGGTTCTTTAGGAAAGTAGGCTTTATTCTTGTTAATTACGGTTTTGATAAAATAATCATTTTGGGATTTTTGGGTTAAAGATATAATTTTTTTTAGTCTACGTGAATATGATTTGAACGCATTTTTCTTCTTGAGAGTGGGCTTAGTTCTACATTGCCACAGAAACACACGTTTCCTTTTACTGCATTTTTTTATTCCCTTCGAGATCCACTTAAGATTTTTTTGTTAGTGACTTAGTAATAGTTTCGTAAGGAAAGCAGAGACCGTAAAAATATTGAAATACATCCAAGAAATAGACATAAGCCTCATTAGGGTCCGAAGTATTGTGAGTGTCTGAGAATGAGAGACTTTTTATACAATTTTTTTTATTTTTTTCAAATATTCATGGCAATTTTTCCTTCGTCTAATACGCCATGACTTAATAGCACATGTTTTTTTAACTGGGCATCTTAAAACCTGTGTGGTGTGGAACGACAGTCCAAATTCAATAATTTCGCCCTTGCAACCTCTGATATTCTGCGCGAAATTATTCAAACATGTCCCACTACTTATTCTAGTGGGTTGCGAGAATTGCAATTGTAAAGTTTAGAAGAATAAATTCAAAGTCTAGGGTCTGTTTATTTCTTTTTAAGTCCCGACAAACGATAATCTTTTTATTATGTTGAATGTATACTAGATGGAGAATATTTTCCAATTTGTGAAAGTATTTAAGTCAGAATATGGCAGCTTCCTAGAACGCAGGGGGCATTCTAGGAAGCTGCATATAAAAGAGCGGCCAAGCTGTTTCTCGTGAATTTCTGAACCGTTTTTTCCCTTTACCCTGTATAGAAGTCGAATCCGAGATCTTCTGTATCTCAAATAAAGAGAATCACCATCAGTATCACTATCACAATCATCATCACTATCACAATGACAATCACTATCACAATAACCATCATAGTTATCGTTATCATAATCATTATCATCGTAGTTACAATCATCATCATCACAATCATCATTATCATTATCACAATCATCATCATCGTTATCACAATAACTCAACAATAACCCTGTATAGAAGTCGTATCCGCCATCTTCTGGATCTCAAAATAAATGCCATATTCGTAATCAGCACCCCTGATAATCTCGGAATCGACACCCGCCGACAGTCCACCACATTAAATTTTAAAATCGTTGTTTTTGTAATACATGCGACCTTTTCACTTTTTTTTCAGACTTTGTCACCCCTTTTCTCCATATGGGTCGGGGGGCTTTTGGGACCGTGACCGCGGTCCCGGATTCCACCTAAAAATACAATAATTATTTTTGAGTAGTGTTTCGGTACCACAAATAAAATAAATAAAGTTGTGTCTTGGGAACGTACGGTCAACCAAAAAATTTTGAAGTTAGTACAAATAAAAGTACACACATCAAAAGTGTCTAGGGATCAACATATATTTTTGCAATAACTTTTCTCCTGATTGATATTAATTAAAATTTTCTTTAAGGATTCATCAAATAAAGTGTTTTCGTTTGTCACAGTAACGATAAACCAAGTCACCTTTGCATTAATAAAGAAATTTGCCATTTTCCTAATAAAGGGATTTTTGACATTTGAACCACTAACACAAAAGTTCGAAAAAAAGACTGAAATAACAGTTTTCTTTAAAATTTTATTGGGTAACTTAAACAATTAATAATCCGTGTTTCTACCGCGAACACTAACAACACAAGAACATCGGTTTGGCATACTCAAAATGAGTTCATCCAAATCACGCTGTGGAATGGCCGCCCATGTTCGTTGCAACAACAAAAAAAGGTCTTCTTGCGACTGGATACCCTCCATATTCGGCAGAGCTCTTCTCTGTAGCATATCCCATGCATGCTCAATCGGATTCAAGTCTGGCGACTGAGCAGGCCAGGGCAGGACATTGATGTTAGCTGCGGCGAGAGTCTGTCTTACAACTCTTGCGGTGTGCGGTCGTGCATTATCATGCATTAACTGAAATAAGGGACCGATTTGCACTTGTAGAGGAACGATGACGTCTGATACAATCGTCTCAGCATAAATTTGAGCGTTGAGGTTGCCTCTGATCCAAATCAACTCAGTTCTTCCGCCGATCCAAATACCCGCCCATACCATGATGGTTCCACCACTATAAGGATGGACTTCCTGGCAGGATTTTAATCGCTGTTGGCGTCCAGGGGTTCTCCAGTGTCGTATACGTCTTGTATCCGGTCTCATACCAAAACGAGACTCATCAGAAAAGCACACGAAACGCCATTGTTCTTCTGCCCAATTTCTGTGTTCAAGAGCCCATTGATATCGTATCCTACGATTGTGCATTGCTATAGGTGGTACCCGTAGCGGTCTTCGGGAATGAAGGTTCACTTCATGCAAGCGGTTTCTGACTGTTTGGTCGCTAATTAAGTTCCCTGAAGAGTGATGAAGCCTCACGGCTAACATCATGGCGGTTATTGTTGGAGCTCTTCGAGTTAAGATTTGAATGTATCGGTCTTGTCTCCGTGTGGTGCAGCGATACCGTCCTCCATGGCGCTCAGCCACGGTACCAGTGCTTCGGTAACGTGTCCAAAGTCGACTGATAACACTCTGACTTGTATTCAGAGCTAAAGCCACAGTACGTTGCCGGGAACCAGCTTCTATCATTCCCACGGCTCTGAGCATTTCTTCCCTGCTTAAATGACGTCGCCGCTCCATAATAACGTTGGTTTTAATCAGTAGTAGGGAAACAGTAGCACTAATAATGTCTTCAATGCGTTGTATGTTTTTATAGGGAAAATATTGACAGCTGATTTTCATCTTTTACTCGAATTTGATTCACAGTTCCTGATTCAAATTATGAAATGCACCAAAAAGGATCCATATAAATTTATAAAATCATAAATTTATTACAAAGCCACATCTCAATCTCAAGAAATCCACATAAAAATGCTTGATCCCTAGACACTTTTGATGTGTGTAGTTTTATAAAACGATAAAATATTTCTTTAATTTAAAAAAAACGGCAGCCTTCTTTTAGATTTCATCATCATCATCATTCCAGCCGAAAGACATCCACTGCTCGACATTGGTCTCCCCCAAGTGTCGCCACATTGACCTGTCCCGTGCGTCTCGCATCCAGCGGATCCCCGCAACCTTCACCAGGTCATAGGTCCACTTAGTGGAAGGCCTTCCAACGTAACGTCTTCCGGTTCGCGTTCGCCACTCCGTACTGCGAGCAATGTGCCCCGCCCACTGCCACTTAAGTTTGGCAAATCTTCGGGCTACGTCGGTAACCTTTGTTCTCTTGCGGATGTCCTCATTTCTGATTTGATCACGCATGCATCTCCGAGCATAGCCCTGTCCATTGCCCTTTGGGTGACTTTAAGGCTTCTAATGAGGCCTATTGTGAGCGACCACGTTTCGGTCCCGTAAACAACACACACTTGTCGTAGACTTTCGTCTTGAGACACTGCGGTAAGTTAGACGAGAAGATACCGCGCAACTTCTCGAAGGCTGTCCAGCCGAGTCAGATTCGACGATTGACCTCTTTCTCAAATTTAACCTAACTGGACGGTTTGTCCCAGGTAGACATTTAAACTTCGAATGTAGAGTGTCCGACCTTGGTTTTGTTCATGTTCATTGTAAGACCCTCTCTTTCAGAAGCTCTACTGAGATCATCGAGCATTGTTCTACGTACGCGCAAATCATATTGTTCATACTTCTCTCTCTCTCTTCTCATTTACTTGATTGATGTTGTTCTTTTATAGCAATAACTATCGTTTTAAAAGTGCTACTAAATAATATTACCCTTTATTTTGTACCGGTTCTGATAATTCATATAATTGTTGATCACTTCTAACTTATTTTTTCTTGGGGTCCCAAAATACTACACAATAGTTATAAGTTTCGAATAAAATAGCCTAACTATATATTCACTATATATATTATACTATATTATTTCTTATTTCCCCATACAAACTTTGGAGCCCCGTTTAACTACCTTAAGGGGTGAATTTTGAAAAATCCTTTCTTAAAGCACCCCTAGACCACATAAGAAACCTACTTGTCTAATTTGGAATCTGTAGACCCAGCGGTTTGTGCTGTGCGTTGATATGTGAGTCAGACAGTCAGTTTCTTCTTTTATATATTTAGATAAATAGGTTTGCATAAAAAGAGGCAATCATATCAATCAAACAAACTGACCAGATTGCGTAAATTGATAGTAAAGACGTTGGATAGGCGTGCATTTCTGGAGTAAAAATTTCTTTATTTGTTTAATCATTGTTTAAGTTACCGGCCAAACCCGATTTCAGGCCAAACTAGGGATTATCAAAAAAGGACAATCTTAAAGCACCCTGACTAAATGGGTTAGGTTAGGTTAGATTGGTGATCAACCTACATCCAAGTTGGGCGCAGTTTAATTGCTTTGCAGTAAACCGGTTTGGCCTAGGACAAACTAGTTTGGCCTGAAATCGGGTTTAGCAGGTAACATAATATTATACATAAAAGAGCATGCAAGATATTATCATTCATCGTTTTAGTCCAGACATGTTTAGCCGTAAGTATCGGCGTACAAATATTTCCATAACATTGAAATAAAAATAGAACAAAAAGAAATAATCTAAAAATACCTAGAATAGGCATTTATAAAGTTTATAATTTAACAACTTTATAAATTAAAAAATATATATATTCTGATGTGATTATGTCAAAATTCCATGTTCATATTTTAGTATTACTGTCAAGAAAAGATAAAATTGTTCAAACAAAGAGAAAAATTGTTTTCGGCTAGAAATTCGGAGATACTATAATATGCTTTTTGCGAAAAAAAACATTTTTAATTGGCGTTTGAATGCCCTACTATTCAGCTCCTTCGAACATTTAGGCAATTTGTTGAGTATAGTAGGTGCCATACAGACGATACTTTTGCGCATGAGTACCATTTTTGCTGGATAGACTCGAAGAATGGTCATATCCCTTCTGTTACGCGGTACCACGTCCTGTAAACGTGGGAGTAGATTGGGGTTTGTTTTAACGAACATTGCGGTTTCGATGATATACAGACTAGGAAGAGTCAGTAGTTTGTACCTTTTAAAATATGGCTTACATTGTATCGACCGTTTTTAGCCCAAACATAGATCTAATGCATCTGTTTTGGGCCTTAAATGCCGTGTTAGCGTCTGTTGAATTTCCCCAAAATATGATGCCGTATCTTAGGTGAGATGCAGCTAAGCCATGGTAAGCCGCAAGCAAGGTTCAACATTCACTACTGCAGCTGGAGAGTGCAATGCAAATGCAGAACTGCAATTTTTTTTACAAAAGTTCTCGATTTGAGATTTCCAGTCAAGCCTTATGTCAATTATTAGTCCAAGGAATTTAGTAGTATTTTCAATTTCAACAATTTTACCATCTATATTTATGTCCATATTTTCCATAGTCAGTCGTTGGCTAAAATGTATGATTTTAGTTTTACTTAAATTAATCTTTAAATTATTATTGTTTACCCATTCTATTATAGATGACAAGGTATTGTGAATGTCAAGTTTATATTGGATCATGTCATTGCTATTACTAGGAATTGTCACCGTGCTATCATCTGCAAATAAAGTCATAGGGTGTGGAATTGATTTTGGCAAGTCATTAATATATAGTATAAAAAGTGGAGGTCCCAAAACACTACCTTGTGGAACACCAAATGTAGTTTGTTGTTTGTTGTTCATCTGAGAGGTACATCTCTTCCTTTTAAGTGGTTATATTAATTCTAGTGATTTCTGTCATTTGCTTTCTATTGACCAAGTAGGATTTTAAATTAAGAACATTACCTCTTATACCATATGTTTCAAGTTTTTTTTATTAAAATGTCATGATTTATGTAGTCAAATGCTTGAGTCATATCGCAGAAGATAGACCATACAGGTATTTTTTTGACCATTTTTATCAATACAGTGTATAAAAAGTCGTAGATCGCCATATTAATAGTCTTATTTTCGCGAAATCTCTTTTGCTCATTACATAATATATTCTTTTTTTCAATGTAACTATTTAATTTCGTTTGAATGAATATCTCGAATATTTTCGTGAAGATAGGAATCAGATAAATAGGCCTATAGAATTCCATGAGCTCATGGGCGTAGCCACGGTGGGGCAGGGTGGGGCAAGCGCCCCACCCTGGCTCTGACTGGCTCTGACTTGTAAGGTACCTAACCAAACCTAAAAAAATAATTATCTAGGTACTAACTACAATGTACCCTGTATCCGTAAGAAAGTTCACACTCGACAGTCGACACAAAAAATGCGATCAAATCAAAAAGCGCGCGCGCTTCGTTTGTGCGTGTGACTGAGTGGTCGAGTTGAGCGGGAAAGCGACGATTTTCGCTTCACCATGAGTGAAAATCGTATAAGCGGTCTCTGTATGCTGAGTGTTCACAGGATGAGGATCGCCGAAGCGAAAAATAAATTGGAAGCCGAACTGCTAAGGAGGTTCTCCCAGAACCCACGCCGGCTTCTCTTAAAGTAATTTATGAAGTTAGTTAATACCTAAATAAATAAACAACCTTTAATACCTATGTGTAATTGTTTACTTACTGTACCTTAAAGTACTATCTTTAGATAGATATAAACCTCTAAATTGGCATACGCCCAGAGCCCAAACGGCTGAAGTTAGAGACACATTTTTGGATGGAAGATTTCGTGGTGTAGGTAGGTGAGCAATAAGAAAGTGTTGGATAATTAGAATTATACATACAGATACAGGGTGCTAGACCGCGGGTATAGTTTGCTAGTTACATATTATTTTAGAATGCTGCCCCACCCTGAGCCCATGGTTGGCTACGCCCATGTGAGCTCTCTATCTTCTTTCTTAAGTACTGGCTTAACGATCGCTATCTTTAGTGCGTCAGGAAACGTGCCGGCTACGATACACAGATTTATAATAAGAGAGATAAAACATCTCTACTTGTTATTTTATCTGCATAGGTACTTTTAATATTTTAGGTAGGTACCTAAAAGATTAAAAGTAATAAAGAAATCATGTTTTTCACAGGTGTTATTTATTGATACTCGGTATAAGCGGCGCCTGCAGAAGCAGTGAACTTACGAATTTAACAATTAACGACTTTGAAAATCAAGGTCAATTATTAATCATAAAATTGATTATACTTAACAAAAACATATATTGAGCGCACGTTTGTTGTACGAGAAGAGTTTACACAAATAGTAAAAAAAATATTAAAAAATCAGACCTAATGACATAAAAACGGATCTCTTTTTTTCTCAATATAAACTATAAAGCTATAAACAAGTGATCGGTAAAAATAAAAGGTATGCCGAAGCAAATAGCGACATATTTGAATTTGCCAAACTGTGAACAGTATACCGGGCATTGTTATAGAACGTCAGCGACACTGTCAGCTGCTTCTGGGGCGAACTTGACAATGTTAAAAGACATGGAGGATGGAAATCCAGCACAGTCGCGGAAGGCTACATTGACGATTCTGTCCAAAATAAAACTACAATTTCAAACAAATTAACTGAGACTATAAATTCACGCCCCACTTCGCCTCAACCAACTACTTAAAGGGAGTCTGCGCCATGGATTCCACCGTCTAATCAAATACTGGAGTCTCCTACTTTTACAGAAATTCAGCACAGCCAAATTTGTCATAACATATCAAGCGTAAATATTCCAAACAAAAATGTAACTTTAAATTTCACAAATTGTTCTAACTTCTCAATTAATTTTAAATAGGTAGGTACTTACTACACATGTTATTATTATCAATAAAAGAATATTCCCGTTTATACTATACTATACATTTATAAATTACACAATTTATAAATTAAAATAACCTAAAGTAACTAACTTATTAATAAAATTAAAAATGGCGTCAAAAAACTCCTCCTCAACGCAGTCAACTGGTAATGTACCCAAGAGACTGGCGGCGTTGCCACGTTGTATGGCAATACTAAGCCTTTGGCCAAGGTAAAAGTCAGCCCTTGGGTCACGGGAAGTGTCAACTAAGCGTTTGGAAATGTCCTTGAAAAGGCTGTGAGCACTTGGACCCCACGGACCTACAGTTTCAACCCCAAACGGCTCGAAAATATAGTTACCAATAAGGTTACTATATTTACGCCGCTTGAGGTTCTCTGCAGCCGCAGCGGCAGCGCCAGCACAGCACGATGAGCTTGGAAGATGGGACGGTGCAAGAGTATCGACGCAAGTTGCGTCTCACACTAAAGTCCTACCCATCTTCCAAGGAAACAAAGACATGCCGTCCGGTCCCTTGCCATCGTCGCGTGCCAAGCCATTGGGTTCTAAAATAGCTGGAACGCCGACGGTGACAAGAGTTCGCCGGATGATGATGTCATTTAAATTCGCGTGCCGTGCAAAACGACCCGCACTTCGGCTGCATGATAGCCGTGGTGTCCAAGGCTGTTGACAACTTCACCACAGTGACAGCAATGAGGAGAACAACATGGGGCACCTAGGCGTAGAGAAGCAGCGAGGCGGAAAGTAGTGTCGTCGAACAACGTACCTATGTTCGACGACGGTAGTGCGTGAAAAAAATATATTTTAATAAATATTTTAGACAAACTACTATTTTTTACTTTCTTTATATTCGAAATGAAAAGTAGAGAGCTTAACACGGGTGAAAGACGTCAATTCCTACTCGGACTATAGCCGCCATCAATCTGCGCTCGGGCGTCTTAACACCTCGTATGGGAATTTATTCCCTTCGACCCTCGAGTAACAATCTACTATTGCTCGTTACCTTTTCACGCCTAAACCACTGAACCGATCCTCCTGAAATTTTGCATATAAGTTGTCGAAAAGGACATAGTACCTTTCATCCCGAAAAAAGTACTGTTCCCGAGCAATCATGTTTGAATTATGTTGTTACAAGCAGAGTACAACCCGAATTGATTGTCATATTCTAAATTAACGCGAGCGAAGCCGCGGGAAAAAGCTAGTATTTTAATAAAACATAGCTGCTCTTGCAAAGAGCACTCACCAGTAAGGTCCAAAGCTTCCTCAAAGCTGCTTCCCTTCGAATCTTTTTCAGTCTTATCTAAGCCCATTTTTTATTATTTCACAGCTATTTAATTTTTAATTCTTGTACACATCGATTTTTAATTGTGTACACATCGATAGATAATCCAACAGATTTTATTCAGGTATTGTATAATTGTTTAGAAAAAAAAAAATTCGGGTTGTACTCTGCTTAGTACAACCCGAATTGATTGTCATATTCTAAATTAACGCGAGCGAAGCCGCGGGAAAAACCTAGTATTTTAATAAAACATAGCTGCTCTTGCAAAGAGCACTCACCAGTAAGGTCCAAAGCTTCCTCAAAGCTGCTTCCCTTCGAATCTTTTTCAGTCTTATCTAAACCCATTTTTTATTATTTCACAGCTATTTAATTTTTAATTCTTGTACACATCGATTTTTAATTGTGTACACATCGATAGATAATCCACCAGATTTTATTAAGGTATTGTATAATTCTTTAGAAAAAAAAAAAATCGGGTTGATGAAATGATGACTTAAAATTATCAATTTATCCAAACATTAATTTTGTT